>OY293418.1:21476594-22884094 GCA_958502065.1 Chrysolina americana
TGGTGAATTTCTGTGATACTATTACCTTTAGTTTGAGTTTGTTGGTCGGATTTAGAAGTTTTGTCAACTTGCTATGATGAGTTATTTTATCCCGACAATATGATTACAAGCCTAACATTATTTTTTTCATATACGGGTGTCCCGTGAAAACCACATCAAAATGAAGGAGAATGTAGATCAAATGGTGCCCTACCTGCTATGAAAAAATCCCATCGTATAAATGTCTCACCGTTTACGAGACATTCAATTTTTATAAAAATTGTGAATTTTTGACCCTCCCAGTAGTTTTTTTGTGCTGTTGGTACAATTTTTCACTTTATGATTATAATGTCATTGAAAATATAAGTCACCTACAATAATTAATTAAATAAAAACCGTCGATTGATACTTTGTCAGAAACGTCCCCTTTTGGAGATAAATGGCAATATCATTTTTTACGATTCTAACTCTCTTGTGTTATACCATTTTGAAAGCACCATACAATAAGCAATTTATTGGTGTAGGGTGCTGCAGTAGCCCAGTACATTTTGTTTTCACTACGATGGGCTAAACTTCCAATCTACTTATAAAACTTCTAATAAAAACATTTGTGGTCGGTGGATCAGCGGTCTGAGGCACAGGCCGTTCGAAACTCCAGCATAGCGATAGTTGGTTCGAGCCCGATGTAGGTACAAGAGAATTTTTCTCATCTACTTTATATCGGATCGATAGACGACCGCATGCCTTGTTGAAAAGCAAGTGTATTGTGAGTTGTCTAGATGCCAATCTCGTCTGGTGCTAGCTTGGAGTACACACCGACCACCCGAGGTGGTGCTGTAGGTTTTCCTGGTTTTCTTACAGCTATGCCATTGGATTCACTCAACGAGTGATGAGGGAGTATTATTATTATTATTCTCACAGCCCCCATCTGAAATGTACAGAGTATTTTCGTAACGTAGAAGTTAGAATATTTATTCAACAATATTTTACCGAAATAATGAATTAGAAAATTGTAAAATTGAATCAAAAGCACAAAAAAAACTACTGACAGTTGCGTTATACACCTGCAGAAGAACCATTGGCAAACAATGGGGGTTGAGACCCAGCATTGTCCATTGGTTATACACGGCGGTCGTAATACCCACACTCATGTATGGATCATTAGTATGGTGGTCAGCCCTATGTAAGGAAGTCAACCGGAAAAGGGTGGGAAAGGTACAACGACTAGCTGCCGTTCTCATGACGGGGTGTCTCAGGACAACCCCGACTAAAGCCCTGGAAGTGATCCTACATCTGACTCCATTAGACCTATATGGGAAGGAGTGCGCGGCTAGCGCCGCTCTCAGACTCAATGCAGTTTCACCATGGCCTAAGGTAAACTACGGCCACTCCAAAGTTCTGAAGGAATTCAATCTGACTCTAAATAACAGAGACTACACAAAACCCGCCCCTATGTTCGACCGTAAGTTCCTGGTGGACATCCCGTCCAGAGAAAAGTGGACGGCGAACCTAGTTAAGCCAAATGGTACGCTCTTTTATACAGATGGCTCAAAACTAGAGGAGAAAGTAGGAAGTGGAGTCTTCTCAGAGTCTCCACCCCTCAACCTATCATTCGTTTGCCGGACTACTGTAGTGTATTCCAGGCAGAAATGGTAGCTATAAAAGGGTACTCCAAACCGGACTTGAGTCCAAGGAAGTATCTATTCTAAGTGACAGCCAAGCTGCCATTAAGTCTCTAAACTCAGTCTACCTGACCTCAAAGGCGGCTATACAATGCCGTAGAGCCTTAGATGAGCTGGCGACTAAAGTAAGAGTGGGTACCCGGCCACAGGGAGATAGCAGGCAATTGTATGGCGGACGAGTTAGCAAGAGCTGGTACGACGCTCACAGCTATATCCGCTAATACTAGACCAGGGGCACCTATCGCTGAACGGCGGTTGCTCCTCCGGAAGGAAGTACTCCGCCTATCCAACCTTAAGTGGCGGGAGGAGCTTTCTTGCACCTCGTCAAGATAGGTATGGCCGGAGCTTAATCTGCGACGCACAAAATATATTTTATCTCTTTCCAGGAACTCCATTGGAAACGCGATTGCGGCCATCACTGGACACTGGCTTTGAGGATGCCATGCTGCACGTATGGGAATCCTACAACGTAATGACTTCTGCAGAAGCTGTCAAGACGAAGAGGAGGAAGAGACGATGGTCCACCTACTCTGTCACTGTCCTGTCATATCTAGGAAAAGATTTTCTGCTCTGGGGCTGCCCCATTTTGACAACCTATCCGATCTTCAGTCGGCTGGTATAAAAAGCCTCATGCTGTTCATCAACAGCAGCAACTGGTTCTCACGGTGGTGATGGGGGTGGTAACCACCCCATACGGCATCACAACGGGCCTCTGGCCTATGTGAGTTCCATCTCGGACCACCGTGTTAACCTAACCTAACCTTCTACTGCTTCTCATTTTGTGCAATACTTACAGTATATAACTTTTGTTTCGGTGATGTTATTGTTTGCTTACAAACTCCGATCAGACTGCTTTGGGAATCAGGATCTGTAAATTCTGAAGTGGTGCAGTGTTGACATTTGAACCGACAGTATTTTCTTGATAACAATAATGCATTGGAGTCACCTGCTTACATGCAGGTATTGACAGCTCATTGCTTCGACCTCTGCATGTGGAAACAAACTACCAAATGGTCCCCGACCTTTACTATTTGCGTGAAACGTCTATAGACTAGTTCACACTAGCTTCTTCGTTCAACCGCATACTCATGCATCTGA
The DNA here is from genome assembly GCA_958502065.1 of Chrysolina americana. Classification (NCBI taxonomy): domain Eukaryota; kingdom Metazoa; phylum Arthropoda; class Insecta; order Coleoptera; family Chrysomelidae; genus Chrysolina; species Chrysolina americana. Next base: position 21,479,354 of record OY293418.1, read on the forward strand.
TCAGATGATCGAAAAGTCTTTGATCTATGCAAAAATCACCCCTGAGGTAATTTTCGTGCATAGTACGGCCGACGATTTCAACTTTCTCCATTACCGAGCGCAATATTGATCAGATACGATGCGAAGTGAATGCGGATGATTCGTAACTTCTTTCTTAACCATTAGATTACAAATAATTGAAAAGTGGGTCACTGAAATGCCTACTTCGACGAGCGATACGTTTCCGACTTCAGGTCGTATTCTAGTTTATGGAAGAATAATAATTCTCGTTTTCATCTGAATACGAGGGATGAGAAAGAAATATTTTCGATTCTCCACAGCGACTGCTTTCCCCTATTAACATTGAATCAATGCAATGTTCCTCCAAGAGGACACTATTGTACTGATTATAATCAAGCATTGAATACCATCCCCCATTTGGTTGGAAATTACTATCTGTATATATGACAGTTTCATTTAAGGTTCACATTTAGAGTCATCCTATCCCACTCAACGAACGGTAACACCCAAAGCTCAATGGCAAGAAGCACTCTAGGAAGAGTAAATGCATGTATTTGAACAAAGTTCAAAGTGAAAAATATTTGCCTTAAGTTTTATTCATTCAAGTGAAAATTGGTCGATAATAGAGATATATTGCAGTATATAATAACGTCAGTCAGTAATAAAGTTGTCATTATTTTGACATTTACGCACGCGCAGTGTGAATCTGGAATAAGGACAACTTTATTAAAATACTCCCTGCCTTTATTAGAGGACGGTTAATGCCATGATTTAAAGTTCCTTTATTTTCATTTCAGGTGAGATCGTGGACACGACATAACTCATGTCTGATAATTATATTACTTTTTCAACACAAATCGATATCGAAGCCCCCTTTGGCCATTCAATCATCACATGAATTGTATCTGAGTATAAAATAAATTATGTAAAAAGAAAAATCTGAGAAACTAGATTTCATTTATAGGTCATGAATAACGAACGCCTGTGTGAATGAGGGACGAACAGACAAAACTGCAATATATCTGTTTTTAATCACAGAATAGTGCCAATCACTACTAAAATAAATTTCCTTTAATACTGGCTAGGGTTATTGCAATATCTCTCTATTATGAATTCATTATAGGAGTAAAGCGAGATTACTATGCACAATATCGAAAAATGTTATTGAAAACAGTTGGTTGCAAATAAAATATATTCTCAATGAATTATTCCAATAACTGCTTTGAGTTAGCCTCAATTTTTTGTGGGAATTATTAACAATATTTCCGATATCTGCTTAGCATTAGTACACTATTGATAATAACGGCTATGCGCGTATTCCGTTCTATTGAATGCAAAAACTTTTATGGACTAGGAAATTTTCTGATAAAGTATAAATTGTATTAAAAATAGTTTAGTGAGACCTTACAATTTCAAGTGAACATTCCGATTGAACAAGTACGCACTTAGGCAGTGCCTGTGCGTAGAGGTGTCACTTATTCAATCAAGTTCAATTAAATTTTCAGTTAAGAAGTATATTTAAAGTTATAGTGTTGAATTCGCTAAAATAATTGATGGGAATCATATATCGTATTGTATAGTGAGTAGACACATATATGTTGGTTCCATGGTTGCAAAAAATGTTTTATAAGTTAAATGTAATCAGAACAAAATAAATATCTGAGAAAAGTAAAAGTTCTACTAAAATTCATCAATATAGATAGATAATAATTTTAAAAGTAATAAAATTTAACTGAATATTAAAATAATGCTAAATGAGACATTCATATAAATATTGACTAGTACTTACATAAGGTCGACGAACAGTAACAGTAATGAAACATAAACAGGTCTAAAAGAATAAAGTATTTTAAATTTCAAACAAGGAATGAAAAAAGAAGTTTCTCATATGGTTCCAAGATTTTGACGGAAACTGTATAACAATTTTGGAAAGTTAATCAATAACACTGTTATACCAGCGCATAGCGTCTCTCGATGATTTTTCTGCTCTCTACTTGAACATGATATTTATCGACATACGTTGATTGATTGTTCAAAAATCGGATTTTTCTGACACATGAATTTCAACGCTTACATTGAGAATTTATGCCATTTTTTTGTCGACGCTTTTTAACATTTAACCAATCTATCTGACACTTTGTTTTCCGGTTTTTTCAAATCCAATAATCTTTTGAATTGCATAGAGGACATTGTTGGGATGATTATCCGGTTTTGACCTCCAGTTTTGTATATGAAATTGTTATCAAGAAAAACCCAATACCATTACTTGACAATTATGTAATATATCTCCAAATTCACATAGACAGTTGTCATCAACAAAAAATATATCAGTTGTTAATATATATATGGAGTGATTCGTATAACAGGATGAACCACATTAACAAATACAACCAAATAATAGTAATACATATATAATTGTTCAGTTCAAACAGACATATGTTAATTGATTAGAAATCAATCAATTGTAACGTGTAGGAGCCGGACCTGTTTAGTACATCTGACCGCTTGTTTGGATAGTCCAGCAAGACTTGCACAATACACACAGTTAGAGTTTGCGAATATACAGAGGGCATAGCACTATTAATATGAACCACTATTCTTGTTATAAATGAATCAGAAGTTATAGTTTACGAATAAATTCATGGATTGTAGTTAAGTGCAATTTTAATACAGTGGTGTTACAAATAGGACGTTAGACGGACGGTTTTCGCGCAAAAGAGACTAGTGACCCGTTGAAATCTTCGCGAAGTAGTCATTTTTGTACGAAGGCGTAGAAGGGCCAACAACAAAATATTTTTTAAATTAGTTGGATTTGCCACTTTGATCTAACATAGTCACTTTGATCTGTCAATTGTCACTTGGCAATTGACACTTTGAACTGGCAATTGTCACTTTGAACTGGCAATTGTCACTTTGAACTGGCAATAGTCACTTTGAACTGGCAATAGTCACTTTGAAGTGGCAATTGTCACTTTGAAGTGGCAATTGTCACTTTGAACTGGCAATTGTCACTTCGAACTGGCAATTGTCACTTTGAATTTGACTGAAAAACAATATTTTTTGCATGGAGTTAAAAGAGACAGTTGCCAGATCGAAGTGACAATTATTGTCAGATAAAACTGACAATTGTCAGTTCAAAGTGACAATTGCCACTTCAAAGTGACAATTGTCAGATCAAAGTGGCAATTGTCACTTCAAAGTGGCAATTCCCACTATTTTGAAAAATATTTTGTTGTTGGCCCTTCTACGCCTTCGTATTTTTGCAATGAAAGAAACTAATATCTCGGTTAAAGACACTACAAGACACAATGTTTTCGTGGAAAGTTCGCCTGGAAGGATTTTCAGAAAATGGAAAATGAGATTAAATTTGAACAAATAAGTATAATTATTGCATACACCATTTTAAATTATATACATTTTGACATCAAGAAGAAGCCCAAAACGCTGCAACCCTTCCTGAGAGCGAGACCATCTCATGTTTTCTCTGAACCCGACTTAGCTAGAAAGTGAAAATGTGTAAGAAAGAAGGTACCAGGTGCTTCTATGAAAACAGGTATATACAGTCTGTGCACATAATGGGAAACATTTCTATTGAAAATTTTACAAAAAAAAAAGTTATTCCTGATAGATCAGGAACAGTGAAATAGGTACCCTTATTTTTGACAATGTCAAGAAATGGTTATGGAAAAAAGTTGTTTAGAATTGAATGCCACGTTCAGATTTCCACGCAGAATGTTTTATGAACAATAAAAAAAAAATCTTAAAAAAATGCAGAAAAAAAATACAGGATTATTTTCCGGTAAAATTTTCCATTACGGTACTCAATACCATATAAAGAGTTTGTTTCACGACACAGTATAAAATAATAGTTATTTGTTTCACAGGCATAAAAGCACAAAATTTAATGCCGCGACTGGTGTTTTAAGCCGAGGCACGCTGAGGCAATGAAACCAGCTACGGTAAAGGTAGTGGATTTTCTTAGGAGCTATGACCTTGAATATATCTGTATCTGAATATATGAATATATCACTGTACTATTTCTTTAATCGGTATGGACGCGTGTCACGTCGATCTTTACGACATGCTCGTAGGTCTCGAATGCGGATGTTTTTACAACGTTCAGTAGACGACTGCCGAAACGTAAATTTGTTTTCTGCGACGGTATGACTCATAGCTCAGTAAATCCACTACCTTTATTAAATCTGCTTTTCAGCCGTGTGACACATATAATTTTTCCTTCAAATTTGTTTCAATTCCACGCAAAATTGCCTTTTTAATATTTAATAATTGCGTTTCATTATCACTATCCAAATAATTAAATTATTTTTTCTACATTCATGCAAAAAGCAAAACTTTATTGAACTATATTCAGTGGAAAGAGAAGCTTTTTATTGCACTAGTGCAATAAAGTTTTTATTGCACTCATGTCATTCTACTTCAACGTGCTGTCATCATGATAAACATGAACGTTCAAACCGACTACATATTCAGCAGATATTCTGTGAGATTGGCCATACGTTTTAAACAGTTACATATTTTATATTATTTTGTATTAATGTTAGCAGTCAGAGTTGAACAAACAATGCCTCCCGAGAATAACTCCCTAATCAAAACCGATCCGCTATGTTCTAAACCGTCCACCGGCATTGAGCAAACTTTCGATTATTTAAATTATTACTTGAAAGGTTGTATAGCAACGATCGTTTTCTGTCCAGGCAGAAAAAGAGGATTGTTTCTGCCTAGGCAGTAAAAGTACAATTTTAAGCCTCTCAAGTGTCATTAAAAATCCGCTTTTAATGTCATTTGGAGAAAAATTACAGTTATCATCTCATTACCTGAGCAATGCGGTATTAAAGGCCTTTATGATTTAGAAAAAATAGCATAGTCAGTACTAAACAGTTGTTCAGATAATATGTAATAAGTGCTATAAACATCCTTTTATAATACTTTCATTCACTAAAACCATTTTCTGTGTCAATCTAACATGGAATTAAATCAAAACAAAGAGCATAACAAGCGGCTACCTAATTTTACATGGTGACAATTCAACATTATGGTTTCCGAAGAAACACACATTTGTGTCGCCTTATGAACCGCTGAAATAAAGTATGCGACAGCAGGCAGTTGCTTTTGCTCAGAATTTAATTAAGTTGGAGAAAATTCCTAATGAACTCTGAATAAATAGTCTCCTGGCGCTTTATTAGAACAATGAAAGTTTAAATTGTATGTCAACAAGTAATGAGAATCCTGAAAGGGCTACCATATAGACATAAAAAGTCATTACCTGAATAACTAAGTAGCTTATAAAGCTATACATTTTCAATACGCACTTACCAACTAAAATATTGATAATATGCTAACAAAATCTTTATATTGAGGCTCAAATTTTGTGAATTTTTCTTCAAAGTAGTGTTTTTAAGATATGTAAAAACTAAATATTTCTTGTTGAGATTTGATTGATTCTGCTTTTTGCGTTTTTTGATCTATTCTTGTGATAATACTGATTTTAGTATGAGTCAGTTATAAATGCCGCTGAAAATTTGCATTCTATTTTTGCATACCTATTTATTCTTTCAGTTGAAATATGCATTGTAGAAATAGTGCAACTAACCTCTGTATCAAAAAACATAACAGCCAGATTGTTATTGTATGTTTGAATGCGAGCAAGGAATAAGGAATCGCAAAAGACTCAGTATACTTGTTCCATTCTCTCTATCATAACATCTTTTTATAAACTCGATCTGCGACTGCCAAGTTATTTTCTTTACCCGGATCCTGGAATACAAAACTAAAAGTAATATAAATCGATTATTAGTGAATCTTGTCACTCAAATGAGAAAAAACTCATAACGTCTTCGACAATCTAACCAGTTCCGTAAAAATATGTTTATACGTGTCTTGGAAATAAGTTACCCAACACCTGCACGGCCTTGACACGCCCGCGTTCGAATGAAAGTGAACTCGTAGGTTGAAAACCTGAAACTGCAATAGTTGATAGAACTACTCCACATCTGAACACAAATAAAACAAAAGTTACAAAACTTGTTTCTTTGAGACGCTTGTTTTGACAGGATGAATACTTTTATAGTTGTTTAGCGAAACTGTAATTCTGTTTATTGTTTTAAAATGACCGCCTGACACCAGACTCGTTTTGAATACTTTTTTGCCCTATTTACTGCTGTGGTTTGTTTGGAAAACTCATTGATCTATGTTAATACTTTTAATTCCATGCTAGAATTGTTCTATTTTTGCAGGGTTAGGTTGACAATTTTCCTCATATTATATAAACCAATCAATGCCATAACTTTCTCATCTCGAACCAATGAGAACATGACTTTTTGCACTTCCGGGACTAAAGTGCCAACTTTAGTCCTGTATAACAGGGACTAACATGAATCCTTCAGTCCCTAGGGAGATAAAGTTGCATTTCAAATCCATAGGGACATGAAGTAAAAATCAAACTTTACCGCAGCAACACTATTTATAACTAGGACAAAAATTATCATGTCAGCTGCCTTATCTATATCCGAATTTATAGATTCATTAATTTCTTGATTCATTTTCTTGATATTCTGTTAGTTGAATTACGATTCGTTTAAATGTCAACATTAATTGAAATGTCACTGAATTGAAAGATTTTGTTGACACTGTTGCTACCTACTGAGTAATCCAAGTACCGTGATTACATAACTCATCAAAATTATTAATTGTATCAATGTTGAAAGTCATAATACTGGGAAATGCAAAAAATAGCATATCGTCGTTGATACAGCAATACGAGCTATGTCACAAAACATAGAATGTATTTGTACGAAACAAATCCGCACGAGTTAACATAGATCCTATTGCCAGATAGTATAATCTATATTTTCGGTATTGAGTACTGACATAAAACATATTGCTATGCATGGAGCGCAGTTGGTTGCATACTTACATACAAATAAGTAAATTGCTGAATATTGTGACATAGCACGTCTTGCAGTATCAACGACGATATATGCCTCAGGACTGAAGAGATATTTTATCCCTTACGTGATTATTGACATCACGTGCGGGATTAAAACATTCACTTTTGTCCCTTGTTATATAATATACTATTTTGAAAACACTCCGTCCAACCCGTGGTATTTTCATAACGGTGTTTCGCTTCTAGCTTGTGTATGCATTTCCTTAGTTACGACAATTACGGTAAATATAGAAAAATCAGTTTGACGGTTCAACTGACATTGAATACACAAGATGAACAGTTCTTGCAATACGTATTTAGTCCATAATATAATGTATTCGTGAAATTTTCTGATCGAATATCCCTTCAAAATGCAGAATGCAAATGCAAGCTCTCGTGGTGTTTCTAAGCAACACAGTTTTCGTGCCAGCAAGGCGAAAGTATTTTTCGAAAACTCAGCATTTTGTCGGGATATTACTACTGAAAACACAATGGAAGTTTTATGTTTTTAGTTTTAATTTCATAATTTTGGATATTTTTTTAACGCAAAACCATCATTGCCATTATTATTCTGATCACGCCTCATAAACAATCTTGTTGGTAAAATTCAAGCTACATTTAAAAATACTGTTTTGCATCCTCTTTTAATTCTAAAATTGATATCCAAAATCCCAAATCATAAAACTTATTACATAAAACTTACATTGTATCTACGGCTTTATAATGCCAGGCAGCACCAGATATTGCATGAGTAATTCCAGAAATTCTTTTTGGAATATTAGTATATTATAGAAATATATCATATTCTAGAAATGTGATCTTTTTGTGGATGACTTCCGCCTCAGACCATTTGATGTTGTGCTGGTTCATGCAGACGTGATCTGCTATTCATGATATGATGTTTCGTCCCCCTTCTTTTTTGACTGATCCTAAAATCTAATGGCATTTTAGTCTTCTTTGCCATGCATAAGAATAACCACATTCATAGGAATCACTGTAATAGTTAATATCTGAAGAAGTACTGAAAGAGTAACTTTCCCGCATGCGAATGCCGTTACCCGAACGACGTAAGGCGGAGTTCGATTGCAGTACTTTTTTTTTGAAGCATGCGTAAACGATACCCGTACCCAATTCTTTTTGGGAAGTGTCATTTTCCGGCATACTGAAGTTTTTTCGAGTTTTTCCCGCAATTGTTGAAAGAATTTTGATCCTCACACATATAGATTGATTTTTCTACAAGCGTGCGTGATTCACTCTATTCCCGCATATATAATTTAGTTTTAGAGGTGACATTTTCCCGCACTAGTGCGAGAAATATTTTCACGCATGCTTAAGTCACTTCAAGTGAGTTTTTCCGCACTTATGCATCTACTGATAGTAGAAAAAATCTTGATCATAATTCATACGGAAATGTACTTTTTCTTCGACCACATAGAAATATGCTCATTTTATGCGCTCCATCGATCAAGGAAGTAGGCCGATTGTATAATATACACTGTTTCATTTCTACATCGCGAGCTGTACTGTAATGATCATTTCAGTACAGGTATTGCTGAAATATAAAGCCCAAATATTCCGCCGGTATAAGGTTTTGCCCAGGATAATTTTAACTAGAATAAAGAATTCAACAGAAAATAGAGAAAATTTTCCTTCAACTCCAAAGGATTAGAAAAGTCAGGAAAATTCAACTGTGAAAATTGAAACTAATGAAAGTCCAAATATAACTGCCAGTCATTTTGGAAACGTAACATTTAATATTGTAAATAATAAATTAACTAATGTTGAATAGTAACATATGAATTGAAAAATATTGTTACGATTTATTGCTAAATATTAATGCCAAGCACACTACTAAACTGTTTATTTTCTAACTTCACTAAAAACATACAACTACTTCACTGAATAATTGAACACTTAGATCTATACAATAATACAACTAACTAAATATTCCAAACACTTCTATACTTCTCCAAAAACTGTTTATCACTTCTTCATAATCTTCTTAATCCAACTTCTCTTCATAATACTTCTTTTTCCCAGTCAAATGTCTCGCGTTTATATAGGTACTAAAGTGTAACCAGAATCTTCGCGATGCGACGATTCGGTTATCCCGAATATTCATTAACGGCAATTATCTGCCTTTTTCTAGGAAACCATATCGACGATACGCGTGCGAGTCGATTCAGCGGAGTAGCTAGGGGATTTTTTATCAATCTCGTAACAATATAATCGAAGTTCATATTTTATAATAATTTCGTCATATAGTGTGAAGCTTGTGAGTAGTGAAATGTCGCTATGGTCGTAGAAAAAGTATAGTATAGAACGAGCATAGAATGTCCATTTCTCACTCGTATAATTCATACTCGTGAGAAATGAGTTTCATTCCATGCTCCTTGCACAATATACTATTAGGACACTGAAAGCCCGATAATAAAAGTCCAATAAGTTCATGATCTACAAACAATCCAAGAAAACCCCCCGAATACCTAGGAGAAGGCGGGGAAGACACCACTAAGACTTAGCGCATACGGCAGAGGATAACCTACATAACAGCGTAGGGCCTGCCACTAAGCAGGTATGAGCAGGTTTGCCCAGCCCTCTGAAACAACGGGCAGGAGCGAACTATCTCTGTAGAATGCAGTTAAACTCCCTCCTTTACCACATACCCGGTGGCAAAGTGATAGCTTTACGGTGTTTTATTTATTTATTCAATGTAATGTCGCTATACAATTTTATGAAAACGTAATCAATATACCCTTTTTGCCTTTTGTATGCGACTGCTTCCGTCCCAACCTATATCCGCAGGCATAACGTGGAGCTACGAGTGTTGTACTACCATCTAAAATACTCGTACGGTATTGACGAGACATCGGTGTTGCCTTATGTTCCGAGGGATATTGAGTCCGTTGTGGAGAATGAGAAGTGCCAAATCTATTGGACCTACTCATTCCCCACCCTCAAGCAAATACAAGTCAATAATCCTGATGTAGTCCTTCTCGACCACCAAAGTGGGACGATTTTCGTCATTGAATTCTCAGCTCCTGGCGAAACGAATATCGTCCGAAAAGAGGAGGAAAAACGGACTAAATATCGAGATCTACTCTTTGAACTCCGCAGGCTTTATCCAAACCATTCTGTCAAGATGGTGGTTCTGATAATAGGGCTCCTTGGTGGAATGATGGACACGCTGCTCTCGAATCTAAAAATCATACCGGCATGCCGTGATTCAGCAGAAAACCTAGCCGGAAGAATGCAGAAGGCCGTTATTCTTGGTTCACTCCGTTTACTCCGGGCACATGATTCTCGGACCCAGTAATCACTCACCCCAATGAAAACTTAAGAAATAATAAGGATAAAGAAACAATTACTCTGAAATGTGATGAACGTTTGATATTAAATAAAAAAGAAGTAGCTGATAAATTTGCAGATTATTTTTCGAATATATGCAAAAATAAAACAAATAACCTTTTTGGCGAAAACTCTTCAATCACTTGTACCGTCTGTAATTGCTCTCCAAATAGTATATTTGTTCCTTACCAAACATAAACTGATATGTCAAATATCATAAAATCGATAAAAAATAAAACATGTTCTGGGATTGATGAAATTTCACTAAAACTACTGAAAATTATGCATGACTATATTATCTCTCCTCTAACAAAACTAATCAATTTATCTCTAGCTGAAGGAGAATTTCCCAACCTGATGAAAACTTCACAAGTATTTCCCCTCCATAGAAAAGGTGATAAACAAACAATAGATAACTACCGCCAAATATCTCTTCTGACCGAATTTTCATAGGTGCTTGAATGTTGCCTATACAATGTAGTAATTAATTTTGTAGAACCCTATGACCTGTTAACGCTTCCTCAACATAGTTTTAGAAAAAATAAATCAACGGAATCAGTCACATACCATTTACTGAACTATGTTTACACTGGAAAATATGTTGTGTCTCTTATGTTTGATTTCTCAAAAGCTTTTGACTGCCTAAACATAAATTTCATATTAGAAAAACTTAGTTATCTGGGTATAAGAGGTATCTCCTTAAAATGGTTCGACTCTTATCTTTCCCACAGAAGCATTCTCATCAAATTAGAACAACAACTATCGAATAAATGCACGACTTCTCTTGGTGTTCCCCAAGGATCTGTCTTGTGACCCTTAATTTTTCTCCTTTTGGAAACGATATTCCCAATCATATAACTGCGGGACTGTGGAGAAACCCTTGAAGAATTGCACAGTAATATAGAAAAAGCTCTCAGTGAAATGAAACAATGGTGTCAAAAAAATCGACTTATTTTAAATACTGATAAGACAGTCTGCATAAATTTCCACATGAAAAAATCAGTTCTAAAAACCTTCTATAAAAATATAATATTCAGTGACAATGTCAAATTACTCGGAACATGGCTTAACTCAGACCTTAGTTTCTCCTCCTACATAGACTTTGTTTGTAAACAACTCAATAAAGCATACTATACAATTCTCCAGATGAAACCAATTTTGGACCAAAAAGGGCTGTTGAATTTGTAGTATATGGCTGTAACATATAGCCATATATCGAACAACATCGCTATGAAGAAAAACTTGAAACTGTAATGCTTTGTAGATCCGATAACGAAGCGTTTGCGGACACCTGTTTGTAGGAAAAAAAGTATTTTTTGACTTGAAAAATACGCCTCTCAATACTGAATTTTGAAACCCTCTGTATTACTGATATCGCAATGTCCCAAGCAGTACCTATATCAAACCATGAATCTTTTTCATGAAGTTCTTAACCTAATCTTAAATTCTACTTGTTCTAAGAAACTCTTACTTTCTCTTATTCTTTACTAAAATTCTTCACTGATTCTACAGTTAACATGATGCATTCTCCCTATTTTTCAGCTCTCGAAATTTATGTGTCAAGGTCAAAAAATCTAGTTCGTCGGAGAAAAGGTTCGGGTGATTACAAATTGTCTTTGGGTTGAATTTTAAATTGTTCGATGTGCACTTTTAATGTCTTGCAAGACACATTTCCTTTGTTTATGATTTGAAGTATTGTTTTGGACTTTATTAAAACAAGTGATTGTCCCAGTTTGTGATATAATTATGGTGGAAATACCTTGTTTTCGCTGTTTGCGTTTTTGGCTGTACTCTATTACCAGGATACTTTTTTTCTGGCGATAGTTTCAGGTAACGTAATTTCTTGTTTCTCCATTTGAGGGTAGATAATTATATTCTGATCGGTTTAGTTGAGGTTTTTCGCTTTTTTTTAATTTCGTACTTTTCTTTGAAAGTTTTCAACAGTTATCACAAGTGATGGTGAATTTTTGATAAATTTATCTAGCACGATCAGTCTTGGTCTTGGTATTGGTCTTGATGTTTCAAGAACAAGACGAGACTGGCTCAGTTTTGGTCTTGGTCTTGATAGTCTTGGTCTTGATAGTCTTGTTCTTGATAGTCTTGGTCTTGATAGTCTTGGTCTTGATAGTCCTGGTCTCGTATCAAAATTTGTCTAGAAATTTGAATTCAATTGTCCAACAGTTTATATGCTTATTATAGGTATTTCGTATTTCTTAGTCTTTAACAGTTGAGAATTTGTACGGGTGAAGAAAGGGAAATAAAAATTTCTCATTTCACCATTATAAAATAATTTTCAAGAAATCTTAAATAAATATTAAATTAGACCCACACAGCACACAGGTCGACTTCCTACAGGCCATAAAAAAGGTTCAACATTGGAATGTTAATTAGGTTTTCATTGACCATTTTACAATGGAATATTGTGTGAAATGAAGGTAACAGTAAAAGTATTCACCAGGTTTTTCATTCAGTTTCAAATAGTCATATTTCTTCAGAGTCGTTTCAAAATTGCACATCAAAACTACATCATGCTTTGTTGTGGTAGTTGTTTTTTAATAGATGTTAAGAGTACTTTCCCCAATTTCATATTAGATAATAATAATAATATGTTTACCCGCATCTTATACATGCGAATACTCTCTGCAATTGAGCCAGTGTATGAAAGGATATATGAGCAAAGAGGGTCAAAGAAAGGGGTCGTTGGCTGCAAGGAAAACCTGCTGATCAACAGATACATCCCGCAGGACTCCGTGCATTATAAGCGTAACCTTTCAATGGCCTGGATCGATTATCGCAAAGCATTTGATACAACATCGCATGAGCTCATCATGTATTTGCTCAGATCCGATCAAATAGTGAGATGCATTGAACATCTGATGCCGCTCTGGAGAACGTGATTCACCATAACATCTGGACAAGTCAGAGTCCAAACAGAGCAGGTTATCTTCAGAAGAGGCGTGTTTCAGGGAGACTCCTACAGCCATCTTCTCTTCTGGATCTCACTACTGCCATTGTCCGTTGCACTAAAGAAAACCCGCGGATACAACTGCGGCGCCCCTAGCAACCGGATGCATGAGGTTACCCATCTGTTTTCATGGATGACCTTGAACTTGATGCTTCCGAAGAAAAGGATCTTCATCAGTCCTTAAGGGTAGTGCAAGGGTACACGCATGCTATCGGTTTGGGATCGACGAATGTGCCATTGTTCAAATCAAAAGAGGACGATGCGGGGAATACGGAGAGGACGTTCAGCTCATAGACGGAAGAATTCTACATCATCTGGATGCCGGAACGACGTTTACCCACCTAGGGGTCGAACAACGCCACACCCAAGTGGTAACTACTGTCAAAAACTCTCTCCACGGCAAGTATCAGCATAAACTCCGACACATCTGGTCAATGGAACGCAAGAATTCCTTTCCACAACACTTCCCAATAGTCAATCCGCATGGACCAATCAAAACTCTATTTTAGTTGCACCTGCGTGGTGTGCAATGTAATTTTAGGTTACGTTGAGGATCAACTTGGATAGCAAGGTTCAGTTTGGTTAGTGTTATATATTACTAGCATAGCAACGTTTCACAGTATGTATCATAATACACAACAATATCCCCGCAACTGAGCTAAACGATCAGGTGGTTTCAGTGTAGCCCTAGACGGATCCCATCCTCGTCGCCACAACTTGTTATATATTGCTCTGATGCAGAGATGATTAAACATTCAAAGAAAGTTGTAAAAATGTATATTCTGTCACTAATTTATTGACAACAACAATATTTCTAAAAACAACTTTTTATACATGACAAAACTAGCATAGCCATAAAAGAAGGGAACATGATCTAACCTAACCAAACTAACCTTGCTATCCAAGTTGAATACTTGAGACTACTATACCGCCTTAGCATCGATTCAAATATACCGCCTTGACCAGGATAGTTCTGATTGGTTCATGCGGATTGCCTATTGGGAAGTGTTGTGGAAAGGAATTCTTGCCATTAGAACGGTTGGGGAAGAACAAAGTTGCTGCAACTAATAAATATACTTGCCGTTCCGATTCTACTTTACTCCTTTGGAGTAATGAAATGGACTCAGGAAAAGCTGCGACATCTCGACGTAAAACTCGCAAAATTATGCATCTTTATAGGTTATACTTCCCCAGACAACGGGGAGGCCGTGGACTTTTGAATTTGTTGTGTCTACACAATAGAATGGTACTGGATGGAGTCTGTAAAGTCATCAGAAGTTCAGATCCCCTTCTCTGCTTAGTATGCGATCACGAAAAAGCAGGGATTGGAGCATTTCTTTTCAAGGCAGCAACCCGTGCAGCCGATGAACTTGATGGAATAATGGACACACTGCTATACAGCTTAAAAATCGTACCGACTTGACATAATATGGCAGAAATGCAGAAGGCCGCGTAATTCTTGGTTCATTCCGCCTACTCAAGGCACATGATTCTCGGACCCAGTAATCACTCACCCCACGAACGTGAGGAGTTGTTACTGGGGTTAATGACACACCAGCACGCCCTCCAGTTGTATTGGATCACACATATCTTCATATTTGTAATACATTATTTTTGAAGAAAAAAATAAATAAAACGAAAGAGACCAACCTTACGGGAAAACGCCGAAGATCAGATGATTTCGTGTAGCTAGTGTTACACTAAACCCTTGTTATTATTCTTAAGTTCATCTTGAAAAGTATTTCATAGAGGTAGTGGATTTTCTTAAGAGCTATGACTCATACTTACCGTTGCAGAGAACAAATTTACGTTTCGGCAGTCGTCGACTGAACGTAGGCTGTTATAGGCTAGGCTATTATAGTTGAGTAGTTGATTCAATGTTTTCCATTTCAATAATTTTGTGAGTTGTTGCCTGTAAGCGATGCGCAGATATATCCAAGTTCATAGCTCTTGAGAAAATCCACTACCTTTACCACCTTCATCAGATTCCTCATAAATACGTTTTAGAACATCTGGAAAATTCAAGAACATAATAATAATGATTGAGATTAAGAACTAGAACGAGAATGAGTGTTTAATTTCAAAGTCAGCTACGCTTCCATACTGATTGACGATGTTTCTATTGATTACCAGGTCCGTAACAATTTGAATATAAACACCCACTAAGGAACCCATTACTGTTCAAATTTTGTATGTAAAAATTACCACAGTTTGAAAAAAGTGTGCTACTAACTACAGTCGGGTGAGATCACACTGATTTTATCGCCGAAAGAAAAATACTCAAAAATTTGTTTGACATTGGGAACAAGATTTCGGATTGGACGCACCTTTCAGAACAGAGAGGACTCCTGCCGAGATGTAGCGAGCTAGATAATATCGATATATCTATGTCAAGTTCGAAGTAATGAAATCAATGAAGTCGCTAATATCTTAACGAAATCGAAAGTAAACAGTAATACCAGAGAGCTACTACTAAAAATAAACTTGACCCTACTAAGTAAGTATAGAAATATTTTTGGGCGTGATATGTACGCCATACCGAAGGACAAATGAAAACCATTAGTGTTTATTTGGTTTTAAGTTTAGGATTTGTTGAGTGAAGTATAAATAGAATGGAATATGGAATATTCCATTGATTATAAGTTCTAGGTATCAATATATGGGGTGTCACAAACTGATTTAGCCGGATTCTACTGGTTCTTGTTTTCAAACTAGCTGGGATCTATAAATTTCAGTTTTGAGAATACTCAAAATTACAGCGCAATTTCATTTTATTACGAATAACTACCCTTAAAAATTCACTTTTACTGTAAAATTTTGAATAGCAACCTGTATATTTTTCAACATATTCTTATAGAATGTCTTATTTTAAATTCATCAGTTTTTTTCGATCCAAAATCGGTTGATAAATAGCTGAGAAATTTGATATTGAAGTTTTAAATGAAAATTAGGTTAAGTTGAAAATCCGCTAAAAACAGACAGAAAAGTAACGATTTCACATTATTTCAAGGTTTTACGAATTATCTTATTTCAACAAGTATTCAAAATCCTCATTTTGAAGGCCCTCGCCTTCAGCAGTAACACAAACTTCATATCTTGTCAATGAGTTACGAGAACATGTAGCTATCATTTGGGACGTTATTCTGCGATGAGCATTATGAATATTCTTCAGGTCCTCTGAGTACTGGGGTTTTTTAAGGTTCTCGACAAGAAAAAATTCAAGGGGAAGAGATCAGGTGAACATGCAGGCCTCCTCATCAGAAGAGAAGCATTAGCTATGAAATTATTACCAAACGTATTTTAGAGCAAGTTAGTAACCATGTGTGCGTTGTGGGCAGGTACTTCATCCTGCTGCCACCACATTTGTTGTCTTTCAAGCAACTGTATTACTTCTGAAAATTTGGGTAAAATGTGTTCTAGGAAGTGAAGATACCTTTCTCCCGTTAAGGTTGCTTCATAAAAATAGGGTCCAATGATCCGCCCATTAAACAATCCAAACCAAACATTGACGCTCCAAATGTTTTGAAAGCTAGTATCCCAATGTGGATTAACACGGGACCAACAATTAAAATTATGCCTATTAATGACACCATTATTGTGGAAATTTGCTTCATCACCCCACATTATTTCAGTTTAAAAGGCTGGGTTATCTTCCATTTCAACTAATGAGTGCGCAGTACATTGTGATCGTCTGTCAGCGTCACCAGAATAGAGTATCTGCACTAAGTGAAGTTTAATTTTATTTTATTTATTTTATTCATACACCATCCAACAGCCGAACCCAATTACAGTTACAATTGGACACAGACAAGTCAGTGCACACACTGAAAAAACTTCTCGAGGTCGAAGAAAAAAGTTTATGCACTGACATGCCTACTACCAGTCAGTATAACAGTAAAAATTCTACAAAAATGCTCTCTTTATATCAGCAATATTACAGTGAAGGATATCAAATGAATCTTGACAAACTCTATGCATGGGTGATCATCGAAGTAAGTTTGATTGAGGTGTGTGAAGATAAAAGAAAGATTTGTCTCTGGCAATCGAGGAACATGTATATCAATAAGACATAGGAAATGGGGACAATCAAGTTTGTTATTGAGTAATTCATACAGAAAAACTACACTACAATAAGTACGGCGAGAAACCAATGAAGAAATTCCAAAACTGCTTGAAAGTGTCAATTGAGGCAATTCTCTATCTGGATATATGCCATCGGTTCTATAACAAATGTGTTTAATAAACTTACTCTGAATGTTTTGAAAATTATTCACGTGATTATTAATATCCAGGACTCCAGACCACAGAACACAATTTGGAGATTACAAAAGTATTGAAATAATTTTAAAGACTAATTTTTTCCATAAATTTTGAGTTTCTCAAGATGAATCCCAGTGATTTATAGGCTTTAGCGAGCGTTTTAGTTATTTATGATCAACAAAGGTTAGCTTGGCATCGAAGATTACACCCAAGTCCGTGTACTGATAACATATTTCTAGTGAATAATAATTGATGTGGTAGGCATACTCAGTTATATGTTTCCTTCTCGTGAAATACAGGCCGTTTCTTTTATCATGTGGTAACATTGCTATATTCTAAACCGTAATAGATACAAAGACGATTAAATGGGAAAGAAGGTAACTATTATGGTGAGCAGTAAATTGGTCATAGAAAATTTACGGGGATTCTTGCCCTTCCCAACTTATACAGGGAGAACTGAAAATGCTATTTTCGGTTTTTTACGTTTAATTAAAAATTTATCATTACGTAGTTCTAGTACATTTTGAATACAATAAAACTAACCTCTTTCATTTTTTTATATTTTCTGAAATAACCATTCTAATCGTAAAAAACCGAGATCAGCATTTTTAGTTTTCTCTGTATAAGTCGGGAAGGGCGAGAGTCCCCGTAGATTTTCTCTGACCAATGTACTGCTCATCACAATAGTTACATTTTTTTCCATTTAATCGTCTTTGTATCTATTACGGTTTAGAATATAGCAATGATAAAAGAAACGGCCTGTATTTACACTTATTTATGTTAATGGCAATAAGTTAGAATTACACCAGATATTTAGTCTTTCAAGGTCCTCTTGAAGCAATTCACAATTCTGAAGACAGTTTACTGTCGTATATAGTTTACAATCGTAAGCAAATTATAAGATATTAGACCGCAGAGTCAGGCAGATGTCATTTATGAAGATGGTAAATAAAAGAGGCCCCAGAATTTATCAATGTGGAACTCCAGATGAAGCGGATATTTCAGTACTGAACATGCAGTTTTCTGTTAGTCAAATATTACATGAAGAACTCGATCAGTTTTGAAGTTAGTCTAAAGCCGAAGAGTTTACTCAGTAATAATCCATGGTCGAGTCGATCGAAAGTTAAGTTTGAGTAATGCATAATAAATTACTGACAGTAGATCGTCAGCTCATGAAACTCTGATTCACAATGATTTGCGAGTTGACATGTGTAGACATAAGATCATGAAGAACCATTTTAAATAACTTACTGACATTGCATACAATAACAATTGGTCTATAATTTTCAATATTACGCATATTGCCTTTTTTGAATACTGCAATTTTCCCGATCGAAGAGATAAATTAAAAATGATTGTCGACGGTTTTGCGAATATCATTGCACAAATCCTAAGTAAAAAAGACGGTATACTGTCATACAATTGATGGTATTTAAAATCTTGTAAAATTCGTTCAACGGGACTCTTTGTTATAATGTACAGTGGTTATACCAAGTTTGTCAAATAGTTTTCGAGTGGAAACATGTGGATTAATGTTTACATACGCCAACACATTTATGATATTTTCCTTATTACGTACGGATTTTCCGGAATTCCAGCGATTTCCGCTTGGGAAATGTCCTTGCCGCAGAGTACGTTCTAGGTTCACAAAAGTATTTTCGATTTGTGTTGGACAATCAGGAAAACATATCCCATACAATTCTCTAGCTCTTCTTCTATTTTTCATAAGTTAATGCCCTACATTAATAATATGAAATAGTTTATTTTATTCATTTAGTTTAGTTAAGGTTATATTTTTCACAACTGTTTACTGTTTATTCATGTAATATAATATTCAATTCCTTCATTTCAATATTATCCTCTCGATGTGGTTCATAGTAGACCCACTCAGTATATTTTTTGCTCATCACTGTCAATGCTGGTCGCTAGATGGACTTGCGCGAGAGGAAAGGACAGTTCGAAATTAAAAACGTGGAAGAGAGGTGTGCGTTCTGATACCCTCCATTATTTCCCGTGTTTTTTCTGCATATCAGTGATTTAGTGCAAATTCCCGATTCCTACTATCAACAGCCAAAACTAGCCCTGCATACAAATTCATTTCAATCAAATCCTGGATAAGGTGGTTGCATCCCCAGAAAACTCCCAAGTCGAGCGAAGATCACCGGTAAGTCCTCTTCTTTCCGACCTTCTATTGACAGTGGATTTTATTTTTTTATTTTATATTGCATTAATACCTTACCAAATCATTTCATCATACATTCCCCGTAAATAATAATCATATCAACGTATTCTTCAGCAGTAAACAAACTTGGCATTTTTACACAAAATTCGCTATCTTGCAACATCTTATTGACTTTACTTTGACAAGTGTCAAACATTGGTTTATCGACGATTTTCAATTTAACAAAGTTTTCATGGGTAACTAGATTTAAAATTTGAAAATTAATTTTCCCAGCTATTTAGCAATCGATTTTGAATCGGGAAAACTGGTGAATTCAGAATTAGATATTCTATAATGATATGTTAAAATATACAGGGTGCTATTTAAAAGTTTACAGCAGGAGTGAATTTTTAAGGGTTGCTGTTTGTAATAAAATGAAATTGCGCTGTAATTTTGAAGTATCCCCACAGCTGAAAGTTATAGATGTTTTTAATTCCCTTAGCGGTTGATAACAAAGGTCTGTTCATAAATAAGTAACATAGCAATAACATGGCAATGACCAAAACTCTTATAATCAGTAATAATACTAGGAGTACTTCAAAATAATCAGGTTTTAATCGATAACTTGTTGCATATGTTGTCAATTTGACAATTTAAATTTAATTTAATTCAATTTTAAATGTTATCAAATTGAAACTTTTCGTAATCATGCAGGAAGTTTGAGATGTATGCCTAACCGTATTAATTTTGAAATGCGTATTGTATTTGATGTGATTATTTTTTGAGTAACACAATGATAAGATAAACGTCGAAACTTTACGAGGCGCTTTGTTTGTATGAGATATGAATTAGTTAGTATGGAAATACAAATATTTTTAAATTTCTCATTGGTGGAAGTAATATATCGATACCCCCAACGAACAAAGCCGTAACTAAAGTTACAGCTATTCAGTTATAGGTGTAGGCGTATGCAGCTTGAAAAACTGAT
This sequence comes from Chrysolina americana, assembly GCA_958502065.1. Taxonomy (NCBI): domain Eukaryota; kingdom Metazoa; phylum Arthropoda; class Insecta; order Coleoptera; family Chrysomelidae; genus Chrysolina; species Chrysolina americana. Next base: position 21,500,022 of record OY293418.1, read on the forward strand.
GCTAACGATAAAAAAAACGTATCTCTAGACCAAGTAGTTACGAAGAAATCCACTTGAAAAAAGTTGTATTTCGACTTAAATATTGAAAAAAAAATTCAGTATTTCGGCTCTCTTGAAATATGATGAAAAATGAGTTATGTCTTTGTTCGTTGGGAGTGTCGATATGTATATTCACGTATAATCAAAATTATACGAGGTTACTCAACTCAATTGCACATTCTGATTGGTTGAAAATATACAGAAAAAATTGTCGACGATACCTGATTACCTGATACCTGTAATATCATTAAAATCGCTCAATCAAAGTTATCTATGTACTGAAGGAATTGATGGGCTTTAATTACCCCGGGCCTCTGACGATTTTCTCGCAGTATGAAAATTTCACCTCCTGCAAATTTGAACGATGTTGGATCAATGTCGCGAAATTTAGACATTTCCCCGCCAATATTACAATCAATTATTTTGCCAATATAGTGAATCAATATCGCTGAATGCTGAGGTCAATATCGATTTCTCCGGGGTCTCAGGAGTCGTTCCGGTTCTTCCTATAGTTTTTTTTCCTTCGAAATTCCGGAACCGGCTACTTAGACAAGTGGTGAGGCCTCTAAAACTTCCTCTTCGCCACGTTTGGTACATGCGAACTTATCTTCTATGCTTTACGTCTTATTCTCCAACTAGCTCTGTATTTGTTCCTTATTCGGTTTCCCCATCTTCGTCTCCATGAGATTGTGGATAAACCCATCTTCTCCCAATTCTGTTTCGCCATCCGTAGAAAGTTGTCCACTGTGATCACTTGCCCGATATCGGGGTGGACCAGATGCCTCTCCCTTCCCCATTTAGGATACATGATGAGGTTGTGCATCTAAAACTGTAAACCAGAGAACATAATACCGTAGAGAAGTGACAGAAGATACTATTCCCAATGTCAAACGACGATGACGATTTTGAAAGGTGTGAAAACCACCGTAAAAATATTGGATCTGTTATAAAACAATATATTTGAATATAAACAAAGAACTGGATAGTTTTAATATTGTGAATTGTTGAGGTCCACAAAAATGATGTTCAAGAGAGAAAGCAAGTCATTTATTTTTGTTTTGCCTCAAAGGTATTTCAGAGTTTGAATACTTTTTTCCCGTTTATAGGTACTAGTTGAGTGAATGACTATAAACCATGAATCTGGATATTTACGAAAACGGTTCCTGGTAAAAAGTCACCATTATGTCATTAGAATCACAGAACGACAATCATCGGCAGTTTGCTTACACGGTCGGTTAACCAACTTTGGTAATTACCGCTAAATCGTGTCACATTTAAAAGACAGTAATTATGTGATATGTCACCTCTTCTTCTGAATTTGACAACTTTCTACCCAAAGTAAAAGGGGGAGCATTATATTCATAATTCATATGTTTTTGTTTGTGTTTTTGGTTTTGTTGTTATTGGTGTGATATATTGTGACTGCGAGATTATTTTTAAATCGAAAGTGTTATCCTGAAAACCACTTTGCCCGAGTTTTCGGATCACTAGGAATAGAAATAAACACTTTATTGCTATTTCAACTATTGTTCAAACACATTGAATACGAAACAAACTTTAAGAGGCATTCTGGAAAATCTGATACAAAAAAGAGCAATTTCTTAATACAAGATAAACAACCACAGAATAAATATAACATAAACTGAAGAAAAACAGAAAAAGGACCTTTTGTTCGATACCAATTTGACCATGTGCATTGCTGCATTACTTGTCCATGACTACAGATCTCAAAATTTCTTCGTCTCAACATTTGTGTTTTGTGGACATAACATAGGTATGGCAACGTTACTAAATTAATTGACGCTGTCAACTTTGGGATTGGTTGCTCGGGGTAGTACGTCACAATGGCGCTCAAGAAAAGCCATTTGAATTTTGAACTTTAAATATTTTTTTTCAAGTTTCAGACAACTCGCAATAAAAAAGAACATTGTCAAAAGAGTATTCATACGCCGTAGAATCCATTAAACATATTTTGAAAATTTCGTGTCCTCGCGTATTGCTTGGGTTGACTCTTGATGATGGCTTGAGTTGGCAGCCTTATATAGATGTATTAAGCAAAAAAGTTATCCACTTAACTGTTTCTGCTGCAACGCTCCAAAAGTTCTATATAAGGGGCCTTCCGTGTTCAGAAATATGCTAAATACATATTTGTTAGCTGATGCACCATAAAATTCTTCGTTTCGGAAAAATTGTTGAAAATTCAGAATAATGTCTTTTTCCTCCGTTTATTTGTATCAAAGTTTACTAGAGATACACAAAAGAAAAAATGAAATTGACAAAAATCCTTATCATAATCACTCGACTAGAGATGCTGACCACTTGAGACCTCCAAGGTTCAATCTGGAAATTTCAAAACGTGATTCTCTGAACTTGCACCTATAACCAAAATAACAATTGGTTGGAAAAATCTTGATTTTATCTGTTTTGAAAGAAAAGAGAAGTCATTTAGAATGTTTTAATTATTACTCGGTGGATGAATATTTTGACTTTGATATGTCTAATTCGGATGAATGATCGATTCACTATAAGCATAGGGTTTTTACGCAGTTTTTATGAAGTGTTGTTTAAAAAAATTGTTTAAAATTGTTTTTTCCGTTAACCAACTGTCATCCCTCTACGAACGACAGCCCTCAGAAGTCGAAACTTGTGCGAGCTAAGGATTAACGGGGTCTTACCTTTTAACGTGCGATTCCTAGCTTTTACGTATGTATTTTAATTTTTATATATTTTTTCATGTTTTTTTTGTTCTACTATGCGATCATTAACAATATGTTTCTATCATCCGAAATGATTACCGAACTTAAAATTTCACTTTGGCGCATATGAATCGAGAACTGATTTATGAAAGAAGTACAAAACTTCGTGCTTTTGAATATGATCAGGGTTTCGATAATAATAATAAAAAAAATATATTCCAATTTCCACCACATCTATAATTTTCACCATCGATAATCTATAGTGAATGGACTAACATCAAATCAAAATTTGTTTCTAGTAGTAGTAGTGACAAACAAATGTACTCCGTTGTTGTTGATGTATTGTTGAATCATTATCATTATTTTCGACCAATAATAGAATGTTTCGAAGGTTCCACTATATTTCGACACAGGATTGACGAAATTGTTTTCATTCGTGCAGTAACACCAAGTTCATTGTACCGGATGTTCCAACTTTTAGACCTTGATTTTAATAAAAAATGTGTGTTTTTATCGTTGGAAACTTGTTCAATTTAATTCGAGAAAACAATTAAATAAAATAACTGGAAAGATCTAGGCGACCTATAAAACTCTATATGATGGAAGTTTCTATGATTCCCGGATCATGAACCTCTATTTCTAATTTCGGATTATTGCCTGGTAGTTCTTTTGATTTCAACTCGATTTATAATAAACGAAATACCGTGTGTGACTTTTTGAGAAGTTATTCCTTGTTAAGTTAAAAATTGTTTCAGAGTTCTCATGAGCTTGACAGTCCCTAATAATAGAGAATGAGTAGAAACGATTCCTTAATGATATTCATTACAGAAATGTCGATTTTAAGTTACAGAAGCATGACCCACTTTTCAGTACGTAAATCGACAACCTTAATAATGTGTTTAGGAAATATACTTGAAGCTGCGTTTTCGCATGTTATACATACATGTTTTTTGATATGAGCAGATAATATTAATAGCTTGGAATATTTCAATAGCATTTCAATGATGAAAGGAATATATCGAAATAATTGTGTTATAATGATATTGTTAACTAAGACTAAGATTAAGTTTATTTAATGCTAGACTGATTTGTTTACCAACGAATAGGAATGCGGACTTTTACTTGAGATTATCGACCTGTTATGAGTATGATTTTGAATGGTCTCAAGACCATTTGGACCAATTATGTGGTAGGAAAGGTGATATGTTTCAAACATGATACTCAAAGATATTATTTGTAAAAACTACACAACAAAATCAATATGGGAAAAACACCAGTTGAGAGAAATTACATTGATGAATATCACAAGGAGAAAATATCACTAATTATTTATTAGTTTCAGATTCAGTCAAATTATGGTTAGGTTTAGAGTCAACAGCAGCCACCGGAAATTTAAAAATCAATTTTTGTGCTCCGGAATGTTTACGAAAAGTTTGGTAGTTCTGGTTAAAACAGACTGAAAAAATTACTCCTAGCAAAATGTTTGCGCCCAATTGTCTGTCTGAGGTTTGTTCGTTATGGTTAATTGAAACAGACTGAAAATTAGTGCTCGCACTTGATGTTTAATACATTTTGAAATGAAGTACACAAAAGATTGGTGGGCGAAAGAATAGCAGAATGTCTTTCGTAATAACAATAAATGAAAAAAACGTTAATACGTAAAACCAATAAAATGGAGAATTCATCATTTATCAGAAGAACTTTTTATAAGACTTAAATACAGCAGAATGAAATGTATAGAACTGATTCATAATCCGAAAAGAAATTCATCTAATGCGTTTGTATGATCTGAATTTGTTAGGAACCGAAAGTGACAGAAATGATAAAACTAAGTAATCACAAATCTCAATAACTTCAGCTAGTCATATCATAAAACCGTCAAACTAAAAAACTAACCAAACATAATTTCATCGAAACATCATCATCATTATCAAAAAACGTAAAACCAACAAATTATCTGAGGAAAGATGTAGTATTGTGAAATTTATGGAAACGTAATGTGTAAGATATAAAATGATCAGAATCGATATCCAGCAGAAATTTTTGCGAATAAGATACCAGTTTGGTAGAAACTTGCTCTATTTGCTCTTAGATGGCGCTAACTTCTAGTTGAACGAATTGAATCGACTGGTTTGGACTCATTTGTTTGGTCCTTTCACGATTTATTCGAGAATTCAATTACTGGGTGGTTATTTTCAAGAATATCGAAGAAAACAGCCAATTTTATTCATTGAATTTCACTGAACAATAATACAAAAAATAGATGTCTTACTGCGATTTGAACTCATAATCCCATCATGCTACGATCAACCTTAGCAATATGTCAGATCTCAATTATTACTCATATATCGGCAAAATACCTACTCAGCGTATCATTCCACAAAACATTGGGAGGCGGAATCATATTTTTTTCGTAATACCTAATACTGGTGAAGAAATTCAATGTGAGCCTTGGCATTTCAATAATATCAGGTGGTGGGACAGAAATGAGAAGGAATTTGATGGGGACATGAGAATTTACTTAAGTACATTATCCGCATGCTACGCCATCTCTGAGAGAATAGATCAACCGGCGTTTCGCTACGTTATGACCTCTCCAATTTCTGAAAATTTTCGGTTCTTTACTTTTCGGTATTAGCATTTATTCGTCTGATGATTTTCGATATGCTAATTTTAAGTCTTGTGGTATACTAATTCGACGATTTTAATTCCTTTGACATTCGAATATTACGATTTGCAGACTTACAACATTTTGTTATTTTATAATCTTTATAAGATATCGTTTCTATAATGTGACGGTTTGATAGAATATCCGTCTTTACATTTGTGTTTATTCTCATTTTATGGTATTACAGATATACCGTCTTGTGATTTTTCAGTTCATCAAATTTTGGTTCTTCAAAAGTCTGGTGTAATAATTTCTGATTCTGAGATAATTCGGTTTTGATGATAATTGGTTACTGTAATGTTTTGGTTTTACAAAGTTATTTTTCAATTCCTTTCCATTTCTGTAAAATTATTTCCTATCTAGTTCAATTCTCCATAAAATCGTTACTGAATTTTGTTGGTTCGATAGTTTTAAATCATAGACTATTTCAAATCTATATTTTACCATTTTTATGGATTATATGTAATCGTTATGAAAATATATTGAAAAGTTATCTAACCAAAACCATTGCAGAAAGTAATTCGATTAACTAGTATTTCAATGAAAGATTGATATGAAATAGAGAATTGATGGAAATTTGAATAATTATTTTCAATACTTGATAATATTCAATATCATCTAAACGGTTATTGAAAGCGTTCCCCCAGTACTGTGAGTTAACTTATACAATAATGCACATATTACGATATATAAGAATTAATTCGTTTCATTAAATCGTATGAATTAGTGTGTTACTCAAAATAAAGCTACTATAATTTAAATGAAATGCCCAAATGCCTGTATTTTGAAGAATCATTGGATGACTCAATAGCAGGAGTTCTTCTCTTCCTGGAATATAGTGCTCCCAATTATATCCATTAATGTTCATGGAACGATCTAGAGGTTAACTATACGATGAAGAATGTTTCACCCAAAAATATCTATTTCACATCCCATACAATATGGGCTTGTCTGTTCCAGGTAAAGTACAATCACCATAAAAAATTAATTGGCATTATCTGCATTATCTGCATAACATCACACGTTAAACGGTAAGGGCTGCGTCTTCTCTAGCTGGGACAAGTCTTTCGAAGACTTTTGAGGGCTGTACTCTTAAGAGTGTGCAGCTGGTTGACGGAAATACCAATTTTAACAAAATTTTTTTTAACAAATAGGTCTATCAAAACACTTCAATAGTAATCCATAAATGTATCCAAATCAAATAATACTTGTAAATGTCACATCAACACAGCTTGCTTTTTAGCCCTGTGAAAAAAACGCTGTTTCATTTATCGGATATATAAAATTGTTTTCAAAACTCACCTCACTCGAAGGGTTAAAAAAATTACTAATTAACATCTCTGAAATTATGCTTGGGTCGAACATCAAAAATATCTGCCGCATTCTGCAGAGCCCCTAAATGAAAAGTAGTAAACATATACTTGTATTGGGATAGCCATTGCTGTTCCAGCTATTGGATTGTGCCCTAAATTCTCCACAAAATCATCTCAGCTCCCAACCTGGCCGTTCGAAAACTCTTCGGGAGTAATTACACAGGTGCTTCAAAACTACCGATAATTTTCCATGAAATCGGCTAATGACCATAGCAGTCGATGCCAAAACACCAAGAAAAAAAAAATTCCATTAAAGCATGTTGTCTAAAAACTGCATGAGTTTTTTTACTGACAACATGCTTGAATGGAAAATTATTAGGTTTATTTTGATGCACGAGTGTAATTCGGTAGAATATTTCCGGAGTCATTAATGAAATCCTTAAACTGTTTCCATATATATTGATGGTTCAACATTGTATTTTTTGGTTTGCTCTTGGTGATTTTTTCTTGAATTACAGTTATCGAATCATTTCCGAAACGTGACATTTCAACGACTTTTAAAATTCAGTATTAAGATGACAAATGTACATTTTAACAATCGTTACTATAGATACACGGACCGAGCGGGTAATTTTCGATACCTACCGGGTAATTTTCAGCCTGAAAATGTCCCGCCGGGACTTTTTCGCTGTAATATGGGATTTTTAACATACGATGATAATATTCACCAAGCAGGTTGGATGTAGAAAAGGCCTTCTTTTCACCCTCACCCGCACCCTGACTTGTCGAACACCGGTTTTCTCTGATCATAGATTGAAAGCTAGAAGGTGGCACCATCTGCGGTTAGCCACTCATATTGCTTTAGGGGGAATATTAGTTTCACAAGGGGTTTCTATGCCAATCGGATATCTGAATATAGTATGTCTCTCAAATTACCGATATGTTTATTCACAGGAAATCTGGTTTCCTCAAAGGATCAGAGGACCAACGGCTCATATCGACTACGGTTTCATGGAGTAGATGCGCCGTGTAAATAGATTCCTGTAATAATATTCCCATGTATTGAAACTGCTAACGTTACGCGTCAGTTGAATAGCAGTGACTGTAGCAAAACATCTACGACAGATATAGCGAGTGATTTTGATATACATTCGACAGTTTTTTGCCGATGTCATCCACAAGAATAATAGCACTATCGACTTTGTCTCTTCAAGTAATTTTTTCTGAATAGGCCACACGTTCTCTCACCTGGGGTATTTTCCAGTATGTCAAGAGAGAGTTGAAGTTTTCTAGAAAGTATTCATTATATTTGGAAAATGTATTGTGAATGGATTCGATAAAATGAATGAAATCAGTGGTCGAAAAGCGAGGATAAGTGTTATTCACGCACCCAGCGGACCCAGGTTGTAACTGATATGATTATAGTCGGGTAGTGACGCAATCCAACCAGAAGGCATTTTGCTCGAGGGTTGGCATAATCATACTAGTAATTTATAAGAGACTTCAATTCAACGTTTATTTTAATTTTAGATTATAATTCAATTCCATGAAGAAATATGAAAACAGTGCGAGTCTACAGTCCACACCTTCTCGTATTTTTAAATGTTTTATCACGATCGAGAAAAATTCATTTTTTGTCTCGATTATCGAAACTCTCCAATCTTCTCTGTGTTCACGAATAGTCTTGGTCACTTGTCAATTTTCTTGATTTTCGAAAGTCTCAAAACTTCTTGTTATTGCTTCAAAAAAACGCTTTACCATAGTTATATATAACTGAAAAAAATCGGAAAGTCGGAACAATTGAAATTAAAACACGTTGCAAAACAACAAAATGTTGTATTTTTGTATGCCAGGTGTTGCAGTTATAGACTTAGTGGATCTCTACGTTTCAAATGCTAATTTGATATCCAAAATTTACGACTTCTCTGAACATATTATGTGATAATGATACCTGCTACGTTCTTAAGAATCTTCCGAAGAATTTGCGAAATTTCAAGATTCTGTCCAATTTCCGAATAAAACCTATGGGTTAAAGAATTTTGACAAAAAAAAACAGAATAGCCACCGATGAAAAACTGTTATTAACTGCGAAGTGTTCAAGACAAAAGATTTTCAAACATCATCACAATCCAACCAGATATATCATGAAGCAATTACCCTCGACACTGAAAACTCCTTTGAAATAACCTCCTGGGGAAGAGACTCATATTATGTTTCTGCATTACAACCTGATGATGATCTACATAAATTAAACAGGAATGAGAAAGTTATTTTTCAATCACATAATAAATTATGATGATACAGATGATATTGATGATTTACCGAGTCAGAATACTAAACTTCAAGTGAAAAGGATCAGTCAAAAAGGCATGACGAAACAAAGTTGATACGAATCGAAATGCATGAAAAAATATAGGTTGTTTCATTAAAAGAAATATTATTATATGAAATATTCTGAAAACGCGACGGTCAATTTTTTTGTTTTCGGCATCGAGAAGGCCATTAAAAATGCTACTAGTTTGCCCGTTTAACCGAATTTGTAGCATCAAGATGAACGGAGTTGGCAATGGTGCCGACTTAATGTGGAACACCCTATATATGCCTGATTTTGAAAGAATTGTTCTATTCTGATCGGTAGAACTGGCCATTGTACCGACTTAATTTGGAACACCCTATATATGCCGGATTTTGAAAGAATTGTTCTATTCTGACCAGTAAAACTGGCAATTGTTTCAATGAATATTGTTTGAGAGTTGCTTATTTTCGATTTACGGATTCAGCTTTTTCGTAATTTTTTCTTGGTATCATCGTTTCATCCCATATTTCCTCCTCTCTGACCGCGCCGCTGACAACACTCTCGAAAAATAGACTTCCGAGTGTGAACAGGCGTTTGATGATCACTTGATTTCTGTACCAGTCCCACTTTTGACTAACACTCACTATTCAGACGGATGCCTCCGATTATGGTTTAGGAGCCGTACTGTCGCAGGTACCTACACAAAGATGGTGAGATGGTGTCTCTTATTTTAGCAAAGGCTGAAAGGAAATATCCAACCATAAAGAACGAGTGTTTAACGGTTATATTTGCGGTTGAGAAACTCCGACCCTATACTAAAGGTAGTAACCGATCAGTAGAGCCTATTTTGGCTTTGTCAAAAGAAGGATTCTGTAGTAAGAATAACTTTGAGTGTACCTTCGAGATTGTCATACAGAAGGAAAGGACCAGATTGTTTTGGTTTTCGACCAACAGAACCTCAGACATAGTCAAATTATAAATTTTTGTTTATGTTACTTTGGCGTTCCTTTTTTGGTAGATTCAGTTGATTCTTATGGGGCTATCAGACTCATCCTATGACCTTGAGTTTGATTTTGGATTTCCTAACTTTTTGGCATATTTTGACCACATCTTATGTTTGTTAGTTCACATTAGACCAAGAAACTGTCGGATTTTTCCTTCTGTAACCTTTAGAAATTAGTTTCATGATTCAATCAATCGTTTTCTACATAAAGAAAATAAATAACTCAGTTTATTTCAATGGGATTTATTTGATTGGTCAGTTCTGATTATGAGAAATCCTCATTAGATTGATATTTTCAAAATTTTAGCCCGGTTGCCTCAAAACTAATGTCTTGATCACAGATCCCAAATATAACGTTTTTGATTCCATGTCACAAATTTCAGTTGTCATTGTCAAACTGTCACGGATGTAAAACTTTAATTTCTCTTCATTTCGCAAAACTTTTTGACATGGTTTAGCAGAAATGTTTTATCCAGAATTATCCTTGCCCAGATTTGAATCCCCAATTATTTTAAAAATGTTCCAAGAAATCTTCCTTTGGACATACGATGGTTTATATGGCTTTTATGACAACTCTTATACACCTGATGAGTGAGTAACCTCAAATTTCATAACTTCGAATAAAAATTCAAGAATTCAGTATTTCAATTCAAAAAAATGTCTTTTATTACTCCATAGCTTCACTAACGTGTATACTTGTTCAACGTTTTAATTCAAATAATATTCAATAATAACTAATTGCCGAATGTTTCTAATTATTCAAGATTTCAATCTAAACCATGTTCAATCAATACTTACTTTCAGGTAAGCAACGATGATGACTTTTCTAGCCGAAAGCGCTCTGCTATGTTTTTTATAAATATATTACTGCACGAAATACAAAAATGTTTCCTCTAAGTGAATTGGTACGTGCACACAGCACTTTTTGATAGAAGCGACGACGTCGTTATGCTAAAAATGTTCCAGATCGATGAAACAGGTGAGGAAATGTGTTATGTGGAATTTTAAGTCCTGTTTCGTTTTTCATAAGCGTCTAACCTACCCTCGAGCATGAGTCACGCTGTATAGCTTCGTCTTACAAGTTGTGAAACTCCTAGCCAGTTATTCATATTTTGACCTTAACTTTTTACAAGAAAAGAGCGTTTCACCATTTTGTAATTAGCAAATTCTTCACAAAGTTATTCATTATTGCATTTTGTAGGATTACTGCCTCTGTTTCACCGATAGTAGTAACTCCGGGGAGATTATGTAATTAACTATTTGTGAATAATAGCACGATGTTAAAATCGGCACAACTGATAGATACTTGGAAATGTTGCTTTGTATAAAACCATGGTTGAACATTTCTTATTATTGTGCGGTTATACCAAAAACGGTATACAATTTGCACAATATCAGCAGCTGCAACAAAGCTATGAAAGCGATTAAACTCGAATTTGATTTCCAACGAGATTCTTGACATCATAATAAAACCTGTCCCTGTTTGGAGATAATTAATTTCACTACATCTAATTAGTGACTTCTGAAATGAATTCTCTTTCACACTGCAATTATCGATGATTTCATAGCACAGGCTTATGGGAATTAGGCCAATCACTCAAGCAAAAATGGGGAAGAAATAGCAAAACAATACAAACTTTCTCAAAAGTTATATTTTAGTGCTCAATAAAACTATACAAATTTTCCCCCTCGTACAAGGTTGGCAACATTCATTTATTTGAGATGTTAGTTGGTCGAGTGGGAACGTGGTCTTTCAGATTGATTGCTGCAGTAGTGAAATTAAACTCGAATATCGGTGAACTAAGTGTATCAGATTCAATACTCAAATGTTACAAGTCAGATGTTGAATAAAGTAAATTACTGGTACTAGACTAACTTGAGTTCGTCAGAAAATTCCTTTTAAATGAATAGTATATCACGTGTTACATGTCATACGATGAACTCTTCAAAAGGCGGCTTCTTATTGGTTAAGAACTATCGTCTAATAACAATGTTATGAACTCCAGTCATTTCGTATTAAAAGTGTAGTCATCATTTCGATATGAAGAAATAAAAATACATATTCAGCTAAGCTATACATTGAAATATTCCTAGATACGAATGTGCTTATACGAATAACAAAAGCAATAAAACATATAGATGGAAATGAATGGAAATGTTAGGTGAACAAAATATCTACACTGTATTAAAGTCGGTGGTCCGAGATTCAAGCCGGACTCACAAGATTGAAATCGGGGGTCTCAATGGCCATTCTCAAAATATATTGGCATTTTTTGTATTCTAAGAAATTTTCACAAATTAGACTGATAATGCATCTGAATTTGCTCTTCCTTATGACGTTGGGAAAGTAATTAATTAGAAGTCATAGTATTTTTTTTTGAGTAGGTTTTTTCCATTTTCGTAAACAAAAATAATTTTTCTACAACTGTAAAAAAACATTTTGCATTTCTATTGATGCGTAAAATCGCCAGAATTATTCACAAAATAAACATGAGATATTACTTTTTGGAGGATTTATTTTCAATATTATTCATCATAAAAAAAATCATTTATTAGAATAATAATTGATAGTAAAATTTGAACAATTACTTTCAACATAAATTCCCGGAGATATTCCATGTTGCTGCTTATCAGAAATGTTAAATATTTCTTGAAGAGTTGATTCCACAATTTTATAAAATATTTTAATTTGTTTGGAAGGAGATGGACAATTCAATATTTTGTTAGAAATCTCAAATTTGTTATTCAAACTATCTTCTACATTGCTCCTACTATGGAGTCAGATTTTCAGCCACCGTGACGTTTTATGGATGTAATGTTGCCCCCTGCATTATGTCCAGAAGAGTTACAGAGCTTCTCCTGAAACAGTGACCTGTGTAGCTCTTATACAATCATGTCTTTTCAAGCCATTTTGCAATCAAGCTAGGAAATTCTCCTATTTTATTTATCCACACTTGTTCGTTAATACATTATCCTCTTGAATATTTCAAAAATAATCTGTTACTTTTTGTATGAGGCAGCCGTAGTGCTCTATACTTGCGGTATATCTCAATATAATCAGAATTTGAAACACTAAACGTTATTGCGCAATAGTTCTTTGCATCAGGTATTTCAACAATCAATATATATCCAGCATCTTCAATGTCATCAATAGTTATAAATAGGTAATAATTCTTCACGGCGACAAGCAACGCTGATACCCAAAATAAGGACAACCAAAAAATAAAAAATATTGAAATTACTACTAATCTCACAACCTTACCTCATAAAGTAAATTGGTTTCGTTATCAGCATCTTGAATAAATTATTGATATCATCTCTTGATAAAAACTTCAGATTTCTTTCCTCGGATCTAACGCTTTTGTTCTCAATGAGCGGGACCAACAATTTTAATAATTTTTAACTCCACAACGTAGGAGGTTTCATCATTTTTGATTTTTCCTCAAAATAGCATATAATCACATTTTCAGAAACCTTTTTTACATGTTTCTTGTCGCACCATTCACGAAATTGGTCCTATGTTTTCTCATTTACTAACTTGGATTTGGCCGGTAACATATTAAATGCTATTGCATTTGCTTTCTCAGATATATCTGATGGGGATCATAACCACTATTATAATCAACGTCCATTTTCTTGAAAATAACTTAAAATTGAAGCAACTACGAGCAAACACAGTCAAACAGTAAAACACGCCACGTGCCAACAAACCATTTCTATAATAACGACACAGAAAGACCACTGGATACTGTGGAACTCCATTGGAAGTATTGATAACATTAAGGATAACATGTATGGAAAAGATAAGTATTATTTAGTTATTTTGGATAAATTTTTTTCAGACAGGTATAATTTTTGAACACGATTTTACTGAAAAATAATATTTTCGAACCAACCGTCGTTTAAAAGCGATAATTTATTCATTATCAATATATTTCAGACGATGTAAATTCACATTCACAGTTGTACAAAATATATTTTTTGTATTTCGTGTATGAAATTCATGTTTACATGGCACATTCGAAAAAATGTTTGGCCTCGACCTGCGGTCTCGGCCAAAAATTAACACTCTCATGTGCCATTAAAAAAACATTCATTTCACGCACTTAACACTGACTGACTGTATTCACGATTTACCCGGTTGAAATAAATATCTCGATATTTCGGCTTCTTATTTCACATTTTCAGGTAGGTTTACTTTTTCTGATGCAGTAAATAATCGCTAACATACCACTGCTGAGTTCTATTACTGATGAGGTTTTTATTCTTTACAATTGAATTTAAAATTATTACCGATCTTCGCTCTTGGAGACGTGTATGGTCCTAGCTCTGATGCTGCTTTATTTTTCAATTACTTTTCGGATAGGAAAAATTAAAGAATTCCACAAAAAGCTTTGTATTTAACTTAATTCACACATCACCCGTTATATTATTATCCAATACAGATTAATATTATTTGAACAAATAACTTATACCTGATAAATGCATGACAAATTGAGAAATATGCAACTATGAATAAAACACGCCTTGCGAATAAATTAATTTCAAGAAAATATAATACTCAACAAGCTTGATTCATACGAATTCTACGGTGGAACATAGTACAAGCATCAGGACTATTTATTTAGATTGGGTCGCAGAAGACATGCCATATTCAGGGAAAAAAGCCAGACCTACAATAGTTTTATCCACAATCAAATGATTTGTGTGGGGCTGAATTCCAATTTCAGCCACAGCTTAATTAAGAAGAGAAAAAATTAATGAAGGCAAATTCTGAGTACTGAAATTGAAATGGTTATTGATACAAATTCGTGAAGCGAACGAGTATATATAAAAAAGTTGTTTACAAAAATGTATCAATCATCGTAGTTGTTTCTACGACAATTAATATCTTCTTGACAAATTATAGCATTTGTGTTATCAATTTGTGTTACCGAACGCAAAACAAGCAGTTTTAGCCTCAACAGCGGCCGCAAAACGATATTTTGCGGCCGTTACCGAAAGTAATGACCAGCAAAAATATTTATTTATGGCCGTTGCTCAGAATAACTGCCAGCAAACTGAACGTCACTACAGCATATGATATTTCTAAAATATTACAGTGTATTTTGAATCAACAAATAATTCCAAATTCATAGCAAAAGCATACTTCATTACTTCTTCTGAAACAGTGCCCTATGTATGCCTCACTATTTGGTAAGCTGAGATACTTTGCAATGATACTAGGTATTTTTCCAATCGTACGAGCTCCAACAACCCGTGTCGAGCATATTCAATTTTCATATCTCAGGAATAGACGACGAATAAAAGTTTATTTTTGGTCGAAGAGTTACATATTTATAGTAAATCCTCTAATAATTTCGATTAGTAATGGTAAAAACTATCAATACAGTGTTCGCTTCCTGAATATCTTGTAGGGTCATTTTCACCAATTCATCTCGTCACAATGCTCCTGATATTCCCATAATCAAAACTACCAGTAGAGAAAATTGTTATAAATAAAACATCATATTATACTTTTCCATATTTATATACTTTCCACAGCACATGATTTTCATCACTAGCATCTTTAAGGAATGAATCAATTTGCTCGTGCGCCAACACTTTTGATTTCTTTGCTCGTTAACCAACTGACTGTTTTTTAAGGAATAGTACCAATTTTAAAATATCTCTTACATCAATTCCATCTCGTACGTTAAGCATATTCTTTGACATAGAATCAATGCTCCATAAAGTTGAACTCTTCACAACTTTTGATCGCTGCGCGCTGTATCAAATATTCTAATATATGTTTTCTGACACCGTCTTGACATTTTGATTGATACAACAGTCTTTGAAGTTACTATAACATTTTTCATACTTCTGTTTAGATTTCTTCGACAGCAGTCCATGCTGTAATCTTCACGGCTCTACTTAGGGGTTTTCATCCCTGAGAAAGAAGGGAGTCAGAAACCTTTTTGTTCGATTGATGGGGATGTATGAAGAAAAAATAATAAAAAAAAATATTATCCAAGTATTAAATGAATGAACAGTATATTTTTCTTCATTTTTGGGAATTTTTCTTCATTACCTACCAACAAAACGAACGAATATTTTTGTGTGGCTTTATCTCAGTATTGAAGTCTATCATTTACGTAGTTGAACGTCTGTCTCACTTTTTTTTGAAGGTCGGCGTAACAACACATTCTTGTTCTTATTTTCACAAAAATTAAAGCTTCAGCTGCAGATAAACCTTCACCACAGTAAAGTAGCCACGGCTGCTTTAGGTCCCTGATTTATGGCCGAGAAAATCGACCTAGTCCTCATACAAGAACCAAGGGCTTTCAAGGAATTTGTGAGAGAACTTAGGAGGACTGATTGGTAATTCGATGTATGATCGCAAACCTGATAGGGTACACACATGCATACCAAGCACTTGACACTTCTCGACTCATCTGCCAGAGACTTGGTGGCAGTAGTTCAACGAATGTAATCGAATATGTTATTCTACTCATAAAAAAGACATTTTATTACAAATAAAATAATGAAACATCAGAATCTGATTGATTTGTGATGTGAGAATCAACATGGGTTTAGGATAAACATGTATTGAAATTGCAACATTCCATCTGCTCAGTTATGTTCATCAACAACTTGACAAGAACAAGTTTGTGATGTCTTTTATATTGGATCTATAGAGAGCTTTCGATACCGTGTGTTCTGAAATATTAGGCATTAAGCTATCGCCGCATGTCCTATTGATATTGTTGACAGGGTGGAATCAGATATAGGAAATCGAAAAATGATATTAAGTTGCAGCGATCTGTTGTTGGACCTCTTCTTTTTTTTGCAAATGTTCAAATATATGCATACGATACGACGATCACAATTTCCATCTTAGAAGAAACGTAACCATCACTCCAAGCAATGGAAGTGATGTTCTCAGGTCTTAGGTGTAGCGGTAACCTTGTCAAACAAGTGAGAAAATTTATTGGGGCCCTCAAAAACATGTTTAACTCGACATGAGAACAGATACGAAGTCTCAAAGGTGAGAAAATAATTTTTTCTTGGTATTGCGCCCTAGGTCTACAAGAGACGATTACTAAACCTGCGGTATTCAACCAATTTTTTATTTGTTCGGTGGTGAAATGGGCATTGTTAGGTCTAGAGTAAATACTGTCTCGTCGGGCATCCCAAATTAGTTTGTTCTTCAAGAGAAGACATAAGAACTTCACTTCCTCGCTAGGCTTATAAAAGATTGCTTTAATTGATGGTTTTGTCTCTCCTAAGACGGAAATTGTTTATCATTGATTCGTTCACATTGAAAATTGGTCGCTTTTGGGCCACCATTTGTAATATATTGGGGTGGATCATTTATGTTTAGTACAAAAAGAAGGGGTCCAAGAAGTGATCCTAAGGGGAACACCGAATTGAACAGTATATGCATTTAATCTCACATGCCATGATTTCACCCAGTCAACAATATTCATAGGATTCAAGGATTCCCTAGAGATGATAACTTGATGGCAAATATAGGAAGCATTTGAAAGATCCAGTATAAGAGAGACCACGAACAAATAGTTGTTGTCAAGTTGTATATGAACAAAACTGAGCAAACGAGATGGATGATGCAGTTTTGATAAATCTGTTTATTGTGAAACCATGCTGATTCTTACACAAAAACAATCAGATTCAGATGTTGTATTATTCTATTTATTATAATCATGCATGACAAAGAGTTCAATATTAATATTTGCCAGTATTTAACAATGTTCAGGCTTGAACTTATCGATGGGTGGATGTTACTCCAAATAAACTCGGCTCGTTAATAACTATTTATTTAATGAAAAGAATAACTGTATTTTCGCAGTATTCGTCGTGAATGTTACTTGACTTTTTTCTTGACATTGACAGCTACCAAGTCGGACTGTTTATAATAATTGTTCGGTTTTTCCCTTCTTTCACAAGCGTACTTCGACGTGGAAAAATGAAGTTTGTCCTTTCAAACATACAAGGCGCCAATAATTGAAACACTATTCGTTTTGTCATAAACAAACAATATATTTTTTGTGACATTTTCATAGAGTGGAGTAACATACAGTGTCTTTCAAAAGTATCGAATCGGTCTCATATTTCAGAAACGGCCCAGAGAAAATTTATGAAAATTTCGTCAGGGTGGTTTTTGATGATACCCGATTCTGAGGTGATGTCGGCAATGTTGCCAAATCAACAGTTTTTCAGATATTGAGGGTAACTTAATTTTTTCAAATGGAACACTCTATTTGTTTTCATTACGATCAATTCAACGACGCCTCATTTATTATGTCTCCAAATATCAGATTTTAAATGGAAGTAGCAACCAGCAAATTTAGGAATCTAGAAAATTAAAATATATCAGTCAGCTCTTTTAATCAGGCCTCAAATGCTAACTAATACCTTGAGGGAATTTTATGACCGCTTGGGCTATTGTTGAGCAAACGATGGCAAACATTTTGAGTACCTACTTGATCAGATAGTTTTCAGTTTCTGTTATTTGATTCAAAACTCTATTGGAAAATAATTCAATTATTGAAAAGTTGTTTTAACAAAAACCATTTTGTATGAAATTGCATGATATTTACTAGAGCCCTTTTGAAAATGTTGGACCGTTCTCATATTTCAAAAACCACATTAATTCACAATTTAGTATTTGGACAAATGAGTAACGACGGGGCGCTGAATTCATTGCAATGAAAATAAATAGGGTTTTCCATTTGGAATAATTGAGTTATCCTCAATATCTGAAAAACTTTTGATTTGGCAACATTGCCGATATCACTATTGAATCGGGCATCATCCAAAACCATTGTGTATGAAATTTAACGAATTTTCCTTGACCGTATTGAGTTTTGAACGAAAATGCCCTGTTGTCGTATTTCAAAAACCACAATAACTTGAAATCTGATATTTGGAGACGTAAGTGATGACGGGGCGCTGAATTGAGCAATGAAAATAAATATGGTTTTCCATTTTAAAAAAGTGAGTTACCCTCAATATCTGAAAAACTGTTGACTTGGCCACACTGCCGATATCACCATTGAATCGGGAAACATCAAAAACCATCTTGTATAGAATTTTACAAATGTTTCTTGAACCGTATTGAATATATTGGAACGTTCACAGACTTTTGAACGAAAAAGCCATGTTGTCATATTTCGAAAACTGCATTAATTTAGAATCTGATATTAGGAGACATAAGTAATGGGGCATCGCTGAATTGATTGCAATGAAAACAAATAAGGTATTCCATTTGAAAAAATTGAGTTACCCTCAATATCTGGAAAACTGTTGATTTGGTAATATTGCCGATATCATCGTTGAATCATCGGGCATAATCAAAAACCACCTAGCCTCGAAATTTTCGTAAATTTTCTCAGGGCCGTTTCTGAAATATGAGACCGTTCCGATACTTTTGAAAGACACTATATATGTAGGCATCCTTCAAACTGCTTATTCAAAGTCAAGATCCCGATATTGAAATTGGGATCCCGAAACTAAAGTTGGGATCCCGAGAATAAAGTCGGGTTCCCGAGAATAAGTCGGGATCCCAAGATTGGAGTCGGGATCCCGAAAATAAATTCGGAATCCCGAAATAAAAGTTAGGATTATAATAGTATATTATATAACAAGGGACTAAAGTGAATGTTTTAATACCGCACGTGATGTTTATTGCCTGAGGGCTCGTAGAGTCCGAGGGCCAATAATCACGTATGGTATAAAATATCTCTTTAGTCCCGAAGCATATACGCTATTTTTTGCACTTTCCAGTATTATAACTTTCAATATTGATACAATTAATAATTTTGATGATTTATATAAACACGGTACTTGCATTACTCAGTAGGTAACGTTATAGCAATAGTGTCAACAAAATTTTTCAATTCAGTGACATTTCAATTAATGTTGATATTCAAACGAGTCGTAATTGAACTAACAGAATATCAAGAAAATGAACCAAGAAATTTTATCTCCCTAGAGTGCCAACTTTAGTCCCGTATAACAGGGACTAAAATGTATCTTTTAGTCCCGGAAGTGCAAAAAAAAACTTTAGCCCTTTAGCGCCATTGTAAATCTTTGTGAATATCCAATGAAATAACTGGTTCTTCCCAAATATTATTGAAACATTATGTAATATAATATCAGAACAGTTTCACTCCGTAATATATTTACTGAATATTCGAAAGTAATACGGCTCCTACCATCATTCAGGATGATCCGAGGTCAAACAAGACAAATCGAGTACTTTTGCTGGAAGCTATAAACCAAGTTTATTATTAGCTACATTGGAAGAAGAATCTTTACTCGAGGTGTATTGCAGAGCGAATCATTCAGACAAAATACAGTGGGTAGGTACATTAAATAAATAAAAGTTATGAGGAAGTTCTCACATCAGTTGAAATAACATCAGAAAATGGTAACTTTTGTGGTTATTCTCGATAGACAGATATTCACAAAACTGTGTTCTGACTAGGAAACAAACAACTAAAACTGAAAATTAAATATAAAACAAAATTTGTCATTACATGAAGTAAGCACGCATAAATTAAAAATCCGAATAAAAAACAAGAAGTTATAAATAACGTTTGCACAGTTAAAATCAACAAAGCAACAAATACATTGTGACTCATTAGTTAATGGGTCAATTGTGAAAAATCGGTTGACAGGATAATAACGATATCGAGTGGTTAATTTTAATCAGATGTTTGGACGTCAGACTTGCAGACGGTTACGTTGAAGTTGAAATTATCATAAGAAGGGGACCGCTTGACAAAGTTAAGTGAGCATTGACAAATGAGGAAGAAAAGAAATAGTGGTAACTATGCGTTTTGTGAACCAAAATCACTGTTTTGTGTTAAAGATCACCACAAAACTCGTTACTCTAACCTGTTGTTGATAACTTTAGGTTTTTGATTTTCCTTTCCGCAGTAGCACATTTAACTCTGAGGGTTCACCAAAAGTTCTACTAATTTGAGTTCAGTTGCTAATGAACTGGTAATTTAATTGGCTAATCCTTAGCAACTGACGGAAGTTTACTTGAACTGTCGGTGGGTCGGTGAACTTGTTCTGCACAACCCGCCCTAAAGCAGATTTTACAGTACAAGTTCACTGACAATTGCTAGGGATTATCCAATGAAATTTCTAGTTCCTTAGCAATTGAACTCAGTTTGGTTGACTTTTGGTGAACTTGTTTTGTACAATCCGCCTTAAGTGGCCTGAAAACTTTCAATTAATGATATTTTTGTATTAATGGAATGGATGGGTCATTACTAATTCGACCGCACCGGATATATTTCCTTGTAACTTTTTATTGAGATGATTGCCGTCCAGTTCGAATCAATCAAATCCATCCTGGTGATATATCAGTTTTTGCAACTGAACATCTAATTTTCAAACTCGGGTCACGGAAGTCACAACCAATTTATTGATAGCGAAATATTTTTTGTCTTCTGGAAAGTCATAGGAAGAATCCAGAGCTACGGCCTAGAAGGCTCTAAAGGTATTTTTGCTCATTGTGGACCGAATCAATAATAAAATACCACACACCAAACAAACCTAAGAGGGAAAGAGTGGTGTATGACTCCTCCACCACGGACTGTGGAGAGTACAGACGAGTGTTGAACAACAAAACAATAATCAATCCGAACATCACAGAGGGTAAAACTATGAAGCTGATCGAGGGCATACAAGCAGCTAGGAACATCATCACCAGGACAAGGGTCGTGAAAGAGTTCCACGAACCTTTCCTAGACTGTATCATAGAACTTATGAAGACGAACCATACAAAAAGAAAGAGGCGGCAAATCACTACAAATTCCAGATACAGGTAACAAATTGGAAAAAGATATCGCCGAATTGATGAAAAGCCAGAGAGACTAAGTCTGAAGGAAGAGGAAACTGGAGAACCTCAACACGGGAGACGATTCCATCTGCCAGATATCCAGGTGGCTCCAGAAGAGACGCAAGGACATCCCGGCCGTGAGGAATGTTGAAACGCAGGCGATGAGGGATCATAGGAAAGCCCAAATGTTCGCTGGGTACCATCAGAGAGCGTTCGAGAGCCGCCGACACTATGAAAGAACATAGGGCGGTCACCTGAGAAACTTTCGAATTCAGACAAGTCCCATAGGAGAATCTGGACAGACGCACCCTCTCGAAGCTGATATCCGGCATCGAAGAGGTAGTGGAAATAATAAAAAGGCTTCCTTGGAATAAAGTACCTGGAATGTATAAAATAAACGTGGTTTCACTCAGAAACCTTCCAAGAAAGACTCTGGTTCAGTTGAGCCACATTATATATAGTATGATCAGGCTGCAGCACTGCCCGCAGAGATTGTTCCAATACTGAAGACGATCAAACCCAAAGCAAGTATCTAGAGCTACACCGTCCAATCTCCACTCATCTCGAAGGAACAGTTTGTTTGGCTTCCGGACAGGACATTCTACAACCTCCTAAATGGTCAGAATTGTCCTCGAGTTGAGAAAAGCTTTCCAGCTAGGCCTCAATATTGGACATACAGAAGGACTTTGACACACCGTCTGGATGAAAGGTTTTTTCATTAAAATGTTGAGAGCAGACCTACCACGTATCTTTGGTAGTATGATTTGATGATAGCGTAAAGAATATCGTGCTGAATATTGAGAGAGCATTAAAATTTATCCTTGAAGAGCTCGAAGATCCCAGCAAATTATCGATTTGAAGAAAAAACAGTGTGGTTTCTCGAATTCATTCCTGATGAACAAATTGTATTTCAAATTAATTCTCAGAAACTTCAGCAAGAACGATACTCAGATTGCTTCTGATGGTATGGAAGTCTCGAGCGTTTTCGACCTTGAGCCTTCCAGCAACAAGTACGTCGGTGACATATTTCTTTAATATTCACGAAATTCTCACATTTCAACAGCGGCGATCTATCAGACCGATAATTTATTGCAATCTATGTGTCGCTGCTGTTATTTCATTTTTATCGTCGCGGAATGTCAACCCGACTGAAATTTATGGACACTTCTTCTGGGTTAGCGTGAAAAAAGACAAAAGATGTGATGGAGATCTCTGCAAAACAATAAATTACCACTTCGTTCGGTATTCATATCCGGGAACAAGATCGCAAGATTTATTTGTAGTGAATAAAAATAATTATTATTATGCATTTTTCAAATCATTATATTGGAAATAATTCAGTGGGAAGTTTGTAGTGAATAATTTTTATTAATTATGAATAACAAACAAATATAAAGTAATTACAGCAAAATTGTAAAATCAATGACCTATATAATGATGACAAAAATATAAGATTATTTTACAGTGTGTAATTTCATGAATTCTTAAAATAAATCAGCAAGAAAGCACATAGATTTATTGGTATCATTCAACTCTGAAAATCAGGTATGTTCAAATCGTCTACCGTCCTACTTCATCACAATAATTGTTATAAAGGGTCAATTCATAAGTGATTTGTTTGTTTCAATGAAACGGATGAAATAAACCTTCAGAAATTGTTAATCTTACGTTTTTCCATTCAATACTTGGTCCAACCGATTCC
Source organism: Chrysolina americana (assembly GCA_958502065.1). NCBI lineage: Eukaryota > Metazoa > Arthropoda > Insecta > Coleoptera > Chrysomelidae > Chrysolina > Chrysolina americana. Next base: position 21,523,596 of record OY293418.1, read on the forward strand.
AGGACCATTCAACTCTTCGGCTGCTCTTCCAAAAGTTTTTGGGGAATATTCATACTGTTTGAATATTTCGCTCCGGAAGATGGTCATTTGGTGACTGAAACATGTCTCGATGTGTACAACTAGCGATTTGGTGTCGGGATAAAACTCTAGTATATTCAATGAATAAATAGTGTGTCAATATTGTGAATGAATTTACGCACAAGAAAGTTCCTGCGATTAGATGGCTATTCGATTCTAGGACGATTTGACTATAAAAAAATCGTTGGGTTATTTAGATACTCGTCCACTAAAATCGGCATGGAACTGTAAGATGATGGACTAAACATGACTTAACATAATCTGAATATTTTCAATTTTTTTCAAATAGTTTTGCTGGATTTAGTGATTTTGAAGAAACATTAGTCTAGAATACTGATTTAACGTTTGATTTGGTGAAATCAATTTCTTCCTGTATAGGTACATACCTAAGGTTTCTTTTTTATTCGAAAATGTATTACATTCTGTGAATTGCATAACGTAAAATTTGCTAATGTATTAATACGACAAGTTTTTTGCATCTTACATACCAAAAAAGTTTGCTGAATTTATAATCAATGCATATACCAGTAGGATGTTATAAAATCATTAAAACCTGATCTATATTCATCAAGATTTGTTGCAATTTATATTAGATGCGATTCAAGGTCGATTTTCATACCTATACCAACTTTGAGACGAAAATCGTGACCGTTGTTTATTGTTTAAAATGTCGAAATGCATCTAGACAGTTTGGAAAATACCAGTTGTCTACAAATTCACTCAATCACACAAATTGCCTGGCTATTTCTATAACCATTCAGCCGCTGTTTACGAATCTTTAAAAAATGAAGAAAGTTTCATAGTCTCCGATCAAATAACATAACCTAGATGAGTAACTCGCCGCACACGCATTAAGATTCGTGTGTAAGGGACATCTTCCCCCCCACGGCAGTGTCGTGCGTTGTTAACAGAAATATCGAGGTTCAATAAAATAGAAATAATGGAAACCCTATATGGAATGGAAACCTGAAATTATGATGAAATAATCTCCACAGGATTTTGTGAACAGCCGATGCTCTAATTGACATGTTTTTTCATAATTCATCCATTTTTCTCTTTTCCAATTTGATTGCCCTTTCTCGATAGTTACGACACTGGTAGCTTCAAATGATTGTTCTGTCAAATATCAAATGCAACGTTGTACTGACAAGACTATATCGACAACGAAGAATCTCCGTTCGGCGATGGAAATACTATCGTTTTTAAATGCACCCAACAAGCTGCAATGAACGTTTCAATTGCCTTCTTATCGTTATATATTTCATCCAAGACAGTATTTTTGGGTTTTCGTTGCCATGAATCCAGCCGACAAATATCAAAATCGAGCAACGTGCTTATTGTATCCTTAAAATGTTGCGACATGACAATAATGTCATTATTTGAGGGGTAACATTATGAAAAGATGTTATATACCTTCAGTTCTATTTGAGTACTCATCTAGGTTGTGTTACTTGATCGGAGATAATAGTTATGAGAATATCTGTAGGTAAACTATACCTAATACCTTCTCAGTAGCTTTCTTTCATGGCGGGTATAATATTACTGATATGATATTACGGTAAAGCGATAGGTATACCTGTTTAGCTAATAATTATTATACTGCTGTTAGGTACCTAACTACTACTATTACTATTTTTTAACCTTGGTAATTTCCCAGTCGGGCCCTGTCTCCGGTGCCCTGATTCAAACAGGGGCGCGCTGGTGTGTCATTTACTCCAATAAAGACATCTCACGTCCGTGAGGTAAGTGATTACGTCCGTGAGGTGAGTGATTACTGGGCCCGAAAATCATGTGCTCTGAGTAACTGAAGTGAACCAAAAATTATGGCATTTCACATTCTTCTGATCAAGATTTTCACTACATCACGACAAGCCCGTATAATTTTATATTCGAGAGTAGCGTGTCCATCATTATTCCACCAAGTGCCCGTATGAACAGAACCACCATTTTAACAGAATGGTTTGGGTAAAGCCTGCGGAGTTCAAAGAGTGAGTCTAGATATTGCCTCCATATTCTGGGACACTATAGAGGTGGACACCATGAGAGGCTTCCCTCAGGGGGAGTATTATCCCCACTTTTGTAGAACCTTGTGGTAGACAGCCTCCTTATAGACCTTAATCGGGAAGGAGTATATGCTTTTAGCTACGCTGACGATATCGTAATAATGGTGAACGTAAAGTATATGGGGGTTTATGGAGATCTGATGCAATCAGGACTCACAGACGTACGAACGTGGTGCATGAGTGAGAACCGGAGAACCTCAAGGTCAACCCCCAAAAAACACCGTTGTCCCTTTCACCATGAAAAAACCTGGAGCCCAACATAGCTCTTCGAATCTTTGGTGAAAGATTGCAGATGTCAGGAGAATTGAAATACTTGCGGCTGAACTTGGAATCGAAGCTCACCTGAAACAAACATCTGGGACATCATTGATGATAGCCAGGCGGTCCATCGGCAAAACATAGGGTCTAGGACCCAAACAACCGCTTTGACAATATATTTAACAATCGCTTCGACAATCGCTTTGACAAGTACAACACTCGTAGCGCCGCTTTATGTCTGTGGATATAGGCTGAGACCGCATAAGTCTGACAAGCTGACAGCAAGTACATTATGGTTTCAGGAGTCCCATGACATGCTCAACATCTAGTCAGTATCTGATACCTCTATACCCATCACGCGGCTACGGTGGAATAATCCTGGCATCCTGGCAGACCATTATGAATACCTCGGTCTTCAACGTCAGCCCACTCGACCTGAAAAACGCAACCGTTGTGAAGTTTGCTGTCAATTTTCAACAGTAACTTTTGATTCAGCAGTAAAACCTCCAGTGGCGATAGAAATATAATTTCCACTGATTCCAATAAAAATTGCTTCACCTACTGTGAAAAATCTCATTCAGAATAAAAAGTTTTCACAAAATGCACGTCCCGTATCAATTTTATTTACTTGCAAACGGGAAGAACCCTCCAAAAGAAATGAAATGGAACAAAGGCATTCAGAAAAAAACCTGCCAACTTGAAATTAACAGGGTATGTTTGTATCCATGGAATTAACTTCCCGTATTAATTTTATCCACTTGCAAAGGGGATGAAGTATTGAAATAACTTCCAAAAAACTGAAACCCTCGGAAAAACCTACCAACTTGAAAATCACAGTACATGTTTGTTTACATGGAATGAACGTCACGTTCATTTACTTGCAAAGGGGGTGAGGGTTGAAAGAAACCCTTCAAAAGAATTGAAATGGGAAAAATGCCTTCAGAAGAAATCTGCCAAATTTAGAGGAGTTTCTATGCATCACCTTGTAACAATTTTATCCTCTTTGAGAGTTTGCAAGTTTCATGTATTGAAACATATCATTTGAATTACACGTTGATAGGTTTTTCCGACAGCATATGACATTTCAATTATTTTAAAGGGTTGATTCCAACGCTCCATTCCCTTTGCAAGTGGATGAAATTGATACGTGTATTTTGTGAAAACTTCTTATATTGATTGAGTTTTTTCACTGTGATTCAATTTATTTCTGAACCAGTTTAAATTATATTTTTACCGACGTCACTGGTTGTTTAAGTGTCGAATCGAAAGTTATTGCTGAAAATTGACTGCCAACTTCACACTGGTAAAAAGTAAAGGTAAAATTTTTGGATTAGCCGGCTGCACCCTTACAACCAACCTTCAGAAGACTTTGAGAGACCTGTGCGAGCTAGCGAAGACGTAGCTCTTACTTACTAACGTGTGATGCCATGCACAGGACCGGTGATCTCGCTGGGATTCGAACCCATGCACCGGCTATACCCGCTTTACCCGCGCGCCACCGGCTCACCACTGATTGGTGATAGTCGTCTCGAGACAGAATTTCAGAAGGCAATTTGAAGCCTAAATCAAGAAAATGACATCCTAAAAATATTCAACCATATGAAGTTCAATTTTATTACTACCCGTTCAGAAGAAAAATCTGAATTCTGCTTTTTATATAAAAAGGTACTGAGATTAGCGCAGTTAGTTTCTACTTATTATAAACATTAGGTATACTTGTAATTTGAATAGAGATTTATATTCGATTTATCATAGATCACTATCAATTTAGAGCATACAATTATCAAAGTAGGTAAAAGTGTACCGAATTCAATGCAATATGTTAATTGGATACAACTACTGGCTTGATAAAAATTTTATGAATATTTATAGAATGCAGTGTGCATATGTCAATTATTGTTCTAGTTCATGAAGTATGATAATTAGTTAATGTGAAATTATATCTTGGGACCTACTGAATTGAACGAGGCCTATTTCAAGGTATTCATACAGTGCACGGGAATAAATGTTACCAACCCCCCCCCCTCCAATTAACTTTTCTTTTGTTATGTCATCAGCAAAACGCTCATCGAATTTTATAATAATCATAGTATGCTAGGACATACACGTTTCGATCCTCACATGATTTATATTCATAGGGCAGTCACCCCTCGATTTTTCAAACGACATCACATTTGAAAGATGTTGAATGATAAATAATGTATAATATTTTGGTTCCAAAATTCATGGATTTTGAGTTATGCGAGAAAGACTAAACACGTACCTGGTAACAATTCAAGGGATTTTGTTGGTTTGACTGATTTTTTTTTTATATTACCGAGCGACATCTGATGATTACCAGATTTTTGCCAGGCAACGAAAAAATTCACAATTTTTTTCAATAGTTCGATAGTTACGTAGGTATTCAAATTTTCTTTTGCATAACCCAGAATTCGTGAATTTTGTTATACATTTTTGAGATCAGTGTTTCACCACAAATTTTCATATAACATAAACGCATTCGATAAGTTGAAAAAAAGTGGGCTATATAAACGTTAAATAAGATTTTTATAAAAATTGTTGCTCTGATCGATTTTCCACACAAGTACTTTTATTCAGGAATTGTCCAGGTAACCTTGTTTTGTTAAAAAAAATTAACAAATCCCAGTCATTTCAAAGTTTTGGGGTGTGGACCATGGGGGGTAGCCCGTTCTTGATTTTGTAGCAAAACAACTGACTCCTGTATGAGAGCTCATCGAAGGAATTGAATTGTTTAGTCAGTCACCAAATGATTTTGAATATTCACTTCGAAAGTTATCAAAGAAAAACATTTTTCATTTTGTAACATTGGGGGCCCGTAACTCGGTAACGACGGCTTTTAGGAACAAAAGTTATATGAAGTACTGGTGATATTTTGACCCCATCTATACATGGAAGAGGAAAAGAGGAAGTCCAGGGACACTCAAAAATTAAATCTGAGTAAATGATACAAAATAGAATCACGCAAAAATAGTCGTTTGTTTTGATGGTGAAAATGAACAAAAATGACCAAAAGTGAAGGAAAATATACCCTCCATTCATCTAATACTTGAAGAATATTTTTTAAATTATTTTTATCTTCATACACTCATACATCCCTCCACCAATGAAAAAAAATTGTTTCTGAATCCCCTTTTTCTCAGGAATGAAGACCCTTAAGACCAAACACTACTGTGGTAAAACGGGAATAAGTTTTACGCCTACAGTTTTTATTTAATTTTTTTTCTTCAGCAAATTATTAAATGTTTTTGTGTAAATTCGAAAACTTCAGTGATTTTTTGTTAAAAAAAATTGAAAGATTCCCGAATTCTTATGGGACTACCGAGCCCACAAAAAAAATATCTCATTAATAAAATCAATGCTCTTTGCAACAAACAGAACCAAGAAATCAACAAAGCATTATGGAATATACCGGGTGGCTGCGGAAGTATTGCCTACGGAATATCTCAGTTATTGTATGAAGTAGGTTTGTGAAATTTGGAGCGTCGATATAATGACATAAGAGCTAGAATTTGAGCATATTGACATGTCGAAGTTAACTTCCGGTCTGACCGGAAGTAACATCAACTTTCTTATTTTAAATGGAAACCCTATTTTTTTTCTTTTCGCTTTATTCAGCATTCAATTCCCTTTCTAATGACATATCACAAGTTAGTATCTAACCAGAAACTAGATCAGAAAAAAATTATTATTGAAATTCACCGAGTAGGCCGTGGAAGCAAAATGAAAGCCAAAAATTGAAAAGTTGGCTATGGAAACCATACGTCACTTGCACAGTTGCTACCAATATGATATTTTATTTTCATTCGTCGGCGTTATAAAAAGCCGCCAAAAGAAATATTGGAAAAATTGGGAAAAAAACAATACTCTGTAGGTCCATAACTTAAATAGGAACATACAACTTTTTCTTGCCTGTACTATTCAGCATAACCATTCCTTTCTAATGATATAATAGAAAGTAATTTTTTGAAATGAAATACCAAAAAATCCAATTATTATTATTCAAATAACAAAAAAACAGATTTATCGAAAAAAAAAATTCAAATTGATAGGATTAAAGATAAAATAAATTCAAAACAAATGTTCAAAATGCATTCCCTCAGCGTAAATACATTTATTGACTCTGGTGATATTTTCATGTAAAACGTTTCTCAACATTTGGGGCGTGATATGTTGGAAAGCTCTACGAATTTTTACTTCTAGCTCATGTAGAGTTGTAGGCTGTGTGAAATACACCCTATTTTTAAGATGCCCCCATAGAAAAAGGTCGCACGGAGTAAGATCAGGTGACCTTGGTGGCCACCTGACTGGACCATGGGTTGTTATAAGTCTCTCTTGAAAGCGATTTTGAAGATAATTTCTTGCTATTCTTGAATTATGCCCTTTTAAAATGGCAGAATCAAAAACACTACTTCGAACGTCAAAATAATATGGATAGCAGCGTTCGTGAGAGCTCTCGTTTCTTTATTGTTTCATTCCAAAATACATCTTAATCAGCCTACTTGTTAATATTTTGGTTCGAATGATTATTGCAATGGAATGATTATTCTGAATAGCACAAACATCGTCCATAGGTAGATATTAGAATATCTATGGACGATGGCACAGACCAAGTACGTTTATGTTCCTATTTAACCTAGCACCTACAGGATATAATTTATCATTCCACATTATTTTTAATGTTATTTTTGCGTATGGCGATAATCTGTTTTGTTATTTGAATAATAATAATTGGATTTTTTGGTATTTCATTTCAAAAAATTACTTTCTATTATATCATTAGAAAGGAATGGTTATGCTGAATAGTACAGGCAAGAAAAAGTTGCATGTTCCTATTTAAGTTATGGACCTACAGAGTATTGTTTTTTTCCCAATTTTTCCAATATTTCTTTTGGCGGCTTTTTATAACGCCGACGAATGAAAATAAAATATCACAGTAGTAGCAACTGTTATCAAGTGACGTATGGTTTCCATAGCCAACTTATCAATTTTTGGCTTTCATTTTGCTTCCACGGCCTTCTCGGTGAATTTCAATAATAATTTTTTTCTGATCTAGTTTCTGGTTAGATACCAACTTGTGATATGTCATTAGAAAGGGAATTGAATGCTGAATAAAGCGAAAAGAAAAAAAAAATAGGGATTCCATTTAAAATAAGAAAGTTGATGTTACTTCCGGTCAGACCGGAAGTTAACTTCGACATGTCAATATGCTCAAATTCTAGCTCTTATGTCATTATATCGACGCTCCAAATTTTACAAACCTACTTCATACAATAACTGAGATATTCCGTAGGCAATACTTCCGTAGCCACCCGGTATAGACAGAGATGAGATAGGAAATACTGGATGAAGCGAGAGAAGAAGTACTTCTTTCGATAATTATGATAGTGTGATGGTCACTCAATCCCCAGAAGGACCAATTTCAGTTACAGTACTATGTATTTCATTCTTTCTGAAGTAAATGATGATTTTGAACGAAAAATTCCAAATTATTCAATGCAAATTGACAAATCTGGTAGAAATTGAGAGTTTTAGAGAAGCGTTTATATATTTAGGGAAATAAGTTGTTGGAAGGACAATTGCTTCATATAGGTATACAAACAAAAATCTTTAGGCTGTATGTTAGGATCGATTGAATTTAATTTTTTTTTTTTTTTTTCAGTGGGGTGGAAATCCTCATGGACTCTGATCGCTCGGTGTCCATCGCGTATCAGTAGTGTCAGACTCTTACTGACTAAAACCACCCCAGGTGTGCTGCACTTGCCAAGCCGTTAGGCCATAAAGCTGCACCTACATCCCATTCCAACGTCCACGTCACGATATCCCTCGCTCCTCCGCCCCGCCACACCCCCCCACCACCGTTGGGTCGTGACCCACCGAATACCGGGCGGGCAATCAGCGGGGAAGATCCTTCCTTCTTTATTCCGCTCATCCTCCACATTCAAACAGCGCCCTCCCTGGTCGGCAGTCTTATTCTATCCGAGCGCCTGCTCTCCCGATTTACTTTCGTCGCTCGTTTATCCCGAAGCCAGGCCACTATTACCGTCGCATTGACACTATGTTGGATCTCATACTTCTTCATCCTCGACCACAGCCCCCGCCCATTCATTCAATATCCTTACCCATTCATCCTTCACACCATTCGTATCCCTTAGCTGTAACGCTCCAAGTCTATCCTCCTCTTCCTCGATCCTCCTTCTCCATTCTACCCTTTCTCTCCGCATGCAATCGTTCCTGATGTGCTCCGCCATGTCAGTCCCGCCAGTTCCACACTGGCATGGGGTCTCTTGTGCAATTCCGAATCTTGCCAGGTAACCCCGAAAGTTCCCATGCCCTGTGACCAGTTGCACTGCCTTCCTTGCTAATGGTATACACCCCATCCCTACCCTGTTGCACATACCATGTACGCTTCTGCCGGTCATGCCGCTGTCCCATTCACCCTGCTATTTTTCCATCACCATTCTCCTAATTCTTTCCCTCTCCTCCATTCTGCTATGTCCCAAGTCTATTTGCCATGTGATCTCTTGCAGTTCCGCACCTCTTCTACTCTCTTCATCTGCTCTTCTGTTACCCTCATTCTCCCTAACATGCCCTTTCCTCCACTCAATTTCCGTCACCAATCCCGCTACCCTTCTGTTTTCAAGCATTCTCCTAATACGAGCTGCCCTTTTGCTCTTCGTCCTCGCATTCCTAATGGTCTCCTCTGCTCCAGTCACTTATTATTCTTATGTCCATCTCTCCACCCATCAGTACCCCTTTACCTATAGCCACCATTTCGGCTTCCTGTACGCTTCCCAGCTCACTGATTCTTTCCCGACCCATTCTCCACTCGCTCCCCTCCTTATGCGCCCATCCTATACCCACTCGTCCATCCTCTCTCTTAACCGCGTCCACAAATACCTCTTTTAGCCCTTCTCGGTTCTCCAGAATTGTTCCGATCATCCATGGGTATATTCTGTCGCACCCGTTTATCCGTCCTCTTACTTTTTCTTTTCCGTGCGCCTTCCATTCTTCATACCTCGTTGCTGCCTCTATGTATAGAGGCGCCATCCCAGTCAGCACGCATAACGCGGCTGACGGCGCCGTTCTATATGCCCCGCTGGCCGATAGCGTAAACGGTCTCTGTATCGCCCCCAATTGTCTGATCACCCTAGAGTCCTTCGCTCTTGCTCCCCACACTTGGACGCCATACATCACCGCCGGTTTAACCACTCTTTCGAAAATCAGTCTGACACATCCTCTCCTTAGCCTTACGTCACGGCCCGTCCATCTTCTTAGTTTTCCTGCAACTATAGCCGTTCTCCTTCTTACCTCCTTAAGATGATCAATGTACAGTAGGCCCTTGTCTACTATCATGCCCAAGTATGTGATGTTACCGCCGCACTCAATCCGTTGCTCTCTCACCCTAACCACCGGTTCCTTGTCCAGTTTCCTGACCGGGACAAACATGCATTCGGTCTTGTTTTCGTTATACCTCAGCCACATTTCATCCTCCTATTCCTGACATTCTTTCCACATCTCCTTCCACATCCTTTCTATTTTCTTTACCGACGGGCCAACCACCACTATCAGTTGGTCGTCGGCGTAGGCCTGGGCCCACACCTTCGTCCCACCACTTACTCTGTGCGCTGCTGGCACCCCTTCATTTATCCTGTCATATTCCTTTTCGTTTACTGCCCTCATCCTCTCGAACCACGCTTCCATGACAATAAGCCATAGCGTGGGTCCCAGGCTGGATCCCTGCGGGCACCCCCTGTCCACGATCGCTTCCACGCCTCCACTCTTGACTCTTCTTTCGCCTACAAATTCCATGCACACCTTGCCAATGTTCTCCGGTAGCCCCATCTTTCTCATATTCCATCCTATCGCAGGTCCCCATGCCATGTTGAAAGCGTTCGACAAATCCAGCGCCATCACCATGCTATGCATACCCTCGTTCTTACTTCTCTTTATTCTCTCCACCATATTCTCAACAGCAGTCGATGTGTCCAATCCCGCCCTGAAGCCAAATTGGCAGGGCGAGAACTTCTGTCTTCTTTCACACCACACCTGTACTCTTTCGCTGAGAAGCCGGTCGAAAGTTCGCCCTAACGCGGTCAGCAAGCTGATCGGCCTTAGGCTACTATCCTTCTTAGGAATCCACACAACCTTCATCACCTTCCATACTGCAGGGAAATACCTCAGCCTAAGGCATGCGTTGAGTATATCCGTAAGATCTTCGCTTATTAGGTTCGCCACGTGTTTCATCACCTCATTAGGTATGCCGTCTGTTCCCGTCGCTTTGTTGTCTTTTAATCCTTCCATTACCTCTTGTACCTCCCTCACCGTGAAGTTGGGCTGCTCCGGTCCCCATCCTTCATCTCCGTCCTCCCTAATGCAGCGTCTACCCATGGTGTCTTTTCCACTGTCATCGTTCGGGAAGTACTTGTCCAGCAGGTATCTGCTGGTTTCGTGCTTCCCCTCGGTGTATGTGCCATCCTCCCTCTTAGCCGTGCCCGGTATTTCCTCTGCCCTTTCTTTGGCTTCCTCAGGAGCCCAAACACTCTGTTCCACGGTTTCTCCGATTGCAACCTCTCGACCCTTTCTTTCTGCCACTCGATTCTTGCCCTTGCAATCCCCCTCTTGTACTCATTCCTCTCTCTCCTAAGTATACCCTGTTTTCTGATTCTTTCATCCTCTATTCTTTCTTCCTGGTACTCCCTCCTGAGTTTCCTCACTCTTCTTCTCATCCTACCCAACTCATCATTCCACCATTCTCTCTCCTCTTGCTCCTCTTTTGTACTCCTGGGTATTGCCTTGCGACACGCCCGAACAATCAAGGACTGGAGTTTCCCCGCTTCTGCTTCTACCTCCTCACTGCTATCTATTTTCCCCATATCATATGTCGAGACTATTGAATTTAATTGTATGGATTATGTTCGACATGTGGCTTGGCAGGGTTTATAGTTAATTAAAAGGTCTAGAAAGTAGTTTGAGCAATATATGATTGATACCTGCACTCGTACCATAAAAATGGAAAAATTCACGTCACTATATTTAGTATTTTTATTCACAACAATATCCACTGCGAACGTATCAGTACTCAGCTATTTCATATAATTGTAAGTTTTTTTCCAGTTTCAAACAAAAAATTGTACTTATGTTTTTATACATTTCAGAAGATTCTTAATCCAATACATTTGTTTTGTAATTTACTCAAATGTTTATGTCAATTTCATCTTGAGACCAAGAGTGTTTTAAATTTGCCAAATATTTCAACTAGAATACTAACAGAACCTTAATGACTCGATATGTTATTCATTTGTTTCAAACTATGGAAATGATAAAAAAAATTCACCAAGTGTCACAATCACAATAGTACCTTAAAGTGTTTTTCCATAACATTGAATCCCATGGGTCATATGCAAGTTATTCAGAAAAAACGTGAAAAATAAAAGCTTTGAGCTATGCAGTACTGCTACATTACTGATTATATTTATTATACTTATATTATCTAACTGACGTATCCTAAATCATTTTGTGATCTGAAAGGATTTAATAAAGATTTATTATTATTATCGTTGCTTTCAATGTCAAACAATGTTTTGACGTATAAAATCTTATAAAATGTACTTATTACATTTGTGTTCAATATGACTTTCTCAAGCATCTGCTACTTGGTATCAGAGTGTGTTTCAAGAAGGCACACAGTGACACATAATAGGATATTTAAAAGAAGTATCTTTTGTACGCCAAATCTCACGTCGATGAGTGGAATGGGTCCAATTTCAATTGAAATTGATTCTGGCGTACCCCAACACCCCTTCTTAATGATTGATTACCTTGATTGATGTATTTGGGCTACTCTGTATTTTGTAATAAAGAAATGGGTCACCTAGTCCATGTTTTCCTACGTCGCTAAGACGCTTACGACCTGTTTTATTCTGATTAAATAGAGCTGATTAAGGTTTCCTCCTTAAAATGCATTCTTCTTGCTTGGCAACCTCCAATTTATAATCAGTTTCGATTATGAGTAACCATCCTAGGAGTTCTCGAAAAATCCCGTATATTTTTCACAAAGCTTCATATTTCTATTCTCGCACAGATTAAGCCATCTAGAATAACTTAGAACTGGGGTATGCGATGATGTCATGAATTATCAAGAAGCCGAGCTCGATTATCGAAACACAAGTGGTCAAGTCCGGCCTCAAAATCTTCTCACTATCGAAGCGCTAGTCCGGGACAGATGAACTAATGCCGATGAACTAGACTCGCTATTCTTTCAAGATTCGATTACTCAGTTTACTTCAATGATCATTTTTTTACTTCATTCAATAATCATGGTTCATTAAATAAAATACGCGGTCTTCAGTGATTTACCGAATAAAGACAGCCAATTATCAGTAATTGTATTACTATGAGAATCATTGAAAGAATGCGGGAAATTCCAAAGTTTCACCTTTAATGCTTGAATACTTTGTTCTGATTATTTTGCCATATTGTTAACCTTCTAGATATAAAGAATTACATAAAATTCTTTCGTTCTGTGTGTATGCTTGAAATGTTTGAGAGGTGCAATATAATTGAGGAGTTACAAAACATGGATTATTGATCCACATCATGCTGTGTTTCAGAACAAACTGAGACTTACAAATTGTGCGTTTTATATTGATGGATAGAAAAATATTCATCTTTATCTCAAGGACCTAGACTGACAAAGTTAAATCTGATAGAAAACCAATACCCAAGTAGATGGAGGCAAATCCAGTCCAAGATCATTTGATTTGAATGTCTTTGTTTTCCTTGATTTTTCTGCCACACACTGCCAATAAATCGACGTGCAAACATATATGATACACTTGTATGACGCTAGTCCATTGCAATCTCATATTCAAAGTGAGCCGTATGTATACATGGTGAACTATGACCAATTGCAGGAAATAAAATGTGTATTAGTGTATCATGTGAAAACAAACCTGTAACATTTTATAGCAATCCGTCATACTTTTTTATCATCAATCTTCGAAGATGTACTACTGAATCAAATATCTATGTATGTTTTGACTCTCTGGCTACGATCTCTTGATCTGATGTTCAATTTTTGTGAATGATAGTGGTTCCACGCTTATTACAATTGTGCACGCAATCTGTCATTTTCAATTCATTACAGTGTTTACTGAGACATTACTAAAAATTCAATCATAAGTATCAGATGCATTTTGACCGAAAACAGTGAAGTTGTGTTCTCCGCAAAACTTGAAGACTGAAATAAGTAACAAGTGATACATGGTTGTATTCAGAATGCCATGTGGAGAGAAAATGAGTAAAAATATACCAAGTGTCCTAATTCAAAATCGAAATATGATCGACAGATAACCAAAGTACAAAACAATCAATAACATTTAGAACTGAGAAAGTATATGAATAAAAAGTATCGAACCAACAAAATTCAATAACAATAAACTGCAGAACTGAATTAGATGAAATAAATTAGAAGAAATGGAAAATAATCGAAAAAGAACTTTGTAAAACGAAAACATTACAATAACAAATTTTTTATCAAAAATTAATCAAGCGGGAATCCGAAATGATCACATCTAACTTTTGAAGAACCAAAAGTCGATGAACTGAGGATCTCAAGAGAATGAACGAAAATGTGAAGACGGATATTCGATCAAATAAGGTCTTTTTTTCTTTCGAGTTCTGTGCTATTTGTAGACTACTAATTTGGTTATTGAAGATCCCACCCCATGCTATTATGCAATATCTCATTATGGATTAAGCCAAAGACTAATATATTGAAAATCGGTTTTTTTTAAATGTCTCTTAGGGTATAGAATATCCTCATTAGTGGTCATCCTTTGCATTACATATGACACTTGCTCATTCCATCTCAAGTGTTGGTTGATAAAATGACCCAGATATTTAATGATTCTGTTTTCTCTATGATCAGGCATTCACAGTTATGTTTATATTATTTGTGCATGCCATTTTATGCAATTTAAGTTCATCAATATGCGGCTGGTCATCTGAGTTGAGTGAAAAGGTCATAAAGTTTGTTTTTTTATATTCAGACTCCATACATTGTAATTCAGCCAGCATAGAATTTTTCTCAGATTAGCTGCAAAAGTTTCATAGACTTCATCCCAACTTTCACCAGTGAAAATAATGGCCGTATCATCAGCATAACACACTATATGACCCTCAAATTAATTGATCTTCGTTATTGCGTTTATGTGAACAAGGAAAAGGATTGGGCCAAGTACTGTTCCTTGAAGTAAGACCTCGTTAATCCTTGGCTCGCACAAGTTTCGATTTCTGAGGGCTGTATATCGTAGGAAGACGACAGTTGGTTAATGGAAAAAACAACACAAACATCTAATTTGATTTCATCACTCAGTGCATTGGCAGCTTGTTTTTTTATCTGCCCTACATGACCGCATACTCGTGAAACTGCTTCTCTATTTTACTAATTGTCCCTTGGGATATAGGCGGTAAATCAGGAAATTTCTCATGAAATAGGCGAGTTACATCCTGTTGTGTTCGGGATTTATCTCCGTAACCTATCATTTGTAAAACTGTTATTTTATGAATTTTTGTTAATCTAACCATTTTTCAGAATTGAAGTTAACGAATTTCAAACTCAAATTATAATACTGACAACTTGAATGATCTTGAATATAAAACAATTTGTTAGGGCGTTTAAAACAAACTAACGTTGCCACAGAAACTCTTTAAAGTATTTTCAATGGATACTATCTAAAAAGCACATTGCTACGGTTTTTGCTTACTCTTTTATTATCAAGATCTGAACGGAAAATATGTATTAAGAATATTGTAATTAAATTTGAAAACGATAAAATTTTTGAATAGAGAATGAAGAGACCTTTCAAACGATATATCACAAGCCTAATACTTCCCATTTAAAAGTTAGGGGTTGTCATTTGAAGGGGGTTGCAGGTAGAGGTCGTATTTTCATGTTGTTTCGGGATTTTTCATAAATATGTACAGTAACGGATATAATGAATTCATTCCATTTGGCTTTTACACACTGTACACATAAAACTCATTTGTTTTCGGATTTAAATCGGTTTTATACATTTCATTCTGCAGTTTTCAAGTCTCATGAAAAGCAGTTCTGATAATTAATTGATCCTCCATTTTATTAGTTTCACATTTTAACGGTTTTCTACTTTATCATTATTGTTGAAATAATTCTGCTATTCTGTGGCCCACCATTTCAACAAGTGGAACATAACTACCAGCCCATTCATGCAAGATACCAACTCGACAAACTCGATCGGCACAAAACTGCTGTGTTTCTGTAATAATAATCAGTTTGTGATATAGTCGGACGTTGTAGAGTCCAAATACAACTCGACAGACTCTGAGTACTAGAAAAAGAATCATATGCTAATTTGAAATTTAAGGCAATAAATCAGGGGGTGGAACCAAAAAAAAAATGTTTTTTTGTTGTCATCTTGAAAAAAATTGAGTTTAAAAAAATATGGTTTAAATAGGGTTGAAGATCATTCAATTCTCTACAAGATTGATCCTTAGTAATTTCCTATAGAATGAGCCCGTTTTCTCAGAAAACGTGCTTGAACGTCGACATCAAATTTAAGGCCCGCCGCTGCAAGTTCCGGCGGTGCCAAACGTTCAATGTGTCATAACTTTGCTAAAAATGATCAAAAAATCAAAAATGCATTTTGGTCGTGAATACTTCTACTTTTTCATGCAATAGTATCATGTGGGTATCTGAGTACCTGAATGGTTGTTTTTAGTGTTTTTACCACGTTACATAATCCAACTGCGTTTTTTTGGATGATGCATAAATCATAGATATTTTAGTTAATCCGGAATAATTGCACTGAAGCAGAAACCATTGTCCTCTTTTGTCACTATGCAATGATTTGAGGGTGGTGAGACAGGTCTCACTTACACACGCACAAAAAAAATGGGTTTTACTCCTGCCCCATTTTCAACTCCCTCATGATTCCGACATCTCAGCCAGTAAATGTTGAAAATAATCGCTTATACACAACCTGCATGATAAATAAAGTAGGCAATTTCAAGCTGATGGAGGTTTGCACTTCACATTTCTGTTATTGAACTCACAAACACAACTCCAAAATGTGATATAATTTTAAAAAAATTCAGAGGCTGTCCAAAAACTTGTTCTTTTAAACGATAAATAATTTCGTTAAACTACAGAATTTTCAGAAACCCTGACCATCCGAAACGAAAGAAGATGAATTTATCTGTTCATTCCATATATACAACATAGTCCTGGATCATCGAACCATTTTATCTAAGCCAACAATGTACACACTTTTGGAGCAGTTTTCTCTGTATGTTGTCAATTCAGATCATGAGCTGCGAGGGTAGTTCAAAGTGCCGGTTTCCGAACATGTCAAACGCTACTGTCATGCAAAGGTTTTTGTTCTTACTGTGAAAATTTGAGTTTATTATTGAGAAATTTCATAGTGAAAGGTACTAATTGAGATTATAGTAGATCCAGCTACAAGTATCCGACTAAAAGCATGTAGAAATTTGTAGTAGAGCAGACAAGACGTCAAAAATTCTTAGAGTAGATTGAAGTTGTATTAAATGGTGTGTTTTCTATAAAATTATTAGTGCTTATCTATTACAAAAAGTAGGGTGGAAATGTGTCAGGGAATTGAATTATTCTGGCAAAGAACAAAAGTTCTGTCAAAATGCATAATCCACAGCTCTCTCTCTCTCTTTCTCATAGAAGAGATATTCCATTTGGAATGGTTATGTGGACGTTTTTCCTACAGGGATTTTTTGAGTTGATAATTAAATCATCAGAATATTCTCTCCCCAGGAGTGTTTGGAGTGAAAAAGTAATGGAATATATATTATCATGCAATGAACTACTCTGAAGTAAACACAAGTATAGCTAGGTGCCAACAAATCAGTTTTCAGGATATTGAATTTTTTGCAGAATTGAGAGTTTGTACCTACACAAATCATGGAGATTTTTCCGTCCCTGGACAATTGAGTATATGAAGAAATACGATTTCAAAATATTTTTATAAGTAATAATATACAATTTTTTTGAGTTGATTTAAAAGAATTTTATATAGAAAAAAATGCCAGTCTGGATTAGAGGAAACATTGATGTAGATTTAAATGGTTGAATCTGCGTTTGTTTGTAGGCAGTCACAAAATGGAGGAATTTGTATTATTTGCAATACATATATTTTGCCAGGATTGTGTCTTTTTACTCCAGCAGGGCTGGAAACATTGATTTCTGTGAGCAGACAAAAAGAATTTTTATACAGAAAACTTGTTGAACTGGAGGACGTCAAAGTATCTACATAAAAAATGTCAACAGATATACACACTCAGGTTCTAAGAATTTCAAGTATGGCAATGAAAAATTCCATAGCCCTGACCCTCGTATCGGTTCATATTCTCCAATGAAATCCAAACTCAGGAACAGTTTGGAAAGCATTGCTGTTTTATCCGTTTCCACAACATTTGCACCAGAAAGCAATCGACCGTTCAGGACAGTTTATGAAGCATCAACTGCAAAATATCACCGAGAATGGCCATCCTCATAATTCTCATAATATCCATGAATATTCTTACCTCTTGTCTACAATGGTAGATATTCTTCATCGCAATTTCAGGACGACTAATACCGTTCTAGAGCTCAAAAAGACTTTGCTTCATTTATGAGCATAAACCTTACCGAACTCCTAACCTAGCCTACAAAAAGTATTACAGGATTACCTTGTATTTCCATGTATTCGAGTCAATTTTTTTTATGTTCCACCCTTGATTTTTTGGAAAACTATTATTTTTCAACTAAACATGATGTCAAGAAGTCACGTGCCAAGTTTCATAGTTTTGCACAAATTTGTCTGTGGTTAGTGTACTACAATAGATCAATAATTGAGATCAGATGAATGTTTGCAGACAATCCATGACTACAAGATTGAATTTGAATACTCGTTCGTGCGAGGTTTTTAATTAGGATTGAGTCACCTACAACATATAATCAGTCACTTCAGTATGATAATAGAAAATGTATTCTCATTGTTGAACACAAACTGCTCAGCTGAGAAGGATTACACAGAATGTGTGAGGGTGTTCTCAAAACATACTATGTGTACCTACTGACAAAATGCGCACTTTCTAGGAGAATATTTTGTTGGTCCTTCGGGCCGGATTAATGTCGAGTCCCTGAATTAAATCCACGAGATTTGTCTGTTTACATTCTTGTATCTACGCACCCCTCACGATAGTGTGTTGTTGATTTCGAGCAGTATTGTTACTTTCACTCATTCGAACCGGAGCTATCGGATCGGCGGCGGTAGGCCTTGACATTTTCATGTCGCACGTTCGCGAACGGCGACAATCACCACGTCACTCTCGCTGCAATAACCCGACACTCGCATATATTTTATATTAATTATCAGGGTTTGTGATAAAAATGCGATTTGTTATTACATTGGTCAGTTACGATATAGTTGTTAATTTCGATACTTTGTAAACTTTTTTGAATTGGTAAGTGTTCAACTGTGAGTTACGGATAACGTACCTACATATATAGGATGAGTCATGATGAAATCGATTGAAGGACGAATGAACATACCTATTAGTTGTGTTTTATTGTTCCATTTCGGCACCGGTGTCGGAATGAATTGACATATGACATACAAATAAAACGACATTAATTTATCTGCTGTTTTTGTCGTTTTATTTGTAGGGCATATGTCAATCCGGTACTGGAATTGACAAAGAAAAACAGAACTATTGTCTAGTCAGGTCTTGAATTACTAATAGAGCGCTGGGTCATACTTCATTGAAATAGTATTCACTCATGGCTTCACAAATTTTTCCAAATGAAGTAGAGCTTGTGGATTTTGATCACTTGAAAATAGTCAGCTTAAGTAGTATTGCATCAAAATTTCACTCATATCGCACAAAATAGCAATGGATTTCATTTCACAGAAAATACGTAAACTTATTGCAACAGAGTTTGAAGTAAACAGAGTGTAGTTGAAACTTCAAGAACATCAATTAGTAAATTGTCTGGGAATTTGGGTTTATCTTCAACGAAGATTGCTATAAAAAACGAATTTAAGCTTTATAAACCAGAATTTATTCACACCCTTAAGGAGAGAGGATCCACGCTTGTATTTTTCCTTTTAGCTGCAGGGAAAAATATATCATTTACGAAATTTATTTTATTAAGTGATGAGTCAACTTTCACTTCAAATGGTTGATAAGATTGAAACATCAATATGGCTCAATCATTTGGTCACCACTTTACGAAAGTCGTAGCAAAGCTTTGGAAAGAGTCCATTATCAATTCTTGAGATTTTGTTCTTTGATGGCTGCAAAAGCATTTCATAATTTGTAAAAACTACAATAATTGAAAATAATAGGCGGTGTACAAATTGGGTGACAGCATCAAATTACTTTTTTCTACGACCGTGTGTTTTTACCAACTTTCGCAGACGCCTTTTAGTTTCGAAAGTGTCACTTTCCTGCACTAATGCCTACCTACTCAGGCCTACCTAATCCAGAACGTTATACCTAGGTCACAGTTTTAGATGTTCCTTGGCAAAGTTTTTAGCAAATTTAGCCGAAGAGGTATCCAACATAAAACGTCTTGGAGGCTGGGGGTCAACTGTTGTTGTTGAGGGTTATTTGGAAGATTCCGTGGAATAGAAGAAAACATCTTGAATAGAGTTGTTCCGTCATCTTCATACACTTTGCAGTCTACGAGTGTTACTCTTAACAGCTAGTTATCTCCAACTCACTAATTTGGACCGGTTATTCCGAGTCATTTGCAGAATACAACAAATTGTGTTTTCAACGTTAATATTAATAAAAGTTAGTGGATTTGCATTTAAAATTTTGTATGTTGAAATATATTTTATGCCTTCTGAAACTTTAGGCGGTCGTAGAAAAAGTAATGTTCCTAATTCATGCGTTAAGTATTTTTCCTACAAGCGTGCGTGTTCCGCCCTATTCCCGCACGCAATTTAGTTTGAGAGGTGTCATTTTCCCGCACTAGTGCGGGAAAATTTTTCCCGCACGCTACTGTCACTTTAAGTGAGTTTTTCCCGCACTAGTGCGGGAATAATTTTTCCCGCACGCAAAAGTTTGTTCAAGAGAGCAACATAAGATGTTTCAATGCGCTTGTAGAAAAAATATTGATCCTAACTCATACGGAAAGGTACTCTCCCGCACTCGACTGCTTACCCGAACTCCGCTTTGCGTAAGGAGTTAGTAACAAACATGGCTAATGCCCTTAGCAGTCGATGCCAATACACCAAAAAAAAAACTCATATACCACAGCAATAACAATTATGACGATTATCTACTTCGATCTGCTACAAATGCATGTCAGACTGTATAATAATGATGATAATAATAATGATAATACACACATGCTATCGGAATGGGTTTCTGAAAGTCTGTACAAATTTGCCACGATTCATCTCAAACGAGGACAATGCGAGGACTACGAAGACGATGTCCAGTTCGTATACGAAAGAATGCTACATCATATTGCTACCGGAGATAGGTGTAGTAACCTTGTTATGGAACAACGCCATTCCCAACAGGTAAAGACAGTAGAAAACTCTCTCCGCGGCAAGTATCAGCACAAACTCAGACAGATCTAGTCATCAGGACTATCGTGGAGAACAAAGTAGCCGTAACTAATATGCTTGCCAAAATGAAACGAATAACATTATCAATGTCGAGGTACCCTTCTCTCCACACGTTTTCACAAAGTGGAAAAATGAGGCGAATATCTGTCGGAAAAAAACTACTTCCCTGGCCAATACCACGACGAACATTGAACTACATCTGACAGGTATTTGTATAACGTTCTTCCAAGAAGAACCAATTGCAAGTACTTATCTTGTAGATGAACAGTAGATTATCCTTCATTTGGCTGGGGATGACATTCAGCCCTATTATGCTGTATCACTTCCGTTAAGCAGAACGTCAACGTTATCCGCCACTTTCGTTATTTTGGTATCGGTATGCTGTATCATCGATAACCGCGAAACACGTCAAGGGTCTTCATCCCTGGAAAAAAGGGAATCAGAAACGATTTTTTTCTCTGATGGATAAAGGGATGTGTAAGTATATAAAGATAAAAATTCTTAAAAAAATATTCTTCAAGTATTAAATGAATATACAGTATATTTCCCTTCAATTTTTGGCATTTTTTTTCATCGCCATCATCAAAACGAATGAATATTTTTATATGGTTTTATTACAGTATTGAAGTATATCACTTACTTAGTTACAAGTAATTTCCCCCCTTATTTTTGAGGCTTCAATTTATTTGGAAATAATTTTACAAGAATTTGTTGTTTTCGCGAAATGGATTACCTCGCGTTGTTCCATCCGAAATGAAAATTTTCTAATTTTGCCCACTATAACTAATAAGGGTTCGTTTTAGCAGTCAATTGGTGAAAATCTATTATTTTTTACAAATGTGGATTCTGAATTGGAAATGAATTTCTTTTAAATGACACGCCCCTCAGGTTGCTCTTCCCACATGGTCGGTGAGGGAAAGAGAGAGTATTATGAAGTCAGTGTGAATTTAGGCAAAGGTAAAACTCATTGGTCGAATGGAACTTTGAAATACTTTTATTTTTACCAGTACCATCTTTTATCCAACTTCATCTGTTTGTATACAGTGTCATTCTCAAAGTATGCACCATATGGAAAACTCATTTATTAAGGGTTTTTCGACGAAAAGTTATTCTTGACATAAGTTTGTGCATCCCCCAAAACTAAACATGCACCAACAAAATACAGTAAAACACACGTAATGTACGAGGAGCCTTCAAATAGTTGATTTTGAGACAAGAGTAAAGTACTCTTATTTTGAAAAATCTCAGGAAATGTTATTTAGAAAAGTTGTTCAGCATTAAAAAATACATCTAGTTTTGAAGTCATGGCCATCTAAGTGAAGTTTTATTTTTTTACCCATTTTTTTAAATGGGGACTACGAAAAAATAATTTGCTAAAACGATAAATAGACAGCATCCTGTATACGACGGTTTATTTTAAAAGCCTGTAATATTACAAATGACACGACTATGGTGTTAACCATGGTCAATTTTTCTGAGGAGTAAAATAATTTTCAAATTTTTTGGTGCAAAGTTATTTTTATTTTTTGTTGACACCGAAAATTACTTAAAATTATACAGTTTTGTAACAAGAACTTGATATTCAATAATATTAAATCACAAAACATCAAAATAAAATAGATATTTCGGAACAATGAAGAAGGGACCAATCACATTATTGTTCAACAGTCCACATAAGACATTTACCTTAAATGAGTATTGGTCCTTGCACTCTATAGTGAAATGAGGGTTTTCTAAAGCCCACCATCTACAGTTCTGTGAACTTACGGTTCCATTAGTTGTAAATGTTGCTTCATCAGTCCATAAAATATTTATTGGGATCCGTGCGTTTTCTTCGTATTCTCCCTGATACCATGCGGAAAACTCAAATCGTGGGATAAAATCCCTTTCTTTTAGGGTATTTATAAAATTTGGTTTGAAAGCTTTGACTTTATTTCTTCTTAAATTTTTTTGTACGGTAGAAATAGGTACATCAACAGATGTTGATATTTGTTTAATCGATGTCTTACCATTTTCGATGACACTTAAACACACTTCCTCTTCCACTTCTCTAGATACCTTTGCAGCTGAGTGAGGTTTATTGAAATTGTTATTAATACTGCCCGTTTCTTTAAATTCCTTTAAAATATGGGTAACTGTGGTGTGATTTACTTTGCGATTAGGATGCCTGGCATTCAAAACGTCTGTTACTTGTCTGCTTGGAGTATTTTCCCCACACAACAATATGATCTCAACTTTTTCATCTTTTGTAAGCATCTTGATATTATTTAAATAGTACTTATTATCAAACGATAACAAAATAAGCAATAACAATAACTACGTAATGAATATTCAGCGAATATGTCACGTACTTAATGTCAAACATACGTTTGGTTTCAAAGCCAACTTAAAACACTTATTTTGGACAAGAAAATCTCCAGAAAATTAATGAGTTTGTTCCGAAATACCTATTTTATTTTGATGTCTTGTGATTTGATATTATTGAATATTAAGTTCTTGTTACAAAACTGTATATTTAAGTAATTTTCGGTGTCAACAAAAAATAAAAATAACTTTGCACCAAAAAATTTGAAAATTATTTTACTCCTCAGAAAAATTGACCATGGTTAACACCATAGTTGTGTCATTTGTAATATTACAGGCTTTTAAAATAAACCGTCGTATACAGGATGCTGTCTATTTATCGTTTTAGCAAATTATTTTTTTCGTAGTCCCCATTTAAAAAAAATGGGTAAAAAAATAAAACTTCACTTAGATGGCCATGACTTCAAAACTAGATGTATTTTTTAATGCTGAACAACTTTTCTAAATAACATTTCCTGAGATTTTTCAAAATAAGAGTACTTTACTCCTGTCTCAAAATCAAATATTTGAAGGCTCCTCGTACATTACGTGTGTTTTACTGTATTTTGTTGGTGCATGTTTAGTTTTGGGGGATGCACAAACTTTTATCAAGAATAACTTTTCGTCGAAAAACCCTTAATAAATAAGTTTTCCATACTTTGGGAATGACACTGTATATGTGTTTTTGTGTACGGGTGTACACTATGTCAAATCTCGCAAGTCTGTTATACGCATCGAGTCGATTCGACATTTGGCAGGTGTTCATCATTTGGGGGATAATGTATCATAACATTTTTATATTCGGAAAAAAACAGAATGTTGGACGGGTTTTGTGATTTCTGATTGTGAAGAGCGTTTGGGTTAGGAAATATCATGATTTTGTTGCCAACATTTCAAAATTATATGTGCTCCAAAATACCAGATGAAATTTCTGAATTATGGCTTGATTCTATTCTAAATTGGTAAAGGTATATGGATTTTTGAAGTCAGAGATCATGATTTTTTTGTCAGAAATTGATCATTTGAAATGACTGCTCCGAAATGGCACCGGACAAGTTTAGGGGTTTTTAGGGTAGGAGAATGATCTAAAGTATTCAAAAAAGAAAATCTTGCATTATATTTACTTACATTTATCAGCAAATATAGTCTCCACTTCGTGAGGGCTATTTAGGAAGAATCTCGCATATGTGGCAACTTTTTACAAGAAATTAATTATATATCCTGCTCTTCATTGTTTTCTAATAAAATGTTTTTGGGCGGCGTCTTTGATGCTCCGATGAAGTAGAAAAACGGCACTGGATTTTTCATGAATGTTTTCAAGGGGCAATGCGGCAAGGTAGACAAACGAAACATTGACTATTACAATGGAAACCGAATACCAGGGGATTGTTACGGCTTTCATTGTCAGGTTGGGGTATTATTTTTCCTAGTCGTTTTTATTATCAAGACTTTATAGTTACTTTATAGTTTAATTTATTTTGATAAAAAGTGATTCGTTGCCAAATTCTCTGGGGGTAAGAGGATCAACTATACAAAATATGTTTCGTTTTCTACCAGAGCTCACGGGGCTGCATTATCCCATTTAGTTGGAGGCCAGGGGGCCTGGCCCCCCCCAATCAGCCTCATGAAGATTAATTTCTGTATCGCATTGACTTACTCTGATTTACTATCAGGCGTATTCGCAAAATTCGTAGGCAACGGCAACCCCGATCTCTCTTGCGCTCTCCCACTCACCCTGGCATCCAGTCGATGACTCAGGTGACTGAATTTATATTTGTAATGCGTTGCAGTCGCTAGTCGCTGTTTTTGATTCTATCGGGCCCCCCCATACGAGTTTTGTATTAGGCAAAAAGTGGCAATGACTACGTATATGAAAATGTTTGATTAACATATTTCGATTATCGACATCTTCAGCAATTTATTCAAATTTTAATGAGAATAAAATTAAACACTATGGTCTCTTATGGAATTTGTAGGCTGATTTTCTTATTTCGAAGGCTAAAGACTCTCAACAGCCTCCGTTAGTTCAGCGGTTTTTTGTTGAAGTAAGGTTGAGGGGGTACGAAATATCTTTGATTCAAGTCATGAACCAAACTTGGACTGAATCATGTTAGGCGAACAGCCATTAATTTGAATTGACAGTAATTTATTTTCAAAAACATTTTTGCCTTGAAGTTCAGAAGGCATTAAGTTGAAGTTTTGAGGCCCATTTTACAGAAATGAAAACGAAAATGAAAGTAAGTAAGTGGAGTTTAAATTTGTGTCAGGTAATGGACCAACCCATTTATGTAATAATGATTAATCACGACCCTCGCTCAACGTTCTGTATGGCTTTTGGCCTACCGCACATGTAGGCGAAACGTCAAAAACCAAGAAAAATGTATACACGACCGAAAACCCAAAAGCCAACAGAATCATTATGTAAATTGTAGATTTTGAGTATACTGGCATTTTTTGCTACTTGATGCTACCAGAAAAGTGTAGGACAAAATTTACATTTGGCTGTTGAGCAGTCTCGCATAAGGCATTTTTTTGCAAGTTCTTGCCATACAAGATTCAAATTATTTTTTATTTGCCACTTTGGGCTTTGATCTATCTGACAGAAGAAATTTGTGATTTCCGATGAAATCGATTAGGTATCCATACTGCTGTCTTCAAGATTTATTTTCCACATAATTTGGGCCCATCGTACACTAACAAAACCAAAAGCCAGGGTGACTTTTATGAACTACATCCCGATATGATACGGCGAATGTAATTTATTGGCAGCACTCGTCGTATTCAATCGTACACGTCATGCTTTCATATAGCGAACCTTCTCTTCGAGAAAACAAAACGTTCTTCCGAAAAAAAATGCAGATGCAGAATTCGAGCTTTATCGATGAATGTTAAGGAAGTCGTTATGCACAACCATTGAGTTAGGATAACGTCTTACCGTTATACATTACCGAAGTGATACAGCATACGGGTGAATGTCGATTTTAATCGTTTCATTTTATTGACACTCTTCGGCAAATACTTTTAGCTTTGTTGAGGAGTGTTGATCCTGATTATATAAATGGATGGCACTGCGACCGATTTAGCGTAGGTCGTGGCCTCTGTGAGGATGTCGTGTCTACAGTTGGTCATCCTCAGTCGAATGAAGGATAATCTACTTTTCAATTACAAGATGAGCTTTTTCAATTAAGGTTTTATGGGAGAACGTTGCACAAGTATCTGTCAGATGTAGTAGTTTAATGTCCATCGTAGTATAAGCCAGGGAAGTAGTTGTTTTGTCAGATGTTTGCCTCAGGTTTACGTGTGGAGAGAAAGGATTGTTATTGTTGTTATTGTTATATCCGTCAACCGGTTGCACCCCTACGTGCAACCCTCAAAAGTCAGAGACTTGTGCGAGCTAGGAGAAGACGTAGCCCTTACCTTTTAATACGTGTGATGCCATGCACGAGATCGGTGGCAATGCTGAGATTCGAACTCACGCTCTCTGGCTTATGAGGCGAGGACTCAACCCGCACACCACCGCGGCCCATAGAAGGGTACTTTGACATTGTCGATTGTATTCGTTTCATTTTATTGACTCTCTCCTGCAAAATTTTCGAACTCTATGTTTATTGCATTAGGTTAGGTTAGGTTAGGTTAGGTCTGAGTGGGCCCATATCAGGCCCTTCACTGCAGCCACTGGCCTATTGTGGCTCACCCTATGGTTATATTTCTCCCAGTATATCCAATCTCTTAACGAAATTAAGGAGTATATTTAGAAAACAATTTATCAGGTTCTCTGGCCTTACTGTTGTATTGCCAAATGTTGAAAATCTGGTTCCGATTTTATGCATGTGGTGTTTGAGTTTGCAGTGGCCAGTGAGTAAACTTACTATAACTCTAAGATGTGCTCTACTGAGTTCTAGCAGTTTGTCGGAGTCCTGTTTTTTTCTTGTGCAAACAATAAATGCTTTGGAATGGGCTAAGCCCGGTAGACTACGCCAATAATCGAGTCTTTTAGTGTCTGCCTAGGAAGTTATAACATTCTTGGCAGAGCTATGTGCTATACCGATTATTTGGCCCTAGTGAACGTTATTTCGTCCCCCCTTTTGCTAGGGCTTCCGCTATTTCGTTGGTTGGAACCATCGGTAAACCAACGTTCATTTGCCCCAAATAGGTCAGTTTCATTCCGAACCCAGTCTTCTCTTTCAGGGAAGACCACAGTGTAGGGCGTGTGAAGATTGATAGTTTTGGGCATGATATCTGAAGGTATTCCAAGAATGTTGTGAGCTATTATGCCCTCCAGCATGCTGCTGCTTCTCATGACCACTGCTTGCGGTAGACTAATGGCCGCTTGGTGGAGTCTGTATGTTGCCCATCTTTCATTTTATTGACACTCTTCGGCAAATTTTTTGAGCTTTATTAAAGAGTGTTGATCCTGATTTTACATATGGATGGCGCTGTGACCGATTTAACGTAGGTCGCGGCCTCATTTGTGAGAATGTCGTCTCTATAGTTGGTCATCCCCTGCCAAATAAAAGATAATCTACTGTTCAATTACAAGATGAGCACTTGCAATTGGGTTTTTATGAGAGAACGTTGCAACAGTATCTGTAAGATATAGTTCAATGGTGGTATAAGCCAGTGAAGCAGTTGTTTTGTCAAATGATTGCCTCAGGTTTCCACTTCGTGGAAACGTGTGGAGAGAAGGGATAGAAGAGTACTTTGACATTGTCCATTGTATTCGTTCGATTTTATTGATTTTCTCTGGCAAAGTTTTCGATCTTTGAGTTTATTGCATTAACTCTTCCTGTCTTTGCTTCCCGAGGAGTGCTGTTCTTGATTTTCCGTTCAAGTTTATTATATGCTTCCTATTCCGATCCTACTCTACTCCTTCGAAGTAATGACAACTCGACGTAGAACGCGCAAAGTGATGCATCTTCGTAAGAGGACAAAATTTGATGTTGGAATTCGTCAGACGGTGAAGTTATTGTTAAAGCTGTATGAGTAAAGAAGCTCTTTTGAAGAAATTTAAAATTATTGAAAAAGGAAAAAGTATCAATCAAGTCAATGAATTCAGTTAACATATCTCTGAAATTATGGCATGAGCGTTTGGGACATCAAAATATGGAAAACGTCATAAAAAAGTCATGAGTCAAGGCATCACCGAATTGAAATAAACAATTGTGCGTATGAGTTGAAGTAGAAGTCGAAGGTTTAGTTAAAAATTATATCCCAATGAAAAATGCAAGATAAGTAATTGAATCATCAGAATTCATTGTGGATTGTTGAGTTGTACCTAGATAAATTATTCATAACTCTCCAGTGTTTTCTGTAGCCACAAAGCGCAAAATACTTTTGAGGTACCTACCTATAGCAGATTTTCCGGTACCCAGACAAGATTTACTTATATTTTGCATGGTCAAGGAACTACTTCGTAGAAAGATTTATAGGCATAGTAACAAATACACGGAATTTACTAGATTTGCGTAGCTAGGATACAGATAAATAATATGTTGAATCCGCTTTAGGAGTTAATTGAGACCATCGACATGAACGTGATCACTGTTCGTGAAACAATTCCAAACGAGACACCGCATAAAAACTGACCTTGTCAAAAATGTTCCGGATTAAAGAACGTCCTTGAGCGGTTACGGAGATTGATATTTATCGAATAACCAATGCGGTTTTTGTTTTTTTTTCTTGTGATATATATTACGTTCTAGTCAGCCTTGACAGGACATCTCGATGGATTTCACATTTAAAAATACTTCCCACTGAAAAACATGAAAAGGAACGTAAAAAATTAACAGCCGAGAAAAAATTCTCATACATCACAACAGTTTTGAAAACATTGCATATTACGGTAATTCAATTTTCCGCGAGACACTCGATACAATATCGATCCCAAGTTTAGTAATCCAGTCAACTTAGTTTTTGAGACGAGGATCGGTTGTAGCACCACCAAATTTGGCCTACTAGTAGTTGGAACCATGCCAAACAAGAAAAAAATTATTTTCCAAAAATCCGGGACTAAAACAAAAAAAAATTATTCGAAAAAAAAAAGTACCTATTTCCTACAAGAACGATCCTTAGTAACTCTCTACAAAATGTGATTGAACGCCGACATCAAATTTCAGGCTTGCGTTTGCCCGCCGCTGCATGTTCCGGCGGGGCCGAACGTTAAAGTTGTCATAATTTCGCTGAAAATTATCAAAGAAGCAAAAATAAAAGTGCATTTTGATCTTGAAGACTTCTACTTTTTCAAGCAAATATAACCTGTGGGTATCTGAGTGCCTGAAATGTTTAATTTCTGACCGGGATATCATAAGCTAATATCGTCATAGTTACGATATTAAGAAAGAGGTTCATAACTCCCTTGGAACATTATAGATTCTATAATTTGCTCTACCTTTCACAAGTAAAAGTAAAAAAAGAAATGCTAATTAATATACCTATAAGTGAATATATTTATGAAATGAAAATTGAATATTTTATTTATTCACGTCATTACTAATAATAAATGTACAATTTTGAAATGTGCCCTAAAAATTACTTTCGCCACTGGAAACAATTTCTTCTTTTGTATGGCTCTTCTCTTCACTACTGTCGAGGTACCTGCTTCTTCTAATGGCAAAGTAGAAAACATACGCGCCGTTTTATTTCTTAATTCGATGCTATCGTACAAATACCCCTTCGCCATCGAGGAACGTTTCCAACCTCCGTGTCATTTTAAGTTAGTCATAGTTACTCCTGCATCAGCTGGAGCCCTAGCAGAAGTGCGACGAAGGCAATGTTCCGTATAGGAAGATGGGTTAGGCAATCCTAAATAAATTGCGATTTTGCCAGGGATTTTCCCAAACATATTTTTTCTAATTTTTGTCGGAAGCTCAAAAAAATCGTTCAATACCTTCAGGACGCAAAGACATATATAAAGTCTTAATAAAATGCGAGGCGGAGAACTCTTTTTTATCCACGATTGTAAATTTCTTCGATACACTAGTTTTACTTTCCAGTACGTTCACTACTATAACGAAATCCCGGTCCTCTATATCCGATATCTTCATATTCAAAAGTTCCTGACTTCGGCATCCTCCAAAATAACCCATAATCAAAACAACCTATAACAAGAAAAAGAAATAAATAAACACAAATGAATTTCATTAGGAGTGTTATTTAGCAAATCAATACCCAAAAACGAATTTTCAAGTGATGTGGTTTTCGTGACCGCATCTCTATGGAATTGTCACATAAAGAACACCTCTGTGGTTGAAGGGTTGAAAAAAATAAATTGTAAATATTGATATTGATCCCATACTAACCTCTTGAAACAACAATTATTGGGACAGTTGTAACACAATTACATTACATTCAATATCACTCGCACTTACCATCCTAATAATAAATATTTCGACACTCCCAACGAACAAAGACGTAACTCATCTTTCATCATATTTC
The DNA here is from genome assembly GCA_958502065.1 of Chrysolina americana. Lineage (NCBI taxonomy): Eukaryota > Metazoa > Arthropoda > Insecta > Coleoptera > Chrysomelidae > Chrysolina > Chrysolina americana. Next base: position 21,554,428 of record OY293418.1, read on the forward strand.
AGGAGAGACAAAATACTGAAATTTTCCTTCAATATTTAAATCAAAATACAACTTTTTTCAAGTAGATTTCTTCGTAACTACTTGGTCTAGAGATACGGCTTTTTTATCACCAGCATCAGTTTTTTAAGCTGAATACGCCTACACCTATAACTGAAAATAGCTGTAACTTTAGATACGGCTTTGTTCGTTGGGGGTATCGCATGAATTAGATGTATCCATAAACTCAAAAAGTATTCTCACCTCTTGTCTACAATGGCATATAAGTATTCCTCATCGCAATTTCAGGACGCTTAGCACCGTTTCCAGAGCTCAAAGAGACGGATTTGCTCCAAGTATGAAGCATTAACCTTACTAAACTCAACGTAACCTACCATACTAAAAGTATTACAGGACAACTTTGTAATTCCATTCATTCTACCGAAGCCGTTTTTCGATAGCCCTCCTACTTTCTGAGAAAACTTCAATTTTTTTTCCTTATTTACGTCAAATTTTTATTTTTTGGTAAACAATTTTTTTTCCAACCAAACATGTCAAGAAGTCATGCTTGAAGTTTCATAGTGATGGCACAAATTTGTCTGTGGTTACAGGACTGTATAAGTGAAGTTCATATTAGAGATTTGGAGAGGTAGGTTATAGATTTATTTGACTAATATCAGGTTTCTGACCATAGGCATCAAAACTCAAATCATTGAGAATCACGTATTTTGATACAAAATAACAGACCACATGAGAGTCCAAGTTTCAAAAAGATTGCGAGAGCGAACGTGAGTTTAATATTTGCGACAAACTGTTAGCAACTGGTCACCGTTACCTACGAAGTACCTCCGGAAACAGTTCTTGGGCCTGTTCTTTTTACAATATACAGAAACAATGTATTAACGATGGATCTGATAGAAACTACTCTCAGTTTTGTGGATGACACCGCAATATTTTACAAATCAAACACAGTAAATTGAACAGAACACCTTCATCCCAGAGGCATAATCATTCTACTATCTGGTAGTATTAGTTGATAGACACTGATGATGGGATCTACAAATCTATAAATCAGCAAAAATATTAGGGAATTAATTGGAAGAATTTAGTATTCGCGAGACTTCCTAGCCATAGAACACTTGATAACTGTATGCTATGCCCTCATTTAATCACAACTCGCCTAAGTTGGGGTGGGGTAATGGACAAATGGAAAAATAGATTCCGGAAATCATGTACAAAAGAAAAGAGAGTTCACCAAGTGACAACTCATATAAAGAGAGCAACATTTTTGATAGTCGCCAGCTATATTGCCTAAAAATTTTCGATACCCACAAAAAGAAAAGAAAACTCCAACACCAGACATACAAATGAAATCGTTAAAATTCCCAAATTTTGATAAACTGTGGATCAGAGATTCGTTTTTGAAATTTCATAATTTCACAACTACATACCAGCAAAACTTAGAACTGTAAAGCATGACACTTTGAAATATGATGTCAAGCAATGGCTACACAATACTGACAGATCAAAAATTAACAATATTGTAAAAATTTGTAAAATTTGTTTTTACGAATCACCCAGGTCTTCAGAGAAAACTTCTTTGTTTTTTTTGTTTTCGATTTTCCCAGGATTTCGGAGAAAACCCCTCAAAAGCAGAGCTTGTACGAACATTAAAGATCCGAGACCTACAGCTTACGTACAAATAGATTCTGAACCACTTTAGCTCAGTCGCAGGCAGTGGGGATCGAAACCAGGCCCCGTCTAGGTGGGAAGCAAACGCTCTAATACAACAACCAATTCGTTTTTATCACCAATACTATGAATAACATAATAGAGATTAAGATTAACAAAATATCTGCAGAATTTTGTTCTAACACTGCTCGTTATTTTCTAAAACTAAAACTGTCTATTCATTTTTCAGGTCCATACTACAAAAATTCGTATTCACATTATATTTATACCCTCTTTATATCTATATTTATTTCATACCTTTTATACCTTATTATTTTACTACGAATAAACATGATTTGATTTGATTAGAAATCTAAATACTTCTCACCCCCATAAGCTAGTTCAAGACATATATCAGAAAAGTGCAGTTATGATGAACGTAAGAAGGAAAACAGAAAGAAACGGAGGAGTTTTGAACTTTTCTTATGATAGTATAATGAATAAAATAAATCAAAAACATTGCGAGTCATATTAAATGAAAATCATCGGAACTTAGATTGAAGCTAACAAAATTACTGACCATTCAAAACCAGAGAAATTGAAGTGAAATGTCTTACAAATATAAAAAAAGAGGAATATACAGGTTAATGAATGGAGAATGATTGAATTTGAAGTTTAATCCTCACTTTATGGTTTCATATTTTTAAAACTGCTCAAATTGCTTGGTCTGACATTTGACAAAAAGCTGACATGGGGCATACACTTTGAAGATCTGGCACTACGATGTAAAAGAGCACTGAACCCTATCAGAGCCTCAGAGCCATATCCAACATCAATTGGGGAAGTAATAATAATAATAATAATAATAATACTCCCTGATAAACACTCGTTGAGTGTTCCCAAAGGCATAGCCTGTGCGGGTAGAGGACGGCTATTATTATTATTGAATTTGTCAAGCTGTGTGTACGCTTCAATATACTTGAAGGAAGAAAATTTGTATTTCGTGCAAAATATTTTTATTTTAAAAATTATAGCAGAGCGCTTTCGACTGTTAAGTCATCATCAATGCCTACCTGCAAGTAAGTAATGATTGAAATTGAATTTGATGAAATGAAAATTTTTGAAATTTGGAAGTTATGAAAAGTGAGGTTACTTACTCGTCAGGTGTACAAGAAGCCATATAAAACATCATGTCTATGGACTAAATTAAAATGTTACAAAATATAAAACATATTTAAAATTGAACAATTTTCATCCTGTTCAAGGATTCATAAGATAGTATCCCATATCTTTATCTTATGAATCCTTGAACAGGATGAAAATTGTTCAATTTTAAATATGTTTTATATTTTGTAACATTTTAATTTGGTCCATGGACATGATGTTTTTATATGGATTCTTGTACACCTGACGAGTACTGACTCTATACAAGGAGTAGCTCTTCGGTTAGCATTGGGCGCATTCCACACGAGCCCCTACGAATCACTTTGTGCAGAATCGAGTGTACCCCTACTCAAATTCAGAAGAGAACAGCTTTTATTGAGCTACTGTTGTGGGGTAACAGCTCAACCACATCACCCCTGCTACCCCCCAATCCCATCTGATGAGGATTATGATATATATTCCAGACGAGAAACTATCAGCAGACCAGCAGGAACACGTTGCAGAGAACTGATTAGCGCAGTCGATTATGAACTCCCCAATATTCACAGTTGGATTTCATGCGAAATCCCTCCATGGAAGTTAATTGGACTCGATATGGAATAAGAACTTACTAAATTCAACAAAGAGGAAACCTGCCCAGATATATTGAGAGAATTCTCTAGAATGAAGGATAAATATTCGGAAGGCCAAATAATTTATACAGATGGATCAAAAACTAACGTAGGATCGGGGGCAGCACTGGCGCACCGAGGAGTCACCCACTCCTGGAGGTTGCCAAAAGAGGCTTCTATATATATTCACGTCGGAACTATATGCAATTTTGCAAGCTTTCTGGTATCTAGAATTATGCGCTGGCTATACACGGCGGTCGTAAGACCAAAGATTCAATATGGGTCAGCTGTATGGTGGTCAGGCGCACAAAGTAGCACAATAGGTCGAAAGCTCATAAGGTCCAGAGGTTGGCCTGTTTATTAATAACGGGTGCAATGAGAACGACCACAACCGCGGTATTGGAGGTGCTGTTGATACTACCACCCCTTCCAGTCTGGATCAAGAAGAAGGCAATAGCAGCCTATTTGAGGATGCGAGACTCGGCGGTCTGGGTAAACGAAGGAGAGATGATAGGGCATGCGAAAATCGCGGAGCAGGAGATTCCTATTTCCGCCCTCAGAGTGAAAAGCACACAAGACAGACTGCGATGGAATAGGAAGTTTGCTCTTACTATTGCGAGAAGAGAGCAATGGGAAGGAAATACAGTGGAGTTCCGACCACATGGACGGTTCGCGTCTGACCGACAAACAGGCTTCGGGCGCAGGCATCTTCTTGGAAGAAAGAGGTATAGGAGAAAGCTACGCTCTGGGAAGATATAAAACAGTTTCCCAAGCTGAAGTGTTCACCATTCTAACCATAGCTATAAGGCAAGAGGTGATAGAAGAACCTGAGCAGAGAATTTATATCTGTTCGGATAGCCAGGAAGCGCTCAGAGACATCTGCCATCCTAAGCCAAGTTCAGTCCTGTTACAGGAACGCTCTGGAGGAGTTAGCTGAAACAAAGGAAGTCGAGCTGGTATGGGTTCCTGGTCATAGAGGGGGGCCGGGAAACGAGGTGGCTGACGAACTTGCCAGAACCGGTTCCGCGGCGCCGTTTTGTGGTCCGGAGCCAGTACTAGGCATCGCAAGGAGTCAAATCTCTTCTGCCCTGAATGACTGGGCGGAAAGAGAACTAAACGAACTATGGAGAGACACTGCCGGATGCAGACAGTCAAAAGACTTTGTAGCCGGCTCTAGCAAGTCAGGGATGGTGTGGCTCTTTGGCAGTGAATGCCAAACACTACGTCTCCTTGTAGGAATACCAACAGACCATAACAAACTAGGCAGACACCTGTCACTAATGGGTATAAAAGACAGCCCCACCTGCCATATGTGTGAAGAAGACGAAGAAACATCATCTCACTTCCTTGGCGAGTGTTAGGCGTACAGAAGAAAAACTCCAACAAAAAGAACTCATCGAATTAAAGTGGACGGACATACTGACCTTCATCAGAAGGTCACAAAGATTAGGAAAGGAAGACTAGGAGATGAAAGGTAGTTATGTGGAGAGCGGGGAGAGCAAAAAGGACCCATTTTTGATGTTTTTGTTGTCTGTTTATTTGGTAACTTAGTTACGCGCACAAGCAACTTAAAATGAAATAGCGGAACGAATAACAGGCAAATTTTGAGAAATGTCAACAAGCAGCGAGAAAAACGTAATAAGTAACATGGAATGTATCGACTTTTAACATCCTCGGCAAGCGACAAGCCTCGGCTTTGCCACGGCTCGTACTCGCTCAACTCGAATGTTAACACGTTTTACATTCCTTGTTACTTGAATAACTATTAAATTTCATACGGCCATATGAGTAGCACTTCTGTTACAAAACTTTTTTTTCAATCAACATAAGTCTCTATTTTTTTTTCATATACCCCCATGGTGGACATCCTCATCTTGGATTTGCTGTATTTTAATTATTCAAACTATTTATGATGAAGAGAAGCAATTCTAAGTTTAATATCAAATCATCATTAGGATTCGTTACCGTATAAATTGGATAATCAAAAAGCATACGAACTATATTCTCAGACTCGAGTACTTTTCATACAGAATGTACCTCATTTGGGTTAATAGTGTCTGATGAGCCTATTCAGTGTGAATTTAAACTTGAACTTATACAAGAGTAGTTTCAGTAGTAACCAGTAGGTTGCTCAGGGATTTTATACAGGGTGTCAAGTTAAAAACTTTCGACCCTCAATATCTTCCTTCCAGAAAATGATACGATAAATCGAAAAGACAGGTGAATTTTATTGAAAATAGAAAAGAAATAACCCCAGAGTATTAAATGAAAATGCATGTTTTATCTGAAGTTTTGGGAACATTTACTGCAAAGCCCACGAGCTCCTATCGATCAGTAGCATGACAGATGAGAATGGAACGCGAGACTGTAAGAAAAGTACTGAAAATGCATACAAATGCAGATTTTTCAAGAGTGCCATGATGATTTTTGTGTCAGTGCCATTCTTAATCTTTTGTAGCTATTGGAATGATGAAAACCCGCACATTTTTCGAGAAGGACATTCACAATATCCACAATGAGTTAATCTTTGAGCTGAAATCCTTGGAAATGCTATTATTAGACATTTATTTCTTGAAGAAAACTTGACTTGCAATTTATACCTCGATATGCTTGGAGAGATCATTAATTCTCCTATAACTTACGAGCTAGAAACTCAAATTGATGCAGAAGGTGGAATACTTTTGCAGGAGGGTCACATTTTCAGCAAGACGGTGGTGTTTCACTCCATAATTTTCTTCCCGTCCGACACTGGTTGAACGAGAGATTCATAGGTAGACACGGCAAAAGGGGAACAGTTGAATGGCATCAGAAATCACCGGATCTAACTCCCATAGATTTCTTTCTCTGGGGACATTCTAAATCCGTTGTTTATGCCCATCTGTACTGACTCATTATCCTCTCTGCAGGCCCTAAAGAATCCCTTCAACAAAGACCCCCTGATTCAAATCATTCTCTCCCGTAATGCATGGTTGATAAATGAAGGAAAATCTCCCAAATTCCTGTGGATTCCCAGCCATATTGGCATTCCCGGGAACGAAATAGCGGACCAAGCTGCGAAGGCAGCGACAGAACAAGAACAACATAATAATATTTCAGTAAGGCCAGAAGATGTGAAGATTTACCTAAAACATATGATACATCAGAAATGGGAAGCAGATTGGGCTAGGTCGGAATCAAAACTCAGAGAAGTAAAACCGTCAGTCAACCGACAGAAATTTTTATATAACTTGTCCAGAAGAGAACAAGTGATAATTACTCGACTTCGAATTGGACATACGTGGCTTATAAACAGTTTTATGCTCAGTGGTTTCATAATTATTCAGAGTATCGTGCCTGAAATTATTTTCTTATGACTGAAATCAGATCTAATTTATTGAGTCTGTTTCTTATTCACTAAAAATATATTGGACGGTTTCGAAATAATATCTTCGAACAAAAATTATTTAAAAACATCGTTAATTTTGATGTATACAATTACAAAAAATCAACATACCAACTTAAATGAAGTAAAAAGATGAGCAGATGACTCGGCGTTAAAGGAAGAAATTAATAGGTGGAATAATTACCGTTGATTTATTTTCCAACTGTTCTACAACGAAAATGCATTATTTTATCCTGTTTTCAAAAACCTCTGAACATTTAGGATATGGTTTTTTATTGAAAAAATAGCTACCTGCGGTTTTGCCATATTTATTAATATATTATTTTTATTTCTCGTATTGTAGTTGCGGGCATAACTATATTTATCAAAATTGTTATTGTTGACATGAATAAACGTTAATAATTATTTTGTGAATATATGTTTCTGTTCGAATATTATAATTTACAATAAATTTTGTAGGACAGCTCGAAAATACGCCAAATGATTCATTTTTTGCAAAACAATGACCTGTTTTGTGACAACCTGTTCTGTGTCAGAAACTTGGCAATGAAACTGTAGCTGAATATGTAAAAGCATAACAAATATTCAACAGATATTCAACATCTAGCATACTTTTCTGATGCATATATCGAAGAAATGTTCATAATTTATCTCTGATTCTGATTTATGGAATGAATGTTGCACAAAGTAACTTAGTCTTAGCATAACTTATCCTTAACCCTTAGAAGATGAAACTTAATTATCTTATGATAATATTTATGCACGCTACTTAAGAATTCGAATATGATTTTGGAAAGTCATGTGTTGGCCGACTTTTATCACTGTACTTGTGAAAAAAGTAGGAATATATTATTTGCTCGTTACAGGGTTTCCACACTCTAAACTACTGATATGTAGATACCTACTCCGGTAATAAGGAATTGTAGTCACAATTATGTTAAATGTAAGGTTGGAACTTTTGTACATTACTGGTAAATGAAACAAAAATACTTTGGAAATAATATGATACCAAGAGGAGTTCAGCATTGAGAAAAACTGTTTCTAAAGCCCGTGTCTCACGGTCAAGTTTAGTTGTAAGTGGCGTAATTTCTAGTGGTTTGTTTTGAGCTTTGTGAAATAAACCAGTGGAAATCAAGTCACTTCAAACCATTTTGATCGAACTATTTGACCATCAGGAGCCACGGGTTCAATACAAATAAGATGTGTAAAAACCCTGGTGTTGGCACTTAAACTTGTAAAACTGTGAGATCAATTAGAAGACACCAGCCAACTTGATAATGCTTGATTTTTGACGATTACGGCTTAGTACTGATTGTACTCCCAGAGGGCCTACTGAGTTATCTTTATACACAAGGTTCTCATATTTTCGTGCCAATTTTTCATCCATGACCTGCGGCATGGCGATAGAAAATAGACATTTAACTGTCAATATGGCCTGACCGGTGGTGAACGGTCGAGTTCGAGGGTAAAGGTAGGGAATATGGGTAAATGTCGGATTTGTACGAAATTTTCACGGGGTTAAAACATGATGAAAACACTATATCTAGTAAAAATTTTCCGAGGAAACACCTTTTTACTTGTGATTGCTTCTAAACACTCAAATAATCTGTTGGACGGAGTATTATATGCATCTAACCGATTGAAATACACTGTGTTGAACTGCAAATTCTTTCTTCTAGACACATTTTTGGCTATGTATTCATTGTTATATTATTCTTTTTTTACATTATATTAAATAATATTTATTATATTTTTATTTTTATTTATTTCCATTTTACTTATTTTATTTAATTTTTTATTATTTTAATTTATTTCAATTTTAATTATTCTATTTTTAATTTATTTTATTTTCTTTAAATTTATTTTAATTTAATTTATTTTATTTTAATTTATTTTATTTAATTTTTTTTATTTAAATTTTAATAATTTTTCTATTATTATTATTATTCATTTATTTTCTTTCAATTTAATTCACTACAATTTATTTTATTTTATTTTAAATCATTTCAGTTTATTTTATTTACTTTATTTTGAATTATTTTAATAAATTTAGTTTTAAATTTATTCAATTCAATTAAACTTTCTTTACAATTCAGTCAAAACATGAAAAATTCTTAACCTCAGTATGATTCTAGGCTATAATTTGAAAATCTAACATAAAAAATGAAATACTGATGACAAAACCTTTTTATTATGAATTCAAATTCAGATTCAGCCAAATTTACATAAAGTATAGTCAAACAACAATGAAAAACCTCCTATACCTTATAAAATACCTGTTCTACGAGAAAACCATCTCATATTATCCCAAAATACAATTTATTTTACTTTAAAACTCAAAATGATTGTCCTATCACTTAAAAACTCAAAAAAAGAAATTTATCTGTAATGTCACTGCCTTTACTTTTGTTTGAAAATTAAATGACAATTCTTCGAAAAATCACTACGCATTTATTTAATGGTGAATATCTTCGAAATCAGGAATAAAAAAACCGCAATTTTGATGAGAAACTGGATGACAAGCGCAAAACCTTGTAGGTATTATAAAGTTCTTGATTCCACCTCTTTTAACTTTAAGATTCTCTGATTCTGCTGCTACCTCCTTTAGTTTTTAGTCTTTGGTTTTGCTGCTACATTTAACTTATTTTCTGATGTCTCTCGTTCCGCTGGGTAATTGTTTGTTTATACAATTATTGATTTGTAAATTTTATATAAATCTCCTTCAAATAAAATTTTTCTACTTTTTAGTTTTTTTCAAACAATCTCCTCTCCTTTCATCAACAACCCGTCATCTTGTCCTTCCTATCCTCCAATCCTGTTCTTCTATTTTCATATGAATACACAAGCACCTATGTTTCATTTACTATTTCTGCCTTTTCCTTTCAATACGCATTCTATATCGACAAAACTTTATCTTCTATTAACTATTCTTTCCATTGAAAGTACCCCTTTCATTTCGTTTGACTATTCTTTCATAATTCTTTAAGTTTTTCCTTTTGAATCAATACATCTCCTATGTCAAATTTTCTTACTGTCCCTATCAAATTTCCTTGTTTCCATACTGAATGTTTCAAAGTTATTGTTACTTTGAGTGAGTTTATATTATCGTTGTTTAAAATCTGGCTTCAAATGTACAAATAAAAACATGTATCAGTTTTATTTCATTGTGTTCTTCAAATACTCATACAAAAAAATTTAATTCAAGTGATTTCAAAAGTATATCAGAACAATATATATTATCAAAATCCCATCTACCATCTAGTGGTGTAGGGTTATTTATTAATTACAATTCACTATCACTACTACATTGATGTTCTTAATCATATACAAACTTTGCCCATTCTTTCTTGTTTCTTGCTGAGGTTCTTGCATCTGGGTAAGATTTTCTCCATTTATTGTGTATCTTCTTGGTGTCACGTAAGTATAGATAGTGTTACTAGTGTCACAAAATTCTGAAGTGATCTAGAATTATCTGATAGACTATTCATAAATTATTTTGATTTTGGTTCATTTTCGTAGTTAGAGATATTTCAATCTCCATTCCTACCGAAGATAATTTATTTCTGAAAGGCAATACGAAACAGTTACTTTAATTCCAAGTTGCGTTATTTTTCTGCAATGTTATTTATAATTCATCAATGTAACGGCTGTTCCAATTATCAATCATATGAAATCAGTAAACTGAATAATTGTCCCACCTACGAATCGAAGTGTATACATAATAGTTAATTAGAGAATGTTCTGAATAATTAGGTGACAATTATCTGAATTCGATATAACGTAACAATATTGATTGCAATGAAGTAATAACCTACTTCACACCAGCTGATGCGATAAAGTAGTTTTGCATGATATAATTTTCATTTTTATATTGGCCAGATCCAGTGTGAATACAGGGTGTCCCTTAATGATGCGCGAATATTTGAAGGTGTGATTCTTCATGGGAAATTATTGAGAGTTTGAGCATAGAATGAAGGCTTTCACGGCCGGGAGTAGAATGAAGAAGTATGGTTTCCGGACTTCGAGGCCGTGGTCGGTTCACCTCCGTGAAGGCGGTTCCCTTGGACGTTTCGCTCACAACTACGGTGAGCATCTTCAGCTTGGATGTTGTCTTCTCAAAGATCGACATAAAACGAATAAGTGCAAACAAACGGGCAGCCAAAATAAAGGGCGGCAGACGGCTAGACAACTAACTATTTCTGAGGCAGGCGTCACGGGTCCATAAAAAGTGGTTTAACAGTATGAATATCAGAAACTATGTGAGGTATCACACGAACCCCAATGCCATTTAAAAATCCTTCCAAACTGGCGACCTGACGCCCTTTTGGAAAATACACAGTTTTTATTATATTCAAAAAGCAGGTTATGAACTACCATTTCACAAAAAAAAATGGAAGACTAATGTCAATCCGTTCAAAAAAGTTAACAGAGGGGGGTGATACTTTATGGACGGAAACTACTATCTGACGCCTTTCCTCCCCGCCATCCTCCGACTCCAACACACTTTTCAGGACTCCATTGTGCAATGTAAGGGAGTTCCATTGGGACCAGCAAGACTTGACAGCTGGAGAACAACTGGCTATTTCCTGCCACGACGGTTTTCAATCACTCTTCTTCCAGCCGATGACTGAATTAAGATCTGGATTTTTCTCTTGGTCTTTCTGGATCTTGTTGCCATTCCAGTTATCATCCACCGTCGTAGTTCTACAGAGCGTCGAATCCTTCTCCTCTGCTCGTTGGCAGTGCGAACAGTTTTCTGGGCATGGTCTTCGCGATAGGACATCCGAATTCATATGGATTCCTGAACTGTAGAAGCCATTTGAGAGCTGCATGGTCAGTTCTCAGTAGGAATCTTCTCCTATACACGTACTTATAGAAGTGTTCTACTCCTTTGACAACAGCCAACAGTCCCCGCCTGGTGACACAGTAGTTTACCGAGGATCTTGCTGAAGTAACCGATGACTTTCTCCTGTCCTTCTTGGATCTGAGACAGGACAGCTCCAAGTCCCACGTTACTGGTATCCAAAATTAATTTCCCGTCCGGAAGGGGATAGCTCAGGATTGGTGCGTTGAACAAAGTTCCTTTCAGCTTCCTGAATGAATCTTGGCATTCCTCTGACCACTGGAACTTTGTTTGTCCTTCCGTGAACCTGGTCAGTGGTTTAGCGATGTTAGCAAATCCCAGCACGTATCGTCGGTAGTAGGTGCACAAACCAAGAAAACTCCGAAGCTGGTGTATGTTTTTTGGAATTGGCCATTCTTTTACAGCTTTTCTGTTCAAGTACCGTATCGTACTTCATATTGGAACAAATGACATTTCTTGGGGCTCAGTTTCATTCCGGAGGTTCTTAAACGCTGGAATACCTCCTCCAAGTTTTTCATGTGGTCGTTGAACGACTTGCCGACCAAAATAATGTCGTCGAAATACCGTCATCCATCAATCTTTTAAATGTGGCTGGAGCATTGCAGAGCCCGAATAACATAACTGTGAACTGCCACAAACATGAACCGGCGATGAAAGCTGTCTTTTCTCGATCTTCCTTAGCCAGTTCTACCTGCCAGTATCCACTCTCCAGATCCAGGGTCGAGAAAATTGTAGATCCAGCCAGCGTGTCGTCTATTCTTGGTAGAGGGTAACTGTCCTTTTTCGTTACGTTGTTGAGTTGACGATAATCAACGCAAAATCGGGTTGAACCATCTTTCTTCTTTACCAGTACTATGTGAGAGGACCAAGGACTGTCGGATGGCTCGATGACTCCGTCTTTCTCCATATCACAGACTATGTTGTCAGCCTCTTCGTCTTTGGCGAGGGGAAGTCTTCTGGCTGATTGTCGGATCGGTCGAGCATTCCTAGTGTCAATCTTCTACCGCCTCTGCCTACCCCGGAATCGATGATATCCTGATACTGCCTGACTAATTCTCTTAGTTTGTGCTGCTCTGCTCGTCTCATGTCCTTGGACTCTAATTCTACTGGCAAGCTTTTGGCTTGGGTAACGGTCCCACGAACAGTGCCCCAAAATTGTTCCTTTCGTCAAGGTCAACGGATAATTATTGACATTCATTTCCCTTACCGACACAAATTTATCAACACCCAACAAGGTCTTCCCTAGTGCGATTCCTCCTCCAATTTTCTCATCATGGAGCTTGGGCTCGAACATCACTACGTTGCCATTGCTCGCACCCCCATCCAGGCGAGCCTACAAAATGGTTTCAGCCCTCTCCGGTACGCTCACATCTTCAGCCAGCAGAACACGAATCATTTCTTCACTTCTACCGTGAAGCACCAACTCTTCTCCATTCACGCGTAGGACACCGTCTCTAAAATTCAACTCGAACCCTCTGGAGTTCATGATGTACATCCCTATGATTACATCATCCTCCATATCCGCTACTAGAGTCCGGTGTTTCACTTTAGTGCTGCCCAAAGTCAGTTCAATTGGAAGTTCACCATACACAGTTACCGGCTCTCCTGTTGCTATGCGTAGCTTCCAATTCGATGATTCAATTTTTGCCGGTGTTTTGTCAAAAGTAGTCCCAAGGATTGTTCTAGTCGCACCTGTATCTAGCAGCATGGTGCGAGGTTCGTTGTTGATGAGACCGTCTACGAAAACACCTTTGTTCTGTCGTTGAACGACGGTGACATGCCCAATTTTCTCACAATTTCAGCACCTTAATTATTTTTTCTCAGGCAGGACTTCCTTGACTCCTTTTTTTACGACAGCCTCGATATTAACGGGCTCCTGTGGATCTTCCTCGATCATCTTTCCTCTTTCATACTATTTGAATTTTTGAGAAGTTCTTTTTTCAAGCTGACAGAACTTTCTAGAAATTTATTTTCCAGACTCACCGAATTTTGTTGAAGTTTTTTTAGACTTACGGAATTTTGGTCTCGAAATCGTTACAATACCAATATATGGGAAAAAAAAACACCACTATGAGAAACCTTCAACTATGGTCATTATGACCTTGTGTCCGCAACTATTGCGGACTTCCACAAATGTTAGGGAACATGATTGATCCTCAAAAACAACATTGTAACATTATTATGTTTCCACTATCAGCTACTCAGAGTTTTAGTTATAAAATGGAATTCAATTTATATTTATTAGACTGATGCTTGAATTAGCCTACCTTAATAAAATCTAATTGTCATTGAAACATTATTTCCTCCGTAGTTTTTTTACTTTGGATATATTTACAGTCATTTCGCATCTTTCATTATCTATACTCCCTCCAATTATTTGTATCTTCGCTGGGGTATAGATCACTTTTCCAGGTAGATGCGACTCCTCTGTGATGTATCGATGGAAATGACCTTCAAGGCCGTCGGTGACATGAATTTAGAAAGACTCCATATCGTGATAATAGTTATCTGTCTGGACGAATTCCCGAGTATTAGATAATGTTAGGTATTGAAATTTTGCACGGAACATTTTTAATCCTTTGTTGACATTTGGACACTTCGAGGAATGAAAGTTACTTGGCAACTTTGCTAAGGTTCTTGATATCGGTCCTAATAAAGAAGAAGCAGAAGTATCTTCTGTCTACTGTGGAAAGAAAGTGATGGACATTTTCAGTTGAATATTGATTATTGATTTTTGCAATCATCCAGTTAATGGGATTATTCTTTCAACTGAATTAATGTTTTCCGTATTTTGTCACGTTGGTGATTTGATGGGAAGCTGGTTAATTTTTGGAAAACATACCCAATAGGGGACTATAACTTCACTTTCTAGCATCTAGCCACATGTTCTTCGGGTAAGCAGAACCCCCTAACTTTATCCTATGAGCCTTTGGCAATTCGGTTTATCTTGTAGGCATAATTTTGAAATGCGTGAAAATCAAGCCTGACGTCTTCGACCCTTTGACTAGGACTATGATATGAAATAACATCTGTAGAGGAGCCTTCTAACAGGATCTTTCCCGCAGTTAGCTCCAGGCCTTCCTAGACAAAGGTATGAGGTCTATTCAAGTTGGTATCAGACAGTCAATGATTTCATTTCAGGGTCTTTTGTCTCGGTGTACTTCTCAGAGCACTATCCGTCTGGGGGAACTCATCTTGGTGTCGCGCACTCATACGTTTGACTGAGGAGCTCATCTTGGTGTCAGCGTACTTATCGTTAGACTGAGGAGCTCATCTTGGTGTTAGCATCCTTATCGTTAGACTGAAGAACTCATCTTTCATTCTGGTGTCACTGCCCTGAAGGCTGACCCGTACCTCGCACCTTCACTACTGGTATCCTTCCACCTGATAGATTTCACCGTAAATGCCTGGTTGAAACCAAACTGATGTGGCACGTAAGTTAATCAGTTCACTAGATATTATATAACTTTTTTAATAATAACTCTGAATTTATGTAAACGCTACAGGTAAGGTGCACCTAGCTTAAGCGGCTTTATTTAATATCCTACCCTAAAGGGGCATATTGTGTTGAGTAAGATAACTGTGGGTAACTACCCCTAGATAGTGACTGAGACCCCGACGTCAAGTCACAAAAACCTTACGTAATTATACCTGAGGAGTAGGCAGATTGAGACCTCAGCGTAGAATTACGTTTCAACCTTTCATTAATTTTCTTTCTTTTTCATTTCTTGAAAATGGCTCCAAAATCGGAGCCAAAACGTCGAATTTCAACAAATTCTAGACTCGATTCAACCCGAACTTTTAGTTTTCATATATACCGGGTGGCTACGGAAGTATTGCCTACGGAATATCTCGGTTATTGAATGAAGTAGGTTTGTGAAATTTGGAGTGTCGATATAATGACATAAGAGCTAGAATTTGAGCATATTGACATGTCGCAGTTAACTTCCGGTCTAACCGGAAGTAACATCAACTTTCTTATTTTAAATGGAAACCCTATTTTTTTTCTTTTCGCTTTATTCAGCATTCAATTCCCTTTCTAATGACATATCACAAGTTGGTATCTAACCAGAAACTAGATCAGAAAAAAATTATTATTGAAATTCACCGAGTAGGCCGTGGAAGAAAAATGAAAGCCAAAAATTGAAAAGTTGGCTATGGAAACCATACGTCCCTTGATAACAGTTGCTACTACTGTGATATTTTATTTTCATTCGTCGGCGTTATAAAAAGCCGCCAAAAAAAATATTGGAAAAATTGGGAAAAAAACAATACTCTGTAGGTCCATAACTTAAATAGGAACATACAACTTTTTCTTGCCTGTACTATTCAGCATAACCATTCCTTTCTAATGATATAATAGAAAGTAATTTTTTGAAATGAAATTCCAAAAAATCCAATTATTATTCTTCAAATAACAAAACAGATTATCGCCATACGCAAAAATAACATTAAAAATAATGTGGAATGATAAATTATATCCTGTAGGTTCTAGGTTAAATAGGAACATAAACGTACTTGGTCTGTGCCATCGTCCATAGATATTGTAATATCTACCTATGGACGATGTTTGTGCTATTCAGAATAATCATTCCATTGCAATAATCATTCGAACCAAAATATTGAAAAGTAGGCTGATTAAGATGTATTTTGGAATGAAACATAAAAGAAACGAGAGCTCTCACGAACGCTGCTATCCATATTATTTTGACGTTCGAAGTAGTGTTTTTGATTCTGCCATTTTAAAAGGGTTTGGAAATCGAAATCAGTTAGTGGAATATTCAAAAAATGCCCCGTTATTCACGAACCGAACAAATTGACATGCTTCTCATGGTGAATGTTTAAAAAATTCTTATGCCGCTGAACGATTGTATTTAGAGCGATATCCAGGGAGGCAGCAACCGTCAAGAAGGTATTTCCAGTGGCTTGAAGAAAAATTAAGAACTGAGCCTGATGTTCACGAAGACCAAGAAGCATTTGTTATTAATGAGGAAACTGAAATTAATGTATTAGCTTTGGTACAATATGATAGCACAATTTCCTCAAGGCAGATAGGCGCCGAAAATTTTTAAAAAACATCGATTTAAATCCTTCGTATCAGTTGCATCAACATTTGTATGAAAATGACGGTGAAAGGCGCCTGGAATATTGTAATTGGTTTCTTCGACAAAATGCTGAGAATCACCTATTTAACTATTATATCTTGTTTACGGACGAGTCAAGATTTACCAACAATGGATTATTTAACAGGAATAATACAAGGTAAGTACTGTACTTTATTTGGATTATTGTCGATAGTCGAAGTGTAAAGTGCTAAAAGTGTGAACGGTCTTTTGTTTCAGGTACTGGGCGATAGAAAACGAGCACCGGTTTCGACAAGGTGGCTTCCAGGAGAGATTTGGTGTGAATGTTTGGGCAGGAATAGTTGGAACTCATATTGTTGGCCCCATTCTTTTTCAAGGCCAACTAACCGGAGAGAGATACTTTAATTTTTTAACGAATGAAATTTCGGAATTCATTAACAACCTACCAGCGGAAATAACTGAGAGAATATACTTCCAGCAAGATGGCGCTCCTCCGCATAATTCAAGAATAGCGAGAAATTATCTTCCAAATCGCTTTCAAGAGAGACCATGGTCCAGTCAGGTGGCCACCAAAATCACCTGATCTTACTCCGTGCGACTTTTTTCTATGGGGGCATCTTAAAAATAGGGTGTATTCCACACAGCCTACAACTCTACATGAGCTAGAAGTAAAAATTCGTACAGCTTTCCAAGATATCACGCCCCAAATGTTGAGAAACGTTTTACATGAAAATATCACCAGAGACAATAAATGTATTGACGCTTTTATCTTTAATCCTATCAATGTGATTTTTTTTTTTCGATAAATCTGTTTTTTTGGTATTTGAATAATAATAATTGGATTTTTTGGTATTTAATTTCAAAAAGTTACTTTCTATTATATCATTAGAAAGGAATGGTTATGCTGAATAGTACAGGCAAGAAAAAGTTGTATGTTCCTATTTAAGTTATGGACCTACAGAGTATTGTTTTTTTCCCAATTTTTCCAATATTTTTTTTGGCGGCTTTTTATAACGCCGACGAATGAAAATAAAATATCACTGTAGTAGCAACTCTTATCAAGTGACGTATGGTTTCCATAGCCAACTTTTCAATTTTTGGCTTTCATTTTGCTTCCACGGCCTACTCGGTGAATTTCAATAATAATTTTTTTCTGATCTAGTTTCTGGTTAGATACCAACTTGTGATATGTCATTAGAAAGGGAATTGAATGCTGAATAAAGCGAAAAGAAAAAAAAATAGGGTTTCCATTTAAAATAAGAAAGTTGATGTTACTTCCGGTCAGACCGGAAGTTAACTTCGACATGTCAATATGCTCAAATTCTAGCTCTTATGTCATTATATCGACGCTCCAAATTTCACAAACCTACTTCATACAATAACTGAGATATTCCGTACGCAATACTTCCGTAGCCACCCGGTATATATGATTATCATTTGAGTGTGTTGCATTTGCTTAAATTGTTACTATTCGGGTTATATCGGAATTGGTAATATTATCTATACAGGGGGCTCAGCATTCATATGACTGGCGCCTGCATTTTTAATATCACATGACATTTTGTTTTGTTCAACCCACTCCCCTCTTCACTGGAGCTTAGCCGCGAGCCTACCCTGTCACTCTAACAGCGTTTGGACACTTGTCAAAAGCGTAAGTGGTGATCTTGCCTACTATCTTACTTTAATTGTATGACGGTGGCAACATTTTATCGAATTCAAAACAGTTGATGCTTTTGAACCATATACAGGTGCTTTTCCAACTGAGGGAAACCCATTATCTCATTTACATTTCTAAAGTTTCCCCCATTGTAGATTGTGTGACCATGCACGTCTCTGGTGAGAAACGATATGTTATGTGTTAAAGTCTAACATTTGACATATAAAATGTCACGATTCAAGGTGGCAGAAGAATGGCAGTTCCACGCTTTCATGAAACAGGATAATCCTCAATCATAAATCGCCAACGAGCAGCTCTATACGAAATTAAAAAAATTGCAGTTTCATTTTTGAAATAATGTTTTGAAATTATTTCTATTTCAAAGTACATAATCTTCAATATTTTGGAATTTTCTAAAATGGACAAGAAAATGGAATGGTGAGGGAAAGTATAAATGAAAATGAGATGATGGGGTTCCCTCAGTTAGAAAAACAATCGTGTACAAAGTTCACGTGTTTCATAATGTCATCGTCTGTAAGGTGTAGCCACATAGGTACAAGGATGTACAACACTTGATGATGAGGTTTCCATAGTAGCCAACATTGTCCTTTCTTGCATTTGGCCACACCGAACTGACGATGACCAACAGTCTGAAACACATGTGAATACGGTTGCTTTCCCAACTATTTGAAACTTATTATTCCATTTTCATTTATATCTCCCCTGTCAACTCCATTTTCTTATATTTTTTATTGAATTTATGTGGCCATGCATTTCTTTATAGAGCTGCTCATTAACGATGAATGATTGAAGGTTATCTTGATTTATAGAAGCATAGGCCATTTCTCTGCCACCTTGAATCGCGTCATTTCATATGACAGATGTCAAACATTATCTCATAGCCTATTGTTTTTTACCAGACATTTGCGTGGCCGCATCTTCTGGTTTTTTAAATTTAATTGAACGTTATTTTCGATTATTTTCGAGGACCAATCACGGCCCTTTAAATTTGTGGACCCTGCGCTAGTGTCTGACACAAAATCGTAAAGTTTTTCATAGCTCGATGTTGTTTTCCACATTTTGCTTTTTTGCTAGAGATTAATCCTTCGAAACATATCCTGCTGTAAGTCTTCCGACTACATCTATAATGTGTTGATGTGAATCTTCCAATCACATGTACTTTTACAAAAAATAACATTTTGGTTACCTAGTTATATCTCACCTTCACGGGACACACTGTATCAGTCAATCCCAAAAGAAAATTATTTGTGTCCATTTCTATAAACGACGTTACCGTGATAGATGAGTTTCTATAAACAATGTTGATGCTGCTAAGTAGATTTCATAATATTTGTTAATGCACATTGCAGCCTGAAATGAAAGGAATTAGTAGTCGGTTTGCATAATCATAGGTGATTATAAACTCTCGAGGTTTTATAGTTCCGGAAGATTGGGTTACATTAAAGAACCACAAAATCAGTATCTACCTGAAACAGAGTGAAACCACGTCCTTTCTGTCATTACAATAATTCAACTCACTTCAGATTCTTTAACAAAATATGATCAAATAGCCCGCTAACGTTACTCCATTGCGTGGAATCATTTTGGAGATGAAATAAAGTAAATGAGAAAAAAGAATGGAGAGACAAGTAATATTGTTAAAAAAATTGTTTTCCGTTAACCAGCTTTCATCCCCCTACGAACGACAGCCCTCAGAAGTCGAAACTTGTGCGAGCTAAGGATTAACGAGGTCTTACCTTTTAATGTGCGATTCCTAGCGATAATTCGGAAAGTAGGTATTTTTAATGTATGGTTCCATAATGGGTGGAATGAATGAACATAAACAAATGCTCCTAAGTTTTTTTGATACGTACTTATTTGTATTGCTGACGTACCACAAGGATGTATCTATAGTTAGGGCATTTGCTACACTCAATTCATTCAACCCATTAGCATATTCAGTTAAGTTTATAATGGTTATAATGGAATTCCAAAAAAATCGACGAGTACTATTGAAAATCGTCCGAGTCTATGGCAAGTGTTATCATATTCAGTCCAGTATTGGGATTCGAGGGAATGCCTGACGTCCAAGCAGCTCAAAAGTAGTCTTATCCCCATGTGGTAAATCCTCTATGCGTACACCTATGGGACCCTAGCTCACCATATACCGATGCCAAAAACACTAATTTTCCCCTACACCTAATTACACAGACTCACTCACTACAGAGGAATGCAAGAACTGGAGGCCAACAGATCTTTCGCAGAGAACCGCATTGAAAGGACTTGCTAATCTTCTGACTAACACCTACATACTACTTATCTCAAGCAACCATGATGGAAGAGTTACAGAAGATGTGCTGATGGAAGTGGAAGCCCTTGCACTGAAATAAGAGAAGATAAACTCCTTTAGTTGCAATTGGGCCACAAACAGCAGGGATCATCAAGGAATCACTCAGATAAGACCTGCCGCAAGAAAAGAAAAAAGCCCAAAAGAAAAGGCAGGAGCCAATGAAAAGAAACGAAGAGAATCTCGGAGGTTGAGTGGTCCCAATAGGGACTGCCCAGCCTGAAGCTAGGAAAACTAAGAGGCCTCCAATTTTGCTA
Source organism: Chrysolina americana (assembly GCA_958502065.1). Lineage (NCBI taxonomy): Eukaryota > Metazoa > Arthropoda > Insecta > Coleoptera > Chrysomelidae > Chrysolina > Chrysolina americana. Next base: position 21,575,441 of record OY293418.1, read on the forward strand.
CCGACTGCGCCAAGGGCAGTGGGCAACGTTGAATCTATCCTTTGAGGAAACACCAAGGACTGGACACACAGGTGCGCGAAAAAGAGAAAAGGAGAGTGGGGCATCTCAGAAAGCAGAGAGACAGCAGCTGCGGGGACCCAAAATACTCAAAATACCCGAATGACGTCTTACAACGCGACCATGACGAGTAACGTGCAGGTGGTCGTCGGAAGTGATAGGATGGACGGTTCCGTTCTCCTAGAAGAAAGCGAAGCCATCATGAGCAACCTGATAGAGTAGATGCTGAGGATTATGGATATCCCGGGGCCCAGACCTGCACTTCAGGAACTCCGGCATTGTGGTACCATGGTGGTTTCTATTATTCATCCAAAACCAATCGTCACTGGAGTGGCTCTTCGATGGCTGAACTGTATTGATTATAGAGGGCGTCTCATTCAGGGCAGAGCCCTCAGCAGACGCTTTGTAGCCGGTAAGGATCGGCTTCTGGTTTAGGAGCCATCGATTGAACTTCACAAGGATAACGTGGGTGAGTCTTCTCTGAATCTCAATAGGAGAAAGCACCTGGAAACAGCAGGAGAAGCAGGAGGGTGGTTCCTAACCTTCATGGCCGATGAACCATCCAGGCCTCAGAGGAGTAGGTCATGACGCTCTAATACTAGTTTATCACATTGCTGGTATGCAGAGTGTCACCGGGGTATAGGCCTTCCCCAGATAAAACGGTGGTCCCATTGATAAGACAGGAGAGAACGCAATGGCGCTGCTGAGGATAGGCCAAATCAATCCACCGCACAGAATGGATGCAACCAGGATACTGAAAATCATGTTAATCGGAATACTAATACAGGAAGGGGCAAATAGAGAGGTTGTACCAAGGACGCGATCCTGGCGTACAAAGACCTCCAAGTAGTCCATGTGTTGCAGCTGGGGCATGGTGATACCCTCCAACAGTCATGTTTGGGCTCAGGAAAATCCGCGTGTCTTTCGCCCATTTCGGTCACAGTATTGATTTTCTATCAACTTTTGGGCATGCTTCTACAGCAATGAGTTGATTAGGGCCCTATCGTTTACCAGCGAAGCTAACTGGTAATGCTTATTTGGCCGTTTTGAGAGATCAACTCTTTGACGATATACCTTTGGCAAGGTTGAGACGAATGTGGTTCATGCACGATGGAGCCTACCCCTCCACATTTTAGTCACGGGGTATGAACATTTTTGGACACCGAATGCTCACGCAGTTAGATAGGTCGGGGTGGATACATTTCTTGGCCCCAAAGATTCCCAAGAAGCCCATATATTACTCCTATGTACTTTTTTTGTGTACGCTAACCACATTGTCTCGCTATTGGACCTCGAGCAAGCCATCGAGAATGAACGGAGCAACACTCAATCATTTGTTTCAATATGATACAATGTAATTCTGTTGTGCTGTGTTATGGTTGCAAAAATATTAATTTATTTCGCCATGTTGTAATGTTAGTAACATCCTAATCTCACTTCTAACCACACCCACACCAGCTCTGCTGTCACTGCTGTCAGTCCCAAGTCTGATGAAGGGGAAGGGATAGTGAGCCTGCATGGTAATTTCCATCCAGTGGTGGCGCATTCTTACCAATTAATCATGTAATTTTTTGTTCTATTTTTGAAATTCTTCTTAGTTTTCAACTTCTTTTGGTGGGGAGAGCACTCTGACAAATTTTGTATTAGTGGTGGTAAATCAACCTGTAGATATATATTTATATGAACTAGAAATGAAAATATAAGCAGGTAGTTATAATCAACCAATAAGATTAATTGAATCTGCTGAATTGCACGCATCAAAATATGCAATCAGGATTTTTTTCGAACATAAACTTCACCTGAATCTTGAATTTCGAAAGGATACAACTACGAAATTCGCATGGAACTAGGTTCGATTTTATTATTACATATCTTGACAATTCAAACTGAGACCGACAATGGAATCAGGGTAGTTCTATGAGCAGATATTATCAACCTGTCTTTGTGTCGTAGATTCAGTAGTCCTGTAGTTTATCTTCCGATGGAGGTATCTTGGTTTATTTGTGGTCATACGTTTCTTGAAAAATTATGCGGAATGTAGATAGAAGTCTCCTATCGTCAATTCTGAACCACCAGATATCTCTGAGACTCTCCTGAACATGGTGTCCTCTGCGAAAGCTCTGTATGGCTCAAACACATGTAAATTCTGTAACTATCTCTGCAACTGGGTGAAGGACCATACACCACATTATATAATATAATTCTGAAATTTTTATTAAGAAGTTTTTTAATAGCATGAAGCTGCAAAAACCATTACGCGCAATTTTACTCAGATGTGATGAGAATTTAAATGAGCTATAGAAACTAAACACCCTAATAGAAGGAATTTGCGAGTTATCGACCTCGATATTGATTAGATCCAATCAGTTTTTTGAGTAGTATCCGAAAAGAAGGACCTTGGATTCCGAAGGATTTATCTTTGGCAAAATTCATTTGAAAGTGGAGTTAAACAATTAAGATCTTCGTTCATAACATCACATGCAACAATGATGTCATCTTCTTTGAATCAAGTATTTTTGGGTGTAGTCAGCGTAGAGGTGAGAGTTGCAATATTTGAAACATTTATATTAAAAAACTCGCAGATAACAAAAATTATGTTGTTGACAGATCCTGACGTATCACTGACTGCATCCTTTTATGACCTTAGCCGGTCGAATATTCTTTCTAGGTGGTTAAAGTTCCAAAAGATGTTTTTCAAGTTCAATCTCGATAATCCATTTCTGAATGGGTGAAAAAAATACTGAAAACTTTCTAAAAATTACGAAAATATGTATATTTCGTCTATACTTTCTAAGATCTCATTTGATAATTCTGATTCGAAGAATACTTTTTATAAACATCGTTTCAACTTTTGTCTATGAACTACCCTTCACAGAAAATGATATTAAAAATTATGCTATTTAGTTTCCTCAAAGGAAAATGACAGTGAAGTGAAGGTTCCGCAATACGAACTTAATTTTGCATCATCATGAATATCACTATTCCGTGAAAATCGATTTTAATTCCATGAACTGATGTAATCAAATCCATTATATAAATAAAATATAAAAAAATTCCAAAGTTATTAAAAACAGGACGACAGGAGTCTTTATTGTTTGAAATATACCTTAGAATTCTTTATTGTAACAAAAAACATTTTCAGCATGAGAAGAACTTTCCCAAATACAATATCTTTAAATAATCCTAGACTGTATTTCACTAAAATTAAGTAAACGCATGTGATTTACATTGAGTGTTATCCTTAAATTTCTAATTTGGAAACATTTAGAATAGAAATTAAAACGGTGAGTTTTGAAGGACAAATAAAATGTTTTAGCTAATCATGTATGGAAACAAATAATTTCGACTATGGTCGAAAATACCTTACTTTCCATTCACACATTTCCACAAACCGTATTCGAAATTTTTTGTTTCCTTTCTGTACAAACACTTCTCGAACTTTGTTCGATTTATTCATGTATGGGCTATTTACATTATTATTTACATTAGTATATATGCATCATTGTTAATCAACTGTCTGACTGTTTCATGGTATTCCTTTGGAAATATTATATTTTAATTTTGTAATACTGTTATACAGTGTGTCCCAGCTAAAACTTGTCACCCCCCTAATATCCGAACTCATGTAAAAAATTGAAAATCGCTCAGACCCGTCGATTTTTATTTCAAGGGGGAACACTTTCACCAAATACACCATCATTGTGTTGTCAACCCCCTCAACCCCAGCACCCCCTACTTCAGAATTTTCAATGGGACTACTATACTTGTGATACATCATTTTGAAGGGAATTCAATCCCAAATACATCGGTGTACTGAAATTGAGGATCGATCAAGTGTTGTTGAAGTTTTCATGAAAACTAATTTTTTCCAGATATTTTTATTTTTCATCACCTAACATGTTATCATCGTATGAAAGGTTCAAAATGTGAACCATTCAGTTCCATACATAAGTATAAGCGATCTTCGAAATTTCTTCGCACATTGCTCAACATTTCTGGAGTCACTGCACGACACTCCACAACAATTCTCCTGCGTAGATCATCAAGAGACGTTGGCTGGGTAATATAAACTTTGGATTTCAAATGACGCCATAAAAAGAAGTCTAATGGTGATAAATCAGGAGATCTAGCCGGCCATTCTATTGGTCCTCGCCTTCCAATCCATCGCCCTGTGAAATTGTCATCTAAAAATTGACGTACAGGTGCAACAAAATGTGGAGGAGTTCCATCTTGTTGAAAGGTGAGCTGACCGTCGAGTAACCTATCATCGTCTTCAAGTAACTGAGTGATTCTGGGGTTCACAGTTGTATCAAGAAGTTCAAGATACGTTTGTCCGTTGAGGTTACCATCAATAAAATATGGACCTACAATATGGTCTCCCAGAATACCAGCCCAAACATTCAATTTCTGGGGAGTTTGTGAATGAGTTTCCCTGTACCAATGGGGATTTACGTCACTCCAGTATCTGCAGTTGTGCCTGTTCACATGTCCATTTAAATAAAAAGAAGATTCGTCAGAAAAGCACACATTGTAGAGGTAATTATTATCACCAATCAATAATTGACTCATGATTTCACAAAACTCTGTACGTCTGTCAGGATCATCTTCATTTAATTCTTGTACATTCTGCATTTTATAAGGATGGAATTTTGCGTCTTTCAGAATTCGATGTACGCTGCTTTTCGAAACTCCAGAAATAGTCTCAAGTTGTCTTAACGATTGAATGTTGTCCATCACTGCATGTCCTACAACTGCAACAGCGACCCCTTCATTTCTCATAGGCTTCTCTCGTTCATGTTTTTTATTCAGCACTGATCCCGACTCCAAGAACTTATTCATCAATTGGAGCACGTACTGATATGATGTGGTGTTTTCTGGATGACTTTCATTGAAACTTCGAGCCGTAGCTCTAGCACATCGTCCATTTTCAAAATACGCAGCTACAATGGATATTCTCTCTTGTACAGTATAAACCATTTTTGAATGTTTTCAAATTGTTGAATGCAGTGACTCAAATACATCAATTACCAAGGCGTAAACAAAGATATGCGTATACAAAAACACATGAGGGCAATTTTTTTTTCATAAAAACGTCTGTCTCACCTTCGAAACTATTATTTCTGACAGCATATTATTTTTCAATGCAGTGGCGTACCCACAGTGAACCTTTCTTACGACGCTAACATTTGAGGTGATGAAAAATTAAAATATCTGGATAAAACTTAGTTTTCATTAAAACTTCAACAACACTTGATCGATCCTCAATTTCAGTACACCGATGTATTTGGGATTGAATTCCCTTCAAAATGATGTATCACAAGTATAGTAGTCCCATTGAAAATTCTGAAGTAGGGGGTGCTGGGGTTGAGGGGGTTGACAACACAATGATGGTGTATTTGGTGAAAGTGTTCCCCCTTGAAATAAAAATCGACGGGTCTGAGCGATTTTCAATTTTTTTCATGAGTTCGGATATTAGGGGGGTGACAAGTTTTAGCTGGGACACACTGTATATACCTTGTAATATAAATAATTATGTATGCATCAATAAATAAATAACCAAACTATAAGTACTGTGAATTAGAATAAGGAAAACAGAGAAAATAAATCACTCATCTCCAAGTACAGACGAAGCAATAAGAAAATAAGGGAACAGATGAAAATATTTAACGACATAATTACCAAACTTGACGCATGAAATCAACTTATTATATCATTCTTTTTTTAAGATCTCACTTTACATTAAAATTCTGTTGGTTACATTTTTAGGAAATCAAATGGCAAGCCATTCAAAAATTTGCTAGATTTTTAGGTAAATTTTCGGAAATGAAGAACTGGTGTGAATGAAGTGGTGAAGATAAAGTTATTTTTTTCCCAACATCTATGTTGTGAATATTGGAAATAAGGGGATATTCTAATATGCTGTAAATTTGGAGGATTTCATGAACTGGACATGCAGAATAAAGAAACCTTTGTGAGTTCATTCCCAGCCAGCCCACCAAGAGGCCAACTTGCCCTATAAGTTCACCACCCATATAATTGATATATGATTTCTCTATAGTTGCATAGTTTTGGGTATTATTATTAAAATATTGCTTTGAATAAATTCACGATTTTTTGAAAAATCCTTCCTACTTCTGTATGAAGATATTGGAGTAAATCATCAAATTTCGAAAATTCGTGTAGTTCAATATCCACAGACAAATTTGTGCCAAAACAGAAAAATGAATTGTAACACTATGAAACTTGGCACGTGACTTCTTGACATCATGTTTAGTTGAAAAAAAAATTGTTTCCAAAAAAATCAGGGGTGGAACAAAAAAATTTTGACTTCAATAAAAATTTAAAAATAATTGGAGTTTTCTCGGAAAGTAAACAGGCTATCGTAAAACGGCTTCAATAGAATGGAATTACAAAGTAGTCTTCTGATACTTTCAGAAGGATGGGTAAGGTTAGGTTCGGTGAGGTAACTGCTTCATATTTGAAGCGAATCCGTCTTTTCGAGCTCTGGAAACAGTGTTAATCGTCCTAAAATTGCGATTAGGAATAGCCGCCATTGTAGACAAAAGGTGAGAATATTTTTTGAGATTATGGATAAGCCCCACATCTCATTCATGAATAAATATTATGATAATTATGAGATTGACCAGTCTCGGTGATATTTTGCAAAAACCGCTACTAAATATACATGGGCTCTTCATAATTGCTTTCGAAATTTCATCCTAACAAGTAGTTGCCACTTTTTTAATAGTTTCGTTTGGTGCTTCCATTGGAGAATATAAACCAATTCGAGGGTCAGGGCTATGAAATTTTTCATTGCCCTAATTGAACTTCTTAGAGCTTGAAGCCCTGAGTGTGTATATCTGTCGAAATTTTTCATTTACTTTGACGTCCGACAGTTCATCAAGATTTCTGTATGAGAACCCCCTTTCTCTGCTCACAGAAATCAATGTTCCAGCCCTGCTGAAGTGAAAGGACACCAATGCTGGCAAAATATATCTGTATTGCAAATAAAACAAATCCCTCTCTTTCGTGATATCCTACAATTGTATTTTAAAGATTCAAACATTTAAATCTACCCCTTATCTCTTATTCGACCGACATTTATTTCTATATAACATTCTCTTAAACAACTCTAAAAAAATTTATACTATTATTATTCATGGAAATATATTGAAAACTTATTTATTCATAATTGTCCTGGGACGGAAAAATCCCTATGATTTGTGTACGTACTATCAGTTCTGCATGTACTAATTTCAAAATCCTGAAAATAGATTTGTTGGCACACAGCTAATATACTTGCGTTTACTTCAGAAAAGATCAGTGCATGCATGATAATATATAAGATTCCATTATTTTTACTTAAAATACCCCTGGGGAGAGAATATTCGTATGACTTAGTTATCAACTCAGATGATTCCTTCAGGAAAAACTTCTACATAACAAATTCAAATGTAATATCACTTTTTTGGGAGAGAGAAAATTGTGGTATAGGCACTTGACAACACTCTTGTTCTTTGTCAGAATAATTCAATACCCTGACATATTTCCACCCTACTTTTTGTTAAAGATAAGCAATAATAATTTCATAGGTACCACAGCATTTGAAACAATTCCAATCCACGAACAATCGCAGCTGGATCTATTATAATCTCAATTAGTGTCTTTTACCATGAAATTTTTCAATAATAAACTCAAATTTTCACAGCAAGAACAAAAATCTTCGCATGACAGTAGGGTTTGACATGTCTATAATAAGCCGGAAACCGGACTCGAGATACTTCGCTCGCAGCTCATGATCTGAACTGACATCATACTGAGAAAACTGCTCCAAAAGCGTGGCCATTGTTGGCTTAGATATTATAGCTCGATGATCCTGGACTATGTTGTATATATGGAACGAACAGATAAATTCATCTTCTTTCATTTCGGATGGTCAGGGGTTTCTGAAAATCCCGTGGTTCGACAAAATTATCTATCGTTTAAAAAGAATGAGTTTTTGGACAGCCTCTGAATTTTTTAAAATTTTAACACATTTTTGAGTTGTATTTGTGAGTTCAATAACAGAAATGTGAAGTACAAACCTCCAGCTTGAAATTGCATACTTTATTTTTCATGCAGGTTGTGTATAAGTGATTATTTTCAACATTTACTGGCTAAGATGTCGGAATTTTGAAGGAGTTGAAAATGGGGCGGGAATAAAACCCAGTTTTTTTTTGGCGTGTGTAAGTTAGACCTATCTCACTACTCTTAAATCATTGCCTAGTGTCTGAAGAGGGTAATAATTCCTGCTTCAGTGGAATTATTACGGATTAACTGAAATATCTATGATTTCTGCATCCTTCGTAAAAAACCCAGTTGGATTATGTTACGTGGTAAAAACAACCACTTAGGTACTCGGATATCCACATGTTATATATGCATGAAGAAGTAGAAGTCTTCACCACCAAAATACTTTTATTTTTAATTTTTTGATAATTTTTAGCAAAGTTATGACACATTTAACGTTCGGCACCGCCGGAACTTGCAGCGGCGGGCTAACACGAGCCTGAAATTTGATGTCGGCGTTTAAGCATGTTTTCTGATAAAACGGGCTCATTTTATAGGGAATTACTGAGGATCATTCTTGTAAAGAATTGAATGATCTTCAACCGTATTCAAACCATTTTTTTTTACTTAATTTATCCCATAATAAAACCGAAAAATAACAATTTTTATTCAAATCTGTTTTTTTTGGGTTCCACCCCCGGTTTTTTGGTAAACAATTTTTTTTCTCATTTGACATGGTATCAAGTACTAGCATGCCAAATTTGGTGGTGTTACAACTGATCCTCGTCTCAAAACTGAGTAGACTGTACCATGGACGATTTTGGATTTTTTAGTTTCTTCAATAGATGAAGAAACACTTTATTACTATACTCGATTTACGTCTCGCTTACACAATGAGCATCTTCAGTTTGAATCATACGATGATGTCTTCTGATGAAGTTAATATTTCAGCGAAACAAAAGTTGAGTTATAGCCATATATCGTTATACAACCTTCAAGATGATTTTCCTATATGGAGTAAGGCTTATAAATAAATGTTATTTAAATTATAAAAAAACAGCGGTATATTTTTAGCCTATGGTCAAAAATTCATTTATTTTTGTCTGGGTTCACGAAAATGTTCTGTGGGAACGATTTTCAGGACAGACGCAGGAAAAAATATTTAAATATTGTTACGAGATTGATAAAAATTCCCCTATCTACGCCGCTGAGAGATACATAAAAACAAATCGCATACAAATGTGTTGACTCCGCCGGTATTTATGTAATCGAGCAATTCTAAGAAGTGATTATTTGGACGGCCTTCTGTCCCGAGTATTCTAGGAAATATCGCGAAAGATCCAGTCGGCACAAATACACTATATAAAGAGATTTCACTGGGATTAAGCAGGAAGAAGATTATGAAGAAGTGATAAGCAGTTTTTAAAGAAATATAGAACTGATTGAAATATTTAGTTAGTTGTATTGTTGTGAAGATATAAGTGTTTGATTGGTCAGTGAAGTAGTTGTATGTTTTTAGTGAAGTTAGAAAATAAACAGTTTAGTAGTGTGCTCGGCATTATTATTCAGCAAATCGTGACAGTGGTGTCCGAAGCGGGATATTAGTGAAAAACAGAAATTATTTATAAACTAGCGGCGCCAGGAGGAAAAACAAGAAGAGAAGAAGCGGCGCCAGGAGGAGAAACAAAAACGAGAAAATGAAAAACAAAAAGAAGAATCTCGTCGGTTGGATGAAAAGAAAGAACGAGAAGAGGTACTCCAGAAAATTCTTGAAGAACAGAGAAAACAGCGAGAAGATAAAAAACAAGAACGACAAGAAGTACTCCAGAAAATTCTCGAACAACAAAATAATGAACTAGAACGAATAGAAAAACAAAGAAAAACAGACTTCCAGAAGGTTCTGGAACATCAAGACAAGTTCTTCCAACATGTATTACAGAAAACCGAAGTACAAATGGAGGAAATGAAAGAAGAACTGAAAGAAGAACTGGAGGATGTCAAGAAAATCGACGATACGGTGTGAGAGGAGATGAAAGGACTAGAAAATCGGATAGCAGATAAATAAAAAAATGGCACTGAATTCAAATCCAAACTAAGATATATGCACCAACTATTATATTTTTTGTCAAAAATGTGAATTGAAACGAGAGTGTTTCACAAGGACGAAGGTACAAACGCCTTCGAAACAGGAAGTTATCATGCCTCGATTACCTTTGACGTTTTTGTTTTCGGTCATTGCTCAGTTGCTATGTTGATTTTTCACCATTTAAAACAGAATTAATTCCAGTTGAATCTGCAACTTTTGAGTTCAAGGTTTATACACTATGTACATCCAGCCTAATAAAATCCAATGCGATGATTCTAGATACACTGGTAATCCGGAAATTGTAACAAAACAGACTGGAGTTTGTGGTAATGAGACTTCTCAGAGACGTATTGTTGATAAATCATTTGTCTATTTGGTCCAATTAAAGATATTGTTGTCGTGTTTTATAGAACAGAATAATTTTCACACTGAAATTGAAATACAATAATTTATCATGAGGCTTTCCAGAATCGAACGAGTTTATGAATCAACGATATTCAATAAATTGCTTACCTGAAGGCAGGAATATCGTTTAGCAATAATGTAACAAACATAATATCTCCAGGAAGCTTCTAGGAATGAAAGTTAGTAACTTATCAACTTGACAATTATTCGCAAATCATTGTTTGTCATAGAAATAGCCATCTGGCCAACTTCACAACCAACAACTGAAGTATAATGTGGAAATCAACTCTACAGCATCTGTTATGGCGCGAGTTGGTCTCAGAAGCTTGAGAGAAACTGAAAATATCTCAGAAAACGCGTTCATGTTATAAAATAGAGAAATGTAAGAATCGGTTGAATGTTCTTTATACTATAAGTAGGGTAGATCGTAGGTATATTGACTGTTATACACTTGTAAAAAAGCAGTATAACAAAAAGCTGACACTGAGAAGGAAAAACCGCTATGAGCAAAGAATAATACAGTCTGATAACAAATCCAAAGTAGTTTGGCTACTAGTAAATAGTATCAGTGGGAAAAGTAATGGTCAGGCCTCCATAAAAGTAGAGGGGAATGTAAAATACATAGGTAACTTCTTGAAATATAATTATAACCAATTCTATTGACGAATCAATAAATAATCAACATTTGTCATAAGTAAGCAACATTACTTAAAATATGAGATCTATTTTTGTCAATCCAGTTAGTAAAATTTGATCCCTGAATATCATCAAATATATGAGAAATAACACGAGCAGTGACGTAGAGGAGATTCCTAATGAGTTGATGAAAGTCGTTGGTGTTCACTTAGCAAAACCTCTGGTTACATCATTAACAACTCCTTCAAGTTTGGAATATTTCCTGATTCACTAAAACCTGCATGTTTAATTCCTGTAAGCAAGAAGAAAGGTGATTTAAAAATGATTGATAACTATAGACCTATCAGCTTATTGTGTGCTTTCTGAAAAATCCTCGAAACTGCAATGTGTGATAGAATGATTCATTTTTTCACCGCATATAAAATAATAAATAATACTCAACATGGTTATTTAAACGAAAAATTTACCCAGACTGCAATTTTCCAGTTTATACAGCATATACTAGACTCTTTTGGAGAATTATACACTAGCATTGGGCTGATTCTTAGACCTGTCCAGGGCATATGATTGCATAAATCATGACATTTTTTTGAATAAGCTGAAAGATTACGGAGTAAGAGGTCCTGCTCTGATGTGGTTTGAATTCTACTTCAAGGATAGGAAACAAAACAGATGTACTGTTCAAAACAAACTATGCTCGCACTGATATGCCTTCTGATATTTGTTTGGGTGACAAGAACTCATCAGTTAGTTAACATGCAGTTTTTAGGGGTCTATATTGACAGTTTTTTTGTGCTGGGATATCCATGTTGACCAACTAAGTAAGAAACTGAGTCAATTCTGTTACACAATTAAGGTAATTAAAAATTATGTGAACTTCCAGTCACTTTTAATTGTGTATTATACTAACTTTGAATCAAGGATACGATATAGTTTGATATGTTTTGACAGTAGTCGAGACATTGAAAAGGTGTTCTTGGTTAAAAAAGAGTATAGAGAATTATTCTAAATTAGAAAGAGTATAAAGAGTCATGTAAAGGTCAATTCAGGAAGAACTACACCTTTTTCAGTAGTAATTCAGTAAGTATAATATGTATTTTAGATGGTATAATATGTAATTCAGAATAATCAATTGTTATTTAGAAAACATTAAATGAAAATCGGATTCTTCTTTTAAATTCTAATAGATGGGTGAAATTCAGAAACTGTAACTTGTAATTCAAATTAGTGATTTGTATTTCTGAATGTGTAATTTGTAATTCAAATTGGTGAATTGTTAATCAGAAAGCTGTAATCTGAAATTGAAGTTACACCTTCTGAAATTATAGTAATCTAAATTACAGTTATGATTTCTGAAATCCAATTAACACATCTGAGTTACAAATTACACTCTCTGAATTAGAATTAACAATTCTACTTACTCTATCTGAATTTCAAGTTACACTTTCTGAATTACATTTGAAAAAGGTGTAGTAGGTGTACAGCAGTATACATTCAAGGAAGCCTGTTAGCTTTGTTCAGGAATAAGCATTTATTTGAGTAAATCTACAGTATCCAATACATAGACTAAGTTTAATTCAAAATGGGCAATGTAATTTTTCATCAAGTGTTTCAACAAATTGCCAGAACATGTCAAAATAATCAGTAACCTTATGACATATAAAAAAGAAATGTATGAGATGTTACTAAATCTGGAACCCTTTACAATAGAAGAATTTTTAGACGTAAATGTTAGTGATTTTGACCCTATTTTGTTCAATGGCTACTCTACATGCATTGTATTGCATTGTAATTGTTTACGCTACTTTCAATGATAACACTTTGTATTTACAAACTTTCCGGACAGTGGCAGTGACAGTAGTTGGGCTATGAAGAAACAAGTATGAAAAAAGGAGAATAACGATTTTGACAACTTTGACGTTCAATTGAAATACTTTTATAATTTTTGCGATAAATAAACACAAAGGAGTAAAATCCAAACGAATTTACAGTCAACACGAATGTGTAATTATTTCTCAAATAATAGTTATTTGTTTTAATAGGCATAAAGGCACAAGATTCAATGCCGCGGCTATGAAACCAGCCAAGGCATTAAATCTGCTTTTCTGTCGTGTGAAACATATAATTTTTTCTTCAAATTTGTTTCAATTCCACGCAAAATCGACTTTTTCATATTTAAATTGCGTTTCATTTTCAATATCCAAATAACAAAATTATTTCATCAAAGGTAACTGGGCCCTGCGTTACTATGTTTACCGCTGATGACGTTGGTTGAATTTGTTTGTTTACTGTTTACTTTGTCATTGTCAATTTTAATAACCAGTTTGATTTAAATTATTACTTGGAAGGTTGCCTAGCAACGAACTTTTTCTGCAAAGGCAGTAAAAGTGGACTTTTTCTGCCTAGGCATTAAAAGTACAACTTCTAAGCCTGCCAAGTGTCATTAAAAGGCCGCTTTTAATGTCATTTGGAGAAAAAGAAAATTAATTTATTTTATAATTATTTCTTCGAAAATAGCACTTGCAAATTGTCTTGGCGTATTCCCTTGCTCACACAAGTCTCTCGAAGACTTCTGAGGCTTGGGCTTGGATGACGGATAGAACAAATTTAAGAACAAATCTGCTGATTTACCTGTAGGCTATTCCAAAAAAGAATCACATTTACATTGTCGAAATTATTGCATCCATTCGTCACTCTTTGGCTTTTTCCATACTTTGTATTTGTCGAATGACATATTTTGTAGTATAATCTCTTCATGAGAAAAATGTTTCTTCATCTATCTAACCCAAATATATTGTTTTGGAAAGCATTGAACCATTACTTCCAAAGAGATCTAATTGTAAAAGACCTTGAATCGCGTTCGTCGTAAAAATATGCATGAAGCAATGCACCGAACAAACAAAAGTTATTCTACTGACAGATAAATGTCTGGTAGTCCTATGTACGTCTTTAACAAAGCACGCATTTCCTGGACCCTTGAAAATAATTGTAGAAGCATTTATGGTCGGTGGATCAGCGGTCTAAGGCACAGGCCGTTCGAAACTCCAGCATAGCGATAGTCGGTTCGAATCCGATGTAGGTACGAGAATTTTTCTCAACTACTTTATATCGGATCGATAGGCGGCCGCATGCCTTGTTGAAAAGCAAGTGTATGGTGAGTTGTCTAGATGCCAATCTCGTCTAGTGCTAGCTTGGAGTGCACACCGACCACCCGAGGTGGTGCTGTAGGTTTTCCGGGTTTTCCTACAGCTGAAAAGTGAATACATCACCTGAAACATCAGTAAGTCGCCCCGGAGCGCCACGGCAAATAATAATAATAGCCGTCCTCTACCCGCACAGGCTATGCCTTTGGGTACACTCAACGAGTGTGTATGAGGAGGTATTATTATTATTATTATTATAAACAAATAAAATAAATAACAAAGTATAAAAGTGAATGTACGAGCGCTATTCAAAAGGCGGACACACCCATGTGATCCGTAGGTTACTATCACAGTGATTTTTAATGTCGGCACTGAAAAAAGTGCAACTGAAGGTTCAGATGCCACTCATATTGCGCAACATGTTACGTGTGCTCTTACTGCTACATCTTTGCATTAGTGTTAGAATTAGGTAAGAGTGAATGTACGGTATGCCTTCGAGAGATGGATTCGCTGACATTCTCTTCACGTATTTTCATAAGGTGCAGGGCCGTAACAAGTTCATGTACAAACGATACAAAATGGATTTGTTTATTCCCAGAATGGGGCAGAAATCGGTTTCTTCTCAATGAAGCATTGTGTTTTAGACGATTTTGCCAAAGATTTTGATGATGACATGAGAGGTAACGCTCTCAAATATCTGTCAGTTATCTCAGAGCAGAACCACTGTGTCATATCTGATGAATGAATTTTTAATTGGAGGAATATTTCCGAAGGATCCTGCACCATTCATATGGAAAATGGCTTTCGGTAAGATTTCCTGAATTTTTGGTATGTTGTAGATTTTGACTTCCCTGGCAGAAGTGTTCATGGACACAACGAAATCGGCAGACTAGTTTTGGAGTTACACGGTGTCAAAGTTGAAAAATGAAGCTTTCCGCTTAGAATTTTTTACAATTTAGTGAATTAATAAAACGCCTATTTATTCTGAGGCAACCTTACCTCAACGATGATACAATGTCACCTTGATCTCGTATTCATTATACATTTTCGTTTTCTGCTCTACAACAGGATGAACAAAGAAAAATCCAATTCGAATCATTTCAAACGTGTGAATTCGCTAATAAGAATAAAAGATTCAATTGAGCCTGGATGAACTCCCTCAATGTTGATAGAAGTTGACTGACTTTATTTTTTTTTAATACAGAGTGGTTCGAAAATAGGAGTACGTCAAATCCTAGTTTTTCAGTTCGGTTATGGGAGAACATGTCAAAAATATATCAAACATTCTCCAATGTTGATAATGTCGCATAGTAATTCATGTATACAGGGTGAGTAAGGACACACAGTCCAAATTTCTTTAAAAAATGCGGTTTTTTCAATGAATACTCTGTATTTAGAAATGCAATCGGTTAATTTTTATTCATTTTTGATATAATATACGGTTTGAGAAGTCCGAAATATTGTCATCAATATTTATATAGGCCTCTGGACTAGTGTGTCGCGGCTATACCGGGAGATTCAAATTCGAGGGCCACCATTGGGATTTCGGAAAATATAAGAGATACAAAGAAGGTTAAATTGGGGCAAATTTGCGCATCTATGTGACGACAATATGCTGTTGAGAAAGTTTCAACATTCCGGGTATATCCGGAGATATCCGCAAAATACCGAAATTTTGAAAAACCATTTTTATTAATTGTTTTGGTGTTAGTTGATGATGGATATCAAAATAAACAGCACATATAAATTGCCATTTTGTCCCCGCTATACGGAGGTATTTTCAGATTTACCATCCGACGTTTCGTCTCTTGGCCACCATCATCAACTTTATTTTTACTTATGGGCGTCATATTAAATTGTTACAAATCGAAATGGAGTTTTTCATTCTGATTATAACGATGTAAGTATAATATGTAATACTTTGTTAAATCACAACTTCGCATAACATTGAAAAAAATTTTAATAGGCTTCGATTCCATCAAATATTACTTGTCAAACTTATCGATTTGTTGTTATCCTATTATCTGTCACGTCTGATATTATTTTCGAAGTAATAATTACGTAGAATGTTTTGTTAAAAAAACAAGAAACGAGATATCTGATAAAACTAGTTTTCAATATACTTTATTGAAAATATCTGTATCTAACTACAAATGATAACGAACGAAATAACACAACAATGGCAAAGAAAAATCTGCAACATCAAAGCAACTACTCAAAATTTCTGCCTTTTTCCTGAATACATAGACGTGCTCATCGACCAAGTAGTAGTAGTGGTTGGTGGAAAGGCTGCTCGTGGTCTCCTCATCCATGACATGTTCTGTCAAATCTTTCTGATTTCACCCTCTTTGGTGTAGCGCCTTGAAGTGTGTGTAGTGCATTGGTGCTTATAGAAGGAGCGAGTTCCTTCAATCAACCTCCTCGTGAAAGCTCTGGTAGGGCTGGTTCTCGGCCGGGCGGCGCGTGATTCACTCACCGGCTACCAATCGCGCAGAATCCGATCCGGGGTCCCTCTTTGGGCTCCTTTTGAGAAAGATTTTCCAGTTACCGCTGCAAATTCCTTCAGTCCACCTCCTCAAGGAAGTTCTGGTAGACCTGGTTCCCAGCCAGGCGGTGCGGCGGCCGCAGACGATTCGTTCACCGAATACCAGTCTCGCAGCTCCCGATCCGAGGCCCTTCCTTGGCTTCTAATGAAGACAGGTTTGTCAGTTCTCGTTTTCCTCTGTGATGTATGAATGTGTATGTTTCGAGTGACAAAGGATCATGCATGTTTTCGGCTTCGGTGCTGTACGGTGAGCTAGGGGCCCACTGGTCGCTACTCCTGTTGGCTGCGGCGCCTCAGCCACCCCTAGAGTCCGTTTCACTCTCGTTAGCCGTTATGACAGGTCATGCCGTTGCCCAGGATTAACCACGTGGAGGTGAGAGTAGCGGATGCACCCCCTTGCCATCCTAAGTTTTCTACAGCCTTGCTATATACCTTCTTCTTATCGACCGACACTGTTCAATTATGCTTCCCCTAAGATCCTCAACATAATTGAATTATTTTTGGCCATAAACCTGTTTTTATAATGTGCCTTACAAAAAGTGCCGAGTACTATAAGGTCAGGCGACCTTGCTGGCCATTACACATGGCCATTATTTCCAATAAACCTCTAGGAATTTTTTTTCAGGTATTCACATACTCTGGTATTATGTGGAGGGATACAGTCATGTTAAATCCAATATTGATTCAAATTCACGAGATGTAAAAATGTCTAGATAATCCTCAAAGTGCCTTGGAGAAACTTCAGATACGTTTCTCCATTGAGTGTTCTGTTAAAGATTTGATCCCAACAAATTCCAGCCCATACGTTCAAACCGAACCGCACCTGTGGCCTAGTAGTAGTAGTAGTAGTAGTAGTAGTAGTAGTAGTAGTAGTCATGGGGAGGCCGCCACCGCAGCCAGGCAAGCAGGCTCCAATGGGCCCTTCTTACTCTCTCCGCTCTCCACATAACTACCTTTCCTCTCCTAGTTTTCCTTTCCGAATCTTTGTGAACTTCTAATGAAGGTTAGTATGTCCGTCCACTTTAATTCGATGAGTTCTTCTTGGTGGAGTTTTTCAACTCCGAAGATTTCGAATCTTATCCTTCTGTACGCCTCACACTCGCCAAGGAAGTAAGACGATGTTTCTTCGTCTTCTTCACACATATGGCAGGTGGGGCTGTTTTTTATACTCATTAGTGACAGGTGTCTGCCTAGTTTATTATGGCCTGTTAGTATTCCTACCAGGAGGCGATGTGTTTGGCGATCTCTGCCTAAGAGCCACACCATCCTTGACTTGCTAGAGCCGGCTACAAAGTCTTTTGACTGTCTCCATCCGGCAGTGTTCCTCCAGAGCTAGTTTAGTTCTCTTTCCGCCTAGTCGTTCAGGGCAGAAGAGATTTGACTTGCGATGCCTAGTACTGGCTCCGGCCCACAGAACGGCGCCGCGGAACCGGTTCTGGCAAGTTCGTCATCCACCTCGTTTCTTGATACTCCTCTGTCCTATACCTCTTTCTTCCAAGAAAGTTTGGAGTCCAAAACCACCCCCAGGTATTTGACCTGCTGAGCTAGTTGCAGCTCTTGACCAAACATGGTGGGTGGTCTGAACCCATCCTTTTTCCTGCGTTTGGTGAACAGGATCATCTCCATTTTTGTCGGATTTACTGAGAGCCCTGCTTCACCGCACCACCTTTCGATAATCCTGCATGCATGCGGTCGCAGACGACTCCAATGAATCGTCCGCTGACCAGGACCACTCCATCATCCGCATATGCCTGTGCCTCGAAACCTTCGTCTGAGAGTTTACTCAGGAGTTCGTCCATGACCAAGCACCATAGGTGAGGAGAGAGGCAGCTTTCCTGGGGGCAGCCCCCCTCACGTCGGCTTTCAGTCTGACGTCCCCCCTGGATATCTCAACCCTCCTCTTCGTAAGTGACAATACAACCCAGCTGACCATCAAGTGAGGTGTTCTTCGGGCCATTAGTGCTGCCTGTATTGTCGTCGTTTTCGCCTTGTCGAAAGCGCCTTCCATATCGAAAAATACTCCTAACGTTACCTCTTTAAACCTTAAAGTCCTTTCGATTCTTCGCACTACAGTGTGGAGGGCCGATTCTGCCGACCTCCCTTTTCTGTATGCGTGTTGATTTCTGTGATAGGGGCTCACCCTCAGGGGCCCCTTTATCAGGAGTCTGTCCACCACCTTTTCCATCGTTTTAAGCAGGAACGGTGTGAGGCTGATGGGTCTGAAGGACTTTGCTACTGTGTAGTTTTCTTGACTTGCTTTGGAAACTTCCAGGCCTTCGGGACGTACCTCAGCGCTAGACTGGCCTGGAAAATCCTCTCCAATATTGGGGCGAGGTATTTCAGGCCTTTCTGTAGTATTGCCGGGAAGATTCCATTAGGTCCTGCTGCCTTGTATGGGCTAAACTCGTTCACTGCCTAGGCTATGGCATCATGTTTAACAACCCTCTTTGCCAGCTGCCAATCCCCTTGGGGGACCTGTTGTATTGGCAGAGTCCGTTGGTCGTCATCAACGCAACACGGAAAGTGAACCTCCAACAGATTTCTGAGCGAATCTTTGGAGGATGTTGTCCATGTCCCATCTAGTTTCTTCAAGGTTGTTATAGAACCTTCTGTCTCGTTGCTCAGTATTCTCATGAGTCTGGTGGATTCTGTTAGGGAGTTGATTTCCCCACAATAGGACCTCCAGCAGGCTCTCAGGTAAAGCGCAACTTCTCTCCCGGGAGAGACACGGGTAAACTCCCTGGATAGGCGCTTTAAAACACTTAGTTTTATTTTGTTAGATTTTGTTAGCTATCTACTAATAAAACTTTCTCTTTCAGCTACTCTGGTAAGTCAAATTAGGAACATTAGGGCTCTTGCTAGGAGTAGGCTAGTTTATAAAAATCATTGGTTGGTATTTTCCCTATCATTTGCAGAATTACTCTTTGTAAAAAATGGAGAGATTCTGGGCGGCGAGAATGAGGTCGAACCCGGAGCTGGCCGAGGCACCTCAAAACAATAATTCTATTTTTTTTAATAATTCAACCAACTCCCATTCTCGACATGGCGCCCAACGTGGGGCCTTTAATCGTCATACTGATGATGAAAAAAATGTCCGAAACGTCGGAAATGATGATTTTCGAAGTTTCGAAATTCCAGAAAATTCTGGACAACGAAATGGCGATTATTTCACTGAGATCAGTGAACGAACTCAATTCTTTGATAGGGAACGCCATGCACATATGTCTGAGGAGGAACGTATTCAGGCCGAAACGTTCGATCCTCGAATTTCTTCAATCATGAATGATAGCGACTGGCATACTCGCTCAATAGCTTCGACACGCACCCTCGATGGTGAGCGGGCGGAAGCTTCGTATTTGCAGAGTGTATCTGCCAATAATCCATTTTCATTACTTTTCAAAACGTCGCCTACTTCTGATCCCAGCGACGAAAAACTAAGTGGGAACAGGTGGCGCCCAAATTTTAAAAGCGAAGAAAGCCCAAGAAGGGTTTCTTTTGCTCCGGAGGATAATATTCCAGTCGGAAATTCTACGATAAATCCAGAAACCATAAATACTGTTGCCCCTGCTCCGCCACAAAGTGACATGGCGCAGCTGGTGCAAGTTCTTAAGGAACTAACAGGCCATTCGAAGCCGAAAACTCTCGATAGAAACAAATTACCCACTTTCAGTGGAAAGGATTCAGAAAATCCTAGATATTTCCTGAACAAATTGGTATCTGAATTCAGGAAAGCGGTTTTAGATCTGGACGATTGGGTGGCTCATGCTCGAAGTCAGCTTAAAGGTGAGGCCCAAACATGGATGAGCTTATACAATGACATTAATGCCACATGGAAATTTTTCGTAAACCGCTTCCTTGATAGATTTGATAGCCAGGAGCTACACTCACGACTCCTTGCTAAAATTTACGGAGAAAAGCAAACAAAGAGTAAGACGGATATTTTCATTGGGGAGAAAATGGCCCTTATCCGTCGAGTGATGCCAAATCTGCCCGAACTGGAGGCCATACGTTTAATAACAGAACTGATTGACCCCGCCATACAATCTTTTCTCCGAGACAAGCCTATTGTGAACCTCGAAGCATTCACAAGGCATTGCATTCAAATAGAGGCCAGCTTGACGGCCCCAAGTTGCTTCAAAACGAATAGTAAAGCCACTGTCCAGGAACCTACTAGACAAGCTAACGTGGGTTCGAACAATGTTAATACTTCTAGAAACACTAATACCCAGAACCAATATAATGGAAACTGGAGGGGCAATCAGAATTCGAACTCCAATGGATGGAGGAATTCTAACAATAACAGAGGTGAAGTCAGAGACTCTCAACGAGAAAGAGAGGACTCCCGCAATTATGTAAGAGGCCAGTTTTCTGCTGCTCGGGGCAGAGGCTCATATGGAAATGTGGGACAGAGGAATCCCCCACCTATACAAAATCAGAGATCTGCAGATAGTAGACTCAACTATATAGCGGAAGAGGATGCTTATTGTTCGGGAAACGCCAGGCAAGACGCACCACCTACGGCGATGGTGACGTCCGCTCGCCAATAAGCCGAGTCCCCACTTACATCCCAAAAGTGGAAATCGTCACTCATTCAAACATTTCCACACAAACTTTGGGACACGTATACCCTGAAAACAATTTTCCTTGTGTAAATATTTCAATTCAAACAGATGAGTCTGTTCAAGCCCCTGTATATAAATTCTCCCCTCTAGAGGCTTTAGTAAGCCTAGAAGATGGACACATTAAGTGCCGAAGGCTTCCCAGGATCCCTGTGTGCGCCGACGGCAAACAGGTATCTGCCCTAATAGATACAGGAGCAAGCACAAATTTCATAAGAGCAAGTTTGCTTGAAGAATGTGATCTGTCAAATCTTCCGAATCCGACTGCTATCAGATTAGGATGCAGAGATAATACTTCCTATAGTTTAGGACAAAAAGAGATAACATTGGACATTGAAGGACAAGAGTTCCGTATAACTGCTACTGTCCTATCAGACCTTAATGAATCGATAATTCTAGGAGTCCCATTTCTGGACGATAATGAGGCCATCCTAGATGTGAAACGAAAATGCGTTTACTTGGGAAGCGAGACTAGACAAACGGTCTATTGGAGTCCAGTTTCAGAGAGGGCAATTGCCGAGATTCAGTTGGCAGAATTCGCCGAAGAGCAATTTTCGCCAGAAACGAAGGACAAGATTATGGAGGTAATCACGGACTTTCCTGATGTGTTCGAGGAAACCATCAGGCAGCCGATTACAAAGGCAGTATTGCACGATATTAAGGTCAAAGAGGAACGTCCATTCAGACGTTTTCGGTATGACAAGATGTCAGAAAGCCGGAAACAAATTGTCCATGAAGAAATAAGAAAACTTTCGGAGGCTGGCGTGATAGTGCCAAGCGACTCCCCATATTGCTCCCCTGTAGTACTCGTCCCAAAGAAGGACGGAAAACTAAGATTTTGCGTAGACTACAGGGAAATTAATAAATTAATAGTTTCAGAAGCTCCAAACTTACCTCCTATTCAGGAGACCGTTAGAGAAATGGGGCAGGCAAAGATTTTTACCACATTAGACTTGAGAAACGGGTTTTGGCAAGCACCCTTAACACCGCAGTCTCAAAAGTACACAGCATTCGGTGCTCCTGACGGACAAGTGTACCAATTCAAAGTTCTGAGCTTTGGCCTGAAGAATGGACCGGCCGTATTTCAGAAACTTATGTCCTCAGTCCTAGTTGGATATACTGATGTCTTCTGCAAAGTATATCTTGATGACATTATTGTCTATTCCCGCGATGTCGAGGAACATTGCGTGCATTTAAGGAGGATTTTAGAACGCCTCAGAACACACGGACTATGGCTCTCCCCACAAAAATGCCACTTTGGCTCAAGAGAGCTGCATTACTTAGGCAGAATCGTTTCCGCCAAAGGGAATCGGCCACAAGAGGCCCATATACTCAACACGGTAAACTTTACTACACCCAAATCCTTGAAACAGCTGAGAGCGTTTCTTGGAACAGCCAGTTGGCTACGGGAATACATTCCCCATTTTGCAGAAATTGCGTCTTCCCTTACAGATCTCATTGATACCCAGAAGAGGTTCAAATGGACTCCTGCTGCCGAAGCAGCATTTAATAAAATAAAAGAGCTGGTCAGCCAACCACTTGAGCTTTCCAGACCTGATCCCCAGAGACCTTATTGTCAACAGACGGACGCAAGCCTCATTGGCATGGGGGCAGTCCTGTTTCAAGAAAACATAAACGGTAATAGAGACATTATCGCGTATGCGAGCGCGAAACTATCCAAAACCGAAAGAAGGTACCACGTGAACGAAATCGAATGCTTGGCCATAGTATGGAGCATTAAAAAGTACAGGCATTTCCTACAGGATAAGCATTTCAAACTGTACACAGATAATTCAGCACTCCTATGGCTAGGCAAAATGAAGGACGAACGAGCAAAGCTAACACGATGGTCCTTGCTATTACAAGAATACGATTTTGAGATCATCCACATTCCAGGGAAGTTGAATCAGCTCCCGGATTTTCTTAGCAGAAATCCAATAGACGAGCCGACAGGCCATGATATACACTCTGAAACAGAGCGGATGATATTTCCAGTCAAAGAGACTCAGGAAAAATCCCCTGTAGGAGAATTACCAACACTCACACAAATAAGAACGTTTTATGAGGAAGTTAAAGATAGACAAAGAGATTGTCCTAGCCTCCAAAGGTTTATCGAAAGAATCATTAGAGCAAGGAATACGCCAAATCCAAACCCCTATGAGCGAAGAATTCGTGACGAGTTCGTCTTAGAGGATGGCGTGCTCTATTTTATAGGCCAGGATCCTGAAAGTCGGCGGGTTGTGATACCGAAGAACTTTCTGCACCAAGTGCTTAAACGGTATCACGACGACATAGGGCATCCTGGAAGCCTAGAGACCTATCGGCAAATCTCTAAGCACTTTCAACTTTCTCCCCTTAAATCTCGCATCGAAGACTATATCAAGAGTTGCCTCACTTGCGCGACAACTAAACGTGCTGCCCCTCAACAGGAAATGATCCAAAGGCCAAATTGTCCGGAGAGGCCATGGGAAATCGTCTCTATAGACGCCATGGGTCCGTATTCCGCATCCCGGAACGGGAACCGGTACATCCTTCTGGCCACAGATTGTTTTAGCAAATGGGTTGAAGCCAAGGTGGTACGAAAAGCTGATGCCGAAGCCGTCGTCAAATTTCTTCAGGAGGATGTCTTTGGAAGATGGGGTTACCCAAGGTTAATAATTTCAGACAGTGCAGCCCAATTCAAGGGCAGAGTCTTTGAACAGTTCACAGAGCACTATCATATCAAAATTAAGTGGTCACCTATCTATCACCAACAGGCGAATCCAATAGAAAGGCGAGTACAGGAGATAAAGAAGATGCTACGAGCTGCTTTACTGAACAAGGAAGAAACCCTTTGGGAAGAGCAGGTTCCTAGTATTATCTTCAATTTAAGGACTCGATATAACGCCGCAACAGGGATGTCACCGAGCATGCTGCTGTTAGACTACGAGATACCCCAGCCCGGAGAGTGGATAACTCCTTCCCAAAAGAAGAGGAAAAGACGAAACGAGAACCGTGCAGAGCGCGTTGCAGAGGCAGCCGCTTCTTCTTCAACTTACAGGAGTAAGCTTTTCCCAAACCAGGAAGACGAGCAACCCGTATCATTTTTGCCAGGTCAATGGGTTTTGTGCCGGAACTTTGGTCCGCGTCGTAAAAACTTTGACCAGACCTGGGTCGGCCCATTCCAGGTCGAACGGCAAATCGGCCCCAACTGTTATGTGGTCCTCAAAGGAGGCTACGAACAGAATATCTCCGCCGATGATCTCCGACCAGCCCCGGATCCCAGAAGTGGCCAAGACCACCTGGATCCACGTCCAACTCCAGCCCCAGGAGAGGACGAGTAGACCCTGAATATTGTACATATCCCTCTTTAGTCTGTAAGATAGGCCCGTGGAACACCGGACATTACTATGCCCAGAAGGTGTTATTTGTTAATGTCACTGTAGTGTAATTATATATCGCAAAAAAAACTTAGCTCCTTAGTATAAGTTAGTTCTCATCCTAGCTATCGCAGGTAATTAAGTTAGCATTATACAAGTTAGGCTAGGGACAAAATATTGTACACCCAGTTGGGTATAGGGGCATTGCCCATTAAAGAAAATTGTACTTGTGGTTTGAAAAAAAAAATCAATAAAGAGAAAGAAAATAAAACCCTCCCGAGGCGCACGTTGCTCCGGCGGCAAAAATGTTTTGCATTCCACTAGCAGAAAAGATGTCAGCGATCTCTTGAAGGGGGGGAGTGTCATGAAAACCCAATATATGATTGAAATTTTTAACGAAGAGATTCAGAATGAATCCAATTCAGCATTCGCCAAGAAATTTCCGTCGAGAAATGAGCATCACAATTTCTCGACCGAGTTTTGTTCGCCGTTCTCGAGCGCGATTGGCTAAAGCCAGGCCACGCCCTCCGAACCGTGAATATAAATATAGAGCGCTTTTCGCGTCTCGAGACAGTGTTCCAGTACGCTACCTGCTAAAAGCGACGAACCTACGTATACTCAGCTGAGTGAAATTTTACAAAAGTATAGTGAAAAATCAGTATTTTCATAAGTTTCAGAGTATTGAAATCTGATAGTACGAGAGTTCCAGAAAGTTATCAGAGATAATTGGCGAAAGAGATTATTACGATTTTGGCGAAATTGTGTTCCAGAAAAGTCCTTCGACGAAGGTGAAATGGAAAGTTCGAGAAAGAGAAATTTACAAGTCCGAATATTGGGTTTTCAAAGAAGAGAGAAGATTCCAGAAGGTGTGCAGGCTCAAGAAAGAAGATCTTCAGCCAACATTTTTCTGCTAGGCCAACTTGTGTTTCTTGGAGGGATATCAAGAAAACCAAACATCCCTCCAAAAAGAATTCGTTTGATCGCATGATTGCTGGACACTTTAGTTCTTTTCAGAACTAAAAACAAAGTGTTGAATTTTGGGACTCAGTGCGAGCCCACTATAAAAGGATTCGTATTTTTGAATATTTTATATTTACTAATCCTACTTTCTCTTTCAGCCTAGCCTGGCCTCCACCGCCGGTGGAAGCAGCGGCTCCGTATTGCCTGGATTGGATTGCGTGGTCCCGGAATCCATGCCAGGTGATGCCTACCGGATCACTGGCGTGAGTCTTCCGTTATAAGACGAGCCATTGCACTAAGGTGAGACGGGGCGGTAAAGCGCAACTTCTCTCCCGGGAGAGACACGGGTAAACTCCCTGGATAGGCGCGTTAAAACACTTAGTTTTATTAGATTTTGTTAGCTATCTACTAATAAAACTTTCTCTTTCAGCTACTCTGGTAAGTCAAATTAGGGACATTAGGGCTCTTGCTAGGAGTAGGCTAGTTTATAAAAATCATTGGTTGGTATTTTCCCTATCATTTGCAGAATTACTCTTTGTAAAAAATGGAGAGATTCTGGGCGGCGAGAATGAGGTCGAACCCGGAGCTGGCCGAGGCACCTCAAAACAATAATTCTATTTTTTTTAATAATTCAACCAACTCCCATTCTCGACATTGAAGCGAAATTTCGGCGTTTCTCCGCATTTCGCACTCTTGGAGGCTTTTTATTTTCTACATATGAATTATTTCGAATAAAATACTCAGCCCTTTTTCAGGCAGAGTATAACACGCCCCCCCTTTTAGGAATCGCTGTCAAAGTGGAGTACGATATTGTGGGCACAACTGGAGCCAACAATCTGTTGCTTTATTTTATTTAAGCTTCACCAAAACATTACATACAATAAACTGAACATAAACATGTCTCACCCTGTACAGTTGGGTGTAGCTTACAACTAGAATACTTAACATAACATTCGGGACTTTGCCACGATTTGAAACAGTGTAAAAGAAACTTAACTATCCTCTTAATCCTAGTAACAATTTGTTCGACTTTAAATATATACACTTATACACTACATGTTGGGTATAGAAACATCCTTACGTCTAAATATATACATGTGAGCTTTTCCTCTTTCTTTATGGCCATATATACACGATGGTACAAGTTTTGCTACGGGTTTAGACAATTAAAACATCGTTGCATTGGGAAAGAAATTTGTAGCAGGCTATAGGGAGGGAAGAAAAATAAGGAGTTTGACACGTTTGGTGCCACCGCGTTTCGCGAGCTAATCCTCATCTTCATCCGGAGGAGGAGGAGGTCGAGGGTCCAGATTGTCCTGGCCTCGCCTGGGGTCTGGGGCTAACCTTAAATCGTCTGTATGAACATTTTGTTCAAAACCGGCCTTGTTGACTACGAAACAATTTGGCCCGGCTACCCGTTCTACCTGGTAGGGGCCTACCCAAGTGGGTCCAAAGTTCTTTCTGTATCTTTCACCATTACGGCACAACACCCACTGGCCGGGCTGGAACGTAACTGGTTGATGATTTGGGTTGGGGAAATGTTTATTCCTATACGCGTTAGATACTGCCGCCGCAGCGGCTACTCGTGCGTCCCTGTCGTCATTTCGGCGTCGTCTCCGTCGGCCCTGGGTGGGAGTAGCTCATTCTCCTGGCCGGGGAAGATCATAGCCTAATAACAGGGTACTTGGGGTAGTACCAATAGCGGCATTAAAACGGGTCCTCAAATTAAAAATGATATCCGGTATCTGCCCTTCCCAGAGGTTTTCCTCTTTATTCACCAGAGCAGCCCGTAACATCTTCTTGATCTCCTGAATACGGCGTTCCACTGGGTTCGCCTGCTGGTGGTACACTGGGGACCATCTCAGCTCTATTTGGTGTCTAGCCGCGAAAGCCTCAAACACTCGCCCTTTAAACTGGGTAGAGCTATCGGAGATGAGCATCCTCGGGTACCCCCAGCGATTAAACACGTCTTCTTGAAGAAACTTCGTCACTACAGTGGCATCAACTTTTGGGACAATTTTTGCTTCCACCCACTTGCTAAAGCAATCGGTGGCAACTATCACATATTTGTTTCCGTTTACGGACGCGGGATATGCTCCCATAACGTCTACGGATACAATTTCCCATGGGCGTTCAGGGGTATTGGGCCTCACGTTCGAAGCTGGTTGGGGCTTCGAACGCTTAGTAGTAGCGCATATCAGACACTTTGTCACGTGAATGCGGTCTTTCAAGGGGGACAAATAATAGTATTTGGACACTTGGCGATAAGTCTCATCGACTCCCGGGTGCCCAATATCATCGTGGTATCTTTTCATAACTTCATAAAACTGGCTTTTGGGTATTACCAAGCGCTTTTCTGTCTGGTCCGGGCCCACGAAATACAAAACTCCCTCCTCTAAGAGGAATTCTGCTGCTATCCTTTGCTCATAATCATTTGGAGCAGCAGCCTGTTTGGCGCGGATTATGCGCTCCACAAACCTCTGCAAACCATGACAGTTAGCTTGTGCTTGTAGCACTTCGTCATAAAAAGTTTGGATTTGGGTTAGCGCTTCGCGAGGAGTTACGTCGGTCTCGGACACTTGCAAACTCTCCCATTCCTTTTGGGAGATTGGCTTGGGTCCTGTAATGGGGAAAAACATTCTTTCCGTGTCCGCTGTTATATCATGGCCAGTCTCCTCCTCCGCGGGATTTCGCGACAGGAAGTCAGGCAATTGATTCAGCCGGCCGGGAATGTGAATAACTTCGAAGTCATATTCGGACAGGAGCAATGACCAACGGGTCAGCTTCACCCTCTCATCCTTTGTCTTGTGCAGCCACAGGAGAGCGGAACTGTCAGTGTACAGTTTGAATTTCCTATCCTGGAGAAAATGCTTATACTTTTTAATGGCCCAGACAAAAGCGAGGCACTCGATTTCGTCTCGCTCGCATAAGCAACGATGTCCTTTTGGCCGTCATTTCTCTCCTGGAACAATACAGCTCCTATCCCTACTGTGCTGCCATCCGTTTGTAGGCAGTAGGGACGAGTAGAGTCGGGCCTTGCCAACTCGAGGGGGTTTAATACCAGTGCCTTTACCTTCTGAAACGCTATTTCTGTCCTTTCGGTCCACTTAAATCTCTTTTCTTTGTCTATAAGGTCGGACAAGGGAGCTGTTACTTCAGCAAACCTCGGGATATATTCTCGGAGCCATCCCGCGGTGCCAAGGAAAGCGCGCACCTGCCTGATGGTCTTAGGGGTAGGAAAATTACTCACATTTAATATGTGGGTCTCCTGGGGTCGGTTACCCTTCTCTGACACTACCCTGCCCAGATATTTCAGTTCTTTGGAGCCGAAACGGAACTTCCCGGGGGACAACCATAATCCGTGCGACCGTAGCCTCTCTAGGATCCTCCTCAAATGGTCACAATGTTCTTCCACGCTGTGGGAGTACACAATTATGTCGTCTAAGTAAACCTTGCAAAAGACGTCCGTGTACCCCACAAGCACGGAGGACATCAACTTTTGGAACACGGCAGGTCCATTCTTCAGTCCGAAGCTCAATACCTTGAACTGGTAGACCTGCCCGTCGGGTGCCCCAAAAGCCGTATATTTTTGCGACTCGGGCGTGAGAGGGGCCTGCCAAAAGCCATTCCTCAGGTCTAGGGTCGTAAATATGCTGGCTGCTCCCACTTCTCGAACCGTCTCCTGAATGGGTGGGAGGTTCGGAGCCTCTGATACGATGAGTTTGTTCATTTCCCTGTAGTCCACGCAAAACCTTAGCTTCCCGTCCTTTTTGGGGACGAGGACTACAGGGGAACAATAAGGAGAATTGCTCTGGGTAATCACCCCTGCCTCCGATAGTTTTCGAATCTCCTCATGTACCAGGGCCTTCCGTTCTTCCGACATCCGGCCGTAACGTGAACGACGAAACGGCCTTTCCTGATGCACCCGGATTTCATGAACAGCTGCCTTGGTAATGGGCTGTCGTATTGATTCCTCAAATACATCGGGAAAATCCTTGATTACTGCTATAATCATTTCCCGTGTTTCAGGGCAAAATTGCTCCTCAGAGAACTCCGGCATAGTGATATCGCACAGCCGTCGCTCCGCCACTTCGTGCCAAAACAAGGTTTGCCTGGGGCTAGTACCCACGTATATACACTTCCTCTTAATGTCGAGAATAGCCTCTTGACTTAGCAAGAAAGGGATTCCCAAAATAAGGGGCTCGTTTAGATCTGCTAACACTACTACAGAGATATTATAGCAACTGCCGTCTATCTCTATCAAAACATCTGTTTGTCCTAGGCTATTGGAGGCCACCTCGGCCTCTTGCTGCAGAATAGCTTCCTCGTTGATGATATGTGTCACTTGACTGATTGTTCCTCCCAGAAAAATTATTTGAAGGTTGGTTTTGGTTAGGACGGTTGCTATTATCAACTGTCCTGGGCTGCAATGCCTGGCTAGGTACTGGCCCGGAAGCGTTTGCTTTTTGGACCAGCTTATTATAGCTGTTAATTGGGGGCACACTTGCTCCTGCTACCCCAAGGTCCTCTTCCAGGCTTAATCCTTTAAATTCTTCAATATCGGAAAAAAATTTGCCTCGCAAATACGCTCTGATACTTGGAGTAATCAACTGAGTAATTAGTCGGATAACCTCCATCTCCGAAATTTTCGGGATCAGTCGTTGAGCTAAGGCCTTTTTCTTTTCGATAAAAATATCTACTTTCTCCTTGGCTTGGTGTTGTCCATAGAGGCTGGACATCAAACGTGAGACCAGCTCTGGACTGTCAAAGCGGCCATAAAATTTGTATAGGAAGGATGTAAGACATCTCTATCCCCGAATAGCTATTAATCCAGCCCTGGGCGTCGCCTTTCAGCTGGCCCTTAGTAATTGTTACCCACTCCTGGGCCTCAACCTTGGCACGATTAAATTCGGCTATCATCCTCGAAATGAAAGCCTTAGGGTCCTCTTCCCCTCCTGAAAAAGTGGGGAGACGGGACCTATCCAACTTCTTTCCGCTTTGCAGCTGGTTTACGATTTCCTTCATTATTTGGGCCAGCTGCAACATTGAATCTCCCTGCTGGGAGTTATTAGTTTCAGCAGAGCCTTGCTGATTTCCTGTGTCCGCTTCGAATGTTACTTTCGGAGCTTTTGACAAATCTGGGCGCCACCCATTCGCATCTTTATTGTCCTGAATAGGAGGGGACATAAGAAGTTGTCTGAAGGGGTTGGAGGAATTTCCAGGGCCATTCTGACTCTGAAGGATTTCAGTAGTCCGATTGTCGAGTGAGGAAATCGTCCTCTAATTATCGTCCTCCATGACGTCCTGAATCCGTGCGTCTCCCTCTGGGAGAGCACTATGACAAGCCGGACTAGATTGGTCCACTTCCTTAAGAGAGTTCTTCAAGGCACTCCTCTGGGTTGCTGAATATTCTCCATCGAGCAACAGTGGAGTCCTCGCTTCATAAGGGCTGCAGAGTCCTGCATGCCTTATTGGGGATAGATTGCTGAACGGCAATTCATTCCTATTACTTCTCGCAATTTGTCGAGAAAATCCTTCCTCATTCAGAGGAATAGTGTTAGGGCCCTCTTCTTCCTCAAAGGAAATCCTAGCAACCGCCCGATCTCCCTGAAATCGGTGCGGTCTGCGCGCCGTGTGTGAACCGGCCCTAACATTGGCCCCACGTTGGGCGCCATGTCGTAAAGGCGGTATGTGCTGATGGGAAAATTTTTGTTGAAATTCTCCCATCACACTCCGACTAGCTCTGGGTTCCGACAATTCTCCGCCTAAACGCTCCTGCTCCACTCGGTCAAGGATCCTTCACGGCCAGCTGCCGCCGAGATCAGAGTGGAGCAATAAATAATAAAGAATAAATTCTACCTAAAATCTCTCAACTAGTAGTCTATGCAACTCTTAGTCTAGCTAGTTTGAATGTTTGGAAAGCAACATATATTATTTCAGTGAGAAAAATAGTCTATGAATTTATACACTGAACTATGATTTGTGAAGAAAAGTTTTTCATTCGAGAACAAAAGTTAGTCTAGAAATCTTCGCACTTTGTTCACTTTGGGCACTGGCGTACAGCACCGACTAATGTTTAGTTTACTGATTTGCTAATAAAGTCACTGGAGCATAAGCAGGATTATGCTGTATTCACTCGCAGGCCTGACGATAAAGTGTGCAGCAATTTCAGCTTACCCTATAGGCTTCTGTCTTCTCCAGCACCAGGAAACAGCTACCAGCTTCCAGCAGCAGGTAAGGAAAGGTCTCTCCAAATAAAAGTCGTGAGTGATTTTTCACAACTCCAGTTTCACCCAACGTACTCAGCTTTGACGGCTGAAGATTTCTCCAAATTGGGTTTCGGAATAATTCGGCAACTAGACAGCCTCGGCTTGTCGTGCAGGAACAACTAATCAATTTTTGTCTCTGAGAGAATAATTTGAAAGGACTGAGTTGAAAACCTTCAGTTCGAATGCTCGAGTCGACTGCTTCGAATGAACGAACTCGAATGAATATCGATTGGGATCTTCACTAATATTGCGAGTTGGAGCCTAGCTCCCTTACTCTTTCACCTCGCTTTTCGTCATCTGCGAAAGGATTGTTAGGTCGGAATTTGATGATGTGAGTTCAGGACGGTTTCAGAGCACTAAGTGCCCCGGGCCGCCCTCGTGCGGTGTTTCCCCTTAGGTGACTGGGGGTGCGATTTACGATGAAAAGAGACTTTTCACGCAATTTCGTCGGAGAGTTGGTGGATTAGACCACGGATAGACGTGGTCGTTTATGACGGGTAGGGTCGTCAATAGTGTAATCTACTGCCGCCCTGACAAGCGGATTTTCATGTACTTCCGCACAATCCAATACACGCTGATTACGCTCTTGGATGGACTGCTTAAGGGAAGGCAGCCCCAGATCGTCGCGGATTCGCACGTTACGCACGAACCACGGAGCATCGGTTATCATCCGCAGATATTTGCTCTGGACCCGTTCCAGAGCAGCTATATGGGTAGGGGTGGCTTGACCCCAGGCGGCTGAAGCGTACATCATGACGGACTTGACCATCGAGTTATAAAGAAGCACTTTGTTCTTCAGACTGAGTTTACTCCTCCTGTTAAGGAGCGGGTAAAGTACACCCATCCTGGAGTGCAATTTTGCTCTCAACTCAGTTATGTGTGAACTCCAGGTGAGTCCACGGTCGAAAGTAAGGCCGAGGTACTTGACCCGCGGTGACCAGTCAATCTCCCTTCCTGAGATTGTCACTCTCCCTTCCGGATAGGTCCGTCTCCTCCCCAAGGAAATTAGCTGCGTCTTCGCTGGGTTGACTCGTATTTTCCAGTCCAGGAACCATTGCTCAAGACCGTCAACTGTAGACTGCAGGTAGACGATCCCTTGCTCCGGATTCGCTGAACTTGCGAGCAACGCGGTGTCGTCAGCGTACAAGGATGCTTTCACGTGTGCTGTTCTCGGCAGGTCACTTGTGTATACCGAATAGAGCACCGGAGATAACACGGCGCCCTGAGGAACTCCGGCTTCAATGGCCCTCGTGTCCGAGAGCTCATTTTCCGCCTTAACCTGAAATGTTCTCCCTTTTAAAAAGGAGCCAATCCATCTCACCAGCCCCCGAGGAAAGCCCAGGAGAGCCATCTTATAGAGAAGACCTTCGTGCCATACTCGGTCGAAGGCCTTCGCTACATCGAGAAGAAGCAGAAAGACAAAATGTCTTCTGTTCAACTCAGTGATGGTCTCCTCGACCATCCTCAGAGCCTGGAGCTCCGTACTGTGACCCGGTCGGAATCCGAATTGTTCGTTAGGGAGAACATTCCGGTCAACGATTTCATCTTGGAGTCTTTCCAACACAACGCGTTCCGCCACTTTAGCTACCGAACTAAGGAGGCTGATGGGACGATGGTTCTGCGGAAACATCGGGTTTTGACGTGCCTCCGGGATCATGACCACGATGGCATGTTTCCACCTGCTGGGGAAGTGCCTAAGACGCAGAGAATTGTTGATCACATTCCGCAAGGAAGTGATCTGGCTGTCCGGGAGTTTTTTCAGCATCACGTTAGTGATCGAATCCGCTCCCGGAACAGTGTCCTCTGAGAGATTCGTCTTAACCGGTTCCGTTCGCGGATGAGGATTTTAATCCTCTCTGGAAACTCGTTATACGACCTCAGAGGACCCCGATCCGGTGGTGGCGGCCTCAAGTGCGTCCTTCATAGTGCGCTCGAAGTGCGCTACTGCATCTTCCAATTCAGCTGAATCTTGGAGTACCTCAGGCACGACGTGTGCCTCCGCGAGATTCGCCGTGAAAGCATCCCAGTTCACCGACTTACGAAGCCAACTTCCCTGGGGAATAGGATCATCGCCCAGCCATAAGACGACTGGATTATGATCCGAACTTAACTCGGAAAGGGGATAGACTTCCCATGTCCAGGGGATATTCCTGACCAGCGCGATGTCAAGTACATCAGGTCTGAAATGACCGTAGTGTGTGGGCTCACCTGGACCCACGACATGATAGTCATGTTGGTCCATGTGTCTCCAGAGCGCCATCCCATTGCGGTTAGACACCCGGCTCCACGACACGTGCTTGGCGTTAAAATCGCCTGCGACGATCGTCGGAGTATTGTCTTCCATTAAGAGAGAATCCAGCGTATCATCCTGTATTGGATTGTTTGGAGGGTTGTAAGCAGAGATTACCCTAAGAACGCCCCTGCTCGTCTGAACCTCGACACCAACCACTTCCGTACCGTGGTTTCGTTGGTCGTCAATGCTGAATTGTGCGACGGGGAGTGCACGTTTGGCTAGAACAGCCACGCCCCCTCCGCGTCGACCAATTCGGTCCTTTCTGAAAACTCGATAATTGGGAATCGCAATAGGTTCATTGTCAAGATGGGTCTCTTGAAGGAGCACGAGGTCGACATTGTGTCGCACCATGAAATCTTCAAGATCCCATTTCTTGTCTTTGAAACCATTACAGTTCCAAAATATGATCTTCAAGGAACTGGGCCTTCTGAGGTGCACAGCCATTAACGGGCCTTGGAAAGCACGGCTTGGTTCGGCACAAACATGGTCTGTAAGGCCGGAAACTGCATGAAGAGTTCTTTCATCTTCTCAAGGGCGAAGGTCGAAGAGGGGCCGGCTTTCGTGGCACCCGAGTAGGAGGTTCCTGCACGGACAGTGCCGGAACCTGCAGCGATCGCGGCTGGGCTAGAGCCAGCTTTTGCTGCCTTTCCGGCAGCAGAGGGTGCTCCCCTCCCTGTGCCCGTGGCGTTTCCGCTTTGGGGCCTAGGGAAGTTGGGGCATCCCCTGTAACTCGCCGTGTGGGAACCTCCGCAGTTCGCACACTTCGCCTTTTCAGCTCGAGGCTTAGTACACTCACGACTCAAGTGCTTTTCGGCACACTTCACACACACAGGAACTGCCATGCAGTTCCTCTGTGCGTGCCCGAAGCGCTGGCACTTGTGGCACTGGCCCACCGCCCCCTTGGGTTTCTGGGGCTCGGTCGAAATCTTCACGGATAATATATCAGTTAACTGATAAATGTCACGTTCCGCTTTCGGAACGAGCACCAGGACCAGGGGCATCGGCTTCCGGTTACGGTTGTAAAGCCGTGCCACCACTTCGGGGTTGAAGTCCCTCCTCAACAGGTCTTCTTCAATATCCTCGCAGAACTCCCCGTAGGATCACCCTGAGGGGTTTGTCTTCTGCGAAATTATAAGTATGATGGGGAACTTTGCCCTCTATCAGCACGTGCGATAGCTTTCGGTAATCGGCTACGGTAGCAGGTTGTACCCTGATACCGTCCTGAACGTTAACGGCTTTCGTGAACTCGATCTTCTTCGCCTTCATTTGTTTGTTTACTTCGACCCAACAATCCTTTTGCCGAATGGTAATCGGCGGTATGGATTTTCGGGGAGCTGCTGGCACGGTGTTGGAGCCCCTCCTCGCTCCAGCAGTGCTTGGCCCAGCTTGTGCTGAGTCAGCTCCGACAACGGTCTGTGCGTCGTCTTCGTCGTCATTGGGAATCGCAGCGGGCCTCTTACGTGCCTTGCCTTTCTTCGTCACAGGTACCAGGTTTTCCTGGATGGTTTCGGCAGGGGTGGGGGCGATGGTCTGCCCGGTGGCGCCTACGGCACCATCCACCTGCATTTCGTCGTCATTTTGTTGAACTTCTACTTCGACGTTCGAACTTGGTACACTCTCGCTAGTGTTGGTACTCGCAACCACATCACTGCACGATTCTGCGCTTGTCACAGTAGTGTCGGAGATGACCGATCTGGCACCCGACCCTCTGCGAATACAAACTCGCTTGGGTCTGATAACAGACCCGGCACCCTCGACCCTTGGGGCCGGAAGACTTGGGAAATCGTCCCCTAGACTAGGGTTAAATGATGATACATCATCGTCATCCTTCACTAGTTTCGCCACGTCCTCCGGTCCGACGCCGAATCGTACAATGATGTGCTTGAGAATCAGCAACAAATCACTCTTGGACGCATTTTCCAACAATTGACCTATCTGGTCAGACATCTCACAGCTTGTAAATGATATTCGAACGCAATACACACAATAAGGCCTACTCACCCTGTATCACCACACTAAAAGATCCCCAGTTCCGAACTGAGAAAATTCCCTTCTTAAGGCCACTCCCCCTTTTCTAAAACGCAGTTGAAAGATTTTGAGTTGCCACTTTGGCCAAAACTAACCTCAAAATACCCTGAAGCTATTGCAGCGAATTGCACGTAAAACACGCCCCTTCAGAACACGTCAGCTCTCGTCGACGTCTAACAATCGACTCTCTGACTATGAATATCGATAGCTCGTTTCGCGTATATTTATAGTGTCCGCTTAGCGGGCCACATCCCTCAAACGCCGTCTCGGCCAATCGCCGTTGCGCGGGGCGTGGCTTATGAACAAAACTCTTTTGATGTCAACATAAGGGCAAGTCGGGATTTTGTAGAAAAGCGCCGGGTAGCTTGGGTTTTCCATCCCGACGGCCCAAAGTTGCCAAAATTTATTTTTGTTTCGGGACTTTGGAAAATTTGGAAGTGATTTTATTTTTGTCGATGATTTCTGCTCTTTACAAGTTCTGAAAAGAACTCTCAGAGCTTTTCGCACCTCAGTGTGAATACGAATTCTTTTATAACTTTGGTGGTGTTTCCTACCGAAATTCCACTTGGAACAAAACGCCAGGCCGTAGATTTCAAATTTGCAACTTATGATCACCAAAACCACTGATATCAGGAATATAAACGAACTCATGTTTTCCGGACCCCCGTGGGTCGTCGGAAAGTTTCCAGCTAAGTGGCTGGCTGAAAACTGGCCCATTTTCAAGCCAAAGCTCTTATATTTATACTTTGCCGCACTCGGCCGATATTGCCTCTGACCAATCAGAGCGCTCGGACCGAGTGGGCGGGGCTTCGCTGAACTGCGAATTTTGTCTCTGGATTTCTCTCGAAAAATCCAACTTTTCTAGCGAATTCTTTTGCTAACTTGAACGAACTTTGAATATACACATCTTGCAAAAATCAGTGGGTTTGGGGAATCATGACACGCCCCCCCACAAGAAATCGCTTGGCGTTTGTGTGGAAGTTCGTTGGGTTTCTGTCCTGAAAAGGACCGTTTTTATTTCCAACACATGGGCATAAGCCTTTATTAATCAAACAATAATTTCGAATTCTTTTGATATCTTAGCTGAAAAGGTAGAAAAACTCATTACAAGCTAAAAAGAAGAACTAAGATTAATATATACAGTCAAAAGGTAAGTAATAAAATAACCTCGGCTTCTCGGAAAATAACTTGTTAACTTGCCTTTGCCTCCTGGCTAAAGGACAACCGGCGTCGGTGAGGTAGCTCTTAACTATGTCAGATTACCCCAGACCTCCAGGCCTGGGAACGACGGCTGGCTGCTAAGAGTAGTGTACCTTGATACTTACAAGTTGTTAGTATCCTCGAATCCACCTTGGATATTTCACTGAGGCCGCTTTATGATTTCTTCCTTAAGTCCTCAGGCTTCGCTTCGTTCTGGCCATTCCATGCCTCTAATTTTCTTCTATACTTCCAAACTCATCCCGTTTCTCCAGGGAACCTGTTTTCCCCTGAAAACAGCACATGGATATCTCTTCTTTCCCAAAGCCCCACGTTGGGCGCCATGTCGAGAATGGGAGTTGGTTGAATTATTAAAAAAAATAGAATTGTTAGTTTGAGGTGCCTCGGCCAGCTCCGGGTTCGACCTCATTCTCGCCGCCCAGAATCTCTCCATTTTTTTACAAAGAGTAATTCTGCAAATGATAGGGAAAATGCCAACCAATGATTTTTATGAAATAGCCTACTCCTAGCAAGAGCCCTAATGTCCCTAATTTAACTTACCAGAGTAGCTGAAAGAGAAAGTTTTATTAGTAGATAGCTAACAAAATCTAACAAAATAAAACTAAGTGTTTTAACGCGCCTATCCAGGGAGTTTACCCGTGTTTCTCCCGGGAGAGAAGTTGCGCTTTACCGCCCCGTCTCACCTTAGTGCAATGGCTCGTCTTATAACGGAAGACTCACCCCAGTGATCCGGTAGGCATCACCTGGCATAGATTCCGGGACCACGCAATCTAATCCAGGCAATACGGAGCCGCTGCTTCCACCGGCGGTGGAGGCCAGGCTAGGCTGAAAGAGAAAATTGGATTAGTAAATATAAAATATTCAGAAATACGAATTCTTTTGTAGTGGGCTCGCACTGAGTCCCAATATTCAACACTTTGTTTTCAGTTCTGAAAAGAACTAAAGTGTCCAGCAATCATGTGATCAATCGAATTCTTTTTGGAGGGATGTTTGTTTTTCTTGATATCCCTCCAAGAAACACAAGTTGGCCTAGCAGAAAAATGTTGGCTGAAGATCTTCTTTCTTGAGCCTGCACACCTTCTGGAATCTTCTCTCTTCTTTGAAAGCCCAATATTCCAATATTCGGACTTGTAAAATTCTCTTTCTCGAACTTTCGATTTCACCTTCGTCGAAGGACTTTTCTGGAACACAATTTCGCCAAATTTGTACTAATCTCGTTCGCCAATTATTCTCAGGAACTTTCTGGAACTCTCGTACTATCGGATTTCAATACTTTGAAATTCTCAAAAATACTAATTTTCACAATACTTTGTAATATTTCACTCAGCTGAGTATACGTAGGTTCGTCGCTTTTAGCAGGTAGCGTACTGGAACACTGTCACACTCAATAAACTTTCTTCGCTTTTACTAAACGTGGTGTCTGGAACACTGTCTCGAGACGCGCAAAGCGCTCTATATTTATATTCACGGTTCGGAGGGCGTGGCCTGGCTTTAGCCAATCGCGCTCGAGAACGGTGAACAAAACTCGGTCGAGAAATTGTGATGCTCATTTCTCGACGGAAATTTCTTGGCGAATGCTGAATTGGATTCATTCTGAATCTCTTCGTTAAAAATTTCAATCATATATTGGGTTTTCATGACATTGAAGCGAAATTTCGGCGTTTCTCCGCATTTCGCACTCTTGGAGGCTTTTTACTTTCTGCATATGAATTATTTCGAATAAAATACTCAGCCCTTTTTTAGGCAGAGTATAACAACCGTCAGGGTAACCAGCTCATAATAGAGCTCCTCCAGTGCTTGGGCGGTCTCTCGGCTAACCATGAAGGTTAGGAACCACCCTCCTGCCTCTCCTGTCGTTTACAGGTGCTTTCACCTCCCCACGTTCAAGGAACAGTTCTGCCCGCGTCAGCCTTGGAAGGTCCACTTCTTTGCCTCTGAACCAGAAGCCGATCTTTACCGGCCACGGAGCGTCCGCTGAGGGCACAGCCCTGAATGTGACGCCCGCCATGGTCGGCGCGGTCCAGCCATTGAGGAGCCACTCTAGCGACGTTTGGTTCTGGACGGTTATTAAAAACCATCCTGGTTCCACGACGCCAGAGTTCCTGAAGCGCAGTTCCGGGCCTTGGGGCCCCCCTTCAGGGCCCTCCATGGTTCGCATCATCTGCTCGATTAGGCTGCTCCTAATGGCCTCGCTCTCCTCTGGTAGGACAGTACCATCCTCCCTGTCACTTCGGATGATCAGCTGCAAATTCCTCTTCACGGCTGCGCTGTAAAAAGCAATTTGCGGATTTTGGATCTCCGCCCCCCTACCCGCGGCCGCTGTCGCTCCCCTGAGAAGGGGCGAGACATGAGCCGTCTGGCCAGTGGGCCGAGACCTCCCACCCTCCTTGCCCCTCTTAGCGGGCCGATCCGGGGGAGTCTCTTTCGCTCGAGGCCTCTTTTTCGGGCCCCCATGGCCACGCCAGGGTGGTTCGGTCCGTCCAGACCCCGAAGTCCCCTCTAGGGGATCCCCGTTGGGTCCTACCGACCTAGGCGTAGTCGGTAGCTCAATTGGAGGCCTCGCGATAACCTTCTGTTGTATCCTCTGCCTCCTTACTTCTGGTCCCCTCTTTCGTTTGGACCAAGTTTCCGGTCCGTGGCGCCAGGCCTGAAAGTCCCTTTCAGGACCTCCTGGTCCGGCTTGCTGGGTATCGGACTTGGTCCGTGAAGTTGGCCCGGATGGTCTGTTATGACCTTCCGCTTTTCTCAACCTCTCCTTCTTCTCTTCCTGCCTTTTCCTTGCCCTCTGCCTCTTCTTTTGGGCCTTCTTCCTCTCTTTTCAGTGGGTCTCGGCTGCATAGTTGTCCGTCGAATGAGTTCTTGATGACCCCTCGTCGGAATCTCCGCCGCAGAAGTCCGTTGTCGTCCGGAGGAGTTCATCCTCTCTTCTTTCAGAGCCAGGGCGCTCTGCCTTTGCTTCCATCGGCACGTTTATCGTTTTCTCTTTATTTTCTTCTTCCATATATAATTTTGTACTTGATGTGAGTGTGTGATGTGTAGGTGTTTTTCAAGGGAGTAGCGAGTTCCTTCAACCCATCTTTCAGCCGAAGACCTGATAGGGCTGGTTCCCGGTCGCGTGATACGGCGGCCGTGGGCGAAGTCCCCCGGATAGTACATCAGGGCTCTTTTCCAGGCGCCACCTGGCACTAAAATACAATCCGAGATTTTTCGGTGAGTGAAAAGGCAGCCCCCTAGGCTGGCTAGGCAAGGGTGGGCCTCTGTTCTACTCACCGGCCTAGGTGTGCTATTCCTAGTTTCTTTCGCCGGCTACCTGTCCCGAAGCACACGATCCGAGGCCCCTCCTTGGCTTCCACCGGAGACAAGTCTTCAGTTCTCGCATCCCTCTGTGGCCTAACTGCTCTGAACTCTCTGGGATTGTTCTGACTCCAGATGTGCTCATTATTTCTATTGAACGTACCATGCACAATTAGTGAAAGTGTTCTCATCCATCCAAATGAACTATGAAAGATATTGGGAGAAATTATTTCTATTCATTAGCCAATTACATTGAGCTAACCTCCGTTCAGGATCATCTAGGTTTAATTTTTGGCAAATATAAATTTTGTAGTATTTTATATCATTCCTTCTTAGTTCCCTCCAAACACTTGTTTATGGCGAATCTGTATTTAAAACAACTTCATGTGTTGGATCTGACGGATTCATATTTATCTAAGAATCAGACAAGTTGAAGAAATTCAATATTTTAATAAAAGGATAGAAGTTTATTACCGCATTTTAAATATTGTTTCTCGTATTTTCATCTAATAGATTTTCCATATTATTATTCCAGATACCATACTCGGTAAGGTTTCTACATAATTTTTTCGAATAATTTTCTTGCTGGTTGTACTGAATTTGAATTTAGATTGAATATTGTTACACTCGAATATAAAACAGTTTCATAATATCCCGTTTTTCTTGGTTTGGAAAAACCATTTTACGTTTATTATCACTTTGAAATTGTGACAGCAGACGTTATATAATAGCGTAACAACGAATCAACTCCTTTAAAAAGTGTTTTTGACGGAGTCAGAGCCTACTTGAAAATTCTGGTTTTTGTAAAATATAAAAGGTTGTGACATAACACAGTACCACATATTACATCGTTGGAATAAGAATGGAAAACGGATGGTGCATATGTTATTTTAGAATCCTTTGAATTCTTATCACAGGTAATCCGAATCTTCCGCAAAATCCTATACAATAGGTATAGTCGTTGGCAAGTATTCCAACAGAAAGCAACTACTGGCTCCTACGACCTTTAAATTATATTTGTTCAATACTTGGCAAACTTTTCTACGAGAACTACTTTGCAATGCATTTTAAATATCAAAGCTGAAATAACTCTTTGATTCAATTGGGGGAATACCTCCGTACCGGTTTCATGGTCCTTGCCAAACATCAGCGTAGGCTACTTCAACCCAATTGAAACGAAAAATACTTTCAGAATAATTGTAAATTCCTGAGACAAATACAGGGTTTGCATTCAACGCCATCTCTGGGCTCCAGAATTAAAAGGCACTCCCACTTCGGGTCGACTACAATATGAAGCCAAAATCACCATGAAAAGGGGCAACACAACTTCCGTCTTCCGTTCCGTGATCTTCCGTTAAGTAGTGTCGCCCCTCTTCATCATCACAAGTTTCCACACCCAACAATCGAAACGTCGAGACTTGAAACCATGGAGATATGTTTTTTTTCATTTCAGGTAATGAAGTTCAAACAATTTAAATCATACTGAAACACTGTCTGCAGATCCAAAACATGATAAACTTGTTTTGGATGAGAGCAAAGTTGAGATCTGACAATAGCGGTAAGTTATTTGTTGTTTTGATCGTTATAATGTTGGGCGAAAAGTTATCTGTTGATACGTATGGTATGTAAAAAAATAAACCTTTCTTTCTCATGACTAAAGAGTCGTCGAGGTATACTAGGCAAGTCTTTCAAGTGAGCCTACGCAGAACCAGCTCCATACGCCTTTCGAATGTTTCTGGAGCATTGCACAATCCATAAGGCATAACAGTAAACTGATAAAGTCCGCTTCCTTATCGTCTTCATGTATGTCCACTCACTAATACCCCCTCCTCAGATCTAGGGTTGAGAACCAGCATAAACCTGCTAAACTTGTTAATGTGTCATCTATCCTTGGTAAAGGGTAGCTATCCTTCTTCGTAACATCATTCAATTTCCTATAATCCACATAAAATCTCGTGGATCCATCTTTCTTAGAAACTAACACAACAGGTGCAGACCAAGGTCTCGCTGATTCTACAATCACACCATCTTTCATCATCTTGTCAGAAGCTTTTGCACCTCTTGTTGTTTGGCAAATGGTACTTTTCTTGGTGGTTGCAGAATTGGATGGGCTTGGCCAATATCGATTCTGTGTTTGACCAGGTTAGTTCTTCCTGTTGTTGTTGTTTCACAGACATCGTCCTTTCTGCTGGAGTTGTGAGGACCAATTCTTCTCCTCCAAACTTCATGATCCTCTCTTCATTGTCAAATGAAAACCCGTAGTCACTGATCAAATCCGTCCCAAGAATATCTATTCTATATCTGCTACGTACACTGTATTTGTGATGATGAGTTGCCCCAGAATCAGTGTAATCTCAGCTTCTCCTTGAATAGGTGCATTTTCTCCAGTGACTATTCGAAGCATAAGGTTTGAAGAGATAAGTTTCACGCTTTCTGGCCAAAGAATGTCACTGCGTACCAACGAAACTGCAGCACCGGTGTCTATGGTGCATCTTGGTCTCCTCAAATGGATCTGGGTTTTATTTTCTGTCAATAAATATATATTTTTATAATTATTGTATGAAGTCTATTTCGTTCAATCATCCTGAAATGGTGAGACTATTGGTTGTTTTTCTTAGGCTGCTGATAGGGATGACCCTGGGGGCCCCATTATTGCTAGCCAGCATGCGCCCTGATATGCTGGCTAATTCTAGTTTTCCTGCCGCCCACTTGAGGACTGGCTGGAAGACCTTGTCCTCATAGGTGATTGCGAACGTGGTGGCATTCTTACCCCGCAGACTTTTGTAAGATGTCCAAATTTTCCACATCTATAGTCTTGTTCTTCTGAGTGCTCCGCTTATCAAAGATTTGATCTCATCCAGAACCTTATCGAATGAACTAGTAACTGTCTCGACGATCTTGGGTCTTGAGGAGAGCTATCTG
Source organism: Chrysolina americana (assembly GCA_958502065.1). Taxonomy (NCBI): domain Eukaryota; kingdom Metazoa; phylum Arthropoda; class Insecta; order Coleoptera; family Chrysomelidae; genus Chrysolina; species Chrysolina americana. Next base: position 21,619,324 of record OY293418.1, read on the forward strand.
GTTTTCGAATCCTTTCACTTTCTCTCGCACTGTATCCACTTTCTTATTGTGCTCCATCGTATCGTACGATGTACTTCTCGTATTCACCATAAATAGTTTCTGTTTTTCACTAATATCCCGCTTCGGACAACTCTGTTACGATAATTACTAAATAATACGCTGAGCACACTACTAAACTGTTTATTTTTAACTTCGCTATAAACATATAACTTCTTCCCTGACTAATAAAACACTTAGATCTATTCAACTAGCTAAATATTCCAAACACTTATTAACTTCTACAAAAACTTTGTAACTTCCTTATCACTTCATAAAACTTTTCTTCCGGGTGAAATGTGTCGCCTTATGTTGTCAGTTCGTCTAGGCCAGACATTTCGCGATGGCTTCGAGAATACTCAATACCGAAAAACATCTACACACTTCCTCGTCGACGAAATTTAGCACTAAGCGGCGTAGCTAGGGGATTTTTATCAATCTCGTAACAGTAATTCATTTTTGTCAATGAACTGCTATTGTTCAGATGAATAACAAAGATTTTAATGATATACTGCTTAATTTCAATATTTGAAATTTGGTTTCAAATACAATAAAAATTAAATTATTATTTGACAGTTAGCATATGTGTGCTTCCCAATAGGTTACCATAAGATATTTTATTAACTTCAAAGTTTCCATCGAATGTGTTTATTTTGATCTTCCTTTTTATGAACTTATCATTCTTATATTTTCAAAAATCAATACAATATGAATAGATTATATGCATTTTCTGGGGTGTTATAAAATTCAGTGTGCATTGAAAATAGTAGGTACACTTATAATTTCAAAGATATGTTTGGGCCACAACTCTCTCTAGTGTATTACGTTTCAATAAAACTTATTCACGAAAGAATGTTTAAACGGGGAAACGCCAGTTCGAGCGTTTAATTTTCTCAAGTGGATGAAATGCATCTAAAACACACATACAAAAAAACGTTTTATCTAGAATCACCACAATAATGAAATGAAATTATTTGAAATTCAAATAAGAAACTTTCCTATTGTGTAACGTAGCAGGCTTTGTCGTACTTACTACCGAAAATAACAAAACTGCGTCAATTTCACCCAACGCACGGTTTGCTAACAAATTTTGCACCTTCAGGCCATCTTTTACCTGTGGTTTACTTCGGATTATTCTTATTCCGACCCCATACGGCTGATGTATATCCCAAAATACTTGGTACCTACCTTAAGTGAGTATCTTCCACCAAAAATTGGGCCTTTTGTCGCATTCATAATAATATCTTGTAGTTTTTACGCTCTATTTTTAAATATATGCACCGGATCTTCCATGCTCGGACAAGCTTTGCTTTCGAGGAGTTTTCTCTGAAAACCTGGGTGAATCGTCAAAACATTTTTTTTTACTCTCAGTTGTAGAATTAGAACAAGAAGTGTAGGTTTTCGGTAATCAGAAGGTGATAACGACAATGAAAGTACTGGAACCACCAAAAAAATGACAACTTGGTGCCCCACCTGAGCATTTTCTTTAAACGGGAAGGACTTCCTTGCCCAATAGTACTATTAAGCTTGATTATTGAGTCCGTCAAGTCGCTTTTGTAGTGGGAAAGATCTTTGTCCATAGCCTTGTACAAGTTTATACAAGTCTTTTACTAGGTAAAAAAAAAAAAAATTGTTTGAAATTGTTTTTTCCGTTAACCAGCTGTCATCCCCCTACGAACGACAGCCCTCAGAAGTCGAAACTTGTACGAGCTAAGGATTAACGAGGTCTTACCTTTTAACGTGCGATTCCTAGCACGAGTAAAAACGGTATAGTTCTGGAATGCCAGTGGCTGTTCAGGGAACTAACTTTGTGCGGTTACTGTTCTTCATTCTACAGTGCTGGAGTTCCATCTCAACCATCTTCTTTGGGTAATTCACAAGCCCTTCCACGTTAAACATAATCATTCGAAGATCGGAAAGAGAGGGTTCGTCTGAGACCCTCCAGTTCCTTACCATTCTACTAATGCTCGGGCTGCCGAGCGTTAGATCTAATACTTCATACCTAGCCCTAGTTACAAAGGTGGGGAGATATCCCACTTTAAGTACATTTAGGTTAGCCGCGAGTATGAATTCTAGTAATTGCCCACATCTTTGATTGGTGTCCGTTCTACCCCAGATGCTGTTGTGCGCGTCTGGTGGTGCTTGCCCATCTCCAGCAAAGTATCCTGAGGCTATTACTACTTCGAGGAGTGAGTGCCCTGTGCGAATCTTGGCCCGAACCGGTCATGAATTCCGAAAGACAGATATAATTGATGTCATTTCTGAGCAAGATGCAAGCTCTGGGGTTGTCACACCTGACATCCCAGATCACCTTACCTTCTTTGTTCGGCAGTCCTCTGATCTGCCCCCAAGGTTCTTGAATCAACACAACTCTCAGGTTTGTCCCGGTGAACCTCCTCGATGAGGCGGCTGATGCCCCCTTAGTGTGATGAATGTTCACCTGGGCAACTTTGACGGGGGTAGCAGTCTTATTCATGTTGGTCCCACGAATAGCTAGGGAATCAAGAGTCGACCACACCGGAGCCCCACACGGCGTGGCAAGGCTTTTACTCGAGGAGGTCGCGCGGTATCCTCGAGGCTCCTTTCAAGACAGTGCTCTCCCACCGCCATGCATCCACTGGCATGGGTCGCGTTATCACCTTGGATTGTAGGGTTGCTCAGCGCCACCTTATTGGTTATTCGGTGGTGGCCTGCAGTGAGCCTGTGGATACCTGCCGACGCTCCTGTTAGCAACCCAAGCCCCGGGGAATATTTGATAAGCAGAATAAACATGAACAAGGACATGCTATTGATGTGGGAAATTGGTACATCTCATTAAAGACTGCAAGGTAAGAATGCCACGACGTTCGCAATCATCTGTGAGGACAAGGTCTTCCACCGAGTACTCAAATTGGCGGCGGGAAAACCTAGAATCAGCCAGCATATCGGGACAAGCTGTCTAGCAATAATAGAGCCCCCAGGGTCATTCTCGTTGAAAGGCTAAGAACATCCGAATTGCACAACAACGCAGTTGCCATGTACAGAAGACCTTGTTCGGATACTTGTGAGCATTGTGAGTGAATTGAACGTCGCGAAGGAATCAACCATGTGAGATTAATGGTTGACGACAATTGGACCACAGCAAAAATGAGAAAGTAATCCAAGCGTTGCAGATAAACTAAGATGGAAGGAAAGCGGAGCGAAAACAAACCTGGAAGAATCTCCGTTCGATCACCAACTTTCAAGGCATTGTAGGCACAACGGGATTTCCAAATTGTTGAGAAAAATCTACTGAAGAGAGCTTGGGAATCAGCCGACGGCAGAAGAGTCATTTCTCAATTGGTTGTGATAGGATGAAGGCACGATATTATCTTAAGGCCAATACCAACGCATTGAAAGGAGGAGATCGAGTGTAGCTGTACAACCCTCGTCGAAAGAAAGGAAATTAACATCATCTAATGAAGGAGATAGTGAAGAGAATAAACGACGTGGTCTATAGGATTCAACGCAGCCCGAGAGAGAAAATGAAGGTTGTTCACCTAGAAATACATAAACGTTATAAAGGAGATAACAAGACATTGTTTGATCGGAACGATCAAAATTGAGAGGGACATAATGTTACGAGATTGAAAAAAATTCCATAACTACGCTGCTGTTGAGTGCCGACCATAAAACGTAACTCATTTGCATAACAAATGAGCCGATCGTTCGCTGAGAATACTTTCTCTACTTGTTTTCGATGTTTTTTTATACTGATCATTCTGGGAAACGGAAGGATCCGGAAAAATCTACTCTGCTCAAATTACGTGAATAAGGAGGAGAAGTTTTTTTAGAAGATTCGGCTAGTTGAAGTCAGTTGAGCAGTTTAAAGAGATCCAAGTGTATTATTAGAAAGCGTTGAAGTTGTATTTTTATAGCGAAGTTATTAAAAAAAGTATAGTGTGCTCGGAGTATTATTCAGTAATATCTTAACAATATCAAACTGTTTAAAAAACATGGACCGGTTTCGATCTCGGCTAAATTTCCTACAATTCAAATATATCGATTAAAGCGCTCTTAAAAAGGTTACTGTTTATCACTTAGTGAAAAACTTAATGTACTCATATGTTGCTATATCAACTCAACAGGTGAATTATTGCATTTTATGGAAAAGGGGTGCGTAGTAGAGACTCATTTCACACCAGTATGATGATAATTGTAATAAAACTGCACTAAAACTAATTTTGTTGATTTATTTACACACGTCTTAATCAATAATTTATATCACAATTATTATTATTATTATATTGATTACTCTCTGTGACTATCTCTGACTGTCCCGCCATCTAATACCATTCGAGCCTTTCGGCAACTTCTTAGATGTCCTCAGAACCTTCGTTAGAAAGTTCACGATTCTTCCACGTTATTTATGTGTTTGTCAGCGGAGAACTTGTTTACTTTTCGAGTTAATTGGATGATCAGGGCCGGTCTCGAAGCCGGTCTCGAAATCGTTACAATAATATAAATAATTAATGTTAATGTTGCGTAGAATTATATTCTTATCTCAATATTATTATTTCATAGTTGCCATAAAATCGTCGTGAAATTGAATTTTGATAAAGCAAATAGAATGTGAATAAGTTGTGAACACGTTTCAATTAGCCCGGAACGTGACTGAAGGAGAAAGGGGGACATTAGCTGGCCATACCAACGTCCTTGTCAAGGATATCAATAAACATATACCGTTTGCTGTTTGCGTTGTATTCGACGTTCAATTCCTAAGTAGGTGAGATAATCGCATTCGTACACGGTGGAGTAAATGAAGCATCATCAACTTGCTTCGATTAAATTCAAATTCATGAGAAATGGTGGTCATGGAAATATATTTTTGTATTACTAGGAAGGAATGTACCACTTTTCATTCCGCAGGATGTAGTTTACTGTAAACATACAAGAGAGAAAAAGGCACTGTACTCTCTTGTAATAAATATGATTTTTCCTCCTACTCTCTTAATAAACGTTTTTTAAAAAAATTATTTTTATACCTGTCTTTAGATTTTTGTAGTAGAAAGGTTAATGACGCTATGTTGGCTTGTTCCTTAATTTTAGGTGGTTTATTTGGGAATTCAAAATCTCCTCAGATCAAGAAGTAAACTCTAGATAGGCCCGATGCTATGTAAACACCGTACACAATGAAGCAAAGACAAATGTGTTTATTTACAATTCACCTCTAGTCTCTGCTGATGTCAAATTGATCAATGAAAAATCTGAGCTCGGTAAGTATCAAGCAATGCGTAATTCTATATTCCGGTGTATTATTCTAGGCGTGCTAGAGAAATATTTTTTTCTACAAACGTCAAAAAATTACAAGGTTCGCGCATTGACAACAATATGCGAAGTGACCCTTTTTTCATTTTCCTTCGTTACCATGACACCGTGCGCGAAGTACCTAGTGTGCGAAATACTTACTTCGCACACTGCATGTAAACTATATGGGATTCTTATATTTTAACCTTTATGTTCCTCAATCAAGCAAAAATCCAAGAAATCATTTATTCATTAATGTAGAACAATAATTAAAGCTTTCAAATTTTGAGAAAATTTTACACTACCTAATTTTATTTATTATTTACAATGTTAACATTAATGGTAAAGCCAGTGCACGAACCAATATTTGACGTTTGTAGAAAAAATTTTGTTTGCATCTCATGCGCGAAATACTTTGGTGGTCTCGACTATTTTTTTTAACTCGATCACCAAAGTAGCATTTCGCGCACTAGATACAAAAATAACTATTTCCAAGAAGTTGGATAAAAATCTTATTCTCTCAAAAGATATATGTCGTTTTCAACTGATAAACTAGTAGGCACTATGAGAATTTCAGGCGGTTACCAGAATTATCTCACTTTTGGCAACACCGCTTATTGAATCGGTCTCCATTAGGTTGACGTATTTTCTTGTCGTTTTGAATAGAAATTTCCTTTGGGTTTCCAACAGTTTTCGTGGTTTTTTGACATGCATAAACAAGTTTACGTGAGATTTGGGATACTTTTAATAGTAGTGCAGTGGTTTAGTGAGATGCAATGTTGAAATACTGCTGTTTACAAAACAAACGATAGTCAGCAAACATTACACAGGTGAGCTAACAGTGGCGTGTCGGACGTAGAATGTAAAAGTATTCTTCAAATATAATATTGAAGTGGAATAGGTACTAATAATGAATAATTAATTCATTAATACATAAGTTTCCTACTGACGAGAAGATGCAAATATGGTGAGATGTTCTCAAATTGGATCCTTTGAGCTTGAAGAAATGTTTGTATATACCTATGTTCTGCTCATTTTCCCACCGGTCAGATCATTAAAAGCCGTAAGGAAGAACACTTTTGAGACCAGAAGCCATTCCTGATGTACAAGCAGTTAAGAGGTGATTTTTCTAAGAGTTATATAGAGTATTATTATTCCACCCCAAAGATTATTTTTGGGCCTGAATAAACTGGTAACATGGCAAAGACAGAGACAAGGTGAATCATATGCTTTCACCAACACAGTTTTCACAAAATCAAATGGATTTTTTTTTTAGTTTATTTGTTATAAATTAATTCTTACGTAAAGTGATAATTGTTAACTGATACTTTTTATTTAATAATTGATACTTGATGCTGCATGAATCCACCCTATATCTGAAAAATTAGGCAACTTCAGAAAGTGTAGGAGGGTAAGAAATTCATTCCCCTCAAAAAACTTCGTTTATCAATTTTACTTGTAAAGAAAAATTATTCACCGCCACATATATGAAAAAATATTGAAATCCAAAATAACAACAGGAAATTTGTAAATTTTAAACAAGTAATGATGCAATTTATAGTAAATTAATATATTTTTTCTCAACTGTTTGTATCAGTATAGTTTTTCATTGGTGCATATACAGGGAAAAACGCAAACTTTTATGATTCATGATGAAAATTGGAAGATGAAACTAGAGTTTTAGTAATTTTTTCGTCAGGATTGATATCATAGAATTATTTTACAAGTTATGTTGTTGAGGCTGTGATTCAGTTTTGAGGCAGAAATATGTTTTTCCCTTTATATTTTCGTGTACTTAATAATATCTGTTGAAAAACGGGTTCTTAACTAATATTTATTCAAGTCTTTTTAATGCCTCATTAAAGAATGGTGATCTGCACAACAGCATAACATAAAATTCCCAGTCAGAAACTCGTTTTTAGATAGCTTATTTGAATTATTTAATTTCGACCATAAATGCTTTATTTCTGATCTCCGAAAACCTCTAGATTCAAATTATGGATAGAATGTATGGTCGGTGGATCAGCGGTCTAATGCACAGGCCGTTCGAAACTCCAGCATAGCGATAGTCGGTTCGAGTCCGATGTAGGTACGAGAATTTTTCTCAACTACTTCATATCGGATAGATAGGCGACCGCATGCCTTGTTGAAAAGCAAGTGTATGGTGAGTTGTCTAGATGCCAATCTCGTCTAGTGCTAGCTTGGAGTGCACACCGACCACCCGAGGTGGTGCTGTAGGTTTTCCGGGTTTTCCTACAGCTGAAAAGTGAATACATCACCTGAAACATCAGTAAGTCGCCCCGAAGCGTCACGGCTAATAATAATAATAGCCGTCCTCTACCCGCACAGGCTATGCCTTGGGTACACTCAACGAGTGTTTATGAGGGAGTATTATTATTATTATATTACTATTATTATTATTATTAATAGAATCATAAATCACAAAAGTCCCTACCACAAAAAATTGTCCACTACTTTGAGTCCCTTGATTATGGATAACCCTAAAATCTCCTCACGCCAATTTCAAACTGAATAAGACTATAAAAATTACCTTGTCCTCCATAATTTTTTCATCAATCGCATCAAATGGGTACACGATTGTTTTTGGAGTTTACCTATTATTAGGATCGCAAATCATAAAAAATCGACCGTAATTTTGAATGACCTACATATTTGATCGTTATTTGAATAAAAAAATTGCAACGAAAATTCTTCTGAGCTCTATAAACATTCCTAGATATCGATTTTGAATTTTCAGACATAATCGCCAATCCACTTGTTGCTGCTCACATATTACATTTGCATTGCATTGGTAAAATCAGACTAAATCAAGATACTCAAATTCTTTTCTCACGAAAATAAATAATGTTAATCCTCTTAACAAAGCGCGGCACTGTGCAAGAGGTGTTTTGTGTTGGATCAACCGTCAGAAACCCAAAACAAACAGTCTCTGCTTGAGTTATCGTCGGTTCACAACTTCGTTTGTATTTTCGGCATCGGACCTATCTAGGGTTTACTTCTTGATCTGAGAAAATCACTATGAACTCTATTCTAAAATGTTCATAATTGTTGAAATTATGTGAAAATGCATCCCACCATAATTTTGCAGAATTTTGAAAAGATTTGTTTAGTAATATTTTCACAATGCTGAATGGTACCTGTGATGTATTTAATGTGTTTTCAATGAACTCTAGAATTTCTAGGATTTGTAGGTCATGTTCACCGGCAAAATTCGGTAACATTTTACATACATCCCCTAACGAAAGTTGTGCTTCATTTCTCATATTGAGATTGTAAAAATTTGTAGAAGGATTTGAAAATGTATTTGCATTCGGTACACCCTGTACATTGTTTTGAAATGGCATATTACCTAGAGGTACATTTTCGTAATTTGTATTATTTGCAGATGAATATGCTACCCTTTTCTCATTTTCTAGAAGATGAAAGGGTATTTCTGACAGTATTTGTTATAATATTGTTCAAATCTGAATAAGCTAAACAAATTAAGTTTGAAAGAGAACTTGTCTGAATATATGGAATCTGTTTATTTGATGGTATTTGACTTCTTTGTCCAGTTTGAACAAATGGCAGATTTGTCTGTGCAAAATTAAACGTAGGTAAAGTATAATTAGCAAAACCATGATTATCAGGAACAGCTACTGGTTTTTGTGGGGGTGCCGACATGCTGGAGTTGAATAAACATTTTCAGGAACATTTTGCTGTTGTAAATTTCGACTAATGGCTCCTGTACTTTTAGAGGCTTCTTGTACAACAGGAGTGTCACTGATGGATTTATTAAATTGAAGATTATTTATTACCTTGAGTCTCACTGTATGTGTTTTCAGAGTGAGATACGATTTTTCCAAGATGCATACTTCCATGATCTAGCCTTTTATTTCTTCTTAAGGTATATAAGGTTTCATCTTGTTCCATGGTGATTGTCTATTTTTTATGAAAACAGCCCCAGGTTGGGCGCCAAGATGTGCTGGGTTAGGCTATTTTGAGTCTTAGAAAAATTGACAATTTGTCCAGAAGATGAAGATATATTTGTGGCACTTTGAGTGATGTTGAAAATGATTTCTAAACATATATATCTAACATTATCAACCAATCGTTCACCTAAAATGGTGACCTAACGGAAGTACATAAATTATCAGCAACAAATATTTTACTGACAATTTGTTCAGAGTTCACTTTTCAGAAATGATGTATTCTTGAAAGTTTTACGAATCGAAATGACGCAAGTCACTGATAAGTAACATCGACAAAAACGAAGAGCGCAAAAAATATAAGCAAACACTTGGAAATTTTTCAAACAGAGCAGTGAATTCATATGCTACAGGTAGGCAACTAATAATACACCTTTTGAAAATGTTGGTTAAATTATAATATTCATTCTAGATGGGGGATGAAATTGATGTTTCATCACACGACTTTGCACCTTGAAAGTCAATCGCCGTTTTTACTGTAAGTAAGCCATAGCATACTTATGCTTTTCTTATTCTTAACTCAAAAAACGTATATCTAAGTAAGTGTATCTATAAGTGAAAAAACGCTGGATCCCAACCGCTTTTGTTTAAAACGTCTATACTTGCATAACGGAAACTATAGAAACATAATTCATAGCCATCTTGATTACTCTGATGGCATAGTAGTAAGCGACGTTGACTAGTTGACTGAAGATTCCGTGTTCGTTAGCGGTAATCGGTGTTTTTTTTGAGCAAATTATTTTCCCTTTTTACTTTTGTTAGATATATAAGTTATTGGATATTTGAATAGCTTACCAATTTGGGATTGATATTGAGTGTTAATTTTCTCATAGGTAATATTATTTGCCTACGTTGCATGAAGTGTCAATCGTTTATTTGTCTAGGAGCAGTGCTTATAGAAAAAATAATGTGTGTATTTCGAGCACAAAGTGTTATTGTCGCTCTCTAAAAATTAATGTCTTTGTCGAGCGACAATCAATACACAAATAGCTATTATAGTTATTAACGTTACAAGACCCATATGTAGCAAATAACGGATGGGGTTGAATATTGTAATCCGAGGCGCAGCCGAGGATTATACCAATCGAATCCGTTATTTGCGTATCGGCCGTGTGTCGTTCAAGACTTTCTGTAATCCCGATGGAAGATAACATTTCGATTCTAAGGAAGGAGCAAACCACGTACTTCGTAATTCTATTGCAAGCAGAATAAAGCTTTGAAAAAAAAATATTTGAACAAGTGATTTCTCAACGGCCGCCGGCCGTTCAAAAATCTTAACGGACGGATGAAAATAACATTATGGGATTACGAAAAATAACTAACGTTGAAGTTTTACTTTTTATCAGAATACATGATATATATGATGTTCTAGAAATTACGGAAACAATTTGAATATAATAGATTCACAAGTTTCATTGTTCTACTTACTTTTCCACCCTGGGGTGGAAAAGTATGAGTTTCCTCCCTGATTTGAGGGAGGAAAGTGTGCACTTTATATAGGGTAGGAGGAAAATATTTTTTTTGCTGCATATAAGTAATGAGTTTTGGTCTAGTGGAAAAATAGCGAATCCTTAGATCCATCAGAAACATATAAAGAGATTTTTTATTATTTTTATCATGAAGCATTTCGTGACACGGAGAACTTCGACAAAGTCGAAATAACCTTCTCTCCGCACCTTTCCTTTTGGAAAATTTGAGACAAGTCAAAACAATCAATTTTATATTTGTGATAACTTGTCTCCTAACCAACATAATTGTGAAATTTCGAAGAAAATAACATCAAATATGAGTAATAAGACAATAAGAATCTTTTTACTTGATTCCTAACAACGCCCAGGAACTAAAAGAAATTACTCGGAGTATCAGAAACAAAAATTTTGTGAGGGAAAGTGGGGTATCAGCGAATATTTTCTTTAATTTGTCTGAATCTGCATTAGATGCCAGTGCATCTAATGCTATCAACAGCTCTTGACAAGCTGGGTATTTTTCTCCGTGTTTTAAATCAGCTATGGTACTATGGTACTACTACTACGAAAAATATGTAAAGATCCGCATAATGGCCTTTATTACCTAGTAAATCAGTACCAATTCGGTTTCCAAAGTAATAAAAGTATTACTGAGGCAACGTTCAAACTTTTGAAGCTTGATAATGGAAGAATAGTTGCGTTCGGTGACTTAAAAAAGGCCTTCGACTGTGTAAGTCACAGAATACTGTTACAAAAACTTGAATTACATGGGTTTAGAGAATGTGCATTTGAGTGGTTCCAGTTGTTTTTGAGAAACAGGATACAAAAGTATTCATTGGGCAGAAATCTCTCGAAAACGACACATTCTTGTAAAATTATTTACTTAAAAATTAAAGCTTAGAAAAAAAAGTGAGAAGTTTAACTAAGTTAATGATCAACTTTAATACTGAGATGGAACCACACATTTATTCGTTCGCTTTGATGGTGGAAATGAACGAAAATTCCAAAAAAATTGGGGAAAATATACTGTTCATTCATTTAATACTTGAAAAATATTTTTTTTATAATTTTTATTTATTCATGCATCCCTCCATCAATCAAAAAAAATGTTCTATCATGGTGGCATCTAGAACGTGTAAATTCATCATGACTGATAAATATAGAGGAAATAGAAACTTCCAATTTACACTCAAAATATATTCTTGTAAAGTCACGCTTACAATTGTTTCGACACACAGTGTCATCATGTGAGATGAGTTATAAACTAACTAACGATGAAAACTCATTTTCTTAAATAATTGGACCTGTATAAAATTCCACTAATGACATAGTTTTCAAAAATTTATCCATAACAATGGCAAGTAAAGAATTTCAAACCATAACAATGACAGGTACGAAATTTTATTTTAATTAGAGAGCATTTGATGAGTTGTTACTAGAAAGGTATTAATTATTGGAGAATTGTACAAGTCAATTTGGTCATTAAGAACTAACTTGCTATTATGTCAATGTTTCTTGATTTCTATGGATTCTAATATGTTTAAATTTTGACCTTTAGGTTGAATATTCAAAATTTGTGGATTCTGTGTGAAGCTATGGTTATTGTCAATAAGATGGGTGGCATAGCTTGAATCTTGTTTATTCAATCTGTAACTTCTCAAATGCTCACTGAATCTTTGATTGAAACTGCGGCCTGTGTGGCCTATATATACTGCATTACAATCCTTACTCTCAAGTTTGTAAACTCCAGACCTCTTGAATTTATCCCGTACAGACTTTGCGTTGTTAATAAACGAATATAAGTTGTTAAATGTTCCTAAATGTAGAGGATGCTGTATCGCAGAATGAAATTTTTTATAACATATCAGAATATTTTTTATCCCCCTGAATATTATTGAATGTTGGAAAACTTGGCTAGGGTGAGTCTGAATTAAATTACAACTTCTTATCTTTATTCCACACATTATTTCAACGTGAACAGTTTTTCAAGGTGAGTCTTCAAGCCTAACCTGTTTGAGATTACCTATATGTTGAGCTTGACAAAAATTTTCTGGAACACCTACACCAAAAGGACTGAAACTTTAGATGAATCACTTTAAGGTTGAATAATATTTTATTCGTTTCAGGAATTTCATTCTTAATTTTCAGGAATGAGTGGCGCAAGTGATCATACTTTCCTGAAAAACTTTCTTTCAATTCTTGATAACTAATTGCAAAATCGAGCATTTCAGAATAGTATGTGTTGGGCTGTTCAGTACGCCACTGGTCAACGCATAAAACATACACGAAATCTGGAATGAAAAAGGAAAGTGGTATTTTTTCATTGTACTCAGCAGCTACTTGAATGTTTCCTTTATAACAGACGTTTAAAAGTAAGGGCTACGTATTTCTCATATTTTCAACCGAAGATCGAGTAGAACGTTAATAAAAAATGAATCCGTTTCACCGGAAGAATGTGATAGCTCCTGACAACACACGTTAAAAGATAAGGTAAGGTACGCCAGAGCTTATGTGAACAAAAGATATTGCACACATGAAATTTTTCAATTTTTCGCATATACCTAGTGAACCTCCGCTTTAAGGGACATGAAATGGTTTGAGTATCGATGAAAAACGTGTTCATCAATTTACTGAGTACAAGAGAAGTTTTCCCCTTCGCCACACTAGTAATTTCATTCATATATGGGCATTTCGATAATTAAGTTCTTCATCAGTAGGATTACTAAACCTAGGATTAGTACCAAATCATTGAAATTTATATCTATGCAATTGTTATGATTAACATAATATAAAACAGGAGTTGATCCTAACTTGTAAACAAACCTACTGTCAGGTATAATTACAACTAAATTAAAATGTTATTAATTACTTTGTCGGACTAATTTTAAATTTCGAATATTGATTTTATGATGAGTTTCTAGTAAATGATCAGCAACACTCGACTTATTTTCCCGTGAATATTCAGCATGGGCTAAATGTTCACGAAAACGTACATTCGTTGGTTTGACTATAATAAATATTATCACAATTTTTACAGATAATTTCATATATTCCTGATCTATCTAAAGTTGGAATTTTGTCTTTTGAGTTGCTTAATATCATTTGGAGATTGTTCGTACTGCTATATGAAAAATACTGCGATATTTTATAAAAGATTCTGTGATATCGTCACACGGTCCTTCCTTATTACATATTTTTAGTTTTTCGTAAATATCTCAGAAACGTCTACACTTAGGCACATGAGATGTTATGTCAAGTATTGTTGTTCCGGGTTTCTCTCCATGTTATCTGTTTCAGGTCCCTATAAGAATAATTTTCACATTTTCTGGAGTTTTTGAACTATGGTCTAGATTTTCTGGAAAAGAGGGTTGTTAATTCGCCAATATTTTGAAAACTGTTGAATCTAGGCTCAGATAACCGTATTCAAATCTAGTCTTATTTTCTATACTAAATCGAATGAAATTATAAAATTGGGGGGATTACATTTGAAAAAATTGGCTTTGATAGTCTTTCCATTCATATCTATATCAATGTCTGGCGAAAGCCCTGTATAACTTATATTGAATTGATGTCAGAATTATGCAGAATTGGGTCCTCTTCTACATCAATACAAAATCAAATATAAAAAATCCCGTGCAGAAAATATAAAAATTATGTCTGTATACCAAAGTAACAACTTGAAGTTTGAAATATTTTGATAACGGATAGACTTGGGTATACATGAAATGCGTTCAGAACTTACGTAAAATATAGAAATGTGATAATATACAGGAAATACCTACTAATTAAAATAAGGGAGTTAGGGTCCACTTCCGTTACAATCAAAAGTGCCACATTCTTGAAAATATTTTATTGTTTCTCTCTGAGTTTTATTGAATTACTTATTTATTGTCAGTACACTCACTGCTGATTCATAAATAAATTGAAATGTAAAATTGGATAGCCTCATTAACAATAGTAAACTGCCAAATTCGATCCACTTATGTACCTACCTATGTGTAATAACACTTATCGCCAACTTACTTTACAATGTTACTGTCTTCTTTTTTTATATAAATAATAGTTTTCCTCTTTTGACCTTGAACATTCCATCACTTTTTCAACCGTCACAATTAAATTTGAGTGCTTCCACGTTTCCGTGTACTTTTTTTTTATTACAATATCCGCCATTTTATCATTGCTTTTTTTATTATTGCAATCGATAGTCCATATGAAACACTTCATTTATGTCAACCTTGTACATTTCAAAGATATCTTGAATTATTATAATAATATTTATTCATCTGTCAGAAATTATAGTGATACAATTTAGATAAAAAGAAAAAGTCATGAACAAATATAGAGAAATCCCATAGAAGAGCAAGTCTGTGCATGGGTTCTATGAAAAGAAAAAAAATATAAATATGTAAAGAATTATGAAGAATGAGTACAATAATCGTTTTTCGTAGATGAAAGTATGAGTTTATAACATAATAATGACAACTCAATAGCATTTATACAATTGAATATAACATATACGAACATATACATATTTATAGGTATCAGATCACAGTTCATGTTTTTGTTTACTGATCAATAAGTTTATGAATATCTAGTCTGTGAATGCTATCAATCCATTTCTTAGCTAGTCTGTTGAATAGGGATGTTTTGGTTATTTGTTTTAGTTCCATTGGGATGAAATTATAACTTTTCGGGCCTAGATATGAATACATTCTTTAGATTATAGTTTTTTCCGGTCTTATAGTAATAAAATTTGAATTGGATTTATATCTGGTATTATGGTCATGGTCAATTTTTTTACCTCTGATTTATTTTTATGTTGTTGTATAATAGTTCTGAGAAAGTGCAACTGTCTTATATCTAGATTTTTTTTCCTCGTAAATTTTCTCTGATACATGGTTTTTAAAACATATCGTTGGATCATTTCTATGTTTGTGATGTGACATTTATATGCCCCTCCTCATGCAACAATTTCATATATCAAGTGGCTTTCAACAAGAGAGTGGTATATGGTCCGTATTTGAAATGTATTGCAATAATTCACAAGATATTTCCTTTTGTAAAGCACAGTTCGCAGTTTCTTTACAATGAAATTTATGTGAATATCCCATTTCAGATGAGAATCTACTTGGAGTCCAAGATATTTTATATTCGACACAGAATGTATGTTTAGGGGTGTTCCATCTACGGATATGGAGAGATTGTTATAGTCCGGCAGATATTTGGAATATGTAGTGAAGGCCACATAGTAGGTTATACCTAAGTTCACTGTCAGTAGTCTACTCTCGGACCATGTCATGATATGTGAAAAATCACTTTCGGCTGTTTCCTTCAGGGAAGTCCAGTTTATTGCTTGGTAGACTACGGCTGTGTCATCGGCAAAACTAATTATATGACCTTTCGTTTCAAGGTAAAGTAAATCATTCAGATACAGATTGAAGAGAATCGGCCCCAGTACCGTTCCTTGAGGAACACCATATTCAACTATTCTATATTCACTAGTTTCCTTTCCTATTCTCACACATTGTTTTCGGTTGCTGAGCTAGCTCTTCATCATATTATATGGTATTCCTCTCAATCCAATTCCCTCCAATACTTCCAGTAGTTGACTGTGACTAACAGTATCGAAGGCCTTCTTTAGATCTACGAATATACACAGGGTTGGAATACTTGCACCAATGCTACTGCTAATCCTGTCAACTAGAGAAAGAATTGCATCCTGGGTGGATTTTCCTTCCGTAAAGCCAAATTGATTTTTTGACATTATTTCGTTTTTTTTTCAGATATGACAAGATAATTTTTTTAGTGCTTTTTCGGATATTTTTGCGAAATTTGATATAAGAGATATAGGACGATAATTATTAGTATCAATCTTTTTTTCCGCTTTTATAGATAGGAGTCACCACTGCAATTTTGAATGCTTCAGGATAATTTCCACTATTTATTGACATGTTGAAAACGTATGCCAATGGTCTATCAATCTCATATGCAATATCTTTCAGATACTCAGATTTGATATTGTCCAGTCCGGGTGATTTTTTGTTTTTAAGTTCGTTTATTAGAGTCATCATTTCGATATCTGAGACTTCTTCTAGGAAAATTGATTTTGCACAGTTCATTTTTGGAAAAAGGTGTTTTACTTGCTTTTCAAGGATTGTATTCGCCAAATCTCCTCCGATATTACAAAACAATTTATTGAAAACGTTTGCAATATCTACTGCATATTTCGTGATTTTACCCTCTTCAGTCTGTATTTCTTTTATCATTTGGTGATTTTTCGTTTTGTTAATTAAACTATTTATTGCTTTCCAAAGTTAACTCGAATCATTCTTATTCGTATCTATTTCTTTTTGGTAGTATTTTTTTTAGCTTCTTCTACTAGCTTACCGAAAGTATTTTTGTATCTTTTATATTCTCGACATTTGTTCAAAGTAGGATCCCGTTTCATTTCAGCGTACAATTTTTTTTCAGATACTGACTTCATTAGTGATTTGGTCATCCATGGGTTTCTTCTTATGTCATAATTTTTCATTTCAACTTTATTTTTACTGATCTCGATGATATTTTGAATTTTTTCAATCAATAAATTAGCTGCCTGGTCAACGTCATATAGAGAATATAAGTCCAGCCAATTTTCATTCTCTGCGTTTATTTTCAACTTATTTCTGTCTACGAAAAATTTGTGTTTTTGAGTGAATTGATTTAGATTTCTTTCAGTGTTATTTTTAGATGACATTATCTGTATTATTGTGGAAAAATGATCGGTTACATCTGACTCTAAAATGATGGATTTATATAATAATTTTTTGAATACATCACTAAGGAAACAGTGATCAAGACAGGATCGGGAATCGTTTGATACCCTTGTAAACTCATTGATATACGAGATATATCCATGTGAAGTCATGAGATTCATGTAGTTATTGGATATTTCATTTTCACTTTTTATATCGATATTTATGTCGCCAATTAAAATAAACGTATTGTTATTTTTATTATTTTGTCGAAAGTATTCATCTAGGCTTCTCAGAAATTCATGCTCATTGGAGTTAGGTGACCTGTACATTAAAAAGTAGTTTCAAATATCCGGCTTATTTTTGCACTGGAAATTTAAAAGTACCGAGAAGAGATACGGAAAAGTAATTCCGGAATGCTAAGTCAAAAAAAATTGAAAAATGGAGTGAGTAAGAAAGCTCAGGAGGGACACCTGAGCTTTCTTAGGAAGCCGCGTGGAAACGTTATTTCCATCTAGTAGAGCGGGTACAGAGAAGACCTCTAATCGTCTTGGTAGAACTCTATCGGCTTGATCCTGGTGTTTGGTATCCAAGAGAATTATTATTAATAACTGACTCATCTCAAAAGAATAGCGATTCGCGTAGAGTTTCGGACATTACTTAGAGTTCTTTTTCGTGATCAACCCTGTATACAGAATTGACATTTGCTGATTTCCAAAGTTTTCTTCTTAAAAGGCAGTCTCTGACACATCGTACACTTACGGAATAACTGGTAAACCGACTCTGTTGGAGCTTTCACACGCATTTTAGAACTTCTTTTGAATATCAATCAACGTTTTTTTCGAAATTCGATTAATTAAAAAATCAAAGCTGACGGTCCAACACGTTGCGACATCTACTGACCAATAGCAGATGTTATGACTCGTGAATCAAATTTCTACCTTTCAACAGTACTGATTTCTTCACAGTAAGAATTTCAATCTCAGTCCGATGATATCCAGAAGATGGCTGTGATAGTCGAAGTTGGAGAAAAAATTAAACAAGAGAGATTTTTCAATATTGGTTTTGTTGGAATAATGGAGCTGATTTTATTTGTAGTAGGGCATAATTTCTTCTCTCCATCTGATAATTAGTTTATACATATCATTTGTAGTTATAGCGCTCACAAAGAATTATTTTATAAATTTGATTGAAACTCTCGTTTGCCTGCCTAGGCAGGAAAATAAAAACTCTGTGATTTGTGATAAAAAATATATATTTGAAAATCATATATTTCAGTTTAACTCAATCCAGATTGCAATATCTATATCTGTTTGGGGCTCAGCTCAAATTTCTGTTGTGAAACAACTACAATCTTTGCAAAAATATTGGGTAGCAGAGTTCAAACGAGGCCGTACGACCTGCGAAGACGAGCATCGCAGTGGTCGACCAAATGAGGTGACGACTCCAGAAATGTTGAAGAAAATCCACAAAGCGGTACTAGATGATCGTCTACTGAAAGTGAAAGTTAAAGTAGGCATTTCAAACAGTGCGGTACATCGCATATTAACTGAAAATTTGGACATGAGAAAGCTGTGCGCAAGATGGGTGCCGCGTTTGCTCACAATGGAACAAAAACAGCGCCGTGAAGATGTTTCCATCGAGTGTTTGGCAAGGTTTCAAAGAAATAAAGCCGAATTTTTGCGCCGTTTCATAACCATGGATGAAACATGGGTCCATCACTACACACCCGAAGCAAAATTACAATCAAAACAATGGACTGAAAAGGGAG
Organism: Chrysolina americana; assembly: GCA_958502065.1. Lineage (NCBI taxonomy): Eukaryota > Metazoa > Arthropoda > Insecta > Coleoptera > Chrysomelidae > Chrysolina > Chrysolina americana. The sequence goes on from OY293418.1 coordinate 21,638,585, forward strand.
AACCGGCTCCAAAGAAGGCAAAGACCGTTCCATCTGCAGGCAAGGTCATGGCGTCGGTTTTTTGGGATGCGCGTGGGATAATTTTCATTGACTATCTTGCAAAAGGAAAAACTATCAACGGCGAGTATTATGCGAACTTATTGCAACGTTTGAGCAAAGAAATCAAGCAAAAACGGCCGCATTTGGCTAAGAAGAAAGTGTTGTTTCATCAAGACAATGCACCAGCTCACACATCCGTTATTGCAATGGCCAAAATTAATGAACTAAAGTTTGAATTGCTACCTCATGCACCCTATTCGCCAGATTTAGCCCCCTCGGATTATTTTCTGTTCCCAGATTTGAAAAAATGGCTCGGTAGTCAAAGATTTTCCAACAATGAAGAGGTTACGTCGGCAGTTAATGGCTATTTTGAGGACTTTGACGATTCTTATCATAAAAAGGGTATCGAACTTATTAAGCATCGCTGGGAAAAGTGTGTGGAGCTAAAAGGAGATTACGTTGAAAAATAAATATATTTTTTTCCAAAATTTTTGTATTTTCTTTGTTGGGCCAGGTACTTCAGGGACCACCCTCGTATTTTACACTTTGTGGAATTGTGAGGGAAGAAGGATATTTCGGCTTAATATATTTCTGCAAACTTTTCAAAATTTGCTTGAATTCACACATCATTATTGTATTGAAATTATTTCAATTAGGAGCAGCCATCGCCGTCTAGATGAATTCTTATCACCCACTTTTGTCTTTTAGTATAGATTTTCGCTAAAAAAATAATCAAATGGCCCCCTGCCCCAAACAAGAGACCGTGAAAGGAAGTTTAATGATTTGTTTTCTTTGTTTTTATAATAGAACATGAATAGGAACATTTGCAAATCCAAATCAATAATTAATCAGTTTTCCCAATTTTGCTAAACACCTCCACTTATCTGGCAAGTAAAATGGTTCGAAAACGTGAGGAAACGGTGTATCAAAGCCTGTGACACGGGCGATAGGAGCCTCTAGATGCAAGAAACATTCTTCCTGAAAAAAAAAAGTTAATCAGGTAAATGTTTATCACAAGTGGCCGATATTTCGCATGCAATTCAAAGTATTTCCCATTGTGGTGAAGATAATGATTATATTTATTTTGGTCTTGGTTTTGTTTCTATTTCATTAAAATTATAGAAAATTCAATATCAAATTCAGTATGTGAAGAATGGTTATTGACCGTTCTAAAAACATGAAAGACCGTTTGGAATATTTCTATCACTCCTGAAATTCATGAATTATATTCAGAGGTATGCGATATTTATGTCGATTGAAACGGAATATTAACAATTCTCAAATAAATTACTGAAATTTTGATTCGTAACACATTAAAAACAATCTGTTTATATTTTGTTCACAAACAAATATTTTCGAACAAGTACCAAATTATTTTCGAAAAATGAGGAATAATGACAAATGTACCCACAGGCATAGCCTGTGCACACAAATACAAAGGACGATTTTTGGTGGTGTATTCACTTTTCAGCTGTAGGAAAACCTACAGCACCACCCCGGGTGGTCAGTGTGCACTACAGGCAAGCACCAAACATCTAGGCAACTTGATCACACTTTTTTCACAAGCTTGTTCTAACTGACAGATAACTGTTCTGTAGTATTTAATTGATTCTTAATCGTAATGAATATCCTAAACTTCCTAGAACTGAGAAATAATCAGAAAACGTGAAATATCAAAAGAATTGTAGAACCTGAATATGGAAGATCATAGACATTTCAGAATCATCTAGAACTCTGATGAGAACGCAAAATAAATCACTCCAAAAAAACACGGCAATGCTAGGTAAAACTGTGAGTTCGCACACGCTGTATAGTGCCTCTCCGGCACATTTTTCAAACTATATTCGAATTCAAAAATATTAGTAATCCTTTTTTTTTGTAAAATTTGTCTTTACGAATCCCCTAGGTTTCCGGTGAAATCCCTCAGAAATAAAAGCTTCTATTATAATAATTTTCCCACAACCCCCAAAGAAACTACACACAAAAATCAAGAAACTATGTGCAAAAACAAATGGTAACACTCGCTCATTTGATTTATTTTTTATTAAGATTATGCAAGTAGCTGTTATACTAAGCACTTTGATTAAGACTCTCAGCAATAACAATATTTTCATCTAGTTATCAATCATATATGATTCCTATTCAATATAATTCTCGCGAGAAAGATATGTCGACGTAAGATGAAATACCATATAGAGCTTTTTCTAGTCACGCGCAGTGGCATCTAATACCATTAGGATTGATGGGTTGACGCGTTATATTTTTCCAAATATCTGTCCCAAGTCAAATTACACATAACTGTTATAATGATTTTAAAACAAACAAAGATATGCACAATATGAATACTCGAAGAAAGAATGAAATTCATACCCTTGTTGCCAGGTATAGAATTACACAAAATTCTCCCAACTATATCGGTACCAGAATTTATAATCATTTACCACATGATATTAAAACATCTTGTAATGTTAAACAATTCAAATATAATTTGAAATCATTTTTGTTGAAACATTGCTTTTATTCCATTGACGAATTTTACTCTGGATAGATTTTTATTTCAAATATGTCTTATTACTTATATATTCTTCTAGACTGACTATTCCTGTACGAAATGTACTTTTGTCGTTTAAAGGAAAATAAATTGATTTGATATTATTTGTAATCTGAAAGTTCCGTTTTTTTTTTGTCATCCTGGGTTGTGGTTAAAAGTGTGTACACATCTCGCTGGAAAGAGCACTTCCGTAATATACTATCATTAACAAGATAAGGTAATTACAAAATTGAATTCAAAACATGAAGTATGATTTAATAATAAGCAGTTCGTACGGCTTAAATGTGGAATCAAACACCATGGGGATATATAAAAAATATGATTGTTAGATAAACCATTATTGGAATAAGTAGATAGATAAAAAAATAAGGCGCTATGTGTTACTGGGAAAGAAAAGGTTCATAATAAACTAGGACGAGGATTGTCTAGATCAAATACGTTGCTTTAGCAGAAAGCATATTGACTTCTTCATCTGAAGATATTAAGTATGGGTTTTGATGATGTTTGGAAGAAAACAACAATAGTAATAATAATTGAGCATCTACTGTAAAAAAGTATTGAAGTTATGAGTTTTGTTAATATACGGTATACCAATAATTTTCACAAGTAGGCGTTATCTTTTCGGAATCATCGTTGAGAAGATATCTCTTACACCGCTAACTTACAAAATTGAAAACAGAAATTTCAATTATTCAGATGACGATGAAGATTTGAATTACCTGTATGGTTGCAGCCATTTCAGCTCCAAATCCTCCAGTCAGGGGTGCTTCGTGTGCGATGAGAACCCTTTTAGTTTTCTTGACGGACTGAAACAAAACAACTACTAGATTTTCTAATATTTTTCAATTAGGATCGGTAGTACTACTGGTTTAGACCGTATTTACAGAAAATTATACGGGACGTGGTTTTGAAATCACTTTAAAAAAGAAGACTCTCGCCATCCTAACTCATATAAGTTGCTAAAGTACCAAAACTTGTTCAGGCAACCAATAGGACCATTCTGTCGAATGCGTTATTCAATTATCCGTTATCTAACGACGGTCGCTAGTAATATCCCAACAAATCCCAACTGTACAGTCAACGTCTGAGGATTCAACAAGTTATGAATTATTCCCGTAGAGACAGAAATATACTTTATTGTTTGACAAAAATCGTTCTTATTGACAAACGTTAATATCATTCGGAAAATTATATGCATTACTGAATATTGTTTTATATATCACTACATTAATGTGATTGAAAACATGTCACAATAAAAACAGTGTCAAACATGTTTCAAAGGTAAACACAGACTAAGGGCAAAAAGAAGTTCACCAATCATTTAGGACAACTTGCGTCAGTTGCTAGGGATTAGCCAATGACATTTCGAGTTCCTTACTAACTGAACTCAGTTTAGTTAAGCCGTAGACACAATGGCAGTTTCATATAATAAGTTTCACGTTTTGCGATTACGTTTTCAGTTATTTATTCCTCCCTTACCCTGGACAATGGAGTCCTGAAGCGTGTGTTGGAGTCTGAGGATGGCGGAGAAGACTGGCGTCAGACAGAAGTACCCAGGAACAGAAGAGAAATCTATGATTGGGTTACTGGAAGACATCTGGGAGTGAGGCAACGGTTTTCCTAGTGTACTGTATGCGTCAGTATAACGTAGGTAGCCCCTTCGAAAGAATCGCCACAGACATCGCTAGTCCATTTCCATAATCTGAATACGAAAATAAGTACGTCCTTTTGGCAATGGATTACTTCAGCAAGTGGGCCGAAGCTTATGCCCTGCCCCACCAGGAAGCCATCACCGTCGCCTATGTACTGGTGGATATGTCGATTCGGTGTCCAAAGCTCGATGGAATGGTGGAGAGGATGAACAAAGCGATAAACCGATTACCAGAAAGATTGGAATCAGTACCTTCATTTGTTCCTGATGGCCCATCGTTCCGCAGTACACGAGTCAACTTGCCAAGAAGATCCGAGAGCTGCGACTTCCCTGTTACCTGAAGTTTGAAACGCCATCAGGACCATACACTATAGGAGAAGAGTGCGTCAGTACAATTCGGCAGAGAATGGACGACATCTACGAACAAGTCCGTTTGGACATTCATAGTGCCAGTGACAGAATGAAAGAGACCTATGTCATCAAGGCTGTACAACACCAAACAGCGACGTGGACTATCATCAAAGCTGCAGAACTCATAGGAAGGTTATGAAGTCGCTAGCTCACCAAGACCGAGAGAAGACAATATTCACCGTCGGCTCAGGATTGTGGCTGTTCACACTTATGCCATTTGGCCTCTGCAATGCTACAGCCACATTCAAAAGATTTATGGAAATCGTTCTGAAAGGACTTTCATGCAAGACATGTCTGGTGTTTTTTGGCATACACAATTGTGGTTGGCAGATCATTCGAGGACCATGTGAAAAAACCTGGCAGTGGTGTTTCTGCTACTTAAAAGCTCCTAATTGAAGCTGAGCCCCAAAAAATTAATCTGTTCCAGAAGGATTGTAGATTTTAAGGGGGTCGTACAGGCTGAATTTTGAATGGCTTATAGCGGTTGTTAGAAAGAGATGTTAGATAGAGGATGTGTAATTTCTTCGATCATAAATTAATGACGCATAGGTAACGATACAATAATCGAACTGTATCTCGGCCATGTTGTCTCTGGGGAAGGAATAGCAGTATATGAACAGAAGATCAAATCTGTTAAGGAATTGTCTATTCAAAAAGACATACACCACCGATACACCGATACGTGCTAGGACTTGCTAACATCGCAAACCACAGACTAGACTCCCGGTAGGAAAAACAAAGTTCCAGTGGTCCGGAGAATACCAAAATTCGTTTAGGAAACTAAAAACGGCCTTGATCAATGTATCCGTTCTGAGCTATCCTCTTCCGATTGTAAATTACATTTTGGAAACTAACGCAAGAAATAAGGGAATAAGCTGTTCTGTCTCAGATCCATGAAGGACAAGAGAAGATAAGTTGTTGATTCAGTAAGACCCTAAGTAAACCAGAGCGCAATTACTGTGTTACCAGGCAGGAGCTGTTGGGTGTTGTTGAATGACTAGAGTACTTTTACAAATACGTAAGTACATGGTAAAATATTTTTATTGAGAACTGAACATGCAGCCCTCAAATGGCATCTTCAGTTCAAAAACCCCGAGGGTCAAGTGACACGTTGGATTTAGAGTGTCCAAGAATTCAACTTCGATATTGAACATCGAGCGGAAACCAGCCACAAGAATGCGGATGCCATATCGCGAAGACCATGCCGAGGTGACTGCTCACATGGCCGATGAACAGAAGAGAAATAAACAATACTTTGCAGGAGCACGGCTGTAGGTGATAACTGAAATGAACAATAATCCAGAAAGACCAAGAGAAAGATTCAGATCTTGGTTTAGTCATCGGCTGAAAGAAGAGCGATCGGAGACCGTCGTGGCATGAAATAGCCGATTATTCAACAGTCCTTAAATCTTACTTGGCTCAATGGAACTCCTTCACCCTGGACAATGGAGTCTGGAACGCGTGTTGGAGTCTAAGGTAGGCAAAAGAGAGGATGTGCTCCGAAAAATCCATGATGGGGCACCGGAGGACATCTGGGAGTGACGAAAACCCTCCGGCCAATTTTCAAGCCGATGTTAAAGACTGGTCCAGAAAGTGTACTATGTGCGTTGCCAGCAATGGACCTCGAACAAGACATAAGGACCAAGTCCGCAACATCAGACCTCTGGAAAATGAAATAACGTTCCAGAAGTTCATGTCTCTTTAATCAGACGGGCATAAAGTTATACATGGAGTAACCCGAGACGAGCCACGAAACCTTTTCAAAGTGCCTGCCGATTACGCATTAGCTCATTGTGTAACAGAATATCTCTAAATGTCCAGAAGTATCGCCGTGGTATTCTCCAAGAAGTTCGGTCGACTCCAGTTGAGGAAGGGAAACATCTAGTATCTAGTTACCCAGAAGCATTCTCGAGATGAACTGTCCTATGAAGATGTCTGTGAGAGCCTAGGCAATCAAGACTGTGGAGTGTTACTTCCATCGAACTTCAAGGTGCATATATGAAGAATCTCGACACACTTCAAGGGCGACATTTCGGGACAGAACTTGTTTAAGAATGGAGAAATGTAGGAAACCTGAAGCCGGGCCTGACCACGTCTGTTTGGATATTCACGCTCAGCCTGCCAGATGATCTCATCTCTGATCGTTAACAGTACACCCATAACTCATCACTTCCAAGAAGGAACAAGATAGAAAGATCAAGAGAAGTCGCTAAATGACGGCGACACCTCTCGGCGTTTCCAGATTTGTTTTTTAAACAATTTCAATGAATTCGAACATCTGACAGAAACAACTACTTCCCTGGATGATGCCACAACGGATATTAAACTACATCTGACAAATATTATGTGGAATGTTCTTTCACAATATCCAATTGCAAGTGCTTATCGTATTGAACAGTAGATTATCCTTTAATTGGCTGGGGATGACCACCTGCAGACATGCATGTTTCGGGTTTTTGCCTCTCGTCGGTGCTAGGGTAGATCTGACAATTTTAGAGTCGTCCTGTCTCTGCCCAATGAATGATGATCAACTGTTCAACTAATATTTCCTGACAGATGAACAATGTCATGCCTTCATATATAATTCGATGGGCCTCGGAAGAGTACTTAAATATAATCCTGTGACTCCACAGATTTGTATTGCTGTGTAATAATAGTATAAATGCTCTGATTATCCTGAAATGAACTTTAAAATCTCTCACAAGCAACGAACGTACTCACCTTACAGACAGTATCCATATCCCACGGCAAAATAGACACTAGATCAATGACTTCACACGAAATCTTGAATTTTTCTTTTGCTAATTCTGCAACTTCCTTGAGAACATGCACTTGAGTACCCCAGCCTATAAGAGTTACATCACTTCCTGAAAGTAAAGAAAAAAGGCTTAAATAACGACATCAAATAACGACATGATTGATACTAATAAACATGCTTTGCAATGCTCCCTGTAACAACTAGCAGATAAAAATCAAAACAGTTGACGATCTGTATACTAGTTTCACGGTTTTACCGGTCATCAGTGCAGACCTAGTCAGTACGGAGAGCAAATGCTCAAATCCATCATACTGGTATGTCAAGTGGCTCAATGATAATTACAGTACCCACTAGGAAAGTGGGCAATGCACCATCTATGGAAACCACAGATAGTAAAGTAAAGTTTATTTCCCAGAATCCATTATTGCGATTACATAGTTTTCAGAACTGTTTTCATACATAAACAATGAAAAAAACCCTAGAAGGGTGTAGGGAACAAATCAAGTTTAAAAAGTATCATTAACGCATACAGTGTAAAAATATTATTAGACCAATAAATTTCACATATAAAAAAGACACACTTATCAATACATAATAATAATACTAGAAACAAATATATATAAACATTTGCCGGGGATGATATCAGCTCACTCATTAAGACTGACATTGAAAGAACTCCTCTATTCGATGAAAGACATGAGAATAGAAGAGCTTTTTCAGTTCCTTTTTAAATATTTCAATATGGTCAATATCTTGTATTGTCTTGGGGATATGATTGAAAATTCTTCTAATTCTGAAAAATTCTAGTGACCGTGGATGTCCGCCGTTCTACTGAATGTGCTGCGGTTGATGAATATCTGCAGTAAGATCTTGTAGATATACAGGTTTATCACGGTGAAGATTTGTAGTCTCTCAAAATGAGGTCTACATGTTTTCCTTCTATCAAGATTAGATATTACTCTAATTACTTTCTTCCGGAGAATGAGTGTGAACAGTCCTGCATGATCCCCAGAATTCAATTCCGTATGAAATCAGACTGTGAAAGTAAGCATAGTAGACGTTGATTACCGCACCTGGGCAGTCTTTTATTCAAATTTTCTACGTGATCACAGAAGTTCAGGTTTTTATCTATATATTGTGACAATTTCTCCTCAAGCCGGTCCTGACGGAGCTCGTAAACAGCACAGAAAACAACGCTATTTATAGCCGATGATGTCACCATTAACTTCGCCGCTGGCGATTGACACAAGATCATTCGAGAAGCGAAATCTAGTCGCCAGTCGAAATTCGAGAAAGAACTGGAGCCATTTCACCACGCTATATAAAAGGAATCTCCACGGCGAGAAGGGAGTTTTTGGAATCAGCTGGAGTACGATATTTTAATAATAGAGAGTGTCAGTAAAGATAAATTAAAATAGTGACTTGTGATATAAATTATTGATTAAGACGTGTGTAAATAAATTATAAAAATTAGTTGAGTGCAGTTTTATTACAATATATGTGAAGTAGTTACCGGAATATTGGGTTTTGGATTTCGTGGATGTTGAAAAGAAATATTGAATGTCTTCGAGCTATTTAGCAATAGTTTGTTGTTTGAAAACCATTGAATTATTTCATTCATAAAACTTTGGCTTTTTGTAACCAGTTCGCCCCAATTTGTGTCATCGACTACAATACTGGTGTCATCTGCAAATAATGAAAAGAATGGGGAAAATTGTGAACAAGATCATTAATATAAATCAAAAACGAAGTTGGGCCAAGTATAGACCCTTGCGGATCGCAACATCTTACTTTTTGCCTTTGTGATTCTGTGTTTTTTGTAAATCAGCAACCATTTCACACAGCCTAACTGATACTTCGCGACCTGTCAAATAAGATTCGAACCAATCATGAGGTAATCCTCTCAGGCCATAGAAAAATGGTTTGTCCAAAAGAATGTTGAAGTCTACACAACCAAACGCTTTTGACAAATCGCAAAATATTCTATTTTAGAGTGTATTGAATTTTTGTTCCAAATTGGATATTATCTTATTGACGAGAGAGAATGTATTTTTACGTTCGCGGAAACCAAACTGAATTTTTTTATATTTTTCCAAATATTTAAGTAATTGCATTTTCACTACTTTCTCCAGAATTTTTGAAAACACTGGTAGAAGTGTAATCGGTCTGTAGTTTGAAATAATCTCTTTTTCCACCTTTTTGAAAATAGGTTTAACGACTCCAATTTTGAAGAGCTAGGGGTAGGTTCCTGTGCTAAGCGAGAGATTGAATATAAATGGCAGGGGTGGAACAAGGTATCAAGACATTCCTTCACCAATGTAATCGGAATATTGTCGTGACAGCAAGATTTCTTATTAGCCATACCTTGAATTATGTCCCTTATATTGTGTTCTGAGATAGGATGAAAGTAAAATGAGTTCATGTTATTGAAACAAACATTATTCAAGATATTTGTGTGATTTTGATCGCTAGTTAATACAGATGTAAGACCAAATGCCTCGCTGACAAAAAAGAACAGAATTCTTCACAAACCTCTTGTTGATTTGTGACTGAAATTCTATTCTTCACAATATGAATTTCACTGTGTTCGTACTTTTCACTCGACCCAAGGATTCATCAACAAACTTCTAGGTGGTTTTAATTTTGTTTTCAGAGACATTGATTTTTTCATTGAAATATATTTCCTTTGCTTTTTTTATACCTTTTATTAGAGTCCTGCAGTGGATATTGATTAACTCAATCATACGTATATTTTTAGTTTCTTTTTTCAATTTTATCAAATACCTTTTATTTTTGCGCGTTTGTAAGGCCATGTGAACTTCGATTTTTTGTTCATCATTTCGAAGAGAGGACGACTTGAGTGAGAGCTAGAAGCATCTAACTTGAGGAGTTGGCCACAGTGATCAGATATACCTATTTCTATATTTTCAGCCATCTTCCTAAGCCCTACGTCTTTCATCTTTTATAATGAAATTATCAAGAAGTGTTCTCGTTGTTGTTTGATTCTTGTCGGTGTCCCTACTGTTGTTCTTAGGCCATACTGATTCAGTATTATATTGAGTTCTTTTTTTATAGTATTTTTTGTAAGAAAGTTAATATTGAAGTCCCCGCCTAAAACTGCGATTGTGCTTATTGAAAATTTCATGCAACAGGTTCTCAAAAATTTGTATCTGTTGATAATAATTGATCCAAAAGGATTATTTTACCAAATGAGGTGATACATGTCTCAGTACTAAAACTTGATTCGATGTTATTCGATAAATATTCCATGGAGATTTTTGTGTTGTAGAGTATAATATACTTACCCTTTACTATAATATCAGCCCGACCAATTGGCAGCTGGTAATCACCTACTGGTACTTCATCCACCGCCGCCCTATACAAAATTTTCGGTTCCAAAATCAAACATGGATCTGGATCCCTTATACAACTCAAGAGGAGACCTTTTGCTTTGATTGGACTACTTGGAACAACTACCTGAAAAAGTTCAAATAAATATCCAGGGAACAATGATTGGAGTAGAGTACTGAAAACAAAAAATGACCGGTAAAATTTTAAAATAGTTTTCAACGAAGATCTAGAAAGAAGTCAACACATCAACAAGAGAAGTATGTATTTCATATTGTCCCACATTGTCTAGTGTAATAAGGTCAAGCATGATGTGCCTTGCTCTAATGTTAATCCTGGTGAGCAGAGCTTTTTTTCTTGCATTACACTGCGTACCTTGTTTACACCTGAAAATTGAAAGAGCCTCTAAAAAAGAGTCAGTCGCTCCAGAGCGCTTCGAAATATAATAATAGAGTTCTCTTTCTCAGATCGACCTGACTATTTTGGTCTTTTCGACCGTTCATACTGAGCTTTTAGATCTGCTAGAGACTGTGCCTTTTATCGAACGGCAACGTTTTGGGGCCCATTTGCTCAAATATTAAACTGGTGTGAAGTTAGCGGCTTTTTTGTAGCCTTCGAGTCGTTCAAGTCGAGTTGGATGACATGGTAAGAGTTTTTAATATTTCGTTTGTTTCTTCTTTCCGTTACTGGCTGCACTTTTACAAGCAACGCTCAAAGGTGTTCAAGAGACACCATTTTGTTTCCCGTTATTGTTCATAGTTCACCAAGTGAATTGAATAAAAGCTTTCAGTCTGTTGCTGAAGAGCTGACGTGACAAAAACTAATCGCTGAAACTTTTGAAACCAGTAAGAATTCAAAAGAAATCGTAGAAGGTAGGAATCATATCAGCCCCAAGGACGGGACATTCAACTATAGGATACCTATGGTAATGGCATTGTTCGTATTGAAAAACTGTTTCTGAGAAAAATATAAATTTGAGCTCTCACTCATTACACTACCATGACAAATTAGAATCACCAAACTTCAATTACCCACATTGACTCTCAGCAGAAAATAGGTACTTTATTTTTAATGGGTGTGAAATTCATAGTAACCTACCCAATAATGTTAAAGGTATTACCCCCAGAAACCTTACATTCGCTTTTCTCAGGTCAAGAGGGCTGAAGTCGGAAACCGAGGGATTCATAATGGCCTGCCAGGATGATGTCTTTAACACCCTCGTCTACCGTAGTAGTAGCAGAGCGTGTCGTGAGGCAGCTGAGACCCTAAAGCATTTGCTGTCAGCTTGTACAGCTTATGCGGTCAGGCATAACGCGGCCCTACAAATGTTGTACTACCATCTACGATACTCGTATGGTGTAGACGAGACACCAGTATTGCCTTATGCTCCGGGGGATATTGGGTCCGTTGTGGAGAATGAGAAGTGCCGAATCTATTGGAAATACTCATTTCCCATCCTCAGGCAAATACAAGCCAATAAGCCTGATGTAGTCATCCTCGACTGTTAAAGTAGGACGATTTTCGTCATTCAGTTTTCAGCTCCTGGCGAAACGAACGTCGTCCGAAAAGAGGAGGAAAATCTGATTAAATATCAAGATATACTCTTTGAACTCCGTAGGCTTTATACAAACCATCCTATCGAGATGGTGGTTCTGATAATAGGGGTCTTTGTTGGAATGATGGACACACTGCTCTTAATCTTGAAAATCATACCGGCTTGCCATGATGCGGCTGAAAACTTCAGAATGCAGAAGGCCGTAATTCTTGGTTCACTCCGCTTTCTCAGGGCACATGACTCTCGGACCCAGTAATCACTCACCCCACGGACGTGGGGAGTGTTTACTGGGGTTAATGATACACCAGCGTGCCCTCCGGTTGTATCGGAGCTCCGGAGACTGGTACATTTCTTATGGAAAAAATATATACTCCCTCACAAACACTCATAGAGTGTACCCAAAGGCATAGCCTGTGCGGGTAGAGAACGGCTATTTTATTATTTGTCGAGGCGCTCCTAGTGACTTACTAATTTTTGGTGGTGTATTCACTTTTCAGCTGCAGGAAAACCTACCATTCTGGGTGGTCGGCGCGAACTCCAAGCAAGCACCAGACGTCGGGATTGGCATCTAGACAACTTACATTGCCTATCGACTCCTATGCAATTGAGAAAATTTTTCACGTTTGCCAGGATTCGAACCTTTCCAATACCAACTGAAGCACGAAGCAGAGTTTATTTGAAGATTTTCAATAACTTTCTAATCCAAATCTGTATTTTTTGATACACAAATTGAAAATAAAAGTAAAATCTACTATCGGCGATTATTCTAATCGTGATACTAACCAGAATAATGATTTCCTCACTGCTTTTGCCTTAATCAGTGATTAAGAAAAAGATGCAATAATGCGGATTACTGATTTTTAGATTATACTTTATTTAAGAATTCACAAGAATTGTCGATTTATTCAACAGCAAATCTTTGACAATCTTTCAAATTCAAATATCAAATTGACCTTACAATGAATCAACTTTTCTTCAATCATTGGGTGTTCATGTAATAACAAGGAAACCTCGTCGGTGAGGATACATTCCTGAAACTAACTCATTTGATAAACGATGACCAAATGAAATATCAAATGACTTCACAAAAAAAATGGAATGTGGAATTTCGCCCTTGTCAGGAATAAGAAGAAACAGAGAATGCCAAGTTTTGGTACGGTAAGGATCACGGAAAAGGTATCTTAAAATAAAAAAGAGCCCCTATAGATCTCAAAAGATATTTATAAAAGACGCGCATAGGAATGTTTAACAGTCAATATAAATTTTATATAAGTTTGAAATAACATTTACCTTCAAACCAGGAGTATGAGCAAAATACGCCTCTGGACTTTGGGAATGGTATAATGCTCCATGTCCTACAGCACCGCACGGTGCTCTCACAGTCAATTTACCACAGTCAAACGTTCCTCCAGATCTATATCTATACTTGGCAGCTTCGTTCACCAACTAAAAAATTTTTATTATAATTGCATTATTACCATCCCAGAAGTAATCACGAATATATCTATTTGATGATCACAAACTGGAAGTTTGACATTCATACAGATTGGGAAATTGAATTTCGAACCACGGGATTTACAGTGGACCAACAAAAAATATATGTGATGGAAAACCAAGTGTTCAAATAGATCACTGTAGAAAGTTATCCCACCTCACCGTTGCATCTCGAGCACATTCAGTTGTCACCCGTCATTCATCATTTTAGATTGAGTCGGTATCAAAATGTTAACAAGAGTTATACTTCTGAATTCAGGAAAAGGTCAGGAATTAGGAGAGAGATTCGTTTAACGATGTGTCAATGCACGATAACTTAAGTTTGTAATTAGGCAAACCGTCCAAGATGGAGGATTACTAAATCCAAGCTCAGAATTGGCCGAATTCCAAAAGTCATTGTTTTGTATATTGATTTAGATATGTGTAAAACAGTTTAAATCTTTGTCGTGTCTAGTATACGTGTTTTATCTAAAAAAATTAGGTAACTGGATATTCCTCAGAAGTCTTCGAAAAACTTGTTCGAGCTAGGGTTCACCTTTTAGTATGTGATACCATGCACGTGACCAAACGCTGGAATTCAAACCCACACACCTATACAGATGATTTGAAAAATAAATGAATGCTTTACTTATGAGCCACTACGGCCAACATTTTTTAAATAATGGACAACTTTTCCTTTTTTGTAGATGTCAAGCAAGTTTTGAATTATCTGAGTAAAATTTGTTGTTTTGAATCCGTGCTGATATATTTATTGCCTGCTTGTCAGTGGGCATTGATTTTTTCAGCCTGTCTATGTCTGACTTGTCTATAGTCATTTATTTTTTCATTTTGGAATGCATCGGCTAAGGATTATTACACGAGATTAGCCAACTAGAATTGGGCTATGAAAACGGTTAATATTGAATTTAGTGTTTTGTACTGGGTTTTTAAAGAAGAGGACAACTATTTTGATATACAATTTGATTTTGATGAATGGTGAAACTAGTAGGGTAAACAACTTGATGGAAATTTCATAGTTGAATAGAAATAAACCATCAGTAATTCATAAATTTCTGAGAACATAATAATAGAGAGGATACTGTCAAACTACATCAAAAATTTCAGATTCTTGCAAATCCAAATACTTAAATTAAAAAATTTGTTGAAATAGTATTTTCCGTTAACCAGCTGTCGCCCCCCTACGAACGACAGCTCTCAGAAGTCGATAGAATAGAACTAATTATCCAAGGAATCAAATTTATTAAATACGCTCATGTACGGTTCTCCAGAAACGTCTAATAGGCTATCGAGTTTGAGATACCCTGTATATATTCCAATGACAGAAAAAAACAGTTCTTTGAATTCATGAATCTATGTAGTAACAAACGCACTCTGAGTTTTAGTATTAATGTTGAATTCGCTATCTTGGGTATTACGAAACAGATATAGTATATTTGAAGAGTACAGGGGAAGAATGGTGTTTGTCCCTTTCACCTGAAAATTGAGATGAGAACGCTAGCTGTTGCCTTTTATTGTTACTAGTGCTTGGTCACATCATCACAGGGGAAGAACGATGTTGTCGTGATATATTAGACGAAGAATATATCCCTTACTGGGGAAGAACGATTCCATACCGCGCGCCCGGGGAACAATGGTTCATGTCCAAACAAGTCGTGCACGCTGCCGTAACCTTCAAGTCGGGTGGTCGCGAACGTCTCAGTTCGTAGCGTTGGTTTCTGCTGTTAACATAACGTTCTACTACTATACTTTTTTCTGTTTTATCTACTGTTTTGATCGCTGTTGATGAGTTCATTAGGTGAAGAAGAGCCGGACAATGTGGAGTGTTGTGCGTCGAAAAAACGGAAAAAACGGGAAGAATTACTGAAGTTACCAAAAAATTGCAAGTGGCTAGCCATGCTCAGAGTCCGGATTGCCAATGTAAACAGTACCAGTG
The DNA here is from genome assembly GCA_958502065.1 of Chrysolina americana. Classification (NCBI taxonomy): domain Eukaryota; kingdom Metazoa; phylum Arthropoda; class Insecta; order Coleoptera; family Chrysomelidae; genus Chrysolina; species Chrysolina americana. The sequence goes on from OY293418.1 coordinate 21,654,325, forward strand.
TTTCGAATTGGTTCCTGATGCCGAAAAAAACCGCATTATACGTGAATTCAACCAGCTTGCTGATCACAACAAACAAAGTATGTACTTGGGCGGTCTCCTCACAGTGCTACCTATTTTTCGCCGGCGTTCTAGATCAGCTAACGTTGATGACTCTTTTTCACACAGTGCATCCTATTCTTACAGAGTTCGAGTTCTCAATGAAGCAGGTTGTTTAATTGTCCAACCTATTTGTAGGAAGGCTTTTGCTTCACTTCATGGAGTTTCATTGAGTCGAGTTCAGCGTATTCGAGAATCACTTACTATGAGAGGGGTAGCTCCAATTGACAAAAGGGGGACCCACAAGAATGGACCTCACAAATGTTCGGATGAAACAATCAATAAAATTCTGGCATTTATACGCTCTCTGAAAGGTAGAAAGTCCCACTATTCCACAAAAAAGACGAGTAAAATTTACTTGGACGCGGAGCTGAATATTGCTAAATTGCATCGACTGTACTCAGACGGTAACCCCAACAACAATGTTTCGTACGAGAAATTCCGTGAAATATTTGAAATGAAATTCAATATTTCCTTTGGATACCCACGTAAGGATACGTGTGCCATGTGCAATAAGATGAATGTTGAAATTTCCAACCTGAAACAACAACTTTTGGAAGCTTTGGATGACCATCAAAAAGCAGATTTCTTGAAACAGTTAAAATTGCTTGAAACCGAAAAAACTGTACATTTATAGAGGAGCGAACAATTTTATTCCCTGAAAAAGAAACAACGACGACTTGCCATGAAGAATAAATATCCAGATTCTGGATTCATCGCCACATTTATTTCTTTTTTCAATGTCATTTTCGATACCTGATTCCTTTCAAAAGTAATCAGGTTCATTTCTCCATTTGTCGTCTTCTCGTCGAAAAATATGTAACATTGCGAGTTTCAAGAACTTTAAAGTTTTGTGTTTCACAATGCGTTGTTTTTTTCGATAGTGGTTACGACCGAAGTACAGGTATCCAGTCTTGGTAATAGCCAGTGTAATAAATGTAATTACTAAAATAAAATATTCAAGATCTTTGCTCAGGTATCTGACTATTGTATTCAAAGAGCACAAGGCCAATTGTCGATTGGTACACACATGAAAAAATCCGCTGTCGCAGAACATACTCTCAACAATGATAATCACAGAGTAGAATTTGGAGAAACCCAAGTCATCTGCTCATCAACCAAGAATATTTCGGAAACAGATTGAAATTCAGAAACACCACAACAGAAGCCAAGAAGGGCTACAACCAAAAATAATGTGTTACCTGCTTACTCACATAATAATGGTAACTATAGACCAATCAGAAGTAAGAACGCCAACTCACAGATACTTATTGCGACAACGAATGTCAAATGTCATGGAATCGATAATGAATTGAGTAGCTGTCAATGTGCAAAAATCTCCATTGAGAATACCAATCACTCGTATTGGCGAAACGTCGAGACTATCTCATTATGAATGTCTGCCTAAAAATCCAAAAAATCATCATGTATATAACGATGGCTTTAGAAACATTCCCAAATCCATGATTAAATGTTTTTCAGTTTCTGGTTCAGTATAGGTGAATATTCTCAGTAGTAATATCACAAGACAGTGAATAAAGTGAATATAATTCGACAGATTTTTCGACAAGAGAGCCCGAAGGGCTCGAGTGGCTATTGCCTAATGGCGACAAGTTAGAGAATAAATCTGGAGAATTATTTTCTATATAATTGAACTCTCGTGTGTTATTCGATGGATTATTTTTTGATACCCCAATCATAGACCCATTCTCTATATAACATTTTTATTTCAACAATTTACTTGAATCACTATAAACAGAATGAAGTATGGAATTAGTTCTCAGCATGAAATATACAATTATTATGGCTGTTTTGTCCTTGGCTGGAGGATTCCGTAACATTGTTTTGTTCTGTTGGGTTGAAAGTTATTGCTTTCTCTCTGTCCCTAGGTTGTCAATTGAAATTGTTTCCAAATTGACACGTTACTCAAAATAGTATTCTTACATGCATTTTCGTTGATTTTCTTGAAATTTCATCGAATGATCATGTACTAGACCTTTTTCGAATAATTTTTCACTTTTCGTGCAAACTGATGACATACGTCAAATCAAAAGTATTAGTTGTCAAACAATAAAAACAAAATTCCAACTATAATAATGCTGTGATTGGCTTGCACGTACATGAATGCTTTGATGGTTTCGATTGGATGCAAGAATTGTCAAAAAATAATCATGAGTAATATTCTTCATGTAAGTAATATTCTTCAAGTGGCAATGAAAAAGTGCTGTTTGATTCTCTAGATCTTCACGGTTAAGGTCAAAGGTGAAAACGAAAAATCGAAAATAAATATGTTTTTGAAAATATCTCCAAAACAGTAAAAGTTATCGTAGATTTGTTTCGATAATTCAACCATAAGAGAAATCCACAACTTTGCCCCAATTCAACCTATACCGTATCGTATCTCTTACCCACTATGAGAGTGTTTTTCAGAATTCAAACCTCAAATCCGTCAACTTATGAAGCTTTCTCAAGGTTGCGTATATATAGCAACAATTATGCAATAAATACTTATTATTTCTATCTTTCATTATTTTAATTCTTATATGTTCTCTCTCAGATTCTTAAGAGTGTTCAAACGTGAAGAAAAAATACATACTTGATCGAATGCAGGAAAAATATAATCTGCGAACTGAATTTCAGCAATAGCAGTCGATCCCACTGCTGCAGCGCCAATGGCAAATCCTGCTATACCTTGTTCACAGAGAGGGGTATTGAATACCCTTTCTTTGCCATATTTATCTTGTAGTCCGACCGTACACCTGAACACTCCTCCGAATCCAACATCTTCTCCGAAAATGATGGCAGATTTGTCTGTTTTCATGGCTATGTCCAAGGCGTTATTTATGGATTGGAACATGTTCATTTTCGATCTTTCGCCTATAATGATAAAAATAAGTGAGTGAGATATTTCTCTCACACATCGTTTCTTATGTTAGGAATTCAATTGATTCAAATTATATTATTCGTTTCAGTTTGAGACCAGATAAGAAAAAAAACAGGCTCTCTCATACAAGAAGCTATTCAAACCATTAACGAACGGAAACACTTCAGTTTGAAAGAGAGGCTTCCCTATCCCGACCAGAGGGCGCAGGAAAAGCCCTTTGGCCAAGAGGGTTTGAGAAATCAGTCAGATTCTGACGGCAACAATAAAAACGTGACGCGTTTTTTTCTTCAACCTCTGCGTTTGATTTGACAATCCACTAACACTGGAACACATCAATAATGGAGGGCACTCAATAAGATATAAACCGTTTGAGGGTGAAAGTAGAGGAAAACTGATGGATAAACAAAGTAACGTTTATTAAAATTTTGGAACTAACTCTTGGTGTCCATGATAATCCACCACTCAACACTATTTTTTATACTAATTACAATTCATTGAAAAATTTGTTACATTCGATCTTCCCGAGTACAGGGGAACTATTTTGTGCCTCCTGATACCTAAGGAAACCTTGACGTAAGTATTGATGTGCTTCTTGAATGTCTGGAGGCATGAATCTCACATCTTGAGGTAATGATTTTTAAAGCTCCAATGTTCAATACTAGTATAACTCCCTGGTATACCCAAGTACTCGCTTCCAAACCCCTCAGAATAAGGGTCAAAGGCAAGCTGGGGGGGCCCAGAAAGATGGATTGCCACATAATGACAACCGCAACGATAACGGACGCTTTGAGTAAACTGATCAATTAAGGGGCGGTCTTCCGCATTGATATGAGAGCAGTGATCCCGCCCGGGTCAGATACATGGCAAGAATTCATGCTCTATGGTGTGATATGAACTCAGAACATGCTGCCTTTTCCGCCCATTATCTAAGAGTATGTATCTCATGTTCGGGGTCGAGGCTATGTCAAAGCTCCTTCTCGGCTGGTTAACGAAGTGGCAGATATGCCCCGTGTCATCGATCTGGCTGCAGAGGAGGCCCGCAGAGCCCGCAGCAGAGCCCGCAGGACGCTTTATAACATCAAACTCCTGACACAACAACTGCCACGGATGGTTGCGGAGATTCACGATGTCCTTCCAGAAGAGGCTGACAATCACGGTAGATCAACTCTGCCATGTATGACGCCGCTCAGACTCTCTCTCTAGCGGAGAGTAGGGATACCACCCCTCTGATTGGGAAGTATGACGCATTCACAAGATGAAAGCTGAGATCGAATAGGCAAGAAAACGCAAGTCTTCTATCCAGTGTGGCGGCCAATAGGCCAATAGGCCCTTCACTCACACAGTGCGGCGAATCGCGATGAACTTTTTCTTTTATTCCAAGAGCCTCCGCCCCGTGTTGTGGATAACCCGCCGACGGCTCATCAAGTGGAAATCTCCAGGAAGAACTAAAATGAGTTTCCGCAACCATTCAACCTGGATACTCCAGACCTAGTGCAGTTTTTGCAGGAGGCTTCGTCGTAATCCGATAATCGAAAAAAAAATCGAAGGCTCGAAGAACTTCGCTGCTCCAGGTTCAGATAGGAATTTCCAAGCACCCACCACCATCTAGCAAGAGTTCAAGGCTCATGGCTAGATAGGGGGCAACAGATTCCGGATTGGTCAAGGAACGAACCGTGCTGATCCCCAAAATCGTAGATTTATCTGATCCAATGAACTACAAACCGATAACATGCTTGAATGGATGTTATGAGATGTTGACCCGAAGTATGAATGGCTCTAAGAGCAAAAAGGATCACGGAAGGGGGTCGCTGGATACAAGAAGAACCTGCTGATCGACAGATGTATCACGCAGGACTCCGCGAAGTATAAGCCTAACCTTTCAATCGATTATCGCAAGGCATTTGATATAACATCGCATGAGCTCAGCATGCATTTGCTCAGACACCTTGCTAATGCCGCTCTTGGGGACTCGCTTCAGGGTCAGAATCCAAACAGAGAAGGTTATCTTCAGAAGGGGAGACTCTCTCAGCCCTTTTCTGTTCAGCATCTCCCTATTATCATGGTCCGTTGCACTACAGAAAACCCGCAAAATAACTTTTTGGAATGCTCAAGTCCTTTTTTAAAAAATTTATTTCAATTACAAAACTCGAAAAATAACAAAACTGGTATACATGTAAATTATTGTGAATCGAGTGCTCAACTACAACTGATTCTATCAAAAAGAAAACATCTTGTTGGAAAGACGATACTGCTACGGCAGCATAATCAGCATATTTCCTGGGAATGGCGACAAACTCGGTGAGATATTTCGCGGATTCAACTGCGGCATACACCCAGCAACCGGTGGCATAAGGACCTCAAACTATATGTCTCTGGAGAAAATGATCTTCATCAGTCCTTGAGGGTTGTGCAAAAGTACACGCATGCTATCGAAATACAGTTTGAAATCGTCAAATTCGACACGGTTCATCTCAAAAGAGGACTATGCGAGGAATACGGAGAGGACGTTCATCTTGATGCCTAAGAGACGTAAACTTACCTAGGGGTGGAACAATGCCATTCCCAAGAGGTTACCAATGTTACAAACTTTCTCCGCGGCAATTATCAATACAAACTCCGACAGATCTGGTCATCATAACTGTCGGGGAAGAACAAAGTGGTTGCTACTAATATGCTTGCCGTTCCGAATCTACTATTTTGGAGTTATGAGGAGCTGCGAAAACTTGACGTGAAAACTCGCGAAATGATGCATATTTATAAGAGCTTGCATCCTAAATCGCCCATTACACGGTTATACTTTCCCAGACAACGGTGAGGTCGTGGGCTTTCGAGTTTGAACTGTCTACATAACAAAATGGTTTTGGATGAAACATGTAAAGTTATCAGGAGTTTAGATCCAAGGAAAATCAGAGATTGAAGCATTTCTTCTCAAGGCAGAAACTCGTGAGGCCGATGAACGCAGTCTCATATTCGACACCAAAACTCTGACACCGAGTTGGAACCCGTTCTGCAAGAAGCGCTCGTCAATGCTGCAGATACCTGACCTTCGCGTATCTAGGTCAAGTGGGCTGAAATCGGAAACCGAGGGATTTATAATGGACTGCCAGGATGGTGTCTCCAACAACATCCTCTACCGTAGTCGCCTGATGGGTATAGAGGTCCCTGACACTAGATGCAGAGCGTGTCGTGGGGCAGCTGAGAACAAAATGCATTTACTGTCAGCCTGTCCAGCTTATGCGGTCCCAGTCTATATCCACAGACAAAACGCGGCGCTACGAGTGTTGTACAACCATCGTATGATATAGACGAGACACCGGTGTTGCCTTATGCCCCCGAAGATATTGAGTCCATTGTGGAGAATGAGAGGTACCAAATCTATTGGAACTACTCATTCCCCACCCTCAGGCAAATACGAGCTAATAAGCCTAATCCTAATCCCCTTCGACCATCAGAGTAGGACGATTTTCGTCATAGAGTTTTCGAGTCCTGTCGGACAAAGTATCGAGACTCATTTTCAGTGTTTAAATGGCGGGTCTCATCATATGGGTATGTGGTGGAATGATGGACACGCTCCTCTCGAATCTGGCAATTATACCGGCTTGCCGTGATGCGGCAGAAATCTTAGCCAAAAGAATTCAGAAAGCCGTAATTCTAGGTTCACTCCGCCTATTCAGGGCACATGATTCTCAGACCCAGTAATCACTCAGTCCACCGTCGTGAGGGGTGTTTACTGAAGTTAAGCACAACCTCCAGATGTTTTGGGGCTCCGGAGACAGGGCCTAACTGAGAAAGTCCTGACGAAAATAATAATAATTATTATAATAATTCTCTCCCAAAGACACTCAGAGTGTACTCAAAGGCATATCCTGTGCAGGTAGAGGACGGGTATTACTATTTGTCGTCGTACTCCGCGCGACTTAATGATGTTTGGTGGCTAAGGTATTTACTTTTCTATTGTAGGAAAATCTGGAAAACATCGAAGCTAGCACCAGACGTCCGGATTCACATCTACAAACTGATGCACATGGGAAAAAATATTCTCGCGTACTAAGGCCTTTGTTCGATGCCAGCCAGAAGTTCCTTTTACAAAAAAAACTTTCGCCAGAAAAAATTCATAACATGGGATCTACTTACGCCTATCTTATAAAATAATCAAAATAATGTTAACTTTGCTCTAAACAGTTATAAATTCTGTTTTCCTAACATTTCAGAAAACTTCACCGGGAATTTCAAGTTTATCAATATCAACAGGTTGTGTTTCATAAACAACGGATTTAGAATGTCCCCAGAGAAAGAAATCTATGGGAGTTAGATCCGGTGATTTCTGATGCCATTCAACTGTTCCCCTTTTGCCATGTCTACCTATGAATCTCTCGTTCAACCAGTGTCGGACGGGAAGAAAATTATGGAGTGAAACACCACCGTCTTGCTGAAAATGTGACCCTCCTGCAAAAGTATTCCACCTACTGCATCAATTTGAGTTTCTAGCTCGTGAGTTATAGGAGAATTGATGATCTCTCCAAGCATATCGGGTACAGATTGCAAGTCAAGTTTTCTTCAAGAAATAAAGGTCCAATAATAGCATTTCCAAGGATTTGAGCTCAAAGATTGACTCATTGTGGATATTGTGAATGTCCTTCTCGAAAAATGTGCAGGTTTTCATCATTCCAATAGCTACAGAAGATTAAGAATAGCACCGACACAAAAATCATCATGGAGCTCTTGAAAAATCTGCATTTCAAATATAGATGAAATGTAAGCATTTTCAGTGCTTTTCTTACAGTCTCTCGTTCCATTCTCATCTGTCATGCTACTGATCGTTAGGAGCTCGTGGGCTTTGCAGCAAATGTTCCCAAAACTTCAGTTAAAACATGCATTTTCATTCAATACTCTGGGGTTATTTATTTTCTATTTTCAATAAAATTCACCTGTCTTCAAGTTTAAATTTACACTCAGACACTATTAACCCAAATGAGGTACATTCTGTATGAAATCTACCTACTCGAGTCTGAGAATATAGTTCGTATGCTTTTTGATTATCCAATTTATACGGTAACGAAACCTAATGATAATTTGATATTGAACTCAGAATTGCTTCTCTTCATCATAAATAGTTTGAATAATTAAAATACAGCAAGTCCAAGATGAGGATGTCCACCATGGGGGTATATGAAAAGGAAATAGAGACTTATGTTGATTGGAAAAGAAGTTTTGTAACGGAAGTGCTGCTCATATGGCCGTATGAAATTTAATTTTTATTCAAGTAACAAGGAATGTAAAACGTGATAACATTCGAGTTGAGCGAGTACGAGCCGTGGCAAAGCCGAGGCTTGTCGCTTGCCGAGTCCATGTTACTTATTACGTTTTTCTCGCTGCTTGTTAACATTTCCCGAAATTTGCCTGGATTGAAGTTTGTTTTCTTACCCTTCCCTAATGATTATTCGTTCCGCTATTTCATTCAAAGTTGCTTGTGCGCGTAACTAAGTTACCAAATAAACAGACAACAAAAACATCAAAAGTCTCATAATCTAGTAGTAGTAGTAGTAATCATCGGGAGGTCGCTGCTGCAACCAGGCAAGTAGGCCCCATTGGGCCCTTTTTGCTCTCCCCACTCTCCACATAACTACCTTGCCTCTCCTAGTCTTCCTTTCCGAATCTTTGTGACCTTCTGATGAAGGTCAGTATGTCCGTCCACTTTAACTCGATGAGTTCTTCTTGTTGGAGTTTTTCTTCTGTACGCCTCACAGTCGCCAAGGAAGTGAGATGATGTTTCTTCGTCTTCTTCACACATATGGCAGGTGAGGCTGTCTTTTATACCCATTAGTGACAGTTTGTTACGGCCTGTTAGTATTCCTACAAAGAGGCGTAGTGTTTGGCATTCACTGCCTAAGAGCCACACCATCCCTGACTTGCTAGAGCCGGCTCCAAAGTCTTTTGACTGTCTGCATCCAGCAGTGTTCCTCCAGAGTTCGTTTAGTTCTCTTTCCGCCCAGTCGTTCAGGGCAGAAGAGATTTGACTCCTTGCGATGCCTAGTACTGGCTCCGGCCCACAGAACGGCGCCGCGGAACCGGTTCTGGCAAGTTCGTCAGCCACCTCATTTCCCGGCACCCCTCTGTGACCAGGAACCAATACCAGCTCGACTTTCTTTAATAGGAAATAGGAATCTCCTGCTCCGCACACTTTGCGATTTTTGCATGCCCTATCATCTCTCCTTCGTTTACCCAGACCTCCAAGTCTCCAATGTGCTGCCATTGCCTCCTTCTTGATCCAGACTGAAAGGGGTGGTAGCATCAACAGCACCTCCAATACCGCGGTTGGGGTCGTTCTCATTGCACCCATTATTAATAAACAGGCCAACCTCTGGACCTTATGAGCTTTCGACCTATTGTGCTACTTTGTGCGCCTGGCCACCATACAGCTGACCCATATTGGATCTTTGGTCTTACAACAGCCGTGTATAGCCAGCGCATGATCTCTGGATTGGTTCCCCAATTTTTTCCTGCAACTCTCCTCAGTTGTCATAGGATTGCTACCAACTTTTGAATAACCCTATTGACCATGAAAGTTTGTAGTCCAAAAACACCCCCAGGTATTTGACCTGCTGAGCTAGTTGCAGCTCTTGGCCAAACATGGTGGGTGGTCTGAACCCATCCTTTTTCCTGCGTTTGGTGAACAGGATCATCTCCGTTTTTGTTGGATTTACTGAGAGCCCTGCTTCGCAGCACCACCTTTCGAAAATCATGCATGCGGCCTGCATACGGTCGCAGACGACTCCAATGAATCGTCCGCTGACAACTCCATCATCCACATATACCTGTGCCTCGAAACCTTCGTCTGTGAGATAACTCAGGAGTTCGTCCATGACCAAGCACCATAGGTGAGACGAGAGGCAGCTTCCCTGAGGGCAGCCCCCCTCACCTCTGCTTTCAGTCTGAGGTCTCCCCTGGATATCTCAACCCTCCTCTTCGTTAGTGACGATACAACCCAGCTGACCATTGAGTGAGGTATTCCTCGGGCCATTAGTGCTGCCTGTATAGTCGTCGTTTTCGCCTTGTCGAAAGCGCCTTCCACATCGAAAAATACTCCTAACGTTACCTTTTTTGAGCGTTTTAAGCAGGAACGGTGTGAGGCTGATGGGTCTGAAGGACTTTGCTACTGTGTAGATTTCTTTCCCCGGTTTGGGGATGAAGACTACTCTTGCTAACTACCAGACCTTCGGGACGTACCCCAGCGCTAGATTGGCCCGGAAAATCCTCTCCCATATTGGGGCGAGATATTCCAGGCCCTTCTGTAGCATTGCCGGGAAAATCCCATCAGGTTTTGCTGCCTTGTATGGGCTGAACTCGTTCACTGCCCAGGTTATGGCATCATGTGTAACAACCCTCTTTGCCAGCTGCCAATCCCTTGGTGGAGCTGCTGTTTTGGCAGACCTAAAACCTAAAAATCGATATAAATGAAGTTGAAGGTATAACTTGTCAAAGTCATTATTACCCTAGACATATAAATGACACACATTACATTCCGTTGTCAAGATGAATTAGTAAACGAATGATATAGGCCATGTGCCTGTTTTGTTTCTAAGCATGTATGGAATATTTACAGTATCGGCAGCGGAAAAAAAATATGTATTTTTATGTAATAGTTATTTTTTTTATCTTATTACTTTAACGAAATTTTCGTCGGAGTTAGAACAAATGATATCACACTATTCCACGTTTACTTTTGATGAGCTTTCTCGTAATTGTATCAGTTTTACTGTCCGACATTTCGTTTTCTAACAACTATCATCAACCAATATTTTTAAATAAGATGATTTTAGAACTATTAGATTAATAAGGTTCTAGTCCAGCATCGTATCTAGTATAGTGAGAGTTTTCTACGTGCGTAGATAGGTAGGTTTGCTGTGAAAATGTTTATTTGTTTTGTCGCCAAATAGAAGATGTATATCTGTCTCTCACTGAACTGAAGCACCCATCTAGACTGAATTATTATGTTGTCCTAAATTTCAGAATTGAGAACATTATTTTGTGAGCGGAGATTGTATCATTCAGAGTTCTCCTCAGCCCCGGCTTCGATAGTTTTTAAAACTCCCATACATATGGGATCTCTTGGATTTTCTTTTCCCAGCGTTAGAAAACTCAGCTTTGACAAGCCCTCGCAGTAATATTGTTATTGTATGTGTACTGATATTTTCTCTTTCTCCAAACAGAACCTGCGTAGCGTTTCTACTTTTAGGCTGATCAAACTCATTTGTTTGTTGAGCCTACAATGCTCGTAGAAAAGTCAATCTAGGTGACCTAGCCATCTGATGGGAAGTATTATTCACTTAATTTATCACCATCCTATGATTATGACGGAGTGCTCCGTCCTGTGGAAAATAGGAAATTTGCAAAACTGAGGGAAGGTCGTAAATGATTGGCTCGATAACATCCTGAAGAAACGATAGGTACCCCGCTCCAGTGAGAGGCCCTGAAAAAAAATTGGCCCAATGAAGCGATCTCCAAGTATAATAATGATAGTGATTCCAGATCTGGTCATCAGAACTGTCAGAAGTGCCACGGGTCAAGTGCCAAGAAGTAATCACAGTTTATAACATTAATACACAAATTTGGTCATCAAAACAAAGTGGCTGCTACTGATATGCTCGCCGTAACGATTCTTTGACAAGAAGATATTCTTCGGAGTGCTGAAAGTCGTTTTTTTAACGGCGTGATTTATAAGTATGAAGTATCTGAGGCAATTCTATTCAAGTCTTTTATAGGATTCAAGCAAACTGTTGTTCTATATTCTATGATCTTTGATAGATTTTATTGATATTGACAGTTGTTTTGTAACATCGTGGTCTGTGGCTGAGCTTAAGAATAATCTAGAATATGTCTAGTGTCGACTGTGTACTATGTCTAGTACAAGTAAAGTTGAAGTACAACGCTTTGTGTAAAAGTAACTGAATAAATAATAACTCAGTTTTGGTCAATGGTAGCGGCTGTTTCATTGCCTAAAATCAACATGGTGTGGTTTATAAAATTAGAATCTTATAGAATCACATACTGTCATATATCAAAATAGTGTGACGTATCAGAACTTCATTAAAAATATATTACTAGGGTAAATGAAATATAATCCGATTAAAATACGAAGAAACATCTGGTTTCATCGATATGGCGTGCGAATGGAATGACCAGCGAGATCTCCAGATACAACTCTATCAGATATTTTCCTTTAAGGTCATTAAACAGATGTGTATTTGAAGGAACTATCGAAAGTATGACATGATAAAAGTATTTACACTTGCAACTCATTCTCAGAAGAACTGTCTCAAGAGCATTGAGCTAGTAGGGCGCTCGATTGCTTACGGGTAACGGAGAATAATTCTGAATCAAATTCATGAGTATAAAAAAAAAACAATCAGACTGACTGATTGACGTATCCTATAAAGATATCACCAACTCCCAGTTAGGTACTTCGATTCTGAATGTTTCTCTTTTTAATTTCGGATTATTGATTCGTGTTATTGGCGAGAATAAAAAATAATGTTCCCCTTCACCACGCTAGTAATTTCATTCCTAGATGGGAAAACTATTTTTTGTTCTCATTGAGTGACATCACAGGCATCCAATACCCCATTTTACATGTTATTGATGTTTTAATATTTTAGTGATATTTCATTAAATTGAACGTTTCAGCCATCGATACTTTATTTTGCATTGCAACGCCATCTGTTAGGGCGGCAAATTAGTGATAACCCCTACATACACAAAGCCAAATCTGTATTTTTTCTGTTGATTCTACTTGCCTTCGATTGGTATTTTGGTATCCGCTGAATAAACAAAATGATTCCTCTTTGCAACACTGTTCCACACTCTCACTTCTTTATTGACATTTTTCATACAAATCCTACACACTTTATTTAGAGCCATAGTAACTAAACACTAAGAATCAAGAAATTGTTTTTCTGATTCGGAATGTTACACGACACTGTTCACTTTTGCTGATAAAACCGTAGAAACTTCATAGGAGGCTTGGTATTGACCTTGTGAACTCATTATCATGTTATTTCGAATGTAAATGGTATCAAATTTTGAATGACTACAAGGTGGACGAAAGAAATCTAGTATTTTAAGAACGAGCGCAGTGTAGGGGAGCGAACGTTTGATAAACGAGTGTCTAGAGGCTTTCATACGAGCCCTAACAAATATACAGGCCGTTTCTTTCATCATGTGGTAACATTGCTATATTCTAAACCGTAATAGATACCAAGACGATTAAATGGGAAAAAATTTAACTATTGTGGTGAGCAGTACATTGGCCAGAGAAAATCTACGGGGACTCTCGCCCTTCTCGACTTATACCTACAGGGAAAACTAAAAATGCTGTTTTCGTTTTTTTTTCGAATAGAATGGTTATTTCAGAAAATATAAAAATATTAAAAAGGGAAGTTTTATTGTATTCAAAATTTACTAGAACTACGTAATGATGAATTTTTAATTAAACGTTTCGTGTCAACACGGCCACTATCAACAATTTTTTTCAAATATGGACCTGTCTATTTCATCACAAATATTGATAAAGCGATGAAATCACAATTCAGTGGTATATCACACTTGATATTTTTATAGCGTATCATATAAAATATCTGGCATCATCAGTGACAACAATTTTTAATTACGGTCCTGTTGTTAGTTCTTGTGTAAATTGTATTGATTTCTTCAAAACTCATTCAACTATTAGGATACTTCAGTCATCACCCAATACTTTCGATAGGAAGATACCCCAACACAACGAAATTTCGTATTTTTCTTTTTGGGGATTTTTGTATTACAGTAATCCTTGATTCAAGGCTGATTTCTCCTGTATCAATTTTTACACGGATTATTTTCATAATTCTCAATCCTGGAAGTAATAAAAATATCAGTTTTTGATCAAAATACAAGTGTTGTCTAATTTGGTACAATTAAATAGTATCTCACTTCTTTTACCATATTTAAACACGTAGGCTTTGCTTGATTTCTATGGCAGGAAAAATAAATGAGTTGTTGATATCTGTTAAGAACTGAGACATTTAAGCACTCGGTTACATATTAAAGATGTATTCGAATGATGAAAGGACTGATATGCTATTTACTTATGCAAAATCAAATGGAAATCCTTTTTTGGCAAGAAATATGTATGGTGAGCTATACCCGAATCGTCGCATTCCAAACATTCAAATGTTTAGACGATTAGAAAGAAATTTGAGAGACTGTGATGCATTTGACAGAAATGAAACTAGAAAATGTGTTGTTACTGGAAGTATATGGAACCAAATAAATGTTTTGGGTAAACAGATATTACCTTATAAAGACTAAAAAGTGAAAAATAACGTCTTTTTTAAATCTAGGATTGGTCAGTTGAAAAAATATTTCTAATCAAGATTGTTCTTTAAAGAAATTGCCCACGAACTTGGGATATCTGTAAAATCTACCAGAAATATTTTGAAAAAGAACAAATACAAATGCTACAGGATACGCAAAGTTCATCAACTTAATGAAAGGGATTACGGAAGGAGAGTACGATTTGCGAAATGGTTAAGACGTAGAAATAGGGAAGTTCGAAATATTTGTAAAAGAATAATATGGACGGACTAATCAAAATTCACCAACAATGGTTGGTTATACAGAAACATCCATTATAGGTGGAATAATACGAATGAACATTTACATAGAGAAACCAATTTCCAGGAGAGGTTCGGAATAAATATTTGGTTGGGAATTGTGGGAAGAATCATACTAGATCCTTTCTTTTACCATGAGCATTTGAATGGTGAAATGTATTTAAATTTTGTATCCAACGAGTTTGAAGGCTACTTAGATGAATTGCCATTAAGCACCCGCCTGAAATACAATATTTTCAACAAGACGGTGCCCATCCCCATAATGCAGCAATAGTAAGGGAAAATTTAGATGCAATATTCCCAACAAAGTGGATTGGAAACAATGGACCAATTGCCTGGCCAGCTCGATCCCCAGGCAATGGCCATCAGGAACAGATGAAGGTACTGGTCCCAATCTTTTTGGTGGTCAGAGACTACCTTGGATAGGTGACGGTTTATCGTCTTATTCATCCGCTCCACCATTCCATCTGACTGCGGATGTAGAGCTGTGGTTCTCGTCTTTCGGATGTTCAGCATCTGATACATTTCCTGGAACAGGTTTGACTCAAAATTCCTGCCTTGATCCGAATGCAGCTCTAACGGGACACCGAATCGACAAATCCACTCCTTCACCAAGACGTCGGCAACGGTGATGGCTTCCTGGTTGGGCAGGGCATAGGCTTCGGCCCACTTGCTGAAGTAATCCATCGCTACAAGGATGTACTTGTTCCCGTGTTCAGATTGTGGGAACGGGCCAGCGATGTCAATGGCGATCCTTTCGAATGGGCTGCCCACATTTTACTGGCGCATCGGGGCCTTAGGTCTTGTTCGAGGCCCATTACTGGCAGCGCATACAGCACATTTTCTGCACCAGTCCTTGACGTCAGCTTGACAATTGGCCAAGTAGAACCGTTGCCTAACTTTCTGGAGGGTCTTCGTCACTCCCAGATGTCCTCTGGTGACCCCATCATGGATTTCTCGGAGCACTTCCTGTCTTCTGCTCCTGGGAACTACTATCTGACGTCTTTCTTCCCCCCCATCCTCCGACTCCAACACACGCTTCAAGACTCCATTGTCTAAGGTGAAAGAGTTCCATTGGGCCCAGTGAGTTTCAACGACTGGAGAACAACTGGCTATTTCCTGCCATGACGGTCTTCGCTCACTCTTCTTCCAGCCGATGAATAAAACAAGATCTGGATCTTTCTCTTGGTCTTTCTGGATCTTGTGGTCATTCCAGTTATCATCGACCGCCGTGGTTCTACAGAGTGTCGACTCCTTTTCCTCTGTTCGTCGGCAGTGCGAACAGTCGTCTGGACATGGTCTTCGCGATAGGGCATCCGCATTCTTATGGTTGGTCCCCGCCTCTCAATCCAGCATGCCACTTGACCCTCGGGATTCTTAAACTGTGGGAGCCATTTGAGAGCTGCATGGTCAGTTCTCAGTAGGAATCTTCGTCCATACACGTACTTGCAGAAGTGCCCTTGACAACAGCCAACAGTTCCCGCCTGGTGACACAGTAATTCCGCTCCTGTTTACTGAGGGTCTTGCTGAAGTAACCGCTGACCTCTCTTGTCCTTCTTGGATCTGAGACAGGACAGCTCCAAGTCCCACGTTACTGGCGTCTGTGTCCAAAATGAATTTCCCGTCTGGAAGGGGGTAGCTCAGGATTGGTGCGTTGATCAAAGCTCCTTTCAACTTCCTGAATGAATCTTCGCATTCATCTGACCACTGGAAATTTGTTTGTCCTTCCGTGAGCCTGGTCAGTGGTTTTGCGATGTTAGCAAACCCCAGCACGTATCGGCGATAGTAAGTGCACAAGCCAAGAAAACTTCGAAGCTGGTGAATGTCTTTCGGAACGGGCCATTCCTTAACAGCTTTGATCTTCTGCTCATCTACTGCCACTTCTTTCCCAGAGACAACGTGGCCGAGATAACGTACTTCTTTTTGAAACAGATGACATTTCTTAGGGCTCAGTTTCAGTCCGGAGCTTCTCAGTCGCTGAAATACCTCTTCCAAGTTTTTTACATGGTCCTCGAACGATCTGCCAACCACAATAATGTAGTCGAGATACACCAGACACGTCTTCCATGATAGTCCTTTCAAAACCATCTCCATCAATCTTTCGAACGTGGCTGGAGCATTGCAGAGGCCGAATGGTATAACTGTAAACTGCCATAATCCGGAGCCGATGGTAAAAGCTATCTTTTCTCGATCTTCCTGGGCCAGTTCTACCTGCCAGTATCCGCTCTTCAAATCTAAGGTCGAGAAAATCGTAGATCCAGCCAGCGTGTCTAGCGTGTCGTCTATCCTTGGGAGAGGGTAGCTGTCCTTTTTCGTCACGTTGTTTAGTTGACGGAAGTCTACGCAAAACCGTGTTGATCCATCTTTCTTCTTCACCAACACGACTGGAGAGGACCAGGGACTGTCGGATGGCTCGATGACTCCGTCTTTCTCCATGTCGTAGACTATTTTGTCAGCCTCCTCCTTTTTGGCGAGAGGAAGTCTTCTGGCTGATTGCCTGATTGGTCGGGCATTTCCAGTATCTATCTTGTGCTGAACCACCTTTGTTCTACCGCCTCTGCCTACTCCGCTATCGAAGATGTCCTGATACTTCCTGACTAGTTCTCTCAATTTAGGCTTCTGTGCTGGCCCCATGTCCTTGGACGAGATAGCAACCAACTTCTCCAATTCTGCTGGCATGTTATTGGCTTGACTAACAGTGCCGCGTACACTCCCTATCACAGAGGAAATTGACGAGCAGTGCCCCAGAATTGTTCCTTTCTTCAAAGTCACATGGTAATAATTGACATTCATTACCCTTACCGGCACAAATTTATCAACTCGCAATAAGGTCTTCCCTAGTGCGATTCCTCGTCCAATTTTCTCATCATGGAGCTTGGGCTCGAACATCACCACGTTTCCATTGCTCGCACCCCCATCCAGGCGAGCCTCCAAAATGGTTTCAGCCCTCTCTGGTACACTCACATCTTCAGCCAGCAGAACACGAATCATTTCTTCACTTCTCCCGTGATGCACCAACTCTTCTCCATTCACTCGTAGAACACCGTCTCTGAAATTCAGCTCGAATCCTCTAGAATTCATGATGTTCATTCCAATTATTACCTCGTCCTCGATATCCGCTACTAGAGCCCGGTGTTTCACTGTAGTGCTGCCCAAAGTCAGTTCAATTGGAAGTTTACCATACACAGTTGCCGGCTCTCCTGTTGCTGTGCGTAGCTTCCAATTCGACGATTCGATTCTTGCCAGTGTTTTGGCAAAAGTAGGTCCAAGGATTGTCCTAGTCGCACCCGTATCAAGGAGCATGGTGCGAGGCTCGTTGTTAATTAGACCGTCTACGAAGACCCCTTTGTCTTGTCTTTGAAGTACAGCGACAAATGCATTGTTAACTGGGGCTTGTTGGATACGGGCTGACGATTGCTCCTTCTTGACCTTCATCGTTGATGTCGATTTTTTCAATGTTGGACATTTGCTACGCACGTGCCCAAGTTCTCTACAATTTCGGCATCGTATCAGTCTTCTCTCAGGCACAACTTCCTTCAGCACTTCTCGCATCACAGCTTCTATATTGATAGGCTCCTGTCGGTCTTCCTCGATCATCCGGACTCTACTCTGGCTTTTGCAGGATTGCTTTGCTGCTTCGAATTCCAGAGCGCGTGCCAATGCATCCACGAGATGTGCGGGGCGAGCTAGTGTTAGGGCTTGCCGGGTTTCCTGGTCACGAAGTCCATCCAAAAATGCCTGTACCGCTAGTCGCTCCATTACATTTTCCGGTGTAGCTGGGTACGCAAGACGAACCAAGCGTGCAATATCTGCTTCAAATTCTTGCAAAGATTCGCTTGATTTCTGGCATCGGTTCTTCAGCTGTGAGTGATATACGTGTTCAAGGTGGGCTTGGCCATAGCGAAGATCCAAGTGTTTTACCAGCTGTTCATAGTATTCCTGTTGTTGGGCGGTGAGCGTTTGTAAAATATTTGTTGCTTCGCCATGCAATGCCAGTGTCAATGCTAAAGCTTTTTCCCCAGCATTCCATCCATTTGCTTTGGCAGCAGCTTCGAATTGTCGGTGGTAGTTTGACCATGGAGTATTTCCGTCGAACTGAGGCGGTTTCAATGAGAGCTTTCCTGGTACCGTACTGACCTTGAAATTTTTGATGTCCTCCTGAACTTCCTCCAAGTTCATACTCGTGTCCAACATTGAGTTTTTGCTGTAAGTTTCTGAGGTGTTAGCAGAATCCATTTGCTTTTTCAGCTTACCGATTGTTTCCTTTATTCTGCCGATTTCTGTATCGATTCCGCCTTTTATCTCATCGTGGAGCGTTTTCTTAATTTTTTTCATTTCTTCTTCCATTTCATCTTTGATTTTCTCCATCTCTGTTTCAACAGTTCCCATTCTTTCTTCCAACCGATTCGCCACACTGCAAACTTCTTCTTTCAGGCTTTTAGAATTTTCTAGAAGTTCTTCTCTCAAATTCTCCGAGTTTTCTAGAAGCTTCACTTCTAAATTTTGCGAATTTTCTTGAAGCTTTTCTTCTAGATTTTTCGAGTTCTCCTGAAGCTTTTCTTGAAGTTTCACTTCTAGACTTTTCGAATTTTCCTCAAGTTTTTCTTCCAGATTTTTCGAATTCTCGTGAAGCTTTTCTTCTAGATTTTTCGAATTTTCGAGAAGTTCTTCTTTCAAGCTAACAGAATTTTCTAGAAGCTTTTCCTCCAGACTCTTTGAATTTTGAAGAAATTTATCTTCCAGACTCACCGAATTTTGTTGCAGTTCCTCCTTCAAACTCACAGAATTTTGTTGAAGTTCTTCCTTCAAACTATTCGAATTTTCCATAAATTTATCTTCCAAGGATTTCGTGGACTCGTCGAGTTTATTCATTATGGAACTCAAATCAATTCCAGAAACTTCGAATAAGAACGTTTCGGGGTCTTCTCCTTCTTCAATCAGTCCATCTGCAAGTCTTTTCTGGAGTACGGCCTTCTTTCCAGTTGTTTCTAACTCACGCTCCTCTAGCTCTTGCTTTAATTCACTAACTTCAAGGTCAACTAAGTGAACTCTCCTCGGAAACATTTTGTCTCTTATTGTCTTTACCGAGTTATCAGTCATTTATTTATTTCACACACAGTTTTCAGTTTATTGTCCCGCGACGCGCAAAACTGTCAACTTTGCACTCAAATGTTCAACGGGTCACTAACTGTCTATTAGGCGCGATAAACGTCTATCAGTTTTTAAACGGCGAACACTTTAACACTTATTTATTTTAAACATCCGACTTCTGACAACAAATGTAGTAAAACTGCACTAACTATTTTCCCTAATTTATTTAAAACACTATTTACAACAATTATTCACTAGAACATTTACTTCAATTACTATTTCAATTTATTTCTACTGTGGCTATCTATCAGCGAACTCTGGAACTGTAACTAACTCTGAATTCTGACTGTCCTCCAGCGGTTATATAGTCGCAAGGCTCTCTCGATTTTTCTGGAGTATAGAACATCTCATCTAGATGGCTATTCGAACAGTATCGAATTGATCGATTTATTCCAGCTTGTTCTCGGCGATCCGTACGCCAGCAGATATGCTGTTGTAGTTGAACGGGGGTGCATAATTAATTAGATCAGGGCCGGTCTCGGGGCCGGACTCGAAATCGTTACAATACATTATGTATACACCTACACGCCTGCACTGCTTTTAGTCGGCTATATTTTCGTATTTTAGTACTTTAGAATTTTAAATATTTTGTAGCTGTGATAGTACATGTTATGAATTTATTATTATATTTCATAATTCAACTGTATTTGTCAACAAGAAATTGTTCTTATGTACAATAAACATATACTTACATGACTAAAACTCAGAAAAGGAATGTTCTAGACTTAGGTATTCAAACTTTTTCAATTACCTATTCGTGCATGGATGCAAGGACCCACTGTATAAATAAAATAAAAAACACCAGTTGAAATATATTTGGTAATGAAATACTCAACACATGATTAACAAAAAATGTATTCATACATTTATTTATGGTATGCGAGCATGTAGCACTATGTACCATTTATGAAAGTAAAAACAAAATTAATATATTTAATCACTTTCTGATTCAGAGCTGTCACCAATGTTTATAATAATGGGTTCAATAACCATATCTCAAAGGAGCTTTTCTCATTCGTACCATATTTCAATGAGCGATTCGGTGTATTTGACACATTTTGCCCAGGATTCAGTGTTGCACTTCTCTAATGCTTCATTTCACATACCCAATACGTTTTCATCATTGTATCCATCTCTGCCAGTATGATTGTTGTACTATGTCTTACAATTAGCCCAAATTAATTCAATAGCATTAAAGTCTGGGTGATAAAGTGGTAATCTTAATACTTCATGCTCATGTTCTCGTACCAGTTCATGTATAATATATATGTTTTCCTTTCGGTTCATCTTAGCCAATTGCAATAACTCTGGTTTTGTTAATTTCTCATCACTGTAGCCAACAAACAATTTCCGATTTTCTTGAAGAAGTGGGAGGCTGTTTGTTCAAAATTTCACTGTGGTATGGTGCATTGTGCATTATTATCAAAGATGGCTCTTCCAATCTGGGAATTAACTGTGAAGTGATCCACTTGGTGAACATTGTACTATTCATTTCTCCATGATAATCTAGAATCAAAGATTTCGAACAGAACAATAAACTGGCTTCTGGAACAAACCCTTTTGCAGAACCGGCATGCACAACAATAAATCCTTCGGGTTTGTGTACACTTTTGACATTATCATCCTGTCAAGACTTTCTGGTGGATATAAAGTTTTTCGGTTTTCTTGGTATTTACGTAAAAAATATGCTCTTTGTCAAACAATATGAGTATTTTCAATCAAAGCTCATCGATTATCATCTTTTTTAAATTTAAATCCCAACTCTTTCAGTAAAACATTCAAAGATGATTTGCACATCGAAACAATTTCCTTATTTTTTAGTTCATCGTTCAAGGATTGAAGGGTAACATGTTTTTCTGGAATAAAAAAATTCAAATAAATATAGGTCCATGTCAAAATTCATACGAAGTGAAGTTTCAAATTAAAAAGATAACTAGATGTGGCAATAAAGTTTGACTTTTCAACTAATATACATAAATCCAATGACTTTCCTGGTGAAGTTGTGATTGATGAAAATGGACAAATGAACAATCAATATTATCTTCATTTCCCTCAACAGGTAATAAGGAGGTATACTCACTTTTTTCATACATATCATACAAAGTATTTCGTAATGCCATTTTCTGTCCTTCAGGTAAATCAGCTGTTTTCTTTTTGAGACGACTACTTTTTCCTGGAGTTGATGGAATGGGTTCATTTTCGTTTCTTATTTTGATCGTGTACACCGTTTTTCGAGATATTTTAAGTGCATCTGCAACTCTCTAAAATACAGTAAAGAAAAGTTATGACATTTCTTTAATGGTTTTAATTGGTGTCTTTCTAACAGATGAAAGTGGTAAAAAAGGTCCACCATTCGCTCTTTCCCTTTCAAAATACTCGCACAAGTTCAACACAAATTGTTGTGCACGTGAGTGTAGAATAGTTCCAGGCATAATCTAAAAAAAAAACAAAATATATAAAATGTGTTTTCTCTCAATATGGATTCCACACTATGAATAATTGTTGTGTTAATATCCCGGTAGTACGGAATAATAGTCACCAATGTCAATTGTGAGGTTAAAAATTTTGAAGATTATTTGTGAATAAAACACATTGTATTGTACTTACTTTGAAAGTAATGATTCCAAGAAATGTTTAGCTCTGGAAAAAACTGTTTTTATAATATATTCGACTGCAAAACAAAGTAAAACGGGCGACCCCAAATGACAGAAAACAATGACGCAATTGATGGTACACGCTAGCCAATACAATGTTGGGCAAGTGTAGTTGAAATGTAAAAGACTGTCGGTTTTATGGCTATCTCTTTTTACTGTTTTGAGTTATAATCGATCATCACAATTCCATAATTCTCAGCTTAGAAGACAAATGTTAACGAACTTTGATTCGCTCATAGCGGTTGTTAGAAAGAGATGTTCGATAGAGGGTGTGTGAGCTCTTCGATCATAAATTGATGACGCATGGGTAAAGTTATAATAATCGAACTGTAGCCCTCCAACCAATTACTAGTTTATTCACACTTTTTACAGATCATACAACTATGAGCTGGTCTGACGGGCGCCATGATAACCTCTAGTATTAGACGTCCAATGATATCGCAGTAATCACAGAATGGTGTGCAGCTAATGAAGCTACATTAAATTTCAACAAAACACAAAACGAGAAATTCTTGTAAATAAGCACACCTTTGTGACAATCAGTGTAATAAATTCCTACCTGGGCATACAAATCGACTGCAAACTGAATTGAGAAGAACACGTTATCGCTCTAGAAAAGATAAATTCAAGTGGTGCTTACGTTATAAGAATTATTGTCAATGAGCTAAGTATAGGGACAGCTAGACCCGTATAAAAAAAATATAGAGAAGTTGGTCAAAACGAGATTGATGAATTTTCTATCCGCATACAAAATCTTGAATCCTCATCAATTCGGCCTTCAACCAAAAAAGAGTACTGAGATGCCATCTCTCATCTATTGAAAAGACTGTATTCAGAGTTGAACTCAAGGAAGGTATGTGCAGCAGTTTTCTGTGACTTGTTGAAAGCTTTAGATTGTGTGAACCACAAAATACTGCTGCGCAAGCTCCAGCACTATGGGTTCAGAAATGAAAGTCTCAACTGGTTCGAATCTTATCTGAGTCAACGGACCCAAGTTGTGAGAACCGACATGCTGCTAGATACTGGCCTTGTCAGGCACGGTGTCCCTCATGTCTCCGTACTAGGACTAGTACTCTTCTTGTTATATTTCAATGATCTGGCCTATATCGAATGTAATGAAATGTTCACAATTTTTGTAGATGATACAATCATCCTGTGGCATGACACAAATGAAAATAATCTCCATAACAAAATAGCACAAGACATTACCAGGGTGAGAGAGTGGTGCAACTCCAATTTGCTTTCCTTCAATATAGGAAAAACCAACCCCATATCATTTAATTGTTATTTATCAGGTATTTCCTTAGGTAATGATTTTATATCAAATGAAAAAAACAATAAGTTTCTACGAATCAATTTGGACAACAACCTCAATTTCAATAATCACATAAAAGCACTGAGCAAAAAACTAGCTTCGGGATGTTACGCTTTGCAAATGGTGTCGAGGGAATTGGGTATTGGGACCGCAAAAATTGTGTACCACGCGGTTATCAAATCGCATCTAAGATATGGCATCTAAGATATGGCATATAATTCTGGGGCACCTGCAGCCAACAGTACTTCAATCAGTGTTTGTTCTTCAAAAGCGAGCTATTGGATATATGCGCAATGTTGAGCCTAGAGTGTCTTGTGAACTCTTATTCAAGAATCCTAGAAACTGTATGCCTAGTACAAAAGAACAAATCATCGTATGATGTTAACGTTGGCTTCACTCTCCAAAATGACAAGCTAATAAGACTGCCCATTCCAACATCAAAGGAGGGTATGCTTTTGATAGTCAAATTTGGGCAAAAAATTTAAATTGCTTTTGAATGCTTATAAATGAGTAATATATCAATATTTTTCTTTTTTTTCACTCTAGAATAATTTTTATCCTATGCATAAAAAAATAATAACTTATCAATAAAAAAAAAAAATACAAAGTGGCAACATTGGTTTACAATGATTATTCAAATAATCGGTCTCTTTCTATGTATTACATCGAAGCCCACAAGCGATGTTGCCAAAATGTCTATTTCATTATTTTATTGACTTGATTGAAAAGATCAACTTTCCAGAGGAATCAGAAGATTTGTTATAAAATTAAATAATGTATGATGAAAATTGAGTAATTCCTCGTGATGAGGTCAGAGTTGAAGCCAGAAGCCTTATGAAAAGTTACTAGAATTTACACAAAGAATACATAACAAACTGAACAATTCACATCTGGAGTGTATCGAGTTAAAACGGAGATTGGCCATTATTTCTAAGGCACTCTCGAATTCGGAAAAGAAGCTGGTGGTCTATTTTAAAATACAGGGTGTCAAAGATGAAAAAGTGAGGCTTTCTGCTGAGAATTTGTAACAATACCGAGAATTGTCAAAACTCCTAATCATTCAGTGGTCGGTGGATCAGTGGTCTAATGCACAGGCCGTTCGAAACTCCAGCATAGCGATAGTCGGTTCGAATCCGATGTAGGTACGAGAATTTTTCTCAACTACTTTATATCGGATCGATAGGCGGCCGCATGCCTTGTTGAAAAGCAAGTGTATTGTGAGTTGTCTAGATGCCAATCTCGTCTAGTGCTAGCTTGGAGTGCACACCGACCACCCGAGGTGGTGCTGTAGGTTTTCCGGGTTTTCCTACAGCTGAAAAGTGAATACATCACCTAAAAACATCAGTAAGTCGCCCAGGAGCGCAACGGCAAATAATAATAATAGCCGTCCTCTACCCGCACAGGCTATGCCTTTGGGTACACTCAACGAGTGTTTATTATTATTATTATTATTATTATTATTATTATTCTAGGAACGCAATGATGGTACAATGCCACCTTGATTTCGTATCCATTTTACTTTTTCGTTTCGTGGTCTAGGTATAACAGGATAAACAAAGAAAAGTTCAATTCGAGTAAGTTCAAACCAACCAGTGTGAGTTTTCTGATGAGAATTGAAAATTCAATTCAGCCTCAATCTCGATAAAAGTGTACTGGCATTATTTTATTTTATTCAGGATGGTTCAAAATAAGTGTAAGTCGATCCCTTGTTTTCAATATCGGATAGGGAAGAGCTCATCACAGACCACATTCATCCATAAGGCTAAGAGGTTAACTTGAAAAGAATATGTTCTGCAGTGGTGAAGACTGATATTACAGACTACTTCTCCAAACTCTTGCTGATTGACAGTATCAATAAATTTCTAAACGACACTGAAATTCGAAATGAATATAAAAAATTGTGAAACATTTGCTAATCTTTGCAAGTAAATGAACTTGAAATGATATCATGGTATGTTGATAATTCAAATACTGCACTCCACAGATTCATCTTCAAACTTGAAATAATGACAAAAATATATGCTACTACAATAAAAAAATGCATCTGAAACACTAGTTGTTCCTTCTGACATCCCACGTCGTGATGTTCTTATCAGTTGTGACTGGCCACCCGTTAATTTCAAAATAACATCATATATGTTATATCAGTATTTCACTGATACACTTTTAAAAAATTATACAGGTGTTTATTGATATCAAATACAGACTGACTGACTGACTTCAATCGACTCGCAGGTCGTATTTATAAAGTTAACTAGGTGGTCTCTCGCTGGCGTCGTTAAATCAGCAAGTCCTTAGGTCTGTTCGCTGTTTCTGCATGAAATTTATATTGTACACTACATCTTCTCACACTACACCAGTTCGCGTCGATGAGTGTAGTAGAGAGTAGTGTAGTAAATTTAACATGTGTTCGCTGCTGATATTGCGCCAATGCTAGGTTAGGTTATGATTATTATTATTTGTCTTGAATAAAACTTCAATGACTTCAAAATGGACAGTGATGATGAAGTCATAGAAAATTTCACGAAATTGGACGACGAATTATCAATTACGAGTTCGTCTGACAACGATCAATCAATGTGGTCAGCATTCTCATCTCGATTATATGTGGTAGCATTTTGGAAGTTTCTGGTAGCGCTAATTCAAAAGTTTCTTTCAAATTATCAGCAGACGAGCTTGATGGTAATCTAAAAATCAGAGTCACCACAATAGTTCATATTGAAATATCATACTTATTATTAGTACTGATGCTATCCTCTCATTAGGATTACCTACTCCAAAAACAATAACCTACACACCTAACCTCACACTATCCAATCTGCAGTCTGCACTACACTTTTCACACCTCCTAATTATTAATTGTAACAACTAGATTTGGTGGTAACTTATTTGAAATTATTGCGCTACAACATTTTAGCAACGAACATAGTGTAGGTGTACACCAGATATCACCGAACGGGATAAGTGTTACATGATCTACTCTAATGTATAAAATTGTAGTTATTGGAGACACAGCGAACGAACTTCTTATCTCCTGACATTGGAATTTGTCTGAGACGCAATTCCAGCATATAACAGCCTATTTTCACTATATAATAACTCCCCTTTTTGGAAAAAAGTTGTTGCTGTGCTACAACTTTTGGGTTAGACTCGTACTTTGAAATTTGTGTTAAGTTCAGTGGTTTCAACTCGGGTAGGTGTTGTTTTTCAGGAAGATCTTTACAGCATTGGTATGGTATTTGTACTGCAAAGTTCTTGTAAGTTATATTCTAGTACTTGTCGACGAGGTACTTGGAGTGGACTCTTGTGCCTCCAATGAAGGCATTACATTAAGGTTGGAGTCTGAATAAAGAATTTGTGCTGATTATTTCTGTCACTGATTCATTAGAACATTTGACGGTAATCGGTTAATCGTCCGAAATGGTAATGAGCCAAAAGTTGGGACTAAGTTCTTGAACATTATAGTCTTTGGCATAAATTAGTGATGTTTGGCAGGTTTTTGGGAGTGCGATCACTCTTCTGAGTAGTTGGGCTTCACAGATGGATTCACTATCCATCGGATACGGCAACAAATCGGAGCAAATTCTCACACCATGATTCAAGAATTTACAATTTTCCAAATTTTGGAACGAATCATCATCTCTCGCAATATATTTTTGAAATGATAACAGAATATGATGAAGTCCTGTTCTATTATCCGGTATTGGTATTGGTAGAAGTCGATACAAAGTATAAGTTTCTGCGGTATTGGTAAAGTCGATACAAAGTATAAGTTTCTGGTTCGAACAATGGTATTTTCAAAATGAATACAGTTTTTCAAGTTCAATAATTTCGATCTATCGAGCAATATTTGAAAACGTTGTTGGCAATGTTAAATTATTCTTTTGGAGAGATTGTGATATGTCTAGGAGGTATTTAATCAAATCATTTGGAGTTATGATTGAACTGTGAAAAATATTCAATCTATCGAATGTTATAGAATTCAAAATATCCTCAAGAGTGTCCTCCAGGAAAAGATAACTTTCCATCAGTGTTTCGCAAATATCGAAGGTTCTAACTTGTGCTTCATAAAAGGCAAGATCGTCTGAAATTGTAAATATTGATGTTTCAATTTCTTTTATATCTTTATTGAAGGTTTCCTCATCTACTTGCAATTTTTGTATAGTTGAGTTGATATTTTTGATCACAGATGTAGTGACAGATATCTGATTTTTCAAAAGATTTTTAATTTGGTGTTCGTCTTGTGAAATTTTGTTTATACAATTTGTATAATATTCACCGTCTGATGCATACAAATTGCCGGATATTGCTTTCCAGAAAGTACCTACTCCGTTAATTAGTCCGCGTTTCTGTCGTTTATTGAAATTTTCAGTATCGGCAAATATTTCTCGATACTTCAGGCTAAGTGAGTTTGATACCCGAGTTAAAAGGCTCATATGTGTCTTAAGTTGGGCTTTGAATAATATCGTTCGTGCACTTTGTTGATCAAACGTGTACAACATATTTTCTAGATTTTTGTCATTGTGTTCCAAAGCGGATTATATGTGGTCTAAGTCCTTATAAACTAGCAGGGTCCATTTTTCATTTCAAATTTTCAGAGTGCTTTCTTCATGAAGGAAGATGCCAACGGTATTGTTTATTGGTTGAATGGAATATTGTGAATGGGCTGCTGAAAACAGCAAAATAACCCTGAAAAGAAAATTAATCTTCAATGTAAAGTTTCAGTCTATCAAAGTTTACTTTTGTTTTCTGCCGCGTTTTCCAATTGACGAGCATTGATGAATTTTGAGAAATTTCGATTATCTCAAAGGGGCCATTGAATTTATTTTGAAGTTTGTCTTTAATTTGAGATTCTTTAACGAATACTTTATCCCCTACTTTGTATTTTATAGGTTGTTCTACATGTTTGTCAAATCTAATTTTTGCTTTTTCTTTTTGTCTTTGAGTCTTTTCTCGGGCAACTTTGTAGTAATGCAAGACTCTATTAATGAGATCTCGTATGTATTTTGTAATTAATTTGTCTTGTTTATAGAGGGTTTCTGGTGGTCGACTGGATGTGTGTCCGAATAAAAGTTAATAGGGCGTGAACCCATGTGTTTTATTTTGACTATTATTGTAGCAAATAATAGCATAGGGAAGACATGTGAGGGGATGGTCATTTGGATTTTCGGTTACACTTATGCTAATCATTTCCATGAGCATTGCATGGAAACGTTCCAAAGAGCTATTTGATTGCGGGTGGTTGACACTTGAATGCACACCTAATTTGTCGATCAATGCTGGTTTGCCTATTCACTTGAATTACTTTATTTTTGTCCCGATTACCAAAATACTCCAAGATTGTTTTTTAGTACATAAGTAATTGAGTTGTAGCTCGAGATCATCGTTGATGAAAATTTGGGCATTGTGAAAATGAAAATCAAGTTGAGTGTCATCCACATAAGCTTGGATTTCACGTCCATTACACAATTTTTTTTCCAAAAATGAAAAAAAAAATTACTTGCATATACTCCTACCGACCTGAAGTAAGCGATGCAGAATTTTCATCCACGAAACACATCGAAAATTTCATGTTGAATTAAGATAACTGTATTTCATGGAAAAATTATTCGCTAGAAGAACATTTTTGCTAGTTATGGAACCGACAAGTGAATGTTAACAGTTGTTATTATTCGTTTTGATAAGTAAAGTATATTCGATAATTCTAGTATAACACCAGTACCATACGTTCTGCAGACCTGCTTGATATGCCAAGATGTTGATTATTCATCCTATAAGAGAGTGATGACAAAATTATTATTACCCTGTTAGCATATCCATCAAAACATCAAAACAAACAAATTACAATAAAAATTGTACCGCGTATTCTACAGACTTGCCCTTTATACCAAATCATTAATTAATACTCATTCTTTAAGGGAGTGATGACTCGCACTAAGTACATACCAAACTGTTTGTAATAAAACCACTTCATTAGAGAAAAGTGATAAAATGATTGTCGCCTCTTCAGTTATTTCATCAGATGGATCGAAAAGTTAAGAGTCAGGTGAATCCAAAATATTTTGATTTAAAAAATGTCATTAAAACTATACCGTACGTTCTGCAAACTTGCACTACATACCAAATCATTGGTTATAATCCACGTCATGAAATGAAAGCGATTACATGATTGACGCCCTTTTAGTTTTTTCACCAGGTGTATTCATGATATTTTGATATACAAAGTATCATAAATACTGTACCGTACGTTATACAGTCGTGCACTACCTACCAAATCGTTGGTAATAATCCACGTCATGATTTTTTTTTTCCGTTAATCAGCTGTCATCCCCCTACGAACGACAGTCCTCAGAAGTCGAAACTCGTGCGAGCTAAGGATTAACGGGGTCTTGCCTTTTAACGTGCGATTCCTAGCAATAAAAGCGATGAAATGATTGACGCCCCTTCAGTTTTTTCACCAGGTGTATTCATGATATTTTGAAATACAAAGTAGCATAAAAACTGTACCGTAAGTTATATATTCTTGCACCACCTACCAAATCGTTGGTAATAATCCACGTCATGAAATAAAAGCGATTAAATTATTTACGCCCCTTCAGTTTTTTTACCAGGTGTATTCATGATATTTTGATATACAAAGTGTCATAAAAACTGTACCGTACGTTATACAGTCTTCCACTACCTATCAAATCGTTGGTAATAATCCACGTCATGAAATAAAAGCGATGAAATGATTGACGCCCCTTCAGTTTTTTCACCAGGTGTATATATGACATTTCGATATACAAAGTATTATTATACTACCTAATCATTGGTAATAATCCACGTCATGAAATAAAAGCGATTAAATGATTGACGCCCCTTCAGTTTTTTTACCAGGTGTATTCATGATATTTTGATATACAAAGTGTCATAAAAACTGTACCGTACGTTATACAGTCTTCCACTACCTATCAAATCGTTGGTAATAATCCACGTCATGAAATAAAAGCGATGAAATGATTGACGCCCCTTCAGTTTTTTCACCAGGTGTATATATGACATTTCGATATACAAAGTATTATTATACTACCTAATCATTGGTAATAATCCACGTCATGAAATAAAAGCGATTAAATGATTGACGCCCCTTCAGTTTTTTTACCAGGTGTATTCATGATATTTTGATATACAAAGTATCATAAGAACTGTATCGTACGTTCTGCAGACTTGCACTAAATACCAAATCGTTGGTTATAATCCACTTCATGAATTACGAGCGATCAAATGATTGACGCCCCTTTAATTTTTTCACCAGGTGTATTAATGATATTTTGATATACAAAGTATCATAAAAACTGTACCGTACGTTATACAGTCATGCACTACCTACCAAATCGATGGTAATAATCCACGTCATGAAATAAAAGCGATTAAATGATTGACGCTCCTTTAGTTTTTTCACCAGGTGTATTAATGATATTTCGATATACAAAGTATCATAAAAACTGTACCGTACGTTATACAGTCTTGCACTACCTACCAAATCGTTGGTAATAATCCATGTCATGAAATAAAAGCGATTAAATGATTAACGCCCCTTTAGCTTTTTCACCAGGTGTATTCATGATATTTTGATATACAAAGTATCATAAAAACTGTACCGTACGTTATACAGTCTTGCACTATCTACCAAATCGTTGGTAATAATCCAAGTCATGAAATAAAAGCGATTAAATGATTAACGCCCCTTAAGTTTTTTCATCAGGTGTATTTTGATATACAAAGTATCATAAATACTGTACCGTACGTTATATATTCTTGCACCACCTACCAAATCGTTGGTAATAATCCACGTCATGAAATAAAAGCGATTAAATTATTGACGCCCCTTCAGTTTTTTCACCAGGTGTATTCATGATATTTTGATATACAAAGTGTCATAAAAACTGTACCGTACGTTATACAGTCTTCCACTACCTACCAATAATAATAATAATGATAGTAATAATCCACGTCAGGAAATAAAAACGATTAAATGAATGTCACCCCTTTATTTTTTTCACCAGAAGGTTCAAAACTTTGAGTCAGGTGTATTCATGATAATTCGATACACAGAGTATCATAAAAACTGCACCGTACGTTCTGCAGACTTGCACTACATACCAAATCGTTGGTAATAATCCACTTCATTGAATAAAAGTGATTGATTGACGCCCTTCAGTTTTTTAACCAGAGGGGTCGAAACTTTGTGAGTCAGGTGTATTCATGATATTTCGATATACAAATTATCATAAAAACTGTACCGTACGTTTATTTTGTGGAAATACATGTTCAC
This sequence comes from Chrysolina americana, assembly GCA_958502065.1. Taxonomy (NCBI): domain Eukaryota; kingdom Metazoa; phylum Arthropoda; class Insecta; order Coleoptera; family Chrysomelidae; genus Chrysolina; species Chrysolina americana. The sequence continues at coordinate 21,686,393 of OY293418.1, forward strand.
TAAGGATGCACTAAAAAGAATTTTGTCTATTTTCCAATTCTTTTTAGTGTTTCCTTAGTCAAATTGCTGGTATTGATACACTCTATGATTTTTTTTAACGAAATGATTGTCACCCCCACAGTTTTTTGTATTCGGGGGCGAACGTCAAACAATTAATGTATTTGTTTATAAATCGTTAACGAGCCTAACACCAAAGAATTCATTTGGTGGCATTCATACATCTCCCCAAGTTTATTCATTTGCTCTTCCTAACTCAAATAGAGTATTTGAGCCTGCGAGGGTGGAACGTCCTCACATAGGAGTTGAAATATATTCCTGTTATCATTGACTACTAGTTAAGGTGAGTTTATTAAAGTTCACTCCTTGAATTGTCGAGGAAAATTTTCAAACCAATAAGATTACCAGGAATAAACAAAGAAAATAGAAGAAATTCAAAGGGGTGAGAAGTTGGCCAAAAATTTAACCTTTGGTAATTAGGTTTACTGAACCCAAGGGTAGTTTTGAGTTTTCAACTTGGCCACTCCCACGAGTTTTTCAAATTCGTTTATTTGTTCATCACTGAGGCCGGGTACTATTAAAAACATCTTTCCCTCAGATTTTTTTCATGTAAAGACCATAACAAAGGAAAGGAACACAAAATTAAGCATATAGTGGACGTCGATGATCGATTTTGGGGTCCAAAAGTAATTCGCCTCAACCAAATCGTCTTCCGCTTCGTCAGATGATTACTAGTCTCTTTCTTGACATCATTATCATAACGGAAGAAATGAAGAAATCTTTGAAAAAGTCTATAGATATTCTTCGTTCGTACTGGAGTGGGCCCTGCCTGATTTAAAAAGTATTTGGAATTTAGGGTTTTTGAGGGATGGACTTTTATCCCACCATTCTCATCGCGGTTTTAGACCCGCGGCTCTCTATTAGGTACACGCAATTTTTCCCCACTCGGATCTTTGGAAAGTACTGAATTCAATTTTCTTCATGTTGTTCGGCAATGAATTATATATTTCTAGTAACTTATAGATATCACCTTTTTCGATGGGGAAAGTTGTGTGGGAAGGGTAACAAATCAATTTTTACTCCAAACTTTGAATGATTTCGGAGAAGGGGCAGGCTACGCCACGGCACATTATCAAGCTATACAAACAAGTAAGTACCTGGGAGGTACATATGGAAACTTTCAACCTAAAAGTGCATTTTGCTCTAAACACAAAAATTTAATGTTAACTCAAAGTGATTGTATTTCTTAATCATTATAAATATACAAAAAAGATAAATTCTCGAAAGTGCCAACTTATAAATCTGAACTACTACTCCCTTCCGATTCTTCCGGTATTGGGCTTATCCCAGCACATCTTTGGTTCTTCAATTCAGCAATCTAAAATAAAATCGATGAAATGCATTTCTACAATTAGGGGAGACTAGGGAGGCTTGATACTGTGGGAGGGATGATACACGTTTAAATTAACCACCCAAAATATTTCGCCATTACTAGATTTGGCAACAGCTGGGTCCTTGCACGTGGCTATTACACTAATATCAGTTTGTGTTCGTTAGGCGCAAAGGTAACTTGTCGGTGACAAAAAATCGTAATTGGGTGAATATTTTGAACATTTTTTTAAGGTAAGTGTAAATCTTTCGCAGACAACTGTTTCAGAATATCATGTTTATTGAATACATATGTGATAATATATAGATTTAGCTTTAATTTATGATTTGATTTAGATTCGCAATATAATTACAGTTCTCCAAATACGAAGTTTTGTAAATTATTCCACAGAAAGGAGGCTTGACACATGTTATGTGGGGGAGACCTGATACATGTATCATGCCTCCCGTAATAGTGGCATTTAAACGATAATATATTCCTTATCACTTCAGATGCCATTCAAATTGAAAAAGAAAACAAACAGAACAGTATCATCGCCTGAAATAGCTCTTTCACTTACTGAAGAGCATACCCAGAGGGAACGTACACCAGAAGTAGAAGCAGCACTTGTTGAACATCACACGCCAGAACCAATACCATCAACTTTAGGTCATTCAAACCATACACCGGAATCTGATTTTGGACAGATTACGCATAAGAGGACACTTGAGGACATACAGCTCAAGCAGGAAACCAACAGAAACTAAAATTATAACTGACACACCTAACATGGAGGAAATTAAAAGAAAATATGAAAAAACGCAGGAAAAGAAACAGGACGCGCAAAATAAAAAGAACGTTAAAAGAAAAATTGTGGACGATACAGTAAATAAGTCAGGAAACAAAGGTAAAATGAACAAGTAACAAAAGAATATTTTTGACGAAGATTCTGACACATCGGAGGAGCCAAAACTCGACGGATCATCTGATGAGCTCACTGATATAGATGAACAAATTGAGAAGGGAATAGAAAAAGAGAATTTTTGTTGCAGGAGTAGTAAATGTAAATGATTTCATGCTAGTACGATTTGCTACAAAAAATACAAAAGCGCACTACATCGGCCAAGTCTAACAAAAAGTCGAGGATGAATATTTTATAAATTTTATGCGTCGCAGAAAACCTGCTTTCCATTTTGTATATCCTGATGTAGAAGATGATTTTTTTGTGTCCGAAGAAAATGTCATTAAACTACCACCACCGAGTTTTGTAGATCTTCAAAAAAGTTGAGATTTCCTATTAATTTTTCAAAATATAATAATGTTCTGTAAAAATTTTGCATAGTAGTTTTTAATGTTTTCAAGAATAAAAAATGTTTTGTAAATAATTTGTCGGGTTTACTCCCGTTACCCTTACCCAAAAAAATTTAAAGTGCTAAATGATTTAGATTATTCAAAATTTAAAAGTTTCCGAGGTAAAATCCGCTCTAAATGAAGTAATGTCTACAATAATTGTAAAAACCTAGTCACGTATCAAAGCTCCCATATATTGTATCAAAGCTCCCTCACTATGGGAGGACTGATACACTTTGCATATGTTAGTAAAACAGTTAATAACTTCTTCAGCTGTGTGGGAACGCATTTAGAGAATTTGCACGATGAATATTTTTTTTATTATTTTGGATGGAGTGTTGAGTGTATCAAGCCTCCCTAGTCTCCCCTACCTGAAGCATTAGTCACCTCTTGTAGAAGAGACTTCTCTTTAGCTGCCGCTCGATGTAAAAGGATTTTCACTTTATCCAGTAGAGTCGACTTCTGTTCCAGTTGTCCCTTAACTTTCGAAAGCTCTTCAGACACCACCTCAAGTCTTTCATCATCAGGTTTTCTGGCAACCGAAAAATTTCTGAGCTTACTATTTGCAATTGATAATTCTTGCTCGAGGGTACCGAGTTTCTGAACACACTCTGTATACTTTTCCTTGAGGCGCAGGTGATCTCTTTTCAGTTTATCAGCAGAGGCCTTGAATGAAATAAAGTCATCGTCATTGATTAGAACGAAAATACACAAATACAGAAACAAACTAAAAAAAAGCAGGTTGAAGGAATTTCTATTAAAAAGACTCAGTCGACACATGAAATTAGTAATTCCTTCTTCGAGAACACAATTTCTTTCAGTAGGGTAAAAACCGACTAAGAGGATTACCTCAGGTAGTAATTACACTCTACCATCGTGCTGTGAAATACCATCATATCGATAACACGTGCTAAAAAACGGATTATTCCATGTTTCATAGTTTGTTCGATAAATTCTGAATACTTTTCTCTTTTTATCTTAAATTTTTAGGTGTTATTCCAATTATAATGGAGTTTCCTCGAGTAATATACTCAGGAAGCAAAATATCTCTCCATTCAGATTTCCGGGCCGGAGACTGGAGGTACTCAAAGGGACAGACACACCATCGAACAATTTAATGTAATGTAATATTTGCGGACTCAACGAGAACATCAATGACATCGAACGAAAAAACTGATATTCTGGCCATGACAGAAACGCAAGTGATTTCCCTCAACCACAAGATCCACATGCTCTCTTCTGTTTACAAACTGGGTTCTCAATTCAGATTCAAAAGTGGTTGTTGTTAATATAATTTAATTTTTTACGGAGTCACCCTGTTCATTCTTGATAAAAGCTAATTTCTTACAAAACAACACAACATATTAGGTCCTGAAATGAGATATTCATCGACGCCAACAAGATATTATGTTTACTGAAGAGATTGACGATCTGTAGAGTAATAAACCTATCAAACGACAGAATCGTTTAAGACGACCCACACCAAATCTAGAGAATAGTTCATTCATTATAAACGGACGTACGAATCTTGGAGCATTAATGTCTGAGTGGACAAAAGGCTCTTGTTTGCTTCATCCTAAATTCACTACTCTTTTGATTCACAAATATCATGAAAAGTATGCTCATCAAAAATTGGAGTTGGTTTTCAATAAGTTGAGTCAGAAGTAATAATAATAATAATAATATTTTATGCCAGAGCAGCTGTTAGATTTGTATTTTCCAAATGCTCCAAATGTCGAATCAGAAATGGTAAACCTCTTGTACCAATAATGGGACAACTACCCAGTTGATTTCTCCGGGACACTGGGGGTAACTGTTGGGAGAAGAACACAGAAACGGTGAGAAGTATTTTTTAGTAGTCTATGTATTTGATGTACATCTAGACGTTGCACATTCGTTATCTACCAATTCAGCAATCCTGGCAAATAGGAGAATTGTTGAAAGATGTGGGATACCCACAAAGTGTTTTACTCAGACAATAGGACAAACATTCGGGGAGCCGCGAAAAAATTGTAGAACTATATAATCGAGGAATTTGAGAAGAACAAAATGTTCGAAGACCGTGGTCTGAGAGAAATTGAATGGGAATTCATTCCTCCTGGTACTCCTCATATATGAGGAGCATTGGAATGACTAGTCAGAAGTGTAACGGAAGTTGTCTATGTCATTTTGAATGGAAAGAACTCGAAGAAGAAATCTTCAAGGACATTCTCTGAATAAACTGGAAGTACTTTGAATAGTCCTCCACTGACCCACGTCTCAACCAACCCCTCTGATTTGGAAGCTTTGACACCAATTTTGAAGGATAAAGAAAGAATTGCGCGAAACCCAACAACTGGTTAACTCTTTTTGGAAGCGTTGGACAAGGGAAAATATGTCTAGGCTGACAAAAAACAATTGAACGACGATTCAGAACCTTTGAGAGAAGATGAGTTGGTAAAACTTGAGAAAATTTTATTTATTTATTGAAAGAATAGCTTCCAGACAGAACAAGTTCTGGTATGAGGAAGTTGTACATATGTTCAAAAAAAAATTAAAAATAATAATAAATTAACAATTGCAATTAAAAATAAAAATCATAAATCATAATCACTGATGAACAATTAACAACAATAATAATTGTGAAGTCATAATAACACTAAAAAAAAAATAAAAAAAAATCAATGTTTCTTGTTTGTAGAAATTAGTAAAAGTTGGCAAGATAGTTCTAGGACTGATATAAATATAAAAAAGGATTGTTTCGGAGGCCCGAATTCAAACTAAATCGATTAAAAGTTGATGGAATCTGAGTGAACAAAGTTCGAAATAACATTATCCGAATGAATGAAAAAAAAATAGTTCATTCGTTGTATGTTAATCTGAAACAGTGTTGGAAAAATAGACAAAATGTCATACCGATCGATCTGACAAAGGCCGCTTTCCACTCACTAATCGCTTGTTTTCCACTTGTAGTTTTTCCACGACTCGTTTTAAAATAAACACGGTCCTCTCAAGTTCAGATACCTTCTGGAGTTCGGGAATAGCAGTTCGTGAAACGTTATTATCCATCTCTTGTTTACTTTGTTCTGCTTTCAGCACATCAACATAGCTGAAAATATAAGCAGACTTGTACCAATTTTTTTATTAATGAAAAGCTTCAGATATCGAAACTTCAGTGCAACACACACAGACAAAGGTTGAAATTTGAATGTAAATTTTTTGAGTTTTTTCGATAGTTATTGTATGAGAAATTTTCTACGTTTGGAACCATGATCTAGAAAAACTGATGAATTCCTTAACTATATTAATAGTATACTCCCTAATATCCAGTTTCCCATGTTAATTGAAAACTAAGAAAATCTGCCTTTTCTAAATTTATTTATTTATTTAGTATAAACGGTAAAATCCCTTAAGTTACAAGACGTTGTAAAATGTACATATATAAAAACAAACTTTTAAACTGAAACCGTTACTAAGTTGGTAAAAATGCTGGAATATATATAAAAAAAGAAAAGAAAACTAAGTTCTAAGTAAAAATAACACTATGCACTAAAAACTGACGAACCTTCTATAGATAAAATACATAATTGATTGCAGACTTTTTGAAGGTATCCAGGTAAAAAAAATCAAGTTCTGATACATTAGCTTCCCTTAACATTCTTGACATTGGACTATTAAATCCATATTTGGAAGAATGTGAGTTCTCTACGAAAATAGCTGTATCATCCCTTCTTACTCTTAACTTGTCTTTCAGGCCAATCAAAGAGAGGAGTTATGGGCAATTAAATTCACCTGACAGTAATTTAAATAGGAGTATAAATTAGGTCAGCTTAAGTCCGCCTGTTTTCCAATGTGGTTAGGTGTAGTGCAGAAAGAATATCAGTCTAGTTATGTCGCTGATCCATTTGAAAGCCTATTTTGTAGGCAGAACTACGTAAAAATGTATGTTGAACCCTTTCCATTGACGTTTTGTAAATTGAGTAAGAGGAACACCATACAACGGATGCATATTCTATGTGTAACCTAATTAATGAATAATACAGAATTTTCATTGTGTTTGCTGATGAGTCTTTAGCGATCCTACCTACATAGCCAAGAAGTATGAGTGATTTCTGGGTTGTTTTATTAGTTCAAAGGCAAAGAGTTTATGCAGTATTCATAAGTGATTGGTGACTGAGAACGATCGAAACACATAACTAGACATTTGTTAAGATTAAGTTCCAAGCAGTTATTTCTACACCAATTGGTTAAAATCATCATCTTGAAATTTCAAACAATCGACATACGGTATAGCTTCAGATCATCAGCAAATAACAATCCTGAGTCAGTAATGTGAGTAATAAGATCATCAATAAAGACATTGAAAAGTAGTGGTCCACAGTGACTACCTTGAGGAACACCAGAACAAGCTTCAATTGTATGTGATATGTAGTTATTAATTTTCACCCACCGAATTCAGTTTGTAAGGAAGCTGCTAGTCCAACTCAAAACCCTACCCCAAAACCAAATGATTCTAATTTTTGAATTAGTACTTCGTGATTAACCCTATCAAACGCCTTTGAAAATTCTGTATAAATAGAGTAAACTTGATCTTGATACCCTTTCTCAAACGCATTCAATATGTCTTTCTGATAGGTCAGCAAATTTGGGAATGTGAACTCTCCTTTGGAAAAACCATGCTGTTTATTGGTTATTAGAGCATTGAGATAGTACCAAGAAAGCTGTTTGGTGACAAGACCGTCAATTATTTTAGGAATATCAGATTGTATACAGGTACCCCTATAATTCTTAACATTGCTGTTTTCACCTAAATTGTGGATCGGTCTGATAAAACTGTTTTTCTAGAACATGGGAAATTCATCATTTATGAGAGAAAAATTGAATAATAGAAAAAGTGGAAAGTTCAGGGTACACGTACATTTTTTTTCAATAATAGCGATGGCACACCATCTGGTCCAGAATAGAATCTAGTCTTCAGTGATTTCATTAAAAATGATCTGGCATTCAGTGAAATTAAGTGCAGTATGACGGTGTTGCACAGGTAATACAATTTCTGCATCAACATTAGCAAAGACTGGTGAGAAATGATCAGCAAAACGGTTAACAGTATCAAAACCATTAACACTAATTACATCATTATATTTGCATACTTCCAGAAAGCTCGTGAATCATGTGTAATGGTATTTTCGATATTTGTTAAATGCATATTGTAACATTGTTTAGTCAATGATTTACACTTGGAACGTAATGTTGAAAATTGTAGATAATCCATCCTATCATTACTCATTTTAAATAAGCCTTTTTATTATCAAAAATCAACGTCTTAGTTCGGAATACTGTACCATGAGGGATAACTTGATTTTTTTATTAGCTTAGTGGGAATGAATAGAGCCATTGCTGAGTACACGACATCATAAAATTATTCCAATGCTAAATTAACAGATGTTCTACAAAGGTAATTTTCTCAGTCGACATATGCGAAATAGTTATTTATAGAAAAAAGTCAGCTTTGTGAAAATTAAAAACCATTTCTTCGTATTTCAAATAAGTAGACAGTTTGGACTGTTGTGATGAAGTAGATCAGAAGCGGAGGATATATACACTAATAGAGTCAATACTGCTAAAAAGAAGGTCAAGCATTATACCGCGACTATTTGGTATTTTATTAACTTGGAACAGATTCAAATAACAGAAACTTTCACAAAGAGTCACTGCTGTAGAGGTTTTTTCAGGTGTAAAGTGGCAGATATATGCGCCACTTTTCTATATAGAAATACTGGGATTACAATGCCGTTTGGGGGGTTGACTGAATTTTGTTAAATTTTTAGAGTGTGCTTTACTCTTGAACCAATACATAATATTATTTTTTTGAACTATTATTTTTTGAAAATTCAAATCTGGAATCCGCATAAGTTTACAGGTTTTCTTCTGCTTTGTCTGAAGGCGCCTAATCGTGCGGTGTGCGGTCTGACGATCTCTCGGTGAACAGAATACATTGTGAAAAAGTGAGGATTGGATGAAATTCGAATCGGTCCAAATGCTGGATCTGCTGCTATCCTCTTCTGTAATTCTCCTGTAACCCCGACTTACTGTTGAAGAACTTTACCAGTAGATATTTTTAATATTATTACAGAACGTATTTCGCCAAATTGAAGTTTTAGCATATCATGTTAATGTATCTATTTGTTTATTATTACGGATTATCTATCAGATATTTTGATTTTCTGCTATGGTGAGCGATGCTCAAGGCTTAACAAAATACTAATCTCTATTCGATGGTGCGATGTGCGATGCACGAATGTGGACACAAACTAATGTCACGCGGTTTTAGCCAACCTTTCGAAGGGAAGAAATTATTCTTTTTCTCCTCCAGAGATCAGAGATTCGATACCTTATCACAAGCAATTTATGAGGTTATGTTGCTATGGATAGAGACCAAAACACGACTGAAAGAACATCATATGGTAAACTCTAGTCTAGAAGAAAGTGTTCTGACAGCATTTCCTCCTACTAAGCAGCCATCGCTGAGATAGATATTGGTAGATTTCTTGAATTTTTGTATGTTCTGAGTATCTTGCAAAGATTTGTCCTTTCTTTGACAGAATGAGCCCTTATAAGAGACATTCGGTAGGTCTCCAAAGTGACAACTGTGATGACTGAACGCGACGGATTCATCTTGAAGAAACTGCTAATAGTGTAACGACTTGGGAAGCAGATGAAAAATACGTTCCGATTGCAATATGGTGTTACTCGACAAAACAGCATCATAAATGGTGTGCCAGGAACACAAGCTTTAGTTTCAGTCGATACGTCGAGAAGAATACTGCGTTCACGCCACTGAAGATTACTGCTGAGGTTGCAATCGATACGTTTGGAGATTTTAAGCAATGATTTTACCACGGCAAAACCTGACAACCAACCAGAAATTATTGTTAAAGGTTTTTTCCCTAAACCCTCCAATGAATGAAAATAAGCAACTATAATTCATCAACCATAATTCTCATCACCCTAGGTTTCTTTTTTGTTTCCTAAACACATGATTTTTCTTCCATGTAAAATTAAACAACGTATACAAATAATTTAATGCTCAACGTGCAATATGGGCAAGTGTATTGTTTTTCTTACTTTTCTAAGTGTTCTATCTGCTGGTGTAAGTGGGGTGTTTCCTTAGTAGTTTGTTCCAAATCTAACTTCATATCCAAATTCTCAGCTTCCAGTTTCATATTAGCTTTTTGTAAATTGGAATTGGCGGCTTGAAGTCGTTCGATTTCTGTTCTGACTTCAACAGTTCCCTAAAAATTTGAGAAAAACCTATAGATTATTGACTAAATACTTTATTACTTTCACAAAAAAAAACATACTCATATAAGTAACCTGAGAATCTTGTATTAGTAGAAATTGTTATCGACATATTACCGAATCAAATGGTATTGACCGAGTTCGAACCTAAATAGATTCTTGAAATCCCTGAAAAACTGGGTTGTGCAAAAATCAACACGACAATCTATATCATAAAAACTAAAAAGGGCGAAGAAATCAAAAATTGAATGAGAAACCATAACGGCAAATATTCAGATAAAAAATATTTCAAATTTTTTCGCCATTATTGTCCACATAAATAATGGAACATAACATTATCTGATAGAGAGCCGCTGGTTCTGAGACCCCACTATTCCGTTTGGTGAGGTAAAAGTCCATCCCTCGAAAACTCTACTTTTAAAATATTTTTAAAAGCGTGAAGGGCCCACTCCAGTACGAAGGAAAAATGTTTATCGACTTTGTGAAACAAATTAAAAAACGAAACTGCCAAATATTGCAAGGAGCTCCTTCAGGGGCCAGGTAAACTTCCGAAAGGAAGACTTTATGTCCAACTTTCCACCCCTCTGAATTTCCTCTATTTTCTCTGTTTATTCCTAGTAACTTTTTTCGTACATTTGAAAACATTTTTTTTTGCAGATGACGATGAATATTTTCGGAAACAAATGTTTCTGAAGCCGAACTTCTCTTCTGAAAATAACTGAAATGATCAGACAGAGAAGAAAGATGATAAATAAAGTTACATCGATGAATATAACATTTTCCTACACTTGTTATAACTTCTTTGAGCCATTCAAATAATTTGAAGAGTTTCCTATATCAACTACAAAAAAGTATCCACAGGAGATATTTACATTTTTAATAATCAATCAGTAATTTGTAACTAAAAAAAGTGTTGTAGTTGATCAAATATGGGAGAATGAATTATACCAGAATAATCTTTGACACCAATATAATTTTTGATAATTTAATAACTTTATTCATTTATATTTTGGTGAGAATTGTTTATACTTCATTTATTTATAAGCAGTCAACGAACCTAACGCCAAGGAACTCATTTGATCGCATTCCTCTACAAGTTTATTTATGTGCTCTTCCTCGCCCTAAGAAATTATTTGTGCCGGCGGGAGCGAACGCTCTTGTATTATACACTGAGAAAAAACTTTAATAACCGTCATTAGAAATCAAGTTACCATTATAAAAAACTTCAATTAAATAGGGGACAGCCTAGCTGTCTTATACCTACAATTCAATTCACTTTGCTATGACGACTCGATAACGGCTATTAAAGGCATCAATTGGCGTATTTCGAAACTATCTGAGTATCGAATTGCCGTTATTAGATGAATCGTATTGATTCAAAGTCTTCAATTATCGTCATTTAGCTCTATAATAATTAAAGACACCACATTGATTCCTGATAGAACCATTTACTGGCAACTCATAACACTGCATTATTGTGATTAACTGATCTATTAGCTATTACTCTTGTAACCAATGGCAGGCACTCGACTCTTTATGGCAGTAATTAGGGAATCAACTAGTGTAAAATAACCAGGCAGTTGGCTTAAGAAAAAATGTGTTTTTTAGAAACCACACAAATTTTTGGGATGTTGCAATTATCGCCTAGTTTCGGAGATACATGAGGGTGTTGAAGTTGTGAAACAGTTTTTCCAACAATTGTCTTGTTAACGAAGGATTTCGATTGCAGGTACCTTGCATGAGAATAACTCCAATGTCATCAAAAAGTATTATAAGATAAATTTACGCTATGAGATTTCACTACACAGATGGTTATAATGAAAATTAAACTCTACTTTTAAACGATAGTAATGTCGAAATTCATAAAAGTTCAAGGAACTATTTTCCTGCCCTTTCAAAATTGGGAATTTGAAATTTTATACTGGGTGCATAAAAGTTTGGTTTTGTGCAAGTTATTTCAAACACATATCATGTGGATGGTTTCATTTCGTAGGTACTTGAATTAAAATAAATATGAAATTCTATTAAAAAAAGTATGCAGAAAACGAGATTTTTTGGTGAACCCTGTAAAAAATTGAAATTCTTAATTCTTACTTTTCCAAAGTAGTATTTTAAACTCCATTTTCAATCAAATGTTACCCTGTATGTAGTGACACTTTGGTATTAATTGATCATATACTCTTTGATCGCCTTGCAGTTATTTTTTTGTATGGTAACTCTCTTCTTTGAAATCCTCCTTTAACAAGTACAATTATCTAAAGAAACTGCTGTTCTACAACTTCGACAGCCTGTATCTCTGAAACACAAAGTATTCACAATTAACGAGAAAGTTGACAAGCGCAACAAATCAAAAGATTTCAGGAAATTCCATCAAAACCATTCTATCCATAAGCCGGCTGCCTGGTCCTTTAGTTCAGAAACATCACATCATTTCTTCGTCCATTCTACGTTCAGAAGTAACTGCTTTGACTTCAAACATAGGAATATAGTTTCGCAGGCCCCATTCTATCAGTTGTAGCTGATATTCATCATATTCAAATAAAAACAAGCACTTTTATTACATGATCAATGAGATACAACCCATTCGACTTATTAACACCGACTGACGCCAATCCGGCCAATACCGCCAAGTCGAGCTAAATGATCTTAACTTCGTGCAAATTTTCGGCGCTTTTTTTCATTCGCAAGCACAAGCAGTATGAGCGTAATTCGATAAAAAATAACTGTTATATGATTAAACATCATTCGTTCGCTGTAATTATCGTAGGAAATGCTAAGACTAACATAACAAAACACCCAATCGGGGTAATTTCTATACCTTCCATAAAACGTACTTAGTTGTGGAGATACGGCGGTCGCTCTGATAAAATTAGTAGCGTGTATGAATGTTATAGGAAATCAAATGACAGTTATTCATTCAGACTTAACAAAAAAATTTAATGACCTCTTTTTCCTCAGTGTAGAGGTTGAAATATATTCCTTTTATCATTAACTACTTGTTGAGACAAGTTGTAACAAACGCCACTGCATTTGTTTTTATTTTGTATTCCCAGTTTGGAAATAAATTATAGCATTACTCCAAACTGGGGATAGAAGACAAACAAAAAAATGCAGTGGCGATTGTAACATCTCTCGAAAACTTATTTTCATTCAAAAAAATTCTCAAGTATCGGTTGAAATATACTCCTTTCATAAACAAAGCGATGAAATAGTTATTTACGTAACAAGTGCGGAAAGTAGTACTTTTCTGCACGCGACGGCAGTTGCACAAACGACGCGGAGCGGAATTCGGGCAAGTCGTCAAGGGTGGAAAAGACATTTTCCGCAAGAGTTAGGTACAATGTTTTTCCTACGAGTGTTTTTGTCCATCTTATTCATGGAAAAAAAAGGTTTTTAATAAATAAGATTTTATAATAATGCTACATAAGACAGAATAGTTACATAGATCATTTAGTTAATCCTAAATATACTTATTGTCAATAATAAAAAAATCGTGCGGAAAAGTACCTTTTCAGCAGCACTTGTGCGGAATAGTACAACTTTCAAAACGAAAAATCGTGCGGAAAATTTACTTTTCCGCAGTCTCGTAGGAAATAGTTATTATCCTAACAAGTACGGAAAGAGTACCATTACCGCATGTGACTGCCGTTACCCGAACGACGCAAAGCGAATATATCATTAATTTGTAGAAAATACCCAGGAAACGATTGATCTTCACAACATTTTGTTAAATTATCACATTTAAAATATCACGACATGTTTCGCTAAAACATTAGCTTTATCAAGTGAGGATACATAAGCTAAACATCATTATATACTCTAATTATCATTAAATCATAATGACCACATAATTACCAATAACTTTATCATACCTTAGAACAAAGACATTAGCCATTATCGTAATTACTGAACCTTGCCTTATTACCTGTAATAATAAATGAAAACCAACAACAAAAAATAAAATCAGAGATCAAAATTGGACCTAAACGGTTTTAATTCCAAGAAGAAAGATTCAATAAAGGAGTATTATTTAAATCAAATTGATCGTTGAGTAGTACGTTAGAATTTTTGAGTCTATTAATTTCTAGTGATTCCAAATGACTAAGTCCCTTTATTTTCTACATGTAAATTTTTTAATTTAGGACAAGTTCCACACTGTAATTTATATAACCCAGATTTCTCGAATTTCTAAGTTCTGTCTTTATTATTTTTGATAAACTTTCCCAACGTATTATCAGTTCTATATGCGATTCTACTATCTTGTTTATTTAAAAATGAAGCTACCTTTTTGGTTGGGTGTCCAAAGTATGTTAAGGATCTATAATTTTGATTATTTGTTTTTGTGATAGGAAAATCATTGCTAATAGTTTTTGTATAAAGTTTTTTGGAAAGTGATTTATCTATTAATTCTGCATAATACCCGTTGTTTACTGCTATTTGTTTTTTTATTATGTAAAGTTCTTTATTTATTGTCTACTGAAAGTGGCCCGTTTACTAATCTATGAATCATCATGCTATTATATGCTACCACTTTATGTTGAATAGGATGAGTAGAATCACAATGAATAGTTATATCCGTATGGGAAGGTTTGTGGCAAATTGAAAAATTGTGCTATTTGTTAATTTTACTTACTGTCAAGTCCAAGAAATTAATCGAGTTTGAATTTTCTAGTTCAATAGTGAATTTTATGTTTCTGTGAATATTATTGATATATGTATGAAAAATATCTAATTGCCTATTGGTACCCGTGAAACATACTAAAACATCATCCACATATCTATACCAATACAAGAAATTCTTTATCAAAGGATGTTTATGAATCAACTTCTCTAGGTTATCCATGGAAATTTCTGCAAGTAAGGAACCCAAAGGATTTCCCATGATTAAACCTTTTGAAAAGAATAGATTTTATAATCAAATTGGAAATAATTTTGTTTGAGACATAATGACAATAGGTCTATGGTCTCTTTTTGGATAACCGGATTAACTCGATTTTTTTCTAATAAATCTCTGACTAAAGTTATGGTATCATCAGGTGGTATGCTGGGAAAAAGATTTTGTACATCGAAAAAGATAAGTTTTGAATTATCTAGAAGAGTAACATTTTGTATTTTATCTATTAAGTCATATGAATTCCGTAAAATAAATTTACGCTGAAACTGGCAATGGTTCCTGATGATACTGATCAATTTCTCTGATAGAAACTACTGGTCTAATGGGATAATCTTGGTTGTGTAATTTTATAAGTGAGTATGATTTTGGAGCTTGCGGGTTCATTAAAGTTAATCTGTATTTTTCTCCTCCATTGAAAAGTGCTATTGAATTCTTCAAAAAATCTTTCACCTGTTTTTGGTACGAATTAGTGGGATCGCGATTTAGTATTCCTAAGTTTCCAGAATTCAAGAAATCTAGAGTCTTCTGGACATAGTCATCTCTATTAATAGCAATAACTGTGTTATCTTTATCTGCCTTAGTAAATGTAACATTTTCATCGCTAATTCTACTTCGTATAGATTTAACAAGCTTCATTTAATTCATAGAATCATTCTCTATCAATAATTCGGATTTTATAATATGTGACGCCTGGTATTTGTTATTTACGTTATTCGAAGTCCCTCTTAATGCTATTTCTGTTTCAATACCTAGAATTTCAAAGTTGGTGCTATTTTCGTTTTTAATATTGTATTTGAAACCTTTCCCTATCAACGAATTTTCAGTGTCTGAGAACTTATTGTTGGTAATTTGGATCTATCAGTGAATTCAATTTTCTTTTTTGAATGAGATATTTTCTATGAATAATCTGACTAACCTGTTCTCTCACATTCGAATCCAAATTATCGAATTCTATATGATGTAATCTATGAAGTAATTCAGTATTAATTATCTAAGTTATGTATTGGCATTGTCTCTCTTACCATATTCTAATTTTCGTAGTTCATTCATCCACTTCATCTTGCTTGCTTGTATCCCATCTTCTGCTGCTTGGCTTCTATTGGACGGACGTCTGCAGTTGCATAAATCTTGGAAACACTACTTAATGCAGATATTAAATAACCAAATGTTTTGGTTAGTCATGGCACAACGAAGAATTAGCTAAAAATACCACAAGGCCAAAAAGCTAGTCGTAGCTTCCTTTAAATTTCCTATTGATTCGGCCGTTACTTGATGAAGATCCATAGTAATTTGTAGAAAATACCCAGGAAACGATTTGATCATTATTTGTTATCTTTAGCTGTAAATTCCGAAAATTTTTCTTCATGATATTTCTTTTTTGTCATCCTTATTGTGTTTTTACCAAGTTTATTTTGAGAGGCGTATAAATACTATAATATTCATTTCCAGGATTATGTTTATTTTGTCGAAAATATTTATCTAGCATTTCCATCAATTTAGCTATTTCACTTGTGAACCACACTTTAGAATCTTTTCTGATTCTGATATTTCTTGAATGGGCACAGGAATGGAAAATATTGAGTAATTTATACTTTGGAAATTGAATAGTTTTCATTTGCCAACTTTTTTTATCATAATGACTAAATGACTAACATTATGTACTGATTTTTTCCTTTATAAGTTGTACTTAAAATTTGAATTTGTGATCACTAAGATAACAGATAAATTTAGTTCTTTTTTCTGTTTGTTGAAATATGGTCTATCAATGTTGAACTCTGTATTCCACATCTAGTTGGAATTTTTTCATTACACAGAGAAAAATTGTTGGAAGTATAAACGTCCAGAATAGTCCTTGTGAAGTTGTTATTCAATATATTGGTGTTCATATCTCCGAAGAAGAAACATTTTTATCGAAGTTATTGACATTGTTCATTTTTTCTTACAAAATATTGAGAAAATTGACATTACTGAGTTTTGGTTGTTCATACATTGTTGATAATTTCTGGTTGATTCAGTTTAATTGCCAAGTAATTAACTTCAGTTCCAGATTTTTCCGAAACATCAAACTCCAAATCATCATGAACATAAATTTCAATGCTTCTTCCTGTTTTGGTTCTACTTGAAAATGTAGAGTTGTACTTTTTGAAATTGAAATATTGTTCCTCTTAGCCAAGTTTCTTTTACTATAAGGATTTTTATTCGCATTCCATTAATGATAACTTCAAGTGTGTCCATTTTGTTCTTGACTGATCTTGAATTAATATGTAATATGCCAATTTCATTTTCTGCAGGTGGTTTTTGGCATTCCAAAAGCTTGATGAAATCGTCCTTATTCACACTTCATCTGAGACTTGATTGTTACTGATCATGCATAATCAATTTGGGAATCAACTAATTTTCGTTAAACTGGTATGTTGGGAACTTTTTATCAGTAGCTGAATGAACATTGTAGAACACTTTCTATCACTGAAATTACTTATAAATTCCATACGGATATAATCATTCGGTAAAATTTTATTTTGGCAATTGATTCCTTCTTCTAATTCTTCCTTTGTTTTGGAAAAATCCATCTTCAAATTTGGACTTTCAATCTTTGATTTCAAAAGTTATTCAATTTCTGATGTATATCGCTGAGATAATTTGTCCTTGAGTATTTCTGTGATTTTCTGCGGCTCGAATCCGGGACCTTTAGCCCCGAAGACGGACGCCATATTATTGATCGCACAGAATATTTGTATAATCGTAAAGGGACGTCATAGCATTTGTTTAATGATGTATTATTTTCTACCAAATTTTAAGATTCGTTTATTCCATTTCACCAACTTCAGTGTGAGCAACTATAAATTTTTCGTTTTAATGTTTTCAATCTTATGAAAATAATAAGATGGCCTGAGAACACTTAACTTTTGTGTATTTTGTTATTATCACAATTTACAGGATGTTATTTAAGTACGTGGCCAAACTTGAAGGAATGATTCTTTGAATGATTCTAAGACTAAAAGTTCATAAAAACATAGGTCCGGTGATGCTTCGTTTTCAAGAGACAGGGTGTCAAAATGTTTAAAAGAAATCGTGTTTTTTCGTAAATATCTTATTTCTATTATATCTATTTTATTGAACTTTGGCAGTGTTATTGAGGGTGGTAAAGGGCTGATTCAGCCCTAACTATATTAAACGTATCATATCCGATGGCGTTCTGAAAGGTACCGTAACCCAATTTTTTTAAAGAATGCAATTTTTGTATTTGTTTCACATTAAGCAACTGAAATTACAACATTTTTATATCTACCATTTTTTTCTTATCTTGGTTTGTTTTTGAAAAAAAATATAAAAATCACTTTTATATAAGACCCTGGTATAACACAATAAAACATTTCAACTATTAAACCATACCATCAAAAACTGGGGGTATATTCCAGTCTTAGAATTTTTATCAAAATTAATGCAATAATAATAATAATAGTAGTAGGAAAACGACGATTTATTTTGAAAATTTTGACACTGTATTTTGAAAACGAAGCATTACTGGACCTATGTTTATATGAACTTTTCGTCTTAGGATCATTCAAAAAATTACTCCTCCTTGTTTCTCCACGTACTTACATAAAACCCTGTATACACACGATTGTCTTGCGAACATTGAGATAATAAAAAGTCGGTTGACAAAAAGGTCGGTTTTAATATAATTTTCTCTTGTGATAAAGTTGAGGAATTAAAAAAATAATGATATTCGTCTGGTTGTGGTGTTGAAACCAATATTACTTGAAATACAAGTAGAGTTACCGTTTATATCTATTCGGATACTACTAATTTCGATCAAGTGCAGGTCGCGTCAATTCAAAAATATGTGGATATGGATATACAACGCCCTTCAGTGACTATGTACTTATTTCAGTAAAATATTAGAAGTCATGGAATTCTTCCGTTATTCGGACACAATACCTCAACCTGTTTCGTGGTGGTATTGTATATATCTGCCTATCATATCTGGGTCATCGTAAACAAGAGGGAACGCTGTCTCAGCCCACTGACTGGTTTTAAAACCTAACTGTGTTTCTTCTGTTTCTCGAACTAGTATAATTCCGATTCTTCAGTATGTACTTGTCACGAAAGAAGAACGATACCAAATTTATAATAATTAAAATAATAAACTCAACCCAATTGTGAAAAGTGTTAAAAAAGTAAGTGAATATCCATAACTTCGGTACATATTATTATTTATATTCTACGACACCCAATTTTTTTTAAGTACGAACATTCAATTCATAGAAAGTATATGTTTATTGTACGTAAGAACAATCCCTTGACAAACACATTTGAATTATAAAATATCATAATAAATAAATAACATGTAGAATACAGCCTAATAATAGCAGTGCAGGCGTGTTGGTCTATACATGATAATCATGGTTAAAATAAGATATATATGTTATCAAGTATGTAAGTAAATATTAGAATGAATCGCCATAAAACTCTGCTCAACTGTAATAAGCCTTATCACTAGGTAGTTCTTTGTCAGTTTTTTTTTCAATATCATAACTCTTATTCTTAATTTCATTAGGTAATTTATTGTACATTATACCTACCCCATTACAGATCAGAGAGCTTTTTACTAAATTTGTCGTGGGAATGGGAAGCTTTAGAATATTTTCGTTTTGACGAGTAAAATAGGGGACATCGTTTACTTCGTAATCTAGTCTATTTTAGTGAATTTATTCTATTATAAATATTGACACAAGGGTTAGGATCCTATGTTTAATAAAGAGTGGCCTACATAAGTCACTAATTTTTACTTTACACATGTATCTAATTGCTCGTTTCTGCAGAATGAACACTGACTGAAGAAAGGAAGGGGGGTATACTAAAAAAAGTACGGTTTTCCTGATTTAAGCTAGGTGAAAAATTTATTTAAAAAAAATTATGAAAAAATTATTATCGTGTTTCAAAATGGTGGTTGCGGGTAAGGGAAGGTTTAGAACATCATTTTTTTTTTTCTATTACAATATCATTCAACATAATACAAATTACGCCACGTAGGAATAGTAGTGGTTTCAATAAAAACAATTCCGTTCTGAAATTTTCGAAAATCTAATTATTGTTTATCAACTGTTTCAATTGAAAATGAGGCCTTTTTTAAATAAATTCGCAAAAATAAAAAAAATAATAGAGATATTAAAATGAATATTTTTCCACAAAATTTCATCGAAATCAAGTTATTTTTATGAAAGATAAAAATTTAAAACATCTTTCATAATATGGGGGTACCTATTACTTCTTTGCGTACACTCATTCAAGTTTTCATGAGAGAGTATTACTATTACTACCAAAAGAATTTGATTCTTATTCTGATCCTATCTTCATTATTATAATCTTCATTATTGAACCAATTTTATACTAGATTTGATGAAATATTTTATTAACTCATCAGTAGGTTGAATTTTTCATTTCTATAATCTGGGTTATATCTTTCTTGAACTTTTTGCCACACATAAATATGTTTTTTATCTCATTACTCAACATGTCCTATTTCTTTACACATTTCCAAACATTGGGGAAGTTCTTTTCTCAATTTCCATTGGAAATAAGTTGAATATTCTAGAATTTTAGGTTCTGGTTCTGTTAACTTCGGGTACAATTTCTTTTTTGTGTAAGACAAACTTAGCCTATCAAGCTAGATGAACGGAAGCATGATAATTTTTCTCATTCAATTACATTTGTTCTAATCATGAACTTTATTCTCTGCAGGTACACAGCTGAAAATGAGTTTTCTGTCAGAAAACGTATTTCTTGTCCTCCTTGGTACCCTGATCTGTCTCCTATACATCCATTTTAAACGCTCCTATGCCTACTGGCGAAATATGGGAGTACCACAACTGAGCCCAACATTTCCATTCGGAGACATGGCATCCGTGATTTTTCGAAAACAGAATATGGGCGACAAAATCAAACAAATCTACAACACGATGAAAGGTCAACGATTCGCAGGATTGTACTTTTTCAGCAGGAAAGCGTTCTTACCGCTGGACCCGATTCTTATCAAGAATATCCTCAGCAAGGATTTCCAGCATTTTTTTGATAGGGGAATTTATTACGACGTGAAAAACGATCCTTTGAGTGCGCATCTTTTCTCCATAGCAGGTGACTATAAAATATAACAAAATAGTAAATTCATGTGGAGGAGAGGCATTTATTTTTATTTTCTGTGACGCTTCCCAGCCTCTGCCATCGACACCAAGAATATATTATTTTCAGTTCTGGAACAGACAGTCTGCTTGAATACATTATAGTTATGCATGCACCGAAAGTAGTAAGCGTTGTTTGAGGGTTAAAGGCAATATTTTGGTGGCAGAGGGTATACCAAGGCTCACATATCTTTGCAGAGATCAGTTGCCCTTACCGCTTGTGATGATTATTACGTTTTTGTACAATCCATTAAATGAATAGATTAAATGAACTATGTTTAGTGAAAAACTGGTTCTATATTGCACTAATCCATCATTCTACTGCAGCGTTTTATGATAATAACAAACAAGCTCAAATCGCCAACATTTTCTTGGAGATTATATTTAATTTTACACAATTGTATATTTTATATTGTTTGTTGACACTTCAGCATTTGTTTCCAAGTTCATCCTAAAACCGTTTAATTTAGATATAGGTTTGTAAGAATAAATCCCTCCCATTGTATAGCGTAGAAACAACTAGCGATGAGAAAAACGGGATTAACATTTGAAAAAACTGAGTTGCACAATTTTTGAGTCAGCTGAATTCAGCGCCAATTCTGAACATCCTGTATAAGTTATTTGAAAAGTTTCGAATGATTTAGGAAGCTTTATCCCCAAGGGTGGTTGAGGCGTTGCAGCCAACGGAAGTAGCTCACCGTACACCAACGTCCAAAACACACATGTTCCCCCGACTCTTAACACATACAGTGAGGGGCAATATTATGGAATAAATTCATTTTTACGAGAATAGGCAACTTTTGAGACAAATCCCGAAACACGTCGATTTTTATTTCCAAATTATGATTTTGTGGCAGATATGTCATACTAGTGACGTCATCCATCTTTGCGTGATGACGTAATCGATGATTTTTTTAAATGAGAATAGGGGTCGTGTGATAGCTCATTTGAAAGGTTATTCAATTCTCTATGCAGTGATATGAACATTAACATAATTATTTATACAGGGTGGCCAAAAAAATATTTAATTTGTAAATGAAATTAATTGTCACAAAAAGAAGTATTATCATTTATTTAATACAAAATTACATTGTACTACTGTCGGAAAACAGAAAAACAAATTAGTTGACAAATAAAAATTGCTTTTCGCTTAAATTAAATGTTCAAATTGCCACCCACCTGCCTCTTGGCAGTAATTGAACGGACGAATACATTCTTCTTGAACATTGTGGATCATTTCTGGAGTTGAATTACGAATTTCCAATGTAATGCTATTTGTCATATCTTGGAAATGTGTGGTCTATCGGCGATCTGGATCATCCTCATTGATTTTGTCTACTATTGAAACACTTGAAACAGTTTATAAATAAATGTTTAGAACTGCTGTGCTTTCTACTACTATGAAGAAACAAAAATAAATTCCGATATTAGGCAAATAAATAATGAGAACTAAAAAGATAGCAAAAAGTATAGTTTTTACAAATCGAGTTGGCTTGGGTCAAATGTAAGTCAGTTCTTGACATTTTCTCATAAGGACTAGTTTATTTCATGAAATAAATAAATAATGGCCCCATTAACTGAAACACAAAGAATCGAAGTATTAATTATGGTTGGATATGGAGATAGAACCAGAACACAACAAGAAGTATGTAATTTATTTACCATAAAATATCCTAATACGCCTATCACACAATCCACTGTTAGTAAAATTGAGAAGAAATTTAGAGAAACTGGACACGTGAAACATGTTGCAAATGCTGGTCGTCCACCAATGAATGAGGATGTGAAACTGTCTGTATTATTAAGTGTGGCAGAGAATCCTCAAATTAATTCTAGGCAAATTGCAGCTGATACAAACATTTCTAAAAGGTCTGTTTTACGTGTGCTGAAAAAAGAGAAATATCATCCGTATAAAATTCATAATGTCCACGAAATCAATGAGGATGATCCAGATCGCCGAATGCAGTTTTGTGAAGTAATGCACGATTTATGTAATCAAAATCCACGCTTCATTCGTGAAATCCTTTTTTCTGATGAAGCAACCTTCTGTTTAAATGGAACAGTGAATCGGCAAAACTGCAGATATTGGAGTCAAGATAATCCCCATTGGATGACTGCGGTACACACTCAGCACCCTCAAAAACTAAACGTGTGGGCAGGGATAGTCGAGGATAGAATTATAGGTCCTTTTTTCTTCGATGGGTCTCTTACGGGGCAAATATATCTTGATTTTTTACAAAATGAACTTATACCCGCCCTTACAGACATGTTTCCAAATGAAAATGATCGTAATTCGCCAAATGAAAACATATGGTTTCAGCAAGACGGTGCACCTCCGCACTTTGCACGTCCTGTTCGTGATTTTTTAAACAGATGTTTCCCTAGGAGATGGATTGGTCGACGAGGAACAATAGAGTGGCCCGAAAGATCTCCAGATCTTACACCACTTGATTTTTTCCTATGGGGTTACTTAAAATCAAAAGTTTACATAGATAGACCACAGAATTTACAAGATTTAAGAAATAGAATTAGATTGGAAATTCGTAATATACCTCCAGAAATGATCCACAATGTTCAAGAAGAATGTATTCGTCGGTTCCATTACTGCCAAGAGGCCGGTGGGTGGCAATTTGAACATTTAATTTAAGCGAAAAGCAATTTTTATTTGTCAAATAATTTTTTTTTCTGTTTTCCGACAGTAGTACAATGTAATTTTGTATTTAATAAATGATAATACTTCTTTTTGTGACAATTAATTTCATTTACAAATTAAATATTGTTCTGGCCACCCTGTATAAATAATTATGTTGATGTTCATATCACTGAATAGAGAATTGAATAACCTTTTAAATGAGCTATCACACGACCCCTATTCTCATTTAAAAAAATCATCGATTACGTCATCACGCAAAGATGGATGACGTCACTAGTATGACATATCTGCCACAAAATCATAATTTGGAAATAAAAATCGACGTGTTTCGGGATTTGTCTCAAAAGTTGCCTATTCTCGTAAAACTGAATTTATTCCATAATATTGCCCCTCACTGTATACACTTACACATTACAGAGGGATGCGAGAACTTGAAAAGCTGCCTTCAGTAGGAGTTAAGGAGGGGCCTCGGATTGGGTGTTGCGGGACTGGTAGCCGGTGATGAATCACCCGCGGCCGCAGCTCCGCCAGGTTGAGAACCAGCCCTACCACGGTTTTCACAAGGAAGTTAATGGAAGGTACTCGCGGTGAGAACTGGAAGAACTAGTCTCCAAAAGAAGCCAAGAAGGGGCCTCGGATCGGATACTGCGGGTCTCGTAGCCGGTGATAGAATCACCCGCGGCCGCCGCACCGCCTGACTGAGAACCAGCCCTAGCAGGACTTCCTGGAATAGGCAGATTGAAAGAACTTGCTCCCTTGACAAGCTCCCACAAACACACAAATATATTATAGAAATTCATTTTGAGGAGGTTGTTTTAAGATCATGTAACGGATGAGGACACAGGGGGATGGCAAAAAGGGCCCATGGGGGCCTACTTGCCTGGCTGCAGTAGTGTCCACCCTATATCTACTACTAC
Organism: Chrysolina americana; assembly: GCA_958502065.1. Classification (NCBI taxonomy): domain Eukaryota; kingdom Metazoa; phylum Arthropoda; class Insecta; order Coleoptera; family Chrysomelidae; genus Chrysolina; species Chrysolina americana. Next base: position 21,711,033 of record OY293418.1, read on the forward strand.
TACTACTACTACTACTACTAGGAAGCTTTAGGTCTTATTCAGGCAAATTCAGGCAATTTTTGACCTGACGTTTGTTTACAAAAAATCATTATTATTATTTTGTATAAAAATATTAGGAATCTGAATAATTTTTATTTTATTTTAATTAATCAGGGTCAGATTTATTCAGTGTGCAGAAATTATGAAAAATGTTAGTTCCTTTAAAATTTTCATGAAACAAAATTCAACCAATCTCAATGATTTCACTGCTCAACTCATCTTATAATCTTCACCCTTCGTTCCTTCTTATGAACCAAAACTTGAACGAGTTATTGGGTGAAGTAAGCCAAAAAGTTTTTTTTTTGGATCTCGTCCGTTCCTAAGCAACTAACTTTCCCTATCGAAAACGGTCCGGGAATTTTTTTGTCAACCTAGGCCGTAAAAAACGGCCCCTACAGATATGTATAGTTTCATATACATTTTTGAAGATCTGGGAATGATAATCTTTAGAGAACCTATTGAAACGAATACTATTCAATTGGGATTTTATATACTCAACACTGCCTAGCATTAAAATTTTCATGACAATCTTGCATTGAGGAAATTAACCGCTCTGAATTCCAGGTCCAAAATGGAAGAACCTTCGAGCTAAACTCACTCCCGCCTACTCCCCGGGTAAATTGAAGTACATGTTTGGTACCATCGTCGAGTGTGGCCACCAAATGACCGACATCCTCAAGGAAATAGCCGAAGACGACGGCGACGTAGAGATAAAAGAAATTTTAGCAAGGTACACGACAGACGTCATAGGATCATGCGCCTTCGGTCTGAAATGCAATTGCATGAGAGATCCTCATGCTGAGTTTAGAATGATGGGCAAAAGAGCGTTCACGCAAACTATTGGCGATCTCCTGAAGATGGTAAGGATTCAATGACCTAATTTATTCTTAGATTAATATGGTAAATACTTGATATCCTTAAAAATTACAAGATATCGCGAAACAATAGAATGTCAATGCTCAAATAGTGAATCTTGACGAATTTGCATTAATGGAGAGGAATATCGATGATTATTTCATTCACACATGGCTGCATCTATAAAATTTCATGATTGAAGGCACATTCATGTAAACAAAGTCAAAGTTTGACATAACTCAATCTCAAAATTATATTTATCTATGTTCTCGTTAATAATAAGTAATTCATGTTTGTTAAAATATAAGTTGAATCAAACGTTGAAACGTATGAACGAGTATATGAATGATTTTAGTCTATTCATGAATGTTCATGAAATAATCTTCCTGAATATCACTCGACCATAACAAATAGAACCTATTAATTTCTTTGATTCATCTCGAGTAACTCGTATTTTAAGACAATAAAATTCGACTATATGAACATTAATAATCAAAGAATAACTCCCTCATTCTAAAGCTCTCGGGACTTATTCATATTATTAATGTTTATATGGTATCATCAAATTGTCAATAAACAAGGTACTCTCTATAGAACTATGAAGAATATAATAATCATTTGTCATGGTCTTGAAATATCAGTTACGAATATTATAAACTATACAATCAATATACAGGGTGTATCAACAATGCATGGATAGACGATAACTGCTTCACTATTTTTAAGATAGGAAAAGAAATGTTTCAAATGAAATTTGTAGAGAGCAATAGAAGCTACGATCCAAAAATAACTACCAACTTACAGAGTGTCCGTTGAATGTGTGACTTATCAAAGTTATGTTTTTTGATTAAAACACCCCATATATTTTCTCTCCACTGAATTTCTTTGAAATAGTGTTTCTCAAAAATATAGGGTTATATGGATTTATACCGTTCTGAAGTCATAGTGATATTTATGTCCCGAAATGGGTTCATTCAACACCAAATATTTCAAAATCAGTAATTAGGAATAAGAAATTTTTTCACCAAATATCTTCGAAAATGGTATCATTTCTTTCTCAGCTTTTTTTCAAATGAAACACCCTATAAATAAGGCCATACCAGAATAGTCCACACAATGAGCTTCCAGAAAATGTAGGGTTTGCCTACTTGATTTCCATCGGAAATGTATGCAATTCTCAAGGAAAGTATGAAAAATTTCATAAAAGCAATAAATAATGATGGACAAACATCTGATTGTGATAAATTTGGTAAATCATCTCGAAGAAAATCTCTCTAAACTTCTCCATACAGATGCCCATCAAATAAGTATGGTCCTATCACCTGATCCCCAATTATGCCACCCCAAACATTTAGATAGATACCATCTTTCTACGTTGTCAACTTGTCTAACCTAATGGGGATTACCTCTCAAGTACTAATGGCAATTTTGTCTATTAATCATCCCATTACTTATAAATGTAGACTCGTCACTAAACAAAATGTATTTCAGAAAATTTGGTTCCTCCCCAATGAAATTCAGTATATTTTCACAATAGTGAACCTTATCATAATCCAATCCATAGAGTTCTTGATGTAATTGCATTGTCCTTGTACTAACATGAGGATTTTCAACTATTGAAAGCATTACCGCAAATTCATTTTCTGCGTTGCAATTTTATTCACTACTTGCCGTTACTGGTGCTTGACACTGCCTGTTTCCTCAAATCTTTCTTCAACCCACCGAAAACTTTTTGGTCGTATAGATCTTGAATCAGGATATCTAACTGCATACATTGTACTGGCTAATAATAATTTCTGTTACCCAAAATGTAGATCATGTTTATCACTTTTTTAGTAGATACTTAATTCCATTTTGAATTGAATTGACATATTAAAATATCACGTTTGTTGACATTTCCTGTAACATTCAAATGTTCCAAGGGTTATTTGATATAATTGATACATTACGGGTAGATGTTACAGAAATTGCGTTTAGCCAGTAGAATGTACCTATGCAGTTCGATATCCTGATTCGAGAAATGTGGGGAAACAGGAATGAAGCACAAGAAGTGAACAAAATGTGGAATAAAAATAATAAATTAGCGGTGATGTCGTAATTAAAAAGAAACTTGGAAATGATATATTTTTGGAGGGAAGGGCAGCAATGTCCCATTACCTCCTTCCCTTAGACTGCTATTATCTGGGGATATGTCAAGGAATAGGAACACAGCGAGAAAAACCAATGACGCCGAAAGAAAAACAGAATTAGAGAAATTTTTCGCTTTAGTACGAGATCAACTTTAACTGAAGTTCGAAGAGCCATTGTAGATTGACTCAATTTGTGCATAAATCGAATTGGGAGATGGTTTGAAGATCTCCTGTGAATAAACGCTTTTTAACATTTTCTGAAATTATTTTGTTGCCGTGTTGTCACCATAACTTCAGATTCACATGGTATAAACCTATACCACCCTTTATATCTGAGAAACATTCTTTCGAAGAAAATCAATTGAATGAAAATATATAGAGTGTTTTATTCAAAAACATAACTTTGATAAGTTACACATTTATAGGCAGTTGTTTTTGGAACAGCTTTTATTGCTCTCTACAACTTTTATTTAAAACATTTGAAGCAGCTATTGTCCAAACCCACGCATCGCTGATAGGTATAATTTTCACAATACAATCATTGATAAATATGGAAGTAATTTCAAGCACTTGTCGTTCTATGGCATTATTTATAATGGACGCTGGAACTTTAGAATTGTTCATTCATCTTTAATAACGCAAAGTTATTACTATTCTACAAGACCAGCTTCATGAATATCTCTAATTCGAACACTTCGTTTAAAGCTAGTTTTATATAATAGTTTGATAATCGATTAACTTTTTGATACGGTCCAGCTAAATTCCTCTAGGAAGAATTTGCGTAACCGTATAATTTATAGCTGCACCTGAAGCACTAAGCTTGGAATCACACTGACCGACCAGCATCGACCGTCCGCGACCGTCCAGCAACGACCAAAAATTGAAAGGGATCAATAAAAACTTTCAAACTCACACTGATCGGCCAAAATTTTTAGCAAATTGCAATTTTTAACATGGTCTTCGAAAACCGGTTGAAGACGATTATTTAGTGTGAGTTATCCGATAAGAATACACGTTTTAGAAATTTTGGTCGTAGTTGGACGGTCGCGGACGGTCGGTCATGGTCGCTCAGTGTGCCTGCTGCCTAAAGCTGCTACGTATCTTGACTCAGAACATGGTTTCTTTCAAATAATTATTTAACTCAAACCAATGAAAATAACGTCATTTCAAGGCAGTTTGATCAAACTATTCGACCTAGAGCCAGGGGCTTGATTAAATCATATCACAAGTGTATTATTTAGGAACTTGAGTTGATACTTGCCACTGATTGACTCTGTATAGAGTATTGCAACAGGTTAAATTGAAAATGCATTGGATTATACAATAATCAGAACTAAATTTATCAAACAGTAAGTACCTTCTGTTCAACAACAAATTAGTTTTTCTCACAAGGACAGTAAAAAATAGGAAGCATGCTAACATTTAAAAATAGCATAACTTAACAATTTGTTCGGTAACAGGAACGAAACAAACCATTCTTTTAGGAGACTACAATGTGACTCTCGACTGGTTCAATAGTCTTTATATTTCATTTTTTTCAGGTAATAATCAGGAGTTTCCCATCTCTCGCAAAGATACTGAGGCTTGGAGTGTTTTCTAGTACTGTCACGAGTTTTTTCAATCGAGTTGTGAAAGAAACGATAGAGCATCGCGAAAAAAATAATGTAAGCAGACCAGACTTCCTACAGCTACTCGTTCAATTGAGGAAAAATGGACAAATCGACGATGAAAACAGCAACGAAAACGAAAGGGTAAATATTGACGTTTCGAAATCAATATAATCCCAACACATTGCGTTTCTGAGACTGAAAATATATCTCGTGTCGCCTCGATCCTGGAGACAGATATTGAGGTTGATACACCAGGCCAACTCGGTCTATGAGACCGAGTTGATTGAACTGATCATAAAGTCATCGGTCTACATTACTCACAATAATACCATAACATTGCAAATTGTCTTAATCAACTCACAGACCTAGTCGACGTCTCAGGAAAACCATGCGCATTTTTTGGAGATGAATACACACAAAAAAAAATTATCTCAGATTGACAAAACGCATTTCTTTGAAAATTCAAGTAAAACTCTTTTTTCAATTGAGCATATTTCTTTGAATCGAAACATCTGTTATTTTCAAGCAAAGGATATAATTGTATTGAAATATTTGCTCAATCCAAGAACACCATTATAAAATTAAAAATGTAATTTCTTCAGCTTGATATGGTTGATTTTTCGGAATGAATAAACCTAATTTATTGATTTAATGCTTCCTCTTTTTGATTCAAGAATATAAATATACATTTCTTCAAATTAAAAAAACGGAAATACTTAAAGTTGATATTACTGACTCTTTTCAATTGAAAAAATATGAAATTTTATTTCAGTACTTCATTTTCTCAATAATAGTATATACATTTTGATTTCTTTCAATGAAAAAATGAAATGTCTTCAACTTCATATTACAGTTGTTACAGTTGTTGTGCAATTGATAAGGGGGGTGAGGAGTGTAATGTCTGCTTTAGTATTGTAGTTAGAAGTGTTTTTCGGGTCTCGCCGTTCGCAGGTTACAGGTCTCGTTGACGTTAATGTGCATATTGTGCCATTGTGCGTTTACATCCTTCGGACTGGAGTTGGTATATTTCATATTAATTGTGAGAAACAGTTATGAAAACAAAAACATGGATATCCAAAATCTTCTGAAACTGTGCAACCTTGATGGAAGGATTAAGTACTTGTATCAAACTTCCTTGGTAGGTGAGTATTAAAAGATGACCGGCACAACCCCATGGATACTGGATTACAAAAGGTGGTAGGCTGTTTTATAGTTTTATAGAAAAGTTAATGGGTAAATAATTCATAGTACTTCGGCATTATGCCTAACCAACGAATGTGAAGAAATAACTTTGCATCGATAGGTATAAAAAGTAGAGGAAAGTGTTGGTGTATTTTGATACTTCTATATTCTTGATTCAAAACTATAAATATGTATTTCTTTGAACACAAACATATTATTGAAAAGAAAATAAGATGTATTATGGGGATAATGAAGCCATTCTGTATAGAATCAAAATTATTCAGTGGTTAAAGAATTATTTTCATTTCTTGAGATATACAACTACAAGTTAGAAAGCTAGAAAAATACCTCATTTGAATCCTTAATTATTTAGATGAGCTCTACGTTTGAGAATTTAGGTATTCAAACTTTCATGAAGAACAGACATTTCTGAGAAACTATTGATGATTTCATTTGAATTTTGAGTTTATTAAATAAGCATTATTTCAGATATCAAAGTAACTATCGAAGATTTGCCTTTTCTGAATGAGAAATATTTGAAGAAATTAGCTAGTTCCTCTCATAGGACAACGTAACAGGATTCTACGGGATGAATAACTGAAATAAAAATTGGTATCGATAGAATTGTTGTTACTTCTTCAAAACTGTTTCATCTTCATTAACTTGTCTATCATTTTAGATAGACATGGACTTTGAGAGGCTCTACCCTGCATCAATTATGAACTTTTATGTAAAATAGGCACCATTTTACAACCCCATTATGCAATATAAGAAAATAACTGCAAGAGAAAAAGTGTTGGGAGTCTGATCGAAAAAATTGATTCCACTGAAAATACAGGTAATTTTATGTGTATTATTTATTCAGAGAAATTCACGCTCTATTGAAAGACATGATTTAGAGAACAATAGTGCATTTCTTCGTTTTATTTCAAACGAAACAGTGTACCAGAAAATATTTTTAAATTCTTTTTTCCGTAAACTTAATTGAACAAAATCAATTTTTCGGTTTGGAATTTTTGGGTTTCCAATTATTTTTAATTCCTTGTAAATGTCAAGTTTGTCAATAGTAGGTAATAGGTGCAAATTTTTTTTAGACTTCAACTTCATCGAACAGATTTTGCTGCTGCCTCAACGATTCCACCTAGGGGCAGAGTGAAGCTGAATAATTAAACAGAAATTTTCTACTGTAGAATGCCAAGAAGCATTCTTCTACATGTTACGGTATATATACAGAGCAAGGAGGAAACATCTAGCTAAAATATATACAAGACTCAAGATATTTGAAAGACTAGAGACTCGAAAGTGGGACTGAAAAGACTCAAAATCAAATCCAAGTGACTCAAAGACTCAATCAAGCCTAAGACTGAAAGACTGAGCCGATGACTGAAATACTGAGGTGGAGATTTATGGACAGAAAATTCTGTTTTTATTGTAGATCTTGATGTTTTTCTCATATTTTTGATCCCATATCGATGCCCTAACTCGCAAACCAGCTAGCTCCATTGATAAAACGTGGAGTTGGCGGGTTTGCGAATTAAGGCATCGATATGTAGAAAATTTTATTTGTGTTTATTTTTTTTTCTGGTGAAATAAGGTTTTTTTATTTATTCTCAGTTCATATCCAAAGTTACTGATAATAAGGATTTTTTTAATCATATGTTAGAATATTGTTAACCAAAGAATTGTTTTGATTCATGTAAGAATGATAATTATGTTGAATAAAACTTTTTTCATTGACCTTTTTGTTTCAATTATTTTCGTACGATGGAATTCATTATTTATAATTCATTGAATTAATTCATTGAATGTTTTTGTTGAAGGGAATGAACGAAAGATTCTTTCTGATTAGTTAATATATTTGATTCCATAATATTACTCTACATATTCAAAGTAATCAGTATTTTGTCCTAAACGCATAATTTTGTTGAAGGAAACGAACAAACGTTTTATAATAATTAATTCATATTTTCAGATCAATACCAATATTTAACATAATCTAAGTAATAGATATGTTGCCTCAAACGAGTAATTTTGTTAAAGAAAACGAACCTAAGTTTCATTCTGATCAATATATATATTCAGATCAATAATATCCTTTCATCAAGTCGAAGTAACCATTGTGTAACTAAATAAACCGTTCCTCTTGAAGTGAATGAATGTAATCTTCATTATGAGAAATTCATAGTTTCAAATCAAGAAAATATCCATCTTCAATGGATATTTTTCGTTTCTACTTCAAAACAATTGTTTTATTGAAGTAAGTAAATAATTTTCTTACTATGAATTAATTATATTTTCCACTCGAGATATAAAATGTTTTCATATAAGCATATATTTGTTTTCAATTGAGAAATTTGTTGAGAAAATTAATTTCTTGAAACAAAACAACCATCTCTTTCGTTATATACAAACAAATTATTTACTTGAGTCAATGCAGTCATGCTTATTCCAAGAAATTATTTTTTTGTGTGTATCATATACTTAATATTTATTCAATAAATAAAATGTAATATTTTTTTGTGAAAATACAATCGAGTATAAGTGTTACAAAAATACATGATCTATAATATATAGCTATGAAATTTGTAACAATCCAGGCAATAAACAGGTTCTTAAGAACATCAAAGGACTCAAAGTAGCCAGGAGCTACTTGGGCTCCAGAGTAGAATAATAGGGATATACACGTGACATATTCAAAACGCAGATTGAAGCAAGTATTGTGTACAGCAATAAATCGAGGCCAAACTTGGTCGGACCGAGCTGGAAGACCGGCGCGGCGTGCACGCGTATACAAGAGCGCTAACTAGGTCTATGAGACCGAGGTGATTCATTATTATGTTTTGGATCTAGAGCCCCAATTTTTAAAATTCGAATGGTATACTATCTTCTGTTGGCTTGAGCTATACAGAGTCTCTAATGAGAAACAAAATTGATTTTGATTCTGCTCTGATGCCAGCAGAGAAAATATGAGTCCGGCAATGAACTTGTTAATATTCATTTTGGCTTACTATAAACATTAATTAACATTAAGTTTTATCGAACATACTAACCAGGAAGATATGCCTCGTCCATACAATGTAAGTTAGTGGAGGGATGTGCAAAACTTAGTTTAAATGAGACAACAAACAAGCAAAGTCGACAACAGAAGCCAACCTCAAATTTGTGCTTTAAATCGATCCACCTCGAGATCACACTGCAAGAATCAACGCCACACAGCAAGGTGGTTGGTTATACATACCAGCGTGACATCCTTGTCCAGGACTGATGAAAATAAAGGTGGAGGGATCAAATCGGAGAATCTATATAAAAAAAATTCATCGCTAATAAATTAGTGGATTATAGTTGAATGCATATGTATTAAAATCAAACACTGGTTGAATGACAATTCTGAAAATTTGAAAATCATTTCCATGTGGAATATTATTATTATAATTTCAATATGTATTTTTTTGCCTTTTTTATATATTTTAAATGTGACCAATTATTCATTTTACTATTTTTCTTTCTTTGTATGTATATATTATGATTATTCAGTATTTTTATACATTATGCCGTGCAAACTTAAAAAATTGATTGGAGGGTTCAACCGATACTACGTTTTGAAATAAAACACATTGTGATTGCTTCATAGATAGAGCGAGGGTGTAAATCAACTTAAAATTAAAAAAAATCACGGAATTCGAAAAATTTAGATGGTTGAAAAGATAATTCAATTATTTCTTCAACGATGTGACACATGACTTCCCATGTCGTTTAAATTTTTTTAGTTTATGAGCTCCCCGCGCCATCTATCTTGCAATCACGTGTTTTATTTCAGAAAGTAATTTCGGTTATACCCTCCTATCGGTTTCTTTTATAAAAGTTAACAAGGACGGGACTACTAAAAGCCACACTGTATATTATGATATATAATTTTCTCTTAATTAATGTCACATGATCATGGATACATTTTTAACTTATTTGATATTGTTTCCATGAGAAATGTATTACTTTTTATTTTATTTGAAACATTCTATTTGTCATTTTCAAATAAATAAATAAATTACAATAATAAGTTCATGAACTTCGGAATATTGGCTAAATCTATTATGCAACTGAAACCTGTAACTGCATGGCAATGAATATGATGAAACTATACCATTCTGAGATATTATCAAGCATTTCCTGAAGCCTTAATATCAAATAAACATCAGAAACATATTGTATTTTTTAAGAAGAGATCGTGATTTTCAAGCTCTTGACATCTGAATTTCCAGAATGGGTTTTATTCAATACCTTTAAGTTGTAGATAACTCCAAAATATACCTGCATGTTACTGAGGTATCAAAATTCTATTAAATGTAGGCGTGATTTTCTTATTACTGCTTTATCAGTTGACATAATTATTTTCTTCTCTTAGCCTCCTACCGGTACTGCCTTAACCATGGAGGAAGCCGCTGCTCAGGCCTTTATATTTTTTCTGGCAGGTTTCGAAACAACCTCAACTACCATCAGCTTTGCTTTGTTCGAAATGGCATTGAATGAAAAAATCCAACAGAAGGCTCGAGAGGAGGTTGACAAGATCTTCGAAAAATACCAAGGAATAACTTATGAATCTGTCATGGAGATGAACTATTTGGATACAGTAATATTGGGTAAGTGAGACACTGAGATAAGATAATTCCAAAATTGTATGAGCCGAAAAGTCAAGTAGTACACAGATATTTGTGCTAATTCACAGGCACCAGATTAGAATATGAATGTCAAAATGTTCCGACGAGCAAGGTCAATAGGCTTTTTGACAGGATTCAATTCCATTCTGATACTGTAACAAAAAGAAGAAATATTTCAAATACAATAATTTCAATTACTTGAGGTGGCCTTCCGACATAATATCTTTGGAATGAAAAAATTAAAGGATATCAATTGAACTAGTTTAAACTGACCCCAGTTGACTTGGAGTTTTACATGCTACAAAAAAAGCAAATGGAGAGTGGAAGGGACTGTTTGTTGATTGAAACGTTTTCAAGGTAATTTTTGTCAGTCATAATTGATTAGTGACTGAAGTTGAAACAAATTTTAAATTAAGAATTCAACCAAATAAATAAAAACAATTCTGGATTCACTTTCTCTTTTCTCATTCTTGCTCAGGCTACATAAAAAATGGATCTATTTGTGCTATGAAAAGCTTAATTACCTCGTAATCCTCACAAAACGAAAAATGGTGTCCTGAAGGAAAAACACTACTCATGCTACTCAACCAATCAAAACAGGAGTTTAGTTCAACCGTATACGCATCAGCAAATGAATTCGTACTGGGGGGCTATTCTTGAACCGTTCGACTTCAATTCGTATACGAATAAGAGAGACAAACAAACATATTTGTGTGTGTATTGATGTGAAACAGTGAATCGAATTCGTATACGAACAAACTCAAGAATAGGACCCCTGAACAAATTTCACACAGATTACTCTGTTACACGCATAGTAAATTTGGGTATTTCGAACAACACCAACCGAAAGCTTATATTATCGTGAAATCAGCGAACATTTCTTAGAAACTTCAAAACCGAAAACAATTCAAAATAATCCCACCTATGAAAATGCCCTGAAAAATTAATTCAGTAACTCATTCGAGAGAATCAGCAAAAACTCACTCTTCCACGTTGTTTTTCCACCTCTCACCCCTTTGCCACTAAGAATTTTACCCCAACTATTATGTCTCCCAAACGATTCCAAATTTCCTAAACAGTGAAATAATTACACAATTATCACGCCCAAGGATTTCACTTCACTGTTGACTAATGCATATGATGCATAAAAAAAACTGGAGCAGCAGTAGGAAGTTCTAATATATCCCTCAATTCAGACCACTTCCATCTGGAGTTTTAACCAGCATTTCATTTACCGTGCGACCAACTTCATCAACGCATCTGATTTGCGAAAACTGATCCTGACCAAATCGCTGATTAAATTCATCTGGATCCGATTACTAGTAGAAATAGTAGAAAATGAAGAAACAGACAGAAAAGGTAATGCAGCCATAACCGTTGCAAATCCTGAAACAATATCCCAGGTTGAGACAAGTGACTTATCATTACTGCGATAATGACGTCAATTCACATATAAATTTCGCGGAATAACGCCAGTGAAACCATGGCAATATCTACCCAAATAAATGACCAACTGTTCGTTGTCCTTTTACATCTTGGCCACACAAGGTTTCACATAATCACCTTCGTGTGCAAAAATATTCCAGCTATCCTGGAATATCCACCCTTTTTAGATATTCCAGTTCAATATTGCAGTATCGAGATTTAGTGTAATTGATCGCAAATATGGTATCGACTCAGACTTAATTCCGGAAAATGTCAACATAAAACACGAGGTCAGTGAAACAGGAAAATAAATTGATCAAAATACTATTTAACGTTTTATGAAACAATCGCGAATGAAATTACTGATCAGATATGATGAATGAATTAAGATGCTCTTGGAAGTTATTATTTATATTATTGTCCGAATCATCTGCCTCCAAGTATAATATGTCTTGTTATAACAGATATCCCCAAGTTTGGTGAATTTGTATACAGGAAACCATAAACATGTGTGATATACAGGGTGTCCCTGGACTTTCTCTTTTTCTCTCGAGAATGTATGGATAATGTCAAAATATCACCAGTACTTCATATAACTTTTGTTCCTGAAAGCCTTCGTTTTAGATGCTCCCACAGAAAGAAATCCAATGGATTTAAAATAGGAGACCATGAATATGGCCCACCTTTACCAATCCATTTATTGGCGAAAAACTGGTTCAGATCGTCCCGCACAATCAAACTAAAATGAAGAAGAGCGCCATCATGCATAAACCACATAACTCTTCGGGTTTGCAATGGAACATGTTCCAACAGTCCATTGAAATCGTTCTGAATAAACTCCAAATAACGTTCTCCATTCAATCGGTCATGTAGAACGATTGATCCTATAAGATGGTTACCTTTAATACCAGCCCAAACATTCACGTTGAATTTCCGTTGATGTTTGGTTTGCAATATCCCATGCGGATTTTCATCTGCCCATATGTGGAGATTATAAGAGTTGATTACTCCATCTCTACTGAAACCTGATTCATCAGTAAATAAAACACGAGTAATGAACGTCATATCCTCTCTTTGCTTATCCAGGAACCAATTGGCATATTCCAATAGTACTGGAAAATCTTCAGGTGTCATGGCATGTACCTTCTGGATGTGATATGGGAGCAGTTGATCTCTAATTATTCTACGAATAGTGGACTAGGATGAATGGAACTGTTCTGATAGGTTTCTGATGCTCATTGAATGATCATAAGCGATAGCTTCCAAAATATTTTCCTCCAATAAAACGGTACGCACAGCCCTAGGAGCGCCCTTACCACCACGTTTTGACAAAATGACAACGCACCACTCAACAAAACAAAATCGCATTCCAGTTGTCATTTTTCGTTTTTTACTACAAGGCGTTTTGTTAACGTCTGTGGAAGAAATGGAACATAAATTTATTCACCGGATATTTTTCACCTATTCATGTGCAGCCGTTTCTGTGGTTTATTAGTTTGCTTTTTATCAGTAATGTCTTCCGACGTGCGTTTTTTTAGCTAAATTCATCTTGAGATTAGAGATTTGCTCCCATGAAATTATACTTATCAGTGAAACTCCTCAACATTTAAGCTGTGAATACGAATTTGCAACATCCAAATGTTGAGTTTCATGACATTCAGATAACACAACACGAAATGTGCTTATTCCACGCGTACATACAAAATTAGACTGAATTTGATATTGCATGGTGGAGTAACTTGTTAGGACAAAAACACAAAAACATATTTCAATTGAAGAAATATCTACATTGTTAATGAAACTTTCAACTAGGTACTGTACTTTTTGTTTACGACTTTATTTGAGCATATTTTGTATTATCCTTGGAATAAATGTTGTTAAATTAACATTAGCATTAGTATTTCTACTGTGATTTTTTTTTTATTTCAACGAATGGCGGACGATCGGGTTTGATGTCGTCCAGTAAAACTGCATTTTTATTAACAATCGTTGCTCCGAACGATTTTCCACACGAGTACTTTTATTCAGGAAATTGTCCAGTTAACCTTTTTTTGTTAAAACCTCTCAACAAATCCTAGTGATTTCAAAGTGTTGTGGTGTGGACTATCGGGGTTAGTCCGTTCCTGACTTTGTAGCAAAACAACTGACTCCTGCATGAGAGCTCATCGAAGGAATTCATTTGTTCAGTTGATCACCAAAATTTAAATGATTTTGAATATTCACTTCGAAAGTTATCAAAGGAAAGCATTTTTCATTTGGTAACTTTGAGGGCCCGTAACTAAGTAACGAAAGCTTTCAGGAAAAAAAATTGAATTAAGTACTGGTGATATTTTGACGCCATCTATACATTCCCGAGAGAAAAAGAAAAAGTCCAGGGACACCCTGTATATTGAACTGAAGGTCATGTCTGCTGGTTTCAAATAAATAATATACAGTGAGAGTAATTACTTTTAGGTATTTCGGATTTTGGTTTATTCTCATAGTTTTCATATTTTTTCTTGACTTGTGTTAATGAAGGGTTGAACTATTGACCCGTTTTGTTTATAAACATTGAAGCCTTGTAAATGCCTGTTTCCTAAACTACCCGTTATTATTACAGGTTACCCGTACTTGAGACATGTAGATACCATTAGTAAACGTTTCGCTTGATAGATTCTGTTTTATACTGATATTTGATAGTAGGTTTATTTGGTTTTATTGCGAAAAACATATGTGTTTAATATTGACTATGCTTGATGTTACTATCTTTGATATAATTATATTTTATGTTTAGCTGTTTGTGAACTTTCATCCAGAAACATATACACCTTGTATTTGAAAGGCTTGTTTTTCTTTTCAATTTATGACAACAATAATGGTGCTGCTTGATCTGTCGAACCCAAAAAAGGACTTAAAAATTCAGCCGCTCAAATTCAACTTATTGATTTGGGAGCGTCTTAAGACGTTGTTTTATTCGATTTCTTCCTGTGTATCATAAATACAATGGAAATGAACCTTTATATTTTCATAAACTGAGCTGGTTTCTTCTGAGAATAGTACGACATTCTTTCAAAATGTATTTCAATTGTTCAGCAGTTGAGACTAACTCAATAGACAGGACCAAATTATGTCTGAGTAAACTGATCTGAAAATTTATTCACCAAATAATGTTGCTGGTCATTCATGACATAAACAATTTATTTCAGAGACCATGAGGAAATATCCCCCTGCTCCGGTATTTTTAAGGAAGTGTACAGAAACTTACAAGATACCAGAAACGAATGTTATCATAGAGAAAGGTCAGTCGGTCCTCATACCATGTTACGGATTACACAGGGATCCGGAATATTTTCCAGAGCCCGAATTATTTGACCCAGATCGTTTCAACGAGGAGAATAAATCCAAAATATGGGACTACACTTATATGCCGTTCGGAGACGGCCCAAGAAACTGTATAGGTAAGTTTCTGGAACAATTCAAATGAAAATTCGAAGATGATATTGTATTGCAGGTATGCGATTTGCCATGATCCAAGCAAAAATTGCGTTGTCCCTCACTCTGAAGAACTTCAAGTTCGGTTTGAGCAAAAAAACGATACTACCATTGAAAATGGAAACCAAAGGAATCATTTTAACGCCCATAGGCGGGTTATGGCTAGACCTGCAACCAGTTTCTGGAGAGAAAAATTTATGAAAAAATCACAAATTTTGATCATTCTTATTATAATAATACTGATTTCAACGACTGAATAAATATTTAAACGTTACGATATTAGTGAAAGAATTATGTCAGCTTTACATCACTAGTTTTTGAGAAGGAATTTCCTTTTTTTGTTATTTCAATTAACTAATTAATTGTTGAATTATCAACAATAAAAACTGCATCCCTCACGTTATAAAAGCTCCAAGTGTGCGTCATTTTTCCGAAACTTACAACTTATATGAAACACCGAGAATAACTTGTAACAAAATTTTCAATGACAGTAATGTTCCCGAAACTAGCAACTTCCAAAGCGTCGAGCATAACTCAGAACTGTTTTTTTTTTGTATGAACCAGAAGAAATATTAAGCCAAACATTTTTTCTGAAAAATACTGAAAAGCCAAAGCTATGGGAGGAAAGTCCACTTTCAGCTCATTTCCTCCACTAACCAAGAGAAATGAAATACCTGCGATGAACGCCAAGGATAATAATACATGATATTCTACGAATATCCACTTCATGTCCAATTCTTGTCGGGATATCTCTGGATTTGAAATGGACATCCATAAGATATCCATCGAGGATCTCTAATGAATATCCTTCAGAAAATATTTTATGATGACATATCCAAAACAAACATAAATTATCATAAATATAACAAAATCAATTTTCAACCTCTTCTATTTTCGTACAAGAATTACATCTTTCAAAAAATACTAGCATGTGTCATTGTGGTTTCTTGGATATATTATAGATAGATATTCATCGATGGAATAGAAACAGATACTTTTCGGAAAATATTCTACAGATAACCATAAAATATACGAAGCAAGCCTAAAAATAAAAATAAATATCAAGCTGAATTTTCAATATCGATGTTTTCTTTTCTGTCTTCATCGCACATAAACTGATTATTTTTGAAAGTGATTGTATTCCACGGATCGCCGTCGAGTCTAAACATATAAATGAATGCTAATGTCAATCTGAATTTTGAATATCGATATTTTTTTCTCTCTTCAACGCATGCAAATTTTATGACTTCATATAAACGTGAGATATTCATGTATTCGAAATGGATATCCGTTAGCAAATATTCTACACATAGCTATAAATATCCGAAGCAAATATAAAATGAATACTTTCTGAGTAATGAAGCAGTATTTTCCGTTTCCAAGATTTTTTATTTCCCGAGAGTAGCATTCTCTGAATGAGTATATTTTATTATGTGACACATTCCAAATGAATTTTTAATTCATTTTTATATTCAGTTAAAATATTTCATTGAAGAGTAAAAATTCATTTCATTTATGTACGTACTCTCGTACAATATTTTTTTTTTATTTATTGAAGAAATAACTTCCATTCAGAACATGTTCTGGTGTAAGGAAGTTTGAAAGTACAATAGTTATCAAATGAAGTAAAAATTTCAAATTAACTTATCTAATAATAATTGTAAACATTCGAACTAGTTCGAATATATTGTGCCAGAGAGTATCAACAATGTTGAAAGAATACAGGGGTACCCTTCTCTCTAAGCGTTTCCACAAAGTGGAAAATAAAGGCAAACATCTGTCAGAAAACAAATACTTCACTTATCTAATAATGAAAAATATTTAATATATTGTTTTTTCATTTTAATGAACATCATTTTAATAGTAAAGTTCTTGGAAATTGAATTTTTTATTTGTTCTGGTAATTTATTAAATATTTCTATTGAACTGAAAATTGGGTTTACTTTCCCTTTGTTAGAATGAATATTATTCAAGTGGAAGTGGTTTAACCCTTTCAAGGCAGATTTAACAAAATTGTACTTTTTTTAGGTTTCACTAAAAAAATCAACTTGCTGTAGCTTAAGGAATACAAAAAGTATGTATATAATTTTTTTCTTTGTTTTTGAAAAAAAGATACGGGCCGGTTTCACCAGAGTACCACCAAGAAGGGAATACAAAGTAAACTAACTTCAAGAATAAAACATTTATTTGGTAATATTCGACAACTGTGAGGAAAAATTTCAACTATATTCAACAATATTTGTTAGAAATCATTGTTTTGAATGTAACTTCACAAAACAGTTATTTTTATGTCAGGCATAGCCCCACCACACAATTAGAACAGGATCACCTTGCTCTGTGTTGACTTGCTTTCGAGCTACACAACGCACATCTGCGGGAATTCCCATGAATGGGCATGTGTGCCGCCTGGTCCCACCTTTTTTTCAAGGGTACGTTTTTCTTGAAATTGTCCGGAACATGTTCAGCACTAGGCCTGTCCCTTCTGAGTTTGTTAGCGCTTGCCCCTACTAACCCATTCACAATGGCAATTCGAAAGTTTTTCAAGTCCATACCCACATGTCCAGTTCTTTCTGCAAAAATTATGAAAGAGTTGACTATAGCCACATCCAGGAAGTGCCATACGATCCTATGCCACCATTTTCAATTTTTTCTGTTGATTTGATATGTGGTTTTCAGTTGATCGGCTTTTTCAACAAAACCCTTATTTCTGTTTTAGTCTTTCATGATAAAGGAGCACTGAGTAGTCTCCTCTCCATTTTTCTTCCTTCTATCTACTGTACCAGCAAGGTCGGGTCTATGGAAATTGCTGGGATACGGTCTTCGTCACTAAAACCATCATCACCATTTTCCTGACCCTGAACTGAATTATTATCGATGTCCAGACACATTGCGGCAGCCTCCTCAACATTACCAACGGTTGCACTGATGACATTCTGAGCACCATCATGTTCGTTGTTTTCTCCGTCGTCATTTTCCTCATATACTTCCGACACGGTCCCAAATGGAATTTCTTCGAAAATTAAATTCTCGAAATCCTCGTTATCCATTCGTTCCTAGTCCACGTAACTCCATTTTCTCCGTGAAACCACATAATATTACTTTTCAAAATTTCAGAATATTCCGGTGTTCGCTGCTTAGTGGTGTCGTTTGAAACCACTACAATAGTCTGAAAAATTACTCGTAAAAAACAAAGAAAATATGGATAACAGACAAATTTGATAAATATAATTCATTATCTACTAAGCAACCCTTCTTACAGCTCATTTATTTCCAAAAACCGGTTTTGAAAACTATCAAATCACTAACACCTTGTAGAAATCATGAAATTCATCGACAGCGGTGAAAAGGCAGAGCACTGTGACCTCCTAAGTGCCAGAATCGCCATGTCGTAATTTTTTTTCAGAAGATGGCACCACCGCACAGCTACAGAATATGGGGTATCGCGTTAAAACCACTCCGCTGCATCCTCAATGAATTTTAGAAAGGTGGTATCATCGTGATACCACAAAGCTTGAAAGGGTTAAAATCCGAGTATTATGAGTTTGCAATTTGGAATTTTATTACTTTTTTATTTATTTTTGGTTAACTTGAATGCAAATTTAGCTTTTTCAAATTTAAGTAGTTGGTTCAATGTCGTATTATTGGTGCTTCTGTATAATTCCGAGGATGGCGTATCCCAAGGTTTTCTGAATATTACTTTTATTGCTTTATTCATTAATCTATAAATAATTCCTTTTTGTTTTTGACTGCATGATATAATTATTGTTTTTTCAAACAATGAAATATTCATTCATTCAAAAAAAAAATTATGGCGTTTTTGTCGATAATATTGAAAATTCTCAATCATGAATTACACACTTTCTTATCCTAATTCATAACTGAAAAGAATGGTAGTTTTTGAAAGAGCAGTCAAAGATCATTGTCAAACCACTACCTACAAAATTTACGGAAAGTTATAAAACAATAATCAGTATTGTAATGACTCTTCTTAGTGCGAATCAACCTATGGAAGTGCATTATTCAAAATTGAGATTGACGTGTGCTGACGTCCCAGCCAACCATGTGATACGAGAGACATGTATACGTGACATCACATTGTGACGTGCAACATCTCGTTTAAAGTCACAAACATGTATCCAATACATTGAGGCGATGTGAAAATTTCCGCCTCAAAGGAAATCTTTGTGGCGTCTTTTGGACATCGAATGCGATGTTACATGCAAAAAAATGTTTGCTCCGTGACAGGAAGGAGGATCGAACCCTTTTCTCTTTCCATTTCTCGCGTGGGCGCTGAGAAACTATTACGCATGCCGAATTCTGAAACATGACAAGTGTCATAAATTTTTAAGGTTGTGCTTATTTTGGCATTTTGACAATTTCAACCGTACCATATTTGAAAGGAATGAAAATACAAAATCGTGCCTTTGAATAGAAATCTCCTGGCACAAGTGCATTAATTCAGAAGCATCCAATTCGAGGTCGATGCTCATTTGTTTCGGCTGTCTTTATTATCCATATAGTAGTTGATAGGTATATGGGGCAAATTAACTAAAAAAATGTAAATGGCATGGGGAGGTCAAAGTCAAAGTCAAAGTCAAAGTCAAAGTCAAAGTCAAAGTCAAAGTCAAAGTCAAAGTCAAAGTCAAAGTCAAAGTCAAAGTCAAAGTCAAAGTCAAAGTCAAAGTCAAAGTCAAAGTCAAAGTCAAAGTCAAAGTCAAAGTCAAAGTCAAAGTCAAAGTCAAAGTCAAAGTCAAAGTCAAAGTCAAAGTCAAAGTCAAAGTCAAAGTCAAAGTCAAAGTCAAAGTCAAAGTCAACGTCAAAGTCAAAGTCAAAGTCAAAGTCAAAGTCAAAGTCAAAGTCAAAGTCAAAGTCAAAGTCAAAGTCAAAGTCAAAGTCAAAGTCAAAGTCAAGTCAAAGTCAACGTCAACGTCTCAACGTCAACGTCTCAACGTCAACGTCTCAACGTCAACGTCTCAACGTCAACGTCTCAACGTCTCATTGTCAAAGTCAAAGTCAAAGTCAAAATCAAAGTCAAAATATACTTTATTGTCGGAAGTTATAAAAAACTTATTGACGAAGCTTTTTGGTTTTGGATTGATATTGAAATTGAATTCAATTAATAAATGATAAAAAGTATAATGGTGATACTCCCCACTATCTGCATATAATCCCAGATGAAGGAAGACCACCACTATATGCGCTCTAGGACGACTTGAAAATTTGATGGCGCATTTGCTATCTCAACTGCATGGAAACCCCTGAAAAACCTACAGTACCACCATTTAGTCCTTAGCGAATGAGGGAATGAAACAAAACACAATGCATGCCCATCCATCTGGAATTTTTTTGAATTTCGTTCCTTTCAAAAATAATTCTATCCCATTATTTCACATCAAACCATTCAAAAATTATCGTGGGAAGGTAAAAAAAAGGATTTAGACCCGCCAGAACCGCACTTATTCTGACATGTCAAATGCATATTGTGAAAAAACGTTAAAAAAAAATCTAAAAAATTTTGATTGTTGAAAAGAGAATTGAATTATATTTTCAACGATGTGACACATTACCCCCCATGCCATTTAAAATGTTTTAGTTGATGTGGCCCCCCGCTCCATCTTCGAGCAATCACAATGTGTTTAATTTCAAAAAGTAGTGTCGGTGAAACCCTCCAAACGGATTTTTTTCATGTTTCTACGTGAAACCGTTCAAAAGTTAACATGGGGGGGGGGACTATCAAAAGCCGCACCGTATAAAGTGAGTCCAAGATAAGTTTGTCCACCACGTTGATATCTGAAATGGTAATAGATACCGTTTGGATTGAATAGGGTGAATGATGCGTAACAGAAGAGCAGTCTATAATATGGAAGTATAGAATTATGGAATTATTTTGGAAAAACTGAACTCATCGATTTCTTTAAAAAAATCGAGATGATCTGACACATAATGAAACTGCCATTTGTGATAAATCATTGAATTTAGAATGAAAAATACTTCAAAATTATGTCGTGATATGATCGTATCTTTCAGGGTTACCGCTTGTACCGTACCGCAGTAGACCAGCAAATAGTATTAGATGAAAGTGGAGTAGACTCGGGCCAATGTGAAGTAGTACTTAACAATTTTCCTACCAGTCGGAAGGTTGTGATAGATTTTATTAAAATCTACAGTACATACTTGTATGTGATATGGAAATGTAACCTATAATATTCATCTCATAGAAGTCTCAATGTGATAACATAACTTAGTAGCTTTGTAGACATCGAATAGGTGTGGTCTGAAGAATGTTGCTGCCTCATCACATTTTTTTGTTTGTGATGTGTTATTGTGACTGTAATATCAAATATCCGTCGAATACAGGTAAAAAATTAACATCGCGTTGGTGCAATATTGTTACATCACATAACCATTCATGTCACAGTTGGTTGGCTGGGGTATTTCCATAAATATTTTTTATGGATATCCCCGAATGATATCTCATGTATATTCCTCAATGATATCTTATCCCTACATATCTTTTGAATATCTATGAACAATGTTATTTAAAGATCCTTGTGGATATCTTTTAGGTGTCCCTGAACAACATCTGATGGATATCCTCGAACAATATCCCTGCACAATATCTTATGGATATCCCAGCAGAATATCTTGTGGAAGTTCAGCTTCTTCCACTCGGAACATCAACTGGACGTCCATAAAATATTGACCGGATATAAACTGGATGTCCCTTGGAGCTTCCCAAAATCCAAAATGGATGTATAGTGGATGTCCGTATATTCCGCTTTCTATTCTCCAGATCCGATATCAGTCCGTGTAACCAGAAAAAAACCGGGTTGGAACGTAAACAATTTAAATATGGATTTAACAACAATTTTTTAAACAATTTAGCAAAAACTCTTGGTAGAATTCAATGCGAACAAAACCAAAATTTTCTACCGTAATTCTAATTTTTATGCTCCATAGAAACATTCAATAAATTGTTCATAATATTAGAAAAAATGCGAGAACCATTTTTATTATTAGATAAGTTAATTTTAAATTTTTCAATTTTTTCAATTATTATAGTACGTTCAAAATTCCTCACACCAGCACATGTTCTGAATGGAAGTTATTTCCTCAATAAATAAAAAAAAATGTGACCGCACTAGGACCCTAACAAATGAACACTAAAATCCGCACCCTAACAAATAAACCTTGAAATCCATTGGAGAAAATATGTACGTTTCTACGATTATAATGACTACGATGAAGTAGTGTTCGACACGGATAGACTATAACAGGTTAATCAATAACTTCACTGTAAAACAAATTCACATAAACTATCACCTGCAAAATTGTAGGACAATATGCTAGAAATATTTGGCACCAAAATCGTTTGACTCATTTTCGGCAAATAAGACTAAAATAAAAATAAAATATGAAATCGTTCAAATAAAATGTGAATCTTATAGGAAGTATTCCAAGAGACTCAATGCATATCTTAACAGACTGGAAGCAGAAAGCCTGAGTGTGTGCGAATGGATAAGAGACTGCGTACATGTGTGTGTACACGAACAAGAATATATCTGATTTGATATACTAAATAATTTTTATACCATGTATGGTATGCTAGGAATCGCATGTTAAAAGGTAAGACCTCGTTAATCCTTAGCTCGAACAAGTTTAGACTTCTGAGGGCTGTCGTTCGTAGGGGAATGGAATTTTAAACAACATTTTTTTTTAAATATGTCTTTCTTGGAAAAAATTTGCAGTATTACTGCAATTACCATAGCTCTATTTCATACGACTAATCTGTAATATTTCAGGAACTTGATTCCTACATTTCAATTTGCAAACGCTCAAGGACAGTGCAATCTCAAATTAACTATCACTCAGATCCACTTACCTTCGCAGCCACCTCCAATATCGCTATCTTCCTCTCTTGGCTTTCAAGCTTCTCCTGCATCATGGCAGCACCAAGTCCGCCCGAATGATGCTGCTGCATCTCTAACTTGGAATTCAATGCTTCCAAATCAGCTCTCAGTTTCATATTTTCCAACCTCAGCATTTCTAATTCCTTATAATCGGGAACATTTACGTTGGCGCTTTTTAAAATCTTTATCCTATTTTCGAGGTTATGTTTCTCTCTTTCCAGCCTCTCTATGAGCATCCTGTACCCCGTGTTCGTCTGTTGTAGCTTCTCGAATTCAGTGTCTCTTTCTTTCAGTTTGCTCTTCAGTTTTTCGGCGCTCTGTTGCCAGTGCTTCATTTTTTTCCACTTGTCGAAATCTTCATTCGCCTGTACTTTATGAGTTTCGTTAATGGCGATTTGTTCAGCCAGGGTTTGTTTCAACTGAGTCAACTCATTTTCTAGGATACTGATTTTTTTCTGAAGCTGATCTTTGATGCTTCTCTCGGATTTGTCACTTCTAGCTGTATTTGGTCTAAACAATTAGAATAATGAATGTTGGGACCATCAAAACCATATGTAAAATATTATAAGTGACAAAATAATAACAACAAATGAAAATTCTACGATAATACGATAAAACGATAATATGGAAAAGGAGAATGTTAGCTGGTGAATTTACTTTTTCGAAAGTTGAGCTTTTAGTTCTCGAACTTCCTCCTTGGAGTTTCGCTCTCTGGCAACCACTTGTTCGTAACGCCTCTTCAACATCTCGTTTTCTTTCATCAACAATTCTCGCGAAGATTCCAAGTCCGATATCTTTGGGGACCAATCCATCTCAGGTTGTTCGATTTTTTTGGTACTCTGGAAAGAATCACTTTCAAACTAATACTGATATGATGAATGATACGATAATTCTCACCTTCAACTGTCGCAGCTTGATGATGAGTTCATGAATCTTATCATCTTTTTCTTTAACAACTTTTAGGATGTCATTATCCAAACGGCCAGATACTTCCATCTTCTGTTTAGTGATGAGCTGCCGTAAACTACTCGCCTCATCCTTGCCAAGCTCTTTCAACTTTTCGGTATCACTTTTATAAATTTCTAATTCATTTTTATGTTGGTTATCTAAACTAGAATACAAATTTATATTAAATACTGACGAAATGCATAATGTGCCAATTCGAGTAAAAAAAGTTACAAAGTTGAAATTTTGCATTTTAGATTATTTTTTCGCTCTGATGTTACTTTTGAATTGGGGACGCGAAACGACCAAGTTTTTACATTTTCATCTATTTGCTGATTAAATACGAATAGCTCCAACTATTCAGATAAAGAGCAATGAGTTATTACTGTGAAAATGGACTACGTAGGAATAAAAGTGCTGTTGCCGAAGGGTACCTTATTCTTTTGGACTATTTTGTCGCAATCAGGAGAACCCTGATGAAGCTACCACAATGTAAGCAACACGTGATCCAACCGAGTATTCATATTAAGAATACACAACTTTTAAGCAATGTGGACTCTTCAACAGCAAGAAAACTTCCTCTCACATTTAGGAATGATTCTACAAAGTGTATTGGCATAATTCTTTGTAAAAATAGAGCACTTCTCTTCGAAGAACGGATCACAAAACAGAAGTTGGAGCAGTATGTCATATTTAATTTCAATGTTGCCGATATTACAGAAATATGAGACACCAGCCTCACTTGGTTTGATGTTTATCAATTTGGTTTTCAAGAAAATAGTGGCACACAAGCGGCAGTACTACAAGCTATTCAAAAAGTACTTGATACAGGAAATTATGTGGTAGCTGTTTTCATTGACCTTGAGAAGGCATTTGATACAGTTGATCACATAAAACTTTTGGTAAATTTGGAATCAATAGGAATCAGAGGTACTGTGGAAAATCTTTTAGAATCCTGTTTGGGAAGTCAGTACCAAATGTACCAACTGAACCTATTAGACTACCAATAAATAAGGGCGTTCCACAAGGATTTGTTCTGGGGACCATCTTGTATTTATTATACATACAAAATATATCTAAAATTGGGTTAGCAATCATACCGTATACACAGACGATACAGTACTTTTATAAGCCTGCGGCTCATGGTTTATCATCGTCAAACTCGTATGAACTATCCTATTTCCGCACTAGTTGCACCATATACTATTTATCGATTAAACAGATGGGTGAAGATCGTTTCTAATTCGGATCTTAGACTGATTGGAGAGGTGGAGGAAATCTTTTATAGAGAAACATTAGGTCTCCCGACTCAATAAATACTCGGTCTTATTAGGCATACCTACTCATATAAACCTCCACTTATGTGTTGGTCCGGTCGGCTATTGCCTACGGTGACACTTAGGCTTATTAGCCCATTGTATCTTACCTATTGATTACCGATTTCTCTGTGTCTGATTGAGTTTATAGAGGTATTGTCGAAAGCTCCTTCCATGTCTGAAAAGGCCGCTAACAGCACCTCTTTATTTTCCAGCGTGTTTTCAACCCTCGTTACTAGTTGGTGGAGTGCAGTCCTGTAGGCATATTGTTCGCGATGCAGTGGTCTTTCCACCAGCACACCGTCCCTGATATGTCTATCCACTAGCTTCTCCAAAGTCTTGAGTACAAATGACATAAGACTTATTGTTCTTAGGGCCTTTGCCGAATACTGTCCAGCTTTTCCAGGTTTCGGTATAAAGGTAACCCTAACTTGTCTTCATAGTTTTGGTACATACTCGAGTGCCAGTCTGCCTCTGAGTAAATTACAGAGTCTGATTTGCAGTTCTTCGGGTTCTTTCTGCATCATTGCAGGGTAGATCTCGTCTAGTCCCGGTGATTTGAAGCGTTCAAATGTGCCTATTGCCCATTGAACTTTGTCATAGGTCACGACCTTCTATGTCCCGGCCTAGCCTGGAGCCTCTTTTCAAAGTCTCCAGTACTTCCGGGTTTCCCATATCTATCTGATCTATCTGTGATCCAGGGAAGTGAACTCTCAGTAGTTCTTTTATTGTTTCTTCTCCTGTACAGGTATGCTTCCTTTGTTCATTTTTCAGGGAGTATATTACTTGTTGTATATCCTTCGAGAGTACTTTCTGGACTCTAGCACACTCTCGAGAGCCTTCTATCTCCTTACAGTGTCTCCTCCAGGATTCTCTCTTGGATTTGTTCAGGGCCTTTTTGAAAATTAACGAAGCATTCTTGTATTCGTCCCACCTCCCATTTTTTTGGCTCTGTTGAATTCTTTCCTGGCTTGCTTCCTCAGTTCTGCAAGTTCTTCATGCCACCAGGGCACTTTCCTGGTAGTGTTCCTTGTGATGAGTGGGCAGTGCTTGTCAAACGAAGAAATGGCTGCGTCATTGATTGATGACCTCATTCAAATATCCTCAATTGTTTTAAATTTGTTTTAAATTGTTTTTTTCGTTAACCAGCTATCATCCCCCTACGAACGACAGCCCTCAGAAGTCTAAACTTGTGCGAGCTAAGGATTAACGAGGTCTTACCTTTTAACCTGCGATTCCTAGCACGAGACCAGTGACCAAGCTGGGAATCGAACCCACGTCCCTCTGATTGATATAGACTAGCGCTCTACCATCATGACCACTGCGGCCCATAAACAATAAAGAATAAAGAAAAAAATATTCTATTCGGAATATTAGTAGTTAGAGCTATAAGAGTTTAGCGCTAAATCTTATGAAAATCTACTTGGGAGAACGTCGAAGTCCATTTGGTACATTTTTGTCCCCCAGCCGCCGCCAATCAGCATACCTGACGCGTGGCGGCAGTTGACGGCTCTAAGATAACTCGTGGGGGCTGTTAAGCTAAGTTCTCATGTACACAAATTATTAATTTTTCGTGCGAAATCTGTCAAGAGCTGTTCAAATATATTTCGTGGCGGCAAATTTTAACTTATGGTACGAATAAGTTCAAGAAGTTGAAATAAAGTCAACTTGTCCGAAATTTTAAAATGAAACAATGAACAGTGCAGTTGTTTGTTTCCAAGTATATTAAAAATTTTAATCTAAATATGGACAGCAATATCATAATTAATAATATAAGGATAAGAACAGGCATAATATTTTATATTTTACTGATTTTGTTGACGTATTAGAATTTTGAATTGAAGAAAAAAGAAAAAGGGCTCCCAAACGTTTTTGGGTGAGACCTATTTTCAAACTACGAAAATTATATGGCAATTTACCACAGCTTAATCAACGAGCTGAGGAATGTACTTGAGAAAATGGACGGTAAATTATAGGGGGTTGACGTTGAATATTTCATTCATTTCGTGAAGGCATTTCGCATAAATGAAAACCGCACAAAATATCATTCGTACGAAAAAGTGACATTTCTTTCAAATTTCCTACGAAAAACCGAAAATTCGGATGCATGAAAACTTAGCTTTAGAGTCTCGCCTATTCTCTGTAACACAGATTCCTCACTTGCTAGCGGGTTGAAAGCCTCATGATGACTTCTGGGGGTTATTTGCAAGGGAGCAGCCAATTGACTTGTAGAATAATTTTGTGCATCAATAGTTACTTTTTCCTTAGCTCTTCCATCGCCGATAGTCTATCATTGGCCAAGGTTCTCCATCGTACAACCTCTTCTCTAGTCGATTGCAACTGAGCCTCCAAGCTAGATATCTTCGTATGCAACTCAGCTGTATGTTTCTCCAATGCGTGCACTTGAGACATATATAGCTCTAAAGCAGCCCTGTTTGGACGGGATTTCATAAAGCTTAGTTCCAAGCTGCAATATAATCGAAAATATATGAAAATTAATATTGGATGAAGTCACCTTTTTTAAATCTTTAGAACTGGTAAACTTTGTGCTCGATCAAAAACTGACAAAATATAGTGAGAATGCAGATTTCACCCAAATCCTATTTTATTTATGCAATGACTCGATATAATGATACGAAAACTCATACCATTCACCATTTATTTAGATTGCAAGGGAATCCACGTTCTTAAGGATGATCTAACCTTTTATTATTTTGTTTTTCTTCCGCCAGCAATCGTTGAATGTTTTGTAATTCTTCCTGCAATGATGCAGCAGCCAAACTGTGTTTGTCCCTATCTACTTTCAATAAAGTTTGATATTTCACGATTTCTTCTTCTTTCATCTTCAAGTTATCTTGCAATGTTGTTACGGTTTCCTTGAAATATAAATAATGAATTCAGTTCCAAATTCTATTGGAACTAAGTTGAAGTACAGAATTAAAATTGCCTACTAATCATGAACTCTTTTCGGGGTGTGGAGGCCTGTAGACCAAATTTTCGACTCATTATTTGCAAAAAAAAATTTCATATACATATACTTTAAAAATTATAATAAAAAAAAGAAATGCGAAATTTTTACTGTTTTCTGTGAATATCTCAAAACAGCAGAAAATTTTGTATATTTCAAATCCAGTAAGTCGGAATTTTTGTTTTTATTTTTTTCTATCGTTATTTGACAACATAGCTCAAAACCAAAAGTACATTTTCATTGGTACTTTTTTTCAGCTACACGTTTTCATGTTCAGATTTACTATCCGAAGTTTCGTCTTCTGGCATTCATCATCAACTTTTTTTTCTGTTATAGGCGCCATATTGTTTTTTATACAGAAAAATAGTGATTCTTATTCTGATTTCATTGATGTATAATTTGTTATGATTTGCACTTCTGAAACCACAAATATTAAAAAAAAAACTTCATCTGAGATGGTCATGACTCCATCGAAAAGTTTTGTTTAATAAACACTAGTTGTCAGAACTCATTACACATTATCAAATGAAGAAAAACGAGATATATTGAAACTTTACTATAAATTTGATAGGAATAGTACGAAAACAGCACAAATTTATTTTGAATTATATCCGGAAAGACAACAGCCGGATAGAACATTATTCGGAATTTTGGACAAACACTTGGCTGAGTACGGTGCGTTTCAAAAACCAAGAATGAAATATGGAAGCAGAATGGAACAAAAAATATTAGAGGTAACTTATTAGCCGAGGTAAAATAATTGTTAATTCCATATTCGAAGAAGTATAATTATTTTTGGTACTTTTTTAGATAAATGCAGATCCTTCCAAATCAACACATCAAGTTTCGGCAGAAATGGATGTGCCACAGACGAGCGTTTGGAGGGAATTCAAAAAAAGTGGTTTGAAATGTTAGATACATATTTCACAAAAATTACATCCAGGTGATCCTGAGAGAAGGATGGAATTTTGTAGCTGGCTCTCGAATAGGGAAGACCCTACAAACTTCTTGAAAAACATTATTTGGACCGACGAAAGTACTTTTTCGAACTGTGGTGTTTTTAATAGAAATAATGAGCACATTTGGAGTGAAAATAATCCACGACACTTCAGAGAAGTCAGACCACAAGTTCGGTTTCGTTTGAATGTGTGGGCTGGAATTTATGACGACCGAATACTTGGACCTCATTTCTTCTCTAATACTTTGAACAGGGAAACCTATCTTCGGTTCTTAAGAACGAATTCGAAGAATATATGGATACGTTTCCCCTTGTTAATTATAACAGCTGCTGGTTTCAGCATGATGGGGCTCCTCCACACAATGAAAGAGCAGTTTGCGAATATTTACACCAAAGATTTCTTAATAGGTGGTTAGGAAATTCTGGACCAGTGAGGTGGCCGGCAAGGTCACCTGACCTTACAGTTTTGGATACTTTTTTGTGGGGCACTTTAAAGAACAGAATCTATGGAGAGCAAGAATATGACACAGTAGATGAACTTAGAGACAATATCATCACGCAATTCAGGTCTATCAGAAGGGATATTGTTAGGGCTGTTCTTAATTTGAGACGACGAACTCGGTTATGTATTCAAGAAGAAGGCCATCATTTCAAACACTTGTTGTAATACTTTTTGTGCATTTTTTACAAGCTCATGATTTCATTCTTGTTTTTTGAAACGCACCGTACTCAGCCCAAAATTCCGAATAATGTTCTATCCGGCTGTTGTCTTTCCGGATATAATTCAAAATAAATTTGTGTTATTTTCGTACTATTCCTATAAAATTTAGTTTCAACATATCTCGTTTTTCTTCATTTGAGAATGAGGACATTTCGACTGAAGTATTTGTGCAAACTTAAGATGTTTAATGAGTTCTGACAACTAGTGTTTATTTATGTCATGACCATCTCAGATGAAGTTGTTTTTTTTTTAATATCTGTGTTTTCAGAAGTGCAAATCATAACAAATTATACATCAATGAAATTAGAATGAGAATCATTATTTTTCTGTATAAATCTGAACATGAAAACGTGTAGCTGAAAAAAAGTATCAATGAAAATGTACTTTTGGTTTTGAGCTATGTTGTCAAATAACGATAGAAAAAAATGAAAACGAAAATTCCGATTTTCAGTTTTTTCCCGATATTTCCGGAAATACTCGGAATTTTCCAAGTTTCAAAACAGTATTTTGTTAAGCACCAGAATACGCAACTTTGCCCCAATTTAAGCTTCGACGTATCTCCTGTAGTTAAGGAGATCCCAATGGTGGGGGTCGAATTTGAATTGCCCTCTATATTTCAGAATTTTTAAAATGGCGAAACTACAGTGAATATTACAGGCATTTTAGAGGAATAACATCTCAGTTTCTGAAACAAAATACCAATGAGAGGATTAATAATTTTTTCTCAATTCCTTGATGTGCTTATCAATACAATGTTCTCAAAATGGTCGTTCTATCATAGAATTTCGTCTAAGTATATGATGACGTATAAATTCAGTAACTTTGGTGAATATATCAAAGTTATTTGAGTTTCGAATGATGGAATGACTAATTTTTTTAAATATAAAATAATGTGGACCCATTGAAGTCTTTAATAACCGAAGTGCTTCACAGGAGGATGTTTATTATCCATTTCAAATTGATGATTGAAATGGGACTACGTTTTTCTTACCGTGAGCGTTAAGAGTTCTTCATTATAATTTGTCCTCTCGACTCTTGCATTTATATTGTCGCCACCCGCGCCATTAACGTGAATCTCTCCTTTCTTATTCTGCAACTCCATGATATGACGTTCATAAAACATTATTTGACTTTGTTTATCACCGATTTGCTTTCTGAACATACTAATTGTCATTTCGTGTTCCGTAATTTTGCTCTTCAGTTGATCGACCATACGTTCTTTCATCAAGAGTTCGTCTTTAACGTTTGAAAGATCTGTCAACAAGTCAGAAAACTGTTCATCCTTCTTAGATGAGTCGGCAAAAAATTCATCGGATGTCTGAATTTCAACGGAACTCGACAATTTTACCAGTTGCGAAGATGCTGCAGTTGAAGATACCAAGTCAGGATTCGGAATTTCACTAACGTTATCATCTTTCTGGAGGATCAAGCCATCATAGTTTTTGTGCCACATTAAAAGTTCCTCGTCTAGCCGTGCTATCTGATTATCTTGAATTTTGACTCTTTCTGTGAAATGTTGCAGCTGTGCCTCTTTGAACTCTAACTGGCGTCTATACCTCAATTCCTACAAAACAAATAAATTTATAATAATTATTATTATACAGGGTGTTATTTAGGTACGTGGCCAAACTTGAAAAACTGATTCGTTGAAGATTAAAAGTTTATATAAACATAGGTCCGGTAATGCTTCGTTTTCAAGATACAGGGTGTCAAAAATTCTGAAAGAAATATTTTTTTATTCGTAAATATCTTAATAATCCTTCAACTGAGAAATCATGCATTATTGACAAATCAGCCATTAATAAGGGTCATTAATGGTCGATTTCGTTTGCATTGAAGAACATTAAACAGACATGTTAATACGAGGTAGACGGAAAATATACGTTTTTTTCTATTTTCCTACTCGCTCGACAATCTCTTTATATTCTTCTATTGTTTTCGTAGTCCCTTCAGTATTCTGAGTTGATACTGTATTGCAAACTTTCATTAGTTCCAGTCGCTCATAAACATTAGCAGATAACAAATAAGGTTTGTGTCGATTATTTACAACCTCAAACAATTATAGTTTTTATTATTTTTCATGTATTTGAGTACAGTTCCACCTAAAAGATGTATAATTTGACCGCCAAAACATTTCAACTGTGCATCTGAGAAATCCATAATTTATAATTCATCATAGCCAATACTATTGCAGGTAGCTCCAGTATCTAATTAGCATACGAGTTTTTTCGTTGACTCATTTATTTGAATTGTCAACTAAGCAGTTATTTCTTTACTATTTTGATCAGCAAGAGTAAGAACAATCCCATCAGATTCTTCATTTTACCTTAGCCAAATGTCCATTGTTTCTTATTCTGACATTTCAAATGCAAATTGTAAAAAAACGTAAAAACAAAAATCAAAAAATTTTAGATGGTTGAAAAGAGAATTGAATTATTTTTTCAGCGATGTGACACATGACCACCCATGCAATTTAAATTTTTTTAGTTGAGATGTGCCCCCCCGCGCCATCTATCGAGCAATCTGGAGCCATATGTTTGAATTTTATCAATGTTATATCTCTTCAATGCGCGGTGTTTGTATCGCTCTATGTCACTTCAAACGCATGAAAATGATTTCGCATGAACTCAAACATACTGTCCCTGGGCTCATACCTAGTTAGTTTTTTCAGTGAATACCCATATGAAATATCATTAAGTTTCATAGTTGAACATGCAGATAGATCAGACATCTAGTCAACATCTGAAATTAATAAAATAAGTAACTCACGTTTATTTGGAAAACCTTCTTTCTTTTCATCCAGTTCAATATTTCGTGTTGGGACTCTTCCAAACGACCTCCATTACTCAATCTCTTCTGTTCCTCCTTCAAATAATCCAACTCCATTTTTAACTGTTCCTTGAGCAAACTGGCTTCGCTTTCTACAAACTTAGCCTTATGCAAGCTGAGAAAACTGTCATGCCTTTCTTTGTTTATTGTTTTTATGTTATTCAAGAATATTTGCTCAGAACAAAGAGGGACACTTCCAAGATACTGCAACTTGAGCGCAATGAACAGTTTGCGCACGTTCCTAAGGTATCAAATATATTATCAAATAAATTATTAACATGATGTGTAGATATGTGAAAATATTCACCACCAAATGACTCACCCTAATGATTTGTTTGAAATGAGACATTTTTCTTCAATAAGTTTTTTCTCCTTGTCATGCTTGGTCATTTCCATCTCATACTTCTCTGTCAACTCACTGAATGCCTTGTTCAACTCTTCACACTTGTTCTTATAGTAATTCCGAGATTGTCTGTACTGTAAAATATCTCCATTCAGTTGGGCTATCGTCACTTTCTCATCGGATGAAGCAATCAAATCGACGACTTGGTGTTTGAGGTTCAATAATTCCTGTTCTTTAGAGTCATTCCAAGTTATTTCATGTACCTGCTTTTGTTTGATTAATTCTACGTCTTCTTCCAACTTGGCCACGAGAATCACCAACCTTTCGTTTTCTGCGAATACATCATTATTGGCCTTCTGTAACTGGATGTACAAGCTGTTGTCCACATAATCGCAAATTTTTGTTTCCGCTTCCTTCAAATTTTCTTGTAAAACCAAATTCTTTTTCAACAAATCTTCATTGTACTTGGCAAATTCCTGAAATCTCTCTTCAGATTTGGTCAGCTGTTCCCTCACCAAGTCGTACAGGTTATTGGTGTGATTGGCTCTTTGCCTTTCTGTTATTTCCTTCACCTCACATTCTGCCAACTTCTGCGAAAGACTTTCGAGTTGTTCGTCGCTAGTTTGAACGCTATGATATGCTAGCTTTGATAAGGCTGTAGTCAGTTTATCTTTGAATTCAAGTTTGTCTGATTCGAGGTTTTTTTGTGTTTCGAGGAGTAGATTCATTTCTAACGATTTATCTTCTTCTATCTTTTTGACAAATGCTGCGAGTTCCCTATATTGGATAGTCATATCATCCAAAGCCTTTGTTACTTCTTTATGTGTTTCCGAATCGACAGATATATCATTCATGTTTCTTGAAATCAATAAATTAGTTTCCAATGATTTATTTTTCCTTTCCAATTCTCCGATAGTTTTTGTGTACAGCGTAACAGCATTATTAGAGTCATCACGTAGCTTTTCAAGTTTACTAACGAGTCGTGTTGCCTCATTCTCTAAATATGTGAGTTTCCTCCTCATAGAAACGTTGCTTTTCACTACTTCGTCAATTTTCATTGCCTTATCTTCGTCAGTTTCCCCTAGAAGAATTTTTATTTTTTCCAGTAACACATTATGTTCTTCCTCGACTTTTTCCAATGTTTGTTCAGTCAACTGGAGTTTTTGTTCTGCTGCTAATTTCTCAGCTAATAAATTCATGAACCACGAGAGCAGTAGTTTCTGTGTGGCATCATACGTTTCACTACAGCCTTTCGATATTCTGTCTTTCGCAAAAATATTATTCAGAGTTGTTTCTACATTGTCTGCCGTTATTTCATCTGGATAGACAAACCCTTCTGATAACTTCTTCTCATCTGAATCGATCATATCATCTCTTCCATCTTTCATCTCAGTTGTATTTTCTTTAACATTTCCGTCCAATTGACTAGTTACTGAAAGTTCAGCTCTAATCTCCTTAGTCTCTTTCTTAGATTGCCTTAATTGGTCTCTCAATTCAGAATTTACACCTTCCAAATTGTGGAGTTCTGCTTGCAATCTCATTGCGGGATGGTACCACCCTGAGATATGTTTCACGTCTAAAGCTCTTAGTAATTTTTCGAAGGTTTCCGATTTGATTTCATTCACAGACTCCGATTTCTTTGTGTTAATACTCTTCAGTATCTCATGCATTCCTTTTCTAAGTGCTTCATTCTCTTCACTTAGGGCTTTGTTTTCATTCCTGATGTTGTCATCTTTCGGAACAACTCCTTCCATATTGCCATATGCTGGTTTATGGCCAAGTTCCAAAATCTGGTTTGCTAGCGAGGATATAGTTTGATTGAGTTTGTGAATAATTGTTTTGAATTGAATTGATTGTTCCTCTTTCTTCCCCAGATCTACCCTGAGTGTGTCCATTTCCCTTTTAATTTTTTTCATTTTTGATGTAAATCCGCCCAAATTTATCTTATCTTCCTCGGTCAAGCCAAGCTGATCTCTGGAAAATAGAAAATTAGAGAATGTGAAACACAAAGACTGTCGGTAATATCATTAACTATAAAAGAGAAAACTCGAATCTGAGAGATAGAATGAGTAAATGTGAATAGAACTATCTGGTGAAAATCATTTGATATTTAGCCATTGCCAAAAACTATTGATTTATTTTCAATAGAACCCAGTTTTCACTGAATTTCTGAAGATCGTAAAAATAACTATGTTTGTGTTCCTTATTACCCATTTATTTCTAGATCCATTCACAAATGAGCTGTTGACTTTTTCTACATTTTGTTAACAAATTGTACGTGAATTCACCGAGTGAAACTCATATAAGTATGTACAATAATTTCATCATCTGCAGTGACATTCATAAAGTACGCAACAAATGGAAACATTTGTTGTGATTTAAAAAAAAATGTGTCATCTTTAGTCCTACTCAACTCATATAAGGGTGATGGAAACACAAATTCGTAATTTTTTGACAATCAATAATATCCTACCACCCAAACAATCGGGATTTAGAAAAGGGTATAGTTGTGCAACAGCTCTTTCAGATGTATTAGACGACATCTTAGAGGCGACGGATAAAAATCAAATGAGTATATTAATTCTACTTGACTACTCAAAGGCATTTGATTCAATAGACCATGATATACTTTTATCCATGTTGCATTATTTTGGATTCAGCAAGTCAGCACGTTCTCTAATGGCCTCTTATTTGCATAATAGAACACAAATATTGAAACTCAATGAAGAGAAATCGAATTCCATGAAACTGCTTTGTGGAGTACCTCAGGGGAGTATCCTCGGTCCTCTCTAATGCACATTGTATACTTTGAATTTTAAATTTTTTATTTTACGCTGATGATACCCAGTTATATTTCTCATTCAATTTCTCGGATTGGGCTACAACCATATATTATATTAACACTGATCTTGATTCCTTACAAAAAATATCAACCGAACATGCTTTAAAAATTAATCCAAAAAAATTCATGGCTATGATATTTGGTAGTATTCATGCTAAAATGGCGTATTTTCTCTGATTGAAATTTTTGTGCTGATAATTGAAATCATCATGTTTTCGATTTTGAAGTTCGGCTCTTGATTGGCTACTGGATATGTATATAGATCCACAGCTGTCAGTCAGTTGGCAAGATCCGGAATCAAAGAACAAATAATTAAAGTCACTGGAAGGAATTTCTATTTCGATAATCACCGATATACTTGTATTACCTTCGAAAACATCTCAGACTCCCAGAACAATCAAGTCGTTTTGAAAATAGGTGGTTCGGAAATACCTCTTGAATCATCACATAAAAATTTAGGCTAGACAATAGATACATCCTTAAGCCGTAGACACAATGGAAGCTTTATGTAATAAGTTTGGAGTTTTGGGATTTTGGATATCAATTTCACAAATGAACATGAAGATGCAAAACAGAACTGAAAAATGGAGCTTGAATTTTACCAACAAGATTATTTATAAGGCGTGATCTGAAAAATATTGGCCATGATAGTTTTGCGTTAAAAAATATCCCATATTATGAAAATTAAAACAAAAAACATAAAACTTCCATTGTGCCTTTACGATTCAGAGATCATATTACAAAT
The DNA here is from genome assembly GCA_958502065.1 of Chrysolina americana. NCBI lineage: Eukaryota > Metazoa > Arthropoda > Insecta > Coleoptera > Chrysomelidae > Chrysolina > Chrysolina americana. Next base: position 21,747,973 of record OY293418.1, read on the forward strand.
AAATTGAGAAATGCCTATTCTTCTTCTTAAGATGAATTACACCCAAAGACAGTTTCTGTCAGTAGAAGTAAAAAAAAAACGCTTTGAGATTCTTTGGTACTTTCCCACTTCAACCACTGCGATGTTGTGTACAGTGCTTGTTTGATTGGAATCGTGTGTTCGTATTATTAACGGCCTGTGGCGGATCCAAGTTACTGTTTAGGGGGAGGTAATGGATATAAAAATTCTCATATAACAAAAGTAAAATATGAGTATATTTTCAATAGACAGAAAATAATAAAACAAATATAATAGTTAGTATGCCACAAAAATTAGATCAAAATATATTTCCAGTCAACAATATCTGTTCAACATGAAAATAACTGAAAAAATTATCATTTTTTCGGTCATCATACTAATGATAAATGAAACAAATAACATTCTGTATATGTCAAAATAAAATAAAATCACATTTCTAAAGGTATATCGGTGTAGTCTAACCCCTTGCACTCCCGTCAATGATGGATGTAGGATACCATTTTAAAACGAATTACCGTGGTGAAAAATTCGAAGAAAAAATCTGGAAAAATTGAATTTGGTTTCAAAAATTCGCCGAAATGTTGAGAACCGCCGTTCGCCTAACCACAGCTCACTAGATTAGAGCTGTAAGAAGACAATGTTGACTAACGGCTCTGATCCAGGTAACTGAGGTTCGGCAGACAGCGGTTCCTAACATTTCGGCTCTGAAACTGTGAATATTTCGACGAGGCTTGGGGGGGGTAATTACCCCCTTTACCCCCTCCCCCTGGATCCGCCACTGTTAACGGCATACGTAAATTCAGTCAAATATATATTTCAGAGAAGCTCAAACAGTTGAAATGGCTCAATATCATTCTCCTACAATGTCGTAATTTGCATTGATAATATTTTCAAACTAGATCGTTCATTTCTAGAATTATCTCGACCAGCATTTCGTTTCAAATTAAAACAATATTTATTCGATGCCCAGTGAACTCATAACTGAATTATAAATAAAACTCTGTTCTTCTTTTGTTTTCCTCTCCTTTTTTTTTCTCCAGTTTCCTTCAATCTTTAACTCTTAAATTACGCTATTAAATCATTTTTACTTATCTTTTTTGGCAATTATGGAAGAACAGAAACAGTATCTGAATCAACGTGCCTTTTTTCCACTGTAAACATGTGTGACGGAAAACCTCTTATAACTATTATTAATATATGCTTATTTGAATGTAATGTAATACTTAAATGAATTATTATTATCTTTATTATTATAATACTGAGTGATATTCAGATTCTTGAAAAAAACGCATTTCTGAAAATTATCAGAATCTCAAAACATATATTTTTCGGAATATGAATAAACATTTTTAGGAGAACTTTATGATATACATGGTGTACCCATTTAAAAGAGAGTAAGTTGGGGCAATAATTTTGAAATTTGACTATTCATAAAATGAAACAGACATTTTAGAGATCAAGAACACAGTGATGCCCTAGTTCCGCCAATTACGTTGAGGAACGTATCAAAGAAAATGTATGGTCGAACCATCTTGTGAATTTGTTTATTACGGTTCATTTAATTCATTTTGTTATTTTATTTATTTTCCGTTCATATAATGTGTTGTTTTAACGAATTAATTGAAAATTGTCATCCAAATGTTACTTATTTTCGGAGAAATTTAAGTTTTATAATTTTGTTAATTTTAAAAAATTTGTTTTTTCAAGGAACTGAAAATCACTAGGTATATCTGATAGGGGCTAAGTAGGTTTCAGGACACGCCTAAGATGTTGATATTCTTTTTTTTCACAAATAAGGTTTTTTTTTCTATTTGTTGCGTACTATTTTAATGTCATAGTATATCGAAATCGAATTAAATTGAATAACTTCAACTTTCATTTTGGTCTATACAGGGTATAGTGGGACAAAATACAAGGAGTGATTCTACATGAAAAAAAAAGTGACAGTTGGCTATATATCTTTTGTCCGCAAATGCTGCGTTTTCCGAGGTTCGGGGTGTTGAAGTTTTTTCCTGAAAACTGACTATTCACTCATTGATCTGAAACCGCTCGAGATATGCAAATGAATTAAGTGTGTTTTGAGAGGTAGTTATTATGCATTTTTTAATATTCGATTAAGAATGTTATGTTCATCGTTGGCACGTGTACGGGTAAGGATCTCAATTTTTTAAAGAAAAAAATGGTACGCCATTGAGATATTTCAAACTAATTGTGATAAAAAAATCTTTTATGCATTTTTTCCGTATGGGGCGCCGTTTTTATGCAAAAAATAAATCAGCTTAACGCGTATTTTTCATTTCTTCAATACATTATGAAGAATTATCTGAAACAACATTAAACCAGAACAATATCAGATAATAATACTAATAAATAAATAGTCGCAAAGCTACAACAAATGTTCGAAATGACCTCCCTCAGACGGGATACATTTATTTATTTATTTATTTATTTATTTGTTTGAAAATGACAAATACATAGTTTCAAATATAATAAAAGTCATTAATATTTCATGAAAACATGATCAAATAAGTTTTAAAACTTCATGTAAAATTAATTAAGGTTAAAATAATTAATACTGAAAAATCATAATATATATACATACAAAGAAATAAAAATAGTAAAAATTAATAATTGGTCACATTTTGAATATATAAAAACAATGACAAAAAATTTAAATAGGTGCATTTTAAAATAACACATACAAATAATTTTTCAAATTTTCGGAATTCTCAATCAACCAGAGTTTGATTTTACTTTTAAATCCAGAATAACTATTATTTTTTAAAGAAATAGGTAATTTATTATAAATCTTTCTGCCTATATAAATGGCATGTTGTTGCATTAAAGTTGTAGAAAATTTTTCAGTTGATATCCAGCCATCCATTTTATTCTTTGTTTCATATTTATGATCTATATGATTTTCAATTTGTAGATTTTTTCTTATGTAAACTGTCGATGCTTTATAAAACAATTGTTCAACAGTTAAAATTTCATATTCTTCAAAAAGAATTTTAGAAGAATAATCAAAAGGCTTCTTGAAAATAATCTTCAATGCAAGTGGTTTCGAAACTTGTTTATATAGGCCTCCCGAACCTATTATACCATAGGACAAGATAGACTGAAAAAGACTATAATAAAAATTCATGATTAATTTATGACTTACAATGTTTGTTAACAACCTGAATTTGTAAAGAGTTTTCCTTAGTTTTTTTATCAATTCATTGATTTGTTTTTGCCACTTGAGATTGCAATCTAAGTGAATTCCTAGATACTTTACTTCATCAGCCTTTGAAATATGTTCATTACAGTTACACTGGTTTTCATTTTTTATACAAAAAACAGTATGTATTTTCAATTTATCAATTTTTTTTTGGTTGCATATTCTCATGCAATGTGAATGTCATAAAATAAGAATTTTTCAAATTCAAAGTAAGTAAGTCATGATTGAGATTATTTTTTAAAATTGATAAATCAAATTCGTCGTTTGATACTGTTTCTTCCCAGGTATTTCCACTGCATGATTCAACTCTTCGCCTCATTGATTGTAGTATTCGCGCAAATATTCCTGGTGTATTTCTTTTTGTCTCACAGCCGGCTATAATTCGATTCCTCATGTCTTCAACATCTTTGACGGGAGCAGAATAAACTAGTCACTCAAAAAAAACACATGCAAAAATATAGAGGATTTAAATCCGGCGATCGAGCAGACCAATGTTCCGTAACTCCCCTACCTATCCAACGACTTGGATATACTGTATCTAAGTAACTACGTACATTCGTGCTAAAATGGGCATAAACCATAAGTGTTATCTCCGCTGTACAGAAATTTCTTCTAGAAGAACAGGTAACTCTTCCTGTCGGAAATTAGGGTAGGAGTCGCCTGTTAGTCGTTGTGAAAGGAAATATGGACCAATTGAATGAAATAAACCAAGCCATACATTTACACAAAACTGATGCTGAAAATGAGCTTCAAAGAATCCATGTGGTCAGTAAGGAAATAATGAGAAATAATGAGAGCATGGCCAAATAAGTGAACTGTCTTAGATGAAGGGAATGTCAATGAAAAATTATAATAACTTATACATAAAAAATAATCATACCTTAATGCGTAGTTTTCTCTCTCAAACTTGTCGCAACTGTCTTGCAATTTATTGGCAGTTTTCACTAAACTCACAATTTGTTTCTGTTTCGTTCTATTCTCATACTTCAATTCTTGGACTTCTTCAAGGTTCGTCACCAAGTCGACTTGTCCATTCTCTCTCATCTTATCATAAATTTTCTTCAACTTGAACAATGCATTGAAATTATCTCATAGCCCTAAAGAAATTATTCACTCTTATATTTCATTCATACCTCGTTTTCTTTGTTTCTAGCAGTTTCTTCAGCAAAAGCTAGCTCAACCTGCAAGTTCTGAGACCTCTCATGAGCTATATCTAAGAGTTTTTTCATTTCCGTTATATTTTCCTGCATTTCGCCTATTTTTCGTAAATCACTTTGCCTTTCCAATTTCAATTTCTGCATTAACTCGGTACTTTCTTCCATTTCCTTCGTCGCAACTTGCAAATGCGTACGCACTTCGAGCAATTGTTTCTCCCTGTCTGCTAACGCTCTCTGTAGAGCGGATATGTGAGATTGCTCCGGGTCGTCTTTTGGCAAACTGGATATTGAAGAATTTACACTCGGTTCTTTGAGGAGGGATCTCAAATGTTTAATTTCATCATCTTTCTGTTTGTTGTCATCCTGGAATCAAGAAAAATTTATGAATTCAGAAAAAATATGATATAGATAGTATTGATCATAAATATTGAAAACTATAAGTTGTAGTTGTAGGAATTCAAGCATGGAAGAATAAAATAAATAATCCTATTTTGAAGTCGTGGATGGTCACATTCGGTGATACGTCTTAATAATTGGAAAAATTGTGTCACTAACGAATTATATTTGGTAGCAATCAAATAATGATGGATGATGACACCATATATATCTCATATCCTATAGTTTTGGAGAAAAGAGGTATTCGATATTGTTTGACATGTGTGAAAGGCTACTTACTATCTGATGTAATATTGCACTTATTGTACTACTAGAATATCTTATCTAAAATGATGTACTTTGAATAAACTTTTTCCTTTTCCATCATTCCATTCCAAACCATTCATTCATAAGTTGACCGCAAAAAACGAGCATCTACGTTAGTAGGAAATGAGGCCGTGCCCAGGTGGGTGGTTAGTGGTTAGTGAGGTTACCACCTTTCCCATCCAAAATCTATGAATTATATCTGGAATAAGGTTTTTATATACATCTTACATACAAATCCACATTTCTCAATTTTCTTTGAACATGATGTGTGATAAGATTTCGTAAGATGTATTACATCGCAATTACTTTAGAACCCCTCTAATTTTTTCTCTGGGTACGGCCTTGGTTTAGAATAATATCAAAAGGATGCATGTATGTTATATCCTCGTAGCCCTTATCGACTTGTAAAAATAATCACATCTTATTTAATAACGCAATTGCGATACATTGTTGATGCAAGGTTCTAAGGAAACGCTGTCTTAGCGACCTTGTTCTATTCCAGGAAAGCGATAAGATTATTATTGCAGACTGTCAGGAGATGTTTTTCACAGACAGTCTAGTCTAGAGGCTGATTCGAGAAACACAATTCAAAATTAACACCAAAATTAAAACCCAAGTTAAAAGAGTTTCAACTTTAATGTTGTTACTAAAATAAAGTTATTTTTTAAAAACCCAACCTTTGCTTTCCCGACGTAAAAGTGGCGCAGTCGGTTGGATTTGAAAGTTTCGGAAATCGCGAAAAAGTGACTTTTTCGAAACGGGTCCAAGAACACTGTGGTTGAACGAAGCCAAGTGAAGAAGCTCAACGTTCGAGTCCCAGCGGCACCTTTCCAGGTTCATCGAAACAAAAGAAGAAAGAAAAACAGCTGAAGCGTACGAGTCTCAGCGGCACCTTTCCTGGTACTTGACGACCAAGCAGAAGAAAGAAAAAGAAAGGACAATCAACTGAAGAAGTGAGGCGAGCTTGCATGAAGTTCCTTCTCCTCGTCATTGCTCTGTTAGTTATTGTTTCTATACCAAGGTTTAATTGAGGCATATTTTCCTTATTATTCCTAATCCTCAACCAAACACAAAAACAAAAAGATGGCAGTGGCACTAAAAGAACTACGAGATATGATTCCCGAGTATGACACGGTGATCAAGCAACACTAAACGATTTCATTGAAGCGTGCAACTTTATTTCAGAAAATGTTAATGAAAATCAAGAAAATGCAATGATTTTCATAATACAAAGTAAACTTAAGGGAAAGGCAAAAAGGTTCATTTCAAGTAGACAACTACGAACATGGGTGAATATTCGTGAATTATTAATAGGTCACTACGGAGATTATAGAGATACGGAAGGATTATTAAAGGATTTAACATCATCTTTTCAAAAATCAAATGAAACTCCTAGAGTATTTGTTTAAAGAATTGAAGATTTATTAACAAAATTAAGAAGCAGCGTAGCTTCAGATCAAACTCTTGAAGTACAAGAAAAAGCAGCATTAGATAGATCACACGAAAAAATTGCACTAAAAACAGTTTTAGCAGGGTTAAGCGAGCCTTTTGGTTCAGTGATACGATCACAGAAACCGCAAAGCTTGGATGAAGCAGAACAATTTTTAATCGAAGAAGAAAATATAGCTTATTTAAAAAAATTCAGAATTTCAAAACCGAACTCAAAACCAACAGGTTCAACTTCAAATAAGGTATATCCACGAGAAAATTATGGATATAATAATAATAATAGTTCCACCAACCAGCAAAATCAAAAATTTTATAATTTTTGCAAAATTCCAGGACATACAAATTCGAGTTGTTACAAAAATCAAGCTAGATTTAATACAAATCAACAAAATCAAAACAGAAATTTCCAAAATCCAGGTACTTCCGGATTAAATCACCAAAGATCTAATACAAATCAACAGGGATTTAATCATCAAAACCAAAATAATTATAGGAATGTTCAGCAACAAAGACCTTTTGTCATTCAGAGAACTCCCAACAGTTCAAACAAAAATCAAAATGATAGGGTAAATCATTTAAACTACATGATGAAGTCGAGTTCATCGGTTGCTTTGATTCCAGAGGAAAAAATCCAACAACCCGAATACCAAGACCAGAACCAACACGAACAGGACATCGAGTTATTCGATTATCCCCAATATTAAATTCACCAAACAAAAAACTATTTTATATAGAAGATAGGCAGGGATATAAATTTTCAGTAGACACTGGCGCACCTATTTCTCTAATGAAAATTGATGTAGCACAAAAAAAATATGATTCACAAAAACAAGTACAAGTGAATGATGAGAATTTTTCAATTTATGATATAAATGACACACAAAATGACACACAAATATATCAAAGTATAGATATTATTATTGGTCCAAACAATTTAATACATAGGTATTATATAATTGACTTTGATTTCAAATTCGACGGACTTATAGGTATCGACTTTCTAGAAAAAACTAAAGCTGAAATCGATATAACCATCAAAAAACTGAAATTGTTTTTCAAAGAACTACCACTTCATGTATATAACACAAATGAAGACCAAGAAACTGTAAAATTATCAATTGCAGCGAGAACAATCCAATTACAAGAATCAAAAGCACAAAATGAAAATCTGAATGAAGGAATTTGTCCAGAAATAAAAATAAATGAAAGTATAAGAATTCCAAATTGTTTTTAAAAGTAAATAGAGACAACAAGTTCATCACGTCTATTGCTAATTTTTCAGACACAGATCAAGTCATAGAAATATCTCCAATAGCATTAGAAAGTTTCACAGAAACAAAAGGAGTGGAAAACATTCAAATAAACAACTTTCAAAATATCAATCAACGGGAAGACAAAATACTGTCAGAATTACGACTAGATCATTTAAATGAAGAGGAAAGAAACGAAATTGAAAATCTTTGTTTAAAATAGGTACGAACAAATTTTCGATTTGGAAAATGACAAACTAACTTTCACAAGTCAGGTGAAACATGAAATAAATACACAAGATAAGGGTCCAATATCTGTAAAAACTTATAGATATCCACATGCACTAAAGCAAGAAGTTAAAAATCAAATCGAAGGTTTATTAAAACAAAATATAATTCAACCATCAACGAGTCCATGGAATAGTACAGTATGGCTAGTTCCGAAAAAATTAGATTCAAGTGGGAAACAAAAATTTCGAATGGTAATTGATTATAGAAAATTAAACGAAATAACTGTAGGAGATAAAAATCCACTTCCAATGATTAATGAACTACTAGATCCGACAATGGACACCACGAATATTTTCGTATGCCTTTTGGTCTTAAGAATGCTCCTAGTACAATTTGTAGAGCCCTAGATAATGTATTATTAGGTCTACAAGGACAAATGTGTATGACGTATATGGATGAAATTATAATTTTCAGTTCTACTTTGTCAGAACATTTAAAAAGACTAGAAAACGTATTCCAACGATTGAAGCAGTTTAATTTCAAAATACAACCGTGTAAATGCGAATTTTTGAGACGAGAAGTATCATATTTAGGGCACTTAGTACCAGAAAACGGAGTAAAACCAAATCCGATAAAAATAGAAGCTATTATGAAGTTTCCAGTACCCAAAAACCCGAAGGAAATAAAATCATTCTTAGGTTCAACAAGATACTATCGTAGATTCATAAAAAAACTACTCAGAAATGGCAAAACCAATGACCAATTTACTAAAGAAAAATAAATAATATCATTTTAATAAGGAATGTATAAATTCTTTCAAAAAATTGAAAAAATGTTTGATAACAGCACCAATTTTGCAATATCCAGATTTCGAAAACGAATCTTTATTAAGCTTTGACGCAAGCCAATATGCGATCGGATCAGTAATTTCTCAAGGTAAAGTAGGTGAAGATTTACCAATAGCGTATGCATCCAGAACTTTAAATGGAACAGAATCACGTTATTCAACTATAGAAAAAGAATTGCTAAGTATTGTATGGTCAGTGAAACACTTTCGTCCCTACCTGTATGGAAAAAAATTTTAAATTCTAAGTGATCATAAACTATTAAAATATTTATTTCCATTATCAAACGCCAATTCACGTTTAATGAGATGGAAATTACAATTAGAAGAGTACGAGTATGAAATTGACTATAAACCAGGTAAATATAATAAAAACGCAGATGCTTTATCTAGATTAAAAATCAATGCGTTATCGGAAAATGAAAATGTAGAAACTCAAGACTCAGAAACTGATACAGCTTCAGAAGAAAATCAAGAGCAAAATGAATTTCTCACAGATTTTTACGAATTCATAGAGAAAAGAAAATCTCAATCACTCATAGACCATGAAAAAATAAAACAAACAAACGACAATTTAATTTTCGTAGCACTTAGTAATATCATATTACTTGTTCCAAGTAATGAAAACCGCGAAACTCCTCATTTGCACACGATTATTAAAGATACGTGTATAGATCCGAACAATCAGAAATTGAATTTAACAGACGTGCTAACGATAAGACAAAGTCTCAAATTTCAACAAAGGAAATATTATCTTATTCATATACCAACTATGAGTATAAGCGCAATCAGCTTGAAAGATTGTTTCAGAATATTTTATTCGCTGAAAAATAAATTACCGCCAAATAATTATTTTATAAACCCAGTGAAACACTTACTATTCTTAGACATACTAAGTGTTGAGGAAGATTTGTTTTTATTTTGATGTTTTTATGTTATTGATTTTGATACACTTTGTATGATAGGATTGGAATGTTTGTGCGTATGACAGTGACAAAAAGAGAAAATGGTATGGTAAAAAGTCAAAAGAATAAACGGCGATATTTCTGTTTGAGCTTTGATTTTTACTTTAGTATTGAAAAGTACAGAAGTACATTTACATTTGGTCCTTCGAGTTAACGAGAAAAGCCCTAAGGAGTACAAAGAAAACGAAAATATGTCGAAGAAATCTGTTTCAATGATTCAAGTTGAAGTACACTATGACAAAAATGATGAGAATGGAAAAACTGTGGAACTCCAACCCAGTCAGTTATGTGACGAAAGAGGAAATCTTTCTGATATAATGGAAAGACAAAACGTACCAGTGGAGAGAAAGAGATTTCCAGAAGAACAAAGCAAAGCAGGCGTGGAAGGTTCCAGAAGAGATAAAACATCAACGTGTACCAGTTTATCAAACAGACAAATTTCTCAAATGCGTTCAGAAGCTGCTAGACAAAAAGCTACGCTAGAAGAGAAACTAGAGGAGGAGAAAATGAAACTAGAAGAAGAGAAAATGAAACTAGAAGAGGAGAAAATTAAACTAGCAGAAGAAAAAATAAACCGAAAATTTCTTAGAGAAAAAGAATTGATAGATATGGAACTAGAAATGCAACTCAGTACAGCAGGTAGTCAAATTTCTAGAAATTATGGAAGCGTTAATGAAGGTACAATAAATAGTATCAAAAAAGTGAACAGTTGGCTGAGAATTTCAGAACCAAATCAAACTGAATATGAACAGGGATACTTTGAAAACAGAAGTAATAATTCAGATAAAAATAAAGTTGACATAGACCAAAACGAATGATGTTTGAATCATCAAGAATGGAACAGCAGAGAAAGTGTTAGCCTGGTGAAAAATGACAACGACTTCAAATTTGAAAACAAAAATACAGATGGTCAATTTGAAACCTTTTTTGCTCGTCATTCGCTTCGAGAACTACCATTATTCAATGGTGATCCAGAGGAATGGCCGCTATTCATCTCACAATTCAGAAGATCTACAAAAGCATGTCGATTTTCAGAAGAGGAAAATCTGATAAGACTTCAAAAATGTCTTCGTGGTCGCGCAAGGTATATAGTCAAACCACTGCTAATCAGTTCGAGTAATCTACAAACCATTATCGAATCTTTAGAAATGAACTTCGGGAGACCAGATATAATAATATCGATGTTGATAGAAAAGGCCAGAAAGGTAGCAGTGCCTTCTAAAGGTAGAACAGATTCCCTGATTCACTTCTCGAATGCAGTATTGAACTTAAAATCTACTATTGAATCACTCAATACAAAGTCCCATATGAATAACATGCAGCTGATAGAAGAATTATCCATATTTTTTACGTTTTGATTGGGGTGAACGTTTCATGAAAATTCGGGATTACATCAACTTGAAGGTATTTTCCGAATGGCTGAAAGAAAAAGCAAAGATATCTTGTTACATCGATAGTCCATTGGTGAGGGCAGAAAATTCGGGAAGAGGTCCGTCAAGTTATACAGAAAGAGACACCGTTTTATCAATTTCCAAACCGAAGAAAAAAAGTGTTGAGCAGAACTGCCCGAAATGTTCACAAAACTATCAGCTGCAAGATTGTGACAAATTCAAAGAAATTTCAGGAGATGATAGATGGAGAATTGTGACAGAGAACAAACTATGTATGTGCTGTCTAAAATCGAATCACTTCAAAAATAAATGTTATAACAAGACTTTATGTGGGATAGATAACTGTTCTGGATTGCATCACCCCCTACTCCATAAAAGCAAAGATATAACGAGCAGACCCGAAGAAATTCGAACCGAAAATGTCAACTTAATAAAAAATGAAAATTACAATGTACTATTGAAAATTCTACCGGTAAAAATTAAATCAAAAGAAAAAGAAGTCATGATATACGCATTCTATGACGATGGTTCAACAGTATCCTTGATAGATACTGACCTAGCCAAAGAACTACAATTAGTTGGTGAAAATGAATCCCTATGCTACCAATGGACAAATGGCATAACTCATCAGGAAGACAATTTGATGAAGGTAGATATTAGTTTAGATGACCCACGACATCCATCCAAGTATTTCCAATTGAATGGAGTGAGAACAATTAAAAACATGGAATTGCCGAGACAAACACTCGACATCAGGGGTTTGAAAATTAGGTATCCAAATATAACATGCTTCAATCATATTGAACCATATTATAGTGAACGGTCTTTACTTCTAATTGGACAAGATCAATGCCACCTGCTCAACCCACAGGAAATAGTGGAATTACAGTATAATGGCCCAATCATCTCGAAAACTCTATTAGGATGGACAATCCATGGTAGAATGCAAGCAGACACTACAAATAATAAAAAATTTCTTCATCATATCTGCAACGAAGAAAAATATGAAGAGTTGCATGATTTAGTAAAAAAGTCATTCAGCACAGAATCTTTTGGAGTAAAAATTATAGAAAAATTTACGAAAACTAAGGAAGAAACAAGGTGCGAAAAAATAATGAAAGACACCACAAGAAGAATTGGTTTTAGATTTGAAACTGGCCTATTATGGAAAACCGATTATGTCAAATTTCTAGATAACCGAGACAATGCTCTGACCAGATTGTATTGCATGGAAAGAAAGATGGACCAAGATGAAAATTTCAAGAAAGAGTACTGTGAAAAAATTGAAGATTTTGATAAACGTGCAATAGAAAATGAAATGTCTTTGAGAAGGATAAATTGGCACTTTAATCCCCCTTCGGCATCCCATATTGGTGGTTGTTGGGAACGTTTAATCAGATCAGTCCGGAGAAGCCTGCAGGTTATCATGAGAGACAAATATCCACGTGACGAAGTATTACAGACCGCTCTGGTAGAAATTGAACATATGATTAATGCAAGACCTATGACCTACACAACGGATGATCCTAATGCTCCAGAAAGCTTGACCCCCAACCACTTTCTCATTGGTTCATCGAAAGGCGATTTTCCAGATACAATAGAGGATCCCGACTTTGACATAAGGAAACAATAGAAATTAGTTCAAATTCTTGTTGATCATTTTTGGAAAAGATGGATAAAGGAATATAAGCTCGAACTGAATAAGCGCACGAAATGGTTCAAGAGAGTCGACCAACCCAAAGAAGGCGATGTTGTTCTCATCGTAGATGATTCTCTGCCCCGAAATACATGGCCTCTCGGAAAAATTACCAAGATTTACAAGAGTTGTAGATGTAAAAACCCAGTACGGAACCTATCGACGCCCTGTTACTAAACTCTGCAAACTGGTTGTAAACGCACGGATGAATTTGTGAAGAGAGCTCCACCAGGGGGCAGAATGTTGAGGAAGATTTGTTTTTATTTTGATGTTTTTATGTTATTGATTTTGATACACTTTGTATGTTAGGATTGGAATGATTGTGCGTATGACAGTGACAAAAAGAGAAAATGGTATGGTAAAAAGTCAAAAGAATAAACGGCGATATTTCTGTTTGAGCTTTGATTTTTACTTTAGTATTGAAAAGTACAGAAGTACATTTACACTAAGATTTATTTTCAAAAACGAAGACGTAACGTTCCACAGGAAGAAAGAGAGAACATTTTAGGAAATTATCACTCAAGTAAAACAGCAGTACATGAAGGTATAAACGAAAATTTTAGAAGAATACGAGATAGATACATATGGCCAAACTTGAAAACAGATGTTGAAAACTTTATTAAAAAATGCCAAGTTTGTAACAGAACGAAAACTAACAGACAAAATAATGACTATCCATTAGTTATAACTGAAACACCAAATAAGCCTTTTGAACACATAAATATTGATTTGATGGGTATAAACAGAGATAATATACTTTTAACAATTATTGATAATTTTTCTAAGTTTGCACAAGCATACCGTGTGGAAAATAAAGAAGGTACAACTATTGTAGAAAAACTTTTACATTCTTTTCAACATTACCCAAAAGAATTCATGTAGATCCAGGACCTGAGTTCAATAATCAACATATGAAAGACTTAGTGAAGCTATACAAATTCAAAATTACACAAAATGCAGTAGCACACCCTCAAACAAATGGAGTTGTAGAGAGATTTCATGCAACTTTACAAGGTTCTTTAAGAGCTTATCATAGTGATAATCCAAATAAAACAATAATATCAGGTTTACCGTTCTGTATAAAAACGTATAACAGAAGTAAATCAAATTAAAACAAATATACTCCTGAAGAAATAATTTTCGGACATATTCGAGATGACGAAAATGAAATTTTGTATAGTGAAGAACAACTTCAATCAAACTATATCAACGACTTGAAAAATATCGCTGAATATATTTTCGAAAAAGTTAAAACAAATCTTGAAAAGGGTAAAGAAAAATCAAAAACTAGGCATGATAGACATGTTAGGGAGAACTTACCAACATACAAAGAGGGAGATTACGTTTGTTTAAAAGAATCTCAGATAGGAAATAAAATGAGAAATTAATATAACGGTCCATTTAAAATATTTCGTATATCAAACACGAATACAGCAGTATTAGAATTAGATAATGGGACAACAACGGTACATTTCGATAGATTGAAACCGGTATCTCTTGTTCCAGGGTCATCCTCGGAGCCAGAGCAAGAATAGAAAAAATAAACACCCCAGCAAGTATATTTTTCCAGAAGGAAGGAATAACCAAAATATCTAACGATAAATATAAATTGATTGCATACAAGAATATTTCAGAACTTAGAAATTCATTAAAACAAAGCCTTAATGTCTAAGAATCCTTAAATTCTTTATTAAATGATTTGAATCCAACTTTCAAATTAGCATTTTCTGCACAACTGTCATTGTTGAATACTATGAATCAACAAATAAAATCAAAATTTTCAGAAATCAGTCTAACTGTGACGAATCGATTCAAAAGAGGGTTAATAAATGGCATTGGTTCAGTATGGAGAGTGATTACAGGAAATTTAGACGCATCTGACGGCGAATTTTTTAATGAGTGTATAAACAAATTAGAAAGGGACGACAAAAATTTACAAATATTAATGAAGAATAAAATTCAAATTGTTACAAATTGTACAATTACGAATTTTAATAACACTCTGGATAAATTGCTGAAGTAACATTCAATAAAGACTTGGAAATTATAGAAAAAGAAATGGTTGAAAATCGTGAAACAAAATACTATTTTCAGCTACAACTCAAAATATTAAAGATGATTGAACAAATATTACAATCAAATACAATTATTCAAGATCAACTGAATGATATTATCAATAGCATAACGTTTGAAAGATTAAAAATCTTACATCCTACAGTAATTGATCCAAACCTCCTAATTGAACAACTGACAAAAATTCCGATAATTTTGTCTCATGGAAATTTACCTTTCAATCCCACACATCAACATATTTCAGAAATAATTTCTTTGATAAAGCTTGAAGCTTTTCAAACAAACGAAAGAGTAATTTTTATTTTACACATTCCATCAGTAGAGAAATCAGATTTTGATTTCTATAATTTTTACTCAATCCCAACCAGAGATCCTAAAACTAACCTTTTTCACACTATTCTACCCCTATATAAATATGCAGCAATTGCAAGGGATAGTAAACAGTATATTGCAGTGAAGCAAGAGATATTCGAGAACGAAATACGAATATGTTACAATCATTTTCCAAAGGCACTTTCACATGAATCACCTTGTGAAATTGTAATTGTGATGGAATAAAAAATAATGCCAAATTGTGACAAAGTTGTAATCGGTGTTGAAGATTACAATGTTCAGAAATTAGTAGATGATAAATGGCTAATAACAGTATCCAATCAATTACCTGGAACAACCACGTGTCCAGGTAGAAATTCAGAAACTGAAATTATTCAAGAAAAATCACTTTTGACATTGGAACCAAAGTGTAGCGCTTTCATTGGCACTACTAGAGTATACGCAAGTTCAGATAACAACAAAACTCTGAAACTTCAGCTTTATATTCCTGAAATAACATATGATTGCTGTAACCATCTTCCAAAACGAGAAGATCTTCCAGTAATGAAGCCAGTTCAAATGAATCATTTAAATTTGAACGAATTGAACATTGCCCAAGAAAAATTACGGAAATATGATAAAAATTTGAACAAGATTATAAATGAACCTTTCACCACAAACAAGACACTTGAGTACGTTCACGTACATTTGCATGACTTTTATATTCGTACTCATATTATGGATAATATTCAAATGTTGCCTGAAAAGACGATATTTTGGAAATTTCAATACGAGCCCCAACTCAGACGATGGACTTCACCCAAGAGGATGCTGTTTCCAAATATTCAACTACTGTAATGTCAGGTCGAAGATTTCAAGGCGGCCCTCGATTCATTTAACCCCAGTATATGATAATGGATCAGAAGAAATAGTCTTCGAGACCCCGTCAACCCCTTTAGCAGCATCGACATCCCGAAGAATCTCTAAGAAGATATAATGATATTTGATTGATTTTATTCATATAATGATATTTTATTTTATTGTACTATTCATTTATAATGACTCATAATATTCTGTATTTTCAGGAGGCTCATCTAACTTGAATTTATTTGAAACTTGATAATTTACTTTGAATTTTTATTATTCATTCAAATATAATAAAAATTCTTAAGGGGGGAGGTGTTATATCCTAGTAGCCCTTATCGACTTGTACAAATAATCACATCTTATTTAATAACGCAATTGCGATACATTGTTGATGCAAGGTTATAAGGAAACGCTGTCTTAGCGACCTTGTTCTATTCCAGGAAAGCGATAAGATTATTATTGCAGACTGTCAGGAGATGTTTTTCACAGACAGTCTAGTCTAGAGGCTGATTCGAGAAACACAATTCAAAATTAACACCAAAATTAAAACCCAAGTAAGAAGAGTTTCAACTTGAATGTTGTTACTAAAAAAAGTTATTTTTAAAAAACCCAACCTTTGCTTTCCCGACGTAAAATGTATATACCTCAAGTGCCTTCACTTTGACTTCCATTTCAGCCAGTCGCTCCTCGAATACACGTTCAAGGTGATGTTTATTTTCTTGTAGTTCATCAAAACGTTTTTTCAGATCATTATTCTGTGCTACCAGCTCCTCCAAATTCGCTGAAATAAATAGTATTTACAAAGTTTTCCCATCGGAAACGATAATTACCTTTATTTCCTGTCAAAGTTTTCTCTTTCAACTCCAAAGTTTTCGTCATAGCATTCATTTCTTCCGTAGCAACTGATAATTCTTCTTTCACCTTCGAAAGTTTTTCTCTCAAAACAAAATTTTCTTTTTCCACATCCTGAAAAATTTTTCACTGGGAGTATCGCAGAAAGTAAACCAAATACATACAAATAGGGAAACGTTTTATGATTACAGTGAAAAATTGGATGAGGTAATCTAGTATTCCGCCTAAACATATACAATAGATATATTCATCGTCAAATATCCAACAGAAAATTACTACTGCCCCCTACGACCGTGGATTATATCTGTTAGATTTCTGTCAAAACTTTCTATAACACTAATGCTCTTTAAATCTCAACGCCAAAATTATATTTCGATTCAAATAAAGGAACACCAACAAATCAATTTCATAGTCATTGTTGGGGAGGATTTATCTAACTGAAAAGTGATTGTGTTTCTATCAAAAGACTTGCAATATAGTTTCAGTAAGGTGAATTAAAAGTATTTTATTTCCGATTAGTTTTGAATGCTTTTGTAATTCGAGGTAATGTTTAAGATGAAGCTTGATTTGAAGGGCATGTTCGACCACTTGAAAATTTCAGATAACTCCCGATGTATCACTGAGGAGGAAGCAGTTGTGAATGCAGGACATATAATTTTCTGTGAAAGAATGAATTCTAATCTTGACAATTTTAAAATGTATGCCCTTTGTACATTTAGGTCCTTTTTACATTTTCATTCTTTCCAAAGATCCTGCATACTGGGACTGAACACCATGTGTATTGTATCTCCTCATATTTGGCAGAGACCATCAACACTATAAATCGTGTATGGAAATATCGTTAATGATCAGAATGAATCAGATCCATAGTTAATCGCAAACAAGACTTCTAAAAATACGGAAAATATTTGCAAACTAAACTGAAACAGGGGTTGATTCATATTATGTTAATCATAATAATTGGATAGATATAAATATAACTGATTTGGTACTAATCCTCAGTTTAGTAATCCTACTGATGAAGTTAACTTGGTTAACGAAATGTGCATCTAGGAATGACAATACTAGTGTGGTGGAGGGGAAAACTTCTTTCGTTCTCATTATTGTTTTTGTCATGTATACAAGTTTGTGATGTGTAATTTAAAACCATAATATACTTATTAGAAGGGTAACAACACAGTAAAATTTCGCAGGCCTGTGTAATTATTATGATTCAACGAAAATTGTGTATAAAATATGGAATGAATCTGTCATTTAAATGGCGAAGTTCTAAGCATGACCCGGTATCACGCTTATTCTATCAATTTAAATACCTACTTCGATGTCTCGTAAAAGATCAGATATTTGTTTATTTTTGTTATGCAAAGATTCCACAAGTTGTTTTTGTTGCTCTTTGATAGTCTCCGATGTATCTGACTCGCTTCCCATTTCATAAGGCCCATTTTGAAGCTCATTTTGTAGGCGTCTGTTCTCTTGTTCCAAAAGTTTCACTTTCTTGGAGTACTAAAAATATTTTCAATGATTATTCATCGGAAACGTTGAAGAACGTCTACATTGTTCCTGGAAAAGTACTTACTTTAGTTATCTCCACATCTTTTTTCTCGTTATTCTTAACGAGTCTTTTCTGTTTTGATTTCAAATCCAAATATTTCTGTTCCAAATCTGTAAAATAATTATAATCATGTATAAATACAAAATCTCAAGGGCAATTCTGATATCACACTAGAATTGGCATGATTTTTCACGCAGTTGTACAAAATAGACCATTTTTCAACATTTGAAGAACCGTAAACCTGAAAGTAAGTAAGTAAACAGCCTTTTAATTTCAAATTCGTAACTTTTGTCAAAATCAGCCTTATTGTCTTAAAGTTACATTTTTCCGATCTCGGAGAGTATCGACGGTAAAATTCCATCAACTAATAGCCACAAGCTATTAAAAAAAAATGGTTTCTTGAACTAAATCTTCAAATAAAATTTTTGACTCTCAAGTAATTTCTCGTATGGGCCCATTTTTGAGAGACGACTAGCATTTTCTAGCACACATTCCTACCGCGAAAAAAACAGTGGAAACACTCCAAATTCTTTCTTATTATCACTAGCAGAATATAAACATCTGAATTGACTTGTTTTACACTTTATCTTTATGGAAAACGGTTCTTTTTATGCTAAAAATTATCCTTCTTCTAGGACCACATAAACAACAAATTTGAGCAAAATGATTAATGAATTTAATTCATGTCAAGTTGGTTACTAAGAAATAACGTAGGTGAATAATTTCTCATTCATGTTAAAGTTAAATTGCTCGAAAAGTTGGCCGTGCAAATATGCAAAGATCGATTTTACCAACTTAACATGAATGAATTCACTGAATATTTTGCATAGATTTGATGTTTTTGATGTTCTCAGAAGGAGATTGAATTTTCGGGTAAGCAATGCCGTTTTTAATTTAAAAAAATGGTATAAAACGGGTTAATTAGGATGTGTACATTGTGCTCGTGTGAAGAAAAAACAACTTTTGTATAAAAAATTTTGCTACTTTCGTAGATGTCACCTGTACCTACCAAAAATCCAAATTAAATTTTTGGCGGTCACGACTATTTTCAAAGATATTAACCCATTTTTTTGTGAAACTTCACCATTTGACAGATTGAAATTCTGTTATTGAGAATACACAAAATTTGTTTTTATTCCAATCAAAACACCACACACACCCTTATTTACTTGGTTTCAGCAATTTTTAGTGTAAAAAAGTTTTAATTTTACAAAAAAGTCACCCTTCTTGCCTGGATTTTTTGTTTATGCAATATTGGCAACGAGATTGGGATTGTTCGGGTTTCGTCGGGTCTAGTCGGTAAGCAAGGTAAAGGCACGTAGAGAAGTAAACTGAAGTAGATTCACTCTCAGTCGGCGCCTTTGATGTATCGGGTTCAGATTTTATTTTTTTCTGGTATGCGGTATGTTAAGAGGGGTCAGCTGAGAGATGTCCTGTCTCACTTGGTCTCACGTACGACATTCTATCTTAGATTCATTTTGGTTGCGCTATAGCACAGAATATGGCGGCGAGTGACTTTACTTCTGTTTACTTATCTATAGTGGTAAAGGTAACTTTATCGGCAGGTCCTTTGATTTATCTGCTTTGATTTTACTTTTTCATACCAACTAGTGATCGGATTACCAGCAACTTGGATAGCTATGTTAGTAAAGGAAGGTTAGGCTATGTTTGAGATTCGTGTTTAGGAGACAAAACTACGTGAGTTACGTTTTTATTGCAGGCCGAGCCCGATAAACTTTCCTTTACTTTGCTTACCGACTAGATCCGACGAAACCCAGACGTTATTCATTATTATATCCCAATCTCGTTGCCAACATTGCATAAACAATAAAAATAACAGATATTCAGTGTTCAGCAATGAAATTTGAATGTTTTGTTTACGTTTCAAAAAAGGGTGACTTTTTTGAAAAAATAATAGTTGTTTCCACCAAGAAGGGCTGAAACCAAGTAAATAAGGGCGTGTGTTGTGGTTTGATTGAACAAAAAATAATTTGTGTATTTTTAATAACAGAAATTCAATCTGACGAATGGTGAAGTTTCACAAAAAATCGAAAATAGCCGTGACCGCCAAAAATTTCATTCGGATTTTTCATTCAGTGTAAATGAGGAAGAATTTTGTGTTTTTTTCACGATAAAAATGTGTGATAGAAAATGCCAGTCAGGCCGACCCCCGACTTTAATCTCGGACCCCCGACTTTAATCTCGGACCTCCGACTTTAATCTCGGACCCCCGACTCTAAACTTGGATCTCCGACTTTAATCTCGGATCCCCGACTTTAATCTCGGACCCCTGACTTTAATCTCGGACCCCCGACTTTAATCTCGGGATCCCGACATTAATCTCGGGATCTCGACATTATTCTCGGGATCCCGACTTCAATCTCGGGATCCCGACTTTAATATCGGGATCCCAAATTTAATCTCGGGATTGCTCAAATCAATTAGGAATAAGTACTTTGAAGGAGGCTTACGTATATGTTATTCCACCCCATGAAAGGAGTGATGAAAGACACATTGTAAATTACCTGTCAATATAACTTTTAAACTCATCAAAGTTATCTGTAAAACTATAAGAAATAAAATAATGCATTATTTGAATCTGAATGATTTGTTGTCTAAGAATCAGAATGGGTTCAGGATTAACATCTATTGAAATTGCGTCATGTTATCTACTCAGTTATATTCATCAATAACTTGACAACAATAAAATCTGTAGACAGCTTTGATACGGTGTATTCTGAAATATTAGGCATCAAGCTATTTTGTGGGATTCCTCTTAACATTGTTGACTGGGAGAAATAATGTGTGGCAAATCAAAGAATGATATTGAGATGCTACGATGTGAGACCAAATATATAAGCGATGTGTATTTGGGTGTTCCTCAAGGATCAGTTCTAAGGACACCATCTTTTTATACACTACGTGCATAATCTAGCCAAATATCTTACGAATGACCAAAATCGACTAATCTCAACATCTGAATCTGTTGTTTTGTTGTGTGAGATCAGCATGGGTTCAGGATAAACATCTTTCGAAATTCCGTCATGTCATTGGCTCCATTATTTTGATCAACAATTCGACAACAATAATTTTGTGATGTCTTTTCTATTCGATCTTTAGACAGTGGTCCATACCGTGTATTCTGAAATATGTTATTGTTTGAAAAAATTGTTTAAAATTGTTTTTTCTGTTAACCAGCTGTCATATCCCTACGAACGACAGCACTCAGAAGTCGAAACTAAGGATTAGCGAGGTCTTACCTTTTAACGTGCGATTCCTAGCACGAGACCAGTGACCATGCTGGGAATCGAACCCACGTCCCTCAGATTGATAGACTAGCGCTATACCATAATGACCACTGCGGATATAATCAAGCTATTCCTATTAAGGTTCATGTAAACCCATGAAAAAATAAACAGCAAATTAAAAAATTCTGAAAAAAATTCGAGTTGTTTTGGCATTCGTATTGAATAATTAGAGAGATGTAGAAGATAATCTAATGAACAGTTTCCGAACAAAAAAATAAAAACCTGATTTTTAGAGGATATTTTAATTCATCAGATTCCATTTCAAATATCATGATAATTTTTGAATTCAACGTTCTCTCACACTTTAAAAAAAAATCAGAAAATCTTGTTATAAAATCAAAGACAGTTGAGATGAATCGCTTTTGTAAGTAGTGATATTTATATGAAATATAGAAGACTGAACATTGAGGAACTATTCGTATCACTTTTCATACATAAAATCAAACGATTTATATTTTTAATAATGATTTACAGAACCTCGGACAAAAAACGGTAAATCGCTCCAGTAAGTGATTCCTCTGTAGTACATGAACGAAAAGACAAAAGTAGTTCTGCCACTGTCCACAAGGTATTGCAAAGAATTATTGTCACTGTCATATTTACTGTACAGCGTTGCCAATAGTTATTCTAGACAGCGGTAACCGATCTAATTTGTTTACTTTATCGAAAATGAAAGTTACGTCGATAGAGCTTTGTCAGTTCATCAGTCGGATGTTGGACTGGTCCACCTAAAGCCTTGGAGTCCTTGGACGCAACTGAAGAAGTACGAAAGTAATAAGTTTTATATTTTGCGGTTTAAAATATAAGTTTTGAAAATAAAACAGAATGCAAAACAGAATTGAAAAATGATAATAATAATCATAATAGAGTCTTTATTGTCCATTCCGGTTGTTTTTGAGTAACATTAACTTATATACATAAAAAATAACGGCATAATAGGCGGAGTTCAGCTTACAAAGTTGAAAAATATTGATAAAAATAAATTATAGTGAGTTGTTCATATTAGCTGCTATTTTTGAATTTTACCAACAATTTTGTTGCTTGTACTAAAAGCAAATCTGATCTAAGAAGCAAGATCAAGTACGGACTGATTATATCTAACAAACCCATGGACACTGCAACCCCGAATATCAGAGAAATAAAAAAAAAGAATACAATAAATAATATACTGGTGAACCGGGAAGAAAGGGCAATACCAAAGATTCCCAAGATACCCTTCCACAGTAAAACCGACGGCACAGGCATTATCAATAAACCAAAATCTAAGAAAAAGTATGAACCAGCTTCAAAGAAAATGGTACCCACCTTTGGAAACACTAAAAACGGTTGAAATGAAGAACAAAAGGAGGTTTCCATGGTAAGCCTGGATGTTCTGCAAATCAACCGAAATTTGCAGACAAGGAAAATACATCACTGTTTCTGAAAAATGTGATGTACACCCATTACAAAACTGAATACTCCGCAAATTTTCCGAAACTTGCAGACATGATTCGGCACTGGGGTTGAGTTCGAAAAACTAGGTCCCCACCCAATACAAATCTGAGGGCGCTGAAAAGGACCCCGCACCATTTTAATGGGAAATTGGCTTTCGGTAAATTTTCTCGAATTTTTTGTATATTGTGGAACTCGCTATGCTGATCAAATGTCTCGATTGCGCAAATGCTCTAAATTCAACGGTTCAGATAATACAGGGTGCTGAAGTTGACTTTTCCAAAATTTCAAATGACCATTGTGAATCCATTTCTTCGAATATGTGAACCAACTCAACCATGCTTGGATCATTTATATAGCCGATACAAATCCACTTCAGAGTATAATAATTCCTGCACATACCCACCATATACAGGGTGAGTCCATGGCTAGAATTTTTTTTTGTGATTTGATAAAAATTGAGCGGTGGAATTTCATTCATTTCCAGATATTTAGAAG
The DNA here is from genome assembly GCA_958502065.1 of Chrysolina americana. NCBI lineage: Eukaryota > Metazoa > Arthropoda > Insecta > Coleoptera > Chrysomelidae > Chrysolina > Chrysolina americana. The sequence continues at coordinate 21,771,789 of OY293418.1, forward strand.
GGTACTGAGATCAAATTCAATTGATGGTATTAGCATCTCCTGAATCGGACTGCAATATTTTACTCAAGGTGTTTTATTTCTCATGAAGCCGCACCCGTCCTGCTTGTTGATATATCCAAATGCCTAGAATTCCAAATAACTTGGTAATAAAGTCGATCGTTCATGATGATAGTTTAATATGCAGATGCACAAAATATACAGGGTCTTTCAAATATAATGGCTTTTGCTGATGAATTCTTTGAAGAAGTTAGGGTTCTGAAATTCATTTTAGTCGTACATTTCGATAAACACGTTCTATTCTACACAAGTCATCGAAACAATAATAATAAGAATCTTCTTTCAAATAGGCAAACCTAATATACACACACTCACAATTGAGATCAATCAACAATTTTCTTTTTCACGATTGATCATTGTTCATTTAACTGTCGATTTATCACAATAAATAAATATAAACATCACAATAACTATAAAATAGCTCAAATATTAACAACTGTGGAATATTTCTTATCATCTATATTTACAAAACCATTCGGCATGTACGATATCATATGTTATTATGTAATTATTATACGACGAGATTGATGCAAACTGAAATGAATGATGATATAAAGAACATACATGTCTGAATGGGGTCGGACTCAGAATAGCTCCATGGTAAAGCCTGCATGTCGTAAGAGGCAACTAAAAGCATAACCGTAGAGGAGTCAACGTCGAAAAAATAATCCGTAATCTTGAATAGGAAGCCGTACTCATAGGATGAATGACTGCGTCAGTGTGTCTCAAACGGCGACCCCCACATCCTGGCATTCTCTGGTGATTTGCTTGCCTTATCGTGGTAAACCAGCACTGCCATATTGGAACTCAATTCTGGAATACTCTTGGGAACAATATGTTATACAATTCAAATAATATACCCGGTGTTGAGAACACACCTGAAATGTCTTCAGAATTGGCTACAGCAACCGTGACAAATCAAGAAATGGAGAATCCAATTCCTTCATTTTTGATCGTGAAGAGAATGACCCCAGCAGTTGAAACCGCTATAAACAAAAAAATAAATGAATAAACATACATAAAATGATGAAGTCATAGCACCTAATTTACTTGTCTATCTCTATGTGCAGCATCCTCTATATGAATAAGAATGGCATTCGACGGATACCTTATGTCCTGTTCATGACGTGCGTAGCCAAGGTACCAGATAACACTGGCCACATGAGCACAACATCCAAGGGACCTGGCTCCAGGTCGACAAGTACAATAATACCCAAAAATGACATCATCAACACTATTCATTTGTTCAATATCCTCTATATCTGTTTCGGATGCTACAAACAATTGATATTTGATGGCAAAACGGAATCTGGAATGAATTCTCATTCGTAAAAATCAACGCTAATTCATATTTGTATCAATTTGAAATTAATTTTCGTCATGACGATACACAGTATCTTGTATATACGATGATGCCAACTCTACCTGGTATATGCCAATAGTTAAATCTCGTATCATTTGTAAATTCAATCTTGGAAATTCATTATAATGATCTTGCCTGAGTAATGTCCACTGACCACGTCTCATATTCAGATTTTCTGACTCAACTCTGGCTTGCACGATGTTGACTCTATTAGCTTTTTCCAACATCATATTGGCTAATTCTAGGTTGGCATCTCTCATTTCAACAAGCGGATGGTATTCATTTATTATTGCACCTGCAATTAGTAAGAGACGTTTTATATTTTTAATATGACTTGTCTCCATTTTGTGATAAATTTTTTTTAACATAGTCTTCAAATGTCCATTCCGAGCCTCAACTATCCATCTAGTTTTAGTTATAATTCTGGACTTGTTGGCTTCGTCAGTTTGTAGTTGTTTTTGTCCTCGAGGTAGAATTGAAGGCATTTCACAACGAATACCGATATTCTGTAGAAGAGGAAGAGCATCTCTGTAGCCCCTATCTACAATAAAAATATCGCCTGGATGAAGCCATCTTCTCATTTGGTTGACATCTATGTTCAATTCATTTTGAAGTATATGTGCATCATTATTTCCTGCATCTGCAAAATATGGGCCTTGAATATCCAAAATGTAACAATCAGTACCTACAATCAGGACTGGTTTGATTAAATGTCTTTGTGTTGGGAATATGATTGTCGTAATACTCGAAAGTTGCAACTTTTGTCGATGTACAAATAGGTTCCATCAATATATACTGTCGCTTTTGGTTCATTAGATTGCGGGTTGTACAACTGATTCGCGAAATCACTAACGTGTTGTTCTATGAATTGTTCTCTTGATATTGCGGAAAATCCTATATTAGTTTTTACGAAACGAGTCATCAAGAATTTTCGCACTTTGGATGTTGCCAAACTTGTTGCCTGGCGGCTGGAATACCTGAATATGATAGTTAAAAACTCATCAGAAATACCTTGACGGAGTTTGCATAAGAATGTCAATAAATCCTTTTTGGTAATATGTCTCTCATCTCCATCTTGTCTTGGTACAGGTACACAATGATTGAATAAGTCATTGAATTGTTCTTTTGTGAGCGGGGCAATATATTTGAATTCTTCGTCAGAAAAACTATTCTCGTCTACGTAATTCAATTTACGCTTAGCGGCAGTTCTGAGTTCTTTCAGAAAAGATTGAAGTTCCCGACCTTTCAGAGCGTAAGGTCTGTCGATATATCTTAGGCCTGTCTGTAGGAATGGAAATAATAATCCCTGATCATCAAGATGAACTCTACAAGAACAAGTATTTTCCGGTATATAAATATTCTGATTATGAACACATTGACTCTGCATTCTGTTGTTAGTATGTGCAGATCAGGCTACACCATTACAAATGAGACACGTGTGCCTTGATGTTTGTGTTGAAATATTCAATCGTAAGCATTCTGGATCTTCTTGAAGGCGATGTATCTCTTGAATGATAGATTAGTTGCATGTCATACAGATTCGTTTTTCATCAATTTCCTGGACATGTGCCAATCCCCTTTAGTTGCGTCTTTCAATGGCAATTTCTCGTTTTAATTTATTTGGTTCTCCAATTTTGTGTATTGAATAATAAATTACACGTAAAACAATTCAATCGGAGACGATTAACCATTTTTATTATTGATAGGATAACAATTAATATCTACTTCACTATTGAAATGATTGCAAAATCACAATTCAGTACTATTCGTTAAACAAATGAATGTGGTTGCTATATGCCATTATAATTCAAACCAGAGCCATCCTGACAAAACTGAAGAAGCAGCTAGTCAATCTCCTACCCAAGTGCGAGTACTTTTCAAATTAATTTATTGTCGATATGGTAGAGTATACATGATACGAGAATGAGAGCAAGTAGAACATTTTAACGATTTTTCTGGCATAGACTTACAAATAGTAAGTGTGAGTAACCCACTATTGGGCCATATTCTTTCGTATTGAAGAAAAACATTCTTATACCGGGTGGCTACGGAAGTATTGACTACGGAATATCTCAGTTATTGTATGAAGTAGGTTTGTGAAATTTGGAGCGTCGATATAATGACATCAACTTTCTTATTTTAAATGGAAACCCTATTTTTTTTTTCTTTTCGCTTTATTCAGCATTCAATTCCCTTTCTAATGACATATCACAAGTTGGTATCTAACCAGAAACTAGATCAGAAAAAAAATATTATTGAAATTCACCGAGTAGGCCGTGGAAGCAAAATGAAAGCCAAAAATTGAAAAGTTGGCTATGGAAACCATACGTCACTTGATAACAGTTGCTACTACTGTGATATTTTATTTTCATTCGTCGGCGTTATAAAAAGCCGCCAAAAAAAATATTGGAAAAATTGGGAAAAAAACAATACTCTGTAGGTCCATAACTTAAATAGGAACATACAACTTTTTCTTGCCTGTACTATTCAGCATAACCATTCCTTTCTAATGATATAATAGAAAGTAATTTTTTTAAATGAAATACCAAAAAATCCAATTATTATTCTTCAAATAACAAAACAGATTATCGCCATACGCAAAAATAACATTAAAAATAATGTGGATTGATAAATTATATCCTGTAGGTTCTAGGTTAAATAGGAACATAAACGTACTTGGTCTGTGCCATCGTCCATAGATATTCTAATATCTACCTATGGACGATGTTTGTGCTATTCAGAATAGTCATTCCATTGCAATAATCATTCGAACCAAAATATTAACAAGTAGGCTGATTAAGATGTATTTTGGAATGAAACAAAAAAGAAACGAGAGCTCTCACGAACGCTGCTATCCATATTATTTTGACGTTCGAAGTAGTGTTTTTGATTCTGCCATTTTAAAAGGGTTTGGAAATCGAAATCAGTTAGTGGAATATTCAAAAAATGCCCCGTTATTCACGAACCGAACAAATTGACATGCTTCTCATTTATGGTGAATGTTTAAAAAATTCTTATGCCGCTGAACGATTGTATTTAGAGCGATATCCAGGGAGGCAGCAACCGTCAAGAAGGTATTTCCAGTGGCTTGAAGAAAAATTAAGAACTGAGCCTGATGTTCACGAAGACCAAGAAGCATTTGTTATTAATGAGGAAACTGAAATTAATGTATTAGCTTTAGTACAATATGATAGCACAATTTCCTCAAGGCAGATTGGCGCCGAATTAGCTATAAGTAAGGACTCTGCTAGGAAAATTTTGAAAAAACATCGATTTAAATCCTTCAAGTATCAGTTGCATCAACATTTGTATGAAAATGACGGTGAAAGGCGCCTGGAATATTGTAATTGGTTTCTTCGACAAAATGCTGAGAATCACCTATTTAACTATTATATCTTGTTTACGGACGAGTCAAGATTTACCAACAATGGATTATTTAACAGGAATAATACAAGGTAGGTACTGTACTTTATTTGGATTATTGTCGATAGTCGAAGTGTAAAGTGCTAAAAGTGTGAACGGTCTTTTGTTTCAGGTACTGGGCGATAGAAAACGAGCACCGGTTTCAACAAGGTGGCTTCCAGGAGAGATTTGGTGTGAATGTTTGGGCAGGAATAGTTGGAACTCATATTGTTGGCCCCATTCTTTTTCAAGGCCAACTAACCGGAGAGAGATACTTTAATTTTTTAACGAATGAAATTTCGGAATTCATTATCAACCTAACAGCGGAAATAACTGAGAGAATGTACTTCCCTCCGCATAATTCAAGAATAGCGAGAAATTATCTTCAAAATCGCTTTCAAGAGAGACTTATAACAACCCATGGTCCAGTCAGGTGGCCACCAAGGTCACCTGATCTTACTCCGTGCGACTTTTTTCTATGGGGGCATCTTAAAAATAGGGTGTATTCCACACAGCCTACAACTCTACATGAGCTAGAAGTAAAAATTCGTAAACAACAAGTAAACATTTATTTTGAATTTATTTTATCTTTAATCCTATCAATTTGAATTTTTTTTTTCGATAAATCTGTTTTTTTGTTATTTGAATAATAATAATTGGATTTTTTGGTATTTCATTTAAAAAAATTACTTTCTATTATATCATTAGAAAGGAATGGTTATGCTGAATAGTACAGGCAAGAAAAAGTTGTATGTTCCTATTTAAGTTATGGACCTACAGAGTATTGTTTTTAACCCAATTTTTCCAATATTTTTTTTGGCGGCTTTTTATAACGCCGACGAATGAAAATAAAATATCACAGTAGTAGCAACAGTTATCAAGAGACGTATGGTTTCCATAGCCAACTTTTCAATTTTTGGCTTTCATTTTGCTTCCACGGCCTACTCGGTGAATTTCAATAATAATTTTTTTCTGATCTAGTTTCTGGTTAGATACCAACTTGTGATATGTCATTAGAAAGGGAATTGAATGCTGAATAAAGCGAAAAGAAAAAAAAATAGCGTTTCCATTTAAAATAAGAAAGTTGATGTTACTTCCGGTCAGACCGGAAGTTAACTTCGACATGTCAATATGCTCAAATTCTAGCTCTTATGTCATTATATCGACGCTCCAAATTTTACAAACCTACTTCATACAATAACTGAGATATTCCGTAGGCAATACGTCCGTAGCCACCCTGTATATGGGCATCAAATGGTTCATAGCTGGCCACGAAACATGACCCTTTCCATATACAGGGAGGTTAGGTTAAACTGTTGAATTTGGACCGTTTGTGCAATAGTTTGATCAGCGTCTTGACTTCTAAAATATATTAACAAAAATAAATTCACCCATTGAGGTGTGAATTCCAGCAATGAATATGTTTTGCAAATTGGAAGTTTTGCATGTCATTGTTGGGAGACGATTATGGTTCATTCTAAAATTCCATATACATTTATATAGCAAACGAAAATATATCGTTTGAAATTCTGTGAGAAATAATGAAATTGGTTGTTGTTACGCCATTGTGTCTTTCAATATTTTTATTCAATTTTGTTTAAACATTCTACCTATATCACTATTCTACTACTTGTAGTAAATTATATAGATTTATGCGTATCGTTTATAACACACATGTCGAATTGAATGTGTTTATCGAAATGTACGAATAAAATGAATTTCAGAACCCTAACTTCTTCAAAGAATTCATCAGCAAAAGCCATTATATTTGAAAGACCCTGTATATTTTGTGCATCTGCAGATTGAACTCTCATCAAGAACGATCGACTTTATTACCAAGTTATTTGGAATTCCAGGCATTTGGATATATCAACAAGCAGGACGGGTGCGGCTTCATGAGAAATAAAACACCTTGTGTAAAATATTGCAGTCCGATTCAGGAGATGCTAATATCATCAATTGAATTTGATCTCAGTACCCTTCTAAATATCTGGAAATGAATGAAATTCCACCGCTCAATTTTTACCAAATCACAAAAAAATGCTAGCCTTGTACTTACCCTGTATATGGTGGGTATGTGCAGGAATTATTATACTCTATAGTGGATTATATAAATAATATAAATAATACTTGCATGCTTAAGTTGGTTCACATATTCGAAGAAATGGATTCACAATGGTTATTTGAAATTTTGGAAAAGTCAACTTCAGCACCCTGTATGATCTAAACCGTTGAAATTAGAGCATTTGCGCAATGGAGACATTTGATCAGCATAACGAGTTCTACAATATACAAAAAATTCGAGAAAATTTACCGAAAGCCAATTTCCCATTAAATCGGTGCGGGGTCCTTACACCAAATTCACGAACTCAGCAGATACGACGATCACAATTTCAGGAGACAATGTAGAAAGGTGTCACCGATATCGACAAATTCTCCGTATGAGAAAAAACGATGACCATCAATTTCCATCTGAGATGAAACACGACAATTTTTTAAACAACAACATAACCATCAATCCAATAATGGACTAACCCGTTTTTTAGCCCTACCTAAAGAGTGAAGTTCTTAGGTTTAGTGGTAACATATACAGGGCAAGTTATTGTGCATTCTATAGTTGTGGACAGTCCTAAAAGTTTGCGAGGACCCTAAAAACACCCCGTTACCAAAAATTTTCGCATACAGCTTGTTGTTCAACTCGACATGAAATAGGATTTGTTTAGTCTCGAGCAAATAATGTCTATTCGGGAGTCCCAAATTAGTCTTTTATCTTAATGAAGACCTAAGAACTTCACTTCTTCGCTAGGATTATAATTGCTTGGGTTGATGGTTATGTCCCTCCCAAGACGAAAGTTGATGCTCTCATAGTCTCCTTGAATTGTGATCATCGTATCGTCAGCATATCTTGGTACATGAGCATTTATAACATATTGGGGTACATCATTCACGTATAGTACAAAATACAAAAAGAAGGGGTTCAAGAACTGATACTTGGGGAACACCCAACTGCACATTGTATATACATTTTATCTCGAATCGTAGCACCTTACTAAATCTTTTTTTTATTCGTCATACATGATTTCATCCAGTCAACAATATTAATAAGAATACCAAGAGGCGATAGCTTGATACTCAATATTTGAAAACACATGGTATGGAAACCATTCAATTGATCCAATATAAAAGAGATCACAAACTTATTGATGTCAAGTTGTCGATGAACATAACTAAGCAGACGACTCAGATTGAATAAATATGTTTATACTGAACCCATGCTAATGCTTACACAAAAATTCAATCACATTTAAATATTTCATTATTCATCAGTAGCTGAGGTATCTGGCAGTGGAGCTTCTGGCTTGCATCGGACAAACGTTCGAGGCCTCAATACGCAAGAATCTTTTTTCTCAATAACATAGGTCTCTTTAGGCAGCCACATGACTTGTGAACAGTGGCGTAGCTAGCACCCCCGCAACCCCCGCGGCGCAGGGGGCGCAAGGTTGACAGGGCCGCAAGGAAACCAGAAAATTTTGCCTTGCGTTTAAAGGAGGGTATGTTTTTTCATAGGGAAATTTCGATCAGTTTATAAATTTGAGTTTATTAAAAATTTATGGGTTAGGGGGTAGGCGCGCAAAGCGGGTTCCACTGCTTGTAAAGCAAGTGTGATGTGAGTTGCCTGGATGCCAATCGTTAAGTCACCCCAGAGCGCCACGGCAAATAATAATAATAGCTGTCCCCTACATGCACAGGTTATACCTTTGAGTATACTCAATAAGTGTTTATGAGGGAGTATTATTATTTGCTATAATTTGATACTTTCGATAATGAGTTCAAAATTGATATTTGCCGGTTATTTACAATGTCTTTTTGTAACTTATTTTATAACGTGGAATAATATATACGAAAGCATTTTTCAAACTGCTTATTCCTAACGTATTTGAGTAATCCCGACATTGAAGTCAGGATCCCGAGATTAAAGTCGGTATCCCGAGAATAAATTCGGGATCCCGACTTTAGAGTCAGGATTCCGAGATTAAAGTCGGGGGTCCCAGATTAAAAAGTCGGGGGTCCGAGATTAAAGTCGGGGGTCCGAGATTGAAGTCGGGGGTCCGAGATTAAAGTCGTGGGTCCGAGATTAAAGTCGGGGGTCCGAGATCAAAGTCGGGGGTCCGAGATTAAATTCGGGCGTCCGACTTTAAAGTCAGGGGTCCAAAATTAAAGACGGGAGTCCGACTTTAAAGTCAGGATTTGAAATAAAATATTCGTTGCCCTTCTACGCCTTCGTAAATATAAGTTCGTTCACTTACTTTCATATTCCAAAGAGCTGGATTTTCTTGAACGCACACTCCTATGTTCTGTATCAGAATCTTGTTTTCTGGCTTCCTCCTCACCCTGCTTTATCGCCATTTCTTCAAGCTCATGCAACAAAGTTTCCACTTGTTCTCCTTTGTACTTCAGAATCTCCTGACTCACCCTTAGCAGAACTTTAAGTTTATTCGAGTCTATTTGTTCTTTCTCAAATTCGAACCAAGTTACTGCGCTGTACAACTCGTCTTTCTCTTCGTCTTTCAGTTCTTCCGTATTTATAGAGAGCATGTACTTCCAATCCATTTTTGGTGCGTTACACAATGTAAATAAAAGGATGTAGGTATTATGTGTATATCAAAAGAATTGACAGTAGTGTGAAGACTTTATTTGTTGGTATTGAGGTTGCTTAGCAACACAACAAACTGTATCATATTGAAATAATGTGTTTGTATGGTGTCATGTAAATGTTTTTCTCACGAGAAATGACTCAAATTAATAATTGGTATACTAATTTAAATAGGTGGGTGGATACGGATAGATAATGAAAGACCCAGATGTGCACAAATGGTTCCAGTTTGAAAATTTAAATAAATACGATGATATTTATGCAGGGTGTTGCCAAATAAGTAAGAAAGTTTTTAGGGGGTGATTCCTTGTCGAAATTACAGAAGTAAACAAAAGTTCTCCTAATCCAGGCAATGAAGACATAAGTGGACTTTCACTACAGAAGGTCAAGGAGAGTTCTGATTTGGTGAATTAGTACAGTTTGGTGTCCTTATTAATGTTCTGAGCGACCGCCGCTCGCGCTACCATATTGGAAAAATGGTATCTTCTTTCCAGTGCCATCTAGGTCAAAAATAGCTATTATAATAATTAAAGAACATAAAATTATCTGCAACTTTTGTAAATATTGTTTTTCAATCAGATGTATAGTTCACGAGTTACAGCAGAGTCAAGTTCAGCAAGGATCAATTGTCACAATTCCTGTGAAATTGGTATTCTGGCGTTTTCCAAAATAATTGACAATAACTTCGACGCCATGAAGTTCAAACGTTCAGATAAAGTGATTCCACTAAACTTGCAGTTATTTACAGCAATTAGTTATTTTTGTACCTAGTGCGCGAAATGCTACTTTGGTGATCGAGAACTGATTTTTTTAACGAGGCGCAGCTGAGTTAAAAAAAAATGTCGAGACCACCAAATTATTTCGCGCATGAGATGCAAACAAATTTTTTTCTACAAACGTCAAATATTGGTTCGTGCACTGGCTGTACCATTAATGTTAACATTGTAAATAATAAATAAAATTAGGTAGTGTAAAATTTTCTCACAAGTTGAAAGCCTTAATTATTGTTATACATTAATGAATAAATGATTTCTTGGATTTTTGCTTGATTGAGGAACATAAAGGTTAAAATATAAAAATCCCATATAGTTTACATGCAGTGTGCGAAGTAAGTATTTCGCACACTACTTCGCGCACGGTGTCATGGTAACGAAGGAAAATGAAATAAAGGGTCACTTCGCATATTGTTGTCAATGCGCGAACCTTGTCATTTTTTGACGTTTGTAGAAAAAGTTTATTTAATATTCTAATCGAACTACTATTGTTATATCAAAGAATGTGTGTAGCTAAGCAATCAGATGAAGTGCAGCGGTAATATCTTCAACTCGAACTGGCTCGATTTCCTTCAGCTCTGTTTAACGAAGAGGGAATGCGCAAGGGCACAAAATAATCTACACTCTACAAAGCTTTCACTAAATGCTGAAAAAGAAATTTGAGAATTCTGATTTCACAGTAGAACAGGCTATAGAAGATGCTGACATATTGATCTTTAACACGGCAATCAGTATGTCTACATCATTTGATACCGTTTCCATAGTAGGAGAAGATATGGATCTTCTCGTCCTACTAACAGCACAAGCCAGATCTCATCCAAACGTTTACCTTCGCAAACCAGACAGAATACAAATTATTGAAAACATTTACTCTCCTCGAAGTCCAGAAATAGTGGCGGACAACATATTAGAGAAAATACCACTACTTTGAACTCCCTAGGCTCCTTTCATTATCAAAATTTCACAATATCCGTAACCAAGAATAAATTAAATCTTGCTACATTACCCCGTACCAGAGAAGCACGACAACATTCCCTTCGGACCTACCACCAAGTTCAGGATTGGTATGTTGTATACGAGAGTCCAGAGCAATGGGGTTGGGAGAGAAGCAACATTGGTCTTACTCCAGTAAAAACAACAAAGGGCCCTGGCATCCGAAGTAATCCTAAAAATAATTTCGTGCAAGTGTATGAAGGGGTGCGGCCGAGCCTGTGGATATAAGAAAATAGGCTCAGTGTTCTGTTATCTGCACATGCTGTCATGAAAACGCTTGTGAAAACAGCACAGGCTCTGGCAAATAAAACCGTAGACAACGAAGATGATGAAGACCTGACCATCGCGAAATTATTGGCACACAAGGTCGACGAAGACGACAACGAACATGAAAACTTGGAAGAGAGAACAAATCTGCAAAAGGATAGTGATATCAGTAAGTCTGGACCATCTAGGGCATCGAAACGGAAGAAATACATTAGAAAATAACAAATCATGGATTAGGTCTACTGGAGATAAAACCACATGAAAAAAACTCGCATTCTCGCTCTACCTCATGGTGTAGCGGTAATAAGTAAAAAACAGTAGTACGTATTATAGTAGAAATTTACTGAACTTGATTGACTCCGCTGTAACTCGTGAACTATTCATCTAATTGAAAAATATTTCCCACAAAAGTTACAGACAATTTGTTCCATAATTTTTACAATAACTGTTTTTGATCTGGGTGGCACGAGGGTGAAGATATTCTCGAAAAACTGGTTTTTGGTACCATTTTCCCAATATGGCGTCGCGAGCGGCGGTCGCTCAAGGTCGCAAACTCGGAATATCAATAAGAACATCAAACAGTACTATAAGTCTAGTTCCTAAATTGTAGATAGTCACTCATCGGTTGTACGGTTCATAATTCATATAAAGCAGGTCAAAAAATAGAACAGAAATAAGCTAGGCACTTTGGCTTCAAATTAAGTTTTACTTTGCCACTTTCGTTCATCCCCTCATACAATTTCGGAACTGGACTAAAGTCTACTGAATTAGAATTTTCCTCGACCTTTTTTAAGTCAGAACGTACCCATTGCCTGTCCTATAGGGCCCTGCACATTTCCTATGAGAAATGGCTTTTCGTGAGTTTGGCTGATCAAATGTATATAGACACAAAGCTCAAAAATGGACAGTTTTGGAAATATGGAGCTTTGAAAATGGATTTTTTCCACTTTTACGGTATTAACTTATCATTCTGCGAGCTCTCATTTCGGGATGGGACTGAATTTGGATGTAAGCCATCCAGAACCAGACCAATAAATTCTCATCCCCAGTTATATTAGGCACCGCCATCGATAATTTAGAAGACACTGCTCCACACTAACCGTGAAATGAGATACAAATTCCAAGATCTTCCATACATCTGTTCATGCTACGAAATAACTCTACAATAATTCTTATTTTTTGAAAATGACATATTTTGGGTATATTTCGAAGATACATCGAAATAACTAACTCTGAATATATCTGATGTCCAATAATATCGAATATGTGTTCCAACATGTTCATAACGAGGCTCAGCGAGCTCTAAAGAGGGGAACGGAAATATTATAATGAATGAAACATGCATATTCTATTCTCAGAGATAACAATTATGGTCAATGCTGATGTTATTGTCCTATGACATTTGAGTTTTTTTTCTCATAAATCTCGATGATCTGGCCATGGGGTGCCAAAAAAGTTTCCTCATAATCGGTCGGAATTAATGGATGATGATAGTATTTCACAGCCAAACAAATCCGTGAAAATGTCTAGTAGTCTGTTGTATAAATGCAGCTTCAGAGAATTATTTTGCGACATCTGAAATCTGAACCTAGGAGCTGAAATTTGTTCAGCATGACGAGTGATATGTAATGGTGATTGAGCCGAGCATCCATGCTTAGTTTCATGAATTTCAAGTCAACACGAGTAAATAAACAAAGTAGGAAATGGCATTATTTGAAAACTCATGAAGAGAGGACGGCAATGTTCACGATGATAAACTCCCGTCATTTCTATGATAACTCTCTTTTGAAGAATAAATGCTTTATGAAAGTGGCCCGATTTAGCCTAAAGAAGAATCCCGTAAGACAGATGACTTTGGAATAAACCAAAATAACATGTTTTGAGAACATAAATACTGAGTTATGCCCAGCTCACAGAAAAAATTTAATGACCAATAATTGTGGCAACTTTCTGTATCAATACAACCTTTCCTAAAGTACATCTAACCCACTATGACTCACCCTGTAGCCATTAATAGGAACTATACAATTTTGAATGAATGGCGACAGCATTTAGGCAAATGTCATTTCGACTATTTTGACTGACGGCAAATCTCACTGACTGTTTGAAAAGAAAATGTATTGTTTTATTAACTACATAGGTTAGAGGTCCATTTAATTCAAAAACTCGTTATTGAAATTCATTAATTTCACGTTTCTGCAGATTACGAAGATTTCCAAAGAATTATTAATTACAAGATTGCCGAAAATTTTGTAATTAGCAACAAACAACTGATAATAAATCCCGATTGTTTCATCGGAGTCATTCTGGAATATGTTTATGAAAAAGCTGGTGTGCTGCCTGAAGTTAGAGGTAAACACCCATAGAAATATATATTATATACTTACTCCATATAGGTAATATATATTTCTATGGTCACACCAAACAGTCAAATTTATCCTCACCCCCCGCAGCAAAGGTTAGAAGAAAGGAAGATATCAATATCTTATATATATGTAGGGAACATCGCTAATCAGGTACAAATTTTACGATCGTAGGATCGGCTTTTCGCAAAAACCATTGATTTCAAGACAGATGTATTTTTTTATGGACTCGGTGGCCCCATAAGAATTCGGGAACTTCTCAATTTCTTTAAATCATCGTGCCATTCCAATTTTTTTTTCTTAAAAATGATCATAACCAAAAATTACTGAAGTTCCCGAATATACACAAAAACATTGAATCATTTGCTGAAAAAAAAAATATGAAACGAAAACTGTAGGCCAAGGTACCAAGGTAGTGTTTGCTCTTAATAGCTACAAGCTATGAATGAAAATTATGGAACTTACGTATTTTGGTCTCTTCAACAAAAAATCAAAATAAAATTTTTCTGAATGATAACTGGCCTTTTTTAGCACACGTTCCTACCATGAAAGAAACAGTAAAAACACTCAAAATGCCTCATTCTTTTCACCAGCACAATGTACACACCCTAATTCACCAGTTATGAAACCTATATTTTTATAAAAAAATTGACTTTCATAAACAACGACAAAAATTAAAAGGAAAAATTCAGAAATGGAATTAAACAGGCCCTAATAAAAAAAAGCCTATTACAATTGTGACAAACTTTACAGCGAGACATTTTGATGATTCTGAACTTTTTTTTGCATATCTCTCAATTCCGCTGTCAATTCCAAACACTATCACATTGATCCCAGACAGCATGGTATATTCCTCAGATGTCTTAGATAGGATATATATATATTCCGAATAATCATGGAATATTCCTAGAATATCTATATACCCTGGCACATTCAAGGAACATACAAAATAGAATATTTCAAGAACATTCTTGAAAGAATATACCAGGAATATTTCAATGTGAATATTCTTAGTTGAATATTTTTGGAATATTACTTATTGTATATTCTTTATAGTACATGCAGGGAATGTTATGCATGGAATATTCGTAGATTATTCTATACAAGACGTTTCCATATTTGGACCAAAGATTATTATTGTTTCTATACTAGCGCGCTGATGCTTGATTCATAAATGATTTTCTTTTCTCTTTGGCATAATCTCTATTTTGATAAGTACTTAGCAAAATTCACATTTGACAGGGAATGACTAATGACTTATACATTTCAACTCGGTTTGCATGCAGCTCATGCCATGTTATTTAAACTTCCCGCCATTACAGTGACCAATCACACAGCGCTCATGGTATTAGTTATTATCCTAACAAGTACGGACAGAGTACCATTCCCGCATGAGACTGCCGTTACCCGAACGACGCAAAGCGGAGTTCGGGTAAGCAGTCGAGTGCGGGAGAGTACCTTTCCATATGAGTTAGGATCAATATTTTTTCTACAAGCGCATTGAAACATCTTATGTTGCTCTCTTGAACAAACTTTTGCGTGCGGGAAAAATTATTCCCGGACTAGTGCGGGAAAAACTCACTTAAAGTGACAGTAGCGTGCGGGAAAATTTTTCCCGCACTAGTGCGGGAAAATGACACCTCTCAAACTAAATTGCGTGCGGGAATAGGGCGGAACACGCACGCTTGTAGGAAAAAGTTATTCCGTGCATTTCAACTTCAACAAGTGTCGTCTGGAAAGTTTCAGGTTTCTGGTTTCATTATTCATTTCGATTTGTTTTATTGAGTATTTGAACTGTTTTTTTTTTAATTAGTGATGTGTGTAGTGTTATCATATAAAACGTAAGTAAACTAAGTAGTTTTTGAATAATACTTTTCATCAGAATGAAATGGATGGTATAAAATAGGAATTTTTATTTCTTCGATGATAGAAACCATCTGAATTCATGTCTAATAATTTCTGTGCATGAGATGTTATCAACAAAGTTTGAAAGCATTCATTACATTCTGATGATAATTAATATTGGGAATAATAATTACGCTATAATTTTTAGGTTATGTCTCATCGTTCTGGCCTAAAGTGTGGATTCATGCAGCATCAATTAACAATTACCAAGTAGCAATTATCAATTAACAATTACCAAGTACAAGTTGAACTCCTTGTATTACAATGAATGCATTCATGCAGACAATTAACAATGATCAATTATCAAGTAACAAGTAGAAGTTGGCCCACTTTTATCTTTCTACTCTAATTGAACGAGATTTTCTTCTAGTGCGCAACTAGTACGCAGATGATCGTGGATTGGTCAGTATAATGACGGAAAGCATCGAAAATCAACAAAAAAATGCTTGTGTAGCTTCCATTTCAATGATAATCGTGAATGTACAAAATTGATTATAAAAATTTGGAAAACGAAGAGAATCTGAATGTTTAGACAGTTTCAACTACAAAGTGAGGTTAATTCAAATGGCACGGATCTGCTTTGTGTGCATGCTCACTTGTTCCTTGGTAATTGTTAATTTGGGTGCATGAATGCAGCATTTTCAATACTTGCTAATTGATAATTGATAATTGCTACTTGATAATTGTTAATTGATAATAGCTACTTGATAATTGTTAATTGATAATTGCTACTTGATAATTGTTAATTGGTGCTGCATGAATCCACACTAACAGTGTAGCTGTTAATTATTGTATCATTTTCGTTTAATTTCCAATAACTCTTGTGTCATAATGATTCAGAAAACTTTGACGAACGCCATTCAGAAAAGCAAATTGAAAATGATAATATCAGTAGTATAGATTTAGGTTCTGCTTCGTCCATTATTCGATCTCATATAAATAGAAGTACTTTTATAAATACAGAATAAACTCTACATGTTTTTAATATATTTGAATTAGATTATCAAGAAAATATTAGTCTCAATGAATCACACACTATCAATGAATTTTTCATTTCTAGATGCAATTCAACGCTGCCACAATAGAACATATCTGAAGGACATTGAAGTGGTGGTTCTGTTACCTCGCAAAATACTCCGACCGATTGAAAGAAATTAGTAAGTATGTATAGAAGTTACAAACTTGTATATTTCTCCATTATTGATAGATTATGGTTCCTAGTAAAATTCGAAGACCAATATATATTTGCCTCATATTTTTCAGTTATAATATTTTTACTGAAGACTTATTTTAAGAGTCAATTTAAAACCTTTATAAATGAACAACCACCCGTTCATTTTGAGATTTGAGGGGCATTGTTTACAGTTTCGAATTCTACACATTAAACCTACAAATGCACACATATTTTATTTAAAAACATACCAAATATCAAATCGCACAATAATTTTTTTTTCAGGGTTCTCAATTCAGCATCAGCCTTGACGGATGTCCCAGAAATGAACGAGTAAATAGGATTTGATTTTTTTCTTATTTTAAAATCAGATATCACACCCTGTTGAAATTTAAAAATAAAGCAATTGTACCTTTGTAGAGATGAACTTTTCTTCCTGAATTATATGTAACCCTCAAATTGTAGAGCAACTGTAGACACGTGTTTCAGACTGTTGGTCATCATGAGTACGGTGTAGCCGAGTGCAAAGATATAACACTTTTTACGAAGTCAGAAGTGTTTCACATCTTCGCACTTGGCTTCGCTGTACTGATGACCAACAGTCTTGAACATGTGTCTATGGTTGCTCTATAATTTGAGGATTATACCCATTGAATTTTTTCTAATCGATTATTCGAAAAGGTAACTGTGGGAATATTAGGTACAGTAATATTCCTGGAATATTCAATAAGAATATATAATCATTCGACTTACCTGTAAGAAAGAGTGATCCCAATTATATGAGCAGTCTCGTCGAAGGATTATAAAGTCACAAGGTAGTATGCTACGACGTTTAAAGATAAGACTGTTCATATAATTGTGATCATCCTTCCTTTACAGGTAAGTCGATCTATCATTCAATTATATTCCGCAGTCTCGTCTCGGACTATAAACTTCTACTAGCGCTTAGCCAGGTTCGAATACTGAAATGTGAGAAATTTTTCTCAATCTCACCGTGGGGTGAGTGATTACTGGGTCCGAGAATCATGTGCCCTGAGTAAACGGAGCGAACCAAGAATTACGGCCTTCTGCATTCTTCCGGCTAGGTTTTCTGCTGTGTCCATCATTCCACCAAGGATCCCTATTATCAGAACCACCATCTTGAAAGAATGGTTTGGGTGAAGCTTGCGGAGTAGATCTCGATATTTAGTCCGTTTTTCCTCCTCTTTACGGACGATGTTCGTTTCGCCAGGAGCTGAAAACTCAATGACGAAAATCGTCCTACTTTGATGGTCAAGGAGGACTACATCAGCCATATTGGCTTGTATTTGCCTGAGGGTGGGGAATGCGAGTAG
This sequence comes from Chrysolina americana, assembly GCA_958502065.1. NCBI lineage: Eukaryota > Metazoa > Arthropoda > Insecta > Coleoptera > Chrysomelidae > Chrysolina > Chrysolina americana. The sequence continues at coordinate 21,790,071 of OY293418.1, forward strand.
TTCCAATAGACTCGGCACTTCTCATTCTACATTACGAACTCAATATCCCCCGGAGCATAGGCAATAGGTGATACCTAGTACAAGACTCGAAGAGCCGCGTTATGCCTGTGGATATAGACTGACACCGCATAAGCTGGACAAGCTGACAGAGCAAATGCATTATGGTCTCCAGCTGCCCCACGACACGCTCTGCATCTAGTGTCAGGGACCTCTTTACCCATCACGCGACTGCGGTAGACGAGGGTGTTGAAGACACCATCCTGGCAGGCAAAGCCGCATTAGTCAACGGGCTGACTGGGCTGCAGCCCAGGGGCACACGAACTTAGGGGGCGCTCGAAACGGCGGTGCGGGTGGCAGGCGCAGCTGTCGAGCTGTGTGTACGGGCCTTTAGTCCGCGTCCGCAGGGTCCTCAGCCATTGCCTGGTGCGTGGTGCCGGCGCGACGCGTCCCCCTCCCCGCTCTTAGACAACCACACTACACCGCCACGACCAACCACCAACCACCATCAAAGAGTAGAGGAGAACCTCTACTCTTTGCCACCATCACCCACTCCAGCAGTCGACGTTGAGTTGAGCGGATGATCACAGTTTAATAATTAATAATATCGTGAAATACTGATATATTCAGTTTCCGGAGTTTCCAACGTTCTTATCTCACCAGTAAATACACGCTCAACGTGTCGGATTTCCAACTGCCGGTTTCCAGTCTGAGACACGGCGGGTCCATAGGTGGTGAAGAATGGAATGACACTCTTTTGAGTTAAGGGATATGAATACCCTCCCGAACCAAAACTATGAAACTGCTAAACTTAAAAACATTAACATTAGTAAAAACAAACATATTGTAGGGAGGGCGCTGCCTATCATTCAGCCCAGGGCGCCAAGGGTCTTCAATGCGGGCCTGCTGGCAGGCCATTATGAATCCCTCGGTTACCACACTTGACCTGAGAAAAGCGAAGCTGAGGTGTTCAGTGTTCTTGAAGAAGACCCCATGCATTGGCTTATCCCTATGTAGATGTAGGAGCCTGTCACACTTCTCAGCTTTCACGTGGGCTTTTTACTGAACGGGTTCCAACTCGGTGACAGAGTTTGGGTTCGTCCGTTCAGTGTTGAATACGAGACAGAGTTTATCGGCTGCACGGGTTGCTGCCTTGGAAAGAAATGCCCCCAATCCCCGCTTTTTCATGGTCGCATAATATTATTATAACTATTTTCTTCCCCCGTTAGGAATTTCCCAGACAGGCCCCAGTAAACCAGAATCGATCGCAGAGAAGTTGCAAGAACTTACTACGGGGATCTGCGACTTCGCAATGCGGATACAAAAAAGAGACACCAGTAATTATTTGCGAGTGCTTAATGTCCGCAAACACGCACATCGCCAATAATTACCCAGGACTTTGCGAAGTGTATATTTTTAAGGTTATATAGACAGCCACAGAGCGATTTCGCAAAGCAGCGGTTTTTTGAAAGATTAAAAATATGCAAATGGGAATTAAGTTCACCTCCCATGGCAACTTAATGAATATACACATTTGTAATTACTGAATTACCCATTTAAAGGCATTCCTTTCATATTTCCCATTTTGATCAAATAAATGTAGTTTTGGGAATTTCAATGGAATGAATAAATGGAAAGCAATTTGATATATTTTTCAACATCCTTTTAAATTTTTTTCTAATTGATACAGCTGAAATTCTGGTATTCCTATAGACTGTAAAATTGATAATTATATAGAAATTATCGGTGCTTTTCGGGTTTGTTGGTCGTAGTCTCGAGGTAATTCTTCCTGACGTTTCGTCTACATCTGCAAGAGACATTTTTGAAGGTGTTGCGGTAACGGAGGAAGCGTTCGTTTGAGCCTAACTGATTCGGTGCCGTTGCTGATTTCTTCTTTTATTGTGCTTATTGTGCGTGACTTCATGAGGTCTTGATTTCGCTTGTTAACTGAATTCGGATATCTGTTTTTGTTTATTATTGTTTGTACCTGAAAAGGGTTTTGTTTTGGTCTCTCTGATTACCTGCCTCCAAATTTTATTCAAATTGAGGACTTCTTCCTTTTGAGTAAAACGTGGAGGCAGGTAATCAGAGAGACCTAAACAAAGCCTTTTAGAGGTACAAACAATAATAATCAAAAACAAGAACAGGTATCGGAATTCAGTAAACAAGCGGAATAAAGGCTTAATGAAGTCACGCCCCCTATTAGAGTAAGCATAATAAAAGAAGAAATCATCACAGGCACTGAATCAGTTAAGCTCAAACGAACGACACGGAACGCTTCGCCCGTTACCACACTGCCTTTGAAAATATCTAACGCAGATAGATGAAACGTCAAGAAGAATTACCTCGAGACCACGACCAACAAACCCGAAAAACACCGATCGTTCAGAGATTACTAGTCGTGAAAGTTTATATTCTCAGATATATAGAAATTACTGCTAGGATGCCATTAAACATTTACGTGAAGTGTTTAGGATTCAGGTACACACTCATTTCATTAGAGCTACATACTTTGCACATTGAAACAATATATTCTAAGACCTACCAGGAATTCCAATTTTTTTTCTATATCTATTACTAAGCCTATTAGTGGCTTGTCTTATAATTACTCCACATTTAAACCAAATGAGATCCACAACAAAAATATTTTATATTAATCAATTAATCAATTATTTATTTATTTATTTACTGATAATACACCTTCCAAACAGAACAAATTCGTATATCATTAAAATAAATTTTTACTGGGTGCGGTAAAAAAAATGTATAAATATCAAAATATTTATTCACACAAAATAACATTAAACAAACATATATACATAAAATATATATATAAAGAAAACAAACATAATTCTCAAATTTAAATAGTGACTAATGACTACAGCAATCAATGCCATTATAAATAAAAAAAATCCTCATTGCAGCCTCCATAAACCTGAAATGATAAGTTGCTATACTATTTTTAAGGTAAAGTTTGGGGAATACATTCAGTGCAGTTTTTCCATCCCCACTACATAGTCCTGAATGTTTCCCTTTTTTTTTGTGCTTTTCAAATAGAATACATGATTAAAAAGTATAATTATTTAGAGTTAAAGTAGAATACTTATATCTCAAACGCAGAATCAGAAGCCAGAAAATTTGGACATTTTTGAAATTATGAAGTGGGGGATGGCCCTGAAAAAATAATCAATTACTCAGATAGAATAAGCTGGTATTTTTAAATAGTTTCTAAAAATAAGGTTTCCAAAAAAACATTGGGCAACTCCTGATCTATCATGGAATATTTGTATTGATTGAAAGATTTATTTTGTAGAGGATATTCATTTCTTGACATTTTCTGGGTGATTTTTTAACTTTCTGAAAGTCTGAAAATGAAAAAATGTAAATTCAAGGATATCTGCACTAGACGGCAAATGAATCAATTTGCCCGATAAGCAACTCCGTTTACAAGTATGTTGTCTTGAATAAAATGAATAAATTTTGTTTTACATTCTGAATTTGCCTATCTGAAAAAAGTAAGTTCAAATTACCAAGAAATTCTTCTCTTTTTCAAAAAACGTTGATGTTTCAGGGACTATATCTACCCCTGTTATCAAAATCGCTCGTAAAACAATTTTTTCAGGTTTGGAAATGATAAGATCTTTTGACAAAGTCAAATGAAATCTAAAGAATTTTTTGGCAGTTTTCATTTGATTTTGTCAAAAAAGATATTATCATCTCCAAGCCTGATAGAAATTGACTATTCCTCAACGTTTTTTTAAGAAAGAATCAATTTTTTGGTTAATTTGATATTATTTTTTTCAGATAGGCAAATTCAGAATATGATACGTCAGTCTTGTAAATGCCAGAATCTTTTCGGGGCAAATCATTTGCCCTTATACACTTCTATATATCATGTTGAATTTACATTTTTTAATAAGTAAACTATGGAAGGGTAAAGCAACCAGATAACCATGTCAAAATATAATATTTTCATAAAAACAAATTGTGAATTTTTTATTGATATATTGAACGTTATTCACATCTCATCAGAAAAGAAAGAGTTCCAATTTTTATGTGATAGTCCAAATTATGAAAAGAAAAAATGATCATACTTCATAGAACTTGAGCTGAAAATTCAACTCGACCAAATTCTTGAAAAACAACAAAATATGTGTATTGAGACTCAGTTGTTCATCCTCTTCTGGGATCTCTCCTTCCTCTGCCTAGCATGCCTTAACCAGTCTTTCACGTGCATTTCGAATTCTTTACGGCTAATTCGAAACTGGCGGATTATGGCACCTATGAAAACAGATATCAGATATATATCTAAAACATACATGTAATTCTCTTGCAGGAATATTATATGCCAATATGGAAAGTTTTCTTTCCATTATAAAAGAAAGCACAAATATTAAGATAATGTGAAAAACGACGAGATCATAGGTAATGGCTCTCTAATTCTGACACCATTCAAAATCAAACAATTCCATTGACCAGAGTGATTGTCAACAACAACAATAACAACAACAACTAATTAGTAAAAAAATCCAATAATGGTATTAAAACTTCCTATGTATTTCTATATGTAACTATGATGAGTGTACCCCAAAAAATAGAAACATTCTCGCTTGAAAACAAATGGTTCACCAATAAAGAAGAACAATGTATCCATCCATTCAAACTTTTACCAAGTGATATTTATTGTAGTTCAAATAAATAAAGTACAAAGAAGAATATGAAAAACCCATTGATGATTTGAAATCTGTTCTTTTTTCACAGTCGAGAGAAAACATGTTTTCTCAAATTCAAAGCAAATTTTGATAGTTGTATCTTGAAGCATAATCATGAATTGTATGCATTTTTAAAAAATTTCCAAGTTCAATAGAATTATTAGATACTTTTGAATAATTCTTTCCTAAAGTAAAATGAATTTATTGCCCCTTCAATTAAAAATGGAACTAAATTAATTGCCTTTTACATTTCCTGAACTTCTTGAGACAATACACTAAATGTGCCTAATAGAATTCATGTTTCCTTCCATAATACAAACTGTGGAATGCACTCTCCAATGGATCGTTCACTTAGATCTATCAATGAGAAGAATCAATATACTACAAGTATAACCTTATCTAAATTCAAGTGTCTTTTAAGAGAAATAGATTTTTGTTTGAAAAAAAAGTGTTCCTTTGTTCCTGTCTAAATTTAAGTCTTTTGAGAGGAACATTATATTATAAATGAAACAAATATTTCTTTTTTGTATTCTCTCCTTTATTTATAGTTATACTTTTCATATTTTACTAGTCATTTATCTCTATATATCAGATTGTAGTCTAAAATTTAGTTTAGTTCTTATACCCATTTCATTTGTTTCAGTTTCACTCGCGTTTTATTTTTATTTGTATATATTATTAACTAACATTTGCTTTTTATACATCAAATGTTGATTGTACTCAAATAAATTTAAAAAATATTCTCAATTTCAAAGAGTAATTTTCATTAGCTTCTTGACTCCTCGGAGCGGTCTGTGTGGGAGATATCAGGTCACCTACTTTTGTAGAATTTACTCACTGTATACGCAATCCATTATTGCTAGTTTTTGGAGTTCAAAATTGTGTTTTGCCTCCGTCCAGCTGCACAACTCTGCCAAATCATTTGTCATAAGCTTCTTAAGAAGTTGCTGGGTGAAATCTTTCCCAGAAGAACCCCCAATGGAAAACAAAACATATATCTGAAAAATAATAAAGTGGTAATCATGAGTAAGATAGTTTCGCAAACATATTTTTATACTAACCAATGAATCTTTTTGCGTCTTATTTTGAATCAGGCTTTCTAAATGTACCATATCTTCAATGGATTTCATTGGTAATTGATTTTTGATGGTATCTGCATCATCACTGTTTCCAACAGTATTTCCATTATTTAAAGAATCCTTTAACTCTTGGAAATTCAAATTTAACTCTGTTATCAATCCAATAACAACGTCTAATTTCTTAGAACAGGTAGTATGGCTGGAACCTGAAATTTATTTTAAAATCAAGAAACACTGTTGTAATCAACTGGTACTTGAGTACTTTTTCTTTTTACTTTCATTCGTAACTCTAAAATAATTTGAATAACTAATTCTCTAATGTCAAGTGTTTCATGAAATTGACATTATGATAGAAGTGGTAGTGACCAAAATTTCAAGTAAATATGCAGATATTCAATTAAAATCACCTGTAAGAAGTTCCGCAGTACCAACAGTCGTCTCTGGAAGAGGTGTATGTAGGTTTCCTCTGCTGCTACCTCACCTTATGTTTGTTTAATGTTTATAATTCCATATATTTTACAAAAAGGCCGGTACATATGCAACGTTCATTATAATTACATTACCACTACGTTAAGAATAGTTAACTAGCTATAGTGCTCGGAAAACCAACGAACAAAACGGTACCATTTCTTGTGAAAATGTAATTCAGTTACAATTATATTGCAATGTAACGAAACTGTAGTTTAAAATGAACTATGCATGGCATGTTCCAGCCTGAAGTAGACAAATTGAACTCCTTGTATTACAATGAATGCATTCATGCAGACAATTAACAATTATCAATCATCAAGTAACAAGTAGAAGTTGGCCAACTTTATCTTACGAGATTTTCTTCTAGTGCGCAACTAGTACGCAGATTATCGTGGATTGGTCAGTATAATGACGGAAAGCATCGAAAATCAACAAAAAAAATGCTTGAATAGCTTCCATTTCAATGATAATCGTGAATACACAAAATTGATTATAAACATGTGGAAATCGAATAGAATCTGAATGTTTAAACAGTTTCCACGACAAAGTGAGTTTAACCCAAATGGCACGGATCTGCTTTGTGTGCATGCTCACTTGTTCCTTGGTAATTGTTAATTTGGGTACATGAATGCAGCATTTTCAATACTTGCTAATTGATAATTGTTAATTGATAATTGCTACTTGATAATTGTTAATTGGTGCTGCATGAATCCTTACTAACTAGTTGTTTATTAATTAAGGGACTGATGAACTATTCACGAAGCATATAAAATTCACAACGTTTATAAAGTAACCACATCAATAATTATTGTCAGCAGTAACGATCCAAAAGTTAACCAAATAAAGCACAGCCGACTTAATCTCCCGCCAATAGGTTTGTTTTGGTTCTGAAAATTATCAGTCCTGGGACGTCAGGATCATGCGCAGTTGACGAGAAGTGTGCTCTTTAGATTATATTTGCTCACTTTTTGTCAACTGTGCATGATCCTGACGTCCCAGGACTAATAATTTTCAGAACCAGAACAAAGCCAATGTCATTGAAGAAGACAAGAGACAAGAGATCTACCGATGCCAAATGTCTGCCATTTGCCTCGCCGCACTGGTGTTGCCGGTTCTTTATTCTTTTTTGCTAGGTTCGAGTTGCCCGATCGAGCGAGCAGGGCATTCAGTGCACTAGTGGGGCTTTTGATGCCATTGAAAACAATGAAACACAGTTTGCCCCGACTTTCAAAAGAAATGCAATAAGGTTATTTGGAGCGCGCCCGAATCGTTTCGGGCGTCAACTCGAACTGCCCCCGGACTCCGATGATTAGAAATGTTTTATAGAATCGAAATGTCATATTCGAAATATCGGTACTATGCTTCCCATTTCTAACGTTCGAATATGACGTCACATTCTCGACACATTTCGATGCTATGAAACATTTCTAATCATCGGAGTCCCAGCCCTGGGCTTAAAGTTTTAGTTTAGTGTCTTCTTGAAAAAGTCGCCCGATCACAATCCACAGAACTTCTTGTTTAATATATTATTGAAAATTCAATTAATATCACAAAATGAACGTTTATATAAAATGTGGCATGGTGGTAACATTGTGAAGGTCGTAATCACTTCTCTAGAACGCATTGATTTGAATTGCGTTTGAACGCTGCTTTGCGAAATCACAAGGTCAATATTTATTGCATATTATTGTCCCCAGTGCGAAATCGCTGGTACTTATGCTGACATCGAAATGAAGATCTATAATGAGATATTAAATTGAATTCCCTGCGACTTACTGCGACTTCGCTGGTTGACTGGGGCCCGATACTTCCGGAGGGCGCGCTGGATCATTTATCCCAATAACCACTCCCCACTCCGTGGGGTAAGTGACTATTAGTCCGAGAATCATGTGCCCTGAGCAGGCGGAGTGAAACAAGAATTACGGCCTTCTGCATTCCTCCAGCTAAGATTTCTGCCATATCACGGCAAGCCTGTATGATTTTCAAGTTTGAGAGCAGTGTGTCCATCATTCCACCAAGGACCCCTATTATCAGAACCACCATTTTGACAGAATTGGTTGGATAAAGCCTGCGGAGTTCAAAGAGAAGATCTCGATATTTAGTCCGTTTTTCCTCCTCTTTTTGGACGATGTTCGTTTCGCCAGGAGCTGAAAACTCAATGACGAAAATCGTCCTACTTTGATGGTCAAGGAGAACTACATCAGGCTTATTGGCTTGTATTTGCATGAGGGTGGGGAATGGGTAGTTCCAATATATTCGGCACTTCTCATTCTCCACAACGGACTCAATATCCCCCGGAGCATAAGGCAACACCGGTGTCTCGTCTACTCCGTACGAGTGTCGTAGTATATAGGCTGAGACCGCATAAGCTGGACAAGCTGACAGCAAATGCATATTATGGTCTCAGCTGCCCCACGCGACTGCGATAGACGAGGGTGTTGAAGACACCATCCTGGCAGGCCATTAATTATGAATCCCGTTTCCGACTTCAGCCCACTTGACCTGAGAAAAGCGAAGGTCAGGTTTCTGGATAAGCCAAGGTCTTCAATGTTCTTGAAGAAGACCCCATGCATTGGCTTATCCCTATGTAGCTGTAGGAGCCTGTCACACTCCGCAGCTTTCACGTGGGCTTTTTGCTGAACGGGTTCCAACTCGGTGACAGAGTTTGGGTTCGTCCGCTCAGTGTCAAATACGAGACCGAGTTCATCGGCTGCACGGGTTGCTGCCTTGAAAAGAAATGATCCAATCCTTGCTTTTTCGTGATCGCATACTAAGCAGAGAAGGGGATCTGAACTCCTGATGACTTTACAGGCTCCATCCAGTATCATTCTGTTGTGTAGACACTCCAAACTCAAAAGTCCACGGCCTCCCCGTTGTCGGGGAAGTATAACCGTGGAACAGTCGATTTAGGATGCAAGCTCCTACAGTTCGATTATTATAACTTTACACAAGCGTCATCAATTTATGATCGAAGAAATCACACACCCTCTATCGAACATCTCTAACAACCGCTATGAGCGAATCAAAGTTCGTTAACATTTATCTTCTAAGCTAAGAATTATGGTATTGTGATAATCGATTATAACTCAAAACAGTGAAAAGAGATAGCCATAAAACCGACAGTCTTTTACATTTCAACTTACCAAACATTTGTATTGGCTAGTGGCTAGCGTGTACCATCAATTGCGTCATTGTTTTCTGTCATTGGGGTACTGTTTGTCGCCAGTTTTACTTTGTTTTGCAGTCGAATATATTATAAAAACAGTTTTTTTTAAGCTAAACGTCTCTTGGAATCATTACTTTCAAAGTAAGTACAATACAATGTGTTTTATTCACTAATAATCTTCAAAATTTTTAACCTCACAATTGACATTTGTGACTATATAATTCCGCATTACCGGCACAGATTACATAGTATGTAATCTGTGCTACCGGGATAATAACACAATTATTCATAGTGTGGAAACCCTATTGAGAGACAAAAACATTACCTAAATCTATAAATACAAGTCAAAAACATTCATAATATATTTTAATTCTTTTTTAGATTATGCCTGGAACTATTAATTGATGTGAAGTTATCCACGGTTTTCCAGCCACGCTTTTTACTTCTTGGGAGAATTTGCGTGCGGCCGGATTGCAGCGTTGCCAAGTTTTCCAAAAATCCTAGGCCTAACTTTAACGCATATTTTTTAAATATGTTTAGCACAAATTCATTATTGTTGATTATTTTTTTCAGTGCCTTCTATGGATTTCCAGGATCAACAATTAGTACAAAATTTAAAATTATATCTGCCAAATTGTTACCAGTATTCCAACGTGAAACCCTTATAAATCACTCAAAACAAGAAAATCGTAATTCAATTATTAAATAAAAGAATTTTCGCTGAAAAATAATCAACAATAATGAATTTGTGCTAAACATATTTAAAAATATGCGTTAAAGTTAGGCCTAGGATTTTTGGAAAACTTGGCAACGCTGTAATCCGGCCGCACGCAAATTCCCCCAAGAAGTAAAAAGCGTGGCTGGAAAACCGTGGATAACTTCACATCAATGAACTATTTATTCTACACTCACAAGCACAACAATTTGTGTTGAACTTGTGCGAGTACTTTAAAAGGGAAAGAGTGAATGGTGGACCTTTTTTACCACTTTCATCTGTTCAAGAGGTAACAATTAAAACCACAAAAGAAACATCATAACTTTTCTTTACTGTATTTTAGAGAGTTGCAGATGCACTTAAAATATCTCGAAAAATGGTGTACAAGTGACATGACTTCAAATGTTCCAAAGTCACCCGGACGGCTCGAGTTATTAATTTATCCTCGATCGTGTGAAGGATACACAAACTTGAAGGAAATTTTGGTTATCAATTTGTTTCACTAGAGTTACAAAAGTGATTACCTGTAGAGGAATATACAAATCAAAAGTTGAATTTGGGGCATTTACAGAAGGTGATTATTGAACTTTGATTTTTGTTCAAAGATATGAATAGAATATTCATAAAATCTGTTGTGGAATCATCTGTGCCTGAAAGACAAACTTTAGTCGCTATTATGCATCGTTCAAGTTAACCTCTTGGGAGGTATTCATGTTGAAAAGGGGAACATTCTCCATGAAAATTGAAAAATGTGACTTTTGTAATTACTACTACTACTTACTACTACAACTATAGATATTCTGAAAAGAAAAAAATCTGAAAGTGAAAAGTCACATTTTCATTCAGATAGTGATTTTTCAAAATTATCTCTAATAGAAAAGTCATTAAATAATTAGATAGGGAGAATGTTATTCAAAAATATCACTCACAGAAATCGTTCATTGCATTGGAGCAAGATTCGCTTCTCTCGCATTTAATCCCCATTGCATTTTTGTCGACAAAAATCTATTTCGCTTTGCCATGCTCATCAGGAAGAATAGAAGACTTGGAAAGCAGGCTCTTCAGAAGCAATTTTACACATGAAGGATGAAGTAGGTATAACAATGCAAGTGTTGCAAAAAATCACAAAAATTACTTGTCTTTCTGAAAGCAGTTCCGAAGGCAGTTTGAACATTTATAGTGAAATCAGTAGCAGTTTTAGACATCTACTGGATATTACATCGTGCCTAGTTATTCGTAAAGAAGGTGGTTTCTTGTTGGGACTGTTATGTAGTTAATTACACTAGAAAACGTAGTTTAATGTTTTTATGTTATTTTCATTTGTTGATGATGGAATTCACATTAATCTTTCACAACTATCGACCATAAGCAATCGAACCACCAATGGGATATAAAATCATGCATATTGTAAGGTGCACGATTTGAAAAATTGATGAGAGGAAAGTTTGAATTGAAAATTATATCATTTTTCTGACCACCCTGTATAACTTTCGAAGGAGATGAGTATATCATATGATAGAATATGCTACCGACTACCAAGAGCCTTGAATGATTTCATAAATTCTTCGTAGTATGAACAATGGGTCTGTCTTCAAAAATATCTGCATTTAAAGAAAAACTGGTATAACTTGGCAACGCCTGGTGGCAACGCCTTGTCGGATTTTCAAAAATAAGAAACTAATAATTAGCCTAAATGAATGAGAATTCAGATGTGTTGAAATATATGGGGTGTTCCATTTAAAAAAAGGGGTGTTCGATTTTATGAGCTTTTCTTGCGCCCCTCGTATAAAAAATAACCATTTCTGAAGTTAGTTCTCATAATGCAATATGATGTGAAATAATATTTTGAAAATTCCTATTGGTTCACTGGTCACAGGGACACACGGTATATGGACTTTACAAGGCAAAATGGCTAATGATATGTGAATGTTTATTTATTTATTTATAGAAAACATACAGGACTAGCCTAATTACATGTTTCCTAACTAAATACCAAGTGTTTTCATTGAAGGAATTATAAACATAGATTCAATAAAGAAAATAAAAGATTATGAAAAAAGGAGAATAGTAATAGAATATGATAAATCAACACTACGATGGACAGCAAGAAGAATGATCAAATTGACATTTATTTTGTGAGCTGACTACGATTACGAATATACTAGAGAGCGCAGGGACTTGGCGAGAGTATAGAAGGATTGATTACAATTAATTTTTAATCAATAATTGCTAGACCAGAAACTTCATTTTTGAATTTATGGAGGGAAAAAATCAAAAAACCTAGTTTAATGGTTCCAGCATATTTGTTACACAAAGATAGTATGTTTCCAATCAGACAAGTTTCTTTGGTAATATGGAAAAGAGTTGATTTAGGGCGAAGTCCAGGAGCAGGGATATACAATTTTATTTGAGACAAGAGATATTCACATTCAATATAGTTGTTGAGGAGCTTATAAACAAAGGTTATTCTATGGAAAAATCTTCGATGTTCCAGCCGAACTATGTTGAATTCATCACGGATTGGTTGAACTGATTCAAAAACAAAATTAATTTTATATTTCTTATCATAGATCCATTTGAGGAATTTGTTTTGAACAGTTTCTAAGATCTTCATATTTTTTTTTCTCAACCTATACCGTCTTCACTCCTTCCAACGTGGTACAATATCTTCAGCTTTGAACATTTTTAGAGCTACAAATTATAAAAATATTAAATAACTATGTTTTTTAGTGTATTTCTTTTTGTTTTCTTGAATCATTCTTTTTCAGAAAACTTCGATTTTGCTACTGATAAAGGAAAGATGTTAAGAGTCAACAGTTTTTCTCCCGACACTAACGGTAAACAAATATTTACCGAAAAATTGACTCACTACATTATTTATTGCAAAGGTAAGCGGATGCGGGTTGTGTCTAATCTCATGATTTTTCTAATAATCGTTCCAGATAACCAATTCAGTCCCATGCTAAGCCCAACTTCTGAAGAATTCGAGGAACTCATGTTATACCAGCAAAGACGATCTTCTCAACTAAAGGTAAGACATTCATTCAAAGTCACAGGCGTAACTTACAGATAATAATGTCTGTTCTTGACATGCACAGACGTACCTATATTATAAGCGTGTGAGACTTATAAGTAGTCAAAAACTCTTGGATTATCTGAATGTCCTTTTATCACTATCACTACATAGTATTGAAATAAAAATGCACTTAACTATAATTAGCTGATTTATTTCAACTCATACACTGTAACTTTCAATTTATTTCATACATTTATTAATAGTATCACTGTAGCAAACCCTATTTGCGTACTCTCGAACTAACTATATCTGCAAATAACTGCCATCAAATGTTGAGCGGCTTATATTTATACCGATTTAGTAGGTTTCTATAGGACCATTCTCAAAACGTCGAGAGGCGGCATAAGAGATCACCATTTCGAATAGTTCATAACAGTCTGTGACTCGATCTAGATGTTTCTTTCGTGTTTCTTATCTCTTAAGTCATGCAGGCATCGTGAATAAGCAGAGGTGATGTTGAAAACAAGACACATGCGTCAGGTCCGGCTCCAGAATTGTTAAATTGTCCCCTTCTCGAAGACGTTTCGTCCAGAAATGTCATTCTTATATTGGGACGATATCTGCAAGATTCCCCATATCTGCACCGCGGAGTTCAATGAAAGTAACACTCCACCGTATTCGTGTTGGGTCGTGGAAATTTCGATACCACTGGATCTGAATATCTTCTTCAACGTTTCAAAAAAAAAAAAAATTCAAAATTGTTTCAAAATTGTTTTTTCCGTTAACCAGCTGTCACCCCCCTACGAACGACAACCCTCAGAAGTAGAAACTTGTGCGAGCTAAGGATTAACGAGGTCTTACCTTTTAACGTGCGATTCCTAGAACGAACGTACTTCTTATCTTCTTATAATTCTCCAATTGAGCCTATTAATTCCACGGGACAATTTTGAGATTGCTTGGTCCACAAGATTCTGGTCCAGCATCATGGTAATTTGCCAGATGTCAGCCTCTTCTGAAAGAACATCGTGATTCTCCGCATCGACCCGTGCCAGTTGTTGTGGCTTCCAATTATCTATTATCTAATTAAATTTCTTATTAATTATTTGTTTCATTTCTGAATAACCCACTTTGAAATCAAATGTGAAAAATTCAGGATATCTTCTCAAAACAATCATTACTTGAACTTGTATCTATCCTTAAAAGAAATACATGAATATTTCATTACATCAAAAAATAGAAAAAACTGTCGAATTTCTGAACAATATAACATAAAAGATATGTACTTTATCTTCAAGTACTTAGTAAAGTGAAATTAAGTATATTTAACATTGACGCAATATCTCGGGGTTCTCAATAAGTGATATATTCTTTAAATAACATCCCTTCATTCCATCAATTATGACACAAAAAGAAGTCCTACAAACCTATCAACAGTTAACATAATAGAAGAGTATCATGACATAATTGACAAAAGGCAAGTTGGGATAATGAAAAACGGATTTCAACATCTTATCGTCCTTATCAACCCAATACAATCCAACATCTACCACAAATCAACACCTACCGTAAAGATTCATGAAGAATAACTTCAATACAAAATTTAGAATTTTTCAATTTCGACACAATCCAACTATGAACACTTAGGAATAATAGTTGGTTTGGTCACATCTTCATTTTAGGTATAGGGTATAAGGTCTATAATTACGAATTTCATTTTATATAATTTAAGAGTTTCATTTTATATAATTCTCGACTAACCTTGTATATTTTTTTTCAAAAAACAGTTTAAAATTAATTCATCATGGTTAATCAATACTAGTTGTACAAAACATTAACTTTTAAGAAGCTTCCCTATGAGCAACATTACTTTAAAATTGAGCGTATATCTGAGTAAACTTTTTTTATAAACTTTAATTACTTCAGAGCATTTCATAATATCTGGAGGAATGGCTTATCAAATTATGAGGAGTAATAAGGGATTTGGTATACTTCTACTTTTCTGGAGAATTGCGTTTCATATTTCTTGATCAATGATCTTCAAATTATTCAGAGAAATATATTTATTACCTTTATTGCCATGAGGAGAAAATAGCATATCATTCATCTTTCAGAAACGTTCCATAGGAAAGCCTAGCAGAGGATCATCAACCAGTTACGACTCAAAATCAAGAAGGATCAGTTCATCAAGCCACATATTGAAAAATTAACATGTCATTGTATTTCAATAAAAATAAATAATTACAGTTTACTCTTAGGATCAGCATTACAATCTTCGTTGAATTCTTTCTCCCATTCACAAACTTTTTTTTCAGTCAAATTGTAAAATTTTCCATGCCTGCCGAGACCTGAAACAAATCTTTTTGCGCCTCCTAGTATACCACTAGCTGATAATTTCTTGGCATTATTTTGTTCTTCTTTGAGCAGATCTTCGTAAACTCCTTTGAAAGCAGCATTGTATGTTGATTCTCTGTCGATTTCAAGACATTCTTGTGGAAACTTAACCAATGAAGAAGCCAAGTTTATCGATTGCCCCAATGCTGTAAATCATAATTTGTAAGTCAAAGTGTGGGTTAGATATTTTTGCGTCACAATATTCAGTTTCACCTCTAAATTTTGAAAAAAATTTTGAGAGATGGAAAAACTCATATTTTTTTAATTTTACTAGTCTTCAAATATAAACAAAACAGTGAATCACATGTATGAATAATTGGACCCCTTAGTGCTGAAACAATTTAACAATTTAAAAACACGATAATGATGAATGAAAATTCATAAAATCAATTTTATACATTCTGAACTGTACTAAACTCAGAGAAAGTTCTATTATGAAATGCATAAATCGGCTTACACCTAGGTAATGAAAGAGAAAAATTATATATGCAATTCAAAGTACTCAATAAAACGTCCTACAGTACGTTCATAACTAAAATATGTTTTATGGAGTTTTATATTTTTGTTATGACATATTCTGTACTTCAAGTGTTAATATATTATAGAGCTTGATCTTAATCTGTTTTTAAAAAATATGACTGCTTTATACAGGTTTAGTAGAATATATACTTCTCATGTGACTGTTGCATACCCTAATATTTGTAATTTAATATTAAATCTTGAGGTACTCCTCACAGAAATTGTAGTTCATCACTGTGGGTTGAAACCTATCATCTAAATATGATGTTATTATTACCAGACAAACTCCTCTAATACCATGAAATTAAGTTTACTCATTAAAGTATGGTAAAACTGCCACATTTGGTTTGATCCATGACTTATGGAAAAGGCCAACAGTATCGCCAATGAGATACCCATCGAATCAGCAAATAAATTCCATGAACCTACCTGTCCCACATGCAACAATTCTATTGGCAATTCCCCATTCAAAAGCTTCATGTGCGTTGAGAGACCTTCCAGTTACAATCATATCCAAGGCTCTGGATAAACCAATCATGGCTTGTAATCGAACAGTTGCACCCCCTGTTACAGGTATACCTGCAACAAAAATTTGAGACAAATGTTTTCATCAAATTCTCTCAAAATGTTTACCAAATCTTCTACCAGACAAACCCAGTACAGCTGTCTCTTCCATAACCCTTAAATCACACATCAGAGCAAGTTCTAAGCCCCCAGCTACTGCATAGCCATTTAAAGCAGCTATCATAGGTTTTTTTGCATGATTTGATATACCCTACAAATGATATTGTACCAATACTACATTAGCATCACTTGTATCAACATACCATAAAACCATTTCCCAACAAGTTTTGTACTTCATTATCATTTTCAGCATCGGCTAATTCTTTCAAGTCAAATCCAGAGCAAAAGTTGCCCCCATTTCCATATAACACAGCAACATAGGAATCATTATCATTCTCAAATTCTTGTATTGCCCTTTTGATAAGTATGGCAGTTTCCAAATTCACACAGTTTCGTTTCGTGGGTCTATTTATACCTATTGTAGTTATTGCACCAACTTTTTCTACAATTACATCTACAAAATTAATTTGGAAAATATTCCTGTTTTTGAAATATATATTCCATAGATACCTACTTACAATTATTATCGTTGGAAGTATGCATTTTTCGAGGTAGTAATGGTAAAATTTTAGTAACCATTAATTTCGAAAACATGATTCGAAAAATATTTGTTGAAAACCAATAAGAGCATTATCAATTTAAGAAAAAAATAGATTCCACACTGTACCAATAAGAGCCTGTGGGTGTATCAACAATATTCAGTTGAAATATGTTCATATCATAATTTTCAAAATCCAAAATTCTTTTTTTTTAGGAAATATGTATGTACATTTGTTCGTGGTTTAATAAACTAGGTTAAGTCAACCTGGCTAACCAAAAAACAAAAAACGCCAAAACTGAGGCCCTCGGCGCTCGCAGCCAGACTTATTTTGTCTACGGCTCGCACCCTATTTGCGATTCGCTTCAACAGTCAGACGTCATAGTCATAAGCTGCGTTTTATTGGACCTCATTCCGATACCGGTTTGATGGAATCAATTGACATATGACACGAATACAATGATAAGAATGTCAGAACTGACAGATAAATGACAATTCATTCCCAAACCGATATCAGAATGGCGCCAATAAAACGCAGCTATAGTCATAGGCAAACACTGGGGTGGATAGTGGGATTCAGTGTACCATTGAATTCTATAGTCGACGTTACGTCTCATTTTCTCCCATGAATTCAACGAAAACGTCATTTCACTTATTTCACCGACTACCGACTGTAGCATTCTATGATTTCTATGGTACACGGAATTCGGAATCCCACCCCTGACCTGATTATAAATATCGATTGAGCAAAAAATGCAATGGACATGTTTAAATGCATTCAAAATAAAGAGAGCGAATTACGTCTCAAAATAGAGTTTTAATTATATATAACCATTTATGATAGATGCAAATATTGTCCTTCGTTGAATTCATGGGAGAGAAAGAGACCATAACTGTCGACTATAGAATTCTATGGTACACGGAATTCCACCCCAGCTACAAGGGTGTTATTCCGTGAACCATAGAATTCTATAGTCAACAGTTGTTTCTTTCTCTCAGAGACTCGGAGACGATCGAAGTGACTGAAATTTGTAAAGATGAGTCGTCAAAATTGTTGAAGTAATGCAAAACCAAGTTGAGCCAAAATGTATGCTTTTCATCAATGTGATATGCAGGTACGAAAAACTATTCGATTGTATAGCCATTCGTACAATTGTATATAGCCAGGAGCAGCCCTGCCTTCAAGGCAAACATGTCTTCCTGGACAATTTTGATTCACATTTAAAGTTAAATTTATTATTCTTTACGTATAATTATTATTGCTTTGTCCATAAGATTTTTTGTATCATTTGACAATATAGTTCTTTGATTAGCTGATTGATAGATACATATGCCTACTCATGCTGGGTTTTTGAAACATGACCTGTGGCTCAAAACGCCTTTTACTTAGGTTTGTATGACAAGAGGATATATTTTATTTGATTCTTTAATAATTTTGTCAATAGTATTGCTGATTGAGTTTTTCCAATAATCCCGAAGTATTTTTCACTTCATCTTTTATCTCATACAGGGTGGGTATGCATATGTATCGAAATCTACCTTTATGACGTATTTGGGGTTAGACGTTTTTCTCCATTTAGGTAGATACATCCCAACACACAATTCTACATGACATATTTTTCATCATGAAATTAGTTTCTGAGGCTTCGAATGAAGTCGGTGGACCGCCAGTACCAGTCCAGTCGAGATGCTTTCTGTAGTTCCTAGTTCCTATGGCTCTGATGCTCATTTTCTTAGTGGGTGCTGGAGTATTATTGTGGCATACTTATAAGTTTTATTCTCAATAAACAAATAAAAATTGCATCTGTCAATTGTCACATTGTCAATGGTGAATGGACAATGATTCAAGGCAGGAAATTTTGTCGACCAATAAAATTCATTCTTAGCACACAAGTGACGCGCGCATATCTTTCACCTGCACAGGTAATTCTGGAAAGGTCTATTGCTCATTATTTTGTGAAAATTTATGCTGAATATAGGATGAAGATAAAACTGTAGTCTAATTTCCACTAAGACTTCATGCACCATTTTCAAGTATTACTGACTTTCTGACTGCATAAAACTCCCTAATATAATAAACATGTAAGTGTCCACAACCATTTTACTATTAAAAACCAATAAAACCTTTCTTGTTTACACTTGCATTTGCAGCATTATTTAAAATAAAAATTAATATTGGCTCAGTTAAATTATTTCTTACATTAATAAATGCATTAATATACTCAATACTGAAATCATGTTTTTTTTTTTGTAGCAAGCAATTGACATTCAAGTTAATCACAAATTGAAAGTGTGTGGGATAGCACACAAATTTTTTGAGTACTGTATTCTTTAGTCACTTCTGCCGCCCCAGCGTTCTCTGATACATATTCGCCGGTTAGTTATCCTGCAATTTGATGTGGCATAACTAAGAGATGCTAGAAGACCCGAGCGATATCTGCAAATGGAGATCTCAACCGGACCTTCGGCTATACTAATAATTCTACTGCTACTCAAATTTACTCGTATATTTTACACTAGCGCCTCTAGCGACCGACGACGGTGAATTGATTTTGTGTTCCCCATTTTAAGGGCAACCACTAGTCGCGATATGATGGAGGCTATATGCGATATAAGCGACATATGGTTAATTTCTAGGGGCATTACTCAGCAGGACTCGTCTCCCTTAGTGCTAACTGGCTACGTCCCAAGATATAGGGCTCATAGCTTATTTATCAGCCCTAGTCGAGACAATATAATTATAATAAAGATTATTAGTTTCATCCACTTATAACTTGAGAAAAAACTCAATTTTTCCTCCGTTTATTGATATCTCTCAAGGGTTTGAACTGGATTTTTTTCCTGACAAACTCCGTAATTTAGGTAAATCTTCGGTTATAGTAAGCAATCAAATTTCAAAAAAAAATGCTTCTTACATAGTTTGGTCTCTTAAACAAAAAATACAAATGAAATATTTGGCAGTCACGAATATTTTCGAAAATATTGGCCCACTTTTTTGTGAAACTTCACTACCTGACAGATAAAGTTTCTGTTATTGAGAATACACACAATTTGTTTTTCTTTCAGTCAAAACACCACACACGCCCATATTTACTTGGTTTCAGCACTTTTTAGGAGGAAAAATATTATTTTTAAAAAAAGTCACCCTTCTTCGAAACGTAAACAAATCATTCGCATTTTCTTGTTGAACACTGAATATCTGGTAATTTTTGTTTATGCAATGGTGGCAACGGGATTGGAATTGTTCGGGTTTCGTCGGGTCTAGTCGGTAATACTTACTGTTCACACTCTCAATGATCCAAAAGTGTTACTATTGGTTGATTATTTGAAATTGACCAATAGGAAACCGGAGGTAACATTATCGGATCATCGTATCGTCGGATATCGTGAGTGTGAACAGTAAGCTTATGCAAGGTAAAGGTAAGTTTATCGGGCTCGGCCTTGAAATAAAATACCTGACTCACGTAGTTTTGTCTCCCGAACACGAATCCGAAGACCATAGTCCTAATTATTTATCGTAAAAGAAGGGGACACAACCTAACCTAACTAAACTAGCTACCCAAGCTGCTAGTAATCCGATCACTAATGAAAAAGTGATATCAATGAAAATGATCGCTGCGCTCGTACTTTATAAATCACCAAATGCCTCTGGCGGTAGGAATGTGAGCTAGAAAATGCCAATTATCACTCAAAAATAGGTCCATATCTCCGCAATTACTTGAGACCGCCAAAAATTTTATTTGAAAGTTTTGTTCAGAAGATCAAATTACGTGAGTTCAATTTTTTTTTTTTTTTTCAATTTGGATGCTTACGTTATATTCCGCTGAATTTCTTTAATGCATTCAGAAACACCTTGTATATGAGTACTCTTGTTTTAGGTAGTATGATAACATTTCATAAATATATGTGACACAGTTGTAGAATTTTCAATGATGAATTCATTTCTCTTTTTTCAAGTTAGTAAGGGTATTAATTTTTGTCCATCAGTCTATGAAATGAAGGACTGTATTTACATTTCGTAATAACCAGTTCTTGTTTGTTATATGAAAATAAAACTTTCTGTTCAGGTAACATAAATATATATATATATATTCCATATCTTTTTGCTATAAATATCAAACAATTTTTAAACGAATACAATTTTTATCTTAACACTGTTCTTTAAAACTATGTCCGTACATTTTATCACAAATTCTCGATTATTATCACATTCAGTTATTAAAAACTCAACATGTAAAATGGTTTAGGACTAAAACATAAAATGTATAAATCAGCAATAGCATTAAAAAAATAAATTAACAAATAATAAGTACATCACATGTATCGGAGCTCTACTGCAAAATTATGGATTATAATAATTATTAACAATAGGCTCCAAATTAACCACAGAAATAATTAAAAATTGTTTTGTCATATCAAATAATGATTTGCAGTATTTCCCTACTCAATCTATTCATGAAAATGGTTTGATTTGGAAAAAAGGAATATAAAACAAATACATAATATTAAACATCAGCTATGTATTCAAATATTAACCCATAAGCCATTCTTTATAGGTAGCCTTGATTTTTGATATTCATTACCAAATGCGTGTCTTTACCATTTTCATCAGTGGAAGACAAAAATGATACAGGACAAAACCGAAAACCAAGCAATTAATTACAAAATAGGATTTATGTAATCTTTCCATTTGTAGAGCTTTGCACTTTGAAGTTCAATAAAACTATCAAAGAACCATCAGCAAAAAGATCATATGCTTAACTTGTAACCTTTGCAATTACGCTTTATATAATGTTCCGTAATTTTTCTCACGATTCTTGCCCCTTTTTTCCCATCTGCTGCCTTTCATTGCACCTCTGTGATTTTATGTCTACCCCCGGGCTCGTTTTTCTGTGGGTTTCCAATCTGATTAAATTTTCATTGGGTTCGTCTTGCCTTTTAAAACCCACAATCATTTCTCCTTTTTTGCATTCACTTTCTCATTTCGTCATACCTCTTTCCACCTTTTGCTCAAATAATTCTATTATTATTACTTGAAAGATTCCACTTCTTCAAATTCATAGCTGTCTACTACCATTTTTTTTATTATACAGGTGATACCTAATCATTTCATTAATCCAAGAATTTATAGTATGATAGATGGCAATCCACAGGCGTGAGATAATTTCGAACGAGAAATTTGGACCATCTCTATGTTCTTGAATAGTACAAAGTCAGCTGCTATGGTCGTTGATGTGAAATGTTTCGGGGAAATCAGATTGTGTGTGATACACTCCTCATCCAAATCCAAACCAGACACATTCCATTAAAATACTCAATATTCTATGGAATAACGGATCAATAGGTATACTTAATAAACTACTAAACTGGCACAACTTAATAAATACGTGTAGTTTGAAAATTACTTTTCAAATCAAGTCTTCTCCAACTTTAACAAAGTTGTGATCTAAAAGTTCTCGAGCCGTCGCTCTTTCCTTCGGATCGTGTTTGAAACACATATCCAAAAAGTCCAAGCCCTCATCTATAATATCATCTGGTGGGTCTGGGCTCTGTCCCATGCCTACTTTGAACATTATTTGAAAATTTGAATCGTACTGCGCCCAAGGCCGCTGAAAAAAAGAACATTTGAGTTTCTGGCAATATACAACAAAATCAACAAGACAATTTCAAAAAAAATGATGATTTTACTGAATACTGCATTAGTAAACATAAGAAGTATGTGTGCATCGTCTTGCAAAATATGAACTCCAATCCGACTCGATATTCATCACTGTCTCAGGGATCCATGCGATAAATTTAATGAGACATTAATTATTCTCTACCTGTAATGCCTTGAAAATTGCTTGGAATTAAAGGTACAGTGATAGGATATAAGAAATCCATACATTGTATCGAAAATAAATACATACAAGATTATTTACGTAGGCCGTGCATTAGAAGGTTTTCAACTTGCAGTTGGATTCAAAACTTGTTATTGTTATGATCAATCTTGTCCGTTCTACCTAAAATATTTTCAGTCCTACAGCTATACAGGGTATGCCAAAAGTCCGTACCAACTTTCTTATTTTAAATGGAAAACTACTTTTTTTCACACTGTTCGATTTGCCTTCTGATTATGAGTTAAGATAACATGTTTTGTTAATTTATCTATTACAGTTTTTGATATGTTTTTCCATTTTACTGAAAGAAATTACCGCCGTAGAAGTTTAGGAAAAAATGTGAATCTCTCAAACCGTTCCAAATTAGGGCACCAAATTTGTGGAACAGTCAGCCGGTAGTTAAATAAATTGTTAAAACACATTTTTTTGAAAGTGTACTAAACATGAATTTTTACTTCAAGCATCATATTATGTGGATTTTTAGAAGCGGAAAATAGTTTATTTTTCAACAAGAGATGAAAATACTGTTTTGCGTGAGGTGAGAGTCCATGAACAAAGCAGAGCGAGTGTGGCAAGATAAGGCATTTGTTGATTTTTCAAAAAATAATAAAATTCTTGATTTGGAATAATAGCATATAAATAATATGGACCCTTCATTATTCCCAACATTCTGTATACATAGCTGTATTATATATTGATCAATCAATTAACCATTCTGAGTGATCCTCAATGATAAACTCAATCAACCTCAAAAAATTGAGTATACTGTAGAAAAACAGACGCGATTTATTTCTGCATTATGGAACAATATTTCTCACGAATTTTAGAATGCTCAGTCGTACACAATATTGAATATAAATGAAATATTGATATTTTTTCATTCACAAAATCCATGATTTGGCACCCACTAGCGCAGAATCAAGTTGGACCAAACCAGACTACTACTCATGTAGTACAATAACCACAGAAAAATTATTGCCAAAACTGAAGGATGAATTGTAACACTATGAAACTTGGCACGTGACTTCTTGATATCATGTTTAGTTGGAAAAAAAATAGTTTACCAAAAAATCAGGGGTGGAGCATAAAAAATTTTTGGAAAGTAGAAAAGCTATCGGAAAACACCTTCGACAGAATAAATGGAATTACAAGGTAGTCCTGTAATACTTTTTGTAGGCTGGGTTAGGTTAGGTTTGGTGACGTTTATGCTCATATTTGAAGCAAAGTCGTCTCTTTGAGCTCTAGAACGGTGTTAATCGTCCTAAAATTGCGATGAAGAATATCTACCATTGTAGACAAGAGGTGAGAATATTCATGGACATTATGAGAATTATGAGGATGGCCAGTCCCGGTGATATTTTGCAAAAACCGCTACTGAATCTACATGAGCTATTCTCTTCATAACTGCTCTCGGAACTTCATCCAAACAAGTAGTTGCCACTTTTTCAATAGTTTCAGTTGATGCTTCAGAAACTGTCCTGAACGGTCGATTTCTTTCTGGTGCACATTTTTTGGACGGATGAAACAGCAATACTTTCCAAACTGTTCCTGAGTTTGGATTTCATTGGAGAATATGAACCGATACGAGGGTCAGGGCTATGAAATTTTTCATTGCCATATTCAAAATTCTTAGAACTTGAGTGTGTACAGCTGTTGACATTTTTTATGTAGATACTTTGACGTCCGCCAATTCAACAAGATTTCTGTATGAAAATTCTCTTTGTCTGCTCACAGAAATCAATGTTTCCATTCCTGCTGAAGTGAAAAGACACCAATCCTGGCAAAATATATCTATGTTGCAAATAATACAAATTCATTCCATTTGTGACATCCTACAAACAAACGCATATTCATTTAAATCTACACCTATGTTCCCTCTTATCCGAATGTAATTTTTTCTACATAACATTCTTTCAAAGCAACTCAAAAAAATTGTACATTATTATTTATAAAAATATTTTGAAAACGTTTTTCTTCATATTGTTGAATAATGATAAAAGTGGACTGTTTTAACTTTTTTTAAAATTGAAATTGGATCAAAATGAAAGTCTGGATTTTCTTTTCTAATCATCGACCTAGTTTTTTCATTTTCATAACTACCACTTACAGGACCATATGTATACAGTATGATTCTAATACTTAACATGCCGCCCGCCTTGAAAGGGCAAAGAACTTTCAACTACAATATATTCAAAACTAGATTAAACACTTAAAATGTCATTCAGTGTTGCAGTCTACTGGAAGAACGCAGAGTTTTGAAACTGTTCGCTGAACTTCATTCCCATTGGATAGTCTAATCGTAGCCACAAGAACAACACTATCGCTTCTAAAATGGATACCAGTTACTCGTCCCATCTTCCACTTCAGCGCTGGTTGATTGTCTTCGTTCAGAAGAACCAAACTACCAATTTTCAGGAGAGTTGGCAAACTTGATTTCCACTTCACTCGCTTTCGTAGCTCGGAAATATATTCAACTTGCCATTTTTTCCAAAATTGCTGGATCAGCCGTTGCATTTTCTGATATTTATTCAAGCGTGACTCCTTGATATCACTCATAGATGGATCAGGAATGGCTGTCATTGTCTTGCCAATCAAAAAATGTGCTGGTGTCAAGGGTTCAAATCGGTTAGGTCTGACGATAGAGGCGTTAGGGGCCTTGAATTAATTATGCACTCAATCTGAGTGAGTACCGTGAGAAAGTCTTCATAAGTCAATTGCAAATCACCTTCAAATGATATTTTATTCTTTTTATACCTGCTTTCCATAATCCACCGAAATTGGGAGACCGAGCGGGTATGAATTGCCAGGAAATGTTTTCATTGGATAAAGTATCCTTTATAGTGTCAGAAAAGACAACAGAAATGAGTGAAATTCTCTCAATTGTGCATTAGCTCCCACAAATGTGGAACCATTATCAGAATAAAATTGACTTGAATTTCCCCTCCTAGCTATAAAACGTCTCAATGTAGCCAGGAAGGCCTCTGTTGAGAGATCTGTAACGAGATCGATATGCACTGCTTTAGTGGACATACATATAAATAAACAAATATAGGACTTAATCATTTTCGCTCCTCTCAATTTTCGATCCTTTATCAAAATTGGACCAGCTTAGTCGATACCTACATTCAAAAAAGGAAAACTTTGAGAGACACGGACTTCTGGCAAGTTACCCATTAAATATTGCTCAGTGAGTGGTTTTGCTCGAAAACAAGTCACACAATTACGAGTTATTTTTCTTGCAGCACCACGACCACAAAGAGGCCAATATCTTTCTCTTATAGAAAATATCAATTGTTGAGGACCACAGTGCAGAAGTCTTTCATGTTCATTGTACAAAATAAGATAAGTCAAGGTATGTTTTGGAGATAAGATCATAGGATACTTTTTATCAAAATCGTATTTAGAGTTCTTCAATCTGCCCCCGACTCTCAAAATAGATTCTTTGTCAAGGAATTGATTCAAAGATAGAAGTCGGCTTTTCTTATCAATTAATTTATTGCGAGATAAGTCATCAAATTCTACCGGAAAACTTTGTTGTTGGCTAATTTTTATTAATATATTCAATGCATTTTGCAGTTCACTCAATGTCAATGTCCCAATTTGACGATCTTTCGACTTTTTTGAATTATAAATATAACGTATACAATATGCCATAACTCTTTGTAATTTGTTCAGTGACGAAAATGAATCAAAAATATCGAAATTCACCTTATCTGTGAAAAAAATTAAATAGTTCTTTTCTCTGGTAACTCATCAACACAATATTTTTCAATAGATGAAAGGTGCCATTGAGATTCATCTTTCGAAAACCAGGAGGGTCCTTCCCACCATAGTTTTGATTCAATAATGGCCTTAGCTTGCATACATCGAGAAATTAAATCGGCAGGATTATCTGCTGATTTCACATGATTCCAATCATTTGGATGGCTTACTGTTTGGATTTCACCTACCCTATTAACTACAAAAGTTTTCCAATTTTTAGCAGGCGCCTTTATCCAACCAAGTGTTATGGTGGAATCACACCAGTAATATTTTTTTGAAATAGTCAAATTCAAGGTGTCGCAAACCTTTTTCATGAGTTGTGCGAGTAAGGTGGCGCCACAAAGTTCTAACCTCGGTAAAGAAACTTGTTTCAATGGTGCCACCCTTGATTCGGCACACCCTGCATCATTTTTGGACCGTATATAAATACATGTACCATAAGCATATTCGCAGGCATCGCAGAAGCCATGAAGCTCAATAACAACTGAATTTGATGATCGTATGAATCTTGGTATTTTCAACTGATTGATAACTTCTACATCTTGTCGAAATTTCAACCATTGTGTATACAATTTTTGTGGAACAGCTTCGTCCCAAGTAATCCCAGCTTGCCATAATTGCTGGAGAATTAATTTGGCTTGTATAATAATAGGACCTACAAGACCTAATGGATCGAATATCTGAGATGTGACGGAAAGTATTGATTGTTTAGTGACAGATCCCATTGAAATAGCATGGTGTGGAAGATAATGAGAAGTTTCATTGGAATATTCCTAATATGACCTAACTCCTCATACTCCCGCATGAAAGAAACATCTTCTTCCTTTAATTATATGTTTTTATTAAATTTTCGTTCAATTGCTAAAAATCTGTTCAGAGCCATATTTCGGGAATCACCCAGAAGTCTGGTATCGTTATTGATAGGCATTTTAACAATGAAACGACCATCTTGATTACGAATAAAATTGTTCATGAAATGTGTTTCACAAAATTTCTCAGATTCTGATAGAATTTTCTCAGACTTAATTTGCCAAAACCTAACTAAATTATCATTTATAGACATTTCACATTGCTTATTCAAACAGGTGATAGAAATATTGACTTGAGAAGGAAGATTCAAATTTCCTGATACTATCCAACCAAGCAAGGTTTTCTGAAGAATAGGTTTACCACATCCCAATACAATTTGTCCAACACTGAGCAAATCCCAAATAACATTAGCTCCCAGCAACATATCAATTTTGCTGGGTTTATTGAATTCGGGGTCTGCCAGTTGTATATTGGGAGGAATTTTCAACTCGCGAATGTTGATGAATAGATTTGGTAAATGATTCGGTTATTTTTGGTAGTTTTATTTGAACCAAGCCTGTGGAAAGCAGAACTTAACTATCCAAGAAATTGTTGAAAACATGAGAAGCCGCTGTTGGATTCTCAATTGCATTTTGATGATAATTCAAAGAGTTTTCTTCGTTTGATACATTGTTATTTTCATTATTGTCAATATGAATGAATCAACGAATTATGTTTGCGATTGGATTGTTTACATCGAGAAAATGTACAGTTGGGTGCAAAATGACCAGGTCTTAAACAATTTTTTATTTTTCAATTCTGTAATCCTAGAGGATATGGGTGATTTCAAAAATTTGTCACAGGTATAGATCATGTGTTCCTCTTTACAGAAATAAATTTCTGTTTATTTATACTGACATGGGTGTGACCCTTTGATTGTGATCTCTTAGAATATTGACCAGTTTTGACTGAGTCTGTTAAATTGTATTCTAATTTTTCAAGAACTTCACACCTAAGCTTCATAAATGTGTTATTATCACCCACAGATGGAACTACTCCTTTAAAATTTAATGATTCCCACTCTCTGCGAGTGATTGTATCGAACCTAGAAGCGATTATATATATGATTATAGTATCCCAAGTCTCCACTGGTGTTTGTAAACTTTTCCGGGATCGTAGATTTTTTGTTCATATAATTTCATCAAGTCTGAATGACATTCCTTGTTTAAAACTGGAAATTAAAAAATAGCTTTGATATGATTGAAGATAATCAAGGACTTGTTTTCGAAACGATCACTCAGCAGTTGCCAAGCAATTTCATAGTTTGATGAAGTTACTTCTATGGATTGTAAGACTTCGCTAGCCTCATTTTGTAAAGATGACTTCAAATAATAAAATTTTTCTATTTCATTCAAGGATTTATTATTGTGCACCAAAGCAGTGAATGCATCGCGGAACTCAAGCCATTTACCATATGACCCACAGAAAACTGGCAAACGAATTGGAGGATATTTTACTTTATGTAAATCAGATCGCTCTCCTGTACTATTACTGTGATTTGAACCAACACTCAAAGGAATATTATTTTGAGAAACATTTTGTTGATCTTAATTGGCAATAGTTACATTCGAAGGAAATTGAGTATTCGAAGAAGTAATACTAGTATTGATCCCTTTATTTTCATAGAAAGAATTTATGATTTTTTTAGTTTTACTTACAGATGAATAATAGTTCATTTCAAATGTTTTGAATCGTATTAGAGCATCTTTGAATTGACCTCTTTTTATTTTCATTCCAGAAATTTCCATTTTTCAAATAATATTGACTACGTTTAATTCTGAATCTGAAAAATCGAAAATGTTTCCTGGACTATATAGCAAAACGTCAAAGAAATATAGATGAATAGATATCAATCGATCGATCGATCGAAATTGTCAGAAATATTTGCAATTGACTAAAACTAAATAGCACCACTCATTAGAACACATAAATGAATCAATACAGCAAAAAGAATCTTCAGTTATTGAAATGGAATAGACTCACGAGACCTCTTGGAATCTTCAGTTATTGAAATGACAGACTGACGACAACTATTGAATTCGGTATGCCTCTGAAGTTTCTTCTCAATGCTGGACTCTTCAATATGTATCCGTGCGATGGAGGACCGACCATGTTGAATAATGATAAAAGTGGACTGTTTTAACTCTATTAAAAATTGAAATTGGATTAAAATGAAAGTCAGGATTTTCTTTTCTAATCATCGACCAAGTTTTTTCATTGCCATAACTACCACTTACAGGACCATATGTATACAGTATGATTCTAATATTTAACACATATACTCAATTGTCCTGGGACGGAAAAAATCTCCATAATTTGTGTAGGTAAGTAACTCTCAATACTGTACAAATTACTAATATACTTGTGTTTACTTCAGAGGAGATCAGTGCATGATAATATTGTTACGAGATTGATAAAAGCCCCCTAGCTGCTCCGCTGAGTCCATTCCGCGGGCGCCTCATCGATAAATCAATTCCAAGAAGTGTTTATTTGGATGGATCGTTTTCTGTACTGCATGAATAGTCTAGATAACGGAGCTGCCGCGTCATCGCTCAATTCCTGGAAATGTGTAGAAGTTCTCCGTTTTGAGTATTCTCGAATCATCGCGATTAATCCAGTCTACATGATGAGCGCCTATTTAAACGGAGACGTTTGACTGGGAAGGAAGTTTTTATGAAGAGAATTATTTAAGAAGATTAGAAAGTGATAATAAGCAGAAGTGTTTGGAATATTTAGCTAATTGTATTGTTGTATAGAGAGATCTAAGTGTTTTATTAGTCAGTGAAGTGTTGTATGTTTGTTTATAGTGAAGTTAGAAAATAAACAGTTTAGTAGTGTGCTCGGCCTATTATTTAGCAAAACGTAACAGTGGTGTCAGAAGTGGGATATCAGTGAAAAACAGAAACAACCTATTTATAAACTATTTATGGTGAATACGAGGAGTACATCGTACGATACGATGGAGGACATTGTGAAATTTATCCAAAATCAGTTTGCGGATTTGGAAAGAAGGCGCCAGGAGGAAAAACAAGAAGAGGAAAAGCGGCGCCAGGAGGATAAACAAGAAGAGGAAAAGCGGCGCCAGGAGGAAAAACATGAAGAGGAAAAGCGGCGCCAGGAGGAAAAACAAGAGGAAAAGCGGCGCCAGGAGGAAAAACAAGAAGAGGAAAAGCGGCGCCAGGAGGAAAAGAAAGAACGAGAAGATGAAAAACGAGAAGAGGAAATGCGACGGTTAGATGAAAAACAAGAAGAGAAAATGAGACGGTTGGATGAAAAGAAAGAACGAGAAAAAGAAATAAAAGAACGAGAAGAAGCACTCCAGAAAATTCTCGAACAACAAAAGACCGAATCAGAACGAGTAGAAGAACAGAGGAAAACAGACTTCCAGAAGGTTCTAGAACATCAAGAAAAATTCTTCCAACATGTATTACAGAAAACCGAAGTACAAATGGAGGAACTGAAAGAAGAACTAAAGGAAGATGTCAAGAAAATCGACGATGAGGTTAATAAGAAATTTGATACGGTGCGAGAAGAGATGAAAGGACTAGAAAACCAGATAGCACTCCTCAAGAAGCAAGATCGTCGAGACAGGGTTGCCACATCAGGAATTTCCGTAAAACCACCGAATTTTGATGGACAGTCCTCTTGGTCCATGTATCGCCGACAATTTGAAGCTGCAGCAATGGCTAATGGATGGGGCGAAGAAGAAAAAGCTACTGCCCTTATAGTAGCTTTGAGAGGGCCAGCTTTGGGTATGTTACAGACGATACCTATCGAACAGCAAAATAAATATAAAGACCTGATTACTGCATTAGAGTTACGGTATGGCGATCAACATCGAGAACAGCTGTATCGGGCTCAAATGAAAACGCGCACTCAGAAATCAGGTGAGAGTCTGCAGGAATTTGAATCGGATGTGAGACGCCTAATTCAGCTGGCTTACCCAGAAGCACCGGGAGATTTCAAAGAACAGTTAGTGGTGCAGTTTTTTATAGATGGACTGAGAGACACCGAAATCCAGAGGACTCTGCGATTGACACACTTTAAGAGGAGTAGTGATGCCCTAGTACGTTCTTTAGAAGTGGAGGCGGCCCTCAAGTCCTTGAGTCCGAAAGTACTAGCAGTATCGATAGAAGAACCCGAACAACGATCTAGAGCAGATACTAGTTTATTCGAGAAGGTTCTGGATGAGATTAAATCTTTGTTAAGCAGAATAAGTATTCA
This sequence comes from Chrysolina americana, assembly GCA_958502065.1. NCBI lineage: Eukaryota > Metazoa > Arthropoda > Insecta > Coleoptera > Chrysomelidae > Chrysolina > Chrysolina americana. The sequence continues at coordinate 21,822,013 of OY293418.1, forward strand.
GAAGAACAGGGCATGCTATCGATGTGGGAAATTGGGACATCTTATTAGAGACTGCAGGGTAAGAATGCCACCACGTTCGCAATCACCTGTGTGGACAAAATCTTCCAGCGAGTCCTCAAATTGGCGGCAGGAAAAATTAGAATCAGACAACATTTCGGGGCGCATACCGGCTAGCAGAGATGAAGCCCCCAGGATCATCCCTGTTAGGAGGCTACAAACAACCGAATTGATATCGGGGCGCACACCGGCTAGCAATGATATAGCCCCCAGGGTCATACCAGTGAAGAGAATGAGAACCGAATTGATATCGGGGCACATGCCGACTAACAATGATGAAGCCCCCGAGGCCATCCCAGATAAGAGGCTAAGAATAACTGAATGGCCCAACAACACAGATACCTTGTCCAGAAGACCTGATTCGGATAATTGTGAGCGAATTGTACGTCGCAAAGGTGAGATTAATGGTTGACGACAATTGGACCACAGCAAAAATGAGGCAGGACCAAGAAAGTGATCCAAACATTGCAGATTTTCTACGATGGAAGGAAAGCGGAGCGGAAAGACCCACTTGGAAGGAAATCTCCTTACGATCACCAGCTTTCAAGGCATTGTGGGCTCAATGGGATTCCCTGATTGTTGAGAATGGTCTATTGAAGAGAACTTGGGAATCAGCCGAAGGCAGAAAAGTGATTTCTCAATTGGTTGTGCATACGTCAAGAATAAGTGATGTCTTGGAGGAGAGTCATGGCAGCAAATCAGGTGGACATTTTGGAGTGAATAAGACCTTGGATAAAATACGGCAGAGATTTTAATGGGTCCAATGTCGTGAAGATGTAGAGAGATGGTGCCGAAGATGTCCGAAGTGTGAAGCAAGCAAAGGTCCCAAGACAAGATCGAGAGGAGAGATGAAACAATACAATGTAGGCGCTCCCTTCGAACGAATCGCCATCGATGTAGCAGGACCGTTTCCGATGACGAATGATGGTAACAAATACATCCTCGTTGCCATGGATTACTTTAGCAAATGGGTTAAAGCTTATGCCTTGCCTAATCAAGAAGCATCCACAGTTGCAAGAGCTCTGGTGGATAACATGTTTTCAAGGTTTGGAGTCCCAATGGAGCTACATTCCGATCAAGGAAGAAATTTTGAATCAAATTTATTCAAGGAAGTTTGTGAATTGATGGGCATTAGAAAGACCAGAACAACGGCCCTCCACCCACAGTCTGATGGCATGGTTGAAAGGTTCAACGGGACTATGGAAGAACATCTTTCCAAAGTAGTAGAGGAGCATCAAAAGACATGGGATCGACATCTTCCACTATTCTTGATGGCTTACAGGGCCTCTGTGCACGATTCCACAAAGCTCACTCCAGCCAGCATCATCTTCGGGAGAGAACTTCGGTTGCCCTATGACTTGGTGTTCGGATCACCAAGTTCTGAAGAAAAAGAGGTACAGGATTATGCAGACGAACTGCGAGATAGCTTGAATGGGATCCACGAATTTGCAACAAAAAGATTGAAGATAACTAGTGACAGAATGAAGGCTCGATACGATCTTAAGGCCAATACTGGTGGATTCAAAGAAGGAGATCGAGTGTGGCTGTACAATCCTCGTCGTAAACACCTAAATTAACACCATCTTGGGAAGGACCATGATAGGTGAAAAGAATAAACGACGTGGTCTATAGAATTCAACGCAGCCCGAGAGCGAAAATGAAGGTCGTTCACCTAGAGAGACTCAAACGTTATAATGGAGACAACGACACATTGTTTGATCGGGACGATCAAAATTGAAAGGGGGATAATGTTACGAGATTGATAAAAGCCATCTAGCTGCGCCGCTGAGTCCATTCCGCGGGCGCCTCATCGATAAATCAATTCCAAGAAGTGTTTATTTGGATGGATCGTTTTCTGTACTGCATGAATAGTCTAGATAACGGAGCTGCCGCGTCATCGCTTAATTCCTGGAAATGTGTAGAAGTTCTCCGTTTTGAGTATTCTCGAATCATCGCGATTAATCCAGTCTACATGATGAGCGCCTATATAAACGGAGACGTTTGACTGGGAAGGAAGTTTTTATGAAGAGAATTATTTAAGAAGATTAGAAAGTGATAATAAGCAGAAGTGTTTGGAATATTTAGCTAATTGTATTGTTGTATAGATAGATCTAAGTGTTTTATTAGTCAGTGAAGTGTTGTATGTTTGTTTATAGTGAAGTTAGAAACTAAACAGTTTAGTAGTGTGCTCGGCCTATTATTTAGCAAAACGTAACAATATATATTCCATTATTTTTTCACTTCAAATACTCCTGATGACTTAGTTATCAACTCAAATAATCCCTACAGGAAAAAGGTCCACATAACCAATCCAAATGGAATATCTCTTCTATATGAGATAGAAAGCTGTGGTATATGCATTTGACAACACTCTTGTTCTTTGCCAGAATAATTCAGTACCCTAGACGGCTAGACCCCGTTATTTACATTACAAGCTGCGGTCAAGACCAAGTTTCATTCTAAGCACAATGTTTAATGCAGTTTGTTTCGCGGAACATAGTAGCGATATTAACCATATAAAGCTTGTATGTGATTAGATAATTGAGCAAACACTCAGCTTTGCCGATTTTCAGGTTGACTGACCGCGAAAAATGCTGCAATAAACATTGTGCTTACAATGTGACCGCAGATCGAAATGTTTATAACGGGGTCTAGCCGTAATATGTCATTGCACATTTCCACCCTACTTTTTGTAAAAGATAAGCACTAATAATTTCATAGAAACCACAGCATTCAATACAACTCCAATCCACTCTAAGAATTTTTGACGTCTTGTCTGCTCTACTATAAATTTCTGCTCACTTTCAGACGGATAATCGCAGCTGGATCTATTATAATCTTTCACTATGAAATTTCTCAATAATAACTCAAATTTTCACAGCAAGAACAAAAACCTTTGCATGACAGTAGGGTTTGTCTAAACTACTAACATACTGAGAAAACTGCTCTAAAAGTGTGTCTATTGTTGACTTAGATATAATGGTTCGATGATGCTGGACTATGTTGTATACATAGAATGAACAAATATCTTCTTTCGTTTCGGATGGTCAGGGGTTTCTGAAAATTCTCGACAAAATTGTTTATCGCTTGAAATGCATGAGTTTTGGGACAGCCTCTGACTTTTTAAAAATTACACGTTTTGGAGTTGTTTTTGTGAGTTCAATAACAGAAATGTGAAGTGCAAACCTCTAGCTTGAAATTGCATACTTTACTTTTCATGCAGGTTGCGATTATTTTCAACATTTACTGGCTGAGATGTCAGAATTATGAGGGAGTTGAAAATGGGGCAGAAGTAAAACCCAGTTTTTTTTTTTGGCGTGTGTGAGACCTATCTCACTACTCTCAAATCATTGCATAGTGTCTAAAGAGGGTAATGGTTCCTGCTTCAGTGTAATTATTCCGGATTAACTGAAATATCTATGATTTTTGCGTCTTCCGTAAAAAACGCAGTTAGATTATGTAACGTGGTAAAAACAACCATTCAGGTACTCAGATATCCACATGTTAAGTCTTCACGACCAAAATGCACTTACATTTTCAATTTTTTGATAATTTTTAGCAAAGTTATGACACATTGAACGTTTGGCACCGCCGGAACTTGCAGCGGCGGGCTAACACGAGCCCGAAATTTGATGTCGGCGTTCAAGCACGTTTTCTGAGAACATAGGGAATTACTGAGGATCATTCTTGTACAGAATTAAATGACCTCCAACCCTATTCAAACCATATTTTTTTAAACTTAATATTTTCAAAAATGACAACAAAAAACATTTTTTTTCAAATAATTTTTTTTTGGTTTCCACTACGTGATTTTTGGGAAACATTTTTTTTCTTGTTTGACATGGTTCCAACTACTAGCATGCCAAATTTGGTGGTGTTACAACCGATCCTTGTCTCAAAACTGAGTAGACTATACTAATGATAGCATCAGCTACAACAGATCAAAAATCCAGCTATTTCCACTGAAAGACTTTTGCCCAGAAGTCCAATAGTTGAAGAAAATAATCACAAGTCCAAAAGTTCTAATACCATACAGTTTAGACCTTCCTTTTACGTTTGCTATTGATGCATCACCTAGAGGTTTGGGTGCTGTTATATCACATATTCTGAGACAGTAACATTGAGTAATATTTTTATCAAATTATCTAGGCTTTCCCGTTACACTAGTTACGGACAATGCTTTGAATGAATTTAAATAATTTCTTGTGTCTAATGGAATCATTCAAAAATACAGCCGAAAGATATGTGCAAACTGTTAAATAGTTTCTTAAAATAAAAGGGGCAATGGGTCAAATCATTTGCAACGAAATAAAACTCTTTTTCGAAACGATTCCAGATGTTTTGAGTGGCTTTACATTCATAAACGGCAGGTAGTTCTACGCACTGGTCACGAGATCGTTACGGTGCGCTTATCAGCTATTAGCTATTCACGACAAGAGTTTTATGAATTTAGATTCAAGAATATAAGCAAATAAATTATATTCTTAACTTATGTCAAACAAATTTGGTTTCACCACATATTAATCCGAGGCATTTACTTCCCAATGAACTTGTCGAACATATTAGTAACGAGAACGTAATTGCTGGTATTTTCAAATCTGAACCCTACATCATACTTACAACTTTTTAAACTATACTTCATCTTTCCCTGGCAAAATTCTTACATTTGTAGTAAACAGGACCTTGCAGTATTTGACGTCACTTCATTTAAAGAATTGTTTTTCTCATAATCAAGGCAGGTGAATTTTGTGACACATTCCCGAATCTTCCGAGTTCAACAAACTTGGTCGCTTACGTCGAGAAAAGAATACCATTAATTTCAAGACAATACAATACTATAATATTTTGATAACTGTGCTAACCATGAGTTCTTATGGGGGAAATGTCTTCAGCGATTATGAATTTTATAGTTGGTTAGAGGTCACTGAATCAAGCTGGGATGGGCCAAATATTTCCTACTTTGTATTAGCGAATACCATAATAAGTTTTAAAATGGTTTCTTGACTTTCATTTTATTGAAACCATAAGTACCGAGCACGACTATTAGACGAGAACAATACATCAACTTTGGATTATGTGATACAGGAGTATGGGGACATATAGGCTATTCTACCACCACATGTTAACATCAGCAGGGGTGGAATTTCTGGATTCGCTCGTTAGTGAGACTATGACGAGTCACTGAGCCAGATTGCCCTACCCTGAGGACGTAACATTAATGCTGAGCCTTGGGTGGGGAGGATACAACTCCTCAGTTTCTTTGGTAATTTTTCCCCCTCCCCTCCCAGATACATATCGAAATAACATATTATTGTAATATACTTCAAACTCTGTGATATTAAACAATATTTTTGACTATACCTTTTTTTGTTTGTTTGTTCTGCTTGGGGAGTAGAAGGTTCCAGCTTCCAGGTTTGAGTACATTTTTTGTTTTTTTAAGGAGACTTACAAAATCAAAAATATACGACAGTAAAAAATAACCAAGATAATGTTCATTAAAAAAAATCAATTCAGAAATTATATCAAGTATCATGAACTGCAATAACCATTTGAAAAAATTTACTCTAATTAATAAATGATGAGTTAGTTACCTGTCCTGAAGTCATTTCCACCACCACACAACCGACAGACCAAATGTCTGCTGCCCGTCCATGTCCTTCAGACATATTTTTGGTGAAAACTTCTGGTGCCATGTAAGCTGAAAACCAAAGAAATGACAATGCACTCAAGAAAAAGATAAATAAGCTTGATGATTATCAGATTCCTCTCACCTTGCGTCCCAACGAATCCTTTCAGTTCACCCGGCATGGTCATACTGGACTTTATTTTAGCTGCACATCCAAAATCACCGATTTTCAAACAGTTGCCTCCGTTAGTCAAAAACAAATTAGCTGTCTTGATGTCCCTATGGACAATCCCATGATCGTGCAGGCAGGTCACACCAGACAACAACTGAAATGTGTACCTTCTGACCAGAAACTCTGGCAGGCCTTTTTCTGTTCCGGCTATGAGATTATCCAAAGTTCCCTCTGAACAATATTCCATGAATATCAACATTTCATCCTAAAATAAAAGATTATGAGCACAGAAACTAAAATGAACTGATAAATCTTGTTTGAGTAATTCAAATCAGATGAATAAGTTCGTGATATCATTAAATGTCTGTCAAAAACTAGAATAGGTAATAGCCCAGCTCAGTATCTCGGAATGAGAGATAGTCGGATATAAACTTGTATAAACCTTTATTTTGGCACCTAAAACTTGTCTCAAAACCTACTTATCGTAGAGTCTCCGCGACTACAGAGGTCAAAAATTCGTTTTTTATACATTTATTGCAAATTTCTCGTTTCCTATGAGTTTTATGCTATGCTGTGTGGTCGGTGGATCAGCGGTCTAATGATTAGGCCGTTCGAAACTCCAGCATAGCGATAGTCGGTTGAGCCCGATGTAGGTACAAGAATTTTTCTCAACTTCTTTATATCGGATCGATAGGCGGCCACATGCCTTGTTGAAAAGCAAGTGTATTGTGAGTTGTCTAGATGCCAATCTCGTCTAGTGCTAGCTTGGAGTGCACATCGACCATCCGAGGTGGTGCTGTAGGTTTTCCGGGTTTTCCTACAGCTGAAAAGTGAATACATCATCTAAAACATCAGTAAGTCGCCCCAGAGCGCCACGGCAAATAATAATAGACGTCCTCTACCCGCACAGGCTATGCCTTTGGGTATACTCAACGAGTGTTTATGAGGGAGTATTATTATTTGCATATTTAATAAATATTGTATATGATTAAATTCTCTACAAGTTTTGTTCAAACATTTTTATCTTGAACCATTTTCGAGATAGAGGGCAGAGATTTAGTTAGAGTATCATTTGAGTTCAACCTGTAGTCCCGATTAAAAACAAGCCGTATAAAGTTTATGAATTATTGATGAATATATAATTCCAAATAATCTGAATTTTTTATTAGCTATTACGTTATAATTAATAACTTTTTTCAATAATTCAGTATCTATTCATTTACTATACCTACTATAACTATTAGAGAAGTTTGTTTTGAAAAAGTTTGAAATATATGTTTCTCAAAACCATGTGAACTAACCAAGACATGTGAGTTGGGGTTAATTTGATCATAGGTGGGTCATTTCTTACACTCCACTGCCACTGATACTTTTTATTATACATCGGAGAGACATATTTATTTCACATCTCTTTGTAATTGAACGGTTTACAAGTTGAGTATACAGATAAAAATCTCTTTCAGCTTTTTTATGAAGTCTACTATGGCGTTGTGAAAGGTGTGTGGTAGATATTCCGGCAGTAAAGCGGCTGTTCGGCGAATAGTGAAAATCTAATTCTGCTGGTTACAGGGCACTCACATACTGCCACTTCATCTTCTACTGCACAGCCAGCAGAATTTGTGTCAAGCCGAGCAAACCAACCCCGAAGGTTAAACAGTTTAACCTGTTTCGTTCGTGTAGTATCTTGGTAATTTTGGCTATCAAAGATTTTTCTAAGAATGCCTTTGACCATCTGAAGCTAGATGTTATTTTCAGTACCTCAGCAATTCTTAATCTGCCAAGGTCAACAGAATATGACCAAGTATCAGATTTTTACTACTGACTCTAGACCAAGAAAATTCAATACTGTCTCTCTTGGCGAGTTATTCAAGTGACTCATTTTGACCCAGCCCCACGTGTTATAGACTACAAGCCCAGGCCTATTTTGGGGGGGTCATTTGACCCAGCATGAATTTTATTTAGAATTATAGTGCAATACGAAACAACTCCTTTCCGCACTGTGCCGTCAGTTGTGAGCGGTGCGGATGAGTACGCAGGTCAAAAAAACTTTCCATCTAGAGGAGGGATTTTTCGACAAAAGATTCTTGGACGGCATTTCTCAAGATGATAGATAACTGAAAAATAATCAAATAGGACCTAATGCCGAAAGAGAACGGTACTGAAATCCAGGAATTTTTTTTTATTTTTCGCAAATTTTTCTTATGAATCCAGGTGACTTATTACTGTACGGCATTTGTACAATTGGATTTGTATAACTACATAGATTAATTTTTTAGCATCGCGGTACAGAGTAGGTATTGTATGTTCCATCTGATCTGAACGGCATTGTAATTCTCAATTATTATTTTATATTGCCAATAAAGTTTTCTGAATGCCGTACAATATTTGAATATTTCGTAAAAACATAATGCAAAATCTTATCAGCTGTGAGAAATCCTTAAATTGAAAATGTACGGAATAAATTTATTTTTGTTTAGGGATGCTTGAGAAATTAAAAGAGCAATGATATTCTAAAAATTACTTCTCCAATAAATCACAGTGCAATTTTTTTTTATCAATATTTTTATTTAGTTCCATCAATTATAGCCTGCTATTACATAAAACAAAAATACCGGTTGCCGTACGGCATTTATAACCTCTCTTTGAACAAGATTTAATTCAACCCCCCTAATAGAGGCGTTGCTAAAAAATGAATCTATGTAGTTATACAAATTCAATTGTACAAATGCCGTACAGTAATAAATCACCTGGATTCATAAGACAAATTTGCAAAAAATAAAAAAAATTCCTGGATTTCAGTACAGTTCTTTTTGTACGGCATTAGGTCCTATTTGATTATTTTTAATTATCTATCATCTTGAGAAATGCCATCCAAGAATCTTTTGTAGAAAAATATCTCCTCTGGATGGAAAGTTTTTTTGACCTGCGTACTCATCCGCACCGCTCACAACTGACGGTACAGTGCGGGAAGGAGTTGTTTCGTATTGCACTATAATTCTGAATATAATTCATGCTGGGTCAAATGACCCCCCCAAAATTGGCCTGGGCTTGTAGTCTATTACTTTAATTTGTTGGGTTAGTCTGAGTAACGCTTCATGACAGTGAGTTGAAAATTAATCATCCTAATGTGACATGAAGTGGTACTCACCTTATGTACTTCAACCCCATAAGACCTAACCAAATTTTTATGGACAAATCCTTCTAAAATCTTCATTTCTTCAGCCACCCGCTTCAGTGAACCGGTATCATTATGCTGAAGAGCAATTTCCTTAACAGCCATCAAGTCACCGGTATTATTATTAACTGCTGTATACACTTTACCAAACCGACCTTGTCCTATTTTTATACCTCTTTGCCACGAAAATGTTACATTTTTTGTGAGTATATTCTTGCTTGCAGTTCTATCGTGTAAAACTTTGCCGATGAGGTTTTGTTTAATCAAGTTATTGTCAAGTTCTGTTTCTAGAAATTCTACCGCTTCTCGAAATTGATCGGTGTGAGATTTTGGGTACACCCTGATCATCATTGATTGGCTAGTAATTCTTTCTTCCTTCCTCAAACTGAAAAGGAAATAAAAAAACTTATAGGTGACAAGCGACAAATTATTTGTACTTTGGAAACTCTTTATGAACATAGGGAAGTACAAATATGCTGATAGGTTCTGAAGATGGAAGCACGAGTACGAGATGTATCGCTATCATATATGATGATGAAACGTACACATCTATTCAAGTCTTATCGGAACAGGATTTCCTATATACCACTCAGGCATCCATAACTCACTGAAAAGAGCCATCTGTCACCATATGGGAAAGAACCATTCCATTTTTCTATACCAAAGACCATAGAAATCAGGCACTGGAAATGAACAAATCACTAGAAGAAAAATACATAAAGACCAACGGATAGTCCCACCAGGAACGAAAAGAATGAGAAAAGGATGTATACAACGCCGTCTGGATCTAGGAATATGTACCCGTCGCGATCAATTTTTCCACAATAGGGCGACTACAAGATCATTATGTTCTTGGAGGGAAGAATAATAATTGATAAGTTGGCTTACAAGGGTGAAAAGATTCTTTAAAAGTCATCAATAATCTACTTTAATTCTCAAGAGGAAATGAACAATAAACAAGGTACAAGATTCGCTGATAGACCCAAGGAGGCCAAATAATCATGAGCAGACTCAGGAAAAATGGATACCGAGTCCGATGATTCAGTGAATACTGAAACGGCAACCGAAATTCATTTGATAGAATAAGCTATAGAGAGGGAAGATAGTGGAACCATTCCTATAGCTGAAGATGACAGCAAGAGTGACGACGCTGTTACAACTTCAACACTAAACGCGCAAAAGGAAGTTGCTAAGGAATTGGAGACACCGAAAACTAGAAAAACTGAGATGGATTCGCTTCCAACTAACACAAATGAGATTGAGCTTGCAAATGTTCCAGACGCTAGTCAGCTGACAGGAGAGAAACAAGTAATGGAATCCGATCAGTAGCAGTGGAAGATATGGTAATTGCTCCGAGGACCGAAGGTATTATCCAAGGAAGCTTAAAAGTGGCTATGAAAGTAGACATGTGAGCCCTTCAAAATAGGAAATTCCACATTTAATTAAAAATAATGCTTAGGCTGGACGATCCCTGTTAAGTTTGTATAGGCTTTTTTAAGTGCACCTTACTGTATAATACTGTTGTTATGATTTTGTTTCATTTTGACATTCATTTTGACAGATAGTTTTTCTGACTGAAAGTAAAAGACGTCACATTTTTCATAGAAAAGCATTTTTATTTCAAAGTAACCAGCAGAAACTCTTACGACGTCCAAGAGTTACAGATTGCAGACGCAACATTGGTCCTTCGAATGGATTCTTAAGAAACACGACATGTCAACCCAGTCCAATAAAACAGGAAAAACTGATACAGTAAGAAGACCAACGACGAGATCGATGAGCAGACAAACTTGTACACTAGAAAAATCATCTCAGCACTCGGAGATGAACGGACATTTGGATTCGGCAGCAACTCAAGAGGTGACTCAGATGACAGTAGCAGGTGCCAGTAAAAAAGTAACTGTTGCATTTGATAAAAGCCATAAATCTGAAACCAAGACGATGGCGACGGCTTCGAATTCAAAAACGTCTAGATCAAGGAAATCATCAGCAAGTATTGTCGAAAGAAAGAAATTGGAAATAGAACTAGCAGCAGAAAAGAAGATAGCTGAAATTCACCAAAGACTCATTCTCAAGAAAATGGAATTAGATAAATTGAAAATTGAGGAAGAAAATATTGGAAGTAGTGGGTCTGAAATGGAGTTAGTAGAAAGTGATGAGTCAAATAGAACTGTTGATAAAAGATCTCTGGTCAATGAATGGATGGATTCTATCAAACCGAAGGAATTTGAACATACAGATCTTCCAGAAGATATAAGACAAACTGAAAACATTCCGAATGCCAGAAACACCAACGGATATGAAGTAAATGGCAGGGATTTCAATAGGAGACAGTTTATTGACAGAAATTTGCCATATTTTGATGGAAACCCAGCAGAATATTTGGTGTTTATTAATGAGTATAGTGAAACCACGGAACTATGTCATTACTCGGACAGTGAAAATTTGTTAAGATTAATAAAATGCTTGAAAGGCGAGGCAAGAGAAGCAGTCAAAATGTTGCTGATTTCGTACAAAAACGTTCCCGAAATACTTGATACATTGAAAAATTCATATGGAAAACCCGAATTTATTATTAAATATTTGATATCCCAAGTGAGATTGATTCCAGCCCCCAAGGATCACAAGCCAGAAACAATAGGCAGGTACGCAAATTCTCTAAATAATTTAGTTGTTGCAGTCAAACATTTAGGCGATATTTATTTGAAAAATCCAATTTTACTCAAACAACAATGGTCATTACATGCTATAAAATTGAAAACCATTACACTATTAGAATTTGCCAGTTGGCTAAAAGATGTAGGAAAGGCAAGTAAAACTACTTGCTTTATACTCCAGAAAGTCGGTTAGATAGTAAACAACAGAAAAAGTCAGACTTTGTCCTAGTTGCAGATGGAAAAAACAGAAGGATGGCACGAAAAGACAATTTGCTGTAGAAAATTGTAAATGCTGTTCACAAAAAAGACATAAATTAGAAAAATGTGTCAAGTTTCAGGAAAGGAGTGCTGATAATCGTTGGCTCTTTGTGACGGAAAACAGACTATGTATTTCGTGTCTGAGGTCAAATCATCATATGGGATCCTGTTTTTTCAAGAGAATGTGCGATATAAATGGTTGCAAACTCAAACACAATCGGTTGCTCCATAAGGACACGTCACTCCAGCTGCCAGACGGGAGGAATCCTGAAAATGAACGAAGCCGACAAGTACCACAGTCACTCAACGAAACATAGACTAACAAAACTATTAGTAGAATATTATCATTATAAACTCAAACATCAAGGACGATCCACTGTGATAAATGAAATTCGACAAAAATATTTCATATTTGGATTGAGTAATTCAGTTAAAAAAGTATGTCGGAAATGCCCAAGATGCAAAATAAATAGAAGTCTTCCTAACCTTCCTCTTATGTCAAATTTACCGAAACAAAGAATAACTCCATATGTACGACCATTTACATTTTGCGGAATGGATTATTTTGGACCCTACCAAGTAAAAGTTGGTAGACGAAGGGAAAAAAGATCTGGTGTCATTTTTACATGCCTCACCGTACGTGCTAGCAAACTTTCTGACACAGACTCACCATCTTGGCCATTCAACGCATATCCGCTAGAAGAGGCTACTTTTCAGAAATATTCAGCAACAATAAGACGATTCTACAAGGAGCTGATAGTGAATTGAAAAAAGAGAAGGAAAATTTTAAACAAAATGAATTTGTGTCAAAATTATGTTTGAAAGGTATCAAATGGAATTTCAACCCTCCAACTGGTTCACATATGGGAGGCATTTGGGAACGTCTCATAAGATCTGTCAAAACCACAATGAAAACTATACTGAAAGAACAAGCTCCGAGTGAAGAAGTCCTTCATACTGTGTTCCTGAAAGTGGAAAATATATTAAATCATCGACTTGAAGATTATTTCAACAGAGTTACCATTTTAATTATCCTTTCCGCCCCTGAACATCTTTTCAGAAAGCCATTAATCATCAGTAACCGCTCTAACCCTTAACAACATTCAAGTCAGAGTTATAAATATTGCCTTCTGCTAAATCAAATATCACATTGTTTGTTCTTTTTTGTCACTCATATATTCTACTGATGATTGTTTCTTCGGAAGAAGATGAACATGGTTCTTTCTCTACTTGTGTTTTAAGTTATTTAACTTCAGATTGCACCTTTTTTTTGATTGACTGATTGATTGAATAAATAATATTGACTAGCCTCTCGAGCTGCCTGACGTTATTTGCGATTATTTACAACTTGAATTGTTAATGATTACTCCACAAATTTTTTTGGAAATGATAAATGGAATAATCATAACCTATTTTTATTCGATTATTCCAGCTCAGATTATATCCGTATAGGTAATCATAATGATATTAAAGTAAGTAATGATTATGGAAACTCACCTTGTATTCAAATTAACTGTATCCAAATAGTCAGTCACCGGCGATTGCTGTTCGGAACTAGTCTTCCTTCCCTTAGACCTCTGGCTTTTGTATGTTGGTCGAGGACTGGGTGATGATCCCCTGGATCTGGCCCTGATCTGCTCCAAACTAGTTCTTGATGCAGCTGAATGGAAACCGCTATCAGGAGTTGAAGGAGCAGTAGTACCGATCAAGTGTGAAATACAAACGTCCATGTCTTTCTTCAAATTTTCGAACATTTCTTCAGTGAGGTGTTTTGTATTCGCCGGTTCGCAAACTGTCAGAAGGAACTCCATGCCTTGATAAGCCCATCGTGGTCGCATACCTCTTCCTCTTTCGCAACGTTCCGTTACGAATTTCATCCACAGATTTGCAAATTCCACCATGCTGTAGACCAATCGGGGACGTACTTGTGCAGGAGTCGACTCCCCCAATTCTTTGTAAAACTATACGAAGAATAAATGGATAATTTTGAATATTTATTTTCCTTCTTGAATAATATGGAAAAGTGGAAAGAAAAGATTGCAAGATCATGGTCTGCATTTAGATTATAATGTTCACCCAGCGAGGGGAGTTGAACCCTTCCTCACTGTATCATTTTGTGATGAATAACCTACCTCAAATCCAAAACGGTAAACTTGCATGAGAATTTCTCTTATCCTGCTATTCAGTGCATTTTTATCGAATTCATCCAGGTTAGCAGTACTTATGTGCTCGAATAATCTCTGAACTCTTCCTATTGCATCCGGTATGATGCATTTATAGGCAAAAATTGATTGCTGAAAAAAATGCATGATTGAATAAATTGATTTCATTTACTGATATTTATCAGCTTACTCCAAGTTTTATATTTGATGTTTGAAAGTCTCGTCTGTAGTAGGTTTTGAGGAAAGATATTGTTTTGAGACTCATTTCACGCTCTTGGTTGAAAAGAGTTTGTAGCTCTCGGCAAATTGAGAACAAATTTTGCCTACGATAAAAAAATAATAAAATTAACAACTTCATGATTAATCCGCGAAATATGAAAAAAATCTAGAATTCATACAAAAATGTGCAACATAAGGTACAGCTTGTATAATTTGATAATTTTGTAAATGAATCTGCAACTTGTTTACAAGCATTCTCGAATTTATTGAAGTTAAATTTATATTTGAAAGTTCAGTATTCACTTTTAACAACTAGCCAGGGGCTCTATTCTTGACATCCTTCACAACTGTAAGTATGCGCAAGGCTACGAAAAGTCTATTTGCGAAGATCTTCCAAAAATGTTATTCTTGACTGCCTTCACTAAGACGTGCGAACGTTTAAATTCTCGCATCGAAATGCGTTTGGCAACAACGCAATATCTACGAATCATAGGTTAAGGTAGGTTAAGGTATGACCATAGAAATATATATTATAGAATCCAACCTTGTGTCACTGCGAAAAGCATGCCGCATGTGCACCCTGTTTTTGATGTGCGCATGCTCGACATTAGTATATTTCAGGTAGAACCTTGCAAAGTTCGAAAATTATTTGTCTTTCCAATTGAAAGTTTTTTGTAATGAGGCAATGAAACCATTTCGTTTAAAAGAGATATATTTTTCAAAGCGTTCAAGACTTTTTCATATCGAAGGAACGTTTAGAAATTGATTGCTCTAAATTTTGGGCGAAAATTAAATTAATTCTATACAATAATGTACCCTATGTTACGGTAAGTTAAGTGATCATGCAACGGTGCTTTGTCCTCACCACGAAGTCTTGCTAGAGACAAGGGTCGGTCTGCTCATTTTCACAGACTACGAGCAACCGGCTACCGGCATTTATAGTACATATTTGTGTTCAGTTTTTGTTTTGTTACATCATGCCAAACATAGGAATAAAAACGTTCTCTCGCGCATCACTAAAAAAATAAGTGCATGCATCTGAGGCTGCGGAATATAACAGGGCTTCACTGGTAATGACAAATAATATGATATCCAGATGACAAAAAATAATATTTCAGAAAGATTTGATTGCCCAAGAAAAATTTGCTACAGATTATGAAAGATCTGCAGATGGAAAGATTTGCTGATGCCTTATTAGGTTTGTTTCTGTTGAATTTTGTAGAGTAAGGGACAGAAATAGATATTGATCAAAATATACCCAACTGATATAGAATTTCATAAACCTTTCATTTTGACAAAAAGTTTTCGAATACAAAAAACTATTTTCAAAAATAGTCTGAAACTTCCGTAATATTTATAGTTGTAGTAATATGCTCAAGTGCCCGTCTCTCGTTGGGGTCTCATAATGAGAGTTGGTGTCTATCAAAAATCGGACAAAGTTTGCACAAACTGATGTTCACGCAAGTTATTAAAAAGGCCAAAACAACGAAAAGATTATTTCGGCGAATTGGTTCACCTGGTAATTCAATGTATTCTAAATTTGCAAGAGGTAGGTAATCATTAATTTTTTGACGACAATCTTGAACTGTAGTATTTGGGAAGGGATTCGTAGGAATATAGATGAGATTGAAAAAGTACCTTGAATTTGTTTGATATACGTTAAAAAAGTTTTATTTCACTTCAAAACGCATACGCATCTCATTTGCGATCGACAAACACCACTTGTTGTGAAACACGCTTGAACGCACATTCTGCGAATGGTCAAGAATACGAAAATCAAATATCACTCGCAAAATCATGAGATGCGCACGAACTTGAAAGATGCGAACAGTCAAGAATAGAGTCCCAGATAGCAAACTGAATTAGCTATAGATTTGGTAACTAACAACATACTTGTTCATTCCTTGGTTACACTTTGCAACAGTACTTAGTACTTCTTCAATTCTATTTATTAATCTCTCGCCAATCTTCTGCAAAATAGTTCCTGTAACGAGCGCAAATTTACAGCCAACCATTTCTTTAACATCCGGCACATTTTGATAAACATACACGCAAAATTCATATTCGTCTTCGAATGCGTCTTTCTGAAACCTACATTTGTTGAAGAGAACCCACTGCTGCAAGTATTCCAAAAAGTCTGTAAAAACCTGCTTGAGGCATTCATTGAAACTTTCAAGACGT
Organism: Chrysolina americana; assembly: GCA_958502065.1. NCBI lineage: Eukaryota > Metazoa > Arthropoda > Insecta > Coleoptera > Chrysomelidae > Chrysolina > Chrysolina americana. Next base: position 21,838,520 of record OY293418.1, read on the forward strand.
TCATGATATTGCTTGATGACAGTTTCAGTGCCCCAAGTGGCTGCTTTGACATAGCTGCAAGTTCGCTGTCTCTCTTTGATAGCTGCTTTCAACCCCTCTTTCAATTCGCGCATCATCTGCCTTACACTCAGAGAAGAGGGGTTCTTTGGTTTCTGTTCCAAACGCATCAGCAAATATTCGTGTAAGACTTCTAGCGGTACCATAGAAAGTATAATGAACATAGCTCGATAGGAAGGGAGATTGAGGCTTTTTGCTTCGGGGCTCCATGCCCCATACCGTTGTAATTCCTCCTCTTCTGAAGAAGGGTTCACATCGGAAAATATTTCTTCATTTTCTGGGAAGTCTAAAGTCAATTTGGTTCTGATCAGTACATGCTGGTGCAAATTCTGCAGGAAGTTCAGACCTTTTTCTAGTGCTCTAGTTTTCAAAACGTTCTCTATATATCGCCTATAGGGGGATACTTTACTATGATCTATCTGACCCAAGAGTTCTGCTAAAGGACCTATGTTGTACAGGTCATTTTTTATACAGAGACCAGAGTCGCTCAAGGAAGATGTTGTACTGTTGATACTATCTGATGGACTACCTGAAAATTGTTAAGTATACACAACTTGTAGTTCTTTGCACAAAATAAAGTTAGAAAAGTGTGTTCGAAGAGGATCAACGAAATCAAAAGAAATAATTCCGACTACGGCCGAAAATACCCTTCTCTTCACATTCTCTTTTTCCTCGCGGTTGGTGCTGATGCTTCATTCGTAGGGGACTACTATAAGGCTTTTAAATATTATCGTTGTCTTGTGGAAAAAGACGACTCTATTGTCGTCTGACCTATCGTTGCACTGATAAGAAGAAATAACCTCGAAACATGCATGTATCTAGTTGGTCATTTCCAAAATAATGAAAAATGATACTCAATGGCTTCATTACAATCAGCATTTGCAAATAATACCTTCCTTAAGGACCATTGCACAAATAGATGACATATAATTCAATGACCGTTGGGGGGAGTATTTGTTTTCTGTCAGATATTTGCCTCACTTTTCCACTTTGCGGAAATGTGTGGAGAGAAGGGTATTTTTGGCCATAGTCGGAATTATTTCTTTTGATACCATATACAGTGTGTACAACTTCTTATACCTTCCATAATTGATGTAGAGTTATTGTAAAAGTTGCAAAATGGACAGATACATCAAAAACTAACAAAATGGACTAAAAGGGACCATTTGAAGTTATTTACACTGCATGCCAACAGCCATTTCACTACTAATTCACTTAGTGCCTGAAGAAAATTCACTTCCGTAATTTTTTATGTAGAATTGTGATTAAAAGAAATATAGTTGTTCTGAATACGAAGATATTTTGCCTCCTACTATAAATTTTCGGATATGGCGTTAGTTCCATCGCCGCTAGTGTATATCAAGAGGCATGTTTTTTTATTTACCTGTGATACACCAATCTACCAACTTCTCCGATCAAGTAACACAACCTATATGAGTAATACTCGAATATTACTGAAGGTAACATCTTTTCATAATGTTATCCCTTATAAGCACGTCAGCTATATTTTGATTTCTGTCGGGTATGGCAACGAAAACCCAAAAATACTGTCTTGGATGAAATATACAAAAATAAATTGCAGTTTGTTGGGAGCATGTGAACACGATAGTATTTCCATCAGATTCAATCAAAGGAGATTCTTCGTTGTCGATATAGTCTGGTCAGTACGGCAACGCTGAATCTGATATTTGATAAAACAACAAAAAACATTTGTGTTTGTTTTCGTGTTTGGCTTATAGGAATGTTTTATTGTGAATAAATTGTAAAATTCTGAGTTGAATTATGTTCAACTATCGTTTTTTTTATTATTAAACAATGGTGAAGCATTTTGAAATGTGTGAAAGTCCATTTGAAGCTGGAAATCAAAATATATAATTTTATAGGTAAGCTACGAGTGTCGTAACTATCGAGGAAGGGAAACCAAATTGGAAAAGAGTAAAATGAATGACACAGTAGGATGTCAGCAGGTTCTATAGCCACCTAAAAAACTTATTTTAAAACAATATTTTTTTTAAATTTAAATGCGCTAAAAATTTTTAATTTCAAAATTGAAATCAATCAGATGAAATCATTCAATTTACTTGTTTATCTACACAGGTAAATCTCGCGACAAGCTTTTATATTATATAAATTGTTTAATGACGTTGATAGTAAAAGTTTTAAAAGAAAAGGTTATTTTATTCTTTTCAGCACATTTAAATAAAAGCTTGCTTTTTAAAAAGTTTTTTATTTTTACTTTTCAACACACCATTGTTGCAAGGTTATTTGGCTGTTAATTTCGAACAGTCTTGCTCCTCAATAAGGAGACCTTATAATTTTACCCTACTTAAGGCCACGTATGCTTGACTAGCAGCAAAGAGCTTGGAGCCTAAGTTACAACAGCATGGTCGACAGTAATACCCAGCATTTTGTGTACTTTGCAAGCCCAACATGATATAATTGACAGCATTCTTCGAAATGTAGTGACGCGACTATAGTCTTGGGTTGGGTTGAATGAGATGAACATCGTCTTTACTGAAGTCTATACGGACGGATGGTATGTTAGTATCATACATCTGTTCTCTCTGGAAGCAGAGCCATATGATTTCTGTAATATGTCCAATGGCACAATTCACTAGACCTTTGGACACATCTAGTTTGTAACACAATATCACCTTGGCTCCAACGATTATTTCTAACTCCTTAGGTAGCCACTCCAACAACCCTAATACACCAAAATTTCAGACGGATTGGAAGAACGGATTAATGATTACTATCTACGATCAAGTAACACAACGTAGATGAGTATTACTCAAATAGAACTGAAGGTAACATGTTTTCATAATGTTATCCCTCAAATCATGACATTATTGCCATGTCGCAATTTTTTAAGGATATAATAAGCACGTCAGCTAGATTTTGATATCTTTCGAGTAAATTTATGGCAACGAAAACCCAAAAATACTGTCTTGGATGAAATATATAGCAATAAGAAGGCAATTGAAACGTTCATTGCAGCTTGTTGGGAGCATGTTAAAACGATAGTATTTCTATCGCCGAACTGAGATTCTTCGTTGTCGATATAGTCTCGTCAGTACGGCAACACTGCATTTGGAATATCGAATGTCAAATATGACCTTTGGCTTATTGGCGTGTTTTTTCGTGAATAATGGGCAAATTCTGAATTAATTTGTGTCAAACTATGATTAGTTTTTATTATTAAGCAATGGTGAAGCATTGTGAAATGTGTAAAAGACCATTTGAAGTTGGAAATCAAAATATGTCATTTCATAGGTAAGCTACCAGTGTCGTAACTATCGAGAAAGGGAAACCGAATTGGAAAAGAACAAAATGAATGGATTATGAAAAAACTCGTCAATTAGAGCATCGGATGTTCTCAAAATTCTGTAGAGATTATTCTATCATAATTTCAGGTTTCTATTCCATATTGGGTTTCCATTATTTCAATTTTATTGAACCTCAATATTTCTGTTAACAACGTACGACACTGCCGTTGGGAGAAGATGTTCATTACACACAAATTTTAATGTGTGTGCGGCGAGTTACTCATCTAGGTTGCGTTATTTGATCGGAGATTACTATCTTATTTTTTTTTCAACTCGCATTCGTATTCTCAGCAAATCCTTTCATTTGATAACCATATTGTAGGAGTACATTGAAAATAAAAAGTCTTGGGTGTTCCGTCATGTTGGATTTAGTCACTTAGTCCCTTGTTATAATGGGTGTATCTAAATAACACCGAAAAAATTAAAGGGGTGATTCTGTGATGAAAATTAATGTGAGTGTTTGGTATAAAATTTTTTGAAAAAACCCTCCCCGGAAAAGTTACACCCATTCGAAAATTAAAAAAAAAATGGTTTTTCTTTTTTATTTTCCCTGTATATCAAGCTAAAGACACGAAACTTGGTAAACATTATCTGTCAATAAGAGTACACTTTTTGAAATTTTTTCAACCCTGAAGTATGCTTAGAAGGGGTTGATTATTTCAACCCCTAAGATATTTTTCTTACAACTTTTTTTAGATGAAAATTTTTTCGTTAAAAAAGTATGACTGAAAAGCCCAATTCATTGACTAACTTTTTTAACATTTATGAGAAAAAAATAAATAAGCTCATGTAAAATAGCATTTTATTAAACAACAGCCAACCAAATTATGATTATGATTATGAGACTTCAATAACTAAAAACAAAAGTGAACAAACAATGAACAAAAACCTGTCGAATATCGACAATACAATTATAATAAATGTTGAAAATGACCGCCTTCAGCTTCAATACAAGCATCTACCCTTTTCCTCATAGAATTGCGTATACGATGAAATATTCCTGGAGAATTTCTTATAGTTTCACACCCAGCTACGATGCGGTTTCGCAGATCATCGATATTTTCAACTGGGTTTGTGTATATCAAAGATTTCAGATATCCCCATACAAAAATCCAAAGGATTAAGGTCAGGGGAGCGGGCTGGCCAGTTTACAGGTCCTTCTCGACCTATCCATTGATTGGCATACACCTCATCCAGGTGAGTTCTTGCACGTATACTAAAATGGGCTGGTGCACCATCGTGCATAAACCATGAATGTTGCCTAATTTGAATGGGAACCTCTTCAAGAAGAACAGGTAATTCTTCAAGGAGATGACAATATGCTTCACCATTTAATCGTAGCAGAAGAAAATGGGGACCAATTAAATGATTATCAATAATTCCGAGCCACACGTTTAATGAAAATTGATACTGATGATTTCCTTCAAAAAAGCCATGAGGATTTTCGTCAGCCCAAAGGTGATTGTTGTGAAAATTTCTAATACAGTCTCTTGAGAAACTCGCCTCGTCAGTAAATAAAATATTACCTAAGAACTGTGGTGCTTGGCCAATCATATTAATAAGCCACTGACAAAAAATCACACTGGGTAAAAAATCTCGAATCATTAACGCCTGCACCCGTTGAAGATGATAGGGATACAACATTTGTTCTTTTAAAATTCTAAAACAACGGAATGGCTTACATGTAGGACACGAGCTATTCTCCTGGTACTAGTTTCTGGGAATTCTTCAATTGAATTAAGTACGGCTTCTTCTACAGCTGCAGTTCTAACTTCTCTAGTACGACCAGAATCATAACTTCTTTTTTCAAAATTACCACGTTCCCGCAAGCGTCGGTGAATAGTTGTGAACGTAGTATGATGGGGTAGTCTACGCTGTGGGTACTGTTCAGCATAAAGTCTTTGCGCTTCCAATGAATTACCGTTAGCACGACCGTATGTAAAATGCATATCTGCCATTTCCAAATTCGAATATGCATTCATATTTTCAATCAACTAATATTTCCTACAATACACAATCATAAAACTTGTGAAACAATAAGATGGGTGACAGAAAATTACACTACACAATCCTAGTGTCAGTATTAATGTTTTTATGCAAAGCACAGGCCACTAGTAAATGCTCAAGTTTTAGAAAAAACTTGTAGAGTTAAAAAAGTTAGTCAATGAATTGGGCTTTTCAGTCATACTTTTTTAAAGAAAAAATTTTCATCTAAAAAAAAGTTGTTAGAAAAAATATCTTAGAGGTTGAAATAATCAACCCCTTCTAGCATACTTCAGGGTTGAAAAAATTTCAAAAAGTGTACTCTTATTGACAGATAATGTTTACCAAGTTTCGTGTCTTTAGCTTGATATACAGGGAAAATAAAAAAGAAAAACCATTTTTTTTTTTTAATTTTCGAAGAGGTGTAACTTTTCCGGGGAGGGATTTTTCAAAAAAATTTATACCAAACACTCACATTAATTTTCATCACAGAATCACCCCTTTAATTTTTTCAGTGTTATTTAGATACACCCTGTATAATAAACTATTAAAAAACGAGTGTTTTTAAACCCGAAAAAAATTGTTATAGTTCAATCATGAGAATTAAAGGGGTGTTTCCATTTATATACCATTAAAGTCTAGTGTTATTTTCAAGTAAAAATTACCTGTATTAGTTTCATCACCAGATATAGCCCAACATCCTTGCTTACTATCCAAAACACTAAGAAGTCTTCCGAGAATATTCAACTTCAGCCTCTGATGCTTTGTCATATTGTACCATAGACACATAGCTTTGACCCTACCTACGATTTCAGGGGAGCTGTACAAAGGATACATTTCTGCAAATGCTCTACTGGATGGAAACAAGCTTTCAGCTTCCTCCAATCTCAGGAGAAGTTTCTCAATGTCTTTAAATGCGTCATTTTGAGCCTCAATACACGCCATGCAATATATTGATAAACAACCGGGGCAGTCGTCCTCAACACCACTGTCACTGTTTTCGGTACTGTACCTATAAACGAGTTGAACAATTTCAAAAACATAATCATACTAATGTTGAAATAAGATAAAAAAACTACACCTTTTCCAGTAGTATTTCAGAATGTGTCATTTGAATTTCAGATTAGTGAGTTCATTTTCGGAAATCGTCAATTGTATTTCAGAATAGTAAGTTGGATTTCAGATAGCATCAGTTGAATTTCAGAAGAGTCAATTTTATTTCAGAAAGCATCAATTGTATTTCAGAATAATCAACTTGACTTCAAAAACCATCATTTGAATTTCAGAATAGTTAATTGCATTTCAGAAAGTATGGGAACGTTCATGCGGCGATTTTCTTGCGATTTGCGAATCGCGCAAAAATTGTGAATATTCGCGAAGGTATGAACAATTCTTTAGTTTGGAATTCCACCTGGATCAATTGACGGGAGTGAAGCTAGCCACATCCACAAAATACACTGAGAAAAATATATAGAAGAATAAAATGAATCATTATCTATGTTAATACACGTTGTACATGTATTTTGATGACAAGGAATTATTCTAGGGGTCAAATTTAATAAGGGAGTTGTGATATTATAGTTTGTTGGGCCATCCGAAGGGGTGGAAAAGGGGTGGATATAGAAAATAAATCATTATCTATGGTAATACGCGTTGTACACGAATTTTGAACACAGGAAATCAATCTAGGATTCAAAGTTGATAAGGGAGTTGTGAAATTATAGTTTGTCAGGCCGTCCGAAGGGGTGGAATAGGGATGGATATAGAAAATAAATCATTATATATGGAAATACGAGTTGTAAACGAATTTTGAACACGGCAAATCAATGTAGAGTTCAGAGTTGATGAGGTAGTTGTGAAATTATAGTTTGTCAGGCCATCCAGGGGGTGGAAATGGGGTGGATATAGAAAATGAATCATTATCTATGGTAATACGCGTTGTACACGAATTTTGAACACAGTTAATCAATCTAGGGTTCAAAGTTGATAAGATAGTTGCGAAATTATAGTTTGTCAGGCCGTCCGAAGGGGTGGAATAGGGGTGGATATAGAAAATAAATCATTATCTATGGAAATACGAGTTGTAAACGAATTTTGAACACGGAAAATCAATCTAGGGTTCAAAGTTGATAAGGTAGTTGCGAAATTATAGTTTGTCAGGCCGTCCGAAGGGGTGGAATAGGGGTGGATATAAAAAATAAATCATTATCTATGGAAATACGAGTTATACCCTAAATTGATTTTTCGTGTTCAAAATTCGTTTACAACTCGTATTTCCATTGATAATGATTTATTTTCTATATCCACTTCTTTTCCACCCCTTTGGATGGCCTGAAAAACTATAATTTCGCACCTATCTTATAAACTTTGAACCCTAGATTGATTTTCCTTGTTCAAAATTCGTTTACAACTCGTATTTCCATAGATAATGATTTATTTTCTATATCCACCTCTTTTCCTCCCGTTTGGATGGCCTGAAAAACTATAATTTCACACCTATCTTATAAACTTTAAACCCTAGATTGATTTTCCTTGTTCAAAATTCGTTTACAACTCGTATTTCCATAGATAATGATTTATTTTTTATATCCACCCCTATTCCACCCTTTCGGACGGCCTGACAAACTATAATTTCGCAACTACCTTATCAACTTTGAACTCTAGATTGATTTTCCGTGTTCAAAATTCGTTTACAACTCGTATTTCCATAGATAATGATTTATTTTCTATATCCACCCCTATTCCACCCCTTCGGACGGCCTGACAAACTATAATTTCGCAACTATCTTATCAACTTTGAACCCTAGATTGATTTTCCGTATTCAAAATTCGTTTACAACTCGTATTTCCATAGGTAATGATTTATTTTCTATATCCACCCCTATTCCACCCCTTCGGACGGCCTGACAAACTATAATTTCGCAACTATCTTATCAACTTTGAACCCTAGATTGATTTTCTGTATTAAAAATTCTTGTACAACTCGTATTACCATAGATAATGATTCATTTTCTATATCCACCCCATTTCCACCCCCTGGACGGCCTGACAAACTATAATTTCACAACTACCTCATCAACTCTGAACCCTACATTGATTTTCCGTGTTCAAAATTCGTTTACAACTCGTATTTCCATAGATAATGATTTATTTTCTATATCCACCCCTATTCCACCCCATCGGACGGCCTGACAAACTATAATTTCGCAACTATCTTATCAACTTTGAACCCTAGATTGATTTCCTGTGTTCAAAATTCGTTTATAACTCGTATTTCCATAGATAATGATTTATTTTTTATATCCACCCCTATTCCACCCCTTCGGACGGCCTGACAAACTATAATTTCGCACCTATCTTATAAACTTTGAACCGTAGATTAATTTTCCGTGTTCAAAATTCGTTTACAACTCGTATTTCCATAGATAATGATTTATTTTCTATATCCACCCCTATTTCACCCCTTCGGACGGCCTGACAAACTATAATTTCGCAACTACCTTATCAACCTTGAACCGTAGATTGATTTCCTGTGTTCAAAATTCGTTTACAACTCGTATTTCCATAGAAAATAATTTATTTTCTATATCCACCCCTATTCCACCCCATCGGACGGCCTGACAAACTATAATTTCGCAACTATCTTATCAACTTTGAACCCTAGATTGATTTCCTATGTTCAAAATTCGTTTACAACTCGTATATCCATAGAAAATGATTTATTTTCTATATCCACCCCTATTCCACCCCTTCGGACGGCCTGACAAACTATAATTTCGCAACTATCTTATCAACTTTGAACCGTAGATTGATTTCCTGTGTTCAAAATTCGTTTACAACTCGTATTTCCATAGATAATGATTTATTTTCTATATCCACCCCTATTCCACCCCATCGGACGGCCTGACAAACTATAATTTCGCAACTATCTTATAAACTTTGAACCGTAGATTCATTTTCCGTGTTAAAAATTCGTTTACAACTCGTATTTCCATAGATAATGATTTATTTTCTATATCCACCCCTATTCCACCCCTTCGGACGGCCTGACAAACTATAATTTCGCACCTATCTTATAAACTTTGAACCGTAGATTAATTTTCCGTGTTCAAAATTCGTTTACAACTCGTATTTCCATAGATAATGATTTATTTTCTATATCCACCCCTATTCCACCCCTTCGGACGGCCTGACAAACTATAATTTCGCAACTATCTTATCAACTTTGAACCGTAGATTGATTTCCTGTGTTCAAAATTCGTTTACAACTCGTATTTCCATAGAAAATGATTTATTTTCTATATCCACCCCTATTCCACCCCATCGGACGGCCTGACAAACTATAATTTCGCAACTATCTTATCAACTTTGAACCGTAGATTGATTTCCTGTGTTCAAAATTCGTTTACAACTCGTATTTCCATAGATAATGATTTATTTTCTATATCCACCCCTATTCCACCCCTTCGGACGGCCTGACAAACTATAATTTCGCAACTATCTTATCAACTTTGAACCCTAGATTGATTTCCTGTGTTCAAAATTCGTTTACAACTCGTATTTCCATACATAATGATTTATTTTCTATATCCACCCCTATTCCACCCCTTCGGACGGCCTGACAAACTATAATTTCGCAACTATCTTATCAACTTTGAACCGTAGATTGATTTCCTGTGTTCAAAATTCGTTTACAACTCGTATTTCCATAGATAATGATTTATTTTCTATATCCACCCCTATTCCACCCCTTCGGACGGCCTGACAAACTATAATTTCGCAACTATCTTATCAACTTTGAACCCTAGATTGATTTCCTGTGTTCAAAATTCGTTTACAACTCGTATTTCCATACATAATGATTTATTTTCTATATCCACCCCTATTCCACCCCTTCGGACGGCCTGACAAACTATAATTTCGCAACTATCTTATCAACTTTGAACCGTAGATTGATTTCCTGTGTTCAAAATTCGTTTACAACTCGTATTTCCATAGATAATGATTTATTTTCTATATCCACCCCTATTCCACCCCTTCGGACGGCCTGACAAACTATAATTTCGCAACTATCTTATCAACTTTGAACCCTAGATTGATTTCCTGTGTTCAAAATTCGTTTACAACTCGTATTTCCATAGATAATGATTTATTTTCTATATCCACCCCTATTCCACCCCTTCGGACGGCCTGACAAACTATAATTTCGCAACTATCTTATCAACTTTGAACCGTAGATTGATTTCCTGTGTTCAAAATTCGTTTACAACTCGTATTTCCATAGATAATGATTTATTTTCTATATCCACCCCATTTCCACCCCCTGGACGGCCTGACAAACTATAATTTCACAACTACCTCATCAACTCTGAACCCTACATTGATTTTCCGTGTTCAAAATTCGTTTACAACTCGTATTTCCATAGATAATGATTTATTTTCTATATCCACCCCTATTCCACCCCTTCGGACGGCCTGACAACTATAATTTCGCACCCATCTTATAAACTTTGAACCCTAGATTGATTTTCCGTGTTCAAAGTTCGTTTACAACTCGTATTTCCATAGATAATGATTTATTTTTTATATCCACCCCTATTCCACCCCTTCGGACGGCCTGACAAACTATAATTTCGCAACTATCTTATCAACTTTGAACCGTAGATTGATTTCCTGTGTTCAAAATTCGTTTACAACTCGTATTTCCAAAGATAATGATTTATTTTCTATATCCACCCCTATTCCACCCCTTCGGACGGCCTGACAAACTATAATTTCGCAACTATCTTATCAACTTTGAACCGTAGATTGATTTCCTGTGTTCAAAATTTGTTTACAACTCGTATTTCCATACATAATGATTTATTTTCTATATCCACCCCTATTCCACCCCTTCGGACGGCCTGACAAACTATAATTTCGCAACTATCTTATCAACTTTGAACCGTAGATTGATTTCCTGTGTTCAAAATTCGTTTACAACTCGTATTTCCATAGATAATGATTTATTTTTTATATCCACCCCTATTCCACCCCTTCGGACGGCCTGACAAACTATAATTTCGCACCTATCTTATAAACTTTGAACCGTAGATTAATTTTCCGTGTTCAAAATTCGTTTACAACTCGTATTTCCATAGATAATGATTTATTTTCCATATCCACCCCTATTTCACCCCTTCGGACGGCCTGACAAACTATAATTTCGCAACTACCTTATCAACCTTGAACCGTAGATTGATTTCCTGTGTTCAAAATTCGTTTACAACTCGTATTTCCATAGAAAATGATTTATTTTCTATATCCACCCCTATTCCACCCCATCGGACGGCCTGACAAACTATAATTTCGCAACTATCTTATCAACTTTGAACCCTAGATTGATTTCCTGTGTTCAAAATTCGTTTACAACTCGTATTTCCATAGAAAATGATTTATTTTCTATATCCACCCCTATTCCACCCCATCGGACGGCCTGACAAACTATAATTTCGCAACTATCTTATCAACTTTGAACCGTAGATTGATTTCCTGTGTTCAAAATTCGTTTACAACTCGTATTTCCATAGATAATGATTTATTTTCTATATCCACCCCTATTCCACCCCTTCGGACGGCCTGACAAACTATAATTTCGCAACTATCTTATCAACTTTGAACCGTAGATTGATTTCCTGTGTTAAAAATTCGTTTACAACTCGTATTTCCATAGATAATGATTTATTTTCTATATCCACCCCCTATTCCACCCCTTCGGACGGCCCGACAAACTATAATTTCGCACCTATCTTATAAACTTTGAACCCTAGATTGATTTTCCGTGTTCAAAGTTCGTTTACAACTCGTATTTCCATAGATAATGATTTATTTTTTATATCCACCCCTATTCCACCCCTTCGGACGGCCTGACAAACTATAATTTCGCAACTATCTTATCAACTTTGAACCGTAGATTGATTTCCTGTGTTCAAAATTCGTTTACAACTCGTATTTCCAAAGATAATGATTTATTTTCTATATCCACCCCTATTCCACCCCTTCGGACGGCCTGACAAACTATAATTTCGCAACTGTCTTATCAACTTTGAACCGTAGATTGATTTCCTGTGTTCAAAATTCGTGTACAACGCGTATTAACATAGATTATGATTTATCTTATTCTTCTATATATTTTTCTCAGTGTACATTGTGGATGTGGCTAGCTTCACTCCCGTGATCAATTGTTAGTTTATTTGCTATTCTCTCGACTTCTTTTTCAATATGGTTGTTTTAGTATTTTCCAGGTAAACCTTGAATTTGAAATAAGTAATAAATCGATAAGGTAAATGATAAAATGTTATTTCAAAGAGAGCTAAACAATGGGTAGTATGAATAAAAGCTAGCAAATGCTTTTACTATAGGTTTGTCCTTCTCTTAACTATACAAAATGAATAGGTCTGTTTAATACATAATATTGGGTGGTATGAATAAACGTTGAGCAAATGCTTCTAATCAGTTTATAAGACATTGATTCTATCTCAACAATAAATATGTTCGCTCTTTAACAGTTATAATCTGTATTCGAAGACATTTAAAAGGTTATGTTATGTATAGGTATTACTCTCTGTACATCAATCAGGTAACCAGATTTGAAGATGTATCGGACTTTGACAATGTATCTGACAATGAAAAATCAGTCAATAAATGTTCACTAAACTTAGTGTCATCGCTTCACTTATTTGTGAGTTATTCAATTTAATAGCGAACAGAACAGGTTACCTTGGCACACTGTGATGGTATAGTAGGAATGAAAAGTGGCATACCTCTTGACATGCCTCTGGAACTTGTAATTCTTGATATCATCAAGGAGAGGTTCAACACATTCTCTAGCTGCACAAAGATATTCATCTTCTTCCATGGGAGACCGATCCGCGTGATAAGCTTGCAATTCTAGCCATATTAAGTCTTTCAGTTCATTCTGCCAAAGAGTCTCTTCACGACTCATCTGAAAGCATAATGAATATCAATTGAAATTCCTGTTATCCCCATCAATCCATTTGAAAATATATGAGATAAGTCAATATTAATTTATTTGTTTCTAACATGTAGAACAATTGTTAGAAATTTCAACACAGGTTAAAATCCAGTTCTTTTAATAGTCATACAAAATAGGGTATAAGGCAATACCTGACAGAAAACAGCTACTTCTCTAATTACCACAACAGATGTTGTACTGCATAGGACATACTTGTGCAATGTATTTCACTGCAAGTGCTTCTCGTAATCGAACAATACAACTGGTTTTTTTTTAGAACAAGGCGACAACCCACAGCCCGTTTTCATAGTTCTTGCCACTCACCAGTACCGTTTCTCATCTTAATACAGCAGAATGATCGATTTACGGTTCCTGCAAAAGGCTAATACCTGACAGAAAACAGCTACTTCTCTAATTACCACAACAGATGTTGTACTGCATAGGACATACTTGTGCAATGTATTTCACTGCAAGTGCTTCTTGTAATCGTACAATACAACTGGGGTTTTTTAGGTGACAACCCACAGCTCGGTTTCATAGTTTTTGCCACTCACCAGCACCAGAGTTTCTCATCTGAATACACCAAAATGATTGATTTACGATTCCTACAAAAATCACTCTTCCAAACCAAATTCTCCAGAAAGCTTCCATCAAACTGGGTACAACACATGTAGAAAATACCCCTTCTCTGCAATAATCTTACAAAGTTATTTTTAAATTTTAATATTTTCAAGTTTGAATTTTATTTAAATTCATACATTTGTAACGGTCTCCACATATTTACATCTTTCATGTGAAAAACCATTATATTTATTCTTGTAAATATAAATATAAATATAAATATAAATATAAATATAAATATAAATATAAATATAAATATAAATATAAATATAAATATAAATATAAATATAAATATAAATATAAATATAAATATAAATATAAATATAAATATAAATATAAATATAAATATAAATATAAATATAAATATAAATATAAATATAAATATAAATATAAATATAAATATAAATATAAATATAAATATAAATATAAATATAAATATAAATATAAATATAAATATAAATATAAATATAAATATAAATATAAATATAAATATAAATATAAATATAAATATAAATATAAATATAAATATAAATATAAATATAAATATAAATATAAATATAAATATAAATATAAATATAAATATAAATATAAATATAAATAAATAAGTTATTTTTTCAAATTTGTAAAGGAAAAATAATTAGAAAATAGTTTTAATCGTGATTTCATAAATTTAAGAAGACATTTTACACGTTTAAAGAAGAATTTGAAGGAAATAACAGGTATTTTAATTTAATTCCCATAAGAATTTTTCCGTTGACATTAATTAAGTTATTTTGTCATAATAATTTTTGACATTTGCATTAGGATTCTTACAGTGTGATATGGAAATTATTCAAATGAATTATGAACCAAAAAGTGTAAATTCATATATAATCAAAAATTCACATCTAAGAAATATTATTAAACATAGAGATTCACTTATATGATACTATAAAAATGAAAACACAGAATTAAGAAATCAGCTTGTTTCCAACAATTTGTGTTATTGTTAAAAAATGAGGAACTAAAATCTCTTGAAGATGAAAATATGATATTGAGGAACTACAATCACATCCTGAATTCTCAAATAGAAATTGTTGAAGAAGTTAATTCTAATATTTTGAAAGAAAATTTGATTCTGATTGAAAATCAGTCCAGTTTTGAAAAGATTAATTGTGATTTAAAAAATCAATTGAAGAATATGTTGACGTCTATTGAAACATTATCTGAAGAAAATAAATTTTATAGAATTAAACTAGATAAAATTGAAAATGAATTTGAAAAAATCAAAATATCAGACAGGAAAAAGAAAAAAGTGAATGTAGTTAAGAAAACAAATAAGGAAGGAGGGGAGTATTCATTAGAGAAAATCCAAAATTTTATTACTGTGTGATGAATATGGACATAATATTGGAAAAAAATTAAAAGATAGATTGTGTAATACTTCAGTAGAATCAATTGTTAAACAGGGTTCTACCTATCATAATGTTATTGAAAATGTGACTGATTTGACCAAACATTTTGATTATGATGATTTTGTTGTAATAATAGCTGGTACTAATGATTTCAAGTCTAATAAATATCCGCAATTTAGAGATATTCATAACACTCTTAAATATTGCAATACAAATATAATCTTAACTTCATTGCCTTTTGGAACATATAGCAATAATCATGGACATCAGATGAAAAAATTCAATTATCGATTGAAAGAATACTCGGCATTTCTCAATGAATATTCCTCTCACAATGTAAAATGGATGGATTTAAATGATAATCATGGATGTGAATCAAAAATTTTCATGATAAATGCAATATCTGATTACATATCAGAAATCCTTAACCCAAAGTTGAACCTCAAATATATACAAATGAAACCAAAAATGGAAATGAAATTATGGATTCGAATTTTGAGATTCCATATAATCAAGCCGTAAATAACAGAAATCAAAATAATTTTTTTCGTCAAATAAAAAGCAAAAAGAAATATCCATAACCTTATTGTTACTTAATATTCAATCAGTACGAAATAAGTTGGATGAACTATATATATTTTTGGAGAGTTTAGAGTTTCCTAATATAGTTTCTTTAACAGAACACTGGTTGAAAATAGATGAACCGTTATATATTCCAGGATATACTATGGTTTCAAAATTTTGTAGGCTGAGCTCGATTCATGGTGGTACTTCTTATCAATGATTCGATGATGGAAAATTCACCATTTCTCAATATTGATAAATTCAGTGAACTCTTGATAGAAAAAGTTTTTGAATTTTCCATAAGTTTTTGTGAAACTCGCAACATGTATATAATCTCTTTATATCGATCTCCTTTATCTGATGTACATTTATTTTTTTTAAATTTAGAGTTGCTGCTATCTGGATTACCATTTGACTCTTCGATCATCCTAACAGGTGATTTAAATATAAACTTTGATGAAAGTTCTTATAACTGTCAGTTTCTCACAAATATTTTAATTTCATTCAATTTGAAAATGAACGTTGAGACAAATACTCGTATTAGTCAATTTTCGAGTTCTACTATTGATTATATGTGCAGTAACTTGGATTCAAATAATATATCTTGTTCACTTATTTCGGCAGGTCTATCTGATCATGAAGCTATAAAGTGTACAGTAACCATGTACTCAAATGAAGTTGAAAAAAAATATCGTTATGGAAGAATGTATACCAAATCGAATTATGACAAGTTTAATTCTAGATGTTCTGAAACAAATTGGGACCGTATTTTAATGTCCAGTGAACCATTCTTCATGTTTTATAAATGTCTTTGTGATTAGTTTAATAAAGCATTTCCAATTCAGAGGATCAAAATTAAACATAAAAAACAATGGGTAACTCAAGGAATAAAGAATTCCTCAAAAAATGTACGTTCTTTGCATTATATTAGAAAGTTTACTAATACTGAATTTTTTCACGATTACTTTAATAAATATCGCAGAATATATAAAAAATTGATCAAAACTGCAAAAGATAATTATTATAAGACAAGGATATCTGAAGCTAGAAATTCATCAAAAGAAAGTTAGAATATAGTTAATAATTTCAGGGGAAAAAACAGCAGAAAGCATATAGAGTCATCATTGAGTCCAAATAGTTTGAACGATTTTTATTGTTCCATTGCTGAGAAGTTGACCAGTTCTATTGTTTCTATGAATGATCCTTTGAGTTGTCTACATGATGTTAGTATCAAGAAAAATCTAATCCTACGTGATACGGATATTTATGAGATAATTGAAGTCATTAACAGTATCAAAAACAAAAGAACAAATGGTCTAGATGAAATTTCTATCAAAATTTTTCAAAATCTTCCTGATAGAGCTGTTAGTGTTCTTAACTGTTTTAATCAATGATTCATTTCAACATGGCAGTTTTCCATCTTTTCTGAAAACGCCCCTGGTTATTCCAATATACCGGGTGGCTACGGAAGTATTGCCTACGGAATACCTCAGTTATTGTATGAAGTAGGTTTGTGAAATTTGGAGCGTCGATATAATGACATAAGAGCTAGAATTTGAGCATATTGACATGTCGAAGTTAACTTCCGGTCTGACCGGAAGTAACATCAACTTTCTTATTTTAAATAGAAACCCATTTTTTTTTCTTTTCGCTTTATTCAGCATTCAATTCCCTTTCTAATGACATATCACAAGTTGGTATCTAACCAGAAACTAGATCAGAAAAAAATTATTATTGAAATTCACCGAGTAGGCCGTGGAAGCAAAATGAAAGCCAAAAATTAAAAAGTTGGCTATGGAAACCATACGTCACTTGATAACAGTTGCTACTACTGTGATATTTTATTTTCATTCGTCGGCGTTATAAAAAGCCGCCAAAAAAAATATTGGAAAAATTGGGAAAAAAACAATACCCTGTAGGTCCATAACTTAAATAGGAACATACCACTTTTTCTTGTCTGTACTATTCAGCATAACCATTCCTTTCTAATGATATAATAGAAAGTAATTTTTTGAAATGGAATACCAAAAAATCCAATTATTATTATTCAAATAACAAAAAAACAGATTTATCGAAAAAAAAAATTCAAATTGATAGGATTAAAGATAAAATAAATTCAAAACAAATGTTCCTATTTAACCTAGATCCTACAGGATATAATTTATCCTTCCACATTATTTTTAATGTTATTTTTGCGTATGGCGATAATCTGTTTTGTTATTTGAAGAATAATAATTGGATTTTTTGGTATTTCATTTAAAAAAACTACTTTCTATTATATCATTAGAAAGGAATGGTTATGCTGAATAGTACAGACAAGAAAAAGTGGTATGTTCCTATTTAAGTTATGGACCTACAGAGTATTGTTTTTTCCCCAATTTTTCCAATATTTTTTTTGGCGGCTTTTTATTACGCCGACGAATGAAAATGAAATATCACAGTAGTAGCAACTGTTATCAAGTGACGTATGGTTTCCATAGCCAACTTTTCAATTTTTGGCTTTCATTTTGCTTCCACGGCCTACTCGGTGAATTTCAATAATAATTTTTTTCTGATCTAGTTTCTGGTTAGATACCAACTTGTGATATGTCATTAGAAAGGGAATTGAATGCTGAATAAAGCAAAAAGAAAAAAAAATAGGGTTTCCATTTAAAATAAGAAAGTTGATGTTACTTCCGGTCAGACCGGAAGTTAACTTCGACATGTCAATATGCTCAAATTCTAGCTCTTATGTCATTATATCGACGCTCCAAATTTCACAAACCTACTTCATACAATAACTGAGATATTCCGTAGGCAATACTTCCGTAGCCACCCGGTATAAAGGTGGTGATTTTGATGATCCATCTAACTTTCGTCCTATTTCACTTATACCTATCCTAGCCAAAATTATAGAAAAACTGATTAATTTGAGAATTACGGAATTTTTGAGATCTCATAATTTGATCAACAATCTTCAATTCGGATTTCAGAAAAACAAAAATACAGCAGATGCAATATTGTCTCTTTTACACGAAGTATATTTTCGAATTAATGATGGGGAGGTAGCGGCTGCAGTTTTTTGTGATTTTTTAGCTTTAAGCTTTTGATTGTGTAAATCATGAGATACTTTTGCTTAAACTCCATCATTATGGCTTCAGGAATGTGACTCTTAAATGGTTTGAATCTTATTTATCCGAACGAAATCAGATTGTAAGATATTCAGGATATTCAAAATCAAAGAATATCAATTGTGGAGTACCTCAAGGTTCTATACTTGGACCAATTCTATTTTTATTATATATAAATGACCTATTTAATATTCAGATTTCAGGTTCTTTCACTGTCTTTGCTGATGACAGTACTATACTTTGGCATCCCAAAAACAAGCAGGATCTTGATCAATTAATATGTTATGATCTTAAAAAAGTGAAGGATTGGTGTGATTCAAATTTACTGTCGTTCAACATAAGAAAAACTAACATAATACCTTTCAGATGTCATCTTGAAGACATTCCGTTAGACAATAACATCATTGAAAATAAAACGACTTTGAAATATCTTGGAGTTTATCTGGATAATTCGTTGAAATTTGAAGAGCATGTTGAAATATTATGTAAAAAACTCTCTTCGGGTTGCTACGCATTGAGAGTTGTCTCGAATGAATTAGGATTTTCAGTTTCTAAGCCAGTATATCATTGTCTTATTGAATCTCATCTACGATATGGTATTGCATTTTGGGGAGTTTGCTGTAGTCATCGTTTACAAACAGTCCTAATTTTACAAAAACGTGCTCTGCGATATTTATGCAAAGCGAGATATCGGGATTCATGAAGACCTCTCTTTCTTAAACATAAAATTTTTACAGTTATTGCAATTTTCATACTTGAAACTGTTTGTTTGATACAAAAACATAAATCAAAGTTACCTATTGGCAGTTCTTCCGATCATAATACCAGACAGAGTAATGATTTCAAACTTCCACTTCCTAAAAGTACACTCATCAAAAACTCGATATTTTATAATGGATGTAAGATGTTTAATCACCTTCCAATAAATATCAAAAGTATCACATCACTTTATCGTTTCAGAAAAGATGTAAAAAATTTATTATCAGAAAAAGCTTATTATAGTCTACAAGAGTTTTATGATGATAATATCTAAAAATCATAATTTTTATATCATGAATCGAGCATAGTAAGTAAGCGTACAATTTTTTATTATTTTTTATTCCTTTGCTATTGATTGTTTCTATATCATCCACAATTTGATTAATATTTTTTTCTGCTTTCATGTACATATTCTCCATTTGTTCATAAACTGGAAATCCCGAGCTGGAGTTGCAGAGAGATGCAGAGATGAAGAAGTCCTTGTGTAATGATGGATGAGCATGTATTATGTTTTGTTTCATTCCCTCATTCGCTAAGGACCAAATGGTGGTACTGTACGTTTTTCCGGGTTTTTCCTGCAGTTGAAATAGCAAATGCGCCATCAAATTTTCAAGTCGCCCCGGAGCGCATATAGTGGTGGTGTTCCTTCATCTGGGATGATATGCACATAGTGGGGAGTATCACCATTATACTCTATCATTAATTAATTGAATTCAATTTTAATATTAATCCAAATCCAAAAAGCTTTGTCTATAAGTTTTTATAACTTCCGACAATAAAGTATATTTTGACTTTGACTTAACTTTGTGCTTTGAATATGCCGATTCCCTTCAATGTCATGTCGATCTTAGCCTTGAACAGCATGAAATTGTATGAATGTTTGATAGAATTCCTAATCAAGACTAATGTCAAGTTGTAGTAGTTTTTAGAATTACTTTTGTGTGTAGACCTATCCTTGTGTTATGTTATATACCCATCAATCCGTGGTCTAATTGTTGTGTGTCGTAGAAAAAGTCGCCCCGACGGACCCCTGGACGTGAAGCGTGTGTCTATTCCTGTTGTACAATCTTCTATTTCAATATTCCATTTCTTTTTCAATCGTTTAGGTATTAACTTGAAATAATACACTACTTCATACTCCACTTGACGAAATGTCAAAGCCAATAAAAAAAATTAATATTCTTATAAATAATGTGACTGATTGTGAATTGTGAGGTTTTCCTTTGTGGATTACCTGAGTTCACGATAATTCAAATTGCTATCAGATGCACACAATGTAGTCCATTGCTCCTTTATGATCACCATTTGGAGTTCTCGCATTTTTTGACAAACAGACCATTGAAGTATCTTCAAAACTTATTCTCATTCCTTTGAATTTCATCAATTAAGAGTGGCTAAACACAGTTGCTCTTAAATTAATTGAAGTGGCAAGTGGAAGAAGGGGTCAAGTAACATTTTCTGAAAATATTCGGTTATGTCATGGAAGAAGTTATGTGCATATGTGCGGCTGCGCTACGAAATCGAACAATAATGGGTGTCTTTAGTGGCCGATTTCGAAAAATTAATAGAACTAATAGAAATGGTCGATTTTGTTTGCATTGAAGAACATCAAACAATTATGTTGATCGCTTCGCTAATATCTCGATCATCAATCGCCCTCATTAATACACTAGTTGATCAAATAACTATAGGTAAATTAAAACTAAGTGATTATATGTCCAGAAGCTAATGGAGATTTATTCATTGGTTGGTCAAATTTAAAACGGCAAATACTAATTTCCCACTTTTGGGTATACTCATAACAGTGTTACGTAATAGTCTAGTATTAATATTTTACTGTCAGTCATGCATACAAAACCGTACATGAAAAAACTAAAAAAAATAAGAATAACTTGGAAAGTTTCAGGGTCACTATAATTACTATAATCAGTACATCTTTACGTCTGCAAGGTACTCGTAAATGTTAATTTAAAAGATGATATTAACGATATTTCATACGTTGAAACTAATTCTAGTTTATATCAACTCGAATTATGGCTTCAATTAGGTTTATTTCAACTTGTCTAAAGTGTGAATTCGATTGCCTGTAGAAATCATCTCAATAATAGTGTTTTCTGTAACCTTGCACCTATTTTGCATTTGCGTTATTATTAATTTCTATAAGATCAGAACGGCTATGAGAGCATAAGATATACCGGGGGTCTACGGGAGGAAGCTCGCCCCTATAACTTTTTTGTTTTCGGAGATAACGGAATGAAATTTGGAGGAGTGGGTTGAGTAACTCAACTTCATGCAAATTTCGGATTCACCGGAAGTAACAAACATTCGACTTTTTAATAGGACACCTGATATATTTTCAGTTTTTTTAGTCTCCCTTTGTGACATTTAGATTACAACTATGTATCAGTTGTTACTTTTTGTAACCATTTTTATTTATTTTTGATTTTAGAGGGCCACGGATTTAAGTAACTAATAACAGTCCTAAAATGTCTGGAAAACACATCTCTACTGGTTTTGGTCAAAATGGTTCAGCTATGCAAAGTTGACTTTTAAAATTTTTATTTCTTTTTTTTTTCTTCAAATGGCAACATGGTGGCTTGTTCGGTTAGAAAAAAAAAATTATTACGATTAATTCTATGTGACCAAAACAACTGACACTAAATCGTTAAATTGTTGCAGTAAAAATTGTCGTGACGACATATTATTTGATATCTCTTCTACAAAGTCAGTTAGGTAATTATTGTGTACTCCATTGTTTGAAAAAACATGGACAATATCAATATTTATAAAAGAACTGAAAAAGTTGATATGTTATGCTGCACGTCTCTACGCAGAGATATCCTGATCGGCGTCATCCGACCGGCACTATTTTTCAAAACTGGTTCACAAAATGTGAAATGAGCCTGATAATGATAGAAACTATTCGTTTGTTGTGAGTGAAGAAAAAGAAATAGAAGTTCTGGCATATGTTCAAGTAAATATTGATACGACACCCAGGAAGATCGCATAAGAATGTGACATTTCGAAGTCTTCATTTGAAGAAACTTAAATATCGTTCATTTGAATACTTGTACCAAAACAATAATCTTCTTTGGAAAATTTTTGGATGATGACACACAAAATTCTGAATACTGACAAAAGCCGTTTCACTAATTTGCGACATTTCAACAGAAATTATAAGCGATATTGGTCCGATGCAAATTTGCCCTTGATGGAGGAAGGAAAGGACATGGCACTTGATACATGTATTCCTGGGGCTCGATAGATTTTTTCGATTTTTGGATATATCATTCTACAGGTCAAAACAAGCAACTTTCTTCATTAGACTTTTTTTCTGGCTCTACAGCGTGAGCTACAAAAATGGGTTGATTGTCTAACGCTAATTATGGATTTTTTTTCTGCGAATGGATTTTTCTTGATTTTTGAGTATAATATCATGTGAAAAATGTCAATTTCCTTTGATTATATCAATTATGGTGTACATTAGTACAGAACGAGACAGAAAACGCGATTTTTCTGAAACTCGTTTATTTACTTCTCGTCCAATTGTGGGCTTTTAGTTGAATTTCTCGGAACCAAAAGTTCTCCCGAAGTTGCTCGTGTCAGCAATTTTGTTTTTTTACATGTTTGTACCTATATATACAAGTTAAAAAAATTAAACTCTCTGCGCCAGCTATTGCAACATACCTCTAAATGTTCAACTATAAAACAAAATGATTGTTTTTATGGTGACTATATAATCTGTCACAGTTGACAATAGATCCTCATCATTGAAAAGTTATGGTTCGTTGCTGTAATTAAGTATATGTGATATACCAAATGCTCAATACCAGATATCCGTCGATCAATTACTCCTCGAAAGGATGCAGGTAATATCTAGATTAGTTATTAGATTAGGTTAGTTCAATTAATGTATTCATAGCTTTCATATCAACAGAAATAAATAAGTATTCTCCCATAATTTCGTTTAAATATAGGTATTTGAGAATTCGTCTTTTTGGAGTCACCCTGTAGCGTCACACAAAAAGAATAGTCAAAACTTGATTTTCAGTCTCTGTGAAAAATCAAACTCAGATATCAACAATAAATCCACTATCCCATCATATCCCATTAATCATCCACCTTATTTTTTGCTCACTGTATAGAAACGTTGTGAAATGTATTTAGAACTGTTCGTTAGGTTCATCTACACAATATGCCTCAAGAAATTCAACAAAAAGCCCACAATTGGGCGAGAAGTCAATAAACGAATTTCAGAAAAATCGCATTTTCTGCCTTGTCCTGTAGTAATGTACACCATAGTTGATATAATCAAAGGAAATTGATATTTTTCAAATGATATTATACTCAAAAATCGAAAAAAATCCATATGCAGAAAATATTTTCCATCATTATTAGCGTTAGACAATCAACCCATTTTTGTAGCTCACGCTGTAGAGCCAGAAAAAAAGTCTAATGAAGAAAGTTGCTTGTTTTGACCTGTAGAATGATATATCCAAAAATCAAAAAAATCTATCGAGCCCCAGGAATACATGTGTCCAGTGCCATGTCCTTTCCAAGAACGGTACTAGCCAAAGATCCCACAACATCAATAGAGAGGAAGGTATACCAAATACTGAGGAAATATCAGAATTTCTTCTCAGACAAACAAAGGTCGTCTCTTACACCGCACTACAGCAAGCCACCGCACCTGTATGGCCTACCAAAAATCCACAAGGCATAAGTTCCATTGATGCCAATAACCAGTACCAGAGGCTCGGCAACGTACAACCTTGCTAAGTTTCTCGTGCCAATTATCCAACCTCTACAAGGAAATTCTTCGACGTTCGTGAAGAACTCCAGGCAATTCGTTGAGATCCTGAACAACACAAACGTCACACCAGAAGACCATTTCGTTAGCTTTGATGTGGAGAGCCTGTACACCAATGACCCGGTTGAAGAATCCTTACAAATCATCCGGGAAAAATTACAGCAAGCCGATGAATGGATGAACAGAACGAACCTACCATTGGCTGGCGTCATGGAACTTCTGGAATGCTGCCTGCGTAATTGTTATTTTCAGGAAAAGGACCGTTTTTTCGCTCAAATAGATGGACTACCGATGGGATCCTCACTGTCACCGATCATAGCGAACATTTTCATGAAGTGGTTCGAAGCCTTCACCTTAGACAAAGCCGACAAAAAGCCTCGGATGTGGCTGAGATATGTTGATGACATTGTGTAGAATTGTTCAGGGCTTCCATTGTCTAAAGAGAAACATAGAACTAAATCCTCTGTATGTATTTTATGATTCACGTTCTTTAGACAATGGAAGCCCTGAACAATTCTACACAAAGTAACACATTGTCAACCACCTTCAAACAAAGATGGTGCGTTCTTCGCCACACAACATCATGAGGGCAGTTACGGAATATATGCATGCAACGAAAACTGGATTGGAAATATGGGTACAGTTAAGTGGCCGGCGAGATAATATAGGCCTGTTTTCACTTTATACCTTTATTCATTCCTTTCTAAAAAAAATTTCAGATCACCTGACCTTACGCATCTAGATTTTTTTTCAAGTATCTATTAAAAACGAGGTTTATGACATACTTGCTGCCACAAGCCATGAATTAGAGGACAAAGTAAGGACAGCTATTCATACAATTACACCAAGACTGTTGAGAAACATTGTGGGAGCAACAGTAAGAAAAGTTCGCCTTGTTCAGTAATAAGATGGAGGTCGCTTTCAACATCTGGAACCCTAAAGATATGTAAATAAGTAGTCTCAATATAATTATTTCAATTTCAACAGGTGCTTTATTTTCGAAAAGTTACAAAGTAATTTTTTCAAAAGCAATGGAGTGAGAAGTGTTTTATAACTGTATTGTATCTTTAACTAAATATGTAATGATGAACCCCCCACTTCTCGTATGGAAAATGGAATTTTTTTTTTGTAACGAATCTACCAGGTTTCCAGACAGAGAAACCCCTCAGAAGCTCATGAAGGAAAAGATCCGGGACCGATGGACGTGCTGGGCTTTGAACCCTTATGCTTATAAGGCGAGCGCTCTACCACACGGCCCATTTAATGGTTAATGAATTTTAGAATGTTCAATAATCTATTAAAAAGCATATTTTTTATCATGGCGTCCCTTTTCACCTATTTAAAGCACGCCTCAGCGTTTTATATCGAACTTTCAAATATAGAGCGTTTTTTTTTAAGTTACCATGGTAACGTCAACAACTAGAGAAACGTAAAATCTGAATGACAACTTTTTGATTATTGAACTGACAGCAGTACCCTGTAACGTCAAATAAAATATTTCTCACAAATACAAAATCTTTATTCCAACATTATTTACAAATTTCAACTTTACAAATATAAACGGAATTTCGATTTTTCAAATCGGAGGAACTGGTATTTAAATGAATACTGTTGACATTCTCAGAATTCGATGAGGTTGAACTTCCATTAATGGCACTCCCAATAATATTTGAAATCTTCTTATTTTCAGTGCTCTCTTCAATGTAACCAGTTGCCACACAGCTTCCGATTTCCATCCTACTTGTTGGCTATGATCTATTGTCATGCCACTATTTGCCAAAATGGTAGCGGACGTACGTCGAAAAGCATGTCCCGTGTATTTCTCAGGATCATCCAATTTAAAATAACGTGCAATTTGCAAGAGACATGATCCGAATTTATTAATTCCAATAATTGAATCGTACATTTCCCCTTATCATATAGTAACAATGCTTTAATAAACGCACATAACTAATTATTGCTTCACTATCGGCTACCGTTGAGCCTTCACTGTCATAGACGGTCGGATAGTAATAACCAATAAGCTCCCTTCTTTATTTTCGTAACTAAACAGTTGCTAGAGAAAAGTTGCTAGTGCGCGGCTGGCCTAAAACGTTGAGCCTTCACTGTCATAGACGGTCGGATAGTAATAACCAATATGCTTCCTTCTTTGATATCATGTGAGAGCAACTCGCATGATTCACATCTGCTACAAGATCCAAATATACCGCAAATGGCTACCACCTTCAAAAAGAAATACGTAATGTCCGGTGCATCTATGAAAAACTTCTGCTAATCATCATCATTGAATACATATGTCATCTTGGCTACGCCATTATCATTAATTGCCTTCATGAGTGCATTCACTTTTATAAATGATTTTCGACTCCTTCGTTTATCATCAACAAACATTGTAAATTTGAATGGGTAGTCACATAGTCGATCCCTTGTACTGCTTCGACATTTTCTGAAGGTGAGCAAGCACAATTCGTTCATTTATATCTGTTATCTTTTGCTCTTCCATCCATTTGATGAACTTGTCACATTCTTTTATATACGCATCATTAGATTTTTGCGGTATTAACCGCGATTCTGCTTCAATATCAAAAGAATCGATATTAGAATTCATTTTTAAACATTAGTGTGACAACAATTGATTTTTGATGATAAATTGCAATATTTATATCTGTTTTTCATATTTTCATGATAACAAAAGATAATACTGATGTCACATCATAAATTAACCCATTTTGCATTATTAGTTCTTATTTCCATTTTTGTAGTAATAATACCAGTATCTATGATTTGAAAGTGCACTATTGAAAAAAAATGCATAAGGTATTCGTGGCACTTTGGCTGCGCCGTCGCTGTCGAAAAATCGCGCGTGTTTGAAAGACCTTTTAATTCACTGTAGATAGCTGAAAATTGGGTGTCATTCATGCATTAGATTATTGTTTGGGATAAAACGAATGATAAACACCAGAAACAAAAATAATGAAATTTAAATAGCCAATTCACAACTAATCATAAGTCATAAAATCGTGTTGAGCTCTCGACTATTTTAAAAATTTAACTGAAGACAATTTATCATAAGAGAAGGGTGGGTTCCTTTAGTTTGACTTTGATATATATTGAACATCAAGCATATTGTGGCCCTTGTTCTCAACGAATTTCATAGGCTTCTCCTGTATTTAATTTTTTTTTATGTTTTACCGATATTTGTATCATCATTACAATGGTGTAATAGATATCAATTTACTCTGTAACCAAGCTATGTCTATGAAAATTTGGTAACTAAAACAAATAAGTATAATGACTGATTGATTATATGAATATTTACATTTAGTAAAATAATCTATTGAGAATTTTGCAAACTCACCACTCTTCTTGGATTTCTATCTTGTGAAGTCCCACAACCCATTCTGACCAGACTGCACAAAGTTTCATAAAATTCAACTCTTGGCAACGGACACTTATTTTTAGTAGTATCATGTTGTTCATCTTCAATAGCTGGTAACGGGTCAAACCTAACTTTAGACTCAATTTCACAAAGTTTCTGCTTGCATGGTAGCGTCCGACAAACCAAACTCATAAATCGTTTATGGCTCTCAATCTGATAGCTGGGAGTCCTTGGGTAGTCAAAGTCTTGGTGGTTGTTGATGCCATCTGTGTTAATGGCTTGTGCGCTGACAATATCAAGTTTCAAGTCACGTTCAGAGCCACGAAGTAACTTCATCTGTCTTTTGCTGGTACGTTTTGATCCTGAAACAAATATAAGTGGAAATTGCATTTGAATGTAGATTCTAGAAGTTTTTTTCAGAATATTAGAAGATGCTTGTTTATTTTTACCTTCATCTCCTTCAGTGTTTTCGTTATTCAATATGTCATCGACATACATGCCATCAACAGTATTTCTTCTGAATAATGGAGTAGTTGCCTTTATTACTTTCGAAGACGCCATAGCTGGACTAAAAAATATTGAAACTGTACAATAGATATTGAAACAGTATGATAAAATTTCAAAACAGTAGAATAAAATTTTAAAATATTACGATAAAAATATAATTCAACAATAATATGTAGACAACTTTTTTAAAGGAAACTTGACTATGCCAGTGGATTTGAGATACTTACATATTGGTGTGAAAAAAGCATAATCAATTATTTAAATAATGTTATCGTAATATTTTGGGTTATCCTATACAATACAATTTTATAATTATTGTAATTTACTTTGCCCCATGCGACCAACATTTATTCAAAACATTGTCAATATTGTTTTCCTCTAAAAAAAGGACAATATAATGCAGTATTGACAATAATAATTGAGCAACTTTTGAATATTGATAACTGGTATTGCAGAAAATGTAGATTTCTTGAAATCCAGCATCAATATCGTTTGGTATTGACAATAATATTGATGAATTGCGTCTGCATCAATATTATTATGTCAATATTTGCTTATTTCCCTCTGTTTGAAGTTCTGCAAACATGGCTGATGAGGTAGTTTGTCACGAAGATGTATAGTCATTACAGAAAATATTGGTGGTGAATTGGAAAATCTAGCAACAAATAATGAAAACCGTGACTTATTGAATCACTGTTTTGAATTTTATGAAAAGTTGCCAGTTCTTTGGAACTATTGACTTCACAATTACAAAAATTAAGTAAAAAGAAAAAAGTCCCTTCTGCAACTCCTAGATTGTTATAAAAAATGCTCCAGAAGCAACCAAGGAAGATGTGACGGCTCAACTCTTTGCGAACGAACTGAAATGCCAAACAGGCCCTTTCTTTATCTTTCATTGTTTATTGTTAAAATTATTATCAATATAATTGATATAAAATCAATTTATTTTATACTTTAACTAACTTAAGCACCGATGATACACTAGTTCATATATAGTACTGATAATAATTATCAGAATTATTCTGACGGATTTTATTGACGATATCATTGATAGTATAGGAGCCGTTCCTCAGAAAATAACGTCAAACCTGTATTGTCAATATTGGACCTTCAAAATTATTGTCCATATCACTGATAGTGTAAGGACTTAAAGAAGCCTCAGATACAGATTCAAAAGAAAAAATAATTTTCAATAGCAAGTTTTGGAAATAATATTACTTATCAAATAAATGAATATTTGGAACCTTTTGTGTGAATAAAATTCAAGAAATGGAAACTACCCAAAACACTAAACAACGTCAATATCGCTCGACGCGCGTTTCGCCAACGAAGTTGGCTCAAAAAAGCGTACCAACCACTAATATTATCGTACTCTTATTTATACCATGCATCTGAGTGGCTAACTGCACTCATTACCTACAATATATCTGTCTACATTAAATTTTGTACCTGTCACAATTATTTACTAAATTCTTTTTCTAGTTTACCAGCTATGATCTTTAGAAAATGGGGCATTGGAAGCCTGTGGTGTCACTCAATGAGAACAAAGAATAGTTTTCCCCTTCACCACACTGGTAAACCGAAAACTAAAGTTTTGTAATCCTACTGATGAAGTAAACTTGCTTAACGAAATGAAGCGGGGAATGAAATTTGTGGTGAGCTCACACTCATCCTGTATTGCAGGAACCGGTATCGTGGTGCAAGTTGTTAAAAAGAAAAGAATTCATATTGCGAGTCTCGTTGAATAATTATCATCAACTGCTCCTCCCTGTATAAACCGTAACCTAGTTCGCTTTCATGCGTAAAAACATCTGGCCCCAATGTCGTCGACCTGTTGACGCGAGTCATTCGAAACGCACGTGTTCAGTAAGAATTCATGACCCCGCGTACAAAGCCGCCGAAGTAGTAAATTATATCTCAAAGGAATACCGCCATCATAAATCTGTCAGGCCGAATTAATTAAGAGCAGCGAAATAAGGCAATTCCCCGTCTCGCGCAACCTATAACTCACGGTTACAAAGGCCGCCGCTCAAAGAAACCGACATCGTAAATCTGTCATGCGCGACTGATTAATGACCATCAAATGACCCCGTGGGAAGCTATCCCCGTTTGGTCGTTCTTATAAAAGCCGCGGTTCGCGACCGAGGAGGGGATTACATCAGTATCAGTGGTAAAAGAGATTTCGATATGAGTCCGATTTAGATTCGGATCATACAGTTATTTCGCCAGTTCAGTCCGATTCAAGTACAGCCCAGTCCGGTCAGTGTTCAGTTGGTAGTAATATGAAGCACTAATCCAGTTTAGTCAATTATAATATGTTGTGCCTCGGAGAGTAAGTCTTAGGTTACCGATCATAAGAAGTCGCGAATTATCTAGAATTATGAGTTCCAAATCGGTAGACAAACCCGTGAGGAAATTCGTGGCTACTCCAGGGTGGAAAGATTCCGCAATTACAGTTTTAAGTGAAAAGATACATTATCGAGCTGAAAATATACCGATTAATTTTGCTATGGTTTACTTGTGGAGATTTGAACTCAGAGTTGAAGTATCGGCATGAAAAGAATGTTTCTTGTTATTATTGTGCATGTAATACTAAATTATAGAATGATAAATTTGAGGTACTGAATTACTATGTTATACAAAGGTAATTATGTGTCATTCCGATATATTTTGATGTCCAGATAGATATTGTACAATGTGTACCCAGTGTTCATGATTTATTCCAGATATGTTAATGATTTCGGCACAAAAGGTGTCCTGTTGTATCTTGTGTTTGCTTGTACTATAATGAATGTGCTTTTATTTTGAATAGTCTGTCATCAGTACGTAATCCTACATTGTAAGTTAAGTTTGGAGTAATGTAAGGTAATTTCTCCGCACAAATCGTGCAAAATCCGCTGGCAAGCATGATGGTAATGAGTTAGTGATTTGTATTTCTTTTACAAATGTTTTCTCAGTGTAATGAATATGATTTCTGTCGACAGCAGGCAGATCCGAAGTGTGTGTAAGTGACCATTTGCTTTATGTTTAAAATAGATAATTGAAAATGACTTGTGCCTTTTTGTTCATGGTTTAACTGATAGCTGTCCTTATATCAACTGCGATAGTAATAGAATAGTGCAAAAACCCATACTAGGTCTCATCCGGCAACCGCTCGACGGAGAGACCTGATTATATGTCACGTCCCGACGTTTCGAACCACTTATCCATCCTTGGTGCTCAGGTCCCCGCTCTCGAACCTTCGAGCGAGTGAGGAGGAATCGAGGAACGTGTTAATGGCGACTGAGATTAGTCTAGAACGCTAGGATTTCTTCCTGGGTTTGAAGACGAACTCTTCGTTGAAAACCGAGCTGAGTGGAAACGTGTGTACCACGTGTTCACGAAGCCCGGCCATTCACAAATTACTCGTATGGTGAAGAGGGAAAACTATTTTTTGTTCTCACTGCTATAATCTATTTGTCTACCTACGTGTTTTGGATTCAATGACAACATTCTTCAAAATTAATGACTAATAAATGAAAACATTCTTGAAAAATTGATTACTAATGGTTTCTTTACTGTACTATGAACGTGAACAAGAGGTGCCCTAAGGGCCCTAAGTTTGGAGTTCATCTCTAGGTTATGCGAGAAGTGACGTTTTATAGGGCACAGTTAGTTCTAGACACAGATTACAGAAACAGAGTTTAGATATGAAACTGAATACCTGTAAGCGATGAATCGTATTACGCCACTGATTTGAAGTGGATGTATCCCGAACTAAAATATTTTGAATTCAGTTACACAGGTTTCTGTAATGGGTTGGTAAGTCACTCGACTACAAATCATCTTTACCGATAGAGGAATAAGCGGGAAATTTTGAAATATGAAATATTTATTTCATCCTGAAATGATAAATACAGAAAAGTAAAACTTTTGTCCAATTTACACTTGGTGATGGTTTATTTGTTAGGAATGGTTTCATTTTCAGCATTATCAAGTAAAATAATTCCATGATTACAGTGTAAAAGCCGAAAACGGTGCTAACAAATAAACTAACATTCAGTGGAAATTAGACAAAAGTTATACTTGAAGTGAGGTAGAGTGGATACTTTTGTACAATTTTTCATTGCACTATCAAAACAAATCAATTCAAATATCCTTTATTGACGAAGATAAAGCAATTTCAAAACATTACAATTTACATTAATATAAAACAGTTAAAAATATATAATAAATACCTATATATAAAGACAGTATTACAGTATTAATATCCAGTACATGAGAGTTGTATACGCAATTTTTTCTACACCCGATGAATGTGTGATTGAAAAATGATTAGTTTCTTTTGATTAAAAATCTGTATCATAAGGAACAAACTGTATTGTAATGAGAAAAATCTGTATCATATATGGATCTCATTATGAAACGGATTATGGGCATATAAGTGTATTAATATAGTACGGGTGTTGAAAAAAGTACATTATTATTGTTAAAAGGTCATGAAAACAAATTAAACATAATAGGTATTATTTTCTTTATCATCCTTCATTTCTTGAACACTTCTTTTCAAAGATTCAAATATGTGAATATTTATACCTGGACGAAATGGAACCTTTCTCAATAAATTAATTAAGGTGCGTGCAGATGGTAAAGCAAAAATTTTTCCCAAGCAGCGATACTCCTTCCACCCTTTTCTTGAACGAAGACAATGTCAAAACTTTCTCCTCCACTGTATATCTTCAAGCTTTTGGCCTTAGACGCTGGTTGTGAAGAAAACACGTTATAAAGTTAAATGATGGTAGATTGACAGTTTGGCGAATGAATGGAAATTTGGTGTGGCTGTAACCTTTTCTGCAATGGCAAGACGTTCCTTGTAAGATTTAATATTTTTCTGCATTCTTGACATTTGGGCTCCCCATCCTTATGGTAGAGTCTTGCTTTGGGAGAAAGATTTTTAGCTTGACTTTCATTCACGTCACCCAATAGAGTTCTACCAGTCCCTAAAAAAATCAATACCATCAAATAAATTTTCCTCATCAAGTTTAATTGACACTTTTCTTCATATTTTGTAAAGCAATTGAATGTCATCATTTCCTTGTTCCAATCCCATGACATTTTAAAAACATATTATAAGTTTCTATAGCAACACAGTTTTCCTGACAGCATTGTAAAAGTATTTTTTGAAAATTTCGCATTGTGTTCAGAAATTATAGTACCGAAAATTTCTTGGAAAATCCCAAATCAATTTGTCCAAATTGATGATAATTGAAAAGGAACCAAGCGCCAAATTGCAAAAACTGAGATAAAGGTTCCAAAGGACAATGTTACTTTAATTCGTTATGTGTAAAAGTATTAAGCGCCTACTGGAATTATGGAGACATCTATTGACTAACGATCCAAGCGACTTCGAAGGCAAATGCAGTTGCGCAATTATCATCATGCAAATTATTCCTATCACAAGTAGGTTTGAAAATATTGAAGGCAAAAAGTGAGAATGGTTCAGAATTGTCGTTTATCACTTGTTTTTTTTTATAAAATATTATTTACCTGAGTAAATATCAAATATATTTATTGCCCTTACCATGTTTGATGAGAACTTTCTTGCAATTGGTTGCCTCAGGATGAGATGTGTCAGCAGTGGAAGGCATAGGCATCACAGGCGCAGAAGACAGGCAAGGAGGTGTCAAGAAAACATTGGAAGGACCAGGTATTTGTTCATCATCCATTACTCCTGAAGACTCTGCATCAAATTCTGAAATTTTATTAAGAGGATAAATGAAAACACGTGAATATATCTTTTCATGAAAGAAAATATATGTTGGACTCATGGTCATCTATCAAAAAGCCAAAACATTTCTCATTGGTGATGGCATATAGAATCACATCACCTAAAATTTTAATATTATGAGCACATAATATTCTGAAATGCAAATCAAACTTATTTATTACTGAAAGAAATTTACCTGAAATATTGATCGACGGAATTGCCGTCCTTTTAAGACCCCTTCGTGTGCCCATCACCAGACACTCTTGTGAGAAATGTTGATCATAGACAACATATTTATAATGTATTTCTTTCACCGAAAGATCATCATGATGTGGTGGTTTAATCCTTTCTATGCAGACTTGACAAATTTCTGGTTTCTTAATGGGAAAACGATGTCTTTTTCTTGTCTTATCAGTGCATTCACCAACTCAACACCTCTTTCGTTTCTTGATATTAACATAATCTTCCATGATAAGGCACACGCAGTATTCAAAACACTTTAAAAAACAAAATGGTAAAATGGATGTAAACAACTCAAAATAAAATAGCCCAAAATGATATCGTGCCGCCATCTACGTTTAATATAGTAATCATTCATGCTCCCAGCGCTGCAAGTGTATGTATCCCTGAAGCTCGAATAGAAAACCGCGGGAAGGCCGATTTTTCTTATCTAAACTCTGTTTCCGTCATCTGTGGTTCTAGATGAGGATAATCTTCAGTTTAAACTAGAGAATCCTTCCGGTAACGTAACTAGTGAAAGAAGTGTTAAACTTCTGTATGAGTTTGAGCCTGCGCATTAGATGTAATCATGAGAGACTTTAAACACAAGAGAAGCTAGAGTCTAGACATTATTAGGTTATGTTATTATATTGTGAATGTGAAGTGAAAGGAAGGTTACAGTAGCAAACGGCGGTATATAGAATATTGAATGTGTTTGGTTTTCGTAGAGCCAGAGATACGGAGGTAGCCACTTTGGATCTTATCTACAGAATTGCCTACAGAACTAACAAGTACTGGGACAATTCTGAAAATTAAAAAAAACATGCTACGGTAGAATCAGATTCGACTATACATTCCGTATATTAATAAGATAATCTTTGGCTTATACATATTATGTAATGAAAAACTTCTTGTTTCCTGTTATAAACACAGGGTGTTTCTTGGGAATATATTATTACATTACTGTCAAAAAATTCTCAATTGAGGTAACTTTGTAAAATTAATGAAAGTACAAGACAAATTCCACTTCGAAAAGAAGAAAAATCCAGGAAATAAAGAGATAGTTGAACTTTATGATTTTTTACAAAAAAAAGCATCAGAAAAAGAGTTCTTTTAAATCGGAATTTACCTATGCGTTTTCAAAAACTGCATGAAATGTATAATATGTTATGAAAAAGTACAAAACAATTAAAAAATTAAGTACGTTACAGTAGGAAAAAGCAGACAATGTCAATGTTTCTGAAACCTGTTGATGAAGAAATTGGTAGTTTGGATAGAACGAAAGCTCGAGGATTTGATAACACCAGTGTCAAACTTCTAAAGACAGTAAAATCATGATGTCAACACACCAATCAAAAATATAGTGCTGACGAAAGCTATAAAACGGCCAAACACAAAGTCATGGTTACCACAAGTGTAAACTTCACGTTAAACGTCAGTTTAATCTTTAGTTTAATGACTGCAACCTATAAAACCGGCCCTTGTTCGCATTTATACAATTTTTTCATTTTGCAACTTACAGACTTTCGAAGGCTATTGTCGTGAACTTGTCGAATCAATTTCAAGCTTGTGTCATACAATCGGTGGGCGACTCAAACATGTTTTGAATTCGATGTCTACAGGAAAGACACAAGTACACTCAGATAAATCCCTGAGAGCTTCTTCCACCATTGCACACAGCAAATAATGGCGCGATTAAATTCCTTAGTGAATCGACTCTTGTCGTTTCCACTCAACAAGAAGAGATTCAACACTGAGAAAATAATTATTAAGGAGGTAGCTGAACTGAACGGTTATTCTGTAGATTTGATAGACAAACTGATTAGGAAGCATAGATTCAAGAAAACCCTTCGTGACTCTACGAATTATCAAAAAGAGGAGAACCGTCCGAAATATATCGTTATCCCGTACGAACCTAGAAACCCTTTATGAAGGTGGTATACAAAACCTCGTATAAGCTACAAAAGATACTGGGTCAAACTGGAAGGGCCATGAAAGTACGTTTCATATACGAAAAATCGAGTGTGGCCCAACATGCTTTGGATCACGACCACCGATTTGATGACACAAGCTTGAAATTAATTGGACAGATTCATGACAAAAGACTTCTCTATGCGTTCAAGAGTCTTGCGAAATGTAAAAATAGTATGAATGCGGATAAGGACCCAATACCATACAGCCCTCCGATCAAATGACACATCCTATACTATAATCTAGTTCCTAAATTGTAGATAGTGACTCATCGTACATTTTCTGGTTTTTACGGGATTTGAAAGTGCGGATGGGATGTGCGGACGGGATGTGCGGACGGGATGTGCGGACGGGATGTGCGGACGGGATGTGCGGAGGAGATGTGCGGAGGGGATGTACGAAAGTGAAAAAGTAAAACTTGATTTGAAGCCAAAGTTCCTAGCTTATTTCTGTTCAATTTTTTGACCTGCTTTATATGAATTAAGAACCGTACAACCGGAGTCACTATCTTCAATTTAGGAACTTGACTATAGATGAGTAACTCGCCGCACACGCATTAAAATTTGTGTGTAAGGGACATCTTCCCCTAACGGCAGTGTCGTGTATTGTTAACAGAAATATTGAGGTTCAATAAAATAGAAATAATGGAAACCCGAAACTCGAAAAACATAATGAAAGCAATGAGTATAAATTTAATTCAGTCCAAAAATGGGTGAACAATATGCCGTCCGCATCTACGTCTAATAAGTCCGTATCTGTTAGTTTTAGGTCTGACAAAGGCGAGTCATTAAAGTTGGTGGATAATAATAATTATGAAAATAACAAGCAAACAGCAGGTGAAGCAGTGGCTGTACCAAAATCAGAATTTTCTAACGATAAAATTATGCATGAAAAAGATTATAAGTTGGAACGGTTCATGGCGCGTCAATCATTGAGCAAAGAGTGGCTTTAGTAAGTCTGAAAATTTGGCACGGCTTCAAAGAAGTCTCAGAGGAAAGACAAGGGATTCTGTGCAGGGTTTATTAAACTTCACTTGTGATGTTGAAAAAACTGTGGACATCCTGGAGAAACAATTTGGCAAACCGGAGTACATAATTCAAGATTTACTAGCAACAGTAAAAAAGTTTCCTTATTGGAAAGATAAACTTGAAAACATTTTAGATCTGTCAAATATAATTCAAAATTTGACAATGACATTATCAAGTTTAGATTGTTAGGCATATCTACTGAATCCTCAACTTTTAGCAGAATTAGTGACAAAATTAACACAAAGTCTGAAGTTGGAATGGGGAAAGAAAGTATGTAGTCTCAAAATTAAGGTTAGTAATTTGAAAATTTGAGATTTTTCTGATTGGCTGTCCCTAATGGCGGATGCTGTGTCCAATATATCTACTCCTGGCAAAAAAGAAAAGGAAGTATGTCTGTACGACCATGAATTCAAACACTGAAAAGAAATTCTTCTGTGTATACTGTAAAAAAAATAATCATCAGCTTGATAATTGTCTATTCTTCAAAAAAATCGATGTTGATAAACGTTTGGAGTGGGTGAGACAACATAAAATTTGTTTCTGCTGCCTAAATTCGAAACATTATTTGAGTGCTTGCCGAAAAAAGAAAGTTTGCAATATAAACGGTTGTACTATATATCATCATTTACTTTTGCATAGTGATGATGAACAAAACAGAGCTCAGGAAAATCATACTCAGTATACAGGCGAGAGCTCACATAATCAAACTGTTGATCATCATACCCGTAGTGTTTTCGAAAAAGAAGTTCTTTTCAGAATAGTTCCAGTGATTTTGTCAGCTGTCAGCAAAAGCTGTAATTTCAACTTTTGCGCTCTTTGACTAGGCATCGACAGTAATATTACTGTGCAGTGAAATAGCAAACCAGATTGGAGCAGTTGGGAAAATAGAACCACTGAAATTGAAGTGGACCAACTCTAGTACATGTGAAGAGCTCGATTCTCATACAGTGAGTTTGAAAATAAGAGGTAAAGATGAACAGGAGCAGTATACTCTAAATTCAGTGAGAACAGTAAGAAACCTTGATTTGCATGTACAATCTATAGATCAAAAATTATTTTCTAAAATATGGAATAATTCTTCTGCAATCAAAATTTCTTCATTCCTCAATGCACAACCAAAAATATTACTTAGACAAGATAACATTGATCTCATCATAGCAAGGGATGTTATTGAAACTCCCCAGTTTTATCTAGAACAAAATTGGGGTGGGTGATTCATGGAAATGCTTCAAGCTTTCATAATCGTATCGATGATAATTTGCATATCAGTAAATGTGACGATGAACTGCATGAAATTGTGAAAAATTCTTTCAGGTTGGAAAATTTAGGAGTAGAATATCCTGAAAAGAAAAATACGTCACAAGAGGATAGGAGAGCTCTAGAAATGATGGAGAAAACAGCAAGAAGACAAGGAGAGAGATGGGAAATTGGACTCCTGTGGAAAGAATATGTGGAGGTGATGCCAGAATCAAAATACCTTGCAACGAGGAGACTCAATTCCATTGAATTAAAATTGAAGAAGAATCTGCAGTTTTGTGAGGAATATTCAGGTAAAATTAGGGAATATATCCAAAAAGGTTACGACAGAAAACTTTCATTTGAGGAAATCAAGGAAAACAGCGATAAAACTTGGTACGTACCTCACTTTGTTGTCACTAACCCTAACAAACCAAACAAAATAAGGTTAGTATTCGATGCGGCCGCAAGTGTTCTGGGGTAAGTTTGAATGATTTTCTTAGGAAAGGCCCTGATTTATTGAACAACTTATTAGCGGTTTTATTCAAATTTCGTCAAAAAACAATCACATTTTCAAGTGATATCAAAGTGATGTTTCACCAGATCAATATAAGAAAGGGTGATAGGTATTCACAAAGATTTCTTTGGAGAGAGAAGAGAGAATGAAGAATGTATTAGTGAATATGAGATGAATGTAATGACATTTGGAGCAGCCTCTTCTCCGGCATCAGCAACTTTTATAGTGAGAAAAAACGCACTAGAATTATTTCAGAATGAGTTTCCTAGAACCAACACTATGTTGATGACTCTCGATAGTGTTGATACCGAAGACGAAGCTGAAGAATTAATATATAATGTAATAGAAGTTCATAGACGAGGGGGTTTTTGAATAAGAAATTGGATTAGTAATTCTCGAAAAGTTTTGCAAAATATTCAACCTGATGTGAGAACTACTCAACTCAAAGACTTAACTATACAAAAAGAACTACCAAGCGAAAAAGTATTAGATTTGTGTTGGAATACGGATTCTGATACTATTGAGTTCAATATAAATTTGGTAAAAATTTGATGGATTTATAACTCTTGAGAGGAAAAGTACAAAAAGAGAAGTTCTGAGAATTTTAATGCCAATTTTCGATCCACTTGGTTTTTTATTGAACTTTTCCATTAAAGCAAAAATTTAACTGCAAGAAATTTGGCAATCACATATCATGGGACGATGAATTGGAACATTCTCTAAAAGAAAAGTGGATAAAATGGCTCACTGAATTGAAAAACGTTAAACAATTCACAGTTCCACGATGTTATATGATCAAGCCACATGTTTTCAATATTCCAAGATTGAAACTGCAGGCAGCGGTTTTAGGAAGTAGGCTTTCAAAATTTATTCTTGAGAATCATAGCATTAAGTTCCAATCCATTTTCTGTTGGCCAGATTCGAAAACAGTAATTGTTTTGATTAAATCAGGTAATGCATACAAGTTTAAACCATTTGTTTCACACAGAATAAGTGAAATTGAAGAAAATACCAGTATTTCTGATTGGCGATGGTTATCAACTTCTGAAAATATTGCTGACGATGCAACAAGAAGTACGAAAATTGTTGATTGTTGTTGAGTTCTTAAAGTGTCTGGATAAATGGTCCAAGCTTTTTGAAAATGCCTGAGAGTGAGTGGTCGAAAGAAAATCGTGAATTTCCATTCGATTACTCCGAGGTAAAAAGAGATTTTATAGCCGTTATAGCCGCAGATACATTTTTTTATTGTTTACCAGATATTAGAAGATTTTCGTCATGGCTAAGATTGATTCGTACGACTGCTTGGGTATTGAGAATTTTGAAAGTAAAAGAAATATTTCTGAATAAAATATATCTCCTGTTAAACAAAATGGAGTTACCGAAATCCAGTAAACTCTTCAATATATAGATGAAAATGGAATCGTTAGAATGAGAGGAAGAATCGGAGCTTCTCACTGGATAACCGAAGAGACAAAAATGCCAATAATTTCAGAACCAAAAAATAAATTCACTCGTTTGTTGATTCACCACTACCATACTAGAGCGGGTCATCATTCACAAAATATGCTAACAAATGAAATTCGTCAAAAATATCATGTAATGAATCTGAGATTAGCGGTAAGAAGTTGTTGGAATTCGTGTCAATTTTGTAAAAACTACCGAGCAAAACTTGTTACACCCGAAATGGCGCTATTACCACCTTGTAGACTCGCGAGCTTTGTCAGACCTTTCACCTTTTTAGGTATGGACTTCTTTGGACCAATGAATATTACCGCTGGTAGGAAAAAGGAAAAGAGATAAAGAGCTCTTTTCACTTGTTTACGAACGAACGAATATTTTATGACAACGGCACAAATCTTCATGGAGCAGAGAGGGAGATGAAGACAGCTTTACAACAATTGCACCAGAAAGAGCTACACCGATTCTCTTCTGTTAGAAGTGTAGATTCCAGTTCAACTCACCAGCTGCTCCTCACATGGGAGCTAGTTGGGAAAGGTTGGTGAGGTCAGTCAAAGTCGTAATGAAGGCAATACTGAAAGAAAAGGCTCCCAGAGAAGAAGTAATGTGGACTTGTATGGTTGAAGCAGAAAGCATCGTCAATAGCCGACCACTAGTTCATGTACCATTGGAAGCTGTTGATGACGAGGCACTAACTCCAAACCACTTCCTAATCGGTTCATCTATTCCAATTCTGCCACCCGGTAAATTTTCAGAAAATGATCTCATAACCAGAAAACATTGGAGAATGGCCCAATACTATGCAGATTGTTTTTTGGAAAAGATGGCTCCAAGAATACTTGCCAACACTGACTAGAAGAACCAAGTGGTTCACCAAAGATCCCCGGAATGACAAGATTGGTGACATAGTCATATTGTCAAGTATGAGGAATAGCACCCAGTATAAATATTTTTCAAAAATCAAAATTAATCTACCAAACCTGGAAACAAAAATAATATTTAGGTATTTTTTATGTAAGTAAAGAATTCCTTATTTCATTCATTTATTAAAATCGCATCATCTGGTATTACATTCATTGAAATATATTATTTCCTGCAAATTTAAAGATCAACGCCAGTCATTAACCAGGTATTGGGTTTCATTCCAGTACGTCGATTCTCGATGGCTGAGATGCTGATGAAGCTTAATAATTGGAATTTTGGTCATTCATTCACATTCATTAGTCGTTTGATACTACTGGATGGTAGTTCACAAAAAAGTGTAATTTTGATTTGTTTCAATCATGGGCACTATGACACGTTTCCCCTATGTGATAATTATAATGTAAGTTTTATTTTCTTATTGTTACCTTTATTGTTTTTTTTCTTTCAATTCATTTGTTTACTTCACTTTCGATTTTGTTTTCACTTAGTTTCATTTGTTTAAATGCGTTTTTTATATTTAATAAAGTAAATACTTAATTCAATTTAAATATTTTATTCTAATACATCAGGGTAGTCAGGGCTGTACAATGTTTTAAACCTCTCGCAAGCCAAGCTAAATAATTATTGAGCACCCTATACAGCTAGGGGGCCAGGTAACCCTCAAGTCCGTTCGGAGCCAAAGTGGTACCACCACCCCCAGCGTGACAATAATAATCGATAAAGATTTGCCCAGAAATTGCTGGCCGAAAGTTAGGATTGAAGCAGTCTACCCAGGAAAAGATGGATATGTGAGGAATGTGGATGTCAAGGCGCAAGCCGGCACCTACCGAAGACCAGTTGTGAAGATGTCTTTGCTTGATGTTCTCAGTCGGGGCTGATGTTTATTTTATTTCTGTAATGAAAATGTTTTTTCAATACAAGGGGGGAGAATGTTGTTGAAGATTTTATATCATTATTGTTTACCCTACTGTACAATGTTAGTTAACTTTATATGTTTGGTTTCTAAGGAAATATATACACGAAAAATAATATAATTACGAAAAGTTATAAATGTAATTGAAAATAAAATTAAAAAACGTATTAGAAGCTCTGAAAGTACGAGTTTATTTATAACGAAGTTAGTTCTGTACTAACAGTTTCCCTTTCTCGAAAGTTACCAGTTACGACACTGGTAGCTTTCCAGCTTCAAAGGGTCTTTCACACATTTCACAATGCTTCACCATTGCTTAATAATAAAAACAAACGATAGGTTTAACACAAATTAACTCAGAATTTGCCCTTTATTCACTATAAAATACTCCAAAAAGCCAATGACGAAAACAAACCGAGATGTTTTATTGTTGTTCTGTCATACTCACTTAATATTTCAAATGCAGCGTTGTCGTACTGACAAGACTATATCGACAACGAAGAATCTCCGTTCGATGGAAATACTATCCTTTTCACAGGCTCCCAACAAGCTGCAATGAACGTTTCAATGGCCTTCTTATTGCTATATATTTCATCCAAGACAGTATTTTAGGGTTTTCGTTGCCATGAATATACCCGACAGATATCAAAATCTAGCTGATGTGCTTGTTGTATCCTTGAAACATTGCGACATGGCAATAATACCATATTTTGAGGTATAACATGAAAACATGTTACCTTCAGTTCTATTTGAGTATCACTCATCTAGGTTGTGTTACTTGATCGGAGATACAGCTCCTTGTTCATGTTCAAGAGTGTATTTATTCATTAGTCATCAATTTTCAAGAATGCTGTCATCGAATCCAAAACAAATAGGTAGACAAATAGATTATCACATAGTACTTGGTACAAAATTTAATGTATGACAAGTATATTGTAGGTAATGAGTACAATTAGTCACTCAGATAATAATAATAATACTACTCCCTCATAAACACTCGTTGAGTGTACCCAAAGGCATAGCCTGTGCGGGTAGAGGACGGCTATTATTATTACTTTGCTGTGGCGCTCCGGGGCGACGTACTGATGTTTTAGATGATGTATTCACTTTTCAGGTGTAGGAAAACCCGGAAAACCTACAGCACCGCCTTGGATGCATTGTATAAATAAAATTACGATCGTATTAGTAATTGGTACGCTTTTTTGATATCCTGATGAGGATATCA
Source organism: Chrysolina americana (assembly GCA_958502065.1). Taxonomy (NCBI): domain Eukaryota; kingdom Metazoa; phylum Arthropoda; class Insecta; order Coleoptera; family Chrysomelidae; genus Chrysolina; species Chrysolina americana. The sequence goes on from OY293418.1 coordinate 21,882,278, forward strand.
ACTTTGTTGGCGAAACGCGCGTCGAGTGATATTAACATCGTGTTGGTATTTTGGGTAGTTTACATTTCTTGAAAGTTAAATACGTATGGTTCATAACTAAATGACTTTTATCATTATTTTTCCATCACAAATTCAGTGACGTAGTCAAAATTCATTTAGAAATTCTACTCGATAAATTATGGCTCTCATTTCTGGCACGTCATTGGTAATACTATATTGGCCAAATTTTTTTAGCGTAGGTGTATTCACGCGTAATTTCTCCTTCAAATGATTTGGGCAGGTTTCGCTTGATTTGAGACGCGTGGCTTTGGTTTGGCACCTCTTAGGGCCGATTCAGATACATGCGTGCCAACCGGTGGGCAGCTATCAATTATTGCAGATGGTGCAAGTCACACAAAAAAGAGCAGTTAGGGTTCTGAAGGGAGCTTTTAAAAAATGACAGAATACTAATCTTTATTATTATATACTGCACTGTCATCAGATTATAACATTGGCAGAATTTGAGATTTTTTTCAGTTTCAGTTTATTTTCAATTTAAAAATATAATAAATTTTAAAATCAGATTGAACGGTTCGAAGAAATGTGTCGCTTGTTTTCTACTTTCCATTTTTCTCTTCACGGTAAAACTTTCAATAATTAATATTACAGTACATGTGAATTTTTTGTAATATAAATGCGAAAACGAACATACAATAAACTTAAAAATAAAAAAATATAAAAAACAGAGAAAGTTTGTAAAATAAAGTTGTTTCTTTAATTGGTCGGGTATTATAATATAAACATGAGTAGGTATGTAATGCGATCACATAACATATACTTGGTAAAATAATAGAACCGAGATAGTTTGTTAGTCTCAAACAGTATTTTAACAAATTACAAATTTATTTCTTATAATGCTGTGTTTTTCAGTAGAGTTATAATATGTTTAACGATTGTTTGTTTTTTTTTATATTTGTTTTATACATTTTGAAGATTGTATTTTCCCTTAATTATTTTGGAAGCAGATTATATAATTTTGGTGCAAAATAAAATATTGTTCTTTGAGTATGGCATTTCTTGAAAAGGGGTATAGATAAATGTTGTGCATATCTAGTATTTTTTGATTTATTTGTACAATAATTTAATTTATCAGAAAATATCCAAACGAGACAATTGGTATGCATGGAGGCTTCTAATATCAAGTAATTTGGTTTCAAAATACAATTTTTTGGTATCAAATCGTCTAGATTTTGAAAAAATTATTTTAATTATAGAATTTTTGTATATTGTATATTATTCAGTATATTCTCGAAACTAGTGAGTTATATATCAATAACAAGTTTTTTTTTCGTGTTTTCTTTGTGATAGGTAATTTTTGAAAATATCAATTGCCGGTTCTAGAACTCCATAATTATGAAGTTTGTTTATTAATTTTTCGTGAGAAACCGTATTGAAGGCCTTGGCCAAATCTAGAAAAACGGCTAGGCATTTGTTGGAGTTATCCAAGGCATCTGTTGTTTGAGAAATTAAGTTCAATATAGCGGATTCTGTGTTACATTTATTAATAAAACCAAATTGTCTCTCTGTTATTACTTTGTTTTCGTTGAAGAAATTAACCAGGCGTGTTTTCAAAGCATGTTCTAGCATCTTTGCAAAATCTCCTGTCACTGAAATCGGTTGGTAGTTCCCCATTTCTGATTTGTCACCGGTTTTGTATATTGGAGTGACCCTAGGTTCTTTCCATTATGTTGGTATCTTTCCTGTTTTGAAAGACAAGTTGACAATGTATGTTAGTGGTTTGACCAAATAAAGATGATATGATTTTATCAATTTTGTGTTAAATCCGTCGGGTCCAGGTGCACAGTTGTTTTTTAATTTTGAAATGATTTCGATAATTTCCTTTTCATTGACAGGTTTGAGGTAGAGCGAATTTGCAGTGGATATATTTTTCATGAAATCTGGTGGTGTGTTCTGGGATGTATCAATTTTTTCTGTCAGTTTTAATCCTATATCAGTGAAATATTTATTGGAAGCTAGCGCTTTATCTTTATCATCTATCAATTTCTTATCATAAGTTTAAAGTTACCTATTTTATTTTTCTTTTTTGATTTGTTGGTTATTTCGTTTATTATTTCCCAGGTTTTTTTGCAGTTTCTACTGTTCTCATTTAATTTATTTCTGTAATATTCATTTTTTTAATCCTTACTAATTTATTTAGTTCATTCCTGTATCGCTTATATTCAATTTTCAATTCTAGGTTGATTCTGCTATTTATTTTCAACTTCATTTTATATCTGTTTTATTGATTCGATTGAGCTTTGACTTATCCAAGGTTTAATTTTGCGGGACTTAACGGTATATTTTTTTTGTTCAGTACAGATATTAATATGTTCTTCTAGTTTTGTAAAAAAGTTATTATAGGCCTGTTGTACGTCATTACAATCCAAAACTCCTGTCCAATTTTCATTCTGGAGGAGAGTGTTCAATTTTTCATAATTTAATATTGTATTATAATAATAGTTCATTTTAATATTTAGCTCATCATTATTATTAGTGTTATCTATTGACATGATGAGGCAAGTGGTGAAGTGATCTGTTATGTTCGTTCCAATAATTGCGGGGAGTATTGATAATTTTTCAGCTGGCTTTTGCTTCCTAATGAATATATGGTCGATAATAGTTTTCGATTCTTCTGTAATACGAGTTGGTTCATTAATATAGGATTTAAAACTTGTTTCTGTCAAAATATTCACGTATTGGTTAACATCATTAGAGGCTTTGTTGAGAAGGTTGATATTTATCACCTAAGATTTCTGCATTAAGCTTTTTTATATTCAATAGATATTCTGATAATTCCTCCGTGTATGTCTTAACATTTGTTGAGGGAGGCCGATATGAAGCAGTTATACCGAATGTTAGATTAAAACCGTCATTGTAATTCTAACTATTTTTGTTTCTGATAAAGGAAAAATATTCGCAATAACTGGTATTGAATCTTTTGCATAGATTATGACACCATCATATTGATTATATTTCGACTCATTACAATATACTGAATAATTTGGTCACACTCATGAGTTCGTCAAATATTTTTCTTATGCTTCTGATATTGAAGTGAAATATACCAACTTTCTCAGTTTTTTCTGTAGCCTTTTGCTATTGAATACATTCGTGTATTGTTGAAAAAAAGAGTTTTGACATTTTCTGTTCATCCAAAACTTCTAAGAATTCTATCATTATACCTTATTTCAAACCAAAGAAAAATCAAAAAAGAGAAAGCTCTGTAGCAGATGAATAAATGTAAAGAAAAGAAATAAGTAATGAAATACTGAAATTACAATTCAATCAAAATATCAAGAAGTAACTAAATGTGACGATGAGGATGTAGAAGTACACCTAGTAATTCTAAAAAATATTGTTTAGTTGTGCGCAATCAAATTCAGATTATGGGAACACTTTATGAAAGTCATTGAAATTTTTGATGATGGAAATCTTATTATCGTGGTTTATACCATTAGTTTCATCATAAAGCACTGTTGCTAAGGAATCTGTCATCTATACTTAATGGGCTAGAAATTTATAATGCTACCATTACATCTGAGGGAAATTGAAGCTGAAGACAAAAAAACAATTGACAGTAGCTTTCTGAAAATATTTCATGAAGTGAAATCTTTTTAAATGGAAAACCGTACAATTTATTATGTATTTCGATTGATTATCACATTATTAACAAAAAAGCCTCCATGGCATTTCTTGCTCAAGTTAAAAAAAGACAAGTTTTTTCAATAGGATACATTTTTAATAATACAGATTTGATAAAACGCCAAGATATATGGAGTGAACATTCAAAAACACCGACTCCTTGTTGAACATATATTTGAGCCCTTCTTTTGACACTTCGTGTGGCTTCTAAGATAGTATGGCCATCAATTCTATTAATTATAGTTTCAATATAATTTTTGAATAATTTACATTATTGTGTTTTAACTTGTATACCTCGTTTTACAGAAATCCCCAGAAATAAAAACCAAGGGGTGTTATATCTGGTGAACGAGAGGGCCACTTAACAGGGCCATTTGTAGCACTACCTAGTTTCAAAACAGCGTCGTAAAATTCTTTTATCGCCACTAAAATTATGCGCTGGTGCTGCATCCTGCTGAAAATAGACCATCTGACGAGCCTCCAGATCCAAATCATCGAAAAACTCTCCCAAGACTCTTGTTAATAAATTAGTGTAACGTGATAATTCTACCTTGAATAATCCACACCAAACATTGACACTAAATCGTCTTTGCAGATTTTGGGTATGAACTAATAGTGGATTATCTCTACCCAATAATGAATTTTTTTTTATTATTCATTTGCCTCATCGCTCCATACAATGTTTCTATGGAAGTTTAGATGTTCTCTACATTTATTAATAAACCACCGACAAAACCGCAATCGTCTCTGAGTATCACCAGGTTCTAGTGTTTGCACTGGTCGTAACTTGTTATGAAAAAATTTATGTTTTTATAGAATTCTTTGTATGACAGTCACTGGAACAGCAATTTTTCTTGATGAGTCTCTCATAGAATTATTTGGATTAGCCTCAAAATAGGCTAAAACGTTAATTTCTGTATCCTCAGATATCACAAATCGTTTTTAGTTCTCCTCATCGCAAAAACTTTTTCATTGCTCCTGATTCTTCAATTGAACGAAGCAAAATATTGCCGAATAGGTTATTCACGATCGGAAAACGAATTGCTGCGGTGTTGGATTGCCCTCTTACTATTTTTCTGGCAAACCAAGTATGATTTCAACATATCAAATTTTTCTTGAATGAAAAACGGCATTTCAAAAAGAATTCAAAAGTGAACAGTGACAATAATTTATAATAATGGAGAATATATGACAGTCATATCAACAAAGTTTCAAAACTACTTGATTGCAGATATTAATCCTATATTACCGAATTGAAACTTTTTTTTTCATTTGGGCACCTCTGTCAACCCTATGCGTTACTTTCAATCACAGTTCGTCAATGAATACCTACTATTTATTACACGGTTCGAATGAAATATTCCAAGTCATTCACGTTATTATGAATTAGATATCATAAACGTTGTATCAGAGAACTCTCCAAAAATAGAAATCGAGAGGTGTCACATCTGGCAAAAGATGGCTTCTCAAAACAGAAACAGCAGTAGCAATCAATCTGTTTCGAAAAATAGTGAAACAATAAACGGTGACAATAATTATAACCCTTGAGAATATTTGACTACATGAAGGTAATATTAACGATGTTTTAAGACAACTTGTTTGCCCATAATATTCCTATTGTTACCTGCCAAATTGAAATTATTTTTTCCAGATAACTCTCTCATGATTCGAAATGAATAATAAAATACAGGATATTGTATTCAAAAAAATATCAATTCATGAATTATTTCAAGAGAGGGATTTTAATTTTTTTTCTGTCATTAGCATCGAGATGGCCGTAAAAAATGCCTATTTAATCGAATTCGTAGCTACAATAATAACAGAGTTGGAAATGGTGCCGACTTAATTTGGAACAGGCTGTATATTCATCCTTTCTACGATATGGAAGAATTTTTTAATTGTGAAACCTTGTGTTGATATTAAAATATGGCTGCCTTTCATTTTAATATGCTTGTATCTTTCTCATTTAGTTCATAATACAAATTTTGATGAACTAGTATGAGTACTATTTTACTGTTTTTGTATGTTTTTATATCTTTTTTTATTTTGTAATACCTTATGACTTTATATGCAAAAGATTTGTTTCTTCTGAGAATGAAGCATTCAATTCATTGAATGATCAATTATTAAAAAGGAACAACTTTTATTGCTCCAATTGATATTATAATCCAACCAAATATTTCTCTACTACATAATGAAATTGGTTTCTTGGATATCACTCTTCTGACAGAAGTGAGCCTTCTTGGCATAAGTGCTTCTGGAGTCACGCTTTTAGTCTATAAACAGTCTCTGAGAGAGAAATACGGTAACATAGGTTTATGAAATATTGACAAATCAAACTTTCTACCCATACCTTATATGGTCAGAAATTATTTGGAGTTTTAGCATATATTTTGTACATCAGATCACAATGAATTAATTCACTTACCTTGACTTCTCTTTTTGCTTCCTTTGGCGATTCTTTCTCAAAATCTTTGTTCTTGGTGGTGGAGTTTTACTATATATATCAAATTTACTCAATTCATCACTTTCAAGAGAACTCTGATTATCCATAGTTTTTCAAACTAGTGTATGGATGAATTGGAACACCAAGATACCTAGCACAAAAATGTACAATGTTAATTATATATCTTCTTTAATTTTAAAATATCTTGATCGCTTTCAATATGAAACATTATTTGAAATTCAGAAATTATAACAAATTATTGAAAATTTCACTCAATGTAAGGAAGCATAGTAAAAATTTAATCTCAAAGAATGATTGTAATAACCTCTAATAGTAACATCACATAATTCTTTAGATATTGTTTATTTTCAAGCTCTATCTTCAGCACTATAACATATGATAAGAATACATACAGCCACATAGGTTTTATTTAGGGGGTTTAAGAGTCTACAGCAAATAATTATGGTTGCTGCAATATTATATGCAACAGCAGACTGACACTTCTTTTCTTAATAAGTGGGCAATATTTTTATCTCTCAAGTTTATCAACCATATACACTATATTATGAAAATAATCGCAGGTATAAATATCCCACAAATTACATTTCTCATTTACCTTGCCTAAAGTATTGTTTACTAATTAAAGCGTGTCAAATCAAGTATCAGTGAATACCAACACATTAGTGTAACGATATCTTATTTAACTAGTACTTACAAAATCTAATCATCACTTCATTAACTATTATCCATATCCTTTTCTGTTTATATAACCTAAATCTTTTCTATGGAATCAACGTATCCACAAATTTCTCAGGAATGCGTTCAGATCCTACGTTGGGCGCGTTCTATGCGTTCAGATGCAAACGTCTGGTAATAAGTTGGGTCGTTCATATGCAAGCGGTAAATTTTACCATTCGTCCAACCATTTACCCCAGTCGACGCATTGATAGAAATTAACCCGCATGCGCATTGCAGTATGTAATGACAGGAAGTTGGGTTATATTCAAGTGGGTAAATGATTCAAATGAGATATTGGAGATTAATCTACTAAAGAGAGAGAGAGAATTATTGTTATATCCGTCAACCGGTTGCACCCCTAAGTGCAACCCTCAAAAGTCAGAGACTTGTGCGAGCTAGGGGAAGACGTAGCCCTTACCTTTTAATACGTGTGATGCCATGCACGAGATCGGTGGCAATGCTGAGATTCGAACTCACGCTTTATATGGCTTATGAGGCAAGGACTCACCCGTACATCACCGCGGCCGCGGCTGCGGCTGCGGCCCATTATATTGATCAAGAGTTGAAGATATCACAGATATATAGATAATTTGTCGACTTCTCACAGTCTGGTGGTTGATGAGTTTTCAAGTTGGGACTTTGAAATTTGACATCTCCCAATATCGTTCAGATTAATTTTGTGTCAACGACTACAACCAAGAAAAATCTTGCCGTGCATTTTTTCTCTACCGGACAAAGCATCTTAACGCACTCCATCAGTTCAGAAAGTTATTACCAACATTGTAAATAGCCCAAAAAGGGTCCCACTACTCCCACTAGTACTAGTAACTCATTCTTTTAAATTTAAATTAAATTATTAAATATGTCATTCCCAATTTAGAACAATCCACTAAAGTGCACAATCCTAGAAATGTTCCCGATCCCGACTTCAAAATCCATTATATGTAGAATGGAATGATAGAAAATTAATTGATTAAAGTGATTTGTGATTTTGAGGTTAGTTCAGTTAAACGTTAAATGTTGAAATTTAAAAATGAAACCTTGAACGTTGGCTGCCTGACCCGGGGCGCGCTCTGTGATTGGTTACCATAATAGCGCGGAGTTTGAATGACAAGCTACAGTTGAAAATGTATACTCCCTGACCTTATAGTAACCAATCACAAAGTACATTTCCTGGCAACAAGGATGGAAAAATTAAGAACTTTCGTCTTTTTTTATTAGGGCGTCCAAAGCCATTAGAAATCTCATCCTAGGTTGTCTGTGGTCTAATGAGTCCAATGAAATGTGGACCCAACGACATGGTTCCCTTGAGGCCGATTCAGATACTTGCATGCCCGTGAAGGGTTTTTGAAGCACGTGCGATTACGCGGTCATGCATTTTTGACTCTTGTGCCTGAAAACTGCGTGACCATTCACATAAATCACATATATGTGCCTTTCACTTTTTCATGACAATGTCATGTTATATTCTGATCTGTGATAATTTTTGTCAATGCTGGAGTAATTTTATTTGACTTTTTCAAAAAATCTCTAGCTATTTTACACTGTATTTATCATCATTTAAACTAGAACATGTCGTAGTTCCATTCTTGCTCACCCTGCGTTTGTCACGCACGCCGACAGGCACAGGTGTGATAGATAGATAGTCTGTGGCTTAAGCTTACTGTTTACACTCACGATATCCGACGATAAAATGATCCGAAAGGTTTACTGTTGGTTGATAATTTGAAATTATTTGAAATCAACGAATAGGAACCCGGAGGTAACATTTAACATTATCTGATCATCGTATCTTCAGATCTCGTGAGAGTGAACAGAGTAAGCTTAAAATGACGAAAATCTATCACCGATGGGTAGTGAAATAAACTATGAAAATTTTAGATAAGTTGGAGTTTGTAGAGAGGATTTGACTTGGTTTTTGGGCATTTCAAACTCCATCTAATACAGTTTGAGGAAAATGATAAAAATGTCTACATATGCTCAAAGTTCAAATTTCTTTTATTTTGATACCGAGAAAGGTAAATACACATAAAACATGAAAACAACACATTTTTGATTTTGCTGTTGGCTACAGTGCAATATCATTAATATCAAACCTAACCAAAGATTTACTCTTTGACATTGCCTAACCATATTTATATAAATATTTTGATAGTTACTCTATAATTGTTGATTACTGTAAATTGGTTAGTACTTGTTCTAAATATTATCTTGATTTCAAAATACGCTGAAGTAATATAATCAGTTTCTGTCAAGATTCATGTTTGAAGCAGTAAAATTAGAGAGAACAGATCTACATTGTAAAGTATATAATAGATACATCTGATTATGTCGAATACATTTGTAAGGATACCTGGATTTTGTCCAGACTGTGGCTCTATATTGCCACCGATACGAGAAAAGGGAGGAGTCACTTGTTATATGTGTAAACAAGTCTTTCTAGAGGATGCTCGAGAAGGTAAACATTTTTTATATTAATGAAAACACAAGTTACTAATCGGACATTGGTTATAGTGTTGAACCATTTATTAATATTTCACTTACACTGAACCGTTTATGAGAGATTTCAGTCAGTGATTTCAATACGTGATGTGAATCACTGCATTCTTGATGGATCATGGTCAGTTTAAAAAAAGGTTTATCATGCACACTTATGCAGAAGTTTCAAGTCGTCAGTTATAAGAATATTTGTCAATGATTGATTGAACAGTTCATTCTAACCAATCATTTATTGGTACACTTGTAAATTTGGATACACAAGTTGGATTAAAATCCTATCATGACTTTGAATTCATATGTATCACCAATATTCCTATGATTTTTAGATACCAGAGAAAAAATTAAAGATTGTGAAATATTGGTCTTATATTAAGTGGATACAAAAGTTAAAGCATTGAATTTATTATAAAATTGTTTTTCAGTATTTGGAGATTCCAAAGTGAAAAACTTTGTCTATTTCAATTCAAGAGAAGCAAAGAAGAAGAACATAAAAGAGGAAAGGCGAAATCAAGAAGATGATAATGAAGGACCTGTTGTTGAAAGAATGTGCCCAAGGTGTGGCAATGATAAAATGTCTTATGCCACATTACAGCTACGTTCCGCAGATGAAGGACAAACAGTTTTTTATACTTGCACTTCTTGCAAGTACAAGGAAAGTGAAAATTCTTAATATTGCTTGATAACTATGACAATTATATGTATTTATGACACAATCAGCCCTATGCTGTATCACTTCCGTTGAAAATAACGTCACCGTCATTCGCCATTCCGTGATTTTGCTATTGCTTGGTAATAGCAAAATAACGGAAATGGCGAATAACGGTGACCTTATTTTTAACGGAAGTGATACAGCATAGGGCTGATTGTCATCAAACATTTAGTGAATGAATAAACTTGTACATATATATAAGTTCTGTTAATTGTGATCCTATTCTAAATTTGTTCAGAACAAGTGAAGTGATCAATGGCATGTATTCTGGCAAGCTTAACGAAGATGGCGCAATTGTTAGTGGAGGTCAGATTGGAGTAGTTGATAATTGCATAATGGACATGAAAAGTTTATTCCTATCATAATCGAGTAATCCGAAAGAATAAGATTTATAGCCAGTAAATAAATTTCACCAAATATAGACAAGTTAACCTACAAACTGACGTTTATGCACCGATTCCATCCACTCATTTTTGTATCAACTGTTCTTTACGGCCGAAAGTTTTTACTTTTCTTTTTATCAATTCATAAATGAGGCTTTTAGCACTCAAAGGGCCGTATTTCTCCATAACAACATCTAATTAAAGTGTTATTGTATATTTTTACTTGTTATTACTGTCACTCATGACCTCCACTCACACTAGCGCTCTCTGGCGGGAGCGATATCGTCCATGCCTGCCATTCCCTCAACGATGAGACAAAGTTTCATTTGTAGGAAGTAGTTTTATAAAATTAGATTTTATTCTGGTCACACTTCACAAACAATCTTTGGTAAAATTCAAGCTTTATTTTTTAATTCTGTTTTGCGCCCTCTTTTACAGTGGTGGTTGAAAAACACTTTGAATTGTTTTCGATAGGGACTTTGGTCAATTCAATATGTTAAAATACATATTTTATGTATGATTGATATCATATTCACATATTAAAAACCAATTTCTAAAAAGCTGCTTTTGACTTTTCTGATTGTATCTTTACTGGATATTAGTGTCCCTGCTTATTCATCTCATCATTGATACCACACTCACAAATTCGCTAGCTTTCTATAATACTGCCGTGCTTAGCTCTTGAATTCTTTAGGTTTGAAAACCTATAAATTTTGCGTTTTACCAAGCAAAAATGATGTATACTCCAGATTTATAGCCAAAATTAATAAATTATTTTGCCGATTGTACAAAAGTTTGAGGATTTCCTTCGTATGAAGGTCGGATTTACAGAATTGTAAGTAAGATAGCGGATGCAGATACGGCATTTTTGCTAAGGACGGCAGAATATTGCAGAAGAGTTGGAAATTTACCACCCATTTATGGGCATTTTCACAGCTGGTGCTCGTTTGAAATATTGTTTCACCATTAGCAGTTTTATTGAGATTAACTCGACAAGTTCAGTCTTCACATCCTCAAAGCTCGTTCTTTCAATGATCGGAAAGTTTTAAAAATCATTGCCTAAGGAGGTGTTCCTCAAGGTATACAGCCTCCAAAAAATTCAGAAAAACGCTAATTTCTTCCAACTTTTTTAAGATCTCACTCGGATGAACAATACAGGATTTTTCTTTTTGTGGAAATGAGACAAAAACATACACCAAGCTTGTTGACGAGTGTATAAATAAAATCATACCAACAAATTTTCATAAGCCTATAATATAATCAAGTCTTGAAAAATTCGCACAACAGTACATATATATATATCTTATGATAAAAACATCCATTATTTCAAAAGTGACAATTTTTACGATAAGGTAAGGCTGAAAACGTGTAATATATTTTGCTTACATTGAGAAATATCAAATTAAAAATGTTTCCAAATGGACCAACAAAACGATAAAAAATATTCCACTGACAACCAAAAACAATCTCATAGTAGGTAAATTATGTAGTGTTTGTTTTTTCACTCGTTTTTATCAAACACCTTGTGCGCTGAAAAAAAAATAAAAAAATAAGGCCATATATTTTTTTCTCAATTTTTGGTTTAGTAAAATGCGAAAATTCATAAATGCACACATGGCTGAATCAGAGTAATAAGCGTATGGGCCAGCTGCATGAAGAATTTAACATATTAAATATTTAATTTTTTTATTGCCATAGCAACACATGCCTTAGTTCACCAGATACTTGAAATATAAACAGAACTCCTGAATACAACATAAACTAGTACTTCTACTTAGTTATTTTGTTAGAATATGTAATATCGGAATTTACACTATTTATAATTAATACAAAGGCCACTGCATTTATTTGATAATTGGCACACTTGATGGACCTGAAAGCCAATCAGAACATAAATTGTAAAAGCTGTTTAATGCATCAAAACCAAAGACAACTAGGTATGCTATAAGAACACAATATACAAAAACTTGCTATTGGTGAATCCTACTACTAATCCATGAAAGGGGCTAATTATTTGCCAATAAAATGTATTATCTCAATCTCAATACACAAGGCTGAGACACAATTGAAGATTGATGTCACTTTAATATATTTACTTTGTCATACAAGCTTGCATGTTTATCTGACAATTTTGTCAGTTATAGGTTGGGTTAGAATAAGTCTACTGGAATCAACATAATTAATTTTGATTCTTTACCTCATTTCATAACTTGCTTTTATTTTTGAGTTCAAAACAGCATCTCATTGAATTTCAAACTACAGAACTGTTCTTCAATTTGAAGAACATCATTTGTCTTATTATTGTCCTGACATTTTGTCAGGAATGTGTTATTGAATTTTCGCATCCCTGTATACCAAAGAGTGAACGGCACAATTAAATTCATTTGGAAGTACCTGTGTCCTTAACTTTACTGACAACATCATCAATGCTGTGTTGATGCTGTAGAAAATATGGTTTGATAATTCTTTGGTACAGGATCACGGATCCATTAAATCCAGTAGGAATCATCAACCATACCATGAAGGTGCACTGAAAATTCAATTATTTTAGTCATTAAAGCATTAAACAATTTACTGTGAATTACCTTGACCAACCAATATAAAGGGAACCATCTTACGAGGATGTCTGCAAAGTACTCAATAATTGAGAAGATTGCAAACACAACCCAATAAGTTAACCATTTTGTGTCGTCATCCTTAGATTTTGATTCGATAGCTTTAATAGACATGTAAGCTGGATATAAAAAGCCAACTGAGTTACAGACCAGCTGAGCAAAATATCCAAACACCAGCCATAATCCAACCAAGACAATTGCACCTGAAAAATAAATTAGTTTAGACCAGTGGAATTTTAGGCCTACCTACCAACAGCTACTATTTTTATTTCATTCAATATCTGACAGAAAACAACTAATTTCTTGGCTAATATCTATTTATTTATTTACACGGGCAAGCCCAATTCAGGAAATGTATTACAGTAATAGTAGTTAATACAATACAATATAGTGGTTTAAAGGTAACTTATGTGAATAGTACGGTTTCAGTATTTGTAAGATAACATACAGTGTGTTTCACTTCTCATGGAAACACCCTCGTATCTTCTGTAATTTTTTACGAAATATCATGAAATTCCCAGGATCGATAGATACACTAGAGATGAACTTTCTGCACGAAAGGGGTCATCCTACGTGATATACACTGCTCGCCAGCAGCGATGAACCCACCCATTTTTCCAGAAACTTATATTAGGGGGCAAAATTGGCCAAAAATTCCTTCGGATTCGTGTTTAGGATCCTCGAATTACTGCTACTACACCTGTCTCTTGAAAAATTTTCTGTCTTGAAAATTTCAAACTTGTTACACTTCTCATGGAAACGCACCCGTATCTTCCGTAATTTTTGACGTAGAACCATGAAATTTCCACGATCGATAGATACACTAGAGATGACCTCTCTGCACGAAAGGGGTCATCATCCGTGAAGTATTTGAAAAAAAATTGAATTTTTCAGAACTGTAATTTTTTCAAGAGACAAGTGAATTAGTAGTAAATTGGGGATCCTGAACACGAATTCGAAGGAATTTTGGGCCAATTTTACTCCCTAATATTACTTTCCGGAAAAAGTGGGTGGTTTCATCGCTGCTGGCGAGCAGTGTATATCACGTAGGATGACCCCTTTCATGCAGAAAGTTCATCTCTAGTGTATCTATCGATCCTGAAAATTTCATGATATTTCGTCAGAGATTACAGAAGATACGAGGGTGTTTCCATGAGAAGTGAAACACACTGTATAAATCGAGTAAAAAAAAATATACAATGTGATGTAATCTGATTTGTGTAGGCCTAGTAACACTAAATCCAACAAAAGAGCTCAAGCAGAAAGTATTAAATAGCAAAGTCAAGAATATGGTTTTTGAAGCGCGAGACTGATATATCAAAGATTCAAAGGTTGTTCAAAGAGTTGGCTAATCGAAGAGTTCTGGGGATAAAGCTGTAGTAGGAGTAATTGAATTTATGGAAAGAAACATAAAAGGTTTGTACCTGTCTAGTTGCACGGCTGGGGACAAGTAGAGATATTTTGGAGAGAAGCTGTGGGCTGGTGCATACTTAGTCCACTGATAATATAATGAATAAAAGTATAAGGTCTCTGTTTTCTGCGTACCTCAAGAGAAGGTATGTTCAATATGCGTTCTACTGCAGCATAGTCACAGTATACATGCATCTTGAAGGCTATATATCTCAGAAAATTGTGCTGGACAGCCTTGAGTTTCACTTTATATGTAACGTAATGAGGAGACCAAACTGAGGAACAATAGTCGAGATGAGATCTAACCAGGGAAGAATAAAGGGTTTTAATAGTAGTGATGTTAGTGAAATCGCAGATGGTTCTCTTTATAAAGCCTAGCATCTTCATAGATTTCTGAATTGCGTTGGAAATGTGAGATTTATAGCTAAGTGTGGAGTCTAGGATCACGCCTAAATCTTTGGTTTCATTAGCAGAAGGTAGGATCTGATTATTTATACCATATTCGAAAGTGATTGGGTGGTGTGTTCGGTGAAAACGAAGAATATGACATTTGGAAGCATTCAAGCACATACCATTTTGTGTACACCAATTAGATAGGCAATCTATATTATTTTGTAGACCTGGTGAATCAGCCTCACTTTTGATTATTTCAAAACATTTTAAGTCATCAGCAAACAGCAAAGCTTCACTTTCTTCGAAACAGCTAATGAGATCGTTAATAAAAAGGTTAAATAGCAATGGTCCCAAGTGTGATCCTTGTGGAACACCCGAGGTAACTGCGATGGAATGAGAATAGTAATGTTTAACCCTGACGATTTGAGTTCTTTCCGTAAGGTAGCTCTTGAGCCACTGCAGTATTAACCCATCAATGCCATATAATCGAAGTTCATGAATCAAAAAATCAGTGTACACAGAGTCAACTTGTGATCCCCTTTCCAGAGCTTCAGACAAAAAATCGACATATGTGATAAGACCCAATTCCGCTGATTTTTTTGATGTGAACCCAAATTGTTGGGTCCCTATAATTGCAGAGCAGTCAAAAGAAAGAAAATCAAAGATGATGCTCTCAAAGGCTTTAGAGATTGCGCTAAGAATAGAAATGGGACGATAATTGCTTACGTCAGATTTTCTACCTGATTTATATATTGGAGTAACATACGGCGGACACTGAACTACATCAGACAGATATTTGTGCAACGTTCTTCCAAGAAGACCCAATTGCAAGTGCTTATTTTGTTATTGAACAGTAAATTATCCTTCGTTTTAGCTGGATATGACCACCTGCAGACAGTCGTCCTGCCCCTTCCCAATGAATAATAATGATAATAAATGAAGCCGCGACCTAAACTAAGTCGGTCGCAGCGCCATCCGTACGGAAAATCAAGAAACACTCGTCGGGAAGCAAAGACTCCAGTTATTGCGATACATTCTAAGAAAGTTCAGTAGCACCGACGACAGGCAATACCTCAAAACTTGTCATGTTTGCAAGTGGTCCCTCCCAGCCAAATGAAGGATAATCTACCGTTTACTTACAAAATAAGCACTTGCAATTGGGTCGTCAGATGTAGTTCAATGTCCATCGTGAAAGTAGTTGTTTTCCGCCAGAAACTTCGAATACAGGTCAGGAACGTCGTCAATAGTTCAGAGAAATCAGAAATTTTTACAGCAAATACCAACCAAAAAATAAGGACAAAACCGAATCTGAATGGACCATTCAAAAGAAACAGGGTGATTTAAATATGGATTGATATTTCTTTTTAGTGCAGTTTCAGTGCCTTAGGTTTAGTTGACAATGGTCAGCTGATGAAGCAATAAAAAAAGGAGATGTCACTGTTGAAAAATGAAACAACAAAATCTATTCCCAATATTGCAAATAAAACGAACAAAGTTGGAGAATCCAATTCAATAAAATAAATATTTCGTAAAACCGAAAAATACCTGTCTCTCCCCACAATTTTCTCAAAGTGGAAATGAAGGCAAGTATCTGACAGAAAACAACTACTTTTCCCTACGGACATTGAATTATATCTGTCGTCTATTTTTGCAACGTTCCTCACGGACACATAATTGCAGGTGCTAATTGTTATAAAGCCATTGAATATCATCCTTCATTTGGTTGGAAATGACCACCTGCATACATGCATGTTTCAAGGTTTTTTTCTCTCATCAGTGCAAGGATAGGTCAGACAACAATGTAGTCGTCTTATCCCACAATATGAATGATATAACATTCAAAAGCCTCATAGTATCCGTCTACGAATGGAGCTGCGACTTACAATAAAGTCAGTCGCAGCGCCATCCGCAAACAGATCAAGAAACATTCCTTGTAGCATCGTCTCTAGGGACAGGCCAAATGCAAATAAAACGAACAAAGTTCGAGTGTGTTATTGGAGATTCCTATTCAAAGAAACAAATTTTTCGTGAAGCCGTTTCTCTCCACACAATTCTACGGATACTATAAGAGTGACGGATACTATAAGGCTTTTGAATGTTATATCATTCATATTGTGGGATGACTATATTGTTGTCTGTCTGACCTATCCTTGCAATGATGATAGGAAAAAACCTCGAAACATGCATGTATGCAGGTGGTCATTTCCAACCAAATGAAGGATAATATTCAATGGCTTTGTAATAATTAGCACTTGAAAACATGAAAAATCTGGAAAAGTCAGGGAATTGATAAATGTGTCCTGAAAGTCAGGGAAAAACGTTAAAAAATGTCCAGTCAGGGAAAGTCAGGGAATTCTATTTCCGGCCATCAAGGGAAATATATTAATATTGGCATCATCGATAATTAACCTACAATTCTCTTCCTAAACATTCCCATTGGGAAATTGAAATTATCTGTAACAGAAGAAATAACTTTTATTTTTATTCCATTATTTTTTTTATACGAAATAATGATCTGATTCCCTGATAAGAAACCATAATTATCCACAAAATTGGGCTCAGAGTCGAATCTGTCTGCATAGTGAAGATTTTTTCAATATTTCCAATACTGGTCATGTAAAATTCGAAAGTAAGACCTGGAATACCTGGAAAAGTCAGGGAATTTTATTTTACAAAATTGGTGGGCACCCTGCATTTTGTACCTACGTAGCATATCAAATGTGGAAAGAAACTCATTTTCCATTTCTTCACCTCTTGACAAGGAAATAACTTTCTCTCTGAATATGGTTTTACTCTGTTGTAAAATAACGGGAAAATTGCAAAAGGCATTTGTAGAGAAGCGAAATGAACTTTACAACAAACCAAGCAACATGTTCAGAAGGTTCCGTAAATGTGAAGAATTCATATGGAAGCTGGTGATAAATTGGCAAACACTTTGGACTCAGATTTCTCCAAATTCAAAGCAGTTTACCTTTTGAAGGAAAAGTCCATAGGGCAAAATCGTAGAAGAGTTGCATCAATCATACAATAACTATACAGCCAGAGCAGAATGCAAAAATCCTACAATTATGAGAGCTACCGAGATGCATGGCGAAAACCTTTCAAAGAAGCTTGGGCAACACAGCTGTATAGGTACTGAAAAGGAGTGGTTCTACTTCGAATGATAAAGGTACATACACCTAAGAAGAGAAGGAAAGACAAGAAAAGCATCAACAGAGCTTTTACACGATATGATACTTCATTAATTCAACCAAAGTTGGAAAATATGTGCTGGAGATTATCACGAAAATGAAATGAATAAAATCGACAAAGTCGAAGTACCCTTTCTCTCCACACGTTTCCAAGAGGAAAAATGAGGCAAACATCTTTCAGAAATCAACCACTTCCCTGGATAATACCACCACGAACTACATCTGACAGATATTTGTTCAACGTTCTTCCAAGAAGGCCCAATTGCAAGTGCGTATCTTGTAATTGAACAGTAGATTATCCATCATTTGGCTGGGAATGACCACCTGTAGTCATGCATGCCTCTCATTAGTGCCAGGGTAGGTCAGACAACATTATGATTGTCCTGTCCCTGCCAAATGAATAATAAAAAAGGTAATCAGGTAACCAGTTTTTTTATTAGTAATTGAGTTGTTCATCTGTAACATTTGCCCCTCAAATAAAACACAAGTTTTTACATTTCATATGCATTTCTGTCCATTTCTGATAAAACGCAAGGTAGAATTGGCACGACTGACAGTTGTTTATCCAATTTGTCATAAATATGATGGAATAGTTTGATTAACCTTATGAAATGTGTTTCGTCCATATTTATTCAGATTTAAACTTTTAAATTTCCAAACCGTCTGGCTGACGTTTCATACCTTACCTTGCGTTTTATCATGAACGTGTCTACACGATTCCTATAGTTTAACTTTCTTCCGTTCTTGCGTTACCTTACCTTCCATTCGCTCCACGCCAACGGCAGCAATGGAAGCCCTTCTCGGATTACGTCCCCTTCACATAGGTTTGGAGAGAGAGGCAAGATGGGCAACATACAGACTCTACCAAGCGGCCATTAGTCTACCGCAGGCAGTAGTCATGAGAAGCAGCAGCATGCTGGAGGGCATAACAGCTCACAACATTCTGGGAATGCCCTCAGACATCATGCCTAAAAATATCAACCTTCACACGTCCTACACTGTGGTCTTCCCCAAAAGAGAAGACTGGGTTCGGAATGAAACTGACCTATATAGGGCAAATGAACGTTGGTTTACCGATGGTTCCAAAACTTTGGAAGGTGTCGGAGCCGGAATATACGGGATAAACCCAGTAGTGAAACGCTCATTCAGTATGGTTAAATTGGCTACGGTATTCCAGGCAGAGGTATATGCCATTGAAATGTGTGCAAGTGAGCTGGAAAATCGACGCCACACACGAAAAACAATAAAAATATTTTCAGACAGTCAAGCGGCACTGAAAGTGCTTGAATCCAATTGCTTTAAATCCAGAGCAGTATGGAACTGCAGAGAAACCTTAAACCGACTGGCACAACGCAACAATGTTAACCTAGTCTGGATACCAGGTCACACGGGCCTAGAAGGAAACGAAATAGCGGACGCCCTAGCAAAAGGGGGGGCCGAAACAACGTTCACTGGGCCAGAACCGGTAATCGGTATAGCACATAGCACTGCCAAGAATGTCATAACATCCTGGGCTGACAACAAAAGACTCGAGTACTGGCGTAGTCTACCGGGCCTAGCCCATTCCAAAGCATTTATTGCATGCACAAGGAAAAAACAGGACTCTGACAAGCTGCTAGAACTCAGTAGAGCACATCTCAGAGTTATAGTAGGTTTGCTCACTGGCCACTGCAAACTCAAACACCACATGCATAAAATCGGACTTGCACAAGATGCAGAGTGCCGCCTATGCATGGAGGAGGATGAAACGGCTAAGCACATTTTATGTACATGCCCCGCAGCGGCCAGAACCAGATTTTCAACATTTGGCAATACAACAGTAAGGCCAGAGAACCTGGTAAATTGTTCTCCCAACGTACTCCTCAATTTCGTTAAGAGATTGGATATACTGGGAGAAATATAACCATAGGGTGAGCCACAATAGGCCATTGGCCTCAGTGGAGGGCTTGATATGGGCCCACTCATGTTCTAACCTAACCTAACCTACCTTACCTTGAGTTTACATGAACCAGGCCTGAGGGGAAGTGATGAAGAATGAACAATAATAATTCTAGCTACATCACCCTGTTTAAAATTAAAATAAATAAAAATCTTGTTGCTTATAATTGTCACAATTCCGATGGAAGATTTTATGACAATAAAGGATATTATTATTATATTATTATTATAGTTCATATACTGTTGCGATCTGAATTTGTACCATTATTAGAGTTGTTTCTACTCTTTTAATTGCCTTGGGTTCTGTCAAAACTCAACAGTTATCATCTCCAAGAAATTTCACTAAAAATGGTGAATATCTTCCATGCCTTCCAAAGGTAATCCAATGAATTGAATCAACAATAATAGGTTTAACAAAACAACAATTTAGCACTCACCAAAAATATCAAATATTAAGTATGCTTTGTCAATAACCGCTTCTAATCTAGTGATTGTATTTTTTCAGTATGTCTCTCATTTGTGAAATGCAGCAGCAATTTACTGAAACTCATAGTTTCTTTTAATGCCAGACACCAATGAAAATCAACTTCATGCAGTTGAAACTTTTTTTGATAAATAAAAGAGTATGATTATTTACTATTTCAACTTTTATTTTGAGCCATTTGTACAAATATACTATTGATTTTCAAACTTTACCACTTTTATCTCTTCAAGTGATATTTCTTTTTCAGGTGAAACCATACTAAATGCATCTCCAAAAATTGTCAAAATGTTTGCAGGTACTAAGGAACTTTCAATAGCATATTGTAAAAAAAAAAATTTTGTTAAATTATGACTAACAAGTAGGCAGTTATCATTAGTGCACAAGATTTTTTCCTGTGTAGGTGCACAATTTGTGCTAAAGTTGTTTTTTCGGCGAGATATAATGAAGCGCAAAAATATACTTATAAAGTAATTTTTGTTAGCTGAAAGTTATACCATCATTCAGTCTCATTATGAAATAACCAAGTAATAAATACCTACTAATTATTAAAAACACTTCTTGTTGAAACATTGTGCTGTTCCAGCAAATAATAAAAGTCACTGTAAAACACTACTTAAATAAAAAACGCGAGCAAAAACCTTATCAGTAAGACATTTCAAAATCATAAATAACCTTGAGGAGTATAAAATTCTGACTTTCCATACAAATGATGCCTAGTCATTTTATTTTCAGAAGGATATAGGTACAATATAAATTTACATTAGTAATATATGTTTATGAAAGTGAGTATTTGTTCCACTGGTAGTTAAAACTATCTAAACCACAATGACAAGGAGATAAGATTAATAATTATTCAATCAACAATAAATTTTGTCTAGTAGGTACCTTTTGATTGTCAGAACATGAGCTGTCACTTTGTTTTGAAGTACAGAGCCTAAAAGCAGTTTTGTTAATACAAAACAAAGGTGTTTTCTAATCAGTTCCAGGTATCCTCATAGGATTTTATTCATTGACACATTGGATTTTCATGCACCTGAATTCGAAGAGTCCTATGATGAGAAATATGTTATTAATAGCTGATGATATTCCACTAAAACTTCTATTCATGAAAATTCACCCTAAGAAGTAAACGGACGTTGGCAATACTCCCTAAGTATTGCTTATAACAGGATATTTGATAAACAAACCGCAACTTCAATTATTTTCTTGTTATCAAGTTGGGCAAATTTGTTATACTCACACAGTTTTTCAGATAAATAAACGCAATTTCATTTACTTATGTTTTCGTTATCAAATTGGGCAAATGTCTCACAGTTTTTCAGATCTAAATCGGTACACCAGACATTTTGTTTCTACCAAGAGTTTGTATCTTTTTAAGAAAGTATTAAAGTAACTCTACTGCTTATTATTATTGCCACAATAAAATATTGTGATTCACAACTGAAAGAAAATTTGCTGACATGAGTTCATCCGGGAGTAAAAATTTTAATTGTATTTCCAAAAATACCTAGAATGATACCAGAACCATATTCAATATACAAGAATACAATTAAGCAATTATTTTATAAAAATTACCAGGAACTACTACAAGATCATTGCTCTCAAATTATACTCAATCAAATTGTTGCTTATAAAATTATGTATTTACCAGCAAAAATATACAGCCTATCCAATCCGGTTTTTTTTTCTGCTAGGTCTAAAATGGATGTCCATGGTTTGGAAGTGTCGTGTAAAGACACATCAAGCTCGTGTTTTATTTCATTAATTTTTTGTGCCATATTTCTCCCAATGGGAATCTGAAATGAGTTGTTGAACGATATACCAAAAAAACCCGTATATAAATATCAACTCACCAATAATAATATAAAAATATAAAACTTCAAATCTCAAACCATCACACAAATCCACCACAAATCAACCAAAAAAAAATTAGTACAGTGTTGCTACTGAGTGATGAGTACTGTTGCTGGTAGCTGGTTCGCTGGTTGTCACTTTTGTCATTAGTCATTGTCATATTGACACTATTGTAAATGTATTTTAATTTATAATAAGTTGTATGAAGAGGTACTAGTTATTATAGTATCGTGAATTAGATGATTCCATTCGAAAAATGAACATTTTTCCTAAAAGTGTTGAGTTATCTGTCAAAAATGTTTCAGGGTTCTGAAATTCAGACCGGATTGCCGGACTATACAGAGGTAGGTAGGTAATGTTCATGAGCCGTTTTCCTCGGGGGCACGAGGAGTAGCATCCAAAAAAGCTTTTTACCCCCGAATTGAACCTGAAACACCTGACTTTATAGGTAATCGTAGTTTTATTGAAACATTATTTTTCATAGTCTGTCAAATTACTTCGGAGAGCGGCTAGAATACGTGGTCTGTGGGATTGTGGTGTGGGTTCTGTGCGCTGAAATGAAATTTATCCGTATATCACCTTGGTTGTTTTGGTTGCTGAATTTGCGTCCCGTAAATGTCTTTTATTAGGTTGGTAACTGAAAAAAAGGTTATTAACGGGACTTGGTTCCTGAAAAAGCGGTCGATTGTCTGTCACCAGAACGACCGACGATTTTCTTTGGTTGATCTGGTTATTCTGGTTTGAATACTTTTTATTTTTTGGGGTTAAAAAACTTGATTTGTTTTATATGATATATATGAATTCAATTGAAGTGATTGAACAGATCGAAGAGGTAACAAATGTATTAATAATTTGATTTTTAATAACTTTATAGATGATAAAATTTTGATAGAGCACGCATGCTTCAGGAATTGCGACAATTTTTCAATAGATTACGAAAACTTGAGTATTTCATGCAAATGGAGAATCTGGCGCATCTATTCATTCCGGTAATGATAAACCGATATTATCTCTCAAGGAGACGTCTACGGTCAGTAGACATGGACTGACGAAATGATGAAGCTGTTGATTCCAATCTACAAAGATCACAAACAAATTTTATTCTCCAAACTTCACCAAAAAAAAGGTCTGGGAAACAATCAGCCCAAACCTGAATACATTTGGATACAACAAAGGCGCTTCAAATTGTGATGAGAAGTATAGAAATTTGAAGAAAAGCTACGATAAAGTTAGGGGGGAAAAGAATAAAACTGGTAACTCAAGGTTACCTGGAATTTTTTGATGATTAACAGGCATTAAATAAAAAAACTCTGGTTCATTATGTATGATTCGTAACAATATATCGATATTATCATAATAAAATAATCGAAAATACCAAAAATATTATATATATTACATCGCCAATTGAAACAATAAACAATCAAACATAACCACACTGAAAGACTGAAGAGACAAATGACAGTGACAAATGTCCCGAAAATAAATTGCAACCACAATTACCACACAAAAACTAATGTCAAAACTTAGGTCACCGGTCCGGTAAGCAGTGGTTACTTTTGTCTACGGAACATATCCATAATTTCATTTGAGTGTATCTGTATCTGTGTTTTGTGGCAGTTTTGTTATGAGTTCAAATGTGGTTCAAAATGTTAAAATCAACAAACAATTAATAGATTCTCCAATGATTCTCAGGATTGATAAAAATTGAATTTTGTTTTTTAGTCCATAACAATGGATAAACCCGGAATAATTTTATTGGTCAGTGGTAAAAGAAAATCTGGAAAGGATTACATTTGTGAAAAAATTGAATCCCTGTAAGTTTCACCTAGTCACCTTATACTCCTTAACTATTTTTCATCAGGACTATTTTTTGATAATAATATTGAGATTAAATATTCAGGTTAGGCAAAGAAAAATGTTCTATAATTCGAATATCGGGACCTCTAAAGAAATTATATGCCCAACAGCATAATCTAGATGTGAAAGAGCTGATGAGCGCTAGCCCATATAAGGAGAAATACAGATTGGATATGATAAATTGGAGCGACGAAATTAGGAAGAAAATTCCTGGGTATTTTTGTAAAGCAGCTTGTGAAGAAGGTGAAAAGATATGCTTCCAATGATCAAATTTAAACATAAAATTTTAGCAACTCCCAAACCAGTTTGGATAATTTGTGATACAAGGAGGAAGTCTGATATAACCTGGTTCCAAGAAACATATGCAGATAAGATCAAAACTGTTAAAATTTTAGCAGAAGTTGAAGTTAGAAAAAACAGAGGTTGGAGATATACAGAAGGTACTTCAGTCTAAAAATAATTAATAATTATAATTTTGACCTTGTTACCATTGTTTTCTGTAATTAGGTAAATCACTCTAATTTTTTTAGGAGTGGATGATGTAGCATCAGAGTGCAATTTGGACGAATTTAAAGATTGGGATATCCAGGTTACAAATAACAGCAAAGAAGAATGTGAATCTGCTGTTGAAAAAATAATTTGTGCCATAGATAACATTTTATATTGACTTCTATAGAAACTATATTTTTCAATTTATGTATACTGGTGTAAGTGGTGATACAGTGGATTATAAATGGTTTAAACTTAAAAAAAAATGTAGAACTGTGGTTGGCTCACAAAATGAAAAAGTTGAGAACTGAAAAGTTTGTCTGAAAGACATGAACTACCTTCCAGCATGGAAATTCGTCATTAATGTTTTAATTAAAAAACAACATAGGGACTACCTGGTAACTGAAATAGGTGAAATAAATTATTGTTTTAAAGAAAATAAGTACCTGTTGAAACTAGGTAATTTTTCACTAATATATTCAAAGATAAATTTTTTATATTTATAAGTGAAAATGAAGAAAACACTAATACTTTTTTATCCTGGATAGTTTCATAAATAAACAAATGTTTTGATATACTGTAACTTGAAACTGTATTAAGTACAGGATAGACAACAAAGTATCAATATTTGCCCAGAGTTTTATTCAGTAGTTGCCTACATCAAATTGTTAAATTTGTTTCTTATATCCGTCAACCGGTTGCACCCCTACGTGCAACCCTCAAAAGTCAGAGACATTTAGCTAGGGGAAGGTAGCCCTTACCTTTTAATACGTGTGATGCCATGCACGAGACAGGTGGCAATGCTGAGATTCGAACTCACGCTCTCTGACTTATGAGGCGAGGACTCAACCCGCTCACTACCGCGGCCCATCAAAGAAAACACAAACACTAGATTTCAGTTTTCCATACAACCATGTAAAAGATTGAGTACATACTCACTACAAAATGCTGTAATTTACCTTTTGAGATAATCGGTTTTTCCTAAACTTATGATTCAAGATGTCCCCAAACAAAAATATCCAGTATAGTTGAATCCGGTGGTCTAGTTGGTCACTTAATTTTTCCTTTTTTTCCAATCTCTACAAATCTATTGTTTAATGTGTTGAACTAAAGAAAAATAATTACATGGTACTCTAGCTTGGATGTTAAGTGAGTAAGATACCAGTAACATTAGTTTACTTCTCTAATTCATTAGTTATAAGTGGATTGATAGTGTCTTTAAGCATATTGAGCTACAAGGCACCAGTTCAGTTTTCCTCAAAATAATTGACAAGTTATTGCATTGCATAGAAAATTATCCCAATCATGCATTCTTTTTGTGATAAACTATTACTTCTGAATACTGAGTTTTTGTCTTGACAACTCTCTCTGATCAATTTTCCATTGTGAATGAAAAACAGAAAATAATGGTAATGAAACTTTTGCATTGTTATGTTCCATGTTCGAAATTGTCTAAAGATCTTGAGGATCTGTATTTTATGTGGATGGAATTAATGTGATTTTATTGTTTTTCTTGATGACTTTTTTTCTCCATTGAAGTGGTCATAACTTATACCAGGGTTGCATATTATCTGCAAGATAGTCTAAAAGTTAGACAACTTACACATCGCAGCGTTTTGCGGTTGTGACTTTCATTTTAGCTTGAATTATAGTTGAAATATCATTAATAATACCTAACAATGAGGGTGTTGAAATTGAACTGTTATTTTCGTCAACCGGCGTATTCGAAAGACCCTTACCTTCGATTGATGATTTATTTATTTTGTAGAAATTCGCGTTGAATTAGTGTATAAAGAAAACTGCAACTTTTGTCTAATTTCCACCAAGTCTTGGTTAATTTGTGACGACCGATTTCTGCTTCCTCACCATTATCAAAAGTATCTAATACTAGAATAATTACAATGTGAATATAATATGTAGTGAAAAAAGTCCTCCCCCATCTACTGGGCGTGGCTAAAATCAATGGAATTGAAGGCAATATTGCTGATTTCCATATGCCGTAGGTGTAATCTAAACTAATTCCCCTACATCAGCTGACTGGTATATGCAGAATTCCAGTAGAGGTCTTATAAATAATATCCCGAGCCTAACCTTGATAGTAAAAATTCCGAAGTGGAGGGCTACATAAATCTAATTGGTCATTGTTGGTTTCAAATTTTATGTTTTTCTTCCAGCAAGTTCATCACTCTTCCATTTTACACGTATGGAGGAGACTATGTGTGTATCTAGTAGGTAAGACGTTACAAAAAACAAAAAAAATGTTATATATCCGTCAATCGGCTGTACCCTTACGAGCAACCCTCAGAAGTCAGAGACATGTGCGAGGTAGGGAAGATGTAGCCCTCACCTTTTAAAACGTGTGATGCCAAACACGAGACCGATAATCGTGCTGATTCGAACCCACGCACCAACGGGTGATTGGATTAAGCAGCGAGCGCTTAACCCGCACACCAACACGGTCCATGCAATAATAATTTGAATCCGGTAACGAGCGTGATGTGGAAGCAAATTGAACATGAAGACGAATTTGGAAAATTTTATTTCTTTCCAAACGTGCGCTTGCTTTCAGGAGTGGTAATTTTGTCGGCAGTTCCAATAATGGAAACTTTTTGGGAACCCTGGGAGAGATGATCAGCCATTGATTCTCTACTTATACATTTAGTAATACGCGGTAGTCTTCCACAGAGAAGATGAGATTTTCAGTTCATTGTTAGCTATGAATTTACTTAGAGTTTCATAAACTTCTTTTTCTACGCCTATGTCTGTAAACGTCAAAAATCGCACTGTCAACATTCCTTGTAAATGACATTTAAAAATAACATGCACGTAATGAGATCTCATAACATACACATGCGTTTTGAGAATAAAACTTAAATTTCTTGGTTTAATTAAATTACAATAAAATTTTTATTTACGTAAGACTTTATTTGGTCTATTTACACAAATTTAGTCAATTAAAAAACATAAAAACTTTTAGCATTACCGAGATATATTCAGGATTGAAAGAGTGATGCCCCTAAATGTAGGCAGCACGTTATGCAATTTCTTTAAAAATAGGACACGTTTTCTTAAGTAGCATGCTATGAAAATAAATGTCATGTTTTTTCATTTCGTGCATAATGGGTAACTTACAACTCTTGTTACATAATATACTATAAAATTGAAATATGCACTGGAACTGTACTATGTCTCAAATCAGTACTCCGCCCGTTTTACATCATCTAACAGGTGCAGACTACTAGTAAATATGGAATGAGTCCCGACATTGATCTCACAACTTTTGCGCTAGGTATAATATATTCATTAGAACTTCTCCACCGCTTACATGGCCTCGGCCGTTTTCAGTCATGTTTGCAAGCATTTTTCACCCATTTCGCAGCATTATACTTCTACCATCAAAATCTGTTTGAGAAATTGAAATCACTAGAGCATCCAGGTATGCTGCAAGAGAGTGCAAAAAAAATTCAATAGTAATTGTCAAAGTCAAAATTAATAATACAACAACGCCCGTTTTGTGCACACAAAAAGTACACATAATTTAGTTGACTTTCATGAGAATTTATCCGGTTTTTCCCGTTTTTCTCAGTTACTTATAATCCGATTGGGTCGTAAAAAATATTATTTTATTCGTATTTCAATTCTCAATAATTTATCTCATTGGAGCAACCAGGTTGCTGTATGAGTTTTTCATTTTATAAACAAAAAACTAAAAAAACAGTTTTATTTTTGTTTTTAAATGTTTATAACAAATTAATAAATGATAGTTGAGAGTCCAAAACATAACAAACTATAACTATGGACTGTCTTTTGTGTGATGGCATAGTCGGTTCCCTACTAGTATTTTTGTTAAAGAATCACTCATTTTATGCTCATAGGTGTATAATATTGTTGGCAAAACGCGTGTATAGTGATAATGACGTACATAATTTTGGTGTTTGGCTAGTTTATGATTCAAATTTTATTCACACCATAGGTTCCGATATAAACATAAGTAGGTATGTGTTTTGAATAGTGTAATACTCCATGATAATGGAGAAGGATTAATTTATAAACGAGGATAATTTTTGCTATGTATTATATTCAGTACAAGTATTGTTAGGCATTGATATTGTATTCTTCAGTCTGGGTAAGGAACTTTCATCATCACCAGAACATTTTGACAAATGCTTGTCTAGATACTTTCTGTAGGAAAATTCTTTATTACATTTTGGACAATTCACACAACCTTGTCGATGACTGTGCATATGTTCTTTCAGCTTTTTCACTGTAAAGAATTCTTCGTGACAAACCTTACATTCGTAGATTCGCTGTTTGGAATGTTTCTTGAAAACGTGTTGATCCAGATTGAATTTTTCACTGAAGGCCTTTTCACAGACCTTACATTCATGTTTTTTGGGCTGATGCATACGTTTGATGTGTTGATTCAGACTGAGAACTGATTTGAACATTTTTGCGCAAATTTCGCAGTTAGTTTGTTCATTAGAATGTTTTCTGGAAATATGCACTTGTAAAACAGTTCTCGATTTTGCAGAAAAATTGCAGTGGTTACATTTGAACGGTCTGTGAGCCAAATGTGAGGCAAGGTGACGTTTCATAGAAGCCTGACAACTGTTTTGTTTTCCACATATGTGGCAAATATTTCCCTTGATGCCGGCATGACGGGCTTTGTAATGCTTTTCCATAGTTGCTTTAGAAGTATGTCGTGCGTCACAACTGATACATCTGGAAAAAGGAAATGTATTGTACTATACTATTTAACTGCCATGAAGGTTTTATATTTTTAAAACGGCTGATTTCTTGTGAGGAGTTAATCAAGAGCAAAACCTATAACACGCTATAAAAATCAGATCATACAATCTCTGAATACCTAAAAGAGGGCAAGTATCAGGTAGAAGAATTAATACATAAGTCCTCAACTTCCAACTAAAGGAAAATTCTGTAATGTTTAGAGAACCCAGTATTCTAGGACAGGTGGAATTTGTGTTGACGTGATGTGAAATAGCTCTTGGCATGAGACAGCTAATCAAGTTTTTTGATAAACTTTATGCAAGGAACTTATAGTTTTCTCACAAAACGAGTAGTTTTTAAGCATATTGTTACGATTTGCTAAATAATAATGCACACTACTAAACTGTTTATTTTCTAACTTCACTAAAAAAAAACATACAACTACTTCACTGACTAATTAAACACTTAGATCTATACAACAATACAACTAGCTAAATATTCCAAACACTTATATACTTCTTCAAAATCTGCTTATCACTTCTTCATAAAACTTCTTAATCTTAATCCCAGTGAAATCTCTTTATATAGTCTATTTGTGCCGACCGGATCTTTCGCGATATTTCCTAGAATACTCGGGACAGAAGGCCGTCCAAATAATCACTCTTAGAACTGCTCGATTACATAAATACCTGCGGCGTCAACACATTTGAATGCGATTTGTTTTTATGGATCTCTCAGCGGCGTAGATAGGGGAATTTTTATCAATCTCGTAACAATATGTATTTTTTTCTCTCTCTTTTGCATGCATTGTATCAACTTGTTGATCTCTCGTTATTTTTGAGGCCTTACATATGATGTACTTAATCTTTATTTATACAGGGCTATTCAATTTCGAGTCTATGCATTATGATCTATACAGGTAACGATAAACGGGTGGTTAAATATAGGGGCGAAGTTGCGTATTTCAGAGGTCAATTAAATGAAATAAAAAATACTGATCTAGCTCCTTTAGTTCTGAAGTTATTCAGGAAAAATCTCTTCTTTTGCATATCTTTCAATTTTGTGAAAGTTATTTAATTTAAATTTTTTGTCACATTACCATGGCAACTTTGTAGACTATCCAAATATGCATATCAAAATCATACAAAAGTATTGTACCTCCAACCAGGCCCCTCTTTCCCTCTGGGCATGTGCCCCCTAGGGGCCCTCAAGTCCATCGCAAAAGATACAGAAGAGGCTTGAGAAAATGGTAATCAAGCATCAAAGGAACTGGGGTAATAATGACCTCGCACTAAAAACCGCTAAGACAAATCATATTTGATTCTTACCTAAAAATCTAAATCATGATAATGATCATTACTTAACAGTTAAGTAATGGAAAATTAGTTTTTAGGTGTGCTAGATAGAAAACTCACATGTGAAGATCATATCACTAATTTGTGTTCGAAACTTAGCTCAGTTACACATATTATCAAGAGTTTGAGAGATACAGTATCAGCTAACATACTGGGGATTCTTTATTTTGGATTGGCTCAGTCAGCTATGAAATATGGCATAATTTTTTGCGAATCCTCGAATTACCTCATAGAAGCATTTCGTTCAAAAACAAAATATTAGAACTATGAACAAAACATCCTTCAGAAACTTGTAAAGCCATTATTCAGGAAATCTAAAATATTAACAGTACCTTGTCCCTACATTCTAAACCTGAGCTTTTTATAGCGCAGATGAGTTTCTTAGCTAAATATATCATGAAGTTATAGTTATACAAATATTAAATATACATTGTTATATTTATTTATACTATTTACCGTTTTTATTTATACTACTTCACTACACTCGATATTGTATTTTTGACTAGTAAGATAAGTTTACACATTTTGTAGTCTTCTCCACACTGTGTGTAATTTTTTGTGATGAATAAATGATTTCTGATTACTTATTAGACCAGGAGAACACAGCAGAAGTGTTTTTTGCGGTTACTTGTATACACCCATAAGAACTAATACAAATTTCATTTTTCCCATTTCCCAGGACACTAAACAAAGAGTAGCCTTCCTAACTTCACCACAATTATGACTACTCAAACCTAATGTTTTTATTTTTCTATAGGACACATACCTACAATTTTTTACTACACAAATAATAATCTAAATTCTTGTCTAATATGATATGTATCATTCTATCCTACTATTTCATTCAACGTAAAATTATTTGATTCCACATTCAAAAAGGAACCAAATGGAATTAAATTATTGTGGTCTCCAATAAAGACCTCGCAGTTTACCCTGATCAAATTAACCCACTGTTTTTACAGATTGATTGAACTTACTTGTGAATATCTGAATGTTTGTTCATATGTGCTTCTAAACTGCTTGGTAAAAGCTGTATGTTACATTTATTACAGGACACTTTATGACTTTTTTCATGCTCAGTCAGATCCTTCCTGTTTGAAAAAACCTAAAAAGAAATTTATTGACTTTGTTCTGAATGTTGGAGATATAAATATTGTGAAATGGAAGCGAGCAGTATTTTTATACAAACTACAGAGCCTAAACGAAAATCTGTCTTTAGATAACATTTATTAGTAAAGTTCACCCTTCCTCACAAGTTCCAAAAATATTCTAAAATGTACGTTACCTCTTTACATTTAGAACAAGATTCGTAGTTTGAATCATGAAGGTCTAGATGATCTTTGTATTCGAAAAATGTTTTGAATTGTCTGGAACAAATGCTGCAAGAATAAATGTCCTCATCCGTTTTGAAAATTTTAACTTTATCATTTTCTCCAAAGGAATACAATGAATGCTTCAGTCGAAGATCAGGTAAAGATGATTCATTCGTGATTTTTTTTACATCCTCAATGATTCCAATATTATCAAAACTCGAGTTTGAATCGCACGATACAAAATCTTGTGAATTCAGGTTTACTTCTTCATCAAGATTTTTTGATTGAATTGTACTTTGATCAACACTAGGTCTCCTAAAAATTATTCAAAAATCCATCATTTACCTAACTTTTGGAGCATTCTTACCTGTCTGGATCTTCATCCAATTTCCCAACATTTTCATTCACTATTTTCAGTGATTTCCTAGGATTGGTTTTATACAATTCTCGCCAAACAAGTTCGGATTTTCGAATACCCTCTAGAAAACTGAATATTTTTTGAATAAAACTTGCACAGTTTTTACATATCATTCGAGGAATTGCATCTTCACGAGAAATCTTGAAATAGAGTAAATCAATGTTGATATTCATTTTATTGTTAAAAACTCACTTGTATACCAAAACAACTTGAAAACTTTTCAGTGAAAAAATCCATAGTGTCGTCAAAAATACAAACTGTATTGTCTGTGTCAATTTTCTCTTCAAACAGGCAAAATCGGCAAATTTTGTTATCCATTATGATTATATAAAATCGAAAATATATAATTTTAGAGAATTACATTAAAAATAATTTAAATAAGATAACTGACATTACTAATTTGGTGATGTCAGTGGCAAAATAAAAATCTGTCCAAATGTTGAACTCAAATTATTCATCTTCCCCCGTTTATAAGGAAATTGCAGTGATTGATGTTGGCATCAATTTTGTACGTCTCAATTATGGAAAATCTGCTATCAAAAATGAAGAGATCCCGAAATGCAGCCTGCTATTAATTGGGGGATTTTCAAAAGAACATCTTATCTTGAACACGGTTGAGGAGCTTTAATTTTTATATTGTATATGTACATAATATCTTCCGCAAAATTCAACCAGTTTCAAGTAGCAAACGCTGTTATTACATCGTTTCAATGTTGTTTTGAAGAACTTTGATATAGGAGCCTCAAATGTTACTGTGAACCTTTTCATTTTCGCGAGTTCTAATGATTACAACTTTCCGTAACAAAACAAATTTTCATCATATCATAAGTGAACAGAACATGAAATTTTTTCGCCTATGAATATAATGACTACTGAATTTTGTATATTCACAACAATCAAGATTACAACAATCGCAGATAAATAAGGTTATTCATTCATTCATTTCATTCTTGGTTTAATGGGATTCGTCGTGAGACATATACCCAGGTTCTCCCCATATGTGTTATGCAAGAATCCGTCCTTCCCCGGCCTCTAACCGGCGTAAATAACACGGGCTTCGTCGGTGGATGAGGATTGTCTTGCTCGAAACAATATCCTCACCCGTATTCAATAGTGGACATTCACAACATATAAACTCATTCACACAAGTGTTCTGGTTAGGCTTTGTTACTAACTCCATACGCCACCTTAGGAGCAGCATGTTTATTCGTAGTCCCGTCAAACATGAAACGTGGGAGAGTCATTCTTCAATAAACAATATATTACTATAAATATTGACTATAAAAAAAAAAAAAATATTCATAAAAAAAAAAATAAACCAGATATAGTTTCTAAAGAAAAAAGATTTGCCCCATTGGAGAATCGAACCCACGACCCACAGGTCGTGAATCGAGCGCTTGGCCACTGCGCTAACTCGGTCGCCCCAAATAAGGTTATTCATTCATTCATTCTTGGTTTAATGGGATTCGTCGTGAGACATATACCCAGGTTCTCCCCATATGTGTTATGGAAGAATCCGTCCTGCCCCGGCCTCTAACCGGCGTAAATAACACGGGCTTCGTCGGTGGATGAGGATTGTCTTGCTCGAAGCAATATCCTCACCCGTATTCAATAGTGGACATTCACAACATATAATCTCATTCACACAAGTGTTCTGGTTAGGCTTTGTTACTAACTCCATACGCCACCTTAGGAGCGCATGTTTATTCGTAGTTCCGTCAAACATGAAACGTGGGAGAGTCATTCTTCAATAAACCAGATATAGTTTCTAAAGAAAAAAGATCTGTCTTATTGGAGAATCGAACCCACGACCCACAGGTCGTGAATTGAGCGCTTGGCCACTGCGCTAACTCGGTCGCCAAATAAGGTTATAATTATTAACATTTAAACAAAACATACACAACTCTTGAAGACTTCTTCTTCTTATTTTGTTTGGCTTTTTCTCTTCGGAAAGTTGGTCATAAAAGCTTGGGCCAAGAACACTATGCCGTCTGTCTAGGGGCCGCCACCCGCCGCACCACACATCCTGTTAATGTTTAATTTTTATAGAAAGGTGAGTCTAATTATCGGTTTTTGTTAAATGTTCATCATTTTCTTCACTTCTAATGAAAAAATTAGAGGATAGGTATATTTTAGTTTTTCAAAGAGGCCGCGGTACTCCAAACATGCATGATGTGTATACCTGTACTAAAATATTTTTTGTTTTTATGAAATACTTAAGTCAATAGGTGAAGAATGGAAAGACTATAACTAGGATCTTTAAAAAGTTTCTGTCCAACGAATTGGCTCACTCTTGTTCCTAGTTGGGACTATGCCAAAACCAAAAAATAGAGATCTCACCTCAGAGTTGTGGAAGGTGGGTATACACACTTCAATTGATTTCTGCAATACACTTTTATTGCCAGTGCAAACTAAAACTTGTTTTTTCCAGGTGTTGTGATGAGGGAGCATCATATTACACAAAGGGAGTGTTGAAGATGGAAGAAATAGTGGAAATAATAATAATAATGATAATATTAAATGGTCTTTATTTTTTTTGGCGGAGTTTAGCTTTCGCTATTCTTTCACTCAACCAAAATACGTTTGTATATATATATATAGAAAATCAGCACATTACTGAATGGTATACCTTTTCCTTAAAACTAACTTAAATCTATAAAAAATAGGTTTCTCAAATGAAAATATGTCATATATCTGACGTAATATGAGGGTGTGATCATTGTTTACTCAGCAGGATAGCTTTCGTTTTATTTTTGAACGCTGATAACGAAAGAGATTTCAGTTCACTCGGATAGGAGTTGTATTCAGCTACAGCTCATTACAAGAGAAGGACCGTTCATATAGTGCTGAGGAGTGTCGTGGAATAGTTAAAAGTTGTATATGTCGAAGGTTCCTAGCATGAAAATAATGACGTGGTTTTATTTTCGAACAGAGGTATTCGGGGCATTGGTTACTCAATATAGTTTATGTGTGAAACACACGAGATGATGTTTCCAGCGATTCATCATTTTGAGCCATTTCAGTTCATTTATATAACTAGCTACATGATTTCTATATTTCAACACAAATATAAAACGTAAACAGGCATTTTGAACCTTCTGAATTCTGGTGGCAGTGACCAGGTCAAGACAGGGGCCGTATACTATATCGCAATAGTTGAACAGAGATAGAATGAGTGTGTCACAAAGATGCATTTTTAGATTTTGACTAAGGTAATATTTAAGCGGGTAAAGTGTTTTTCAGTATATCATAAGATCTGGAAATTAAAGTGTTCACATCTTAGAGTATGATCAATCAATAAGGCATTTAATTTTGTCACAGAATTCAAGTTTTATATCATTCACGGAAATCGATAAATTATTTGAAGCTTCGAGACGATCTCTGCTATTTCCGAATACCATAATTGTTGATTTTTTTTGATTTATATTATAGCAGTGGTTTCCTGATATTTCCAAAATTTCTTTGATATCTTCATTCAGAAAGTTTTCCGCACTTATGACATTATCGAGTTTGGCTGAGAAATATAAATTTGTGTCATCTGCATAGCTGTGATATCTGAGTGCTTTTAGGAAAATCAGAAGTATAAATGATGAAGAGTAGAGGAGCAAGAATTGAGCCTTGTGGTGCATGTAGTATATTCAACTCGTTGGATATAACATTTTTCACTGAGACACACTGTGTTCGATTTCTTAGGAATGACTGAAAGAAAGATGAAGCAATCTGATCAAATCCATAGTACTGCAGTTTAGAAAGAAGCAGGGTGTGATTCATGGTGTCGAATGTGTTATCCGAGTATACACATTTAGTTTTTTGTTCTGTTATGAATATTATGTCAGTAAGAAGTAATTTTTTTGAATTGATTTGTATTTGTCAAGTTTTGAATAAAACGCAAAAGTTGTTCGAATTTTGTGATTGATTTGGCAAATAGCTTTCACATTGGTCCTTCGAGTAAATTCTGAATCACTATGGAAGATAATAATGCGGCAAGAGAAGCAAAACAGACGAAGAAGCAAAAGCCAAAAAAAGTTGAAAGCTCTGGAAAGAGATCGTCAGTATCTGATTAAAGAATGATATACAGATGATAGCAGCAAGAAGTGATACCTTTAGTGTGGTTGAAGAAGTAGTGGTACCATCGGTCTCTTCCAGAATCCAGTTATAATGAGTAAATGGATTGATGATATACAACGAACCAGGGATTTGCCAGCCAGACTTTGATGATATTGTTTCAAATCAGTTCCATCTAAAATATCACATCCCAATTCGGTCGGGGGTGGAGAGTTAAATGATGTTCTTATGGATATAAGACAATGGATGGATAACGCAACCATCACCAATCAATTTTTCTGGTGAGCTCACAGAGTGGCCTCTATTTATAAGTGAGTTAAAAAGATCTACAAAGCAGTTTGGTTTATCCGACGAAGAGAATCTGATCAGCTTAGATAGAGCATTAAAAGGGACAACAGCAAGAGACACTGTCAAAGCTCCACTCACCAGTCCAATAAATGTTCCGACGAACATGAAAATGCTCGAAATGAATTTTGGAAGATCAGAGTGGATTATTCTTTCTCTGATTGAGTAAGTGAAGAAGGTTGGTATAGTCAAAGAAGACAAATTGGACTCTTGGATCAATTTCTCCAATGCGGTGAATAACATGGTAACCACCATGAAGAACGTCAATTCGTCTCTGTATCTCTTTAATCCCGAATTGTTAGCCAGTTTATTGGAGAAACTTACCACCATTTAAAAGTTCTCTTGGGGAAGGTACAAGCATAACCGTGATGTAAATGGTCTTCAAACATCTTTGGAAGATTTCACAGATTGGTTTGAAGAAGAGTTGCATTCAATGACTGCCATCAGCAAAATCCATTTCAGCGGAACAGCTCATCCTCATACAGAAATGTTGCAAGGAAAGAAACTGTGATGATTTCCAGGAAAAACGAAGTACAGCAATCATCTGATTCTGCAAAAATATTGGTCATGTTATATCCAAATGCAGAAAACTGGCAGATATGCCAGTAGCTAGAAGACGAGAAAACGTTCTGAGTTTGAAATTATGTTTTATCTGTCTCAAAGTAGGTCATGTGGCTTCCAAATGTTTTTCGAAGTCCAGATGTGGTAAAGATAGTTGTAGAGGAAGACATCTCATCCTTCTCCATATCCAACGTGATTAGTAAACGTGCGGCGAAGAAGAAATTCCAGAAGGCGGAAGAGACGAATAGTAAAGAAACTCCATCCATTTCATCTACTGATTTATGTGCCAGTTTGATCAAGAAGTCATCATCAAATGAAATGAAGAATGTACTGTTGAGAATAGCTCCTGTGATTCTGCGGGGACCTGCCGGTGAAATAAAAATATATACACTTTGTTTGATGAAGGATCGACCTGTACAATGATATTGGAGGACCTAGCTAGTAAACTACAACTTCCAGGGACTATTGTACCACTTTGTTTTCAATGGACCAATGAAATCACTCACTACGGAGATGATTTCCAAATGGTGTCTGTAGACGTTGCTGCTGATGAAACATCTCCGAAGTTTTACAACATGAAACAAGTGAGAACTGTGAAAAACTTGAGATTGCCGCAACAGACTCGGAGAAATTCACGAAGATACTGATACTTCTCAGGGGCACAGGGTACCTTCGGAAATGAACGTTGCAGACCAAGCAACGAAAGAAATGAAGAATATCAATCTCCTACCAGAAGGTACTTGGTTTTCAGGACCAGATTTCCTGAAATTATGTGAGTCCAATTGGCCAGTCAAACCACAATGCTCCAGCGAATTTGAACAAATTCTAGTTGTGAATCTGGACGACACTGAAGATGTCAAAGTAGATCTTCCAGATATTTCAAGATTTTCCAAATTCAATCGACTCATTCGAGCGACTGGATGGATTTTGTATTTTAAAGTAGTCAAAATTCCAAATGGACTACGGCCAACTACATTATAATTAGATTTTCAAGAAATAGAAAAAGCCAAAATATTATGGATTAGAAAGAGTCAGGCTGAGATGTTCAAAAAGGATGTTGCTATCTTAAGAAGAAATAAAAATCTACCTAAATCCAGTCGGTTGCTTAGGTTGTCAGTTTTCTTGGATGATAATAATCTCATAATACGATTAGGAGGCAGAATACCAGAAAACGAGAAACTTAATGTACCTTTCGAGTCTAGGAATCCTATTGTACTGTAATCCAAAGATCGAAGTGGCATAATAAAATAAATCCAATTAGAGTAGGGGACATTGTTTTAGTAGTCGATGAAAAGGCACCAAGAAATCAATGAGTTATTGGGCGCATACAAGAAGTATATCCAGGAAAAGACGGCATCGTAAGAGTCGTGAAAATATTAAATAAAAATGGAACGTATGCATATTACCTGTAGCTGATTAATATTTGCAGGCAATCTTTGCCTGGGGTGGAGAATGTTGAAGATGGAAGAAATAGTGGAAATGTGTCATATTTATTGCTTCAACACCCCGAGTATACACATTTAGTTTTTTGTTCTGTTATGAATATTATGTCAGTGAGAAGTAATATTTTTGAATTGATTTGTATTTGTCAAGTTTTGAATGATACGCAAAAGTTGAACGAATTTGTGATTTATTTGGCAAATAGCTTTCACAGGCTTCGAGGCTTCGCCATACTAAGCAATAAAGGTTGAACAGGTAAAATAATTAATATATGTTCATTAACTTCTTTTCAAAGACGTTATAGAGTGTTTTTTTTATTTGAAATATTTTTAAAGACGTTAAAATTTGTTTTTTATGGTCCAATAAAAGACTGAATTACTTTTTGATATAGTTTTCTACAGCAAGTAATTTTTACTTTTCATAAAGTGTTTTTTGTGGAATGTTCAATATTCGTTTTTGGATCATTGTGTTCGTTTTTATAGCTAGATTATATATTTATTCCAACAAGATTCGTTTCTTATTCACTTTTCAGAATATTTCATTGATGAGACAAGTGCTCATTTATGTCATGTATCTTTTGGAAATCTTCTTTTGGTGATAATACAAAAAATGGGCACTAGTTTCACCATTGAAAGAAAGCATTCAAGGAAAAATTATGCATAGAACGCATATTCTTGGTACCTCCCATCAGCATGTAACCGGTATATTTTGGTTGTTGACCTCTATGGAAAATCTTTCTAGGATGTACCCTGGATTTACGAAAAGCCAAATCTCGGTGATCTTACTTTATGATATACAGGAGACCTCTATCCGAGTTTAGCATGAATATGACAAATTCACTGCTCGGCGAGGTCTCTGGTCCATCTATCGGCGTTTAAATAAGAGGCCGCAGTCAGATTTTGACGTACTTGGTACATGCATGAGATGTAAAAATGTTAGCAGGGCAGTGGTGGTGGAACGTCAAACATGTAACTCCAATTTTTTAATGCGGGGAAAAAGCGAATCAGTCCCACATTTTCTTCGCGACTTGTGTTGACAGGTGGCCATTTGTGAAATGCGTCCCTGCCTGCTGGCATTATAGTGCCATGTAGATTGTAGATTTTAAGGGGGTCGTATAGGCTGTGCAGCCTCACAAGCACTTCGACCTATATAAGTTCTTTTCTGGGATTCCGAGACTTCTTGCGAAATTTATCAGTTTCCTGGGAGGTAAGTTCCTGATGTCGGAGGGTGTTAAAAGAACGTAAGCCTCTTGCAGAAAAGCGTTGGGCATTTGCACAACAAATGTTCTGCAGTTTCCGCGAAATTCACGCAGTAGCGGCAACTCTCTTTGATTTACCCATCTTTTTGAGGTGGTACCCCAGAGGGCAGTGTCCAGTGAGAAGTCCCGTTACCATCTTCAAGTCTTTATTGTCCAACTCAAAAAGCTGTTTAGCCTTCTTTGGCGATAGACACCTAGTCTTTTCGCTTATCTTTGTCCTGGCACTTTATTCCAGTGAGATTTCATTTCATCGGTTTCCCTGCGTCGGAACTCTTCTTTTAAGTGGGTTCTAGAGTGTCCACAGAAGGGTTCTGGGCCGGGAAATTGTGTGTTTGCCCCTTCTTTGGCAAGGCAATCTGTTTCTTCGTTGCCTTTAATTCCTCTGTGACCTGGCACCCACATCACAGGGTGACCTGATTGTTTACTACCAGTTGTCTTAGGGATTGTTTACAGTCCCAAGTCAACTTAGACTCACAGGTATATGACCTCAGTGCTTTCAATGCTGCTTGGCTAACTCACAGTATATGGATTTTTGCCCTTCGAATGCCTCTTTCAAGGTATTCCTGGACACATAATTCTATAGCATGTACTTCTGCTTGGAAGATGGTTGGAGTTTTACCAACATACGGGTATTGAGAGCCT
Organism: Chrysolina americana; assembly: GCA_958502065.1. Taxonomy (NCBI): domain Eukaryota; kingdom Metazoa; phylum Arthropoda; class Insecta; order Coleoptera; family Chrysomelidae; genus Chrysolina; species Chrysolina americana. Next base: position 21,923,090 of record OY293418.1, read on the forward strand.
GAAATTTGATCCTGTAACGCCCACTCCAATCCTTTCGCTCATCTTAGATCTATCTGTGTACCACACTGATGCATTCCTTCCCAGTTGAGGTCCGTTCTCTGTGCAAGTTTGGTGGCTGTTTATGACCACTTCAAAGTGCATTTCGAAGTCGTACCTAACTGGCATGAAATCTGTCGGTTTAGACATAGCTGTCAGAAAAATGAATTCCCAAATCATAAAGTGTCCGATCAGATTTCCTGCTTTCAAGTTTTTGGTCTGGCTCAGTGTGAAGGCACTGTTTGCTGCTTCTTTCATTACACATATGTGCAATAGACTAAATATTGCCTAAATATTTCACCTCGTGCCAAATTTTATAAAAGACCATGGTTGCTAGGACTATACTGCCATAGACAATAATGAAGTAAAAGTGGTACTCAGCTGCCAAATTTTATAAAAGACCATGGTGTTTTATTTATTTTCATTAAAATTTTAATAACTTGCTGAAGATATCAAAAGCTGAAATGAGTTTATCAGACATTTTCATCTAAAAACACATTGCCATGTTTTACACAACCCTTTGTTTTTGACAGAGCAAATATTCCTAGAATTAGAAGTTTTGATTTCTGACACTATTTCGAATTGACTTATTGACTATAAAACAACACCGAAGTATATATCACTGAACTAAGTGTCGGGATTGCCCAACGCTACTCTGACCTCCACGTGGTGAATCCTGGGCCTATATAGCTCACCGTACACCGACGCCAAAAACACACATATTTATGTTTTCCTAGACACTCGAAACATTTGGAGCTGAAGGACTGGCAGCTGCTGAACGAATCGCCCGCGGCTGTCTTAGCAAGAACTGGAAAACCTGTCTCAAAGGGTAGCCAAGGAGTGGCCTTGAATAGGATACTGCGGGTCTAGTAGCTGGTGATTGAATCACTCGTGACCTCCGCACCTCTCTACCACCGGAGCTTTTAGGAGGAAGCGGATTGAAGGAACTCGCTTCCTTGATGAGCACCCATACCCTACATACACATAATTTGAGATTACGTGTTGAGAGATACGTGCACACTGGCGAACTCGGTAGTTTTTGTAAAGATCAAAATGGGCAAATCAAAATGATAGATGACGCTTATACGTCATGAACATCGTGTGTTCATATTTTCATTGAAATCAAAAATTTTACTTTTACTTTTATCAACTCTAATTGAAACATATCGATCGTTACTAATGTCAAAAATTCAAATTTGGCGTCTTAAAATAATCGAAAGTTATAAAAGTACACTATTCAAAATAACCCATAACATTTGCCAAGATATAGAACTTCAATTGTCTTGACCATCAGATCTCTCTCGAAATTGAAATCTTCATATTCGCATCCATTATCGAGGTATCATTTTTTAGCTCTAGATTCACTTTTAAAATGCACCCGGTAATTAAACAACAGCCAAATTTATAATGAAACGACTCTATCTTCTCATATCACGATAAGAAATAATATGGTCAGGTTTATATTAAACTATTATTTAATATCTACTCATATTCATGTTATCTACTTAAAAGTCTCCCTCACAACGCCCTCAAGATTATAAATGACTTCGAACTACCTTCACTTTGAAAATGACAAAACGCGCAATTTTAGGTTTATATAATTATTACTGTATATGTGGAACTAAGTTGAAACTTATACTGAATTATTTACAGTAAAATCCCCATATTCCTATCCAAACTAGCATTGCTTTGAAACAGACCAAGCTCACTACAAAAACGAAACTATCATTATTATCGGACATGGAAAAATGTTGGAAATTATATGGTGGAACAACTTACTTGATATCCAACTAAACACAATAATCGAAAATAATAGAAGCTCTTATAAAAAATCCCCAGAACAGTCCGGTTTCAGGCAAGGAAAATCAACAACTCTTGCACTAGTTAAGTTTGAAGAAATAGTAATAGCGGCAATAGAAGAACGAAATTATGTCGCAAGTGCGACTTGAGTAAGACATTCGATTGTGTAGACTATTATTTAATGAATTTGAAATTGAAATATTATAAAATTGGTGGTAAAGCTTCAGAGCTAGTTGACTCATACTTATGTAATAGGGTACGAAAGTCCGAACACAGAAATACTACTTATGGTGTACCTCAAGAATCAATACTGGGCCCATTACTATTTATAATATACATTGATGACATCAACAGCCAGTTACAAAATAGTGATATCATTCTTTATGGCGATGCCGCTACTTTCATAAGCTGTGATAAGGAAATCAATACTGTTCATGGACTTTCTAATGATATAGAAAAAGCGGCTGAGCTATATTTTTCGTCCATTAAACTAAAAATTAATGTGGAAAAAAATCAAAAAATAACTATTTCAATTAGACCGAACAGCACAAATACAGAACCAGTTAAACTATTGGGCTTTCATATTGACGGCAAATTCTCTAGGAATTCGCGTATTGAGCATCTATCAAAAAAACTTTCATCGAGTCTGTTTCTGCTACGACGATTGAGAATATCTGTGTCTCATGATATGATGAGAATGGCGTATTTTGCTTTTATAAATAGTCACCTACAATATGGAATTTTGATCTAGGGTCACAGTGCCAACATAAAAAACCTATTCACGCTGAAAAAACAAGCAATTCGAATCATATCCGGTGTTGGTCCAAGGTACCTTTTTATTCAGTATAATCTTCATATAAAGGCGAAAAGGAATGATTCTTTAAAATTGTTTTTTCCGTTAACCAGCTGTCGTCCCCTTACGAACGGCAGCCCTTAGTAGTCGAAACTTGTGCGAGCCAGGGATTAACGAGGTCTTACCTTTTAACGTGCGATTCCTAGCACACGGTGTTTTCCAATTATTTCGAATCCAGTGACACCAGGTTTGATAGGATAATGAAACATGGAGGCAGTGAGTTTACTAGAAACTTTTGACCTCCCTACTGTATTCTAATTTCAGTCACACTCATATAAAGAAGTTGTTTTATTCATACCTCCGCAGCCGTTTGACACAAATCCATCACATCCTAATTTTATCCACATTAATGCAAGTTTTCTAGGTAATAGTTAACGAAAAAAGTTGTTCAAAAAACTAGGTTGGAGTGCAATAATTTCAATACCTTTGCATACGGGGATATCCAAAAATGAGTTTCCATTCAAACATTGCAGAGTTTAATGACGACACATTCTAATGTTTCACTAAATATTTGATAACATAATATGTCTTTCTTTAGCAATGATCATTCATTATGTATACACCTACACGCCTGCACTGCTTTTAGTCGGCTATATTTTCGTATTTTAGTACTTCAGAATTTTAAATATTTTGTAGCTGTGATATTACATATGTTTTTAATTTATTATTATATTTCATAATTCAACTGTGTTTGTCAACAAGAAATTGTTCTTATGTACAATAAACATATACTTCCATAACTTATGTGAAGTTGGTCGTGGTGCTAGAGTATTTGCTCCCACCCAGACGGCCCGGGTTCGATCCCCGGGACAGCCTGCCACTGAGCTAAAGTGGTTCGGATCCACTTTTATTTAAACTGTAGGTCCCGGATCTCCCTTGCTCGCACAAGCTCTGCTTTTGAGGGGTTTTCTCTGAAAACCTGGGTGATTCGTAAAAACAAATTTTACAATTTTTTTTTTTTTACTAAAACTCAGAAAAGGAATCTTCTAGACTTAGGTATTCAAACTTTTTCAATTACCTATTCGTGCATGGATGCACTGTATAATGATAAATAAATGAATATCTAAGAAATAAAAACACCAGTTGAAATATATTTGGTAATGAAATACTTAACACATGATTAACAAAAAATGTATTCATACATTTATTTATGTAATGCGAGCATGTAGAACTATGTACCATTTATGAAAGTAAAAACAAAATTAATATATTTAATCACTTTCTGATTCAGAACTGTCACCAATGTTTATAATAATTGATCCAATAACCATATCACATAGGAGCTTTTCTCGTTTTTCAATGAGCGATTCGGTGTGTTTTACACATTTTGCCCAGGATTCAGTGTTGCACTTCTCTAATGCTTCATTCCACATACCCAATACTTTTTTCATCACTGTATCCATCTCTGCCAATACGATTCTTGTAGTATGTCTTACAATTAGCCAAAATTAATTCAATAGCATTGAAGTCTGGGTGATAAGGTGGTAATATTAATACTTCATGCCCATGTTCTCGTACCAGTTCATCTATAATATATATGTTTTCCTTTCGGTTCATCTTAGCCAATTGCAATAACTCTGGTTTTGTAAATTTCTCATCAAAATCAATATTATTTTCCTGTAGCCAACAAACAATTTCCGATTTTTTTGAAGAAGTGGTAGTCTGTTTATTAAAAATTTCAATGTGTTATGGTGCATTGTGCATTATTATCAAAGGTAGGTCTTCCAAACTGGGAATTATCTGTGAAGTGATCATTTCTCCATGGTAATCTAGAATGAAAGATTTCGAACAGAACAATAAACTGGATTCTGGAACAAAACCTTTTGCAGAACCAGCATGCACAACAGTAAATCCTTCGGGTTTGCGTACACTTTTGACATTTTCATCCTGATAAGACTTGGTTTTATTTCCTCTAGAATAAATCCATGTTTCATCTAAAAAAACCACTTCTCGTGGATATAAACTTTTTCGGTTATCTTGGTATTTACGTAAAAATATGCTGTGAAACAATATGGGTCTTTTCAATCAAAGCTCTGATTATCATCTTTTTTAAATTTAAATCCCAGCTCTTTCAGTAAAACATTCAAAGATGTTTTATGGAATGTTTTTCTGGAAGAAAAAAATTCAAATAAATATAGGTAAGTACATGTCAAAATTCATACGAAGTGAAATTTCAAATTAAAAAGAAAATTAGATGTGACAATAAAGTTTGACTTTTCAACTAATATACATAAATCCAATGACTTTCCTGATGAAGTTGTGATTGATGAAACTCAGGAAAAGCTGCGACAACTCGACGTAAAAACTCCAAAAATGATGCAGCTTCTTAGGAGCTTGCATAAATTGTCTGTTCCTGGTTATACTTCCCCAGACAATCATTCTGGTTTTACCGATCACTGGTTCAATTCCAGTGATTTCAATTAATTTTTCTGATGGTCTGAGAAATTGCTAGGAATCTTGTTAATTCTTGGCTCGCACAAGTTTCGACTTCTGATGGCTGTCGTTCGTAGAGGGACGACAGCTTAACGGAAAAAACAATTTTAACAGAATGGTACTGGATGGAACGTGTAAGTTATCAGGTGTTCAGATCCCTTCTCTGCTTAGTATGCGATCATGAAAAAGCAGAAATTGGAGCATTCCTCTTCAAGGCAGCAATCTGTGCAGCCGATGAACTCGATCTCATATTTGACATTGAATGAACGAACCCAAATTCTGTCATCGAGTTGGAATCCGTTCAGCAAAAAGCCCACGTCAAACCTGCGGAGAGTGAGAGTCTTCTGAAGCTACATAAGGATATGCCAATGCATGGGGTCTTCTTCAAGAACATTGAAGACCTTGGCTTATCCAGAAACTTGACTTAAGTCGGAAACCAAGAGATTCATAATGCCTGCCAGGACATTATCTTCAACACCCTCGTCTACCGTAGTTGCGTGATGATAGATGCAGAGCGTATCGTGGGGCAGCTGAGAGCATAATGCATTTGCTGTCAGTCTGTCCAGCTTATTCGGTCTCAGCTAATATCCACAGGCATAACACGGCGCTACGAGGGTTATACTACCATGCATTTACGACACTCGTACGGTATAGACGAGATACTGGTGTTGCCTTATGCTCCGGGAATATTGTGTCCATTGTGGAATATGAGAAGTGCCAAATTTATTGGAACTGCGCATTCCCCACCCTCAGGCAAATACAAGCCAATAAGTCTGATGTGGTCATCCTTGACCATCAAAGTAGGATTATTTTCGTCATTAAGTTTTCAGCTCTTACATAATCTAATACAATTTCAGCCATTTTCCCATATGTATTCGTGCGTGGTATTTTGTAGAGTTTGATTTCCTAAATCAAATCTTTCACGGGTACAACTCAACCCTATGACTAGTTTTGAGATACAGGGTGCTGCATTTGGAAAGTGGTAATTTTTTTATGGTAATATTTCTCTTCATATGAAAATGTTTTGTCGGACATCCCTTCTGACCTATATTTAAGACTTATTTTTGATAAAAAAATATTGTTAGATACAGGGTGAGTCGGACATTATTTAAAATGAAATTCTCAATTAACCCTATAAAATAGAGATTTAACTAAACCAAGTATCATATAATAAAATGTTCATTGTTGAAAAATTCAAATTGTTGTAGTCAGAAAGACACATATTATTCCTGTTGAAATTTTGTATATTTTCATTTTATATACTTACTACATTGTGTTTCACTTCCCATGGAAATACCCCCGTAACTTCCGTAAGTATTGCAGTAAAATCCTGAATTTTGTAGAATTGTTATACACTGCTCGCCAGCGGAGATGGAACCACCGATATTTCTGGAAAACCATAGTAGAAGCCAAATTAGGTCGGAAATGTCTTTAAATTTGTAATCAGATCAATAATTTCACTGTTTATCCACTTATTTACAGAAAAATAAAATTAATTTGTCTCACGTCTCATAGAAACACCCCCGTCACTTGTGTAATCATTGACATATAACTGTGACATTTGCAGAATCGATAGACACAGTGAAAATGCATCGCTGACTACTCAAATTGGAATATAAACAAATAATTTTCTCTTTATTGATATGTTCAACTCTTTAGTTTTTTACCATTTCTACAATTAGGTATAACAATTAAAATTTTGTGTCTTTCAACGAATTTTCTAAGGTCACCGACAGAATTAGAAAAGTGTTGAGACAACACAACATAAAAACGGTTTTAAAACGCACCAAGAAGTTACAGCAAAGCCTTAGGTCGACAAAAGACTAAAAGAGTCCCACTATCAGCATCGGGGGTATATCGCATATCATGCACTTGCGACAAGGTATACTCCGGAACCACAAAAAGATCCATGGGAACGAGAATGAAGGAGCTTCGAAGGAACTACAGATTGGGCAAGTCGTCAGTGGCAGAACACGCGCTAAGTGAAGGAAACCACAGGATTTTATTTGAGGACAAACACACGGAGAATTTAAACAGAAAAGAAGTAGCTATGAACTAAATACGGAATTTCATTCTTAGGAAAACTGCGACATTAAGATAGCAGGTAGAAAGGGGTCAATTGATGTTATTGAAAATGTATCTAATCTAGATACGGTAATTAGCGCACATAAGTATCTGATTCAGAATGAATACAATATCCGCAGACGAAGTCTTCAGTCATCGAAGATTATCCACGATGTATATATACTCTGGAGAAGCTAGTCACTCGCGCCAGCAAAATGTCTGGAAGAAATTCCAAAAAACGCCGGCTTTCAAACCCGAATGAAAATAGTGACACGATATATGAATGATCTCGACAATAATGCAGGGGCATGGCGCAGTGGTAAAGCATTCGTCTGCGAGGCTAAAGGTCCCGTGTTCGAGCCCCAGTCGGAGCTGGGGTTTTTCCAATTTAATTTCACGTAATGAAACGTTAAAATCTCTTGGCTTGACTTGGGTCAGTCCTGCACGATTCACTCTTGCAATCAAATTAACATTGCTGCTCCTTCCCAGAACACATAGTGGCTAATGATCACAGCCATCAATGCCACTATATACACCAAAGAAAAATTAAAGAATAAAACATTCAACAACTACCTTATCTTTAATATTCCTATACTCTTCTACTTCGTTGGGCAATTTCTTCATGAAGTGGTCGTAGAAAAACCGTCAAGTGTCCTGTTAGATTTTTTGAAAAATTCTGGAGTCTTCACCCTGTATTTGATCCCGGAGGCCTTTCATTGCAAATGCACTTACCACAAGACGTATACAACATAACGAGTAATATCGCTGTCGTCTCCTTAAGAACCTGTTATTTCATACGCGAGACAACCGACTGCAAACCTCATCTTGCAGGATTTTTTCATATAATTGTTCGTCGAATCCGCGACGACTTTTCTTTTTCTTTTAGTCGCTTTACAGAATGACGAGTTTAAGGCCGTTCGCATGATGAAAAAACTCTACAATGAAGGTAAAATGGCTTCGCGGGATGTTGTTACATGTATGCTTCCCTACGGATTTCGAATTCTTTGTTCGCCCGTTTGATTCTTGAAAAAACGTTTTTACAGGTCCATAGACAGATCGTTTCTATCGCTGAGAATTTTACGATATGGGATTCAGATCATCATTAGGATTAATGAGATACTTTAGTCGATCTCATGTAATGAGTCTTTCCATGTGTTTTTTTTCTGGTACTGATACAAGCAGGGGAGGTTCTAGGCGCTTGTGGGTCCTAATCGTTAAGTTTTCGAGCACTATGTGCAGGAATTATGGGATGGGCTTTTCATTTAGTGGGCATGTTTGCAATGGAAAATCAGAAGATTTACATAACAAAAACATCAAACTCTTCAACTCAAACCACAAGATAAGGAAGATTATGATATTTTTTTGTGATTTCTAATCGTCCCTACCTCAAAATCCTAAATGTTAACATTTTTGGAATTGGCTGTTTGTTGACTCGGAGAATTTAAAACTCAAAACATCCAAAACTAATGTCTGGTGTGGTATATTCAATAACCAAATGATTGAACCAGTATTTTCAAAAGAAATCCTCAATTCTGAGAGGTGCCTGCTTCTACTTCAAACTCATCTGTGTGATTTAATAATAATAATAATAATATTAATAATACTCCCTCATAAACACTCGTTGAGTGTACCCAAAGGCATAGCCTGTGCGGGTAGAGGACGGCTATTATTATTATTTGCCGTGGCGCTCCGAGGCGACTTACTGATTTTTTAGGTAATGTATTCACTTTTCAGCTGCAGGAAAATCCGGAAAACCTACAGCACCACCTTGGGTGGTCGGTGTGCACTCCAAGCTAGCACTAGACGAGATTGGCATCTAGACAACTCACAATACACTTGCTTTTCAACAAGGCATGCGGCCGCCTATCGATCCGATATAAAGTAGTTGAGAAAAATTCTCGTACCTACATCGGATTCGAACCGACTATCGCTATGCTGGAGTTTCGAACGGCCTGTGCATTAGACCGCTGATCCACCGACCACTTTATTAGACAATATGCCATCAAAACTGCGCGGGAGAATGTGAACGTGATTTTCTTGATCATCTGTTTCCTGGTAGACAGATCGGAAGCTTTTCAGTGAATTCATAGCCTTCTAGATCCTTCGATCTAACCCCATGCGATTTCTTCCTATAAAAATATTTAAAATCTGAGGTTTATAAACGCAGGCCTTTCATAGATCAATAACACTTTGAAAATACGATAAGAGAATGTGCTACCCAAGTTCCGCCAGTTATGTTGAGGAATGCTTCAAGAAAAATATATGGCCGAACCACACGTTGAGATTTCATCTTATTTTGTTGTTTCCAAATGTTATAACAGGTCACCTTCGGTTTGGTATATCTCCAAAGCTGTCGCAAGAATTTTCACTTCCAGCTCATTTCTCCCTCTAACCAGAGAAGCTGGGATAATAGCCAATATCATCCAGAAAAAACCCAATATATTTACTGACCATAGGAAACACAACCCCCGAATATCTTTACTATCAACAGTCGTATATCTGAAATCATATTTGGCCAATGCACAACACCAATAAATTCACTGGAGACAGTGAGTTCCATAGCTTTGCCGTCAGTTGAAAGAACGAGCACTGGTAAAGAAAGGTTTGGCAAGTCCCTAGCTACGATAAAGGAATGTGAAGACATAGCTCGACGGGTCAGTCTCGATGGTCGACCGCTGACTGTATGACGATTGAAGATACTTTAGAAGAGCATCGTTGGGTACGCGTTGGTTGAAGATCAAGGAATTCATTATGGCCTCCTAGGGATGGGATTCCGTGTACCATGGAATTCTTTAGTTGACAGTTACGTTTCTTTCTATGGGCCGCAGTGGTCATGATGGTAGAGCGCTAGTCTATCAATCAGAGGGACGTGGGTTCGATTCCCAGCATGGTCACTGGTCACTTGCTAGGAATCGCACGTTAAAAGGTAAGACCTCGTTAATCCTTAGTTCGCACAAGTTTCGACTTCTGTCTTTCGTAAGGGAACGACAGCTGGTTAACGGAAAAAAAAACAATTTTTTTCTCTCCGACGAATTCGGCAATAATATTAACTTCTTTATTTGATGAAAAATATAATTCTATGGTACACGGAATCCCACCCAAGGATGGTGTTTTGCTGGTCTACCATAGTCGCGTAATGAGTTTAGAGATTCCTGACACTGGATGCAGAGTATATTGTAAAACATCCAAGACCTCGATGCATTCGCTTTCAGCTTGGCCAGTTCGTGCAGTGTTAGCCTATATCTACAGACGTTGCAGGGATATTCGAATTAATCGAGAAAAATCAAAGATTTGCTCTGAAATTACCAATACGTAAGGGAAAAAAAAAACAAGATACATATGATTTAACACAAAAGTAGGCGAAAAAGTGAGGAACCGATTCAAATTTGTTATTATAATTATTTATATCTATGGTATCAAATTTGGTAATACATGTTCCCGCTTTCGTGTGCCTGTGACAAGTCTAACAAATGAATTATGTGTTTTAGGATTCTCATTTGGTCAGATTTCATAAGTCCTGGTCCATAAACCACTTCTGCATACTTTAGCATCAGAAAAAGATTCTCCGATTTTGAGGATTCATGGCTATATAGAAATACTTACTTGACTAATCATAAATCGCACATTTACAGCTAGAATTTGATAAAGATCTCATAAATATAAAACAAACATTTTTTTTTTGAAATTTTTATCGTCAAAGGCTACCGCTTGACCATGATTGGGCTTCTATTTTTTCCAGAAAGACGACTTTCATCTCAGTCCTAGGGCTGCGTTGGAATTTGTGAATCTTCCCTTTACCTTGTACGATCTTTTCCGCCCGCCCTTTTAACAAATATTTGAAACTCTTCATAACATTTGATATTTCAACAAGGTTTACTGATATTTGCTCTCGTGATGTAGACAAATGTCCCAATTCTCAAATTCTAGTGGATGCTACTGGGAAATTCGTTCTTTGGTAGGTGAGCGAGACCTCAGATAATCAGCAGTTGAGCTGGTGATGTTCTGGACGGCTCTTATACCTACAGTTTTCACGCCTTCCACCTTCGAAGCAATTTTATTTTCCATGTAAACCTCTTTGAATGAATACTGGGAAATGGAACTGACGTCCCTACTTCATCCAAACCCGGATCCATTATTTATAAAATTGCAGGGCATCACTCTTGACTTTCTGTTACTCTACAATGTCCTGGAGCCGGTCCTGATCTAGTGGTCTTTTTCACATTCTTTATTAGTCTGCTCTTCTGGATTATCAGAAGCCAGCCCTATTCCTCTTGTTTTTCGTCAACACTGTTGTGTTCCCCTTCATGTGAAATTTTCTGCAAGGTCCTGCACTTCTGAACTTTGTTCCCATTTTCGTTTTTTGTCCTCGTGAACACTTCTGATACCTACATGATAATATTTTTGTTTCTGCCGTTGTTCTTTTCGATATTTCAATACCGATCCAGTCCAATTTCTCTAGTTCTCTGTGGTCTTCCTTACTCTTTTTTCATACGTTTCTCCTTGATTCGATTTGCTTGTCTCTGCCTCCGTTCCTTTCCCGATCGTCTACTTTCTCTGTCAATTCAAAAATAATTTGTCTCCAGAGAATATTCAAGTAGAATGTGGTGAGAATGAATATATTTCTTTCGACAACACAAAGAATAAAAAAATATAATCAGCCTATAATTCCTACTTTACAACTCGGAATTAGTATAATTCCGACTTCGCAACACGGAATCAGCCTAATTCCGACTTCACAACTGGAATTAGTATCATTCTGACTTCACAACTCAGAATGAGTATACTTAATTCCGACTTCACAACTCGGAATTAGTGGGTAGCTAACAAAGAAGTCGAGTAGACAAATAGGAAAATGCAGTGTACGTAAATCTATAGTATTATCTCGATCATTTGTCCCAAAAATACATGGCTCACAGTCACATAATTCCATGAAATTGCTTAAAAGTGACGCCATTTCCATTGGTGTGCTTCTCACGATTAGTATTAAACTAAAACAATTACGTCACCTCAAGGCAGTTTGTTGAAAAAAAATTTATCATGTGCCATGGGTTTATTAGATAGCAGTACTGTGGCCGCATATTTACATCAATAGTGATGAAGTTTCCAAAAGTGGTGTCAGCTGAATACTCGTAAACAAATTTTCATTTTTATCAAATTCAAATAACATTCGACTACTTAGGATATTTAAATTAAGCTTCGATTGAGAAATTATCAGAACTAACGAAAAAATTTGTATTGTGGTGGTCGGTAGCGAAGCGGTTAGATGTCGACCGTTGAAACTTCTGCTAGCACCCGGTTTTTTGCTTTAGCCTTTTCCGGGGTAAGCTCGCAATAATCAGGCTCACACGCATAAGCTTCGCAGGAGGCGTGTTATTATGTCACCTACGACCCACATAAGCTCTACAACCCGACCAACCGTCAACACCAGCGGAGGCGGCAGTCAGCGTCCCTTAATCGGGGCCCTAGGCACCACTTGGCACAAGCGCTCGCCCTCCTCCCCAGCAATGGGGCGGAGGGGGAGGCGGCTCTCCGTGCGTCCGAATCCACATTCCCCGACATCGAAGCCCATGCGGGCGAAGAGAGAAGGAAATGTGATTTGTAATGAGATGTAGATATTATTGGAATTGTTAACTCGGAATTTTAGAAAATATATTTTTATTTATTTATTTATTTACTTCTGCTAGCACTTGGCCAGGTTCGAGTCCTGGTAATAAGGGAAATAAGGATAGCCTCTACCCGCACAGGCTATGAGTGTTTATGAGGGAGTATTATTATTATTATTAGTATTGAAAAGATTTTTCGTTTCACGTCTACAAATCTGAGGAGATGATGATAGCAGAAATACATTCCGGTGGATGGGCTATTATCTCAGATGCGTCTGTCTAGAGGCAGCTTGATTGAAAATATAAACTGAGTCTATATTTTTCCTTCGGAACCTGGTCACTTGGGACTGAAACACAGATTGAGGTGTGAAAATATCGGTTTGGTGTTGGGATAAAACTCCAATACATTCAAATTGATATCAAATTGGTTCAATTCTCTCAGCCTCCTTTTCACTTCCAGTGGAATTTCAATGCCAATACGTGGAAACGCAATACTAATACTAATTCCGAGTTGCGAATTCAGAATTACGCTGATTTCGAGTTGTGAAGTCGCAATTAGGTTAATTGAGTTGTAAAATCTAAATTATAGTAATTCCGAGTTGCGAAGTCAAAATTACGCTAATTCCGAGTTGTAAAGTCGGAATTATAGTAATTCCGAGTTGCAAAGTCAGAATTAGTCTAATACCAAGTTGCGAAGTCAGAATGATGCTGATTTCGAGTTGTAAAGTCGGAATTAGGGTAATTCCGAGTTTTAAAGTTGGAATTATGGTAATTCTGAGTTGCGAAGTCAGAATTATGCTAATTTAGAGTTGTGAACTCGGAATTAGTATAATTCCGAGTTGTAAAGTCGGAATTATAGTAGTTCCGAGTTGCAAAGTAAGAATTAGGCTAATTCCAAGTTGCGAAGACAGAATTTAGCTAATTCTGAGTTTTGAAGTCGGAAATAAATTTTTTAATCACTTGTGGACTTTTTAAGCCTTCGTATCCTACAGCGTAATGTCTCTTAGTAGATAGAAATTAATTTTGATGAAAATTTCATATTTTCAGCGCATGCATGTTTATAGTCGTGGATGGACTTTGTCGGATTAGATCTCCATGCAGGATTAAACAGCAGCCTGAAATATACAGGGTTATTCACGTTATTCGATACAAAGCGTTATAGCTGGATCATTTGATTTTAAAACAGATTTTCCTTTAGAATGGATAAGGAAGTATTAGCGCAATATTAAAAAAAAATCATGCTGTATCGGGTGTGCCAAAATCACGGAACGTATCAAAGTTGTTATTGTACGGAATACAATCTATGTTATTTGGTTTTTGGATTTTAAGATCAAAATTAAGGCAAGTTTCACCCAGGTTTGAATCACCTAAACCTTATGGTTTTTGAGATATCGCCTTATTAGTTTTAATGTTTAAATTTTCTACTGGTGTTTTCTTGTTTTTGAAAAAATTAATGCTAGGCACTACTAACTGAACAACTTTCATATCGTACTTGATGAATATTTACTAGCTTGTACAAGATGTGTAAAAATTAGGGCAAAATAATCACAATTTTTACATGGAAATAACTTAAATGGATCGCCTTGTATTTTATGCCAATAGCAGATGTTAAATGTATTTTTCTATCGAATACACAAACTTTTGAACGGTTTGGCATACAAACATAAAAAAACCGTTTGGAGGGTTTCACCAATATTGGTTTTTGAAATAAAACACATTGTGATTGCTCGATAGATGGCGCGGGAAGGCACATCAACTGAAAATTTTTAAATGGCATAGGAGGTCATATCGTTGAAAAGATCATTCAATTCTCTTATCAACTACTCAAAAATTTTTTGGATTTCGTTCCATTCAAATTAATTTCTGTCCTGTTATTTTACAACAAATCATTCAAAAGTTATCATGGTCGGGTAAGAAAATGGATTCAGATCCGCCAGATCCGCACTTATTCTCTCATTTCCAATGGATATTGTGAAAAAACGTAAAAACGAAAATAAAAAATATGGATGGTTTAAAAGAAAACTGAATTATCTTCTCAACGATGTGATACATCTATCGAGCACTCACAATATGTTTTATTTTAGTCGGTGAAACCTTCCAAACGGTTTTTTTATGTTCGTACGTCAAACCATTCAAAAGTTAGCTGGGGGGGGCTATTAAAAACTGATTTCAAGGAATTTATTAAGGATCTAATAATGAATGCACTCATTTTTCAATATTAGATACTCCAGCCCTAGCGCAGTTCGAAGCTTTCTGCAGGAATCTTTATGCCTCCGGAGAAAAGGACCTTCACCAGTCCTTAAGGGAGGTGCAAGAGTACACGCATGCTATCGGAATGAAGTTTGGGATCGATAAATGTGCCACGGTTCATCTCAAAAGAGGACGATGCGAGGAATACGGAGAGGACGTTCAGCTCGTAGACGGAAGCATCCTACATCTTCTGGATGCCGGAGAGACCTACCTAGGAGTGGAACAACGCCACACCCTCAAGCTCTCTCCGCGGCAAGTATCATCACAATCTGGTATTCAGAACTGTCGGGGAAGAACAAAGTTGCTGCAACTAATATGCTTGCCGTTCCGATTCTACTTTACTCCTTTGGAGTAATGAAATGGACTCAGGAAGAGCTGCGACAACTCGACGTAAAAACTCGCAAAATGATGCATCTTCATAGAAGGTTGCATCCTAAATCGTCTGTTCCACGGTTATACTTCCCCAGACAACGGGGAGATCGTGGACTTTTGAGTTTGGAGTGTCTACATAACAGAATGGTACTGGATGGAGCCTGTAAAGTCATCAGGAGTTCAGATCCCCTTCTCTGCTTGGTATGCGATCATGAAAAAGCAGGGATTGGAGCATTTCTTTTCAAGACAGCAACCCGTGCAGCCGATGAACTCGATCTCGTATTCGACACTGAACGGACGAACCCAAACTCTGTCACCGAGTTGGATCCCGTTCAGCAAAAAGCCCACGTCAAAGCTGCGGAGTGTGACAGGCTCCTACAGCTACATAAGGATAAGCCAGTGCATGGGGTCTTCTTCAAGAACATTGAAGACCTCAGCTTATCCAGAAACCTGACATTCGCTTTCCTCAGGGCAAGTGGGCTGAAGTCGTAAACCGAGGGATTCATAATGGCCTGTCAGGATGGTGTCTTCAACACCCTCGTCTACCGTAGTCGCGTGATGGGTATAGAGGTCAAAGTAGGACGATTTTCGTCATTGAGTTTTCAGCTCCTGGCGAAACGAATATCGTCCGAAAGAGGATAAAAAACGGATTAAATATCGAGATCTACTCGTTGAACTCCGCAGGCTTTATCCAAACCATTCTGTCAAGATGATGGTTCTGATAATAGGGGTCCTTGGTGGAATGATGGACACGCTGCTCTCGAATCTAAAAATCATACCGACATGCCGTGATTCGGCAGAAAACCTAGCCGGAAGAATGCAGAAGGCCGTAATACTTGGTTCACTCCGTTTACTCAGGGCACATGATTCTCAGACCCAGTAATCACTCACCCCACGGAAAATAAAAAAACAGCGATGAAATTGGGAAATCCTATCAAATGGCAGGATTCAATGAATGACCATGGTAGATTACCATGATCAGACCTTGCTCTTCCATCCAACCATAATCGTTAATTGATACCGTTCATTATTCCAGTGAATAGTGTGTTTTATGATTGTAGATCATTCGAAAACAACAGTCTAACATTCATTTCAACTCTCATCGTCATTTATTTTTGTGAATTTCTGCTGAGAGTCATATCAAAACTCCATTTCGAACCACCAGCTTCATAGCAGGTACTACGTTTATACAACTTGCATCCACTTACATCCAGGGGTGGCGTTCCTACACTTATGCAAGATAATTTTTTTTGTATAAATCTCAAAGTTCATTCACTGTATTAATAAAGGAAAGTGGTCGTAGTTTAGTTCACCCTGTATAAGCTCATTTTTATTTGATTAGAAATGTGAAAGTACTTTCTTAGATCTACGCCACTGAACCCTTCAAATTCCAATTTTTGTATAGAAATCCTTATCGAGGAGACACCTTAAAGCTAAGAAAACTACCATTATAACCGGTGCCCCTCCTCCGTTTTATTAGAGCATACAGGAACGCGGCTAGAATTTGCATAAATATGTACTAACTTAAAAGAGTAAAAACAGAAAAATGCCGCCCGAACCGGCTTTAAGCGTCCACTTTTTGATTAACGCAAGAGAAGAAACCAAACTGGATCTCTTCGCATGATTCTCTCCTCTTCTGCTGGTAATTACTGCTGATGCACTCGCTGCTGCGTCGCCTTGCATTTCTGAAACGCTATTCTGAAAAAGCTACCAGAGCCAGTCTGGGAAGACGGTGACCTAGGACACTCGGCGCAAGTTACGGGCCGACGAAGATTTTACAAGGACGGATAATCAAACCAAGAAAAAAGTTAAGTGAATTCCAATAATAATAAAAGTGCATGTAGGTATAGCAAGAATTCCTAGTAAAAAATTATAAAAATCATAAAAAGTAGTTGTACGATACGTTATTCTCATGTCACCATATGAAAAAACTGAATAAATACCCATATGAAGTAGTTTACATTCATGATTTTTCTGATATATAACAAGTACATTTATGGCAGGTCATACAGACATTATTCAATGGTTATCATATAAATAAATTTAAGCTTATTTACAGTTCGGCTTTTAATAGTCCTCCCCTGTTAACTTTTGAATGGTTTGACGTATAAACATAAAAAAAAAACATTTGGAGGGTTTCATCGATACTACTTTTGGAAATGAAACACATTGTGATTGCTCGATAGATGGCGCGGGAGCACATCAACTAAAAAATTTTAAATGGCCTGGGGGGTCATGTGTCACATCGTTGAAAAGATAATTCAATCCTCTTTTCAACCATCTGAATATTTTAGATTTTCGTTAATACCTTTTTTCACAATATGCATTTGAAATGTCAGAATAATAGCGAATCTAGCGGTCTGAATCTTTTTTCTTACCTGACCACGATAACTATAGAATGGTTTGATGTGAAATAACGGAGCAGAAATTTTTTTAATGGAACCAAATTCTAAAAACTTTTAGATGGGTGAAAAGAGAATTGAATTATATTTTCTACGATGTGACACATGCCCCCCCCAAAAATTTTCAGTTGATGTGCCCCCCGCGCCATCTATCGAGCAATCACGATGTATTTTATTTCAAAAAGTAGTATCGGTAAAACCCTCCAAACAGTTTTTTTTTTATGTTAGTACGTAAAACAGTTAACTATTAAAAGCCGCACTGTATAGCTAGATATGATTACATATAATCTATGAAGACGGTAAAATATAGATCTGAAATAGTGTATGATTTAAAACTATCAAACCAACAAACTTCAGTAACGATATTATGGAGTACTGAATTAGAAAATAATAAAAAAAAATGGATTTAAAAGTATCTGCATGAAATCAAAACATTACAATAACCAATATTCACCAAAAACAAATTATCCTAGATCAGAAATGATCACACCAGAATTTTGAAGAACCTAAATTTGATGAACTGAAAAATTACAAGACGTTATATCTGTAATACTTACCATAAAATCAGAATATGTTGTCCTTTAATAAGAAATGATTCGCGTCAGTCTTTTCCGTAAACTTATGCCTATAGGCCAGTTTTAACATTTGATATGTCGAAAAATGTCGGAGGTGAGAACACATAACTCAGAATCTGAAGGATAATATAATAAAATTATTGCCATAGATAAGGCCGTGTTATTGGCGTACTTTCAAGAATTGCTATGGTATTCTATTTTTCATTCAGTTTATGTGTGATTGATTTTCTTATTTCAGTCCATAAAATTTTCTTCAACATTGTGGATGAAATATTCTATTTTAAAATCTACACTGATATTCAATGAAAATACCAATATTTCCTATTTTTTCCGACTAACAGCGTTTTTGAAGATGAAATCTTAAGAAAAGATTCAATAACAGCAGTCCAACTACTTACATATTTATCAGTGAAGTTGGGATGAAATTCATTTATTACATAAAGTAGTTTTAATAATGGGTGTTTTTGGAAAACTAAGAAGAGATGAACTCGTGGAAATGACTATAAACGATATAGAAGATAAGGGTAGCTGTTTACTTGTTTACTTGTGAGTGCATCTGTGGCGGAAGGTTATACATAGAACAGGGCATTTTCTCTAAAAATAAAGTGTCAACAATAATACTAAATTCGGTTTCAGATTCTCATGAATTTCCTAGCGGTTCATTTACGAAAGAACTTCCAAATACTAGTGGTCAAGTTTTCTCTGCTAGATTTTTGGAAAAATCCGAAGGTTTCCGGTCACATAATTTTCTGTAGAATTTAAAAATTGCACTTTTACTTTTAATTAGGTAAGACTAAGTTTGTTGAGTTGTTGCTTGTACTAGGTAGTATGAAAATATTCCCAAATAAATAATTTCGTTCTAGCTTTTGTTTCATTTCTCCTCGTACATTGAGCGGGCGTTATGAGGGTATTTATAACAACCGTATCTAAGGTAAAATAAACAAATAATATACAAGAGAAAAATAAAATAAAGAACACAATTACTGAAATATTGAATATTGATCTTCATTAAACAGCAATAATTAATCATTCATATCTTTTATTGTCACCTTTATGTTGAACATTCGAATGAATAAACCTCACATTGGTTGTTTTCTTCGACATTCTTGAAAATCACCTAGAAATTAAATTCTCAAATAAATCGTGAAAGGACCAAACAAATGAACGATAAACGATCAATAAGTCCGTCAGGCGATTCGATTCGTTCAACTACAAGTTAGCGCCATCTAAGAGCTAATAGAACAAGTTTCATAACGACTTGATCGCTCTCTACCAGGTTGGTATATTATTCGCAAACATTTCTGCTGGATTTCGATTCTGATCATTTTCTATATCACACATTTTGATTCCATGGATTTTACCACACTACTTTTTTCTTTTCGGATAATTTGTTGGTTTTACGTTTTTAGATAATATTTCGATGAAATTATGTTTCGTAAGCATTTTAGTCTGAAGGTTTTATGATATGAATAGCGGTTATTGAGATTTGCGATTACTGAGTCTTATCATTTCAGTCACTTTCGTTTCTTAACGAGTTCAGATCTATGAAAAATTGTTCTTACCGTTTCCGCGTATGATGCATTATCAGTTCTCCATACATACACATTACCTAAATGAATTTCTTTTCGGAATATAAATCGGTTCTATACATTTCATTCTGCTATATGTATTTAAGTCTTATAAAAACTAATTATCGAAAAAAGCAGCAATTTCTGAATACCATAAAAGTGAGAAAAGATAAAAATAACGGGAGTTGTTGAAACATCGTATAATTTTTGAGAAAATAGTTTTTTCTCTCCGCAACTAATTAGCAACAAAAAACCGGCAGATTCTGGATTCTTCAGAACTGAGAAAAGATAGATATTACAGAAGTTGTTTCGCTAACTTCGCTAAAATCGCATATTATTTTTATAAATAAAGCGACTTTTTTTTCTCCGCAACTAATTAGCGACAAAAAGGCGGCAAATTATGGATACTTCAGAACTGTGAAAAAATTAAAATTATGTAAGTTACTTCGCTAACTTCACATGAAGTTAGCAAAATATCATAAGTATATTTAAAAAAAAGCGACAATTTTTTTTTCCTAAACCAATTAGCGACAAAAAAGCGGCAAATTATGAATACTTCAGAGCTGAGAAAAAATAGAAATTACGGAACTTCATATGGAGTAAGCGAAACATCACATATTTTTTTAAAAAAAGAGCGACAATTTTTTATTCTCCGCAACTAATTATCGACAAAATGGCGGCAAATTAATGAATAATTTGTTTTTAATTTTTTCGGGGTTGTCTCGCTAACTTCATATAGATGTTATTTCAGACACTGAAAATAATGTACAGAAAATGTTTCTAGGCGGTAAACTTTACCGGCACATATACTGCAATAACATGTTTCTGCCGGTTTCTGCGTCAGTCTTCACTCTTCAACAATCAGGTGGGGCTTTATGCGGGAATCCACGAGTATTTGCGAAGTTTCTTTTAAGATTTCACCAAGGATTTCAGGATTTACACTTGGATTTCAAGATTTCAAAAGAATTTCAAGATTTCATGAAAATTTCAAGATTTCACTCAGGATTTCTGGGTTTCTTCAGAATTTTAAGATTTCTATTGAGATTTCAAGGATTTCAAGATTTCATTCAGATTTCAAGATTTCAATCGGATTTCAAGATTTCATTCGGATTTCAAGATTTCTTGTAGGAATCATCAATTTTGCCTGAGATTTCTGGATTTCATAAGGATTTCAAAGGGATTTCAACATTTCATATTGGATTTCTGAATTTCATCAAAGATTTCGGAATTTCAGGTTGGATTTCTGGAATTCAACATGGATTTCAAGGATTTCTGGTCACGTTGTAACCAGATTTCCGAAGTGAGACACTCCTCGGTCCGAAACCTCACTGAGGAAAATTTTTAGTGACCGTAGCTAGAAATTCAATAACCATAGCAAGAAACTCTAATAGCATAGGGGACAAGCGAGCTATCACCTGTGGTTATAAAGTCGACTTTGCTGATTATAACTCACTTGGGATAAATAGAAATTGTCGAATAATGTAGTTTCTCGAACTTTGCTACCGCTATGGAGTGCATTTACCTGTGGCTAGTAGACAATGTTTTTGTAGTAGCTGGTTAAATTTGCTATCGCCAGCGAGTGCACCTACTTATGACTAAAAGGTATTGCTGTAGTTATAGGAGTCTGATTTTGCTACCGCAGGTGTGTGCAATTACTCATAGGGCATTATTCAAGTTGTACTAGGTATGCTATGGTAACACATATATCTATTTCTGTAACTGTATATAATTTTCAATGAAAAATTATTGCAAAAAGTCTGTCGGAATGTGTTCTAACAGTGACAAAGAAAGAAGTTTCGAAATGAAACATGTAAGACGATGGGTCAGGTGAATAAATTTCAGCAGAAGCTCTTACTATTGATTGTGATCTTTTTTTCTCTCGGGTTGTTGGAAATCAAGTGTGTTGTGGGTTGCCTCGATGCCAATCCCATCTAGTGCTAGCATGGCACGTGCCTCAATGTCAGGTGGACAAATTTATGACTATATGAACTCTAAGACTTGTATTACTCTCTTTGATCTAAGTAAAGCATTTGACACCGTTGATCACGGTTTTCTCTTTGAAAAGCTATACCACATTGGTGTTAGAGGATCACCACTTTATTGGATAATTTCATATCTCAAAAACCATAAACAAATAGTTATGTTGGAAAATACGAAATCCGAAGAAAAAACTGTAAATGTTGGGGTACCCCAGGGATCAATATTGGGTCTAATACTGTCCACTATCTTTGTTAACGACATTTATTTAACATGCACTCAAGCAAAAAATATATATGCAGAAGACACAACCATGATAATATCTGACAAAAATCTGGAAAAAACAGTGCTAGGAGCTATTGACCACCGGAGCGCAGTTGCAGGACCCTGTAGAAGAGTTCATGCAGAGTTGAAAAATATTCACTTTTTCTTATCTTATTTTCAATATTCTCTTGGAGGTATATGTTGTTAACATACATATATATATATATAATAAATTTTAATGTGTTACTGAATGTTAATTTAGGTATTTTATATAAATACAAATGTAAATGTATGTATGTATGACTATAATTTGCATGATTTTATTCATTCACTCATCTTGATCTATGAGTAGTCTAATAAAGTAGGTACATCTATGTATTATCATTTTTGTATTGATACTTTATCATATAAATAAATATATTTCTATTCTACTATTGTGGTGTATCTTTTGAAAATTATTTGAATAAAAAATTTCATGTTGTAAAGGATATTTTCATTTTTCCCTGGCAATCCTTTATTTCAATGTACATGTGTTGTTTTAGGAGTTATATGAATATTATTGTTTAATTTTATTTTCTCTCCCTGTGGCAGCAAGAAATTGTAAATTTGCATATTTTCAAAACCACAGTGCAGTAGGGGAATTACCCTCGAAGAACAAAGAATTAACATTGTTTATTTTCAGAGGGAAACATTAACTTATTTATAACATTTGTATAATCGTTTTCCCTACGTGGGTAAGTAGGTATTTAATAACCCAGATAATAGCAATATTTTCTCTTTAAATAATTAGGGTCAGACAAAACGATATTAAGTAGGTACGTTTTTCCTTAACACAACATGCATGCATAAAATTTCTTCCAAAATTAGGACCTCTAATCTTCATAAAATAATTCCTCTACGTGAGTTCTGAGTGTATTTGCGAAATAAATCGTTAATTTGAATGAAGATGCAAATTTTTATGTGTATGGTTTTCAATTATTGAGAATGTTGGCTTCTCAAACAAAACTTGCAGTTTGAATCATCTTTTTATTAATATGAATAATTTACATGCGAGTAAAATGAGTAAAAACAGTCAATGTGAATATTACAAAAACGAAATGAGTTTTTGAAAAAAACGAAATGAGTTTTTGAAAAGTCTGATATAATCGCGCTTAAAAATTCAAAAGCTTTATTTTATCTTTCTTCTACAGCAGGGAAAAAAGAAACAGGTAAAAAGTGCAAACAACTGTGACTGCTGCGCAAGAATTCCTATACACAACACTTCCCAATAGGTAATCCGCATGGACCAATCAAAACTCTATTTTAGTTGCGCGTGCGTGCTGTGTAATGTAATTTTAGGTTGCGTTGAGGATCAACTTGCATATCAAGGTACAGTTTGGTTAGATTAGATCATGTTCCCTTCTTTTATGGCTTAAAAATGATAAAAGAAAGGAACATGATCTAACCTAACCAAACTAACCTTGCTATCCAAGTTGAATTCTTGAGACTAATAAACTGCTTTAGCATCGATTCAAATATGCCTCCTTGGCCAGGATAGTTCTGATTGGTTCATGCGGATTGCCTATTGGGAAGTGTTGTGGAAAGAAATTCTTGCGGATAAAGTGGCGGAGGGAGGCCACCGCATTACGTCATTTCAAGCTCATTTCAGATACAAACATGGAAGATAGGAATGGAGCAGTCCTGTGTGTAGCGTCCTTGCCATCCAGTATCATCCCGTTATGTAGACACTCCAAACTCAAAAATCCACGGCCTTCTTGTTGTCTGGGAAAGTATAACCGTGGAACTATTATGATGAAAGCTCCTACGAAGATACATAATTTTAAGAGTTGGTGCAGCTCTGATGAGCAGCCGCTCTGTTTGGATTCTGACTTGAACACATCTAATAGTGAAGAAAATCCTCTAGAGCGACATTAGTTGTCCAATGCATGATGAGCTCATGCGATGCTTTATCAAATGCCTTACCCTTATTCTGCATGGTGATGAATCTATCGATGGGCAGACTTGGATATAATTGTAGCCTAAACATCCAAGGTACGTTGTCTGTCCAGAGGCATCTGCTCTGGAGATAATGTTTTTCGTGACACATCAAGAATGTTGATAAGGTTACATTGTTATAATTTCTGAATCTTCTTCTTAGTTCGTTTATCTTAATCTGTATCTATATTGTAACGATTTCGAGACCAGCCTCGAGACCGGCCTTGATCATCTCATTACGCATTCACCTCATTAAGTATGCGCACCCCAAGTGTAAACATTCCTGAGCTCACAAACACATGAGTCACGCGTGGGAGAAACACGAACTTTCTAACCGA
The DNA here is from genome assembly GCA_958502065.1 of Chrysolina americana. Classification (NCBI taxonomy): domain Eukaryota; kingdom Metazoa; phylum Arthropoda; class Insecta; order Coleoptera; family Chrysomelidae; genus Chrysolina; species Chrysolina americana. Next base: position 21,947,599 of record OY293418.1, read on the forward strand.
AGTTTCTAGGGACATCTAAGAAGTTGCCGGAGATACTCGATTGATCGAGAACTGTAAATGCGAGTATATAAGCCGTTGGATAGCAGATGGCAGAGTAGTCATAGATAGACACAGAGAGTTATAAATTCAGTTTGAGAGTTCGCAGATCGATAGCCACAGTAGAAATAAATTTAAATAATTAGTGAAGTCTATGTTTTAGTCGAATAATTGTTTTGAGTAGTGTTTTAAATTAATTAGAAAAATTAGTATAGTGTAGTTTTACTACAATATCTTCGCTCGCACTAGTCATCCTATGGATCAATCAGTTGGATTCCTTTTGAAACTCATCATTCAGTTTATCCAGAAGTTTAAAGGTTCCTTGGACTTTAGCCATATCCGGATTGTAATCAGTAGTTTTTCTTCTAAATCACAACAGTATGCATCGAAATAAGTTTTCAAAAGTTTCAAAGTCAAAATCTCCTGTGTTGACATCATGTAATTTTTTTAAGTAGAGAATCTCGTCGGTGCCTCGAATTGTTGCTTTTGTCTAATCACTGATCAAGTAAGAGATCCAATGATTTGATAAGGATATATAAATACACATTAGGACTGAAAAAGGAACAGCAAAATAATTCAGAAATGAGTATTTGAGTATTTTAGCTTTGAAAAGTCAGAAGAAATGTAATAAAAGATGTATTCCAAAAGTTGAAAGTATGGGTCTGATAGAAATTGAAAATTGTAAGAGACTTGAATGGCCTCTAGCAAGAATTCTTGGGGTATTTTCAGGAAAAGATGGATCAATAAGATTATTGCGATTGAAGCTATCCTCAGGTGGTCAAGTCCTGGGACCTATTCAAAGGATCTATCCCTATAAAAGAGGTTGAGTTCTTGAAAAAATTGATATTGCCTAAAACAGCCCTGACTGACAACAAAGAAGAAGATTCGCACCTACGTCCAGAAGAGCACTCTGCTTCCCAAAATTCTATTCCAAGTGAAGAGGACTCAACGCATTATACTTTCTGTTACATAAAACAAAATAATTCCAAAGAAATTATTTTGTATGGGTAGGAGAATGACCAGGTTTCGTTGTTATTGAATAAACACCTAGTAAAAAAAGAGTTGACTAAGGGTCAATGTCAATTTGTTAATACTAAAAGAATGTCGAATAGTTGCTGTTGAATGAATCGATCATTCTTGTGATTTCTTCAATAGAGTATATCTAGCAGTATTCCGCATTATTGGATCTTTCACTCAATCAGTTATTTGGCAAAAGCAACAAATGTATTTTTCTTCTGGTGATTGCAGGATTCAGTCGATTAAATTTCAAATTTCTTTTCTCTTCCTCATTGATTTAGCCCTTAACCCTCTCTCAGCAGCACTAAAGGTGTTCTATCCTTTTCCAATAATTTCGAAAGAGATTTTGAATATTTATTATTTTGAAGCACCATTCGCTTTTGCCTACAGCATTAATTATTATCATTAACCGTCATTGAAATGGAAATGGTGACAATTCAATTTCCGCATCCACGTCCACTGTACCTAAAGCATCCATTCATGCACTTCCTTTTTATCTGAAGTTAGTTATAAATTATCTCTAAGAACAATGTTATGGAGACTTTAAACGGAAATCAGTAAAAAGGTTTCAATCGTTAATGGTTTTCTACATTTTTTTCTTTTTCATTACCCACTACTATTTATGTCTGCAGTAAATGTGACTCTTGATAGTTGTTTCGATTGATACTTCTGAGAAGTTCATACCAAGCAAAGAGCAATAGTACTTGAATGTCTTCAGTTTTTGCTAGACATCATATTCTCGGAAACTTGCTATTCTCAATAGAGGAACAAAACCAACAGCAGTTGTATACATACGTGTGTGTCGTTACGGCATCGGTGACTATAGGCACGAGAAGTGCTTTTCTGAAACCCAGAACCGGTCTGGACACCGTAATGTTTGCAACGGTCATGGAAGTTATGATGTACAGTATTTGTCAGAAGATTGCAAATAGTGAAAAATATATATTAGTACATCATGTAAAATAATTGAATATTTCACTTGTAGAATTGTTCGTACTTTGCGAATGGCCATAATTTCGTAAATTAAAAATAGATTATAAATAATGCAGCCTTTTGCGAATGTTCTGTACTATAGAAGTTTTATCGACAAACAACGAAAAAAAATTATCCAACTGTCACATACAACTGCCGATTCACCTCTGTCCAAAACCTGGAAATGTTCTTCTAAAAAATGGATGATGGATTTCCGGCCAGGTATGCACTGATGATCGCCAGAACCATGAAACTAGTATGTCACCTAAAAGTAAAGTTCAGGCTGATAATTCAACTCGTATGAAATCAACCATGTAAAACGTCAATTTTGACAGTTTCATATTGGATGAATAGGAACGTATTTACATTCACCTCGGCAACAATTTTTAATAGACCCCGCAAGTGGTGACGTCACAAATGTCAAAATATCATTTGACGCGTTCCAAACAAATCAGTTTTAGGTAACAGCTTTCGCCAAAACTTTGAAGAGCTTATAAAGATGTAAAATAGACAACACTACTTCAAAAAAACACACAAAAAAAGCATCAATTTGGAAGCGGTTTGAGTTATTTTGTCGAGAAAAGGGATAATATGAACTATTACCTTCAACATCGTAGCCGGAAATCTCAAAAATATTGGCAGATTGGGAGTATAATATGAAGAAATTAGACTTTATAACAAGTAGCACTTGCAATTATGTGTCCTAGAGGGAACTGGCATTATAGTACTTATATAGTTAAAACAATGTGGAATACTATAGCTAAAATTGTGATAGAAAAGTATAACATCCCAGTAATACTATTTTTTTCGGAAATGTTTATGAATCAGTCTTGTTTCGCTGTAACGTTCCTTTTAAAAGTTCAGGAACATCCCAGAGACATAAAATAAACTACAGAGGTCCTACCTCAAATGAGTTTCGCTTGGCACATTTCCCATGAAACCTTTTTTCTTCCAACTAGAATTGTTCCGGTAACTAACAATCTATTTGTGGTCAAGAAACGTTTTTCCCAAGTGTTAAGAAACTTTTCATAAATAAAATATTGTTACGATATTGATAAAAGTCCCCTAGCTGCGCCGCGGAGTCGATTTCGCGGGCGCTTTGTCGATAATAATTTCCAAGAAAAGATTATTTGGGTGGAATTCTGTCGTGAGTAATCTAGAGCGGAATCTGGAAGAATCTGGTTACACTACTTGAGTATTTAAGGGCGAGACATATCACTGGGAAGATTAAGAAGTATATGAAGAAGTTATAAGCAGTTTTTGAATAAGTATATATAAGTGTTTGGAATATTTAGCTAGTTGTATTGTTGTATAGATCCAAGTGTTTTATTAGTCAGTGAAGTAGTTGTATGTTTTTTAGTGAAGTTAGAAATAAACAATTTTAGTTGTGTGCTCGGCTTATTATTTAGCAAATTGTAACAGTGGTGTCCAGAGCGGGATATTAGTGAAAAACAGAAACTATTCATAAACTATTTATGGTGAATACGAGGAGTAGACCGTACGATACGATGGAGGACATTGTGAGATTCATCCGAAATCAATTTGTGGATTTGGAAAGACGGCGCTAGGAAGAAAAACAAGAAAGAGCGGCATTAGAAGGAAAAATAAGAACAAGAAAATGAAAAACAAAAAGAAGAGACACGTCGGTTGGAGGAAAAACAAGAACTAGGAGAAGCACTCCAGAAAATTCTCGAAGAAGACTCTACAGTCATGCTTATTTGACAGTTTTCAAATCTGTCTGGAACTAATAGTTCAGTCGCCAGGTAGTTTCAGATAGAAAAAGGTCGGAAGTTAATGAAACTCCAAGATATTGTTCAGAGATGGTTGATTAACATTTTCTCAAGTTTTGGACCTCGAGGACCCTGTGCTAAAAAACTAGAGGGGAGAAACTGTAAATTTTTCGCACCTTAGTGTGGTTTTTCCTCAATTACTTTTTTGTAGATCGTCAAATTCCCTACGAATTTGTTGCCTCAAACATGTTTGTGTGTCAATTTGTTACCGAGATATGGCGCTTCGAAGAATAGGTAATTTTTTCAAATTTCGCCACAAAATGCAGAATTCCACCCTATTTCTTCTGTTATACAAGAATTATGATGAAATGTAGTTGCTATTATAATTCCTACTTGAAATCACCAACTTTAGATAACCCCCACCCCTGCTTGCCCACCAGGTGTCAAGTCGTTCCTCCCAAGGAAAAGAGAGTGTCGGGCCGAGGGGAGTGTGTGATCAGCTACAGCAGTAAAAAGCTGTAAAACAATAGATGTTAGAACACTGCTCCTGTGGAACTGCGGAATGCAAACGATGATCCAATATTCAACATAGAAGGCTGAAATTTGTCTATTCTACCTGCGCTACCTAGACCTATTTGTTTTCGATTTTTGAGGTCATATTAGATCACTTTTCATTTTATTCTTTCAACATGACTCTATTATTCATAAATTCCAAGAAGAAATCGAAAAATAGTAAATATAGTAGGGTATAAGTATCTCAGGTAGAATAGTCAAATTAGGTAATAAGAAAATTAAAATTAGGGATTGGTAAAAATGAGACAGAGAGTGTTTAACCACTCAGAGTATATATAAGATTAAGTTAGATAAGTAACATTAGAAACCTTCAGCTCTTGAAGTGAATAACTTTGTTAGCGAAAGGAGCATCGAGTGTTAGTGACAGTTTTGGTTTTTGGGTAATTTTCTGAGATGGCATCTACATCTCGTGGATCAGACTTGTGTTTTATTTGTCAAGGAGGAGTTGAAGCAGGTGAACTAACTGTAGTGAAAGCCAGAGGAGTTGCCAGACTATTGGAGTCCAGTGTAAAAAGGAAACTTTCGGCAGATGAACAGTTTCTGCGTGAGTTGAGTGAAGTAAGAGTGCACAGTGCTTGCCAAATAAGGTACAACAATGAGAAATTAATTGCTGCATTTACACGTCGTGGATGTGACACATCCAAAGCTCCTTCCCCTGCACCTACCCGACGGTCACAAGTTGCGAAATTCGACTTCACCAATGCGTGTTTTCTTTGTGAGGAAGCTATCACTGATGATTTCAGAGCTAAACAGGCAAAGTTGTCCTTGGAAAGAAAGGCGCAATGCTACAGTCAAAGTGACTCTACCCAATATTTCTAATGGAATCATCGAAAAGGCGAGGATGCGTGGATACGACTGGGGGAAGAAAATAGAAGAGCGCATTAGCCAGTTGCAGAATTTGGACACTGATTTCATGATAATTCGGGTATAACAGATGAAATAAGCTGTAATTTTGCATTTTTTGTCATTTCTTAGCAAATTTTGAAACATGACCTTTTTTTTGACGTGCCATATCTCGGTGGCGAATCCACATACAAACATGTCTGTCCAGTTAAAATTGTATAAAATTTTACGCTCTACAAAAAAGTATCAATATGTTTTTTCCATAGGACGTAAGAGAAAAAAGTAATCGAGGAAAAACCAGAGACAGGTCAAAAATTTTGTAGTTTCCCCCCCCACAGGGTCCTCGAGGTCATTCGATTATGAAGAATTTGAGTCATATAGATTTTTGGGAAATTCTGAATATCAATAAAATTAATGATAATGTACATGTACCTGTGAGGCGCATTAAAATAGCGAAACAATATGCACCTTGGATCACAGACAATATAAGGTTACTGATGACGTTAAGGGATAAAGCTAAGACAAGGTGGAAAAGAACCAAAAAGCAGTCACATCATGATTACTATAAATTGCTCAGGAATTTTACTACATTAGCATGCCGCAATGAAAAGAAAGCTTAGTATTGATATATAATGCGAACTCAAGGCGATAATAAGATGTGGAAAAATTTGGATCACCTAGACATTCATAAAAAAAAGTCAACATTGCCAGAAAATTTGAGGGATGTGAATGCAATCAATGAATTTTTCATAAATGGGATTCCTAAGGGCTCACCTGACTAAGGTGCTATTTATTTTTATCGTGAACATATTTTAGGAAACACCGGAGAATTCAACTTCCATGAAGTTTCCGAAGATTGCATTCAGAAGGCCCTTTATAATTTGAAATCAAACGCGCAGGGATCAGATGGAATTAATCTTTACTTACGTGTAGTCCGTATATTTTGCCCATCATTACACATATTGTAAATTTTTGTATTGTGAATAACACTTTTCCAAAGAACTGGAAGCATGCCTTTGTTCAACCACTACCAAAAAGTTCGCTTTGTGAAATCAAAGACCTTCGCCCCGTGAGTATTCTCCCAACACTTACGAATTTGCTTGAAAGACAAATAGATCAACAACTGCGTGAGCATGTATCTCGGCAGAATATTCTCCCTGAGGGCCAATCTGGATTTCGAAAACACCATAGTTGTGAAACTACTGTGCTGTCTATCACCGACGATATTTTGAGAGGAATTGATAAAAAGCAAGCCACAATATTAGTTTTATTAGATTATTCTAAAGCTTTCGACACTATTGACCACATTCTCTCATTAACAAAACTTGAATCTATTAATTTCTTCAAGAGTTATGTATTTGATAGAAGTCAAAGTGTCAGAATAAATGATGAAGTATCACTTCCTCTGCAGATATCTACGGGTGTTCCTCAGGGATCAATATTAGGTCCTTTACTATTTGCCATTTATATTTTCGATTTTGAGAATGCAGTCAGCCACTGTAAAATAAACTACTATGCTGATGATACTCAGTTGCATTTTTTCCTAAAGATTTAGATAATGCACTCGACACCATCAAGTGACATCTCTACACTGGTTGGCAAATCCAAAGATCATTGTCTGAATGTAAATGTAGATAAAACAACCGTAATGGTTTTCGGCTCTAAAAGTCATAGAACTCTTCTGAGAGGTAATGTGCAAATATTTGTGGGGAATGCGGAACTGACGCCTAAAAATGAATCTAGGAATTTGGGATTGAAATATTTATAATAATAAGCAGTTCTTAAACAAGAAAGTGAAATCTGTACTCTGTGAGGCCTTGTTATTATCTCGCTTCAATTACTGTGATTCGATCTATGGGCCATGTATTGATTTTGATGATATACGCCGCATACAGGTAGTGCAAAATTCATGCCTGTGACTCATATACAGTTTTAGACGACAACAGAACATATCCCATAGATTGAATGCTAAATATGTCAAGAATATGGTTTCTTCATTCAGCCTGTCTATTTCACAGAGTCATTATGTCGAAAACGCCCCCTTATCTAATGAAAAGATTAACATTCCCAGAAGATGTACATAATGTTATCATTAGATTCAAAGGAGTAATAACACCCCCCCATTCACAGAACAACGATTTTTAGAAGAGCATTCTCATTTCGCGAATTTATAATTCAATTTCCAAAAACCTGAAATCCTTTACTGGAGTTGGTTTCAAAAAGAAAATGAATGAATGAACAGATACACGAGAATGTTTTGGTGAATTCTTTGGTTATGATTTGGATTATTATTATATAAGATACTTGAAAATATGTTCACACGATATTGAGTTTTTTATATTTTTTTGCTTGAGAATAATAACACAGATTTGTGTACTGTGTACTCTGTACATAGTACATTGATCACCTGATCTTCGGCATTTTTCCATAATTGTTTGATTCAGTGTTCTTAATTTATTAATTTGTTATGGAAAATAAAGACCTATTATTATTATTGTATCGGGGCGCATGCTGGCTAGCAATATTGAAGCCCCCAGGGTCATCACTATTAACAGCCTAAGAAAAACAACAAATAGTATTACAATTTCAAGAAAATTGAACGAAATAGACGTCATATGCACCATAGACACCAGTGCTGCAGTTTCGTTGGTACGTAGTGACATTCTTCGGCCAGAAAGCGTGAAACCTATCTCTTCAAACCTTGTGCTTCGAACAGTCACTGGAGAAAATGCGCCTATTCGGAGAGAAGCTGAGATTACATTGATTCTTGGGAGACTCACCATTACAAATACAGTGTACGTCGCAGATATAGAAGATGAATTTATACTTGGGATGGATTTGATCAGTGACTACGGGTTTTCGTTTGACAATGAAGAGAGGATCACGAAGTTTGGAGGGGAAAAATTTGTACTCACAACTCCAACAGAGAGGACGATGTCTGTGAAACTGCGATTAATGAAAACCGTGAAAATTCCTGGATTTTCGGAGAAGGCAGTTTATGCTACATTAGATGGAGACCCTGGGTGCTGCGTTGGAATAGTACAGCCATATGATGAATCACCCAGCAATTTGGTTTTTGCACGAGCCCTGGTGAAGACAAAACAAGCTGTTCCTGTAAGAGTTGCCAACATGTATCCCGAAGAAATAACAGCTAAAGAAGGCGATATCATTGGAATCTGTGAACCTATTTCATGGGTAGCAAACTATGATTCAAGTGACCACCAGGAAAGAAATGAAGGCTCAAAGAGTGTTATACCAATTCTGGAAAAATAATTTGAACACTTGTCGACAGAAGAATTGAGAGATGCTAAAAATTTAATCAGAAGCGAAAGCGACATCTTTGATTCAACAACAACAGGAAGAACTAACCTAGTCAAACACAGAATCGATACTGGCCAAGCCCATCCGATTGGGCAACCACCAGGAAGAGTTCCATTTGCCAAACAAAAAGAGGTGGAAGAGCTAGTTGACAAGATGATGAAAGATGGTGTGATTGAAGAATCATCGAGCCTTTGGTCTGCACCTGTTGTGTTAGTTTCTAAGAAGGATGGATCCACGAGATTCTGTGTAGATTATAGGAAATTGAATGATGTTACGAAGAAGGATAGACGACACATTAACAACTTTAGCAGGTTCACGTTGGTTCTCAACCCTAGATCTGAAGAGCGGGCATTGGCAAGTGGGCATACATGAAGACGATAAGGAAAAGACAGCATTATCAGTAGGAAGTGGATTTTATCAGTTTACTGTTATGCCTTTTGGATTGTGCAATGCTCTAGCAACATTCGAATGACTTATGGAGCTGGTCCTGCGTGGGCTCACTTGGAAGACTTACCTAGTATACTTCGACGATGTTTTAGTAATGGGAAAGACATTTGAAGAACATCTGTAACACTTACGAGAAGTACTCCAACGATTTAGGAATGCCAACCTCAAACTGAATCCCCAGAAATGTTCATTGTTCCAGAAAGAAGACGATTTTCTGGGCCATACATACATACATCAGACGGCATCTGAACAGAAGGAAGGAAGATACAGGGGATCCGAGACTGGCCGCGACCTAAAGACGAACATGAAGTAAGGAGCTTTCTAGGTCTCTGCACCTACTACCGTCGGTTTGTAGAAGGATTTGCTGATATTGCGGCACCCCTACATAAGTTGACAGAAGACCGAATCAAATTCGTCTGGTCCAATGACAGTGAACGGGCATTTGGAAAGTAGCTTTATGTTCCAGTCCGATTTTAAGTTTTCCACGTCAAAGAGGCCTGTTCGTTTTAGACACAGATGCCAGTAATAATGGGATTGGAGCTGTACTATCACAAGAGCAAGATGGTCAGGAAAAAGTAATCGAGTTTTACAGCAAGGCACTGACCAAACCAGAAAGAAATTATTGAGTAACAAGGAAGGAACTACGGGCTCCTCATTAGAACAGACCATTAAGCATTGAAGTAGTAGAGGAGCACCAAAAGAACTGGGATCGACATCTTCCTCTATTCTTGATGGCTTATAGGGCCTCTGTACACGATTCCACAAAGCTCACTCCAGCCAGCATTATCTTCGGGAGAGAACTTCGTTTGCCCTGTGACTTGGTGTTCGGATCACCAAATGCTGAAGACAAAGAGATACAGGATTATGCAGACGAACTGCGAGATAGTTTGAATGGGATCCACGATTTTGCAAGAAAAAGATTGAAGATAACCAATGACTGAATGAAGGCTCGATACGATCTTAAAGCCAATACTGGTTGATTTAAAGAAGGAGGTCGTTTATGGCTGTACAACCCTCGTCGTGAGACAACGACACATTTTTTGATCCGGACGATAAAAATTGAGAGGTGGATAATTTTACGACATTGATAAAAGTCCCCTAGCTGCGCCGCTGAGTCAATTCCGCGGGCGCTTTGTCGATAATCAGCCCTATGCTGTATCACTTCCGTCAAAAATAACGTCACCGCTATTCGCCATTTCTGTTGTTTTACTATTACCAAGCAATGGCAAAATAAATATGTCAAATACATATTCATAGAATATTCCAGGAATATTGCAATAATATCTGTTGAAAAATAGGATGTTGTAGGCATATTCCAGGAATATTGGGTGCCGTCTGGGTGTTTTCCAAGATTTTCGATAATTTATTCAACGAGCAGAAATCGCCGGCTTCAACCGGCAATTATCTCAGGAAATTAATAAATTAATGGATGATGCAAAAATTACTTTTTGGTCAACTCCAATCAGAAAAAAGTACCAGCTCGAAGCATGTTTTAAGCAGCAGTACATGTAAAATATCGCAATATTTTTACCTAGATTTTCGATTTTTACATCCCGCAGAAATCGCCGGCATCGACCGGCAGCTATTTTGGAATGTGAATTAGTCAATGCAAAAATCATTTTTTGATCGACTCTAGTTGGAGAAAAAGGTCCATCTCCAAGGATATTACGTAGCAAATCTACACAATCTAAATCAAAACATTTGCTTATTTATACAACGAGCAGAAGTGGCCGGCTTTGACCGGCAATCATTTCGGGATGTGAATTAGTCAATCATTAATGCAAAACTTATTTTTTTACCTACTCCAATACAGGAATAAGTGCCAGCTCCTAGCACGTAAAGGTAGCAGTGCATGAAAAAGATCACAATATTTTTATAAAAATTTTCGATTTTTTACAACCCGCAGAAGTTGCAAGCTTTGACCGGCAATTATTTTGGAATGTGCATTAGTCAATTATTAATGCAAAAACCTTATTCTGATCGACTCCAACAGGGGAAAAAGTGCCAGCTCCAAGGATATTGTGTAGTATTGCCTATAATATCTGCAAAATGCAAATAAAAACATTTCATTATTTATAATTCATGTAAATGTAGAAAAAGCAGTATATTACTGAGGGTATATCAGTAACAAAGTTCTATTTAAATTCAGTTGAACACTTCAGACCTGTCAGCTGTGATGAAATTTCATGTTGAACTATTCAAAAAGCAAATTTGAACTCTACTGAAAATTTACCTTGCTCGTCTTCTGATGATGAATCACAATATAATTAGTCTGTTGGTTTAAATGCAAATTCGGAATAAAAATTACTTTTGGTAACGAAGCAAAGTGAATTTTCACAAAGATTAAAATTTGTTTTTTCTGAAGATTGTTCTTTTCATAGAAAATACATGACTGATATTTTTGTAAATGGAGTAGAATGTCAATATGTCTTTTTTTAAATAGTAGATATGTCATGATAGTACATTATCAATTTGTTGTACAGCATCTACATAGGGTGTGTACATTGTGTTAGTTAAAGGAAGGAAGAATTTTGCGTGTTTTTTCCGCGGTAGAAATGTGTCCTAAAAAATGCCAGTTATCACTCGAAAATAGGCCCATATCTCCGAAATTACTTGAGACCACCAAGAATTTTATTTGGATTTTTTGTTCAGGAGGCCAAACTAGGTAGGTTCTAGAAAACATTTTGTTGATAGGTAGGTAGTGGCTATTAGTTACCCGTTTTAAAAACATCAAAACAATAAATTTGTAACAGTGGGCACTGTTATATGTTTTCAGCGAACCCTGTATTATAAATCGGTCTTTTAAAATTTAAGGAATCATATGTGCGTGTTTGGATTCAGTGTGAGTGTGAGATAAGAATTCATACCTACGCTCGAACCGGGGAAAAATTGTTTTTACATATAGAAAGGTCGCTCTGGGTTGATTAATTTAATGGCTTATGATAGGGTAGTCTGAGACGTCGTGCCTAGAAACAAAATGTTAAGATTTCATAAAGGGCATTCGGTGTTGTGAAGTGCAAGTGATCGCTTTGGTTTTGGAGAACCACCCACCCGTGAGGGTGTAGGCAAATATGCCACTCTCAAGAATGGCACTAAAACAGGTATGCATTTTTCGTAGGCCGACATGTGTGTTTGTTAACTGCGTATAATTTTCTCAAGACAAATAATAAGAGTAATAATAGTTCCGTTAAAAGCTGGGGCGTGATTGGTCTATTTTAAGACAATGCTAGTTTGAATAGAAATTATGTTGGGTGTTTACTGTATTGCTGAGTTATTCAATATAAACTTGAGGCATTTAAATAAGTTCCAGGTAAATAATAATAATTATAACTTAAAACTGGGTGTTTGTCATTTTAAACTGAGGGTAGCTTCATTATAATTCTGAGGGAGTTATGAGGGCGAATACGACAGAATAATAATAATAATAGTTTAAATTTGGCCATAATTTTTGTTGTAATTATAATAGTAGTGAGTTAATTTGAAAAGTATAGCTGTTGATTTATTATCGGGAATGTTGTTGAAAGGGTTGTTGGCTTTTTAGAAAAATGCATGTTTAACTGTAGAGCGATCTTTCATGTTTTGAGAGGGTGACCATTTTATTCAAATATATGTTTTATTTTTCTTGCGCTTATTTGCATATACGGAGTGTATGAATTCTTACAGTTGGTTTATTTTACAAATTATACATTTTTATTTTTATATTTTACACATTTTCTTTTATATTTTCGTTACTATTTTCCACCATTTTTTTGGTTTGGTGAATAAAGCTGGTTGGTGGAACTTTGCTTCTTAATATTACTTACCCCTTCAACCCCTCATACAAAGTCCACGCATTTGAGAAGCCGTGGCCGAACCTACAAATCTACATCTTTGCCTCCGAGGACGATGATGAACTTACGAAAAACAGTAGAGCTGTGAATTGTAAGGTTGAGCATTCTAGCTTTTGGGGAGGCTATCCCCTTAGCCTAAATCCGGGTGATCCAGAGCGGATTCAAAGCTATACTCTGGGTCTGGTGGCAGCAAAAGTATTTAACATCTATACTTTAATTTAATTTTAATAAAAAAATACTTCCTAGGGTGGGCGACTGAGGAGTGGTTGTTTGCTTTGGTCAGTTTGAAACTGAATCAAAGATATCGTCGCCTAACCCCCTTAGCGATTTATTACAAATTTATGAAAAATGTTTAGTGAATTTATTTATGTCAAGTTGATAACTTTGAACTTTGTATATTTGAGCAGCCAACTTTTCGAGGCATTTAATTTCAACATGAATAGGAAATTATTCACCCACTTGTTTTTCCAGAAACTAACTTGATAAGAATTATATTCACTAAACATTTTGTTGGTTATGTGATCATAAAAGAAGGATGAGTTTTTTTCCTAAAAAGTACCGTTTTCAATGAAGGAAAGGTGTGAAACATGTCAATCAGGGTATGTACATTGTGTTAGATTAAAGAGAGAATAAATTTGAGTGTTTTTCATCACTCAAAAATAAGCACATATCTCTGAAATTACTTGAGACCGTCAAAAGTTTCATTTGAATTTTTTGTTCAGGAGGCCAAACTACGTGTTTCAAAATTTTGTTGATAGCTTATAGCTTGTGGCTATTACTTAACGGAATTTTACCATTTCTTTTTGATTTATGGCTCTTCTGAATATGTAAAATTGACTATTTTCGAAAACTAATTTTTTGATTAAAGGTCACAGAAAATGCCTTCTAAACGCTAATCTACCTAATTCCACAAATACTAACAACAAAAACAACCGTTTTGCACAAAACATTTTTCTTTTTATAACCATAATATTTCTTTTTTTTAAGTAGGTATCATTCATTTTGCTATAAGTTGGTCACTCTATATAAATTCAAATTTGAACAAGCAACTTTTCCTTCATTCATAATACCTATAATGAATTGTTTACTCTCATTTTGTATTATATTTATTACAGAAATTTCATGAATTTTTCAATTTCATCAACAACAGATTAGCACTTATTAATTTTTTAAAAAGGAGTAGGTAGCGGGCGAAGCGAGCATGTTTTCATTTATGTTATCAGTCAGGTTGAATGACCGATTGTATTGTAAAAGGATTGAATTCAACTTGGATAGCAAGGTTAGTTTGGTTAGGTAATGTAGCCGAACCACCCGATGGCCTTACCTAATTTACTCAAAAACGCTACTCAATGTACCTGTCTGTGATAGTTTAGTCGCCAACTTCTTCCTCAGGGATCCGCATATGCAGCTCAGGATCAGCCCGTCGTCTGTTAGCAGTAATAAACCCCCTTAAGGACCCCATGATTTCCCACGTTGTTTAGATGGGTAATTTCAGTTCTTTAGGATACAAAGTTGTGGCCAGCAAAGGAGAAATAAAACTAGTGGATCTTGTTTCTATGTGTTTGAAGTTAGCAACGAATTTGCCAGCAACGATTTCATGAAAAACGTTGCCAGCAACCTCCGATCAAATAACATAACCTAGATGAGTAACTCGCCGCACACGCATTAAGATACGTGTATAAGGGACATCTTCCCCCCAAAGGCAGTGTCGTGCGTTGTTAACAGAAATATTGAGGTTGAATAAAATAGAAATAATGGAAACCCAATATGGAATGGAAACCTGAAATTATGATGAATTAATCTCCACAGGATTTAGAGAACAGCCGATGCTCTAATTGAAATGTTTTTTTCATAATTCATTCAATTTTCTCTTTTCCAATTTGGTTTCCCTTTCTCTATAGTTACGACACTGGTATCTTCAAATGATTGTTCTGTCAAATATCAAATGATTGTTCTGTCAAATATCAAATGCAGCGTTGTCGTACTGACAAGACTATATCGACAACGAAGAATCTCCATTCGGCGATGGAAATACTATATTTTTTACATGCTCTCAACAAGCTGCAATGAACGTTACAATTGCCTTCTTATTGTCATAATATATTTCATCCAAGACAGTATTTTTGGGTTTTCGCTGCCATGAATATACCGACAGATATCAAAATCTAGCTGACGTGCTTATTGTATCCTTAAAAAATTGCGACATGGCAATAATGTCATGATTTGAGGGATAACATTATGAAAAGATGTTACCTTCAGTTCTATTTGAGTATTACTCATCTAGGTTGTGTTACTTGATCGGAGCCAGCAACGAATTGGTAGGGCGGATTTTATGCAATTAAAATTTGACTTATAATCAAAATTAAATTTTTCGTCGTTGATTGGTGGGAGGTGTATAATAATGATGATATTGGCGTGGAAATAGAAAACAAAATATCGAATCGTGTTAAAAAACAATTAAATATTCGGAACAATCCACTGGTTGCGCGAAGTTTACCAGGGAACGAAAAAACACCTTCCCATAGAAATATTCAGAGATTTTTTAAAGTGCATTGTGTGAGATTTTGAACTTTGACACAAATCTGAAAACAAATGAATAAATGTTAATTTTGCTTTGAGTAGAAAACTTGAGGGAGGCCCTTGGAAATCTTACACATCAGGAAAAGATATTGTGATCTTTTGGAAATTGATAAGGGAACATTTCAAATTTGGACGGTACGGGAAAGATATAAGAATAGCGGACTTTTGAGATACGCAAAGAATCGTGAGTTACCTAGTGAATGAAAAAGTGGTCAACTCAAAAGTCGGTACGGAGGCAAACAATTGAAAAAATCCGCGAAAATAGGTGATTTTTTCGTTTATTTCATTATAAATCGAGAACAAAGAAAAAAGCCCGTTGGAAATTTCCACAGAATGTGTTGATTAGCATGATCCTTTGAAAAATGGAAAGTGAGTACTTCAAATTCCGGGACAAAAGCAGAAAATTATGAAAAACCACCAAATTAAATGATTTTTTTTTGTTTATTTCATTATAAATCGATAACAAGGCAAAAAGCAGGCTGGAAATTTTTACAGGATGTATTTATTGGCATAATCTTTAAAAAATGGAAAGTAATACTTCAAATTCCGGGACGAAAGCAGAAAATGATAAAAAACCACCAAATTAGATGTATTTTTTGTCTATTTCATTATAAATCGAGAACAAAGAAAAAAACTGTCTGGAAATTTTCACAGGAAGTGTTGATTACCATTATTTTTCGAAAAATTAAAAGTGGATCCTTCAAATTCCGGGACAAGAGCAGAAAATGATAAAAAACCGCCAAATTAGATGATTTTTTTTTTTTTCATTTCAAGAACAAGGAAAAAGTCATGTTGGAAATTTTCACAGGATGTGTTAATTAGCATAATCTTTTGAAAAATGGAAAGTAGATACTTCAAATTCCGGGATGGAAGTAGAAAATGATAAAAAACCGTCAATTTAGATGTTTTTTTTTTTGTTTATTTCATTATAAATCGAGAACAAGGATAAAAGCCAGCTGAAAATTTTCACAGGATGTGTTGATTAGCATAATTTTTCGAAGAATTGAAAGTGGATACTTTAAATCAAATCAAAAATCATCTAATTACTAGAACTAGAAACTACTAATTTCATCTAGTTTAGTCTTCCTCTTGAAGATGGTCACTTGGTGACCGAAACACGTGTCGAGGTGTTGAAAATAGTGGTTTGGTATTGGGATAAAACTCCAGTATATTCATTACTACACCAAAGGTTCCAAACAGTACAGTGCAAGTAGATAATAATAATAATAATAATTCTTTATTAACCATTTTTGGTACGGTTGTACATATGGTAAGTCATAAACATAAATATGTGTTAAGCTAAAACAGAATCACCTGAATAAATAAAACCATCGATATCACATAATACACGTATGTGCATACGGTAAGTCATATATAAAACAAAAATATAAATATACAACGATTATAATATGTGAAATTAAAAATACAAGTTACCACAAAAACAGAATAGACAACCTAACACAAGAAACATATTAAAATAACATTTTGTTTTGTTAAGAATATTCTTTTTCTGTCAAATCAAGACCATATTTATCACAAAGTGAAAAAACAGCAGTATAACACCGGAGACAAATTTAAAGCTAAACAAATAACAATGGATGATTCAAATATTCTTGATGAGAATAATAACATTTTTCAATGAGCAGGCATTTTATTTTGTTAGAAAATATTCTGTCACCATCATAATTCTTAATAACCGCTGGCAGTTTGTTGTAGAAACTTAATGCATTGTAGAGAGGAGAATCTTCGAATTTTGTAGTTTTGTGGATTAGTAGTCTCAAGTAACTACTGACAAACCGTTGGAGGAACCCAAAACTGAAGACGAATGCGAAGTACTAGATAAATTCGGAATTTGAAATTCAAATAATAAAAATGGAAGGAAGAGGAGTTGGGAATACTCAACCAGACGCAAGGAATGGTATGCTAGCAACAAATGTCGATTTGATGGATACATTCATGAACATGATGGTGATGATGGAACAAAATCGTTTAGCCAGTGAGGATAAATTCTTCAAGTTGCTGGAGAAGCAGAGTGTTCAACCCGTTCAAGCACCTGCCCAATTTTATATTATGCTAGATTTCAGGCATAGTATCGATGATTTTAATGGGGAGTGCATGGGAAAAGCAGCAATGGACTGGTTAAAGAGCATCAAAACTTCGGCAGTACTCCATAAATGGCCAGCGGTTTGTCAGTAGGATTGGCCTCAGATTCGTGAAGAATTGAACTTTTTTACTCAGATTTACTTTTAATTATTAAAATTAATACAAAATATAACAATTGCAAGATTTTCCCCAAAAACACCTCTGTCACTCTGACAAAAATCATCCTTTCCTCCTATAGAGGGTAATATTCAAAACTTATAAGAAAATATAATAGAAAAATAAAATATTAAATATTTCGACGTATTCGCTACGAGTAATGTCTCATTTTAATTCCTATTTTATGACAATTTTTCTCTCTAAAGTTGAAAGTCTGGTTCTGTAATAATTTTGTCAATACTGGGGTAGTGCCATTTAAGTTTTTCAAATAAATTTGAATAAATCAAAATAAGGGTTCTGCGGAATTTCATCGAAGATAAAACAAGAGCAACTCGCGTTAAAAGGTAAGGGCCTCCTCTAACTAAGACTTCTGAGGGTGCAACCGGTTGACGGAAGGAACAAATTTTGGAAAAATTAGCCAAACCTTTATTTCAGTCTTCTGATAAAGCATTATCAGATTTTCTCCATTTCATTTCCCAAGCCAAAAGTTATACATCAAGTTAGATCAAGAGGCGAAAAAAATACTGTACGGTCTGAGAAATCAGTTTCTGAAAAAAAATTGTTGCAATAATTTGCAGTAATTTGTATTTTTTTTTTGTTGCCGATTCGCAGACTATAATATTTTGTTTACGTGAAAGGAGCTAGTTGAATTCCTACAAAATTGTCTATCGACTACTTTTCGTGAGAAATGTAATTACCTGCACAAAGAAGAGCAACTGGAAGTATACTGAATTATCAGCAGAAATGAAACAAAAACGGCAAATGGAATGCGTCCTCCAGAAATCCCCATACCTTTCAGGATGAAAAACTATCGTGGTGAGTGATCAGGATTGAAATTTCCTGTGAGCCAGAACCATTCGCTATTTACAGGGGAAGTGGAAGACCACTATCAGTTTCTTCTGGAAGAAGTGGAACAGCAAAAAGAAGAAAAACTGAGCCCCAAGTAGTCGTCAAGAATTGAGCAACGCAGTTCAAATGCAACTTCAAGCAGAAGGAAAAGTAGATTATGCAGCTGTTATAATAATAATAATAATATATGTTTATTCATCATAAATGTACAATCAAGTATAGTTTTGATACTGTGTGAAATAAACAATGGCATCACTGAAGGAGCAATCGCAGTGGATTAATCCTTGTGCGTGATATAGCCTCTAAATTTAATAAAAATACTTAAGATTAAAATATAAATTTAAAATAAAATAGAGTATAAGTATAAAACATATGGGAAGAAGTGGTATCACATAAAAAAATGATATATCACAATTGGTAAAAGTGTCACTTTGAGGTAGGTTACACATAAAGTATTTGTAATAATAATCGGGGTTCAGAGTCTCATATACACATATATCACAGTCAAACGATTTTTATCCCATGTGAATATCACATAAGATTAAATATCACAATTGGTAAAAGGGTCACATCCAGGTAGGTTTGACATAAAGTGCGTGGCATAATCGGGGTTTAGGGTCACATACATATACATTACAATATTGTAAGTTTGATGAACACTTTTTTGTTACAATGACATTATTATAAGTTTGATGAACCATTTTTTTTGAGGGTTTAAATTAATTTTTGTAATATCTGTCTATCATAGTATTTAGGCCAATTTTTTAACTTTTATTTTAAAAATTTCGTTGCTTCGGCTGGTTTGTATTGTTTCAGGTAATAATTTCCAAATTTTTGGATCTAAAAAGCTGCAGTGCCTCTGACCCACTGTTTTAATACATTTCGGTACCACAACGCTGTGTTTCGCCTTCTTGTGTTATATGGATGATCTGGGTGCGTTATTTCAATTTTATTTTTGTAAATCCCTTGTAACATATTTTGGCAATAGAGTTGTCTAATATCAAAAATGCCGCATTCGTTATACAGATTGTCAGTAGAGTACGTCTTTCCTTTGCCAAGAATTATTTTGAGAATTTTCTTCTGCACAATATTGAGACTATTTAAATGTGTATCATTTACACCTCCCCATCCTATAATACCGTATACGAGTTGGGATTGAATTAGGCTATAATATATAGTTTTCAAGTGAGAAATATCAAGGAATTCTTTCAACAGTTTGAATCTTGATATGAATCCACGTAGTTTTCTTGTTAGATATGATATATGTAAGTTCCATTTCATGTGTCTGTCAATTTGTATACCAAAGTATTTTATGGAGCTGGCTTCTGGAATGGATATATTCTGATTTATATTTAATGGACCCATATTCGGCAAGTTGTTGCTATAGGAGGTAAAAGGTAAGTATTTAGTCTTTTCTGCATTCATAGTTAATTTATTGTATTGGAACCATTTGAAGATGTTGTTGAAGTCTTTTTCCGTCTTTTCTTTCAGCTGTTGACATGTGTTGTCACTGTAAATTATTATCGTGTCATCAGCAATACTTATAATATTATTATAGATAGTGAATAGTAGGGGACCTAAGACCGTTCCTTGAGACATTATTTTCTTCAGTCCACATATTGTGCTCTTGCTTCATGGTTCGGATTTTTTGTGAAAACTATAGTAAAAAGCGATGTGTAAAATACTTATTTTTCTATTTGTAAGTTCATTTTCATTCAAATTTCTGTTTTGTTAATCGCATATGAGAATTAAAACACGAAATACAAACCACATTTTTTGTACAACTGTGAAAGTCATATCCGGATGAAGTTGTTTGGACTTTTATTGTCTAATTGAGAAGAGAAATATCTGTATGGTTCCAAATCATGATATTTCGATTGTTGGGTATTCTACCTACCATCGTTTTCGAGTAATTCCCACGTAGCAGAAATTTAAGCGAATATCTGTCAACAAAAACTTCTCACGAACATGGAATTAAATCTGACATCTATTCAAATGCCTGTTCATTGACCATGAACCATCATAAGTGCAATTTCTCTTCTCATACAGTGCGGCTTTTAATAATCCCCTCCCTGATTACCTTTAAACAGTTTGACGTATAAACTTTAAAAAAAACTTTTGGAGGGTATGAAATAAAACAAAGTGTAATTGCTTCATAGATGGCGCAGGAAGGCACGTCAACTTAAAATTTAAAAAAATCATAGGGGTCAAGTGTCACGGAATTATAAAAAATGTAGATGGTTGAAAAGAGAATTGAATTATGTTTTCAACGATGTGACACATGACCCCCCCATGCCATTTAAAATTTTTTAGTTGATGTGCCCCCCTCCCGCGCCTTCTATTGAGCAACCACAATGTGTTTTATTTCAAAAAGTAGTATTGGTGATACCCTCCAAACGTTTTTTTAAGTTTGTACGTCAAACCGTTCAAAAGTTAACAGGGGGGGCGAACTATTAAAAGCCGCATTGTATATAGGCAATGGAAGTCCAAATTTCATTCTAACTGAAGCAGTGGCGTGTTTAGAATCTAGCTTTGGGGAGGGCCGAGGCAAAATAAAAAATATTGCCAAAGTTAGTCGTGATACTGATTCACCAATATAATTAAACGAAACAACACCAGAACCATTCTTTTTTATTTTGGACAAGCAATGAAAAAACATGGAACATAGCATGTTCACTTTTTTAGTTCAATTGTTTCAACCTGACCAGTCTTTGAGGCTCATTCGTCTGGCTTTACCTGTGGCGAACCTATTCAAATCAACTTCTTTGTGAATATTGAGTAAAGTTAGACCATTCAAACGCTCTTCAGCCATGGTTGACCTTAGGTGGGTTTTCAGACGCTTTATGGTTGAAAAGCTCCTTTCCGCTGTTGTCGTTGATACAGGTAGAGTCGCAAAGTTTTTCAGTGCATTTAATGTTCACACATTGTAGCATGAAACAATCATCATATATTATTGAATAATTAATTAATTAATTAATTAATGGGCCGCGGTGGTGTGCGGGTTGAGTCCTCGCCTCATAAGCCAGAGAGCGTGAGTTCGAATCTCAGCATTGCCACCGGTCTCGTGCATGGCATCACAAGTATTAAAAGGTAAGGGCTACGTCTTCCCCTAGCTCGCACAAGTCTCTGACTTTTGAGGGTTGCACGTAGGGTTACAACCGGTTGACGGATATAACAATTTTAACAATTTTAACAATTGGTATATTTCTATAAATATTAATTAAGACGGGATGGACCAAAATTTTCGTTTTTTATTCGAGTGTAGCTGCTTCTGGAGGGGGGGGCTCTTAAACACTCCACTGAACTGAAGCATTATCTGCAATCCCCCAACAAAAATTTATTTATATCGTCTAAAGTATGTTCTGAATGAATACTTTCTATTCATACATCTTGACAAGTTTTTTTTTGTTCCGATAAGTTACTGCTTTTAAACGACTGTTGGCTTGAAATAATTGTTTTCTTAATATTATAGAATTCTATGGCACCCCTGAGTAACTAGCTGAGTAACACTCGTAGATTGCTAAGTGCGGAGACCGCATCGGTTGCAAGTTGTCAGTACATGCAAGAATTTTATTCGAGATAGTTTGCTTCTGTTCAACGAAGTCCTCCAAATAACCTTCAGCAACAGCAGTTGACTTCCAGCCTCCAAGACGTTTTATTGCAGAGGATCGTCTAAAACTGTGACCTGTGTAACGTTCTGGGTTAGGTAGGCTTAAGTAGGTGTAACGTTGAATTGACATATTTTACTTTCCCTTACTTGTGTGGGAAAGCGATTTTTCCCGTACTAGTGCGGGAAAGTGACACTTTCAAAACTAAAATGCGTGCGGAACAGTGCATTGAAATTCATTTAATTTTTTCACTTAAATCCATGTTTCAATTTGCCTGCCTGAAACAAGTTAATTCATAATAACTAAATGATAATTATCTTTTCCAAACGACTTTGACATTTCGGAGACTGAATCCGTCTCTGTTATCAGAACTTGAGAAAATTGAATTAGATTTCGAGACAAAAATTAAATTTTGTTATAATGAATAATCGATCTCAACTAAAAATAAATTTTTCAAAAAGTAATGTTTCATGTTTTTTTGTGAATCATTTTGGCAATGAAAACTTTACGCATATTTAGAGATGCAAAAATGTCGAGGTGTACAAAAATAAATATTTGGATTATTTTATGCAACCAAAACATTAACATCATGAAATCATCAATATCAACCAAATGGACCACGCAAACTTCTTATGCAAAAAGTCTTTCGGTCAAATTGTCCAAATTTTCATTATGTTGTTGAAATTCTGTATTTCCCACAAAAGTTCATGTGATATATCTTCTGTAAAATTAACTGGCCCGTTTTCTTTATACGGGGTATTTCTATAATTTTTCTCATTATTAGTCTCGTGTATACTTAAGTCACACTATATTATTCACAATTTACGTTCTGACAAGTGGCCACATGGCTCATACAACTGGTGCACTGAATTGATCAAATCACTTATTCCAAAGAATATATAACAGATACACGTATACTTTCAATCTCCTCTGCATATATAACAAAAATACATATTTTTCGAATTCAGCCGATTTTATCGGAGATATCCAACACAGAAACTTTACTTTTCGTACGATCCGACTCATGGCGTTGATGATTCATTCTAAAATTATTTTCATTTTTCATAACTCTGAAAAAGTCATGATTTACCCTGTATAATGTTCAAAACGAAGCTTACAAAACATACTGGCCAAGTGTAATACTGCAGTGTGGATAAAAAACCCACTAATAATTTTGTGATATTATCACCAATAATGCTCAGTTGATAATGGCCCAAAAGTGACATTTTACAACTTCAACACTCTGTATCTCGTAAACTGTACATAGCATTTTTGTGTGCCCATGGTAACTTTTGTTTAGAACCTCGAGTTCAACAACATATTGAAAATTTGGACAATTTGACCGAAAGACTTTTTGCATAAGAGGTGTGCGTGGTTCTTAAAATAACTCGAATTAATCACTTGGAAATATCAGTCTTGGATAGTGAGTGTTACATCAATTGGTATAAATCGTATCGGTGGTTACTACTTAAATTATTCATTCACAATACAGATTGTCTTATTATACGGGATGTTCAACAGTAAAAGTGAAAAGGCTAGATGACTAAGATCATGTCTCATCAATATTCATATGGAGTACATTAAGAATACATACATCATTTCGATATTCATTTGGTGTTCATAAAAGATGAATGCAAACAAGTATTATACCCTAACTCAGAAAATATCCATAATATGCTGCTAGTGTGGCAAATGAAATAATGTAGAACCGCAGCGAGGTTGAGGAACTCTTCGACCGCTGGCATTTTAAAATACGCCAACGGTGGTGGAGTTACCACTCCTCACTACTCACTCCAATTTTTCTGTAATCGCTGATATCCTCCTATACAACGAGTATAACTTTAATTTGTCAATAAAATGTTGGATCGTCGCTAAAATATTGTAGAGGCCAAATAGAATCGTCCTGTTGAACTTGAAAAAGATGGTTTTCTGAGCTGAATCTTGTTTTCATGTTTCTTGGTCCCTGCTATATTTGATGGAACTCAGTAGCGATGTGCCGTGTTGTAATATATAGTGTGTTTTACATGAACTGAATATATCATCCTATTTTTTATTGCGTTGGGTGATTTTCATTGGTTATTTATATATTATACTGAAAGTCAGAAAATATATTTTTTACACCTTAGCCTTCATCATCTTCTAACATGAGCGAAATGAAACCCACATTGATGCATTTCTGAATATAACATGCAATATGATAACATAATATTTTCACAGGAGAGGGGTGAATTTGTAAAAAGATTTTTCTCAAGAGAAAAATCAATCCAAAAGTATCCATATATGCAGTTTCAGTACTTTAAATTACACATCTATTTGACGACATACGTAAACAGTTTTTTATAAGAAAAAACATACACGCCAATAAATAGTCCACATTGAAAACTAATTTTTTTCTTGAAGTTACGTTTTGCATTAAAACATTCCTTTCAGACAAGACATTCCACAGCTCCAGTCAAAAAATTGTTCAGAATAGTTTTTGTTCCAAGCAAATCTCGAAAATATCTGTGATGCGTGTCCCAGTTGAGGGAGACAAGGTTTTTCCTTTTTTTAACGTGTGGTCGTGTGATTCCAAGTATATTCAATAAGACACTGAAATATTTATCACTTAAATCTATTCGGCCACTACCTTGTTCTTCCAATCAATGAGTTTTGTTCTCAATTGAGAATTTTATCTTCTATTAGGAGTTCCTAGAAAAAAAAATTCTCAAGAGGTTCAAGTCCAACGAGTTTGCAGTTTTATTAAACCCAACAGATTTTCTGTAGGAGTCATTATTGGCCATGACGGTCGTATAGGAAAAGACTCCAGTCATTTGAAATTAAATAATTTGTATTAGTGTATTAGACACATTTTCAAGTTAACATACACGCCCATCATCTCGGAAAATCCTGACTAACTCTGTCCCACATTCTAGACTGCAGAATTGAAAAATCACTCTTGAATGCACTCCCAGTGTTTCTTAACCTAGAAGGGACGTTTGATAACACATCATATGCGTCTGTCACTAAAGCCACTACAGGGAAAAAACCTGAACCAGTTGATACCTGCCATGCTGAGCTGTATGTTAATGCAAGCCTCCATTTTTGGGGAAACCATGGAGGTGGAAGCCACGAGAGGCTGCCCTCGGGGGGGGAGTACAATCCCTACCTTTATGGAACCTAGTGGTAGACAGCCTCCTTATAGACCTTATTCAGGAAGGAGTATATGCCCAGCGCTACGCTGACGGTATCATAATAGTAATAATGGGTCTGTGTGGATCTGATGCAATCAGCACTCACAGACGTACAAACGTGGTGCATGAGGGAGAACAGGTCAACCCTCAAAAAACCACGTTTGTCCCTTTCACCAGAAAAAGAATTCTGTTTAATGCTTTTGAAAGCATTAAACATGTATAATTCAACGTTCGTAGGAGGCAGTAGTTGGTTTCTCTTGAATATTCGCCGACGACAATACCTATTGTAGAGGTTCTTGTGCGGAAGATTCGGATTACGCAATCCACCATTTTTCAAAATTAGTTCAATGGTCTTTCGTCAAGTAGTGTGGCCCCTCTTCATGAAAATAGATTAGATTCTCTGCTGAATTTATTCTATATCCTATGACTTTGTATGTGTTACCTCACCAAAATATAATGTTTGCAAGATAAATCAGCTCTTCAAAAATTAAGGATTACTGAAAAAAGTTTACGACACGTTTGATATGCAACATTTTATTTCACACTTCTTAAGACTTGAATTCCTATTATATACCTAAATTTATCAAATTTTTCTATTCTGGTTCATGAGTTGTAATAAGAGGTTGCTACTTGGACGCACCAATCCTACTGAGACACTGAGACATATTTGATAGTGACTCCTGAACTAAGTGTTTTCGGGGGTTACCCCTCCGCCATCACGAGATTAAACTTTAGTGGGGAGGGAACACAAGGAGAGTTCGTCTCAGTTCTTGATTCGAACATTCTGTGTAATATAGGTAACTGAAACTGTATATATGGATGAAGAATTTAGAAATTATCTGAACGTTAGGATATCTGCATTTTTACTCCATTCCATAGATCAAGGTGATGAACCCTTTCAGGTGTAGTACATATTTTCGAGTGCAATACACCGATTGTCTTCAATTGTCTAATGCACTGAACATTTCCAAAGTATCCCAAATCAAATTCAGATTGCGTATTCCTCGCGCATTGATTAACTTGAATAAAATCTTTGCAAACGAAGCAAATTTCCTTGTTTTTCTGATCTCTTCGTTTTGTCGCACTTTCGTCCTGAAACAAAGAAAAAATTATTATTTTAAATGTATAGAACATAATTTCATTTCATACTAAGGACCAAAATGAGTACAAATTTGTAAATTCGTATGTCATGAAATTAAAGTTCGCAAATAGAATATTTTATAAAAAAATAAAACATGTGAACTTGAGATGTGGTGTAGTGTCAATTTTACCTTCATGATGTATTGACTATGCTACTTTAAGATTGTTGCTCTCAACTACTTCCTCAAGTTCTTTCAATAAACACCACATATTGGTGAGATTGTTCCTGCTGCTGTGATAATTGATTGTCACTTCGAGGAATGTTGTATAATCAAAGAATTCAATGAGAGTGTTGCAGATTGCGGGAAAGTTTCGAGACTTTCGACTATTCATAGAGAGAAAACTATTCGTTTTTCCCGTGTTCAATTTCATAGATATTATCTGCTCTTCAGATGATTCAAAGCTAGCTGAAAAATCTCGAAAAATGAGCATCAAGTGCATCAGAGGAATATATGCCATAATTTTATAATATCGAAAACAACAAAATTGTGAATTATGTAACAAGTGTTATAAATTTCCTTTGATTAACACGTAGGTAATTTAGAAATCAAACTAGCCATGGAGATATATTTAAAGAATAAAAGTGCTATGGTAATGTGTTTTTAAAAATGAGCTTTAAACACAGTTTTTAAACATGCGGTTACATATACATACGCTAAGAATACGGAAGATTAATGAGAAAAAACGTTATAGTTCATTAAAATATTCAAACACACATCCTCACACATTATCCACTGAATGAGTTCGACAAGTTCATGAAAAACAAGTTATTTTTTTGTTCATAATGAACATGTAATGATTTTCCATGTTGTAGGTAGGTATTCATTAACGAACTAATTTTAATTCAACATTTTTCCACTCCGACAATAGAAAAAGTCATAGTTATTACACTGGTATCTAACAAACTTATTTCTGAGTTGTAATTAATTGAAACCAATACAACACTGCGGTAAGTCACGTTACCAGAGATTGCGGTAGATTTCAATACCAATGTCGTTGACATTGATAATATTGGATTCAACTGAAATATGAACGTACATTTACATTGTTTTCGAAGTAAGTTCAAGGTGGTGGTTAAACTGATAGATACGCATAATGTGACATGTATACGGGTTATAGGAGATGCAAATTCAATGCACTGCAAACATTAAATGGAATATTTTGTTATTGTGCATGTCTATCTAATAATAATTATGTATATTTATCTGAGAGTCTGTCTATTACCTCTTCACGGTGTTATCACTCAATTGATTAGGATGAACTTTCGCTTCAGAGTTCATTGCGTGAGACAACTCTTTCCCAAAACTGACAACCTCTGATAATCCAAAAATTACTCAATTTCCGACCTTCTTTTGCTTGGATTTCACTAGACATTGCAGGATTTTTTTGTCATGTGGTCCTGAACAAAGACTATTGCATTCGTGCTCAAAATAAGTAACTGTTACTTAAAAATATTTTAATCTCAAACTTTTCAAAAAAATTATACGAGGTGCTCAGAAATTGGCGTCAAAATCGACTATCCCGAAATTTGTGTTAATGATTTTTTTCAACAGCAACTCAATTTTTTTCTCTACGGTCGTGGATTCTACGCTAAAAATTAGAGGGACTTTATGCTTACAACCCAAAAACTAAATTGAACTGATTTTGTAGCAACTTGAAAAAACTAAAATTTCCGTGTGGTTATTAGAGAAATCTGAATTATCAGAAGGTTTTTTTGAAAGAATCGACAAGAAATAAATGCTGAAGTGTCAACAAACAATACTTGCTAATAATTTAACGTTAAAGCATAATTTAGTATATCGAGAGCGTTTATGATATCCTTTCAGGATTTAGTCAGGAAGAATACCTACTTCAATTTATCAATAATTTAAGTGGACAAGGTTATTAAAAGAGCCTGTGAAACCTTTCGTTCGTATAGACCAACACCCACTTATGACACTCTGACGCGGCTCATTCACTATTGCAAAACAACCGGGAAGTTTGTGATAAAGCAAGTAAAATTTAGACCTGTCGTAGATAATGGGGAGAATGGAGTTATAGTCTTAGCGTATCCAGGAAATTCCTTTGTAGATGCAGGAATAGATGTGAAAACACCTGTGCTGAGTATTCAGTTTTCTAAAAAAACATAAGTATCATCCGTATTCGTTCTCATTAGTTCAGAATTTGAGAGCAGGTGACGATCAAACAAGAAACTATTTGTGCGAATTCATAAAAGGTAATCGGAAACTTTCAACAAAAATTGATTAGGCAAAATGTATAAAAATTGAATGTTCAACCGCCATAACTCACGTTACTGGAGTGATACATATTTCGATAGACCCAGTTTCAGGTTAATGGAGCTTCAATATTTTTGCTGCAATAGATAATGACGGTAAGTTTGTGGTGCATTTTAATGATGATGCATCTGTCAAAATAAAAAAAAAACTGAAAATTAGAGACTTTTAGACATATCAGGTTCAGAATGCAGATATATTTGAATACATTATACATTCTAAAACTGCAATAAAAACCAGGATGGCTCTATGTAAAAAAATCAAGAAGAAGTGAACCCCAACTTCTGTTATAACCGAGTCGTAGACAACTGAAGATATTTAAACTCAAAAGAGCTTGTCGGAAAACTCCCGTATAAAAATTTTCTGAAAAATACTATACAGGGTGTTCCAAATTAAGTCGGCACCATTGCCAACTTCGTTTTTATTGATGCTACGAATTCGGTTAAATGGGCAAACAGTCGCGTTTTCAGAATATTTCATAAAATGATATTTCCTTCAATGGAATATTTTTTAATGCATTGTGATTCGTAATAACATTCTCAACAATAAAGCTCATATCACCTTTCGTCCTAAAGTGGAAAATGAGCGACTCATGTGGAAATATTTAGTTCTTTCACTAGTACAAAAAATTTCTTTGTTTTGGCGAATAAAACCGCATGATTATCCAAACACCCAATTTTGGTACTTAAACGAATGACAATATTTTGTTACTAATAGCAAAATGAGACAATAAAAAGAAAAAATTGCGCTGGGATGTGAACTCGTGAAACTCGTGATCATCATGTCGCACCACTCAATTGACACCACTGAGCTATTTCGTATTGATGTATAAAATGATAATTTCCATCTAAAAGCCATTCTGCTAGCCACATTTATTTTGTGAATCAAAATATGTCTGCTGTAATGATAACTATGAAGCCGTTTTTGTACAGAACAGAAAATACTGGAGGGTCACATGAAAGTGGTTGAAAAAAATGTGTTTGCTTCGATAAAACATAATTATTATGAGCAATCAAGTTGCCTCGAAACTTTGTTGAAATACTATTTGTCAAATATTCTTATGTATATCATGACAATGTCATAAATTATTGTAACTGTGAGCTACTGTTCGAATATTTTTCGAAATGTCGTTTTCCCATCAAAAAAATGTGATATGTTAGAATCCTACTTAGTTTGACAGAAAAATAGCGTAAGAGCACTCCAACACTACATCAATTCGTTCCCCGATCGTGAATAACCTAATCGGCGTTTTTTTGCTGTGCTTCATCGTCGATTCAGGAACAATGAAAAAGCTTTTGAGAAGAGGAGAACTAAAAAACGTTTTGTAATATCTAAAGATACAGAAACTGACGTTTTATCCTACTTTGAGGTATATCCAAATAATTCAGAGATTTATCTAGAGAAATAGCTGTTTCACTGCCTGGTATTCAACGAATTCTGAAGAAACATAAGATTTCTCCTTATAAGTTAAGACCAGTGCAAACACTAGAATCTGGTGATCCTGAGAGACGATTGGGGTTTTGTCGGTGGTTTATAAATAAATGCAGACAAGATCCAAACTTCTATAGAAATATTATATGGAGCGATGAGGCAAATTTTTCAAATCGTGGGATGTATAATAGAAAGAATTTTCATTATTGAAGTAGACATAATCCATTTCTAGTCCATCCCCACAATCCACAAAGACAATTTAGTATTAATGTTTGGTGTGATACCATGGTTCTTTGAACGGACCCCGTTACATTAATTCATTAACAAGAGTGTTGGAAGAGTTTTTCGATGATCTTGATCTGGAGGCTTGTCAGATGATCTATTTTCAGCAGGATGGAAAACTAGCACATAATGTCAGTGCCGTAAAAAGAATGCTGCGAGGCTGTTTTGAAAACAGATGGATTGCTACAAATGGTCCTGTTAAGTGGCCCCCTCGTTCACCAGACATGACACCTCTAGATTTTTATTTTTGGGGATTTCTGAAAAATTAGGCGTACAAAATGAAACATAATAATGTAGATGAACTGAAAAATTATATTGAAACTATAATTAATGGAATTGATGGCCGAACTGTGTTGAATGGCACACGTAGTGTCAATAGAAAGGCCCAAATATATGTTTAACAAGAAGGTGGAGTTTTTGAACATTTACTCGATATTTTATAGCGCTTTATCAAATCCGTTTGTTATACATGTTTCCTATTGTTAAAACGGTCTTATTTTCATCTTTACGGAAAAAAGTCATATGAGATTTGTTGTTGAGAATGTTATTACGAATCGAAATGTATGAAAAAATATAGGGTCTCATGAAAGAGGGGAGACACCACTTGACGGAAGACCATAAAACTAATAATGAAATATGGTGGATTACGTAATCCAATCTTCCGCAATAAAACCTATACAATAGGTAAAGTCGTCGGCAAGTATTCAACAAAAAACAACTACTGCCCCCTACGACCATTGAATTATATTTGTTTAATACTTGGCAAAGTTTTCTACAAGAACCACTTTCAAATATCAAAGTTGAAATTATTTTTCGATTTAATTGGGGGAACACCTCCGTACCGGTTTCATGGTCATTGCCAATCATCAGCGAAGGCTAGTTCGACCCAATTGAATCGAAAAATCCTTCATCCTAATTGGAAATCCCTGAGACAAACACTGAGGTATGAATTCAGCGCCATCTCTGGGTTCCAGTTTAAAATGCACTCCGACTACGTGTCGACTTCAACATGAAGCCAGAAACATCATGAAAGAGGGGCGACACCACTTGACGGAAGACCATAAAACTAATAATGAAATATGGTGGATTACGTAATCCAATCTTCCGCAATAAAACCTATACAATAGGTAAAGTTGTCGGCAAGTATTTAACAAAAAACAACTACTGCCCCCCTACGACCATTGAATTATATTTGTTTAATACTTGGCAAAGTTTTCTACAAGAACCACTTTGCAATGCATTTCAAATATCAAAGATGAAATTAATTTTCGATTTAATTGGGGGAACACCTCCGTACCGGTTTCATGGTCATTGCCAATCATCAGCGAAGGCTAGTTCGACCCAATTGAATCGAAAAATCCTTTCATCCTAATTGGAAATCCCTGAGACAAACACTGAGGTATGAATTCAGCGCCATCTCTGGGTTCCAGTTTAAAATGCACTCCGACTACGTGTCGACTTCAACATGAAGCCAGAAACATCATGAAAGAGGGGCGACACCACTTGACGGAAGACCATAAAACTAATAATGACATATGGTGGATTACGTAATCCAATCTTCCGCAATAAAACCTATACAATAGGTAAAACTTTACCACAATTTCAAAACTTCTATCAATATTCTGACTACACAACTGCATTCAGGAAGTCTCGAAATATCACTGTTCTCAATTTCATTAAAATCTGTTCATAAATGTAACAATATGAAATAATAAAATTTGCAAATTATGTTGTTGATTCAATTTGTATTTATTTTATAGTATTTTATTTTATTACGATTTTTTTCATTTATGAACAGATTTTGATGAAATATCAGTGATATTTTAAGACTCCCTAAATCCAGTGGTTTTGTCAGAATTCTGAAAAAAGTTCTGAAATTGATGTATGTTTCATAAGGATGCTTCTATTTTAAATGTAACACTGTATATTTTTGCACATGGTACTTTTCGTTGGCACAATGTATTATATTTTAGACAATACAGCTCATTTATTCATTTATCTCTTAACAAAAACTGTCATTCAGCTAACAACGATTCATTTTCATTAATTTTTTCATTCTTCAATCCTACGGATCCTTGAGTTGATACGCACTTGATCGGTTCATTTGAAATTTCGTGGAATTCCAGTGGTTTCTCTCTAATTGATCGTACTGTTCAGCCTCAGGCAGTGTAATGGTTAACTCTGGGAATAAGGTAAAAACTCCGATCAAATAACACAACCTAGATGAGTAACTCGCCGCACACGTCTTAAACTTTGTTTGATCTTCCCTCACCGGCAGTGTCGTGCGTTGTTTTCAGAAATATTGAAGTTCAATAAAATAGAAATGATGGAAACCCAATATGGAATACAAACCTTAAATTATGATGGAAGAATCTCCACAGGATTTTGAGAACAGCCGATGTTCTAATTGACATGTTTTTTCATAATTCATTTATTTTACTATTTTCCAATTCGGTTTCCCTTCTTCGATAGTTACGACACTGGTAGTTTACCTATGAAATGACATATTTTGATTTCTAGCATCAAATGGTCTTTTACACATTTCACAATGCTTCACCATTGCTGAATAATTTATAACAGATTAACTCAAAATTTGCCCTTTATTCACGAAAAAACACTATAATAAGCCAAATGCGAAAACAAACAGAAAATGTGTTGTTATTGTTCTGTCAAATATCAAATGCAGCGTTGCAGTACTGACCAGACTATATCACAACGAAGAATCTCCGTTCGGCGATGGAAATACTATCGTTTTTACATGCTTCCAAAGAGCTGTAAAGAACATTTCAATTGTTTTCTTATTGATATATAATTCATCCAAGACAGTATTTTTGGGTTTTCGTTGCCATGAATATACCCGACAGAAATCAAAATCTAGGTGAAGTGCGCTTATTGCATCCTTAATACTTTTCGAGTATTACTCATCTAGGTTGTGTTACTTGATCGGAGGGTAAAAACTTTCGTTTCCTCAATTTGCATTCGATTCGAACCTAATTTTTATCAGTTTTATTCCAGTGATCCCTTAAATTATATTATTACGAAGCAAACTTGTCCATACTCTGAGTTCACTGCCAGCTATCATAAGAGACAAAGTAAATATACCTATTTGACCATATAGTTATACCCCCCAGGGTACAACTCATCAGTCTTATTCATAATTTTGAGAAGGTAGACAGGAAATGTTTATATGCATTATGCGTCTCTACTGTTTGTTCGAAACTGAAAGTCAAATAGCACCTGTGGTGAATTTTTATGTCCAGGTAGGTCAGGTGCACACCTTTGTTACGTGGATAACCTTTTACGTGCCTCTTCAGATGGCATTTTTAACTGAATTTTTCAGTACATGAGTGGACGGAAATGTTCAGGGTTTCTACATATGGCAGTTATATGATCAAGTATGAGTTTTTTTTCTCCATGTATTTATAACATTTTTGACAATCCGCATCGTTGTGACGACCTCTTACAAAACTATTATGTAATGTAAGTTATTACTACGTGAGTGAGAAGTAAGTGATCATATGCTTGTTGCAAAATTATGTTAAAATTTACAACTAAGATCTAGTTTTTTAATCTTTATTAAATATTAATTATAGTTTGATTAACTTATTTGAGATTCTATTGACTCTTAGTATTGCATTTTATCGGATCACTTCATCTCTTCGTGCTGACATTCATTACATAGTAAATGTATTTGTTTATTCAATTGAAGT
The DNA here is from genome assembly GCA_958502065.1 of Chrysolina americana. Classification (NCBI taxonomy): domain Eukaryota; kingdom Metazoa; phylum Arthropoda; class Insecta; order Coleoptera; family Chrysomelidae; genus Chrysolina; species Chrysolina americana. The sequence goes on from OY293418.1 coordinate 21,981,670, forward strand.
TCTGGAACATTAAATTCCCCCATTAAACTCATCATCCTGCAGTCTAAACTTGAACTCCTTATCACAAATTTCCTGTGACAGAGGTATTCACAATAACAATGACTACGTGAAGTGGTCGTGGTGTTATAGCATTGGCTTCCACCCAGACGGCCCCAGTTCGATCCTCGGAATAGCCTGCCACTGAGCTAAAGTGGTTCGGAATCCTGCTTTTGAGGGATTTTTCTCCTAAAACCTGGGTGATTCATAGAAAAAATCACAAAAAAATCTTGAAAGCAAATAGCAGTAGGAAACGCAGATCAAACAGTTTTAACACTATCAGACTGTCTATAGAACACGACTTGGATTGAAAGAATCTGGTAATACCTGCTTCATGAACAGTATGATCTAATTAAACACAAGATGTTTGTCGGAGTATCTAAAAAAACAGTCTACACCAAGGATTCAAACAAGAATGCCTCAAATTTAAAGGGTGCTTCAGTCGAAGCTTTTGCGGAATTCATCAAGCTACTATGGTCGGAAGATTCGTCAGACACAGTGGTGAATATGGCATTTCATTTGAAACTCAGATCCAAAGATTTGCACCTGGTTTTCAACAAGCTGCTCAAGAATTCCTACGCGTTATTTACATGAATATGATATTAACAGAATGACGGAGACACCAAATCCATCCTTGCCAGGGATTCATGATAATTTCGGTGACAGTGAAAATGCTCAAAAGCCATGGTCTGGATTCCTGAGCATGCATGGATAATTTCAGTAATGAATAGATATCTTCGTTAGTCGACTGAATCTACCTCGAAATGTACGTTCTGTGATCATTGTTCATTCACCTTTGATCCATTTTGGGACAATTTCTTACCGAAACTACGAACAACAGGTCATCTGAATCTGACACAATGTTTCGATTTCTTCAGTAGGGACTAACTTTGGATGGTGACGTTAAACTAATTTTGTGCAAAGTCAGAAGAAAGAGCACAAAATCCCTTTCAATCCATAAACCTCCAAAAATTTTTTTCGACGAGAAGATTCTGTGAGAAAGTTAGATGTTGCTCTTGATTTTCTCTTGGGCGAGGTAAAGCTCCTTGTCACTGCAGTCTATATACATTATACGATCACAACGGGTTCCTACACAGCTAAGTGGAGACTCTCATAATCTGGCTAATGGTACGAGTACAGTCTACTTAAATCACTTACGTGATGTCTTTTACATAGAACTATATAAATTTTTGTTTTGTAGAAGATATGAGATTATTGGAAAAGTTAATGCTATATCCGTGAAACAATCTCATACAAAACATAGTATTATCTTGCCAAATATTCATGATCAAAAAATGCCTGGAAGTACATTTCCTTCAAATGTCGAGCAGGTAAACAACAATAAAATTGGCCAATATTCAGTCAAATCTGATGTTAATTTTTTCTGAGAAATACCAACATAATAAATAACATGGAAAGGTTAAATTCCGCTGAACTTGAATTTTGCAATGCACAATAATGGGAATGAAGACAGCGTAAATTATTGATTTTTCTTCGTACAATACTATTTTCATCTTCTATGTGAATTGGTTATAGTAACATAATGTCAAAAATCAAAATCTATGTTTTGAATTCAATTTTGCAACGAACAGGTATCATAACAAACCGAAAGTTACCAAAAATTGCTATCGCTCATTGGTCGAGTACAAATTGACGATTTTATATTCACTCCTATCGATAAAGTTCAAGGTCACAAAATTGATGGATTTATTGGATCGTGAAAATTCACAACAGATTACCAATATCGATATCTGAAATTTCTACATTCGCCAAATCTTTAATTCCCAACAGGTACGTCCAATCAATATTTTTGAAACGTAATTTTTTTATTTCTTTCGGACAGCTAATTCGAGTTTACCATTGCACTGGTTTGTTTAGAAAGGCATCGGAAGGCGATGAGGCCTCCAGGTAACCAATTCATGGCCGAGGTAAATGGCATCAAGTTCACAATCAATCCAGTGGCGTATCTGCATTTTACAGTTTGAACAAGTACAGTTTTTACTTTCTGATATAACTTCGACAACTCCATAAATATCATCAAATTGTGAAATGGGCAGGTGCAAAAGATAAGAAGTCTAGTAGTTTTTTTTGCAAAACAAATGTTGTTGAACTCGATGAGTGAGATATACAAATGGGAAACTGAAGTATCTTGATTGTCTGCATGGTTTAGACTTTTTCTCCATGGTCTACCGTATCGTGATTTCAGACTTGTGGCCAAAATTCACTCCAATCTATCCTTGTAAAGTTTTTCTACTGATATAGTAGCTAAAGTTTGTGCTCGTATACCAGATAACCATTATCCAAAATATATCAACAGTAAGATAAGATGTTTTTGTCCCCTACAGTCTGAGTAACCTTAGACCAGCTCCTTTTTGATACATGTGCCCTTTCAAAGATAATGGCCAGTGAAAATAATGTTGTTTGTGTGTTTCATGCTATTCTTCTTTCGTACGATTATCCAATGTATAGTTTTTAGTATTGTGGTACTTGCACGTATAAGGTGAATCCATTTGTTCAAATGGAATAGAAATATTTTGATTTCGATGTTATAAGGCACATTGAACCGTTGCTAAATCCCGACTAATTCATGCAGAAAATAGTCTGACAGCCAAGGATGGGGTGATATTGAGGAATTGGAAAAAAACTCGTAATGTTTCAACTGAGGGAAAAATAGCGAGAGGTACATCAACCATTGAAGTATCAATGAAAAACTGGAAATCACTTATTTTTTTCGTACTGAAAGCCTTCTCAACTGCAGTGCCGCCAGAGTCTTAGTAAAAAAATATTTCATATTGCACTCCAGCGAGTATGAGAGTTTATACGTGTGAAGTCTAACCGCAATAAGACTTCTTTTGAATGTCATTCAATGGCTGTTTTGGCACTGACCACTGTTTATGGAAACAGTAGGTATTATAACTGTCTGTAGCTAATAATTCATAATCAACTAACAGAATAAGGTTTGACTGTTGGCACGAAATAGACTGTGTTTTGGCATTGGACCTCGAGTTGTCTTTCTTCGGAAGTATTTTACTAATAGTAGTTATTGGATATCTATTTCAGCATTCTTGCCAGGCTTATATTTAAATGGTTCAATTATATATTTGGTTCTGCTCATGAGAACTTCTGGGAATAAAGGAGGTCGCTCCCAACAAATTAATTATTTGAAGTAAAACATGTTGATGTGAAAATGGATCTCTGTTGGACACCAGTGCTTATCGATATAGGGAGGGAAGGAATACAACAATGATCTGCTCATTCAGATTCTATTTTCAAATCGGTCGGTTTTAATTTGTAAGCGAATAAGGGAGACAAACGTACATAATTCGTGTCTATTGTTATGAAACAGTTATTCGAATTCAAATATGAATCGATTTGAAAATAGCACCCCTAACCGAAATACTGTTCTCACATCTATGAAGTAAGATGGGGCTGTTTGGTTCTTCAACCATCTTAGTCTAACAAGATCTATAATTTAAATTTGATGTAAATGAATAATTTTCTTTTATTTTTAGCAATTATCCTATCTCTTGCTTCCAAATTCATGATTCGACGTAGGGCAATACGGAACACGCTTCATTGAAAACACTGAATCAAAAAAATTTGTTATTCGTTAATCAATACACGTTGTCAGATATTGTCAAATATTGTATACATTTTATAGCTTGCTTGGTCCCTAAGAATTGGTTATAAAAGACCGTTAAATATCTGGATGTCACCAGATCTGTATTTCGAAGAGAATTGTTAAAAAAAATTGTTTGAAAATCAAAAAGAGTTACGATAGGGGTGTTTGGGCCAAACTGTATGTTTTTGAAGCCCTCAAAAAGAAATCCAAACACCCTTCATTCTAAAATTCATACAATTAAACTATGTCTCTACAATGAAATGTCAATAAAAAAACATAAATGGCGAAATGATTTACACAATGCCATACAGTCAAGCAACTTTAAAAGCTCTGACTGCTTGCAGACATTTCTTCAAACAACCAGATTACTGTCTCATTGAAGAAAAAGTCCAAAAATGGAATGGGGTTAAAAAAATTACATTGAGCAATATTCCAGATCAAACATGAGCTAACCCCCCCTCGAACTTTGACAACTCTCAGAACTTGTTATCAGAACCTGCTTTATGAGATATTAACTGAATAAGATAGGTAAAGTGGAGACCAGTTGTATCGAGTCATTATACAAATGGAATAGTCGATCACGTCAAAGGTATTTTTGTCCTCAAGTATCCAACAGAAAACAACTACTGTCCTTACGATCGTCCACTTTTATCTGTTAGATACGTGACAAAGTTTTCTACAATGACTAATTTCTTCAAAATTATATTTTGATTCAAATCGGGTCAAACCTACGTATTGGTTTCATGGTTATTGCCAATCATCAGCGAAGGCTAGGTAAACTAAATGAATCGAAAAATAATTTCGGCTTAAGTCAAATACTGATAAATACATGAGCCGGGGTGGTTGTAATGGCAGAGTGTTCTCTTCTCAACCATAAGGGCGTGGGTTCAAATTCCAGCACAGTCATCGGTCCCGTACATGGCATCACACTTTAAAAAGTAAGAGATTCTCGACTCATTTAGTTCGCACAAGTCTGTCGACGACTTCTGAGTGTTGCTCTTAAGGGTACAGCCGGTTTTGATGGAAAGAACACATTTTAAACACAACATTTTTGAAGAAATTTTCCTTTTTGATGTAAAATTTTCAAAATCGATAGATACATCCAAAATTAACAAAATCACCTGGAAGGGGCCATTTCAAGTGATATACACTACACGCCAGAAACGATGGAAACACCAACATTTCCAAAAAATTATTGTAGGCAATATATGACGAAAATATCTTCGAACTGATTTTTCTTTTTCAGGAAGAAAGTGAATTAGTAATAAATTGGTTGGTCTGACTGAAAATTCGAAAACATTTTAGACCTATTTTGCCTCCTACTATACTTTTTAGGAAATGTTTTTCGGAATGTTTTATGGTTTTGCTGGCGTGCAGTGAATGTTGCTTGAAATTACCTCTTCTAGGGCATTTTGTTAATTTTTGAAATCCACAGAATTGTTATACTTATATATTCTGTGGATTTCACAATTCTACTGCAATAATATTACAGAAATTACGGGGGTGTTTCCATGAGAATAGAGACACACTGTATATCCAGCTTCATCTCTAGGTTCTTTCTACAAAAGCGCTTAGGAAGCACACCGTTTTTTTGAATTTTTTCGGCATGAAACACGAAATTTCCACCTCTAAGACTTGAATTTCCGACTTTGAAGCCAGACTACAAGTTTGAAATGGAAATAAAAAAAAAGGAACATTGTGGACCTTAAATGCTTTTATATTTTGTTGATGAAATTAACATTACCGATAATGTTGAGAAAAATTGGATTGTGAATCGTTTCCTTCCTGATTTTTTTTATTTGCTTTATATATACCTCCAAGCAGCGTCAACTGTACCAATGGCCAAGGTCTGACCAGAATTTCAAATAGCTTTCATTACGTTTACGGTCATATGACATATTACTCGACGCTGAGTGAAAAGTCGTGAGTATATAATACTGTTTTTTTACCGCCTGTCTAATATAACTCAAAATACAAAGAATTTATTATTATGACAGATACACCTGTCACGCTGGATTTCAGTAACAATAGGATATTAGTTATATTAATTTACCACAACCTTATTACGTTATGAATAATTAGGTAAATGATAGATGAATGTTTATTATACTGCTCATTTTTCATCGACTTGTTGAGAACGTATGCTCAAAAGTATTGCTTCAGATCTGAAATACTTAATCCTACTGAATCAGAAAGTGCTCGGTTTTTGAAATGAATCAAATAACTTATCAAAAATTATCTAGACAAATTACTTGTGTTTTCCATAAATTTTGTTAAATTCTCATTAAACATTTTTTCACATACACATTTCAGAAATGTTCACTTTGATTTTCTTATTTTCTATTTTTTTTATGCGTTATTATAAAATTTAAAATGCATCTTGTGTTCAACATACCGATTTCGCAAACGAATTACATGCACAAATTTTTATGCTTTTATTAGTATTTTCGAACATTTTGAAAAGTGGTCAGGCAATCTGTTTATAAGAAATTGTTTATACATTGTTCAATGGCAAGGTTCTGTTAAGTTCAAGCGTCGCATGCAGCCGAATTTTTTTCATTGTTTGGCAAATGAATCGACAAAAATTAGTGAAAATCGAAAAATTTATACGAAAACTCCCACAACAACTTTGAAACCTGGGCCAAAAGAAAACGTATTGCGAATTTCACAGAAAAGGTATCACGCTATCAACCCCCATTTACATATTTGTGCCATCTCTGATAAATAAATATTTTTATTATTTTTTATGTTACATACCTAAAAGAGTATCATTAGTCATTACTAAATTCTAATAAATATTAAAATGTGTCAAATTAGAAACGCATTTTATACATTTCGGTCAATTCCTGAAAATTGTGGTAGAATTTGACTTCACTTAATGATTATTTTTTCTCCTTTTTTGTCGCATTGTGTGGAAAAATTGCGATTTTTCAAAATTATATCTACATTATAATCCTTGTCAAATGCACTGAAATGCGTGCGAAATCTTCAAGTAAAACACGCCGTTCTAGAAAGGATGTTAAAAAAAATTGTTCCATCAACCGGCTGTACCCTTATACGAGCACAACCCTCAGAAGTCTTCGAAAGATTTGTGCGAGCTAGGGAAGACGTAGCCTTCACCTTTTAACGTGTGCATGTTGCTAGGTAACAACGCCAATGTCAAATAAGCCTTCATGTCAAAAATATGTGACATCAGATGTCCTTGACCCACTTGCAAGTGCAATTTTAACAGCAATTTAATAATGTAAACATCTTGACCCCTTGGAATCAAGACTCTTCAAGTTAAGTCGAGAAATCAATTTGAGACTTACCTGAAAGTTCTCAAGGATAATTTATACACGACGTAACTTAAGGCGATTATTTTGACATAAATATAACCTCAAATTTGGATTTTTTTTGGCAATTATTCATACTGGGAACTTTCTTGGGCCAATTCCTTGTTACATTGGGGAAATTGATTTGAATTCAAATAGTGCGATGGAAATTGAAGAAGCAATATTATACTCATTAATCGACAGCACGAATTTGCTACTGTGCAAGTAACGTTTGATTTTTTTTTCTTTAAAAAGTATAAGTTGGTTATCTCTTAAACATTACGTAAAGAAAAATATAAGTCAATTTGGTTGCATAAATGGTGCCATGCAAGTACATAGTTTCAACATTTTAGTAAAAAATGTTAGCGAAAGTGGTGATACAAATTAAAGAAAAACCGGTGTTCATAAATCCGCCTTAAGTCTTAACATAACCCTAACCCCAAGAAGATGAAATTCGAATTTCGTATGAAAATATTCATTCACGCAATTTATGTCATAAGTTGGACAAATTTCAACTTTTATTACTATCATTCGTGTAAATTACGTACTGCGCATATTCAAAACTATGACAGCTGAAATTATGAAAATCATTCATAATTCAATATGTTCTAGTGAACGAAATACATTCAATATATTTCCATTATGTTCGGCGATTGAGAAATGATTAGCAAAAATTTCATTCATTTATTTATAACCCAAATAAATAGACCTCTTTATTTCAAGTATATTTTTATGTGAAATTGTGCATGAACAACTATGGCATATTTTTAGGGCAATCATACATTGATGGCCGTTTTTTCAATGTTCAGTTTACAGTCTCAGTTAGCTGGCTGACTGTTAATAGTCCTCGGGCCCAGTAATGGGAGCAAAGAAATTATTACACAACCTTTCAGACTTCGTATATCTGCTGCCAATGTCGACTACATACAATCAAGAATTTTTGCATATAGCGCGTGGTCCAACTTGGATTGAAGAACAGATTGACGAAGTCCCCGGTACACTGAAAAAAATGATTTGCTGCCAGTACTAAAATTCAGTAATCACAGCAAAAAAGTTTTGTACCTATACAGACAGCCAAACTTTCAGTGTCCAGAACGAATTAATTCACCAGCAGGAACTTAGTGTCCACAACTAATGTGTTTTGTAAGAACTACTGACCCTATGCCCTATGCTGTATCATTTCCGTTAAAACTAACGTCACCGTTATTCGCCATTTCCGTTATTTTGCTATTGCTTGGTTGGTGTTATGAACGACAAGGCTATGAGACTCTTGCCTAGGGATGTATTCCCAAAATTCAGCAATAAATTTCCTTCTTTCCTTCTTCTTTCTTTTCCTGAACACGATGTTCCTTGAACATTTCTCTATTGGAGTAATCAAAATTCATCGTATAGTTTTGTTTCGATTCTTCATACATTTTTTAATGCTCTCAGAGAGTTTATTGTTGTAATTTTCCACGGACTCAAATACCGAATCGCGGTATATATATGAAGGTTACCTGCATAATTTTTTCCGGTAAAAAACTAAGTGATACGGTCTGTTGGGCTGAGCTAACGACATTTGTTTCCTTCTAGACTAAGTCGTTGACTCGAAGCCTCAATTAAATCCGTTTCATTCAACGAAGCTTGAGTGAAATAAGAAAGTATAATCAAAATATACCAGGGAGGGCTTTCATAAGAGATGAAAACAAGAGTTTTCTTCTCGAGAAGACTTCTGTATACATCGTGGAATAAAAAGGTGATATTGTCAAAAATAATTCGAACATAGTATAAAGAATTATTTATTATTATTCAGTAAGTGCGTTATAAAATTGTTACGTCTTGAAGCACGACTTGTCCTTAATTACTTTTGATACGTTTTTAGAACAATCAACAAGAATTTTGAAGAAGGCCACTGATAGTTCGATCAGGGGTGCCCAGAGCTAGTGAAGGCAATGGGGTATGTTGGGAAGAAATTGAGTTCATATAAAAAAATGGTTCAAAAAATAATAATAATAATAATAATAGGTCACACCAGCGCACCCTCCGGTTGTATCGGAGCTACGGAGAGAAGGCTTGACTGGAATATTCCTTATGAAAAAAAAAGTAGGTCTTTATTTCAATTTGCCCGTATTTATTGTAAGTTTATATGTACTAATGCATTCAAAAAGGAACCCGAAGGGATTCATTGAATTATTTTCCCAAGAAAACAAAAGCTGGAGGCTTCTGACTGAGAATTTGTTTACCGGCATCGGGTTCGATGTAACAGTTATTGAACAAAAAAGCGACATCCTGATAGTAAGGATACCTCAAATCAATATATGAAGAACCCAATGAATATAATGAAAAAAAAATCAACCTCATCAGAGTATTTTGGAAGTAGTTCACCAATTCTGTACAGTTCGGTTACTTTTGCCAATGGTCTGATCAGAAAATTAACAAATAGAACTGGACAGCGTTGAGAATGCCTTCTTCTAGTTCTCTAGTAGATACTGTAGTTATTAGCTGATAACTGACTTTGAAGAATCAGATTGACACTCAACTAGGATAAATCGACAAGTGAATTTCAAAGAGAAACATTGTGATAGTAACTAATTTCACAAGAATTAGGTTTTTATAATAGTGATTCCTCGTTAACAGCCGCATAGTCAGTTATTTCATCTATTCTAGTCATGACTCATTCACATCGATATTTTTTTTATGAGAGTTTTCTCAAAAATCATAATATATAATTTACGTAACCATACTTCATCAGCAAATTAGTTCAGTTAGTAGTGTTTTCTGATTTTTAAATTATTATTGTAAAGTGATAAAATATTTCCGAGAGATGATATTGTATTTTTGCAAGCCAGGAAAAAAATATCCTCTCACCCTAGAAAGGACCCCTTCTAACAGTAGATGGACAAGAAGGAAAATGCAAGGTTCTAAGAAATTCGAAGAAAACAAAGATACGATGCGGGTCAAACTAGAAAGACCATGAAAGTATGGTTCGAAGAGCTGTACTGAAATTTCCTTGATATTTTCTATCCACTATTATCATTGCTGAGTGATTTCACACAAAAACATCCTGTACACTATTATTGTCCTCTAAATTTCAGCTGTGTTTTCTATCACTTGATTATTTTGTATTTTGAAATCATCTCTCATTCGAGTCTGCGTTGGAAACAGATTTCTTGTTGATTTCATCTGACAGAACTTGGTTGTCAATATTTGGAATGAATGAATCTAAAATGATTTAATAGTTTTGTCGATGATCATCAGATTGGTGTTTGGTCACTTTTTAGGTAAGTGATCGAAGAACTCATGAATCTGTACAATTTAGTCTTAAATTTGTTTCTTACATCTGTAAAACTTTTTAGTTCACCTCAGACCAAGATATTGTTAAATATATACTGTTCTTTGGAGTTCAAGACTTTGGCTAACCCACATATAATCCGTTTCTTCACAGAGCACATTGCTCATACATTTTCATAAATATGTTTTGTGTCACTGATTTAATGGCAGAATTAAAAAATTGAATTCATGAGAGTTTGAAAATTGCGCAATTCTCAAACTTTTAGATGACATATTATGATTTTCTCGAATGTCACTGTATATGATTAGTATAAAATAGGTACGACTGAAAAGCTACAGATCTTGAAGATTATAAATTTGCGAATCGAGCGTAGAATGAAATTGACGTAGTTTTGGTGTTTGGTTAGTTGCTATTTTTCGAATATGCGTCCATAACTCCAAGCTGCTTCAGTGATTGTCTTGTTAACTGTATATATCTTTATATATGTTTTAACGCTTGGCAAATAAACAACATTATTATTATCATTATTATATCAATATGATTATAATCAGTGGTTCTGGCTATTTAACATTACTTATACCACAAGAGGATTAAGGAAACATTGTATTATATTTTCGACTTTGGTTGCGTGAGTGACAGCACTAAAAGGTATATGTAGGTACATGCCTAGGAAACTAATGACAGTGAATGAGAAATTTATAATTGATTTGTAATGAGACTTTTTGAATATTATTGCTTTATTTTTAGTCTGTTTATTCTGTAACCTAGTTTCGCGTGATAACCTATTTAAGTGCACCAAGCAACTTAACATGAGGTAGTCGGAACGAATAAATGATCATTACGGGTGAGCAAAGAAAATGAAGGCACATTCCACTGGAAGTGGAAAAACATAATAAGTAACACGAAATGTATCGACCGTTAACATTCTAGGCAAGCAACAAAAACCTCGATTGGTAACATTTATGTGTTTGCCTTTTTACTCAAATAACTATAACATAATTACGCCTTCGCCACTATTTTAGTGTACTCGACAATATAGCAGCGCCGTCGCCAAAATATCAACCGCAATTCATCAATTCATCAGAACAGAGACCAAGAATTACTACTAATGGAATGATTTTCTCCGGCTATAAAATGAGAGCAAAATTTCACCTCAATCAGTTCAATCGTTTATTTGTGAATTCTAATAAAACACAAACACCACACATATTCGTCCGTAGCATCATTGAGATACCTAATAAATGTAGAGAGATTGGAGAGTAGTATTTTAAATGTCTTTAGCGAGGAACATAATATTAATATTTAACGACGCATTACTACTTCATCAGACGTTCTATTGCCAAGTGAGTGAGTTACCTACCTATCACATTTTTCTTTGCTATTATTTACCAACCATATATTAATATTCTACATATAATTGTTCAATACAAATATATCTATGAGTAATGTTGATTCATGATTGATGACTGAAGTAACAGTTTAATATGTAATACGGGGTGCCCTGACTGTTATGCAGTGATAATGAACAAATGGACATGAATAGTGAACGATTATATCTATAACAATAAATAAAAATATAGTCCAGTACCAAACCAATTCAGTTGCAATTTTGCATGATCAGTTTTCATACATAGAGAAAACATAGAACCAGCGCACTGTAAAAATATGTTATTCTTTCAAGACGGTGAAATTGAAGAAAATAAAACTACCTAACAAAACAATGTCAATTTTACTCGATGCGCGTTTCGCCAACTTGTTTAGGTGTTCTGGGTAGTTTCTATTTCTTGAAGGATTATAAAGCATTAAATGTGACATGAAGAAACCCTTTTCGGGAAGAAATTATTCAGCTCAAAAAACTGTAATTATCAAGAGACTGAAGTGTTGTAAGTGACAATATTCTATAAAGTTTATTCGATAAATAGCCATTGAAAATGTTGATTTTACATTCGATAAATGCATATTTCAGTATGACTTTCCACGAACAATTCAAAAACCTTACGTTTTATCAAAATAATCATGTGAAACAAAAATAAAGCTTCTTGAAAAATAAATCAAATGGTGTTTTCATATCTGTAGATACAACAGTTATGGCTCGTTGAAGGTAACTGTTCTCCAAAAACTAAGTTGGAAAATTTCTACGTTGAATAATTGGAAAACAATGAAAATTTTAGAGGAAAACTCATAGTTATTTTGCAGGGCATGAGAAGAAATTAGCTTTTTTAATGTCGTTTCTGTAGGGTAAAAATCACTTGAGAGATATCTCTCTATTTAATTTGCATCTGAGTGCAAGTACAACCTTACTTTTTGATCAGAAACTTGATGAGATGTTGTAGGCTGTTGAAGTTTGGGTTATTTAAAGAACAGTTCAGTTACTTCAGGAATTCCAAAAACTCCGTTTGAAATTTGGACTAGAAAGAAACCAGATATTAGTCACTTGCAAGTGTTTGGTAGCCCCAGAATGATGCATATTCCCAAAGTCAATAGACAAAAATGGGATTAGAAAGCTATCAAACATATCTTGGTTGGCTATAATGAAAATATAAAAGGCTACAGACTTTTCAACCCTGTTACAAAAATGGTCGTGATGTAACTGTGATGAAAGAGGCAATCGCCTCAGGAATTAGTGAGAAGAACTCTGAGACAACCTAAACCTAAAGTTTTTGAAGATTTTGTATCTTACACGTGTGGAGAGGGGGTCAATTTGGAAGGTGATCCAAAAAATGTTCCAGAAGCCTTGTCAGGGCCAGAAAGTGGAGAGCTATCAAAGAGGAGTTAGAATCTTTCGAAGAAAATAATGCTTGGGAACTTATTGAATTTGCAGACAGTCGTAGATTTTGAATGGGGTTTCAAGAAAGAAGAAAATATTTATGGTGAAGTTAAATATCGTTCAAAGTTAGTGGCCGGAGGTTATTTGCAAAAATTTGACAATGAAACTTTTTTACCTGTACCCTAGTACGATATTCAACTCTGAGATTGCTATTTGCCTTGGCTATAAAACTAGGTTTATATGTCGTACTTATATTGATATAAAGACAGCATTCCTCAATTAATAGTTTTTCGAAAGAAAAAGTTTTCATGAAATTACCAGAGGGTTTTTGATTGCCCGGATTCTGATAAAAGCAAAGTTTTGAAACTCAATAAAGCCATATATGGTCTTAAACAATCATCCTCATCACGTGTTAGAAGGTCAATACAGTTTTGTTACAATTGAGTTATATTAGATCTAAAAATAAATCTTGTGTTTTCATAAAACGTAAAACTGATTTGAATAAAATCGTTACACTGTATGTTTGTTGATGACTTTTTAATTTTTTCTAATGATGAATAGGAAACTAGTTCTAGTTGAGTTCTAGAATCAAGATAAAAGATTTAGAAATAGCTGAGGACTGCTCAGAAATGAAAGTTGATTACAAAAAAGGAGAGTACCTATATTATTAATCTTTGAATCAGCAAGCATACATTGATCAACTGTTAAAAATTTTTCACATGAATGAATGTCATGTGTCAAAACTAATGAAAATAAATAGAATTTGAATTTATGGGACAGATTCAATAGTGATTTTGATGAACCTGGCCGAAGTTACAAGGCCTGATATTGCTTATAGCGTAAGTTACCTATAAGTCAATTTAATAATTGTCATTCTCAGGAACATTGGAAATACGTTAAACGTATCCTAAGGTATTTGAAAGGTACTTCTAATTACTGCTTGGTATTTTCCAAAGAAAACACAGGACTGGTTGGTATCGTATATAATTTAATAGATAAGAAATCATAAACAGGGTAGCGCTGTCTGGCATCGAGGTTGAGTACATGGCCATTTCTGAAGCAGCCAAAGAAGCCATACACTTGAAAATTTCAATATATATAACAGGAAATGACCAGTGTATCAACCAATATAATGATAACCAAGGAGTAGTTATATAGTTTGACAGCCAATCATACATGTCACAAGAGATCAAAACATATCGATGTGAGACATCATTACATAAGGGAAGTTGTCGCGAATAAACAGATCATTTTGAATTATATGCCAATCGATGTGATGCCTGCTGACGTAAAAAACATTATAATTGTATGAAATCATCAGTAGTTCAGAAGAGTTGAGAATCATTTTTTGAGTTTTGTGTGGGGTGTTGAAAACACTGGTTACAAACACTTCAAAAATTTCATTTCAAACAGTGAAAATAAAAGTGTCTAACAGTATTCATTGTTGAGATGATATACACAGTGTATAGCAAGTTTTGGCAAGTTTCAAGGACAAGTTGTTTATATGTGTGTCCCATTTCAAATTACAGTGAAAAGTGAGACTTAGATTTTTTGTAGTGTCGGAACAGGATATCTCAATGTTGTTCAGAGCAACAGCAGTTGGAGTTCGATTTGAGAATGACCCGTTCTGAAAACAGTTAATATTGATTTTTCATTATTGAGACAAATGCAATTTTTCTCAACCCATTCTTACATAATAATACACGTGATCTGCTTGGGTTATAGCATCATCAATGTTATTCGTCATGAGAAAAAAATGAATTAGTTTCATCAGCTACTACGAGTCGAGTAGTTGCATGCCTCATCTGTTCTAGATCATGGATATAGATAAGAAACAGAGTGGTTCACAATATTGATCCTTGTGGTACTCCAACAATAAACGGAATCGAATTAGTTTTATTTTCTATGTTCCTTGAGTTGGTTTCATGTTCTGTGCTATTTTTGTTCCCTCTTGATGAAAGTCAGTTCTGTTGAATAACTCTAATCGGTAGTTTCACTAATAGCAATATTTGAATTGTCTTTGAAGAAATTTACTTCGTACGCAATAATATTTGAAAGACAATAATGAAAGCTTTAGATATAGGCAGGTGGTATATTTTGTGTAAAATGGAATTAATGTGTAATGAATAGAGTATCATACAATTTCAGTAAATAATGTCAGTGTGAGTTTTCAAAATCATGTTAAAATTGCCTCTGAGAAATATCTAGACAGGCGCCTCTGTGCACCGGTCGCCTCTCTTCCCGCCCAATTTCTTACAGGTTATTCGCCGCTGTGGACCGCTCACCTTGAGAGGCCAACCCCACCTGACCGGCTCGCTTCGATGCTCACATGTCAATTAATTATAAAATTATTATGTATAGTTGTTCGAGACTGGGAATATCGTATATTTTTGTAATGTATACGCACGTAGGAGTTGGTGTAAAAGTATATCTACATCACAAGAGTATGGCGTTTCACATTTTTGTGTTTTATTTTTTTTCGATAATAATATCCGAAAGATGATACAAACATATCCATTTTTCGTCAACAATACCCAAAAATGTTTGGAAATATGCACTTTGGTACTCGAGCCATTCGTCTAATCAGCATGTAAAGAAATTAGTAGAGAAGAATTCAGAAACATTTTTCTGTTGCATTTCATCATGAATAATAGCTTTTTTAATTGGATCATCACTTAACGGATGAGGTGAATGAACAAAAGGAAATGCTCTTGCTCAAGTTTTTTTAAGACATACTCATTGGTAGCTGGTGCTGAGGTATGATAAAGATTATTCTATAGTAGTTCTGACAGAGCTACGAACATAGGTGATCAATTTGCTTCTGTAAACAATAATGACATTCAAGAGACCTCAGAAATGTCTGAAGAAGAAGTAGAAGAATATGAAACTCAATAGAATCTTGGCTGCATGGTTGATATCCGCATCCTTTGAAATTTATATTTTTGGACGAGGAAACGACACTGCAAATGAAACATTCAGCAAATTGAATATTATTTCAGAAGGAACCATGACTGATATCATAACACTGAGGAACGACATGACTATAGATGGAGAAACGGAGCAAAGGATTGCTGGAATCATCTTGAAGAAATAATAATGGCACTGAAAATTTACTTATTTAAAAAAGAAAAAAAAAAGACTTTTCCGAATATAACGTGTTCAAAAAAAGATAAAGTTAAAAGCACAACGGAGAAATATACCTATACAAGAAAATAACATTGAGGACAAAAAAAAATCCGCAGAAAAAAAATATAAACAAGACTCACTTCCTTCAGGTTCCACGCAGACATATACAAGAAACAGGAATGTATTGATTGATATTCAGGTTATACCAAAAGATAAAGAAGGCAATCAAGAAAGCGTACAAAAAGCAAAAAGAACTGAACACAAATCTCTTTATTCTGGCCAGAAGCAACATCTGAAAAGCCTATGACAGAAGAAAAAACCTTCAGCAACAACTTCTGGAGCATGAAAAGAATATTACCTAAAAAAGAGGACAGAAAAGAAAAAGAAATAGAATATAGAGAAAACAGGAAATACAAAAAAAAAGAAGAACACTCCCAAACAACAAGAACAAGAGGTCAACTACAAATTATGAAACATAATAAGGAATATAAAAAAACACAAGTGAAGAAGCCTCCTCTAGCGAATAATAATAATAGAAATAATCTCAGTGTCGTATGAAAATAAATATTATCCTGGAGTCATAATTTTTTTTTCAGATAGTACTTCCATCAGCACAATGACTACCAGCGAACTGAGAAAATGGAAGTAGCCAGAAGAGAAAGATAAAATTTGATTGAAGAGATAAATAATAGTCACAGGGAATTTTGAAATGATTTTTTTTATAGTAATCTGCAGTATGTAATTGACGTTTTGTTCATGATTGCACTTTTTTAAAACAAATAATATGGCCAGTTCAACTCAATTGAATCGAGAAATCCTTTTAGCCTTATTTAGAAATCCCTAGTTTTAAATATTTTACTATTCACTCTGTTTGATTTATGAATCTCAAGGTGTCGAATTTGATGATACTTTAGAATTTGTGCAGTTTCATGCAGAATTTTTGGACAAACAGAATTTGCCTGTCGGAATTTCAGTAGTATTTATATATTTTTTTTTTCAATATTTCGTTTTGCTGTTGAAAGTTCGTATAGAAAGACACGTATTTCTTGACTATATGAATTGTAGAATCCGCCATGACTACCTCCCGAAATAGTCGACGCGAATGTATTACTGTCTCCCTCAAAGTGTCTGATTTATGGAAATTCACCTTACGCACGATTTTTTATTGTGTTTGTATAAAAAATCTTGATTCTAACTCATACTCCGCTTTGCGTCGTTCGGATAACGGCAGTCGCATGCGGGAAAGGTACTTTTTCCATATTTGTTAGGATAATAACTATTTCCGTACTTGTAAGAACGAGAACAATTTTTTTGTAATGTGTCATCGCACCGAGCCGAATTTCAAACCTTCTTCATCGAAAAGTTTGGTATAATGAGAAATGATTCAGGGCCTAGAAGTGGTATGGCTGATATCTTCCTAGCAATTTCATCAACTCTCTCATTCTCTGTCCTGGTACCCCGAATAGTTTCACTCATTCTGTTCAGGCAAAGTTTCCAGGACCGTTAAACCCGTGGTTCACGGTCGAATACTTTGACCTTCAAAGGAAGTTTGATAAAAAAAGAACAAATTTGATCTTTTTCCTAGCTCCCGTAAATCTTCAAAAGACTTCTGAAGGTGCTCGTAAATGTGCAACCAAAAAAGATAATAAAGAAGCTATATCTGCATGAATATGAATAATGAGTATCCCAAAATAGTGCCAAAACACTGGACACTTCATGCTAGAATCTGATATTGGAGCTCTAGAGCTGAAAGTGTCTACGGAATCTTACGTTAATCCGAACACGTCATGCAAAACAGAAGTGTTGGTACCCGAATACAATAGTACAAAAAGAGAATCAGTTTTCAATATATGCTCATGGACCATTACAGGGAAGTTATAAAATATAACTGAAGAAATTAATAATGGAGAAGATTTCCTGCCAATCTATTAATTATAGCTTTGTGGGGATTGCTAACCAAAAAATTATATCTTTCATCCAGCATCTTCAATAATTCATTTAAAAAGATATTATTATTTCAATAATTCTACCATCTCTCTTTTAGTTATAATCTGAATTGGGAATAGACTCCTTACAAAATGAATAGATGCAATGTCCGCGTTCAAAAATTCAGGTAGTCTGCAACAAAGACATAAAAGATAGTTGATGTTAGAGGTGATCCAATCCCAAAAAGAGATCATTAAATGGGGTCGAAATCCTGGACAGGTTGGTAACATGTTGAATCTTTGAGACCTGTTGAAAACCATTCTGAATGTAAGATGTACCTACATGAATCCACTAATGTATACATTGAATAGACACGAAATTTATGAAACGTTTTCAAGTTGCCATATTTTTCATATTTTATCTTTCTCTCTTTGTATTCCTTAAGCTACAGTCTCATATGTTTTTGGACCTAAATTGTATTTTTTCATTTTCAACAAGTTTCCTCACCATAAAAACTACCTTGGTTCGATACATTTCTTTCATTTAATCAATTTTCATTTCTTCAAAATTATTAATATTTTATTCTGTGTTTATGTGTGTATGTATATACTGTTTATGTAACCTCGAAAAAAGCTTCCACAAATGAGATAGTAACAGGCTATGTCTATGGGTACACTCTACGAGTGTTTATGAGGGAGTAATCATTATCATAATAATTACCTATCAGAGAAAAAGCGTTTCAACTGTTGAAAAAACATGTTCCGTCGATCCTGATGAGGATGATCGTGAAGGCAAAGCTATCAAAATACACTGGAATAATGAAGTTGATTGCCATTTCTCAAACCATTGTTTCTGTAGGTAAGGTAGAACTATTTAATTACTCCTAGAAGCCTCTGTGTATACGCTAGCATCTATTAATAAACCCAACCTCAGCATTGTTCTTGTCGTGTTGAGAGAATTTTTTCCATTCAACAATCACCAAGTCATTATCATAACTGTAGAAGGCAGTAAATTAAAAAATACAAGCATCGAATTATTCATTTGGCAATTATTCCAGACAATGGAGATTGAGGTTTAGACTGAAGACTTCAAGACGCAAGTGGACTGTCAAACGCAAAAAAGAAAAGGCAAATAGCTGGTAGTTCACAGGGACAAACTACCTACATTAAGGCGTGTGTCTACTACTTTCAAAACAGTGTGGATCTCAAAACCAGATAGTATGTATGCCCTAGGAACCTACGCGATCAAACTCAACTAGAGTCTACACAGTACTAAAATAAATTCATTGAATTCAATCTCTTGGGGCTGAAAACTATACAACTACTAATGTTACTTAATACTTTTTATTTAGACATCCTGATTATATAGAATGACACTCTCAGCAGGTACCTTGCCTTTTTCTTATTGAAAGGAGTTTCATGTGGTTTCAAACCGGTATTTAAATTGGGATAACAAAAGAAAGGCGCGGCTATTGACACCTGAATTTAAGAGTCAACATTCAAGTCCATGAAAAGAATACCGTAAAAAAATCCTAGTGAGCGAACATTACACCAGTAGGTATATCTACCAACTTAACGAAATACGTAAGACAAATATTAGCTGAGAAGCAGGCAAAAAATAAATATAGGCAGAGAGTGCATAAATGGAAGATACTAACCATTTAAACTAACACAAAGAATTTTGTGGCTGATAAATGAATACGAATATTTGGAAATTCGTTACAAATGTTGATCAGTCATGCCTAGGTGTTTTTGTGAGTTAGAAGACGAGAAATTTCAAAGATTACATTAAAGAAGTCAGCCGATCAGATAAACTTGAAGGGTCAAAAACAATGAGGTTTATCGTTGATGGATCCAAATATAAGGATGATGAGAATGCATCAATCATCCTTATTTTGAAGTATACTATGCTTGAAGCGATTTTTTCAGCAGATCGTCTGGCAGACGACAAGAAAGTTGAATTTACTGTAACAAATTTTCTTTAAGGGGTATATCTTGCCGGTTGATAGTTGATTTCAGTTCATCTATTCAAACAGATCGTGACTTTAATGGATCCAAGCTTGTGTTGGTCAGGCACTTCTGAGTCCAGAACAATTTGGTGGAAGTGATAAGGCCCTAAGTAAACTTCTTTTCAATAGTAGTTCTAATAAGTTTTTCTGATATTCACCATGAACCATCACTGGAAAGGTCAGAGCATTAGTTCATCTCAACGTTTTAGTATTCCAACTAAAGTACAGAACGAGGAAGTTGGATAAGAAATAATTCTCCAGTTTTCAGAAATTTCATATTTTCTAGGGCACTACTGATAGATCAATTTTTCAAGTAGAAACCTAAATAGTAATGTTGTTAGAGAAAGTTATGAATATAAGAAACAGATTTTATCCTGTCTCACTTCAATTCGAGTTGATATAATAATGCCGCACCTGGTAAGTTTAATATTTATATACAGAATTTGCTATGGCTGTGGCTGGCCGCAGTGACCATTTTGGAATCCAAAGACTCTTTCCAGATATTCAAGGTGTTAACTGAGTACGAGAATAAATTTCAAGCGGAGATTCTTTGAGAGATTTTAGGACGATGAGTTCATACAAACATTTGTCTCGAACTGCTTGATTTTCGAAATACAGGGTAATTCAATTTTCTTAATTTTTTTTGAGTTTTCTTCGACACTTTCGGCAATAGTAAGTTCAAATTAGGCATGTATAATACATTCGATAGTGCGCACGAAACAAAAGTATTCATTTCTCAGATAATTCACAGAGTTCTGCTTTTTCAGAGGCATTTTTTTTCTGGCAAGTGGTAAGTGGTATACGATTCTTCGCTGACTTCATTGACGAATCTAAAGCTGAAGATGATTGTTGTTAAAATTTGTTGTTTCCGTCAACCGGCTGCACCTTTTCGAGCAACACTCAGAAATCTTCGAGAGACTCGTGCGAGCTAGGGAAGAAGAATTAGATTATTTTTCAGATACCTGAACATAAATGTAAAGTATATGTGACGGTATGTGGATGTAACTTAATCTGAAGTCACATGAGTATTTATGGCAGCAAAAGGAGTTTCAGAATATCTAGAAGATGAAAATATGCCTATCCTTACTACCAACCCTGACCACACTACGAGTCACTCAGGATTCAGTATAAGAATATCACCAAGTTCACTTACATACCTCTAATACCATCGTGGAATTGCATACTGGTTTCCAAAATGACTGCTTACCCACTCAGTAATAAGAAATGTACTCAGAAAATTACATCTATGAGCAGATTGGTTGAAATGGAACGCTATGATCTTGGAAAGAAACTTTCCAGTTATCTCAAACCAGAAACAATCAAGAAATACATCCTTGACAATGACAAGGAGGAAATTGCGTTTCAACAAAGATTCTGGTCATTGCCAATTCCAAAACACGTCCACAAAATGTGCGTCGTCAACACATTTCTGGGGCACATAAACAAACACCAAAAATGAAATACCTCATTTTTCGGTTATAATATCAACAAACATGACTTAATAAGTGTCGAATCATCATTCTACGATAGCCATATTTGATAATTATTTCAGTTTTACTAATTAATAATTTATGCAAACGGTTATATAAGTAGTTGTATAGGCTAACATATTTTCCGAATGTGGATAATTAATTCAGTGAATAAAAAATTAAACTGCCTAACACAATATTGGGAAAAACAGAGTCGAACTAAACTCTAAAACTGAATTGTTCATAGCGAGGTGTTCGTGCTACCGTAGAAAAAATTAGAATCAATTCCCTCCTTGGGGGAGTTTGTACTTGCTACTTTTTGAAAAACTCTGCTGATCGGGGATTTCTAGTGGGGATATTTCATTGAAACAGTGGACTAGGATGGCCCACAATATACTCCTTATGTTACCATTGAAAAAATTAAAATCAACCCTCTCTTGAGAGTAGTTTGTATTATCGATTTTTGAAAAATATCACTGGATGGTGGTTTGTCGTGAAGATATTTTGTTGAAACAGTATCCTGTGTCAACATAGTCGACCCAGGATATACTTTTTATGCCACCAAAAGGAAAATTTGAATCAAAACTCTCTTAGGGATAGTTAATATAAGCTTTTTCTTAAATTGCAAGAACAAACTACCCTCAAGAGAGATTGGATTCAAATTTCCTCTATGGTGGCACAAAGAGTATATTATGGGCAGAATTGGTCCAGTGTTTCAATGAAATATCTTCAATGGAAACTACCGATCAATAAGGTTTTTCGAAAAATCACAAGTACAAACTACTCTAAGATGGGTTTGATTCAAATTTTTTCTATAGTGGCATAGAGAGAATATATTAAACCTTCATAGTCTACTTCAGTAAAGAACCCCTTATTCCCTCCTTAATTTAGGCAGATATCTGACAGAAAACAACTACTTCCCTGGCTAATACCACGAAGAACGTTGAATTAAATCTGAATCCGGGAGACAGCCGCAAATGCTTTCTATGTCAAATAGCAGAATACTGCATGCCATGATCAAGGACTTGACCACCTACATACTAGTTTCGAGGTATTGCCTTTCTTCAGCGCAAGGTAGGTTCGACAACTGTTACAGTCGTCGACGTCCTTGGTCATGCCACGCAATTCACTGGTACATAGTCTACTGTTTCCATAAAATATTGTTTCTAGAAACCCCCGTTAGCAAAGTTTTTCGGAAATCACCGGAATAAACTACCATGGTAAAAATAATAATAATGTATTATTTATTGCCGAACAGTTACCCATTTACAAGACAAATTATTTAAAAGTAAAGTCCACGGTGTAGTTAAGAACATTTTGATGAATAATATACAAGAATATTTAAATATGAATGAATGAAAAATTACATCTGAACAAACGAATACTACATTTTACAGAATGTTTTCATTCAGATATTGAACAGTCATAATATTTCCTAAGTAATTTAATTGATCATGATGAATGTCGCAGTGATTTGATATCTTATTGAAGTTTTCACACATGGTGTGTATAGAGGACTTTAGATATAAATTTGTTCTGACTCTACTATAGTGAAAGGTCTTAGCTAAGAGTATCAAGTTCTAGAATTTGGAACGAAAAATTTTATTTGAGAATTTATACTAGTCGCTACTCTCCAAAAACTAATAACATATCAACTTTTTCAGTTCTTGCATAAATATTGTTATTTTCCATGTTTTTCAAACAATGAGGTACACGATAACTACCTAATTGACTTTGTAGAAAACATATCAAATAATATATCGACATTTCAATATTTACCGCAAAAATTTAATGATTTTGTTTCAGTTGTCACTTGTCTTGGTCCCAGGCAACTCGATGATTTCAAATTTTATTTTTATCTCAATGAGACTCTTCATTTAACGAAAGTTCTAACGATATATTTTCAGTTTTTTATCAAAAATTGCATTACAACCTAATGGAGTGTGGTATCAAATTAATCGTAATAGAATGACATGACGGCCACCATGTTGCCATTAAAAATTATATTGATAATTTTTCATAACTGAACCTTTTTGACCGAAAACAGAGTATTTTCACATACATTTTAGGACTGAAATTAGTACTAAAAACAAATTTCATAAAAAAATACAAAAGTGGTTACAAAAGTTGTATTCCAAATGTCATATAGAGAAAAAAAACTGAAAATATACCTGGTGTCCCATAAAATATCGAACCTTCATGTCACTTCCGGTGAAAAATGCAGATTTAAGCCTCAACCCGATCCTCCAAATTTCATTCCATTATCTCCGAAAACAAAAAAGTTATAGGGGCAATCCAACTTTCGTGGACACCCGGTATATTCCTAATTGAAAAACCCTTTCTCTAAAACGCTTGGTAGGAATATTGGTTTCGGTTTTAATTATTATGATAATTATGATTTATCACCCAAGTATGCACTAATAGCTATTTATGCTCCAAGGGCGTTGGTAACATGATTACAGAGAGCGACGCAGTCCAGCGTGAGGGCCTTCGACCCGAAAGATGAATGTCGCTCAATGGGCGTAATCATGTTGCGCCAGTGGTGCATGTGAGATTTCATATTCCACTCCTTACAAAATTATAACCGAGAGGCGACAAGGATTTTCAGTTTATGATCCACTATATTCATAAAATCAAATACAGGGTGTATCAACCATGCGTGGGTAGAAGATAGCTGCTTCCCTATTTCAGATAGAAAAAAATGTTTGAAATCAAAGTTGTAGAGAGCAATGAACGCTGTTTTCCAAAAATAACTACCAACATGCAGATAAATATGTGACTTATCAAAGTTATGTTTTTTAAAATGAATATCTTTGAAAGAGAGTTTCTCAAAAATATAGGGTTGTATGGGTTTAAACCAGGTGGTTCTGAATTATGGTGACATGTATGTCCCAAAATATCCCATTCAAGACGAAATATCTCAAAATCAACAATTAGGAATAACAAAAATTTTCCACCAAATATCATCAAAATGGTCTATTTTCATTTCATATTCATAAATTTACCGAAGGCACTTTTCCCATACAGGGGCAACCCACAACTCGGAATCACTTTTTTCTTCGTTTTTTCAAGTAAATGAGACCATGCCAAAAAAGTCCACACTATGAGCTTCCAGGATTTGCCTGCTTGATTTCCATTGCAACTGTGAAAATTCACGTTCACGACATCATCGCTAATTTATTCTTTTTCTTCCGCGTTTCGTTCACTTATTGTACTTCACAGTTCCTGTTTCTAAGTAGAAATCTAGGGGCATGAGGCCTGGTTACTTTGCTGGCCACTGAATGGGTCTATTTCTTCCTATCCATTTATTTCAGCGCTATTTATTTAAAATCCTTCTTACCTGATTGTGATCGTGGGCAAGTGCGCCATCATGTTGATAATAGTACCTTTGTCTTGTGTCAATCGGTACATTCCCCATCAACTTTTGTGAATCATCTCAAAAAAAATATCTGTAAACTTCTCCATTCAGAGGCCCATAAAAAAATATTGTCCCATTACATGATTCCCAATTGTGCCACCATAAACATTTACCACATTTTTGGTTGTCAACTTGTCTAACCCAATGGGTATTATCTCAGTAGTGACAAATGTGACAGCTGTGTAGTTGAACTGTGTCTATTTACCATCCCATTACTTTTGAATTTAGACTCGTCACTGAACAAAATCTATTTCATAAACTTTGGTTCCTCGCGAATGAAATTCAATATATTTTCGCAATAGCGAACTCTGGTATCATAATCCCTGTCATAGAGTTCTTGATGTAATTCAATTCAGATGAAGTTTATTTTTGATCAATTTTTCTGTTTACGGAAGTATGACTTATATCCAGAGCTCTCTTACAATTTCCCTCGTACTAACATGAGGATTCAAAACTGTTGAAAGCATTACCGTTAATTAATTTTCTTCGTATGTTGCGATTTCATTCACAACTTGCCTTTTCTTGTACTTGACATTGCCTGTTTCCTCAAATCTTTCTTTATACTTCCAAAAACTTTCTGGTCGTAAGAGAAGATCTCGAATCAGGATATCGAACTGCATATTTACCTAGATAATTAAATGTCAGATTTGTTGATAATTCCTATAACATTCAAATGTTTCGAGGGTGATTAAAGATACCTAATTAATAAAATGTTCTATATTACGGGTAGATGTTACAGAAACTACTTTCAGCCAGTAGAGTGTAAGAAGTTCGATATGCTGATGAAGGAATGTGCGACTCGAGAGTATTCGAAGAAAAGGTTTGAGGAAACAGGAAGTGTGAAGCACAAGAAGTGAACAAAACGTGGAAGAAAAAGAATAAATCAGCGATGATGTCGTGAACTTGAATTTTCACGTATCTACAAGAAAAGTGATGGGCAGCAATATCCCTTTTGATTTCTGATATCTAGGGATTTTAATTGAAGTTCGAAGAGCCATTGAAAATAGACTCAATTTGTGCATAGGTCAAAATGGGAAATCGATTGAACAACTCCTGTGAATGAACGCTTCTTTTTTGAGATTTTTTTATTGCCGTTTTTGTCCATCTTTGAATACAATAATCATTATTGCTTTTATGTCATTTTAAACAATAATTTTTAAGTGAAGAATATCACAAAATGCTAAGCAAATCATATTTACAAATTACGAGCACTAAAACCGAACGTTTTACACAAAAATTCAATATATTTTCATGGCAAATGAAATTTCTTGAATGTTATCCAAATTATTTAATAACAAAAATATTTAAAACCATTAAAAAGTTTTGGGTACTAGTAAGTATCTGCTCTGAAAAAATATTGAATTTTTGTGTTTATGATATTGAGTTTTAGTGTTCAGTTGAGTCTGAAAATTGTATTGACAAAAAGGAGAGGAATTTAATGATAGTTTTTACTGAAAAATTATT
Organism: Chrysolina americana; assembly: GCA_958502065.1. Classification (NCBI taxonomy): domain Eukaryota; kingdom Metazoa; phylum Arthropoda; class Insecta; order Coleoptera; family Chrysomelidae; genus Chrysolina; species Chrysolina americana. Next base: position 22,008,091 of record OY293418.1, read on the forward strand.
GATAGGAAATGATCTTGAGTAAGATTCAAAAGGGCACAACTCGAATGGTTTTGGAGTGTTCAGGAAATAAAACTACACATTACGTAAGTACCACCACTTCTTTTCTTGTTCCGGAAAGAGTGCACCAAGCTCACTTTTACGATTTTATATTTTGATACTGTATATAGATTAATTTTATTTTGCAGGATCTCATCCTACAGATTAGGGTGTTCAGATGATGTGTGAGAACTGGTCCACTGATAATCAGCCCTATTACCAAGCAATAGCAAAATAACGGAAATGGCGAATAACGGTGACGTTATTTTTAACGGAAGTGATACAGCATACAGCTGATTGTTGATAATGTACTTATCATTTAAGAAAAGAATAGACTGCATCTTTGGATCCCGAAATAAAAACATGAACTGTGCATAATAGTTATTTATTGTATAAGTGTTTTATATAGCATTTTATCTGCGCAAGAATGTTCAAACGCGAGAATGAAGCTCGAGCGTTCAATTTTCTTAAACGAATAAAATGTATCTAAAACTCGCATGCAATACAACGTTATATTCACAATCTCATTCAATTAGAATCGGAATCGCCAAAATTTTTCATCAACAAAAATTTGACATTTTGCTCTGACAGTGGCTGTTACTCCTTCAAAAATCATTGAAAATATGTACAAAAATATCGGGATTGTTTATCGACATTTGTAAAAATTTGTTAAATTAGTGCAGAATACATGGAAATAATTCTGTTCCTGATATAATCCATGAGGAAGCTAAAGAAAAGAATTGAATGAATGGAAAAAAAAAGAAGGGTAATAAAATTATTATATGAGGAAGTCATTCTATAACATTTCTCAAATTTCAAGAACTATGCAATTTCATCCATTTGGTCGAAGTACTCGATGCTGAAGGCCTCCATAAGAACACATAGACATTGGGAAAAATGGTAAGCTCACCGCGTATCTGAAAAGCGAGTCGAGAGGATACAAGGCGAAGAAAGCAGCAGTATTGGAAAGAGCACACTTGAAGAATTTTCGACGAGAGCTTGCGATAAAGAATGTTCGATGATTAAGGAGATATCTCGTAACCTTTTAGACAATTTAGATAATAAACACTTGAATATTAAGATTGCACTAATAATGTGAGTGTCAGTTGCCTGTCGATGCTGTGAATCGACGAATTCGAAAATCAGTAATGTACAAGACAGTGGCGCATATCTGCTTGTTTCGATACCAGATGCGAAGACTGGCATTTCACGAAAATTCACAATTATAGAAGCAGAGTTCTCTATCAATACTGTGGAGACGTGTAGAAAATACATGTCCTCACGTCCGAAGAAGAAGTTATCTAACGACAGATTGTTTTTACGATACGCTAATCAGAAATGTACTTCACAACCTATTAGAATCAACACATTGTTGAAAGTTCCTTCGAAAGTTTGTTTGAAAGTTGTAGACGATGTAGTAACTTGATTACAGGTTTCGGTCGTCCATCGCCTAATTGGGTTGATATATGTTTGATTTTACAATTGCGATTGCCTCAATCGCCTTTAGGTGAATACTGACAAGTTCAGATGTTACTTGAAGACGATGAAAGACCTGAAAACGTGAAAAAGTGAAAGAAATGAAACATCTATCAACCCATTAAGACGATGGACGTCCGAAACCCAAGTATTCCTTCGAAAGTTGCTTCATTTTTTAATCTGGCAGAAGCTTATATAGCGGCCATTATATGCACAACAACCTTACTGGCTAATAAAGGTGCTGATCTTATAACAATTGAACAACAGGGGGTTGAAAAGTTCAGCAGTTACAGAAAGTTGTATCGAGGATTCTATATCTAAGAAGCTTGATATAGCAAAGAAACATCCAAGGTTCCCCTGGTACTAATCGTTCCTTACAAGAAAAAATATCCATTGAGCTTGTTATTAATGGAAACGATGTGATATATAATAAAACAAAGGAAGAAATGTCTATTAATATAAATATTAATAATAAATAAGTAAAATATGATTGATTCAAGACTGTACTTTTCATTATTCCTTTAGTGGAACAAAGTAATTTCATTATTCCACTAGTGAATAAAGTGGTACTTCATACGGTGCATAAGTGTGGATAAAACTTCAATTATAAGGTGATTGTGGATAAAATGATAAACTGCCACTTTTGATCCCGAAATCAACACATCAACTGTGCATGAAGTAATGTTTAACACACTATTCATACATTCACGAATTCCTGAAAAAGTCAGTATTTTGCATCAAATTTTACTAGGAAGTCATAATTCATGAGATAAATCATTCGAATTAATGATACAAATACTACAATCTGTCGAAATAATAACTATCGTAGAAAAACTATGCATGATAAATAATTTTTCCAAAGAGTTTTTTTTATAATCGGCTGTGCGTCAACAAAGTACACGCTTATTTAGAAAAAATGTCCTACTTTACGTACTTTGTATCATGAATAACTATTCTTTGAGAGGGTGTAAACAAATTTGATATAGGCATTATAATGAAGACATCTAGCTGAGCGAATTACATGCAAAGTTCTGTTAAATTCAGAAATGATATTCACGAAGTTAGGAATAAATATAGGAAAAAACTTACTCTGTCGACAGAACGAAAAGTAACAGTCTAAGCAACATTGCTGAGAAACTGTCCACTCTCACCAACAAAACCGAGTTTCCTGAGCCATTTTCGATGAACACACATTCGAGGGTCATTTTGTTTTCGAAAGTCAAAGTCATGAACCGGTAGCCGGCAAACGCCAGATCTTGCAGACTGGTCGCAGACGAAGCACTGGCCTGTAGAGCGACGCCAGTATCCTCCGCACTTGAACAACAGGTGAGGCTGGAGGGGGCCCGATGAAGGCAAAAAGTCACTGTTAGAGTAAGAAACCGGTCCTCTTCTGCTTTGTATGTTCTCTGTCTGAAGGTCCGTCTTATTGTTTTTTTTTTCTTCATTACTTAGTGGCGGAGGAACCAGGAGAGCTAACGCGGGAAATTGATGACAATTCTAGAGGTTTTATATACAGTAAGCGGAAAAAGTATGGAACAAATTATTTGAAATTGAAGCTACTATTTTAGAAAAAAAAGCACACAAGTCTTCTTTTATTTCAGTATTGAATTAAATCAGATTTCCACCCCTATCGATTTCACCTAAAAGAGTTATTTCATTTTCTACGGAAAACAGCAATTGTTTCAATTATTCAACAGAAAATATAAATAATGTTGATACTTACTTCTCATAACAGTTCAATCAAACGGCGATATCTCTATGGTTCTATTTTAGCTATAAGCGTGCGTGATCCACCCTATACCCGCACACAATTTAGTTTGAGAGGTGTCATTTTCCCACACGTCAAGTTGTTTCAAATGAGTTTTTCTGAAATCGTTCAAGAATGGCCACTTTCTCGGAGCAACTTCAGGCCTCAAAATACGCTAATCTAGTATTTTAGTCCGTTGCTAAGCAACGAACTTTCCCGGACCGTTTTCGGCACTAAACTGTACGGGAATAGTTATTATCCTAACAAGTACGGAAAGAGTACCATTCCCGAATGAGACTGCCGTTAACCGAACGACGCAAAGCGGAGTTCGGGTAAGCAGTCGAGTGCGGGAGAGAACCTATCCGTATGAGTTAGGATCAATATTTTTTCTACATGCGCATTGAAACATCTTATGTTGCTCTCTTGAACAAACTTTTGCGTGCGGGAAAAATTATTCCCGCACTAGTGCGGGAAAAACTCACTTAAAGTGACAGTAGCGTGCGGGAAAATTTTTCCCGCACTAGTGCGGGAAAATGACACCTCTCAAACTAAATTGCGTGCGGGAATAGGGCGGAACACGCACACTTGTAGGAAATAGTTATTATCCTAACAAGTACGGAAAGAGTACCATTCCCGCATGAGACTGCCGTTACCCGAACGACGCAAAGCGGAGTTCGGGTAAGCAGTCCAGTGCGGGAGAGTACCTTTCCGTATGAGTTAGGATCAATATTTTTTCTACAAACGCATTGAAACATCTTATGTTGCTCTCTTGAATAAACTTTTGCGTGCGGGAAAAATTATTCCTGCACTAGTGCGGGAAAAACTCACTTAAAGTGACAGTAGCGTGCGGGAAAATGACACCTCTTAAACTAAATTGCGTGTGGGAATAGGGCGGAACACGCACGCTTGTAAAAAAATTCTTTCCCGTATCGTAAACGATCCGGGAAAATTTTTGACGGCTTGTATACATTTTAGATAGTAAATGAATGCACGCAAACAATAAGTATAATTCCTTAATTTATGATAATGCTGATTGCGATTTCAGAAAAAATAGTATGTGTACCTCGTAGTAAAAGCACATTCCCAGACTTCAATACTTGTTGGCGTCGGCTTATCGCCTCGGCCAACAATTTACATTGTCGTCCGGGAATGTATTGCTTTTACTACTAGATACACAATATACTATTTCCTGCACTAGTACAGGAAAAAAAATTCCCACACGCTAAAGTTTTTTCAAGAGTGCTACATAAGATTATTTAATGCGCTAGTAGAAAAAATGTTGATCTTCACTCAAATAGAAAGGTACTTCGACTGCTTACCAGAAAGGCAGTCGCATACGGGAAAGGTACTCTTTCCGTACTTGTTATAATAGTTATTATCCTTTATTGAGACTATATTGCAACTAATAAGACTCCACTGTCTGAGGTATGGGAAAAGGTGAAGGCGCTCGATGGAAGACAGCACACACTCCAGTATCCCAATAACCACTGTCAATAACACCAACATAATAAATTCGAAGTTACTGAATTATTTGCTGACCACTTTCAAATGATCAGCAGTAAAAAAAAAACGATTATGATAATTTTCATGAACAGAAGATAGTTCATGAATTAGTCACTGATTGGAATGAAAACAAACCATCGAAATATACTTGATATGCCCTCTTGCTATGATCGAAATGGAGAATGCTCTCAGAAAAACCAAAAAAACAATTTCTGGGCGAGACCAGATTTGCTACGAGTTGATTCAAAATCTCAGTCATTAGGCCGTAATAGAATTATTGTTGTCAGTATTTAACTGAATTCGGGTAGAACGTACAAATCCAATTGGCCTCCCACATCGTCATCCCAATCCTCAAAGGAGGAAAAAATCGCAATGACATCGACAGTTAAAGACCAATATCACTATTGAACTACCTCACTGAAATTTCAGAAAAAATGATCAATATACGTTTAATGTTCATCCTTGAAGATATCAACTACTTTCTGATTTCCAAATGGGATTCAGGAAATACTCATCCACAACAGATTAACTCCTCTACTTAGGGCGGGTTGTACAAACAAGTTCATCATCAGATCAACCAAACTGGGTTCAGTTTCGAAGGAACTCGAAATTGAATTGGCTAATCCCTATTAACTGAAGTCAGTTCACTTAAACTGTTGGTGAACTAGTAATATACAATTCGCCCTTCTAGAGCTATGGTGATATGGAGTCTTAGAGACAATAGACAAAAAAGGAGGAATAAATGGCAATATGGGAAAATTCATTAGAAGCTTTTTGCAATACAAGTACGAGTGGGTGACTCCTTGTCTACCCCACATGACATAGAAAAAGGAATACCACAGGGATCCACGCTTAGTTGACTTTATTTGCCATAGCAGTAAATAGTCTATAATGATAATGATATAATAAAATTGACACATTGCCAAAAAGCCCTCTGTAGAGACCAAAAGATGAACTACCCTTTTAACTTCGATTGTCTTAGTTCGATGAAATGTCAATGAACTGTACACCGATAACTGCAAACTCCCAACAAGACGATGTATCAGCAATACGCAGATACTTTCTTCATTGACGTTAATACCATTTAAAAAATATGGTTTAAAAAACTGACCGAATGCTACAGGAAAATAGATGAGTTCGTAACACAAATGCTACAGAAAAAAAGCTGAGTTCGTAACACCCTCCATGTATCACACTCACTAATTTCCCATATTCTCGTGGAATGCTCTGAATATATCGATATACGACAACAAATTTCTCTTCCTAATATAATAATAGATATTCTCCAGCCGATCGATGATAAGGATACAATCGACTTCCTAAGACTCACCCAATTACTTCCTAAAATTTAATAAAGTCAGTGAAACACTAGCTCTTATAAATGATTTGTTGAAGGGCTGAAGACCACTGCAGTCTATGCCGAACAACAACAAAAGTAACAATGAGGCAGCAAGCCGGATTCCTTGGTTCACTTCGTCTGCTCAGAGATTCTGAGACCAAAAAATCACTCACTCCAAGGAGGTGGTGAGTAGCTGATTCGTTCGATGATACCAGCGCGCCCTTCGAGTATATCCGAGTTTCGGAGATAGGGACTGTCTCAAAATTAAAGAAAATAATAGGCGGGGGCCAACCAACATTGAGGTTCTGGTGAGTTGACACCCCAGCAAAACATGCAAAATCGAAACCGTAGCTAATGCGTGCATGCGGGAGGGAAAAGACAACATTTTCTCCGGTATCGGTCCTAGGTTCGTTGGGTTAGCCACCTGAAATCTTCAGTACCCAGTTTCCAGAACCAGAGATACAGACCACCAAAACATTCGGATTAGGGGGTGGAAGGCAGGTTGGTGGTAAAAAACGATGAATTGCCATAACCCCATTATCAACAGACGCCTTGAGTGGACGGGTGATTACAAGGACGATCTTCTGCATTGCTACAAACGAAGTATGCTCTATGGTGTGAAAAGCATGCTGTTTGAAGAAGTGGCGGAAGAGGCAAATATGCTAAGAGTCGCCCAGGATGTAGAGGAGGCCCGGAAGCCCGTATAATATCGCCAATGATGAACAGAAACTGCAGGGCGCTTAACAAAACCTATCCCTCAAGCCGAATCACGATAACGATCAGAAGAGACTGACATTAGGCCCAAATGGGAAACCTGGGATAGGAAGGTAGAATGGCTATAAAAACCTTTGGTCCATTCAAATTAGCAGGGCCAGATGAAAGTCGACTGCGAGGAGCAGACACATTGATCCCATACCTAGTCAGGAAGTGCAGGCAGTTTATGTACGTACCCAACACCTAGTGAAGGTGGCCTTCTTACCGAAGCCGGTAAAATCATCCTATGTACAAACCAAGGCATTCCGGCCAATTGGCCTCTCATCGTTCGTGCTCAAAACGATAAAAAAAGTAGTTGATAGAAATATCGGAGATAATGAAACAAAATATCCAGTCTTCTCGGAGTACCAACACGCCTATCAACCTGGAAATTCCTGTCAGAACGCGCATTGAAGAAGAAGAAATTGCTCTCACAGCATTTCTTGACGTAGAAAGGAAGTCATCACTACAGCCCTCAGGTAAATAAACATGCTCAGCTATAAGGTAATATAATCCCCCCTATTTGAGAACACAATGGAGGTGGAAGCCACGAGAGGTTTTTGCGGAACCTCGTGGTGAACAGTATCTTTATAGACCTCAATTGGGGAAGATATCACTGACGATTATCGTAATAATGGTGAACGGGAACTATATGGATGTGTGGATCTGATGCAATCAGCACCCACAGACGTACAAACGTAGTGCATGAGAGAGAACCTCAAGGTCAGCCCCCAAAAAACCACGATAGTTCTTCACCAGAAAAAGAAACTTGGAGACCAACAGAACTTTTCGAATCTTTGGTGAAAACTTATAGATATATTTCAGGAGAATCAAAATATTTGAGACTGATCTTAGACTCGAAGCTCACCTGGAACAAACATCTGGGAAAAGTGCTTACAAGGGCAAGGACATCATTGATGATGGCCTGCCGTTCCTTCGGCAAAACATAGGGACTAGGACCCAAAAAATCAACAAACAAGTTGTTACAACCAGAGGGAAGCTGGCTAGTTTGCAAAGACTGGCCCTGCTCGGAGTCATTGATGCAATGTCCAGCACATCGGTGATCCTGAACCTCGCTTCTCTATATTTGCACATCATAGCGGATGCGAGGATAGACACCTCAAGACTATAGTGTATGGGCAAATGAAGGGGCAACAATTGAGGCCATTCCAACATGATGGAGATCATAAAAATCAACTGAGATGCCGTTGGACAAAACAACCCCTTTGATGGAACATTCACCACCATCATTCAAGATGGGAAAGTCACATCAAGGGCCCTACCAATGCTGTCAAGGGGACAAATCATACACGGATGGCTCTTAGACAAGCAATGGGGTAGGGGCTGGCATATACGGGCAGAGACCGAGGTCTAAGCCTCGGTACTCAAGCCTTCGTATTCCAAGCCGATGAAACAGTCTACCCAAGAGGGATGCTAAGGAGTGGTTCTAGAAACCAATCCATAGTCATTCTCTCCGACAACCAGGCGGCAATAATGGCTCTGCGATCATGCAGATTTACTTCCAAATCAGTTTGGAAGACTCACAAAAACCTCAACGACCTAGGAGCACAGAACAGGTTAAAACTTGTCTGGGTACCAGGTCCCAAGGGTATCCAGGAGAATGAGAACGCATATGCCCTAGCAAGAGCGGGGGCAGTAACAACTTAGTTCATTGGATCAGAACCTGAGAATCAGCCTATGGAATCCCATTTGGGGACATTAAGCAGGACACGAAAAATGGGTCAAGAACCATCAATCTATCTGGAAAGACGCCTCAGGCAATGCTCACGGGAAAATTATGGCGATGGGGCCAACTGACCGACTATCAAGGAATTTTCTTGAACTAAGTCGGAACTACCTCAGGACATTGCCACCTGAGAACACATTTGCATATGTTGAAGATACACGAAGACTTCACACTATGCAGGTACTGTGATGAGAACGAAACAGCCTCACACATATTAGAATGCGATGCCCTGACTGGCATAAGGATGGATATCTTCAGACACTGTAGTGCAAGATATCATCACGAGATAGACCTGACAACGGGTAGCAGAAAAGTTCTACCCAGAACTACCTGCCGATGGCCAGCTCACGCCGTATAATAATAATAAAAAAAATACTAACATGTGGCTAACACCGCCATGTGTACCGTCACTTATAGCGGTATTCATAGTCATTCTTCAGCGACTATGAATACCGCTATCAGACTGTCTTACGAACGAAGAACAGGAATACCACCCCCTGGTTGAGAGAGAATCATACAAAATTAAGACGAGATGATATAAACAAGTCAGCCTTGATAGGATACGTGGATACGATGTATCTAATGAGGCGGAAAACCTAAACAGAGCTTCTCGCTTACCCCAAAAGCCTCTATATACGATTTAAATAGATAACCCGCCGCCCGCTGATTGAGTGTGAGCCTTCTGGAAGAAGTCTGTGAGTATCCACAACTCTCAGTTGATCGGGCCCTTGAAGGCTCGAAGAAGTTTGCTGCTCCATGCTCTGAAAGGCTAAATAACTATTGGTGGAAGAAACATTCCAGCATCCACCATTATCTGGCAGAAGTTTTCAACAAATGAAAGAATAAATGAGCAAAGATAACCATAAAAGGGGGTCGCTGATTGCAAGGAGAATCTTCTCATCAAACATATATATTCATCACGCGAGATTCCGTGCATATAAGCGTAGTCTTTCGATGGCCTGAATTGATTGATGCATTGATACAATATCGCTTTGTAGTGCACTATCAAATAGTGATATGCACTGGACAGCTAATTCCGCTTTGGAGGACTCGCTTTAACATAAGATCTTATGAGATGGGGAGTATCTATACATAACAGAACGGTAGGGAATCTGATCTTCAACATCCTTGTCTATCATTAAGTGTTATATTACTATCGCCGACACTTGTTCTGTCTTACCTCACATGAAAAGTACCTAATCTATTAGAGTTACGTATTTACCACTCTCAGGCAAATCCAAGCCAATAAGCCTCCTCCTCCTCTAAAACCAAATTTCGTCGAGTAGTACCACTCCACGCGAAATGAATATCGCCAAGAAGATGAGAAGAATTAACAAGGGATATACTTTTGAACCACGAGGTCTCTAATTTGAACCATTATGCCAAAATGATTATATAGGGGTACTTGGTGTAATGGTGAACATGCAAGAATTCCTATCCACAACACTTCCCGATAGGCAATCCGAATGAACCAATCAAAACTCTATTTCAGTTGCGCCTGCGTGGTGTTCAATGTAATTTTAAATTAGGTTGAGGAATGAACAATTACTACATTTTCCAAAATAATTTTCAATATTTCAACTTATCTACTGCATATTTGCACTTAGTAACCAGTACTTGAGAGCTATATTTAAGATATAAACTTCACACTATGTATAAAAATGTAGCAAATTTTCCTTCCTCAACTTAACCTAAAATTATATTGCACACCACGCAGGCGCAACTGAAATAGAGTTTTGATAGGTCCATTCGGATTGTCTATCGGGAAGTCTTGTGGATAGGAATTCTTGCGGTGAACATGCTGCTCTCCAATCCTAAAACTGTACTGGTCACGTGACCGATTATAGGGTTTTCCATTATGCAGAAACAATCTCTGATAATAACATATTTTTTCCTATATGCTACATTATGGTCCGCACTGTATAAACTATAAATCACATATCACATATAGGGAAATATTCTACTGACTATACAGCATATATACAGGGTCCTGTCAAAAGGGTGAGGTCTTCCATATCTTCATTATGGTGATAGATTGATATCAGCAAAATTATACGATTTTAGACTCTCCACAGGGTGTTCTATTTTTTCTAGGCGAGTCTCAACTTTGTTTTTTCAAATGGCAACCTGTATTTTTTATCATATCATTTTTTCGGTGTCTACATATGAAATAAAAGGTACTTCATGTAAATCTTTTTTTCGAAAATATTGACAGTTTTCGAAATTTTTAGCAACAGCTTTTTTTTCCAAAATTCGTCACACATAATATTTGAATTTATGAAGTTGTGCCAAGTCCAATTAAAATTCATTTTTGGCCAAATGTGGTACATTGATGACTCTCTCAAACAATATATCTAAAATCAACCTGTGATATACAGGGTGCAAAAAACAGCTTGCCAAACACTGTAAATAAAAATGTGCAAAATATTCTTTATTTCTGAAGCGCCAACAAATGCTCTGATATAGGTATACAAACTTCATTGAATATTCGCAACAGTTAAAATCAATAGTTTTTCTTAAAAAAGCTTTTATTTTCGAAAAATGGAAATTATCCCTATTTCTTCGCCATAATCTTAACGAAAGACCTTTTTTACGGCGAAATCCATATTTGACAATTGCGATCAAGAGTTATATGTTATTTGTGTAACACATTTCTCGTAATGAAACACCTTCTATAATTCCTTCATTTGATGCATAGTTTTTGACTACCCCTTCTTCAAAATATCGCTCCATGCCTTCAATTACACTATCTTCAAATTTTTTTTTATGTGTTTATAGTGGCATTTATTACTAAGATTATTAGTCACTATGTGTTCTGGGTGGGCTGTGTTACTTACTCCATTTATGCCCCCTTAAGAGCAGCACCGTTAATTTGAACGCAACAGTGAATCGTGCAGGCCTCACCCCAGTCGATATTATCTCGAAATGTGTGCCACTATCTTCCGGTTTACAACGTCTTTTCAAGAAAACGCGAATAAATTGATTCTTTGAAAATCAATCAAGTATTTTGGCAGATCAAAATCAAGTTTCAATTCAATTTAATCAAAATGTTGATTTCAAAAACTGAATCGATTGATTGATTTATATTTTAGGTAAATCAAATAGGAATTGTTTATTGGCAACTAAAATTTATTTTCATGGGTATTCAGATGAAAGGCAATCAGATGAAGAGCCTTCGTTGGCGCTTCTGATGAATCGATAATATATCGGGTGTTCCACTGAAATAAGGAAGATTTTGCACATTTTTATTTCAGTCTGTGGCAAACTGTTTCTCGCACCCTGTTCACAGGTCGAGTATAGATATATCATTTGAAAAAGTCACCAACGTACAATATTTAACCAAAATGAATTTTAATGAGATTTAGCTTACAATTACAATTGTTATGAATGACAAATTTTGGATAAGAAAAGCTGTCATGCTAAAAATCTCTAAAACCTTCTATATTGTAAAAAAAAGATTTTCATAAAGCACCTTTTATTTCTCATGTATAGAAACCAAAAAAACTGATAAAAATACAGGTAGCCATTTAAAAATACCAAGTTGGGACCTGCCCAGAAAAAATGTAACACTCTTTATTTTCATTTTGTAGATCTCAGAAAATATTATAATTTTGCTGATAAAATCATCCATCTATCTATTAGCATAGAGATATATGGAAAACCACACCCTTGTTGCAGAAACCTTATCTAATAGTTTATCAAATTTCAAATTACAGCAAAGTTCTAGAACTGACGATAATTTTTTGATGTGCAATTTAGATAAACGATAGACTAATTGTCTTAAGCGAAAGTACCACTTTGACAACATCTATTGGCTGCATATGCACTCTCATATCGCTCGCTGCAAGAGACTTCGATGCTACGTTAAACAGTAAACGACAAAATCTCCTATCGCGTTTTCGGCAGGTAAATAAATGTCGATTCTTCAAATCTAACTGTTTTTATACCTCCCTCTTATAAGTACAAATGATTCCAATTTGGATAAAAGGCTCGCCCAGGTAGATTCGGTTTTGATAATGGGTCATGATAAAAGTTTAAGTATCCTGGCAACGTTATAAAAAGTGAGAATGAAAAGTGCCTACAACCTGCTACAGCAAAGGGGATGGGTCGTCTACCACTATATAGCGAGGAATGGGCTTTCACGAGAGTTACGGGCCTCTTTCACATTGTCTACAAAAAAATATTAAGAAAATTATTGATTTCGTGTTATATCAAAACGCTCTTTGCCGTCATGATGAACGATTATCATCATATTATAATTAGAAAGGGAGTAGCTACTATTTCTTTAATCGTTCATATATTTATTTTCAGATCACTTACTTCTTAAACGAGAAGTGACATATATGAATTATATATACACTTTCAGCATGTCCGTTCGTCCGAATACCACAACTTGTTCAATTTTTGTAAAGCAATTTGGAATCCATATTGATTTCCTTAAATTAGTGTAGTAAAACTGCACTAACTAATTTTCCTAATTTATTTAAAACACTATTTAAAACAATTATTCAACTAAAACATTTACTTAACTAATTTATTTATTACTGTGTCAGTCTCTATCTGTGAACTCTGGAAGGAACCATTATATTCGTAAACTCTCTGTGGCTATCTCTGACTATGACTGTCCCGCCATCTAATACCCAGTGGCTTATACCGGGTGGCTACGGAAGTATTGCCTACGGAATATCTCAGTTATTGTATGAAGTAGGTTTGTGAAATTTGAAGCGTCGATATAATGACATAAGAGCTAGAGTTTGAGCATATTGACATGTCGAAGTTAACTTCCGGTCTGACCGGAAGTAACATCAACTTTCTTATTTTAAATGGAAACCCTATTTTTTTTCTTTTCGCTTTATTCAGCATTCAATTCCCTTTCTAATGACATATCACAAGTTGGTATCTAACCAGAAACTAGATCAGAAAAAAATTATTATTGAAATTCACCGTCACTTGATAACAGTTGCTACTACTGTGATATTTTATTTTCATTCGTCGGCGTTATAAAAAGCCGCCAAAAAAAATATTGGAAAAATTGGGAAAAAAACAATACTCTGTAGGTCCATAACTTAAATAGGAACATACAACTTTTTATTGCCTGTACTATTCAGCATAACCATTCCTTCCTAATGATATAATAGAAAGTAATTTTTTGAAATGAAATACCAAAAAATCCAATTATTATTATTCAAATAACAAAACAGATTATCGCCATACGCAAAAATAACATTAAAAATAATGTGGAATGATAAATTATATCCTGTAGGTTCTAGGTTAAATAGGAACATAAACGTACTTGGTCTGTGCCATCGTCCATAGATATTCTAATATATACCTATGGACGATGTTTGTGCTATTCAGAATAATCATTCCATTGCAATAATCATTCGAACCAAAATATTAACAAGTAGGCTGATTAAGATGTATTTTGGAATGAAACAAAAAAGAAACGAGAGCTCTCACGAACGCTGCTATCCATATTATTTTGACGTTCGAAGTAGTGTTTTTGATTCTGTCATTTTAAAAGGGTTTGGAAATCGAAATCAGTTAGTGGAATATTCAAAAAATGCCCCGTTATTCACGAACCGAACAAATTGACATGCTTCTCATTTATGGTGAATGTTTAAAAAATTCTTATGCCTTATGCCGCTGAACGATTGTATTTAGAGCGATATCCAGGGAGGCAGCAACCGTCAAGAAGGTATTTCCAGTGGCTTGAAGAAAAATTAAGAACTGAGCCTGATGTTCACGAAGACCAAGAAGCATTTGTTATTAATGAGGAAACTGAAATTAATGTATTAGCTTTAGTACAATATGATAGCACAATTTCCTCAAGGCAGATTGGCGCCGAATTAGCTATAAGTAAGGACTCTGCTAGGAAAATTTTGAAAAAACATCCATTGCATCAACATTTGTATGAAAATGACGGTGAAAGGCGCCTGGAATATTGTAATTGGTTTCTTCGACAAAATGCTGAGAATCACCTATTTAACTATTATATCTTGTTTACGGACGAGTCAAGATTTACCAACAATGGATTATTTAACAGGAATAATACAAGGTAGGTACTGTACTTTATTTGGATTATTGTCGATAGTCGAAGTGTAAAGTGCTAAAAGTGTGAACGGTCATTTGTTTCAGGTACTGGGCGATAGAAAACGAGTACCGGTTTCGACAAGGTGGCTTCCAGGAGAGATTTGGTGTGAATATTTGAGCAGGAATAGTTGGAACTCATATTGTTGGCCCCATTCTTTTTCAAGGCCAACTAACCGGAGAGAGATACTTTAATTTTTTAACGAATGAAATTTCGGAATTCATTAACAACCTACCAGCGGAAATAACTGAGAGAATGTACTTCCAGCAAGATGGCGCCCCTCCGCATAATTCAAGAATAGCGAGAAATTATCTTCAAAATCGCTTTCAAGAGAGACTTATAACAACCCATGGTCCAGTCAGGTGGCCACCAAGGTCACCTGATCTTACTCCGTGCGACTTTTTTCTATGGGGGCATCTCAAAAATAGGGTGTATTCCACACAGCCTCAAATTCTAGCTCTTATGTCATTATATCGACGCTCCAAATTTCACAAACCTACTTCATACAATAACTGAGATATTCCGTAGGCAATATTTCCGTAGCCACCCGGTATACTAGTATTTACAGTTCTCGGCCTTTCGAGCCTTTCGGGCGAGTTCTAAGATGTCCCCAGAAACTTCGTTCAGAGGGTTCGCGATTCTTCCACTTGATTTATTTGTTTGTCAGCGGAGAACTTGTTTACATTTCGAGTTAACGATGATCAGGGCCGGACTCGAGGCCGGTCTCGAAATCGTTACATTAGATTAGTTTGGGGCTTCTGTGCCATAAGCATCTACACCGCGACCTTTGCAGATCTATTGTGTGTGCCCTCGAAATCGTTGAGAGTTCTTTGTCTGGCCCTGTCTTCATCACGAGACTCCATAGGTTAGTTTTTAGAACTCCCATATATTTGGGAGCTTCTGGTTTTCCTTCTCCCAGCATTAGAAACCTCAGCCGTGACAAGCCCTCGCAGTGGCATAGGAGTAAACCTCGATAATAAATCCCCAATGCTACGGCGTGAGTCATCGTGTCTACGGCATGAATGGCACTGGGGTCACAGTGCTTATAACGATACCTGTGGGATACATGGGCAACATCCTACAGAAAACCCGCCCTCACCCCTGTATGCGGGGCTCTGCGGGGGTGAACTTTTATTTCCCTAGCTACTCGTGGGATGAAATATGGAACAAAGTAATAAAAATTTTAAAATGGATCATGGTGCTATGTATCACGGTGCAAGTACGAGGAAGCGAACGAGGTCGGAAGTACGGATCGACGAATTCTACCGGGAGCACGGTAGGTTCCCGAAAGCCGGGGAGCTGAAATCACCAGAGGCGGAGAGAGAAAGGGACAAGATGCAACGAACAGAAAAGGTACTGGGAGAACTCGTAAATCAGGCAGCCGGAGCAATGCAGAACGCTATGACTGACATCATGAACAAGTCGGTGGAAAAGCTGCAAGAGATAGTAGCAAACCAGCTATCATCTACCATGCATGACGAAGGGGAGGGAACTGGGAAAGAGGGAGAACGGGATCTGGAATTCAGTGAGGAAGAGGATAACGGAGGACAAGGAGGCGAACAACAAGAAGCAGAAGAGGACATAATTAGCTCGAGATGGGAGAGGATCAAGGAGTGCATGAACGCCGTGAGGCAGGCCACCACTAGATACGCGGGCGGTAAAATTCAGTTCAATAAAGATGAACAGACGATCGTTGCTCAGAAATTGCAGGAAATGGCACTAGGGATTGGAGACATTATGTTGGAAGTTGGAAGGATGAAAGGTGATGGAGTTAAAATGAGAGTGATGGAAAGAAGAGTAGAGGAATGTGAGGACAAACTAAACGAGATGGATGGGATGAAAGTAGTGATCGAGGGGTTGGTTGAGGAAACTAGAAGAATGAATGTTACCATCGAAGACATGGGTAGGGCAATGATTACTAACAGGAAGAAAGCGGAGGTAATTAGAAGAGGGGGCGAGTCGACTGGGAGCCGAGTGAGGGAAGGAAGAAAGGAAATGGAGGCACCAGTGTCGACGGCTAACGAGGAGGGTTTCGATACGGAGATGGAAACTGACTCTGAACAGGGAGGACAGTTCCAGCAGACTAGGCGTAGAAAAAGGAGGGGAAGGGGCGACAATGGACCTAGAACCTACGCTAATAAGACCAGCATACCCATGCGAGGAGAGAGGCCAAAACCAAGTGAAGGATGGACAACGCCAACGCGGATACAAGAAATCAAGGTAGAGGGTGTGACCGAGGAAGCGAAGAGGACGGCCGCTAGGATCATCAAGGAATGTCTGGAGAAGGAAGGATGTGCGGATGACGTGCTGGGCCTGACGAAAGTGAAGGGAGGTACGCTATATTTGGAAAGTAAGGGCGTGGAAGAAAGGGAGAGAGTGAAAAGGGCGATAGAAAATGATGACAGGGTGAGAGTTGAGGAAATTAAGGGAAGGAAACCGTCGCTACTTCTTACAGGGGTGGAAAAGGGATATAAGGATGAAGAGCTACCGAGGCTGATAAGGGAACAAAACTTGGATTTGAATAATGAGACGAATGATGAGGACTGGGAGGGGATGATTGTGAGAAGCAGGAGAGAATGTAGGACGAATAGTTGGAAGGAGAACATAGTGGTGGAAGTAGGAGCGAAACTGTTTAGGAAGATGATGACTGTGGGAGTTATATTTATTGATTTAACGAGAATATTTGTGGAAGAACATGCGAGTGTAGCAGTATGCTACAAATGCTGCCATTATGGACATACTGCTAAACACTGCACGGAGACGGCGGTATGTAATAAATGTGGAGGTAGACACGAAGGCAAGGAGTGCTTGGGTATCCGGCCACTTTACTGCATAAACTGCAAAAGGGCGGGGGTAAGTGAAAGAAGACATCCGGCGATAGACCCGAAATGCCCGGTATATATGAGGAGGGTAGAGCTTAGCAGAAGGCGGACAGAGTATTAAAGTCCTGCAATTCAACGCAGGACGGGGCAGGGAGGCCACACACCTCATAAGAGGTATGGCAGAGGAAAAAGGGGCGGATATAGTATGTTTACAGGAACCGTGGCAGAGAGAGGGGAACTGGGAAGGGTGGCATAAACATGACGGGGGTAAAGGTACCAAGGTCAGAACATGGATAAGGACAAAGATAGACAGCTCTGCCCTCATGGCAGTGAGGAGCATAAATGGGGTCGGAGTGATATTAAGGATGCAAGATGGGCAGGATGTCAAGATAATGAATGTGTATGAGGAACCTGGAAGGAGGAGGAATGATGAATGGAAAAAGGTGAGAAGGAATTTTGATAAATGGGCAGGCGGGAAGATCATCCTAGGGGACTTCAACGCCAAGCATGTCGCATGGGGAGGAATGGTGACGGATGAAAGAGGAGAGGATATACTAGACTGGATAGTGGAGAAGGGTTATCAGATTGAGAATGATGCGAACAGCCTGGCGACGTTCTCTAGTGGAAGAGGCGAGAGCTGGATTGACCTAACCATTTGCAGCAAGAGCTGGGTGAGAGACTGGGAGGTAAGCGAGGATGAGTCACTGAGCGATCATCGAGTGATACGTTTCCTAATAGCCGGAGAGCCGACAACGCGAAAAAGGACATTTTTGAATGTGGGAAGGACAAATTGGGCCGTGGTGGAGGAGATACTCTCGACATATGATATGGGGAAAATAGATAGCAGTGAGGAGGTAGAAGCAGAAGCGGGGAAACTCCAGTCCTTGATTGTTCGGGCGTGTCGCAAGGCAATACCCAGGAGTACAAAAGAGGAGCAAGAGGAGAGAGAATGGTGGAATGATGAGTTGGGTAGGATGAGAAGAAGAGTGAGGAAACTCAGGAGGGAGTACCAGGAAGAAAGAATAGAGGATGAAAGAATCAGAAAACAGGGTATATTTAGGAGAGAGAGGAATGAGTACAAGAGGGGGATTGCAAGGGCAAGAATCGAGTGGCTGAAAGAAAGGGTCGAGAGGTTGCAATCGGAGAAACCGTGGAACAGAGTGTTTGGGCTCCTGAGGAAAGAAAGGGCAGAGGAAATACCGGGCACGGCTAAGAGGGAGGATGGCACATACACCGAGGGGAAGCACGAAACCAGCAGATACCTGCTGGACAAGTACTTCCCGAACGATGACAGGGGAAAAGACACCATGGGTAGACGCTGCATTAGGGAGGACGGAGATGAAGGATGGGGACCGGAGCAGCCCAACTTCACGGTGAGGGAGGTACAAGAGGTAATGGAAGGATTAAAAGACAACAAAGCGACGGGAACAGACGGCATACCTAATGAGGTGATGAAACACGTGGCGAACCTAATAAGCGAAGATCTTACGGATATACTCAACGCATGCCTTAGGCTGAGGTATTTCCCTGCAGTATGGAAGGTGATGAAGGTTGTGTGGATTCCTAAGAAGGATAGTAGCCTAAGGCCGATCAGCTTGCTGACCGCGTTAGGACGAACTTTCGACCGGCTTCTCAGCGGAAGAGTACAGGTGTGGTGTGAAAGAGGACAGAAGTTCTCGCCCTGCCAATTTGGCTTCAGGGCGGGATTGGACACATCGACTGCTGTTGAGAATATGGTGGAGAGAATAAAGAGAAGTAAGAACGAGGGTATGCATAGCATGGTGATGGCGCTGGATTTGTCGAACGCTTTCAACACGGCATGGGGACCTGCGATAGGATGGAATATGAGGAAGATGGGGCTACCGGAGAACATTGGCAAGTTGTGCATGGAATTTGTAGGCGAAAGAAGAGTCAAGAGTGGAGGCGTGGAAGCAATCGTGGACAGGGGGTGCCCGCAGGGATCCAGCCTGGGACCCACGCTATGGCTTATTGTCATGGAAGCGTGGTTCGAGAGGATGAGGGCAGTAAACGAAAAGGAATATGACAGGATAAATGAAGGGGTGCCAGTAGCGCACAGAGTAAGTAGTGGGACGAAGGTGTGGGCCCAGGCCTACGCCGACGACCAACTGATAGTGGTGGTTGGCCCGTCGGTAAAGAAAATAGAAAGGATGTGGAAGGAGGTGTGGAAAGAATGTCAAGAATGGGAGGATGAAATGTGGCTGAGGTATAACGAAAACAAGACCGAATGCATGTTTGTCCCGGCCAGGAAACTGGACAAGGAACCGGTGGTTAGGGTGAGAGAGCAACGGATTGAGTGCGGCGGTAACATCACATACTTGGGCATGATAGTAGACAAGGGCCTACTGTACATTGATCATCTTAAGGAGGTAAGAAGGAGAACGGCTATAGTTGCAGGAAAACTAAGAAGATGGACGGGCCGTGACGTAAGGCTAAGGAGAGGATGTGTCAGACTGATTTTCGAAAGAGTGGTTAAGCCGGTGGTGATGTATGGCGTCCAAGTGTGGGGAGCAAGAGCGAAGGACTCTAGGGTGATCAGACAATTGGGGGCGATACAGAGACCGTTTACGCTATCGGCCAGCGGGGCATATAGAACGGCGCCGTCAGCCGCGTTATGCGTGCTGACTGGGATGGCGCCTCTATACATAGAGGCAGCAACGAGGTATGAAGAATGGAAGGCGCACGGAAAAGAAAAAGTAAGAGGACGGATAAACGGGTGCGACAGAATATACCCATGGATGATCGGAACAATTCTGGAGAACCGAGAAGGGCTAAAAGAGGTATTTGTGGACGCGGTTAAGAGAGAGGATGGACGAGTGGGTATAGGATGGGCGCATAAGGAGGGGAGCGAGTGGAGAATGGGTCGGGAAAGAATCAGTGAGCTGGGAAGCGTACAGGAAGCCGAAATGGTGGCTATAGGTAAAGGGGTACTGATGGGTGGAGAGATGGACATAAGAATAATAAGTGACTCGCCTGGAGCAGTGGAGACCATTAGGAATGCGAGATCGAAGAGCAAAAGGGCAGCTCGTATTAGGAGAATGCTTGAAAACAGAAGGGTAGCGGGATTGGTGACGGAAATTGAGTGGAGGAAAGGGCATGTTAGGGAGAATGAGGGTAACAGAAGAGCAGATGAAGAGAGTAGAAGAGGTGCGGAACTGCGAGAGATCACATGGCAAATAGACTTGGGACATAGCAGAATGGAGGAGAGGGAAAGGATTAGGAGAATGGTGATGGAAAAATGGCAGGGTGAATGGGACAGCGGCAGGACCGGCAGAAGCGTACATGGTATGTGCAACAGGGTAGGGATGGGGTGTATACCATTAGCAAGGAAGGCAGTGCAACTGGTCACAGGGCATGGGAACTTTCGGGGTTACCTGGCAAGGTTCGGAATTGCACAAGAGACCCCATGCCAGTGTGGAACTGGCGGGACTGACACGGCGGAGCACATCAGGAACGATTGCATGCGGAGAGAAAGGGTAGAATGGAGAAGGAGGATCGAGGAAGAGGAG
This sequence comes from Chrysolina americana, assembly GCA_958502065.1. Classification (NCBI taxonomy): domain Eukaryota; kingdom Metazoa; phylum Arthropoda; class Insecta; order Coleoptera; family Chrysomelidae; genus Chrysolina; species Chrysolina americana. The sequence continues at coordinate 22,029,132 of OY293418.1, forward strand.
GATAGACTTGGAGCGTTACAGCTAAGGGATACGAATGGTGTGAAGGATGAATGGGTAAGGATATTGAATGAATGGGCGGGGGCTGTGGTCGAGGATGAAGAAGTATGAGAACCAACATAGTGTCAATGCGACGGTAATAGTGGCCTGGCTTCGGGATAAACGAGCGACGAAAGTAAATCGGGAGAGCAGGCGCTCGGATAGAATAAGACTGCCGACCAGGGAGGGCGCTGTTTGAATGTGGAGGATGAGCGGAATAAAGAAGGAAGGATCTTCCCCGCTGATTGCCCGCCCGGTATTCGGTGGGTCACGACCCAACGGTGGTGGGGGGGTGTGGCGGGGCGGAGGAGCGAGGGATATCGTGACGTGGACGTTGGAATGGGATGTAGGTGCAGCTTTATGGCCTAACGGCTTGGCAAGTGCAGCACACCTGGGGTGGTTTTAGTCAGTAAGAGTCTGACACTACTGATACGCGATGGACACCGAGCGATCAGAGTCCATGAGGATTTCCACCCCACTGAAAAAAAAAAAAAAAAAAGTGGCATAGTATGTGTGCTGATGTTTCCTCTTCTTCCTGGCAGAACCTGCATAGCATTTCTTCTGACAGACCATATGTTTATTGAGCCTACTATATCCTGTGAGGAGTCCAACTATATTATTCTAGTAGTGCTCCTTCTCTGGCTTGTAGATATTCTGTGAATTTTGGCAGCGTTTTTTAATAAACTCTTTGGCCTGTCTCATTCCTGGTGAATCATTTCACCATTCTTGAGATTTCTGCTGAATCCATGACTTGGTGCTGGTTTTTAGTATAGCTTTTGCTATACCGCAAAACGGTTCTGGGCCATTCAGGGCCTGACTTGCTCCTTCTCAAGCTAGTGAATCAGCCTCTTCATTGCCTCTGTAACCTGTGTGTGCTGGTACCCAAGCTAGTGTCAGTCTGTTCTGACTGCCCAGCTTTTTTAGGGCTACTATGCAGTCCCAAACTAGTTTTGAGGTAATTTGCATAGAGTTGACTGCCTTTATTGATTTCCTTAGTTGATATATATTTTTATCCTGGATTTCTAACACGTTATGTCGAGGCATTCTTTGAGATCTATATTTTAAGAGTTCTTCTCGTAGTTTGATTGCATACAATAAGAATAAGAAAATTTAATATATTTGACATTTTCAATAGGTTAACACCAGATTTATTTTTCAATGCTCACCTTGGAGAATAATCATGTGCACATCAATGCTGTGTGGAATTATTAGAGAAAAATAATATACCTGTAGGAATACAAGAAGATATAGCTATAGAAAATGGTACTATTACTGAAAAAATCCCTGTTGATATACCTTCAAGAAATTATACAAGTATATTTAGGTTTAATCTATATTGATCCAGTGTTTGAGTACATTTTTAAAATATTCAGAAGAATTATTCTCATTCAACTTATTCTCAATCGAATATCCTTCGAATTCCCAAATTATTATCATTTATAGCTTCACAATCTTAATTGTTGGTTGTCCCTCTCCTTTTAAACCTGATGGTGGATCTCCCCGTAGCAACTTTGGGGGAGTGAAAAAATAGAACCTATATTTTCCCAATATATTACCTAATATCAATCAAACGTGGCCGGTATATCAAACTTCCTTAATCAACAAATGGATTCCTTGGGATTCAATCCGGAGTTTCTCAGTCACACGAATACGTGACCCTCGAACGACCTTCCAAGTTTAATTATATCGTCGACAATTACTAGACACGTCTTCCGGGAGAGTTCCTTCGAATCCGTCTTCATCAATCTCTCTACCTGTCAATAGCCACTCTTCTAATCTAGATTCTATAGAGAATCGCAAAACCAGCTCACGTATCTAGAAAGTCTATTGTCGGTAGAGGATAACTGTCCTCGGTCAGGTTGTTCAGTTAACGATAGTCTACGCAAAAGCGTGTTCATCCATCTTTCTACTTCACCAGTACAACAGGAGTGAACAAGAAACTGTTTGATGGTTCGATAATTCCTTTCCCAATATTGATGAGTGTTTTGTCAGTCTCTCTCTTCTTGGCAAGCGGAAGTCTTCTAGCTGATTGTCCGAATCGGTGAGCATTCCCAGTGTCATTCCTGTGCTGCACCACCTCCGATCTATCCTCTCTTCCTTGTCCAATATTGAAAATGTCTTGGTACTTCTTGGATAAAATCTTTCAGGTGCTGAGCTGGTTTTATATCCATAGAAGAAATGACAACCAACTTTTTCAAATATGTAGGCAAGCTCTTGACTTGGCTAACAATACACTCTGTATCGCAGAGAAAATTGACGAGCAGTACCCTGAAATCGTTCCTTTCTCCAAGCTCACTGAGTAATTATTGATATTGTAACGATTTCGAGACCGGCCCCGAGACCGGCCCTGATCTAATTAATTATGCACCCTCGTTCAACTACAACAGCATATCCGCTGGCGTACGGATCGCCGAGAACAAGCTGGAATAAATCGATCGTTCGATACTATTCGAAGAGCCATCTAGATGAAATGTTCTATACTCCTGAATAATCTAGAGTCGTGGATGGAACCTGCTTGGGAGTATATAAGCGGAACAGTCAGAATAGAGAGTTAGTTACAGTTCCAGAGTTCGCTGATCCGTACGCCAGCGGATATGCTGTTGTAGTTGAACGAGGGTGCATAATAAATTAGATCAGGGCCGGTCTCGGGGCATAGGCTTCGGCCCACTTGCTGAAGTAATCCATCGCCACAAGGATGTACTTGTTCCCGAGTTCAGATTGTGGGAACGGGCCAGCGATGTCAATGGCGATCCTTTCGAATGGGCTGCCCACATTGTACTGGCGCATCGGGGCCTTAGTTCTTGTTCGAGGCCCATTACTGGCAGCGCATACAGCACATTTTCTGCACCAGTCCTTGACGTCAGCTTGACAATTGGCCCAGTAGAACCGTTGCCTAACTTTCTGGAGTGTCTTCGTCACTCCCAGATGTCCTCCGGTGACCCCATCATGGATTTCTCGGAGCACTTCCTGTCTTCTGCTCCTGGGAACTACTACCATACGTCTTTCTTCCCCGCCATCCTCCGACTCCAACACACACTTCAAGACTCCATTGTCTAAGGTGAAAGAGTTCCATTGGGCCCAGTAAGTTTTAACGACTGGAGAACAACTGGCTATTTCCTGCCACGACGGTCTTCGCTCACTCTTCTTCCAGCCGATGACTAAACCAAGATCTGAATCTTTTTCTTGGTCTTTATGGATCTTGTGGTCATTCTAGTTATCATCGACCGTGGTTCTGCAGAGTGTCGACTCCTTTTCCTCTGTTCGTCGGCAGTGCGAACAGTCGTCTGGACATAGTCTTCGCGATAGGGCATCCGCATTCTTATGGCTGGTCCCAGCCCGATGTACGATCTCAAAGTCGAATTCCTGGAGCCTCTCAATCCAGCGTGCCACTTGACCCTCGGGATTCTTAAACTGCAGGAGCCATTTGAGAGCTGCATGGACAGTTCTCAGTAGGAATCTTCGTCCATACACGTACTTGTAGAAGTGCTCAACTCCCTTGACAACAGCCAACAGTTCCCGCCTGGTGACACAGTAATTCCGCTCCGGTTTACTGAGGGTCTTACTGAAGTAACCGATGAACTTCTCTTGTCCTTCTTGGATCTGAGACAGGACAGCTCCAAGTCCCACGTTACTCGCGTCTGTGTCCAAAATGAATTTCCCGTCTGGAAGGGGGTAGCTCAGGATTGGTGCGTTGATCAAAGCTCCTTTCAACTTCCTGAATGAATCTTGGCATTCATCTGACCACTGGAACTTTGTTTGTCCTTCCGTGAGCCTGGTCAGTTGTTTTGCGATGTTAGCAAATCCCAGCACGTATCGGCGATAGTAAGTGCACAAGCCAAGAAAACTTCGAAGCTGGTGAATGTCTTTCGGAACGGGCCATTCCTTAACAGCTTTGATCTTCTGCTCATCTACTGCCACTCCTTTCCCAGAGACAACGTGGCCGAGATAACGTACTTCTTTTTGAAACAGATGACATTTCTTAGGGCTCAGTTTCAGTCCGGAGCTTCTCAGTCGCTGAAATACGTCTTCCAAGTTTTTTACATGGTCCTCGAACGATCTGCCAACCACAATAATGTCGTCGAGATAAACCAGACACGTCTTCCATGATAGTCCTTTCAAAACCGTCTCCATCAATCTTTCGAACGTGGCTGGAGCATTGCAGTGGCCGAATGGCATAACTGTAAACTGCCATAATCCGGAGCCGATGGTAAAAGCTGTCTTTTCTCGATCTTCCTGGGCCAGTTCTACCTGCCAGTATCCGCTCTTCAAATCTAAGGTCGAGAAAATCGTAGATCCAGCCAGCGTGTCTAGCGTGTCGTCTATCCTTGGGAGAGGGTAGCTGTCCTTTTTCGTCACGTTGTTTAGTTGACGGTAGTCTACGCAAAACCGTGTTGATCCATCTTTCTTCTTCACCAACACGACTGGAGAGGACCAGAGACTGTCGGATGGCTCGATGACTCCGTCTTTCTCCATGTCGCAGACTATTTTGTCAGCCTCCTCCTTTTTGGCTAGAGGAAGTCTTCTGGCTGATTGCCTGATTGGTCGGGCATTTCCAGTATCTATCTTGTGCTGAACCACCTTTGTTCTACCGCCTCTGCCTACTCCGGTATCGAAGATGTCCTGATACTTCCTGACTAGTTCTCTCAGTTTAGGCTTTTGTGCTGGCCCCATGTCCTTGGACGAGATAGCAACCAACTTCTCCAATTCTGCTGGCATGTTACTGGCTTGACTAACAGTGCCGCATACACTCCTTATCACAGAGGAAATTGACGAGCAGTGCCCCAAAATTGTTCCTTTCTTCAAAGTCACAGGGTAATAATTGACATTCATTACCCTTACCGGCACAAATTTATCAACTCGCAACAAGGTCTTCCCTAGTGCGATTCCTCGTCCAATTTTCCCATCATGGAGCTTGGGCTCGAACATCACCACGTTTCCATTGCTCGCACCCCCATCCAGGCGAGCCTCCAAAATGGTTTCAGCCCTCTCCGGTACGCTCACATCTTCAGCCAGGAGAACACGAATCATTTCTTCACTTCTCCCGTGAAGCACCAACTCTTCTCCATTCACTCGTAGAACGCCGTCTCTGAAATTCAACTCGAACCCTCTGGAGTTCATGATGTCCATCCCTATGATTGCATCATCCTCGATATCCGCTACTAGAGCCCGGTGTTCCACTTTAGTGCTGCCCAAAGTCAGTTCAATTGGAAGCTACGCACAGCAACTGGAGAGCCGGCAACTGTGTATGGTGAACTGCCAATTGAACTGACTTTGGGCAGCACTAAAGTGGAACACCGGGCTCTAGTAGCGGATATCGAGGATGATGCAATCATAGGGATGGACATCATGAACTCCAGAGGGTTCGAGTTGAATTTCAGAGACGGCGTTCTACGAGTGAATGGAGAAGAGTTGGTGCTTCACGGGAGAAGTGAAGAAATGATTCGTGTTCTCCTGGCTGAAGATGTGAGCGTACCGGAGAGGGCTGAAACCATTTTGGAGGCTCGCCTGGATGGGGGTGCGAGCAATGGAAACGTGGTGATGTTCGAGCCCAAGCTCCATGATGAGAAAATTGGACGAGGAATCGCACTAGGGAAGACCTTGTTGCGAGTTGACAAATTTGTGCCGGTAAGGGTAATGAATGTCAATTATTACCCTGTGACTTTGAAGAAAGGAACAATTTTGGAGCACTGCTCGTCAATTTTCTCTGTGATAAGGAGTGTATGCGACACTATTAGTCAAGCCAGTAACATGCCAGCAGAATTGGAGAAGTTGGTTGCTATCTCGTCCAGGGACATGGGGCCAGCACAGAAGCCTAAACTGAGAGAACTAGTCAGGAAGTATCAGGACATCTTCGATACCGGAGTAGGCAGAGGCGGTAGAACAAAGGTGGTTCAGCACAAGATAGATACTGGAAATGCCCGACCAATCAGGCAATCAGCCAGAAGACTTCCTCTAGCCAAAAAGGAGGAGGCTGACAAAATAGTCTGCGACATGGAGAAAGACGGAGTCATCGAGCCATCCGACAGTCTCTGGTCCTCTCCAGTCGTGTTGGTGAAGAAGAAAGATGGATCAACACGGTTTTGCGTAGACTACCGTCAACTAAACAACGTGACGAAAAAGGACAGCTACCCTCTCCCAAGGATAGACGACACGCTAGACACGCTGGCTGGATCTACGATTTTCTCGACCTTAGATTTGAAGAGTGGATACTGGCAGGTAGAACTGGCCCAGGAAGATCGAGAAAAGACAGCTTTTACCATCGGCTCCGGATTATGGCAGTTTACAGTTATGCCATTCGGCCTCTGCAATGCTCCAGCCACGTTCGAAAGATTGATGGAGACGGTTTTGAAAGGACTATCATGGAAGACGTGTCTGGTTTATCTCGACGACATTATTGTGGTTGGCAGATCATTCGAGGACCATGTAAAAAACTTGGAAGACGTATTTCAGCGACTGAGAAGCTCCGGACTGAAACTGAGCCCTAAGAAATGTCATCTGTTTCAAAAAGAAGTACGTTATCTCGGCCACGTTGTCTCTGGGAAAGGAGTGGCAGTAGATGAGCAGAAGATCAAAGCTGTTAAGGAATGGCCCGTTCCGAAAGACATTCACCAGCTTCGAAGTTTTCTTGGCTTGTGCACTTACTATCGCCGATACGTGCTGGGATTTGCTAACATCGCAAAACCACTGACCAGGCTCACGGAAGGACAAACAAAGTTCCAGTGGTCAGATGAATGCCAAGATTCATTCAGGAAGTTGAAAGGAGCTTTGATCAACGCACCAATCCTGAGCTACCCCCTTCCAGACGGGAAATTCATTTTGGACACAGACGCGAGTAACGTGGGACTTGGAGCTGTCCTGTCTCAGATCCAAGAAGGACAAGATAAGGTCAACGGTTACTTCAGTAAGACCCTCAGTAAACCGGAGCGGAATTACTGTGTCACCAGGCGGGAACTGTTGGCTGTTGTCAAGGGAGTTGAGCACTTCTACAAGTACGTTACTTTCGCCCTGACCTCAGGGTCGAAATCAGCAATTTTTTTTTGTTCTCTGATATTTCATAAAAAACAGCGAATAATGGGGTGAGTTTCCATACAAATTTGTAGAGCATAAACGAAATTTATATATGGCTATATTTATTTAATAAAAAATACGATAGCTAGCCAGAAACCATTGCTCAAGTACAAAGTGTTACTTTTGTACCCGGTCTCCCCTAAGTTTGAACTATATCAAAAGCGATTTGTACATAAAAGTACACAGAATAATGATTTAAATACAAAATAATTGGTATATTCAATTTAAAGATTACTCAATTTGACATCAATGAAAGCATCGAATGTCAAATATATGGGAAATAATCAAGAGAACAAATCGACGTTGCTTGCTCTCGATAAATTTCTGCATAACAAATGAAGGGCTTAGAATACAAAGGCTATAAGTACCCATTTAACAATTTCGAGTAAATTGAGTTTAAACTTAACCGGCCAAAATAAAATCTATAAATGACATAAGGTTGAAATTTGTATTTAGAACGTTTGTATAAGGAAGATTACATGTGAATATCGTGAGTAAGATGAAAATTGTGAACTTTCACACAAAAAATCCAGAAAAAATCCACTTGTTCCCTTTGCATCCCGACGCATTTAAAAAAAAAAAGAAATAATAAAAAATCACTTTAATTCACAAGAGATGGCGCTCAAAGTCACAAAACTCACTTAGATTCTTTGTATTCCGACAAATATTTATGTCAACTTTTCTCAGTTGGACTTATCTCATTTTGACAGAAAAATGTACTTGTACCCTTTGTATTCTAAGCCCTTCAAATGAAAATTACATTTGTCGTGCTCAGTTTTTAGAAGTATCGATGACTATATAATTTGTTACTTTTCCGACATTAATAATGAAAAATATGAATTAGAAGATAATACGACACATAATTTGAAGATAACCTAACTAACCTGGCTATCCAAGTTGCTGGTAATTCGATCACTAATTAGAGTGAAAAAGTAAAATCCAACCAAGTGCTTGCTGCGCTCGCATTTAATAAATTACCAGAAGAAAGGGACACGCCTATCAAGGACCTAATTTTTCAACATAAAAGATCATCATATTTTCGTCGTATTTTTCATTGTGAGCTGCCAGTTGTCAACTGAAATGAATTCCAGTTGAAAAAGTATTTAAATATTTTATATCTTGAATGTTCTTTAGGCAATCAATTCCTATAGTATCCTGAGATTTAGTGTCTACAGTTGAATACGGAGTATTTGGATTGTTAAATACGTGGGACGTTTCCATTCATGGACGTGTTTTGGTGAAGTGACCATTATGACACATTTTGCAGAAAAAAAGTATTTCAGATACTTTTCCGCGCTGAAAATTTGATTGATACAGTGATTTCATTGTATTTTAATCATTCTGTGAAAGTTTCAGCCAAATCGCTTTGGTACAATTTTACCTTTATTTCATATGTTGTATTTATTTAGTTCATCCTATACATCAATTTCTTCTCATCATTTTCAAATTGAAAATGATATATGACACAGATAGAGATGATTGAAAATTTCAATCATGTATCATATATGAGTTCAGTTGTTGTTGTTATTGAATAAAAAATATATTGACTTTGACAAATAAAAAAATTTTCTTCTTCGAATCCGGATTGAAACTTAATTATTAAAGGTAATTATCAAACATCCGGAATTGAGTGATATGCGTAGGATCATTTCGTTTATTCAGCTAACTGATTGTTTACATTTCTACCTCGATTTCGTTTTTGATTTTATTCATATCTGTCTCCAACTTCTGGTCTGTTCGCTACGCACCACTAAGTTCTTATTTTAATCGATAAATATAAACAGTTTGAACATGTCGTGAATGTAGTGGTATAATCAGATTTTTTCTAAAATAAACGCAAATAATTTTTTCATTTGAAAATAAAAATAGTTGGCCGTGAACATGCTTCAATTTTAAAAGAGTCAAACTGGTATAAGGAGGGTACGATGAGTTGTTATCGAGATAAATATAATGCTCTCCGTTTTTTATTATAGTTGTAAGTCATTTTGGGATTTATATACCTCGCATTCCATTTCTTGATAGCTTCTCCTCTCCTCATCATTAACGGAGTTGAATGTCATGCTGAGCTCAACAAAAAACGTCAACAGGACATTCACCACCAATATACTCCACAATTTTACCGTAATATGAGCGAATAGCAGTTGTTATGGATTTTTTGGATATGAAACCGTGTTGGTTATCTGAGAAAATATCCTCTTGTCTTAAAAAACTCAAGAGTCCATCAAGAAATAAAAGAATATTTGAAGACCTTGGAAAAATCTCTGCGCAACATATCTAGATTATCAGTACTGTCATCACTTTCTTTTATCAAAAACATGGAAATTTTGTCATAACCTGAGGAGGATTAAGTTATTGCTTTGATTTCAGCACAATCATGGGTCCGTTCTTGGTATATGGCAAAAGAAACAGGGACTTATGGTGTGCGTCTATGTTTCTCATGTTTGATTTTTTTTGAAACGCTTATAGTATTCACTTTGCGAACACTTGTTTGTTTCACGGGTCACCAGTCTATGTTACGAGAAAAATGTTCATCAGTTAATTTTGTTTGCAATTTGGAGACTGCTACTTCGCGAACACTTATTTATTTTCCAATTCCCACTTCTTTTCCAAATGTAACAAAATTGCACTCAACTGCCTTCAACTAATCCATTTACTTTCGAAATATTACTACTATCACTATTTTATTTTCATAAGACTAACTATGACTATAACTATGCAAGGCATATATTCGCCTCTGCTAAATGGGTGTTGACTACTACTCAAATGTGTTGAATAAACTGTTATAGTTATTATCCTAACAAGTACGGAAAGAGTACCATAGAACTATCCCGCGAACATTGATAAATATCTCATGATTTAATCACAACTTCCCCAATAAGCACGTGAAGAGGTCCAAAGCTCTGCTATTTGTTGAAAGAACTAGATTTGGGAACAAGAATTGGGCTACTCTTGATGAATCTGATTATGGTGAAACAACTGATTATTACTATTTCAGAAAAACTTCCTGTCCACCCGGTATAGGCATTCTGCGTGAAGTTAAGAAGCATACTTTAGCATCTCATTAATGAATTGTTTAAAGAAACGTCTGTGCTTCAACTGAGAATGTAAGCTCGCACCTGATAAAAAATCAGATTGTGTTGGGTGGAAAGGGCCCGTGTCCCTTCCTTCAAGGACATTCTTCTTCGGCATAGCAACCACATCTATACGGTCAAATATCTTTGATGGAGTCTACAAGCGTTAAAGAGAAGAAATTGTACAATGCAGTGGCGTTCTTCATATTTCGTAAAAATCATTAACTATTAAAATCTATACCAGTTCTTGATTATCTAGGCGTACATCAATTAGTAATACAGGTCTAGTTGAGTTTGTCTCGGTACGTGAATATTCAACGGTGTAGGTACTAATTTATTTATAGCATTCCAAGATAACTTTCGTCTTTCACGTTCAAACTATCGAATTTACAATGATAACTTTCCAGTGGTGCCCCAGTTTTCAGTCTTTGAGTTGTTTTTATCATCTAGTTCCCACGAAATAGAAAAATTCTGTAAGTAAGAATTAACATACTGAAAACCACGAAAAAAACATAGGAAATGGATTCTTTTGTATTTTTAGACGCAATTCAAACGAGCAAACGCCATCTGGCAGAATTATACTTTACTCTTCTTTGAAATACCTGAAAAAATCACGGTGTTCTCCTGGGATCCTTAAAATTTCGTATACGGATCATTGTTTTCTACCTCGCAATTATATTTCAATATTTTTTAACAACCGTTTCCATTCTTTGCAATCGTTCCAGCTCTAATAATATTAGTGATGGAGCGGTAGACAAAGTGAGTGTGTTATCTGGGAACTAGTCAAAACTATTCCGATTTTGATTGTTTTTTTCAAATATCATTAATTGAAAATATTTCAACCTCTATAGATTTAAAATTGATGAAGAATCCGGTGATGAAGTAGGAAAAGATCAATCTATCAGTATCACTATCTGCTGGATCAATTCTTATTTGATCAATTGTAAAAAATGTTTCTGGCGCAACTTTTAATTGCATATCTTCTTCTAAAGCATAAAATATAGTATATTGCCGCTACTTTGAAAGATTATCTCCATATCCTTCAAATATAACTATTGTATTATCACCATAATGTATTTTGAGATATCTGACATTCAGCCCTATGCTGTAGCACTTCCGTTAAAAATAACGACACCGTTATTCGCCATTTCCGTTGTTGTGCTATTACCAAGCAATAGCAAAATAACGAAAATGGCGAGTAACGGTGATGTTATTTTTAACTTAAGTGATACAGCATAGGGCTGATTATCATCGAATATTGATGAGAGTTTGTCATTAACTTGCCATTTAACGTGACTTAATACCATACCACTATCGATATTGTATGTATAGGTATTAATATCCAAGAACATGTAAAAGTAAGAGGACGTGTCGTACCTACTGACGATGACCAACACTCTGAAACACGTATATACGATTACTTTTCCAACTAGAGGAAATCTTTCTCATTTTCATTATCGGTATTAATATCATTGACATTCTTCATATCTCATATACTTACATCTGCAAGTTAAAGTCAATTTTTTATTTATCCTCAAACTTTGATGTCTTTTCATCATTTTCATTTTACTCGTAGCAGGAAGCAATCACATAGTGAGTTTATTTGAGGTCTTTAATTTCTCAAATGTTAATGAAAATACCATATGCCATACCTACTGTAATAGGTGAAGCCTCTTAAAATTGATCTGGAAATATCGTATTTTCTAGATAAATTTTTTATTTCGAATATGTTTGAATTGTATAAATCTTCTTAATTTTTTTCTATATCCTGTAACTCCATGGATTCTATTTAATTTTAATATAAAATTTTGAATTTATTAATTTCTTTCGGTCGACGCTTGAATTAATCTTGGTAGTCCTGTAATCCTCTGGTAACTTTTGTAGTAGTTGGTTTTTTGCTTCAATACAGATGAAACAGAAATGAACACTGCTTGTACTTATTAGGTGAACGTCTAAAAAATTTTTTTTTTATACTTTATTTACCTTCATTTTCATTAGTTGACTATTTCTTTTTGTTGCTTTACTTAAAGTAATGAGATTCTATTTTATTTTGCTTCTTGTAAACATGTGCACAAACGAATATAACCTGACTCAACAGACTCTTCGATCCTTCAGCGTGGTATGTCGACCAGCTGGCTATTGTCTGTCTCGTTCTAGATCCCAATAGTAATTCAAGAAAGGCTTTTTTACCTCACAGTATTCGGTGAACAAGGCCACCGCAAATAATAATGAAAGCCGCCGTCTTTCTACACAGGCTAAGCCTCTAAGTGCAGCCTAGGAATGTTATTATTATTTTTTTGTTATTTTCTTTCTTTCTGCTTTCATCCGGCTTTTATTTCTGCATTATTAATGGAAGCCAATATAATTTTCAGATTCGAGAACAGAGTGTCCATCATTCCACCAAGGACCTCTATAATCATAATAAAATGGTTTGGGTAAAGCCTGCGGAGATCAAAATGTAAATCTCAATATTAGGTCTGGATTTTATCCCCATTTCAGATGATGATCATTAAGCCAGCTAAAGCCTGCGGAGATCAAAGAGTAAATCTCGATATTGAGTCTGGTTTTCCTCCTTTTTTCTGATGATGTTCGTTAATCCGCAGCAGTTGAAAACTGTATGACACGGAAATGGTCTTACTTTGACGGTCAAGGACTGCATTTGTCTGGGGGGGGGGGAGAATGAGTAGTTCCAATAGATTTGGTACTTTTCATACTCCACAATGAATTCAATACCTCGTCTATACCGTAGGAATGTCATAGATGGTAGTATGGCGCTCGTATCTCCGCGTTATACCTAGATTTATAGGCTGATAAGCTGACAACAAATGCATTTTATTGCTATTATGAATCCTTGGTCACCGACTCCAGCCCACTTGAACAAAGGAAGGCAAAGGTGTCGTGTCCCGTACAAACTCCTCACAACTTTTAGTTACTTGTCAATCTTAAGATTGAAATGTAATGGAAGGGGTACTTTTGGAAACATACTTCCACGGAAGAGATACGGAAGGGCCAGTTCATTACGGGTTGCCGATCTGTACGAAGGTCGAATGTTATGATCGTCATATGTTAGCGTTGATACTGTAAAAATTGTCTTCATCCGCATTACGGGTATATAATATGTATTTGTTGAGCATCAGTGTTTTAGTACTTTCTACGAAAGAAGACCTTAGCTATGCAGTTACCCACCTAACCAATGCAACGAAAGGTCTAAGTTTTGAATCAACCAAGGTCTACGATGTTCTTGAACCCATACATTGGCTTATCTGTAGCTGCAAGAGTACCTCAGTCTCCGCAGCTTCGATGTGAGCTTTCATCAGTTGCACGGGCTGCTGCTGTCTTGAAGAGATATGCGTCAATTCCTGCTTTTTCAAGTAGAGAAGGGTGTCTAAGACTATACAGGCTCCACCCAGTACAATTCTGTTATGTAGTCACTACCAACTCATGTTTTGAGGGGCAGAAATGGCGTATTATTCCTTAGGGAGAAAATGCGACATATTTTCTTCATAGGGAATTTATATTATTATTTTATAATTATAAAATAGTATATAAATGCGAACTCTAGAACTTATTTATTTACATTTAGGTACAATAAATGAAACAGTAGCACAATTACTTGAATTGATATTAACTTGAAAATCATACAATACTTTTTCGTCGGTTGCGACATTTATAGTCTTTTGATCGACACACGTGCTGGAATTCACACCTTGGAGGACCCGGCGTGCAATATATATCTGTTTTATTTTGAACTGAATCTTGAATGTATCTATCCCTCGGTGGCCTCGGCTACAGCCATAGATTTCTAGCCGCCGCGCCGTGTCGTTTTACGATTGTGATGTCAACTCCCGAGTCTGCGAGTTGAGTCGCAGAAAATCTGCGTAGAGAATGACCAGTGTACCTACCTCAGCGGATGTGATAATCCCAAGTAGGTTGCAACTATGCTTGGTATCTTTCCAAAAGTGTTTTTGCCTTCAGTGTGCAAGTAGAGTTTTTGTTAAGATATTTCTTGCTATCATAATAATAAATACTAATAGTACCTACAAAAAAAAATTCCATTCCAAAATTATGATTTTTCAGTTTTGAATAATCACTAGCCCTCACGGGCATAAAGTACGACATTGGATAGTTGGTAACTAAGCAATAAAAACACAATAATGAACTAGTATCACATAAAATAATATAAATAATCCAGCCCTTCGCACATTTTCTATATCATATTAAGCTCATTTTTTCATGTGAAATATTAAAATATTTTACATGATGAAACATTCTTCAACATAAGACGAAGCTTGGGCTCTCGACGGACTGCTTTCAGTGGTTCCTGTAGATGGCGTTGTACTTTCTTAGAAGGTACAATAGTTATCGTGGGGACAGCTGATTAAAGCAAATTTTATTTATTTATTTATTTATTTATTTTATTCATCAATTAAATCCTAAGGAAATTACAATATTTATTCAGGGACAACCAATATGAATAAACATATAAAAAAATATTAACAATATAAAATATAATTGAAAGGTAACAATTAAATATAATAGATAATCAGAAGTTATGCAACTTCATCCTCAGTAGAAATGAGAAATGTTTTTAATTCATTTCTGAATTTGGTGAGGTAATTACTAGACCTTATTCGTATCGGTATGCTATGATAGGTTATAATACCGCGATAATGTAATGAATTTTTTTCAAATTTGGTTTTTTAGATTGTCTGGTTAGATTACTATGACTATCGGAAGTTGCAATATAGGAGAGATTTGAATGTTTTTTATTTTTTGTTAGGTGAATAACGTGCAAATTTTTATTCTGAACAATGAATCAATATGTAGAATATTTCTTGGTTTGTATAATTTCGAAGTTGGTTCCAAGAAGGGTAATTTGAAAATACATTTCATAATCTTATTTTATGAATTTTTCAATGGTTTCAAAATTGATTTTGTTGCAGTGATTTTGAATGTATCAAACTGAAGTAAGTAAATATTTTTAAGTAATTTTTTTTCAAATAATTAAGTAACCATTTACATACAATTTTTTTCAATAATCTTTGATAAAATGGGAAGAAGAGAAATAGGTCGGTAATTATTCACAAAGCATTTCTTGCCACTTTTGAAAATTGGTAGAACTTTTGCAATTCTGCAATTTTTTGGAACTATTCCAGATTTAAAACATAAGTTGATTAAATTTACCTAATGAAGGAGCAACTTCTGATTTAACTAATTTTACAAAATAGACGTTAATGTTGTCAAAGCCTGGTGCTTTTTTTGTCATAGAATTGTTGTTATTTCCGTCAACCAGCTGCACACCCTTAAGAGTACAACCCTCAAAAGTCTTGTCCGAGCAGGGAAGACACAGCCCTTACCTTTTAAGGTGTGATTCCATGCACGAGACCGATGACCATGCTGGGAATCGAACCCATGACCCTTAGATTAAGAGACAAGCGCTCTAACATCATGACCATCATGACCATCACGGCACCATCACGGAATAAATCAGGATCATTGAAATCAAGCCCACAATGACAAATTTCTATGAATTTCTCTTTCACTAATTTAGTATCCAGTTTAGTGAATGTTTTACAGGCGTACTCTTTTCTGTTTCTTTGAGGAATAATTTCAATATGAGCAATAATCAATTGCAGGATGATAGATTTGAGCATCAGTTTTCCGTTCTAGTAGTAGATACAATGGCTAATTTGAAATCAATGTTGCAAAACAGACAGAAGGTCGAAAATGACTACAAAAAATTATAATGAAAATGCAATTAAAAACTTTATTATTCAGAAGAAACGATTTCAACAATTATTTCAAATCTTTGTTTTTTTTAATTTATTTTCATTTCGTCAACCTGCTACAGCCTTACGAGTAACCCGCAGAATTCTTCGAGAGACTTGTGCGAGCTACGAAGATGAGGCTCTTATACTTCAAATTGTAATGTACGGGACCAATGACCGTGCTGGGATTTGAATCCACGCCCTCATGGCTGAGAAGCGAACGTTTTACTATCACGACTTCCACGGCCCTTGAACATATGGTGTTAAAGAAAAATACCAATGTTTTTCTTCATGAACTACAGTGGATAGATGCGAGTTTATTAGGCTCTGCCTTAAAATAAAAAAAGAGGTTTAACTTACGTACCTATACGTTTGTCGGGCCTGGACACGAATCCGAAGAAAATTCGACGGGGTCTCAACTAATTTTTGAGTTTCCTGTGCTCTTCTGAATCTTCAAATTCAAGTATTTTTAAACACGAATTTTTCGATAAAATATTATACAAAATGCCTCTTTTCTTGTGGACACTTGTTTCAGGCGCTCATCTACCTAATTTCACAGTTACTTGCACCAAAAACAACCGTTTGGCACAACAATTACCTTTATATAACCAAAATCATAACCTCTTTCAGTGTAACTTTCGCCGACGCAGATTCCACGTGACTAACTCACAACGAGAATGAAAGTTACTAAAAAATGGTTATGTTGGTGGTTATGAAAATGTAAAATGTTAGTAATTGTGTGTGTGTGTGTAATAGCATCATAAAGAATGAGACTTTTAATCGAAGAACTCGTGTCTGAAAGTCAAATTTCAATATTCAGAAGGACATAACTTTAAAAGTAATAGAGACCTCCTAGACATTTCTCCGGGTTCGTGTTCAGGAAATAAAACTACGTATGTTAGATCACTTTTTATATATTAAGACGGAGCTCGATAAACTTACCTTAACCCTACAGCACAACGAGAAGTACTACATGTGATATCATCAAAAATTCAAGGACTTTTGGAAATTCTACTAGAAGTCCTGAAATAATTGAAAAAAAACTAACATACTCTCGAATAAATATCATTTTATTTACAATATATATCCAATAAAGGTGTCCTTTACATCACTCAACTACAACAAAAATATTTGTACTGAAATCACAAAAATATCACTTTCAGTAATGAATCTATTATTGCAGAGCTGCCAACTTTTAAGAGCGCTAAAGCAAAATATGAAAACCAAACTTGATTTTATAATTTATCGAAATTATAGGTATCTCATACCAGAATTCATATCAAATCATCAAAACTCAAGATTTTTATAACACACTGTGCTGGATTTCTCCAAACCTTTCATATAAACAGCTCTTTTAAACGAAGTCTACTTTGATCTGATTTTTTTCTTCTTTTTCTTTTCCATTTTCCCCAATACATCAGTGGCACTCGCTAACCTCCTCAAATTTTTCTTTAATTTCATCTTAGTGGAACTGCTTTTCGCAAAATTGTGTGCTCGCACTCCTACCTGTTTGCTGGTACTCGGTTCAGATAAAGCCTTATTTGAAGCATATGGGGGAGCAGAAGAAACTCTGGATTTGTGGGTGAATATGTGAGGTTTGCTCGAAGAGTTATCCCAAGCAACTACCAAACTGTCATCATAATCTTTGTTATCATATTTTGCTATTACCCTTTTTCCTTCATTGTCTTTGACAAAGCATATTTCTCTCAAACGCACAGCATCTGATTCTAAAGGTTTTTCTTTTGTAATTTGCAACTTAGTGGTGACGTTTTGTGGTACTACTGGATTAGCAGTTTTCTTTATCTTCGTGAATGATTTTGCTTTGTCGGATGAGCTGTTTTTGATTTTGAGAGTGAGATCTTTGCGTGATTTGGCTTTGAAACATTTGTTAAGGCGTGGTCCGGATTTGGAGCAACTAGGCTGGGTGAGATTTTCTTTTCTGTCTAATGGTATGACACCACTTCTGACTTTTTGTTTCTTTAGTATTGGTTTGGTGACTGCAGGTCGGTTCTTGATGACACGTTGCGGTTTCCCCTAAAGCAATAAAATTCTTACCAAAGTTAGTTTTGAAGTGCACAAGCAGTATTCATTGCGCTTTGCAAAATAATCTTTTCAACAATTTTCAGAACAATTTCGTGCAAGTTATATCAAAGTGTGCTTATTGTACTAGTTCAATTGTTGAATCTTCAATTCTGAATGATATGCTACAAATTAAGAACAAATTCTTAAATCTTATCTTTTAGCTATTTTCAAGACAACTCACTGTGTGTTTAAATTACACCAGATTTTCAATTCGTCAACATACTACTATAGTCGAATTCAACCTAAGAATGCAGTGAAGGCCTTATGGAGACACGGGACGGCATTGCTAAAACATACGGCCCACATCTTCGATGCGATGTCCACAGCCTCTCAACACGTCCCCATTAAAGACGAACTTTGAAATTTTCTCCTCATAGAAATGATGAAAGCGTCAATCTGGCAACGCTGCCAGTCCGTTTGCAATTTGAATTACACTGCCGTAAGAAGTCCAAACTGTATTATAGAGTTCAAATCGACTATAGTAATAAGTGGCAAACAGAAAGAAATCATTGTGATAAGTTGAAATCACCATAATCTCTGAGATAGAGGATTTCCATTGATGTGACCTTTGTGGTGGAGGAAATAATCATTTTCTGTACTTCATTGAGTAGTAGATATTTGTTCAGTAACCTGTTGTACGATTCGTTTGAAACTTAGGTGAGTTACGCAATGTCGGTATACTTGGATGAGTAGCATAATGCAATCTCTAATGCTTCAGTGCTGTACTTGATAAAAATTCAAATGAATGTTTTTTACAAATCTTAATAGCGATAACAAACCTCCAAGAACATTAAAGTAACCTTCACGGTTCTTATGGAAAAAAGAGTCCCCCAGTCGAATTGGCTGAAAATTTGGTATAATATAGTTCACAATGTCCTGATCAAATATCTCTATGAGCACAACAAGATCTAATGGACAGTTTTTGATAAACAGGGCGTTAAACAAGTTTAGGCAGAGTTGTCACTTACCTACAAAATCAATAATGTGGTGATTATTTTGTTACAAAAAGGTAAAGACAGCGATTACAATCTCAATGTACTCGACACGAGTTGCAATGAAGAGTTCTAAGACTGCGTATTCCGGGTGATTCTTCTTCTACTAGTCAATGTTTAGATGTTTTTGTGATTCTTTGAACAAAATCGGTCAAAAGCTAAAACTCGTAAACTTGCAAAGTAAATATCATATTTGATTTTGATATAGGGTGATTTTGGGTTATTACCAGGATTGTATTTTTTTACTTGTATTCATAATTTTTTTTTCAGGTACATATACCGGGTGTCCCAGTATACATGTTCCAATGAATTATCTCAGCCATTTCAAAAAAAAAAAATTTGAAAATTGTATCTCCAATTCTTTCAAGAAACCTTTACCTAACTGAGATAAACAAAAATTTCCAGTTTGACTGGAAGTGACTCTAACTTTTTCATTATAAATAGCACCATGTATATTTTTTGAAATTTTTTATTTCTACTCAGCAGGCTACGATATTTTGTGTAATCTTGATTTTGACGTCAATAATAATTGATAATTTATGAACCATTATACCTTATTTTTCTAACGATTATGATAATCAAATCAACAGTAATAATGAACAATTTATGGAATATTGAATCAGCTAAAGATGTTCTGTCGTGGAACATAATAGTTATTTATGAAACAAGTGCAACAAGTAGGTGTTTATTGCACTCGACGTGAAATTGTCTAGTACAATAAACTTTTTTGGACGAGTTGCATACAATATTTTTTCTACGTTCATGCAAAAATGTTCATGCATGTAATTCAGTTGATATTCGAAGGAACTAATGCCAGATTCGAAGCCAAGCCTGTGAAATACACAGCGCTTGGCATTCGTGTATCGGAGTATTTTTCTCTGTATGCACGTAGGGCTTCCCGACTATTATTTTCGCATTTTCCATAAATCAGTCCAATTTCTCTTGATTAGTGAAGTTATCATCATTTTCACGGTTATTCATTCTTAAATATTAGTTTCTCTGACACACACACAGCTATTGAGAATTAATAACTGTCAAAGTTGCGGTGAAGTTACAAATGTATTCAAATGATTTCATGACACACTGAGGTTTTCAAGTCAAAATATACTTTATTGTCGGAAGTTATAAAAAACTTAGAGACAAAGCTTTTTGGTTTTAGAATTATTTATTCTTCCAGTTCTACTACAATTTTAATAATTTGAAATTTGACGTTCTCTTCATCATTTCGAATGCAAAATTATTCATGAATTATCAATTATTATTGAAGTCAAATTTTTTCCATCAAATCAAATGTAAAATACAAAGTGCGATACATCGTTGGAAAGATAATTTTGAGTAGAAATAAAAAAATGCAAAAAATATACAGGGAGCTATTTAAAATAAACCGGAAGTGACTTTCAATTTTTGTTTCTCTCAGTTGAAGGTTCCTTGAACGAATTGGAGATGATGAAATTTTCAAATTTTTATCTTTTGAAATGACTGAGATAGTCCATAGGAACAGGTATACTGGGACACCGGTATATATAAAACAAAGTAGTTGTCTATTTGTTACGTCTTGTATGGATCTTGGACAATGGCATGATAAGCAATCAAATGGGAGACTACTGCTTCAAAGATATTTGTGATATACCAAGCGAAAGTCTATTCGAGTACCTGTCCACAGCATTCTAGTTCCAAATTGGTGCATTTTACTATTGCATACCATGTCTGTTAAGACATTGTAATTACGATTATGTACGGATTATATTTGTTAATAGAACATACGACATTAGCGTTATGTGGAATAATTGTTGTTTTTGTTACAATTGCAATTTCTGTCAACCAGCTGCACCCTTACGAGCACAACCCTCAGAAGTTTTCAAAAGACTTGTGCGAGCTAGAGAAGGCGTAGCCCTTATCTTTCAACGTGTGATGCCATGCAAGAGACCAGTGACCAAGCTGGTAATCGAACCCACGCCCTTGTGGTTGAGAGGCGAGCGCTCTACCATCATGACCATCAATGTACCCACACTTCAAGCACCACATTCACAAGTTGAGTTATATCGATCTAGAGCAACGTCTTTTTCATTAAACATTTGTATGTGCATAACTATCCAAATTCATTGTTACTCAAACTACGTTAGATTTCTTGCTATATCTTGTGAGAATATCAATATGTATCATCTTATGATCGGTGTATGTAACGCATTCCAATTATTATTACTTAATGAAAGGTTCTAAAATATATCCTTGCCCATGCAAATGAAGTGCATATGATTTCATATTCGACAGATAATAAAGATCATCACCGGTAAATACCATGTGAATCACGAATGATGTATTTGCAACATCTTGAACAGCATTTACTCTTGTACCAATAGTCTTCCTAATCCCAAACCTTTCATCTGAATCAACAGTTTCAATCTCAGTATCTATGATTATTCTAATTTTAAACTTGTTTTAGATAATTGCCAAAATTCCAAAGTCTAGTAGTAGTACTTTATTATTATCACAATTTTGTTTATAATAGAGATATAAAAAAATTATTACAAAATATTTATCCAAACTTATTTGATAGTAATAAATAAAATGAATACAAGTATAATTAATAACTAATAACCTTTATATTTTTTACTAGATACGTACATTTCAATCAAAGATATCCTTGAAAATTATATTTTTGACAGTTAAGAACTTTTCATCACAATTACGAACTACAGGATCCGTATAAGATGCAACAAATAGACGAGAGCCACAAAACATTGATCATGTTATATTTAGTTTTCCTCTTTCATTTATATGTTCCAAAAAAATTTATATAAATACAATTGAAAGAGACAATTCTGAGTGACCCTGTATAGTAGTAATTTCAGATCATCCAATATTAAAATTAATGATATTTACCTTATTTGCAAATCTACGGCCTTTAACTTTTGACTGATTGTGATCAAAGAATTACATAAAAACCTTAATATTGACCCTGTATACGGAGTCTTAGAACTCTTCATTGCAACACGTGTCAAGAATATTAAGATTGTGATCGCTATCCTCACCTTTTTGTAATAAAACAATCGCCGCATTATTGATTCTATAGGTAAGTAACAACCTTGCCTACGCATGTTTAACGCCCTCTTTCTCAAAAACTGTCTATTACATCTTGTTGTACCCATAGAGACATTTGATTAGGGCATCAACAGCCAATTCAACTGGGACCCTTTTTCCATAAGAACCGAGCAGAGTCCTTTACAAAAAAATCTGATACTTGGGTATTCCTCTATTTTTGATTAAGAGTTGTCCAATTCATTTAAAAAATTTTTGAATAAAAATTGGAGGCGAGAATCAATACTTTATTATGCAGTTTCTGTTTGGCAACGCAATTTTTGGGCCGTGTGCGATATGTTCTCAGTGTATTACTTCGTCTTCGCCCCACATGTATTTTAGTTAGGATTGTTTTCCTAAACAATGCAACACTTTCGTCGTGAAGTGACACCTTCTACGCGTTTGACTGACCAATCGAAAAGAGGTCTATTGCGTGGCACGCTGTATGATAGCCACCCTGTCTATTTCCTTATTTGCCATTTTTCGCAGAAGGTGAGTGCAAGAAACAATAGAAAAGTGTGAGAAATCACAACAAGAGGGGGCAAAAAGAAAAGGGCTATTTTCTGAAAACGATTACGATAATCACATGTAGAAGATAATGAAAGGAACAGTTTTTCGAACGTTCCAACGACAGCCAACAATGAACTCAACTTCGAATGCGGAAACTGGCAAAAAAAATACGGTGCCCCAACTGAGCAAACGACTGAAGAATCATCTCGCAATGAATCAGTCATCTCTGTCAAATGAACTGAACAAACCCCTTTATTCTCGGAAAGTCAAAGGTCTGACGGTGGTGGATTTCAAGCCCCCAAAATCCAAAAGGAGACAAGACAGTGTTGCTCCTAATAAATATTTGAGAGAAATAAAGGAAGGCTGGGAACATTTCAAAATAATCATTGAATAGACTGGAAACAAATCGTAATAAATACATTTTCGCGCTCCTGTCGGCATGATTGAAACAAAACCGGTTCCTGTTGCTCAAAAACTGCGTCACTAGGAAAACACGCCTTAAGAAGCTTAATAGGTATATAAAAATAATATCTGTACGAAACGTTCAAACATTTGATAGCAATGAGGAAAAGAAAAGAAGAGAACCAAGGTGATCTCTCAAAGACACGCCCTTTCTGATCATTTTGGACTCGGGCCGGATCTGGGTTGGGATGCCGTGTACCATAGAGGTCTACTATTCATTGAATAAGTGAGATGATATTATGGTCGAATTCATGAGAGAGACAGAGACAGACTGTAGAATTACATGGTACAGAGAATCCCACCCCTGTTGTTATGCTGAAGAAAATCTTCCAGGGCGGCATCAACTGTTCAATGCATCTCTCTCTCTCAATATGATCAATCAATATGTGTAAGGCCAAATTGAAAGAAGACTCCTGCGTAATAGATGGTTCGTCCGGTCAAGAGCGTGAAGTATTCTCATATTTTTATGCCAACACTTACGATATTTCAAGCACGCTGTCGCTATCTGACGTGAAGGCGACCTAGGTCGTCGCGTACATGGATATGAGACAATTGTCTCTGTCTCACCAACTGGATCTTAGCTTTCATTCTGTGAATACGTCGCTTACGATTCTCAACAGAAAGACCAATGTCCCACATCTCCTATTGGGAAAGCGTTTGAGAAACGTTTCACACAGATATGATAGATTGCTAGAAGTTAGCCATTCCAGTTGTTGCGACTTTAAGGACTTGATATTGTGTATTGTGAAGCGGCCTGCTTGTTATAATACCCTTTATTTTCTTCAGCAAAATCGACACCAGACATTTTTTACAAAGACGTAACTCATTTTTCATCAAATTTCAGGAAAGCCAAAATACTGAAATTTTTTCAAGTAAATTTCTTCGTAACTACTAGGTCTAGAGATAAGGCTTTTTTTATCGTCAGCATCAGTTTTTTAAGCTGAATACGCCTACACCTATAACTGAAAATAGCTGTAACTTTAGTTACGGCTTTGTTCGTTAGGGGTATCGATTTATTCACTTTTTAAAAATCATACCTATGAACGCCACTGATCAAATGTACATTGCATAGCTCACTTGTGTTTCAAACAAAATGGATAAAAGGCACACAGCTAAGGTAAAGGAAAATCAGTAAAATGCTCCCCCGAAGAAATGCAATGAAAGTGTACTCGTTTTGTCTACTACAAAGGAGAACTTGTTCTGAAATGCGGATATCTCTATTCTGTCCATGGCACTTATTCGAAAGAGGAACGTAAAAATTAGTAAGCACTATTTTTTTGTCAATTTCTTGACTCAAAATTCCATGATTTTAGGTTAATTGACAAACTTGTACTTTCCATTTTGAAAAGGTTCAAGGTTACTTGATGATGAAGATCATCATTAATGATATCAAATTAATGAAGTATACACAACCCCCAACTTCCGCATAACTTTATAGAAAAATGTTCTTCTGCAACTATCTAACAGAGAAAAACTACTGTCTCTATCACTTTTGAATTGAATGTTAGATAATGGGTAAAGTTCCTCTAAGAACTAATGTACAGTGATAACTCTCACAGAAAAATGCATGCATCGATCAGCAACAAAATCTGAAAATACCTCAGGCTCAAAAGAACAATTCCAAGGATAAGCACTGTAATATGAACAACACCATATCTACCACCTAAAAGTACTGCGAATTTGTCGACATCTTGAAGTGAAAACATTGCATGTTGAAGGGCTTATAAATGATCTGGATTTTCTCATAAACCTAAGCAATAGAGATAGCGCTCCATTTATTTTAGTGTTCACCTAGGAATTTGTATATTAGGCCAAAGGTATTTTGGTGATTAAAAGTTATCTTGAAACGGGTATGTGGTTGTTCCCCCGTTTTCAATAGAAATATATAATAACTGTTTCACGAATAAACAGATCTATCCTGCGATGTGTCACTATTAAACAACCGACTAAAAAATTGGTTTTAATTCCAATAGTATACCCGACATAACTGGCCATTTGCGGTCGAATAGACCTGATTTGTACGTGAGTAGAGATCGTTCAACTCGGCATCTGTTTCCTATTCGGAATTCAAATTGGTAGCCAAGAAACATTTTACTTCAGTAAACGAAAGGGCCAAAAACTGTATCTCGGGCGCAAAACTGATACGGTACGAGAAAGCATCGTTAGAAAATTGATCTTCAAACTATGACGAGCACGGAATTCTCGAGAGAAGCCGATATTTCAGGCGAAGTTTCAAAGAAATAACAGACACAAATAATCTGCTATTTGATAACAGATACAAAAATCAAATTTCGGCTTTTTCCAGTAATTCTCGTTCTAGATATTATTAGGTGCGCGCAAATATTTCAAGTATGTGTAACTCTCTCTGTTGGCATCAGAGAATCATGCCACAAAAAGATATTAATATTATATCATAAACGAAGAGAGTAGGGGATGACATAAAGTACCCAAGGGTTCTACTTGCCTTGCTGCAAGTAGCAGTTTCCTCACAACTAGTGTTACTATAACTGTATACGTACGGAGCTAATCAACTTTCAGATTGTTCAGTTTAAAAAAAATGGACTTTTTATATAATAAGTACTAAATTTCAGTTTAGGATGATTGAAAGAACCCCGCACGAAAACATATAGGAAATTCTCTCGGTCAAAGTGGCTGGGTCGTAAGAAAAATGTGTAAGTTTGAATGACTTTGTTTGTGTTGTTTCTAAGATATAATCGACCAAAGTTCGTAAAAACGTTGAGGTTCAGTAAAATTGACATAGAAAAAAACAGTTTTGTTGGTCGAAATGAGACAAATTCAGGGTGAAAATGCATTTATCGGAACTAGTTAAAATGTCCAATTATAATCTTACTAATAATAGTACATACGGGTCTATAAAGGGCATAGTCAAAAAGATCGTTTTTCAGATTTTTTTTGTCTAGCACTATTCCAGAACAGACAAGTCATATTTTGGTAAGTTTCAGTCCATTCGAGTCGATTGAAACGTATTTTGTTTAATTTGAAAAGTAACTTGTGACATCTACAGTCACTAGTTTAAAATATAAATTTTTAAAATGTTGGAAGATACCTCTATAATGAAAACAATTGACAGATCGTTTTTGACTACAAAAAAATAATTCATTGGTACCTTTGTGATGAATTCGGTTCAAAATTACCTTTCATTTAGATTCAGGGTGCGTTAAATTTTGCTCAGGTCATCCATAATGTTCTTATTGGATATCCCAAAAACTGTTCAGTTAATTTTGGACCTAATTTCACTCATACTATTTGGAAAATGCCGACTATTATCTATGGAAGTTTTTTCAACGTCTTATGTTGCGTTTCTTAAATATGTAATTTACGATATGTGAGATTTGTTACTATCGATTGAACAAAACTTCAGTGGATTTTTTGATAAATGGAATTCTATTACATATCTTTCCAAAATCAATTGTTTGGTACAACACAAACTGTACTCAACAACAAGATTGAACTGAATAATATACGCAAACTCAAGAACATATGAATAACGACTTCAAAAGTAAAAACTCAATTAATATTATTAATATTGATATTGGTATAGTACTGTTTGAAATAATTGGTAAATGTTATCTACAATAATATAAAAAATTATAGAAATCTAGATTAATTATTTTTTTAAGATTTCCAACGCAACAAACAATATAGACATTTAATAGTCGACATTTTCAAAATAGTATGAGTAAAATTATGTCAAAATTAACCAAACAGTTTTTGAGATATACATTCAATAATATTATAAATGACTTTAAAAAAATGTAACGCACCTTGTATCTAAATGAAATGTAATATTGAATAACTGAATTCATCACAAAGTTACTTAATCTTCTGTTCATTCAACAGTACTAATGAATAATTTTTTTGTAGTCAAAAAAGAATGGCAAATGTTTTCATCATAGAGATGTTTTCTAAAATTGAAAAACATCATATTTCAAACAGAGAGAGTTATCAAGAAACAAAATACATTTCAATGGACTAGAATAGTCTGAAACTATGATGTCTTACCAAAATATGACTAGTTTATTCTGCAATAGTGCAAGAAAAAAATTTTTCAACGCGATCTTTTTGACTATGCCCTGTATGAACCCTAATGTACTATCATTAATTAGATTATAATTGGATATGTTAACAAGTTCTGATAAAGTCATTTTCATCCTGAATTTGTCTCAATTATTCCAACAAAACAGTTTTTTTTTTGTCAATCCCTCCCAACTACATTTTTCCGAACTTTGACCGCTTATATATCAGAAGCGATACATACAAAGTTATTTAAACTTATACATTTTTCTTACGATCCATGCTACTACAACATTATACAATTCCAGCGAATTTGACCGAGATACAATTTTCCATGTTTTCGTGTGAGGTTCTTTCAAATTTTTAAAATATCAGACCAAAAAAGAGATTTGCAAAACTTCAGGAAGAGTTTTCCTTAGCAATACCTACAAAATGATTATTCTTTCATTGCATTTATTTTCCAACTACCTTATTCGGATACCTTTAACACCACTTTTAATTTAAGTTGCGCCTCTTTGGCATGCTTCAATATTAGTTATATCGGAATCAAAAACAAGTAGAAAACAAAAAATTGTTAATTTACCCCCAAAACATGAAACTGTAAAATAATGACTAACCAAAAGCAAAACATTAAATAAAGCAAAGTATTGAATTGTATGAGCACAGCGAAAGCGCTGTGAGTTTTGTCTGATTTCAAAGAATGGCGGCAGAATGGCAGGTGATCTGGAAAATTTGCGGGAAAGTCACAATTTCACCAAGTCAGCCGCATGCACACCGAGTTGAAAATGCGTAGTTCACTAGTCAACCTAATCACAACAACTGAACTTATGTAACTTAACTTTTTGTGATATAAAGATGCTTCCAACAATTTCAACAGTTACGGATAGGTTAGCCAATGAACTATGTGGGCATGCGGCAGATTTGGCCATATTGTGATTTTTCTGTCGGTAGTCGCAAATTTTCCTGCTCACCTGCCATTCTCCCGCCAGTTTTTCAAATTAGACACAACCCACAAATGACAGCACTTGCGCACATGATGAAATTGAGAACTTTACATCACTTAACATCTTGTTACAAACAGTACAAATTCCATACTTAGCACTGAAATATTCTGTGTAGAATTGGTTGGTTTTCTATTTTCCTTTATGGGTACTTAGTTCAGTCGACAGGTACTTTCAGATAGAAAAAGGTCGGAATGAAACTTTAAGATGTTGTTCAGGGATGGTTAATAAACATTTTCTCAAGTTTTGGACCTCGAGGACCCTGTGCTAAAAAAGTAGGGGGTGGAAAACTGTGGTTTTTGCTCAATAACTTTTTTGCTTTACGTTCTACAGCAAAAACGTCGTTCTACTTTTTTGTAGATCGTCAAATTCCCTGCGAATTTGTTGCCTCAAACATGTTTGTGTGTCAATTTGTTACCGAGATATGGCGCTTCGAAGAATAGGTAATTTTTCAAATTTCGCCACAAAATGCAGAATTCCACACTATTTCTTCTTCTGTTATACAAGAATTATGATGAAATGTAGTTGCTACTATAATTCCTACTTGAAATCACCAACTTTAGATAACCCCCACCCCTGCTTGCCCACCAGGTGTCAAGTCGTTCCTCCCAAGGACAAGAGAGTGTCGAGCCGAGGGAAATGTGTGATCAGCTACAGCAGTAAAAAGCTGGAAAACAATAGATGTTAGAACACTGCTCCTGTGGAACTGCGGAATGCAAACGATGAGCCAATATTCAACATAGAAGGCTGAAATTTGTCTATTCTATTCTATTCTACCTGCGCTACCTAGACCTATTTGTTTTCGATTTTTGAGGTCATATTATATCACTTTTCATTTTATTCTTTCAACATGACTCTATTATTCCGCCGTTCTGCATTACAATCAGCAACCAAAGTCCTGTTCTCCTCATCTACCATGGTGACCATAGCACAGGAAAAGTTCTTGGCAAACTATCATAATAAGAGCGCATTCATTTCGATGTTGATGACACGAATGACGGATGCTAGCATCGAAATGAAGCAGGCATATGAGGACGCCGACGTGATGATCGTCAACACAGCCATATCCAAGGCCACAGAATTTGACAGCGTCATAATTACTGCTGAAGATGTGGACATACTTATTCTGTTGACAGCATTAGTAACGTCCACAAAAAACATCTACCTTCAAAAAATTGGAAGAGGCAGTGGTCCCAGTGTCCTCTACTCGCCAAGTTCCTGTTCCTTTCCTCCCAAGGACATACTTTTCCTTCACGCAGTGAGTGGTTGTGATACCACTTCAGCACCGTTTGGATTGGGGAAGAAGAAAATTTGCATTACCCACATGAAGAATAACTCCCTCTCTGCAGTAGTGGACCCGTTTCTCACACCAAACGCTACTCCTCAGCAGATCAGCGACGCTGGAGAAAAGTTCCTGGTAGCAGTTTATGGAGGTAACATTGACAGAGACAATCTCTACGACCTAAGGTACCAATTATTCACACGATCAGTGACGAAGGCTAAATTACAACTAGCCCGCCTACCACCAACAAGGGACGCTGCCAAATACCACTCCCTCCGCACTTACCAGCAAGTACAGGCATGGTTGGGCAATGATCTCCTCCCATCAGTATCGGGCTGGAGCCTAACCACACGAGGGGTATTACCAATCCACACAACCAGAAATGCTGCGCCGGATGACATCCTCCATATTGTTTCCTGCAAGTGCAGCAATCGCTGTAGCAGCGGAGCTTGCGGCTGCAAGAAAGCAGGTCTCTGATGCTCAGCAATGTGCAAGCACTGCAAGGCCACTCCTGCGAAAACGCCCCCGAGGAAGACTCGCCAGAAATGTTGGACGAAAACGACGACAGCGACATTATTGACAGCCTTATCGCTCAGGAGGACGACGAGCTGTTACGAGCAGAACCAGCGGCTATGAAATCTCGGCAGGAAATGTAATGAGTACAAATGAGTACCTACCCACTATGATTAGCTATATCTTTATTCCTCAATATAATATATGCCTTGAGAATAACTTAATATTGTTAATTACATTAATTCTTTTCACGAAAGGACTACGTCTTTTGTTCTTCCTGTCCTGTGATAATTATGTAGGGGAACGGGGGGATATCGATCCGAAAAGTAACTGATATCGATACCAAAATGATGTGAATAGGTATGGTTGGCTTTCATCAGAAAGTTAGCTTTTTACTACAACATTTCATCATAATTCGGGCATAACAGATGAAATAAGCTGTAATTTTGCATTTTTTGTCATTTCTTAGCAAATTTTGAAACATGACCTTTTTTTTGATGTGCCATATCTCGGTAGAGAATTCACATACAGAATATGTTTCTTGAGTCAAATGTATAAAATTTTACGCTCTACAAAAAAGTATCGATGTTTTTTCAGTAGGACGTAAGAGAAAAAAGTATTCGAGGAAAAACCGGAGAGAGGTCAAAAATTTTGCAGTTTCCCCCCCCCCTACTTTTTCCGCACAGGGTCCTAGAGGTCCAAAACTTGAGAAAATGTTGATTAACCATCCCTGAAGAACCTCCTGAAGTTTCATTAACTTCCGACCTTTTTCCACCTAACCCCACTTTTTTCAACCTGTCGACTGAACTAACTTGAGAGTACTGAATGATGAATTTTATACTAAGAAAAAAAAAGAATAAGAAAGGTTAAAAGATTTAATTAAAAAGGCAACTAAGGCTATTACATTGTCACAATAAAAATTTCTGTTAACAATCAAAGTGGCAAATTTGTTCATAGTAAAGCTAAATTATGCAATCACAGATCTATTGAAGGAATATTTTCAATTAAAATATATTCAGGCAAAAAACACATGAATGTTTTCAATTGTGGCGACTCCTCAGACTCCAAAATAAAACAATAATAAAATTTACAATTAATACTGGTATTGACTGAACTGATCTTTTTATTGGTCCCTAGTTCATTATATAAATGGGTTAAATATAAGTCGTTTATACACCTACAACAAAAATATTTCGTTTATATTTTTGATTTCATCAGGTTTAAGGTACAGTTAAAATAAAATACCATATGTGATGTTTTTCGTCACAAATAAATAAAACATGGATTAATATTTCGGGATATGTTTCATTCGTGAATTTAAACTAAGTCAATTCAATTTACGTCAGTTGAATAATATCCATCAAGAGAATATTTCCATTGGGATTCGTTAAGTCAAGGCGTCAATGATAAAAAAATATCATTTTCAACTCTCCATAACCATCGACTTAAACATAGTACATTTTCGTGAATATTTCTTTCAGATCTAATATCCTAAGCAGCAGATATATAAAACTTCATAACACCAATTTTCTTTCAAACCCAATCCAAAAATCCCAAATTAAAATATACAGTGCATGTCTAGTCTTCATTAATTTTAAATACATCAGATATATTTATAATGATATTACACATTTGCACAATTAGCAATGGCAACATAAATGATACATTACTTTGGCAAATTTTTATTGTTAAAATCGGCAGGAAAATTGATTTCAATGGAAGACTTGTTTGTGCAGTATTAGCCTGGTTTATTATTATGCAATCGATTTCAGTCAAGAAAATCAGTCAATCACACCAAAAACTCTTAATTCAGCGGGGAACAAACTGAAAATTTTGGCACGTGGATTTTTAGGGATGGTGAGGTTTGGGATTTCGGTTTTAAGGGATTTGACAGGCCACCGAACGATTTCCTGTTTGGTTGGTGGTGGTGGTGTTTGGAATATTTGAGGCTCTCATATTTTGAGCTCGCGAGATTCAGGTTCCAGGAATTTTGGATTCATCGGATTTCAACCTTTCGAAATGTATCGGTCGCTATTTCTATTGGCTATTACATTTGTAAAATTTCTTTACAGGTTTTGAAAAATTGATACATTCCTGGAATTATTATAAATTCTCCTGCTAGCTAGAGTAGCACTGTACAAAACAACAATTTTTTTGGAGCCAATCATTAAGAAATGGCACAGGTTTTAATAGTTACTGGAATATGCTCAGAGAGCTCACTTGGACAATGATTATCATTTGTTTCACCTTCATTCTCATCACTGGAGCCTACCTGTGAGAAGAGACACGATGCTGACCTAGCTCGCATTTTCGGACGATTTTCACTACTAAAATCTGTCGACATTGTTTTCAGCCAGTCCCTTAAACCTGACAGAGTGTGGAATTCAGAATTCGGAAGTCTAGAGCATGGATTATGTCCAGTTAGGTCCAATATGGAAGCACCCAAAGATTTTCCCGCCTTGAAAAAAAGACAGGATTTTTAAAACAAATCTTGTATGTATGGCAGATACTCACTTCCTCAAAAATTTGTGGCGTGTACTTAGGAGGTACATGAATAGTATGCATTTTTCCATGTGGTTCCCTTATTGTAGGAGGTAGAACATTAACTAGTCTTCCGCTATTGTAATTGCACTCAAGAGTATAACTTTTAATGATGCCTGTTAGAGAGAGAACCGCTACTCTTCCAGAACCAGCACGACTCATACCGTCTCTTTTATCCCTGAAAAATCAATATGTAGGTTATAGAACCCATATTCCTTTAACTATTATTATAAGATAACAAAATGTGCTTCATTTGTTCAGACAACTAAGGTTATTTGCAAACTGATTAGCAGTTTGCAAGATAACTGCCAAAAAAAGCGTTAATAATACAATTTATGTACGTCCTAAAACAGTTCATAAAAATAATTTCAATAACACACATTACTAAATTAAATGAATGGTGAGTTAGTTTATGACACTTCATCCGGTTCCCAAACAAGAGAAGTTCGAAATTCTAGTGGAATAGCCAATAGCCAATAGCCGCCAATAGAATATGCGCGGCCGACTGTTCAAATTTATATATAAGCAAATATTTACTTCCCCTTAATTTATATATTCAATAGTGCCGAAGCCGAAACTGTGGGTAGCCTCCAGCGAGTGTCTCTTTTTTGTGGTAATTTACAAAATGCGAGCGTAGCATACTAATTAGTGATCGTGATTAGTGATTTTACAAATTGAATAGCTAGGTTAGTTGGGTTAGGTTAGGTTGTGTCCCCTTCTTTTACGTCATCCATGGCCAAAAACGTAGTCAGCCAGAAGAAAGAGACACGACGTATTATTGTATTTTCAATACACTGTATTTTTAATATACTGGAGTTTTGTAAATCTTCAGTCTAGGATATATAAAAATGATATGAATATAAATCACCTATTTTTGCATAAACTGCTACACTCGACACTCCAAGTAAATTATAAAATGAATTATCAATATATTAACAAATAGGTACCTAATAAATTAAACCTAATCGCTGCGCTAAAAATAATTTTCAAGAAATGTTTAATTGGAGTTATATCTTACCTTAGATACATGTTTCTTTCAGTAAAATTGCAAGCGTTGAAGTGAAAGTTGTGATTATTAATACTCATGAGTTTCGGTAACAGCATACACTCAACGTTCCTTTCAATATCCTCAAAATGATTGCCATACAAAAAAATCCCTTTTTTTGATGCATGCCCGTGAAAATCCATGTACATGAAGAGGCCAGACTCATTGAAATTTATGTCCCCATGAGCACCAACAATTTTTTCGAATTTAACTTCTTCCTTACTCTCAGTATGCTTCAATTGGGCCCCACAGTTTCTACAGAAGTTGTGCCCTAATGGAATGGAAATGAATTAATATATAGTTTACAAAAATTGTGGGTTATACTGCTTTTTCAAGAGTGTGACACATTTATTTCAAAGTTTGAATCTCTGAAGATATTGGTTAATGCTAAACGTGTAAAAAATATTTACTAATAACTTTTCGAAAGTATGAAGTTTGTAATGATAAAATCAAACCAGTCACAGCCAGGGCTCATTCGAACTTATTAGTTTATCAAACATGTAGATTCGGAAGGTTTTCGAAAGAAAACCTAATAGAAAAACTGGCCATTCATCAATTTTTGATGAAACAGATTCGTGAAGAATTGTTTTAATATCAAGGATGAGTGAGCAGCAATTATGTTCTACATATACCAAAAAAATAATAAAAATCATAGCAATTTTTATCTCAAGTATCTAGTAACAAAAGTAATTTCAGATTTTCGAAATCCAAGCCACAGAAATTCGATAGAGATATGAAGAACAGGATCAATTTCTGGGGTAATGGACCCCGCACAAAATTAATGTAAATTGGGTCCCGCTCGATTTGGCTGAAATTGTGATGTATTATAGTTCTCGACACGCTGATCAAAAGTTGTCATTGGCCCAAAGTGATCCTATGGATAGATAGTTTCAAAGATATAGAGGGAGATGTGTGACAATGGCTATGGGATTGAGTCGCCGTTTCTGAGTCTGATATTAGTACTTGGAAGGTGAAGGGTCCAATGGGTTCCAATCAATGGATGTATGTGGGTTTTTCAGTTTGACCTTGAAATTTCCCCAAGATGTCCTTGTGAGAATGAGCAATCACTAGATTCTGGTTCAGCGACCTCAAAAGGCATCATGCACAAGTACTATATTCAGTTTGACCTCGAATGACCTTGAGAAGACCTTGAATTGACCTCAATAGGCATTACATGCTCTCTCTATTATTTTGAAAATTTATAAACGGGAGTGTTCTGAGGAGTTCGTTTCACTTAAAATATTTTCAATTGTCTGCGACTTCCGGTTATACCGGAAATGGACCCCAAAATTGTTTTTTGTTTTTAACCTAATACGGCCATTCAAAAATTGTCAGAATTTGCTTGAATAAGACCTGAAGCTTCCTAAATCTTTGGAAACCTCAAAAAACTTTACGGGGTGCTCAGAAATTGGTGTCAAATTTGCCTATCTCAAAAATTGTGTAGCTCGTTTTTTTTTTAATAGCAACCCCAATGGATTCTACGCTAAAAATTGGGAGAGTTTATGCTTACAACCCTATATCTGAAATTGAACTGTTTTTGTAGAAACTGGAAATGTTTTAACTGAAATGAGCTCCTTGAAACACTTCCGTGATCAAACATTCCCTTTTTTATATTACTGATTGATTAGAAAATGTTTTTGAATATTATTTATCATTTCATTAATGCAGTTCGTTCATTTGTGCTTCTACTATTATATAATCTCCATATTATTTTACAAGATTAAATGGGCCCTCACGAATAACATAAAATCTTCAAATAACTAAAAACATCAGAATGAAAATAATAAAGTAAAAAATGTTCTAAACGCTCTTTTAGTAACCAGTGTTCAATAAACGCGCGTAATATACCGTACTTTTTCTACTCATATTAAACAACAAAATTGTATTTTATTCAGTTGATTTCTTTTTGGTTATTATGAAAAACTCATTTGACTTACTCTGTCAGGTGAGTTTTTAACCACTGAAATAAAATGATAACCAGTCAATAACAGATTGTGAACATGTGACCAATGAATCATTTAGCGCTGTACATGTAAGTACGCTAAATGCTATCTTAGTTGTAAGTCGAAAAATGAATTAAAGTTATAAATTAAATGGAATTTTATACAAAATTCGCCCTAGAAATTTAGAATAGATAAATGAGCTATTCATCCAGAGAATGTGGTTCTAGGTGAATAAACTAATCTGGTTGAAAATGAGGTTTCTACTGAACTCTTGACTGAAGGTGGCAAATAATTCAATATTTTGATTGGCGTATATTTTGGATTCCTTTCTGACACAGACAGTTTATGCCTAGGATATAAAATAGTTATTATCCAACGTCCGTGTATAACGACTGATTGTACATTAGTATACAAATTCTTGAAACACTCATTTGCATTGCATGTCTAGGCGGAAAAGAACGAATCATGCAGAAGCTCTAGTCAAGTTCGGATTATCGATAACACGAAACTTGACTCTTGACTCTGATTGGCCTGTCAAGTTCGGTGTTTTCAGATTAGTGTATGTGGCAGTTAAACGTCAAATATAAGTATTCACGCTATGCACGCATTTGAGAATGAGCAGATTACTGGTTCAATTAAGTATTAACTTCTGAACTCTTGCCAACTTCCTCTGCTAAATTTCAGAGTTTTATTTTTCAATTTGTGAAATAGTCTAATAAAATTCCACTCGTGATTGAATTCATCTCATAAGCCTGTCTTTTATTTCTGAACTGAACTGAATTGCTTTTAGATAACACCATTTGTCGTAGTATTTTTTCGAATAAATTCAGTTTCGTTCAGAAATGAATCGACAGACTTATCGCAAAATTCAATCACGTGCCGTATTACTACTGAAAACTTATACAAGTTCGCCTGAAAGTGACATCTTCACTTCAGTCATATTTGACACATTCGGAAATATTTGAACAATAAAAAACAGTTTTTTCATTTATATTTCGGCCTAATAATGTATATCGGACGTCAAGAAATTGTTTTGCAAATGCTTATTATTTATTATTCATACATTATTCTCGCTTGCAAAAATAAGTTTTATCCAAGAATATAAGACGTGTTCAATACACCATTCACTGTTAGTATGTTCTAAATACGACACAACAATTTAACACATATATCATTTATTTGTTGATGGTATTTCAGTATAGTCAATCTAAACGCCAAGGAATATTAAATTTGATTCAGTACTTAAATCTCATGAGTATATCCAATACTCCTACATTGTCTCTTGTAGTGAACAGTGTCCACTGATTTTTTTTCAAGTTCATTAATCTACTCTCACTGAGTGAATCATGAATATTTTCGAGAACATTGTCATCAAGGGTAAACACATTCCTAGAGTATTCTATCTTTATTCTGCATTTCTGAAGTAAACTAGAAGTCAAAAGTTTTCAAAGGAAGAAGTCTAGTGAAAGAAAATCAATTCAGTTTCAATACACTTCTGAAGATGAAATGCTGAACAGAAACATTAATCTTCAATTTCATCGATCCTACCTACAGTTGAGTTCAAGTTGAATGTTGGTATGATGGTGGAAATGCCTGGCATGGTATCTTCCAACTTAAGAATATTACTCTTACATTTGGTGCACCAAGATGTGGATGGACTGTCGCCTTCTTCTAACGTGATTTGAGATACTTTACTGCTGATGGTTTCATTCTGCCTATTATCATCGACTTCGGTGACCTTGCCACCTGTTTGGATTTGCTCTTTGCAACTGTTGCATTTGGGAATAACGTCTTCTTTTTCGAAACCATAGTGATAGAATCTGCCAAAGATGTTTACAGGTATATGACAGATGTCCACTGAAATGTGCCAATATCTCACCTTATCAGAGCTCTAGCCGCATAAATTGAAGGGTGCTCTGTCAAGCTAGGGTTCAGGTATACCCTATTGAGATTTACACCCCTATTATCAGTTCTGTAGTGACCTCTGGCAACGCCATCTGGATTTAGGAAAGGTATCATTTTGAATACGTACAATTTACGTAAGTTTTGAGCCACCAAGTCATCTTTGGTCAACAGGAGACTCAACAGACCATTGAAAACGAAAGAAGATGGTGTTTCTCCTGGATGAACCCTAGCAGAAATAAATATAACCTACAAAAAATGGGATAGGTGAAATATCTGGTGAAATTGTATAGTCTAACTTTTGATACGAGGGTTGCTTGCAAAGTATCTGGCCCAAGAATCAAACACCTGTATTTTCAGTGAAAATTGTCATTATCTCGCAACCTATCTCACATTGTCCGGCGTAATTATATCAAGAGTCATTATACCAATCAAGTTATCCATTTCAATAATCGGTATTTCCTTCAGATAAACTTTTCCTTGGAAAAAACACCCCTTTCTATTGAAAGTCTCTCAAAAACCTGCATATCATTAAGATAATATTGTCTACAACCTACGAACGAATTACTTCCAGCTATTATTTCATGTTGGGAGAATTCAAAAAGTCAGTTCGAGCAAAATTTGGAGAATGCAGGACCAATTTGATAAACAATCAAGCAATTTTATCTTTTCGACTGCTGACGTGTGAATGTGTGAGTTTCTCCTGATGGGATTATGTTTTCATAGGGTTGTTTGTACAGGATTACTTCGTTTAACTGAATAATTGAACATGCTACTATTCAGTAACTGTTTTTTCCTTTTCGTAAATATTTAATGAACACCATACAACCGGAATCCCAGAAAATTTGTTCACCTAACTTTTAAGTATCTTCGCTTCCTTGGAGCGGTTTCGCCTCTTACAATCAACTGTTTTGAGTCTTCTCTGGTTTTTAGGGTATGGTAATAAAATGTGTTCAGTTAATATACCTGGATCTTGTAATATCTTTCTTGGCTTTCTATAAAGATCATCTAACATAAGTCAGTGAACTTTGTTGATGATTTTATCACTTGTTAGGAGTATCGTTGTTTTGATATCGTTTGGGTTTTTTTTCCTTTCCCTAATGAAAGAACTACTGAATGACACTGTTATAGAATTTTAAAACTTCAACAAACTACACTTAAATCAATACGTGTAATTTGCGATTTATTCTAGCGTTTCCAATCAACTTATTTCGTTTTAACACTTTACTGGTTCAATTCGCTAACGCCATCTTAAGGATCAGGCTAGAAACTTTTCAAACAATCCTTATAATATCCTAAAGTGTTGATTCAACATTATTAACGTCTGATTTCAACTTAATCTTTCAGTAATCTAATGCTTTATTAAAGAAATTCCTAGATGTATTTTGGTTGGTTTCCGGGTTTTGCCGTGGTCTTCTTTGGTTTAAATCTCCAAACGTTTCGACTGCAACTGCGGCAGTCATCTTCAGCGGCGTGGTCGAAGTACTCTTCTAGACGTATCAACTGAAACTGAAGCTTTCGAGTTTGCCATGTTATTAATAGTGATGTTTTTTCGCGCACTTTCTGTAATAGTGGGTTCGCGCGCACCCGAATCGCGCGGAAAGTGCGCGCAAACCCACTATTACGGAAAGTACGCGAAAAAACATCAGTTTCAGTTGATACGTCTAGAAGAGTACTTCGACCACGCCGCTGAAGATGACTGCCGCAGTTGCAGTCGAAACGTTTGGAGATTTAAACCAAAGAAGACCACGGCAAAACCAGGAAACCAACCAAAATATTGACGCCAGCCGTGAAAGCTTACATTCCTACAATTCCTAGATGTATTTATCAAAAACGTGAATAATACTAATAGTCAAACCCAAATTTTTCAAAACCCAGTAAAGGAGTGCGTCTCCAAACGTCAGTAGTTGAAGGTCATTTTTGATTCCAACAGCTGTATTGTCTCAGTTTCTTCAACTGCAGATGACAAGAGTCATCATCAGTCATTTACTAAAGACGGTTTGAAAGTATAATAGATTCACTTTGTGGATACATAAATGATTACTCGAAAATGACTTGAATTAGCTAATGTCAAGCCAAAATGTTCGCTTTATCAATTTCTCAACTCGAATTATATGAACTTTATTGAATTTAAAAATTTAATAGGGTTGTTGAATATTTGAAAATTAAATCTGTACAGCATCGGCTAGCTAGCAAATAATATATGAATCTTTTAATAAAGACAACATTGCACGTCTTGGATTGCTCAATAAGAAATAAAACCTGTAATTTTGTCAAGACATCGAAATAGGATTCTTGATATTTCAAGAATTTCATTATATTATTATATACAAGATGTTTGGTAGAACGATATAAAGTATATTAACCACATTTATCCAAGTCCAAAGTCTAATGGATTTCAAGATATTTGAACTTTCTGACAATTTCGATTTTCCAACAGAAATTGACCATTAGTTTTATTCTAAAAAATATCATTTATGGAAGTTGAAAAGATTTTCTATTGATAGCAATTAAAGAAAATCTGAAGTGATTGAAAACAAATATGGGCCTACATATCCCACTCAATGACATACCTATACAAAAGTTATAGTAGATATTTTTTTCATTTCTAATAAAACAATTTAATAATTTTGAAAACTACATCATATCATTCGTTTCTTTTAGTACCTCACATTCAACACAAACTTTTCAGAATTACTAGGAATTCGATATACCACAATCCTTTTCACTGATGATAGAGTTGGCTCTAAAATATATTGTTTTTACTCAATGGTTTGTATGTTTGAGAGTTCATAATCGACTATTATCCAAATATTCCCCAAGGGTGGCTGAGCCGTTGCAGCCAACGGGAGTAGCGACCCGTGGGCCCTAGCTTACCATACACCAACGTCAAAAACACACATGTTCCCCCGATACTTAACGCATACACACTCATACACTACAGAGGGATGCGAGAACTTGAAAATCTGCCTTTAGTGGGAGCTAAGGAGGGGCCTCCGATTAGGTGTTGCGGGACTGATAGCCGGTGATGAATCACCCGCGGCCGCCTACCAGCCCTACCAGGACTTCCAGGAATAGGCAGATTGAAAGAACTTGCTTCCTTGACAAGCACCCACACACACACACACACACAAATATATTATATTAAAGGGATTCATTTCGAGGAGAAGAAGGAGGTTGTTTCAAGAGCATATTACGGATGAGGATGCAAGGGGATGGCAAAAAGGGCCCATGGGGGCCTACTTGCCCAGCTGCAGTGGCAGCCACCACACATATACTACTACTACCACTTATCCCAAGATATTTTTTTTATCAACTCGATTTTTTCCTATCTTGACTTCCAAGTTATGCGCGAGTAAACTAATATAATTTTTGTCAATCGCAATGAGCATGAACGTTGTTTTATTTTAATTAATTTCAATTAAACTCCGGGTCGAAAACACGATGCTGCGGAACCCCAAAACCATTCTCAATTTACTCAGATAATACATTATCAACTCTCAGGTTTAGTTATCTGTTACCCAAATAATTGATTAACCACTTGAATGCACTACCACCAACGCTTCTTAATTTTTGGATTAATCAAACCCTATCAACAGTTTCAAAAGCTCTTTGGAGGTCTAATACACATTAAAAGGCTATTGTACAACTATGCTTCTTTCTAAAGCCTGACTGATGGACCGTGTTTACTACAAATTACAGTGGTAGAGATGAAAAGACTATCAAGATCTTGTACAAGAAAGACATCAAGGTCGCCATTTTGAGTACGAAACTTAAAAACGTAGAATAATTGTTAATTAGGTTCACAGACATGTAAGATTTTTATAAATAACACAGGTTTGTTAAGAATGTTTTTATTAACAAAATATCTGTTCACTTGTGAAATTATAATGTCTTTCTAGCACATGTCCCGTCATTTGAAATTGCAAACAAGAATTTGACTCTGCAATTGTTTCATTGGAAATGAACAAAATATATACAAACTTGAGCATTATAACCTTTTGTATGTCGTTAAGTGAGATATGTAAGCACTGATTTTTTCACTTTATTGTTTTCAAAGAAAAAATATTGAAACTTTCATAGAAAATATTTTTTGACGTGTCATCACAACAAACAATATAAACGAGTGATTGATGTTTAATGGTCAGTTTTTTTACAGAAAATCGAGATTGTCTCAAAGTTTAAATATGTTGAAACCCATTGGACTTTGGACTAGAGTAAATGTGTGGTTGATATAGTTTCAAATGATCTTTCCTATTGGCTGTTAGTTTCAAAGCAAGCAATATCATTGATTATGTACCTCCTATGATTTTCAAATTATTATCCCTTCAAGTAAGACAATGTCATCTAACACTTCTTGTCTATTCGCTAGTTAATTTAATTTCATTGATGAAATATTATTTATTATATTAATCAAATATAAAGAAGTTATAGGGAATTACAATGTTAGAAAAGATAACGTTTTAATTGTAAAAAATGATTTCATCTGTATATATGGTGCATGTAGAATCACTTCACGAACCTATTTATTACATATCGACTACAACCCACTTCAAAACTGTTCCCGATTGAGAAAGATTCAAATGCCATATTTACGCGGACTGACGTCATTTGTATTGTACTACAAACGTTTGTTCTGTGAGTGATGGAAATTAGGGAGACTTTGACGTCAGTTGTATTTGTCCAATGAAATACCGGTAATATTTAGCGCGAATTTGAGATAGTGTTTGAATTCATCTCTAATCCTTGTTTACTGGCTCAAACATTATCGAAAAAAAAAATAGAAAAATCGTTATTTACCCAATATGACTATAAATAAACCTTACCATTCCAAATTACCAGTGTAATTCCCTATTTCTGTTGATGTATATTTTCAAATATTTATCAAGAACAAAAAACAAAACAGATTTCAGATATCATTATGAAATTTTGAAATGAGCACTGGTTTTTCAACAGTAGTTTTAATAAAAACTATGCATTAAATAAAATAACAATTATTTAATAAAATACATACTTTCTTTCCAACGAACTTATAAGGTCTAGGAGTTTTTTCTGTGAAAAGATTTTTCAACTTCTCTTCCCTTTCCATAGTAATACCGTGATATGATGATAAAGTAATCAAATCTATTTTCCTTCCTTCAAGAGATCGGCATACTGTCTCCCTTACATAATAAATGTCATCTTCTGAGATGGGCTTCACATCTATATACTTAGAATCAATATTCGTCAACATCTTTTCCAAATCCACATAAGAGAAAGGGTAAGTGAAAGCAAAGTATATTATATTGTCAGCATTTTCTGGAGTCCGAAATTTGAAAGTCAAAGTGAATATGTCATCATTAATCTAAAAGAAAAGATCATATTCCAATACAGTTTCAATGAGTTATTATATGGTTTACCCTGTACTCTACTCACACTAAATACAGGTTTGTCCAAAATACGTTCCCACTTGGGCTTATTAGGCAAAATTCTATATACAGGTGCCATTCCTTGACTATACATTTTTCCTTGCCGATTCAGATCAACCATATTGAATCTAACGTAAAGTGATGAAGCAGGAGCTGAAAAAGAGTAATGAATGGAAATCAGATAACTCACATCATTTTAGTAATTTTCTATACCTTTCATGCCGAAGTAAAACCAGGTTCGATTCCCATTTTCAAATTCTGTTCCACCACAATCTGGTCTGGTCCAAATATTGAACTCAGCATCATATGTTTCTTGAACTATAGATTTATTCGATTGTTTAATAAGCACTACAAGAATTTTTGAACCAAATAGGTATGTGAATGACAACCTTTTATTAAAATCAAATAGGAATATCAATATTTTATCAAAACTGTTTAATATATCAATTCTGGGTGAAGGACCTAGGGCAATGGCCTATTGGATCATTGTAATCAGTTCAATATTCATTATAATTGTTTTAACTTTGTTCGATTTCATTTTATTTCTAATAAGTTTCATTTGAAATGTATAAAAAATTAGCAAGGCCACTTGATAGAAAACCCATTCCAGTAATTGTCGAGAATTTGTCGTGAATGATGAAAAATTGTCGCACTCTTACTTTTTTCTATATGAGATGGCTGTGCTATCTTTATATTGAGTTGGCACTGCCACTAATATAACTGGACAAATAAACATCTAATTTCATCCAACCAAATTTGTAACCAAAAATTGTAGAGTAATTGTCGAAGTATATTTGACGTAGAGATAACGTGGAAAATATTTTTTAATAGCATATACCTATGTTTTTTCAATTGGAATTCTTAATATAAGAGACAATTTTGCGTTGTTGGCAATGCCGCATGCATATAAAGATAATTTATGATTTTTTCATTAAATTACTATAAAATATATATATTGAATATGCATTTTTCTTCAGAGGTGTCATCTTGATAATTCAGTCATTGGTGAATTATCAAGATGAAACCTCTGTCTCTGAAGAAGTTAGTCACACGTGCAAACGTTAGGAAACAATTCCGAAGAACGAAGACCTGTAAATTCGAATAAAAATAGCGATAGTGAATAAATGAAGAATTTTTTGTGGAAAATAGAGGAACTCAGTTTTTCAAGGATGAATCCATGTAACTTTCCGACCAAAAAAATCATAATCAATCATCATTCAGTATTACAGAGGTAGTTTTTCAGCTTCAAGAAATTTCAACGTTCCATGACTCTGTTATGGCCATTCAACAATTGTGTTAAATTTTCAGGCGTAGAAAAAAATAAACCAACCAATTATGCGTGTGTATTACTGAGAAAATGGAATATCTCCATTCTTT
Source organism: Chrysolina americana (assembly GCA_958502065.1). Classification (NCBI taxonomy): domain Eukaryota; kingdom Metazoa; phylum Arthropoda; class Insecta; order Coleoptera; family Chrysomelidae; genus Chrysolina; species Chrysolina americana. The sequence goes on from OY293418.1 coordinate 22,073,246, forward strand.
ATCATTTAAAAGTAATTTTTCGGCTATTTGAGAATGGGAATTTTTACGACAAATATATTTTCGTCATTCTACAATTATTGTTCATTGAACTTTGAGGCCAGAAAAAACACGTAACAAAGCTACTTAGGTACATTGCTGAGAAAATTGAATGTTATTAATCTGCAATAAAACTGTTTTTTGCTACTAAAAAATTGGTGGCTTAACGACAAATATATTTCGGTCATTTGGCAATGGTACCATAAATTTCTCACCAAAAAAATAATATTTAATCAAATATTTCTGAGTACATAAAACATTCAAATAAAAAATACATACAACATGCTGTAAATAAAAATTATTCTTACCTCAAATAGACTTCGACAATTACTCGACAACTTTTGGTTAGCAAAGTGATGAAATTTTACGTTTATTTGTCTAGTTATGTTAGTGACAGTGCTAATTCAATATAAAGTTAGCACAGTCACCCCATATAAGAAAAAAAAAACAGGAAAGCGACAATTTTTTTTCGTTCACATGAAATACTCGATAATTACTGGAACGGTTTTATTGATTTTCTGGCTTGCTAACTTTGTATAGGTACAATCATTTGAATCATATTTCTTCAAAAAATTACATATCATAAATAAAATATGAAATGTAAAAACTTTTGATGTAAAATTTATAGTGGTTAATTTTTTTATAAAAGAATGGATAATCGTACACTGATAAACCTGCATATGTGTTTATTTTGAAACTTGTTTGCACGGATGTATGTATACTTCCCTGCATTATAATATACTTGATCAAACAGTTTTTTAAATGCAGTAATAGGAGGTTATAAATGTATTTCATTTTTTTATTTGAAAATGTGAACATGATGCTTTTCCTAACTTCAGAACTTCTATACATAAATTATCTTGTAATTCATTATTGCCTCTGTAACCAAAAGATTCTAAATTTCAGTTAAAAAATTTGTTAAGGGTAATTAAGAGACAAAACGACTTATTTATCGTATGATGATAATTGCTTGAATATTACAATTTACCATTATTTGATAAATTTATGTTTTTCAACAAGTCACTCGGTAATTACAGGTAGGACAAAAAACAAACGAACCGGTGAGAACTGGTGGGAAGAAAAGATGCAGTCAGCTAGAGACTGTCTTTGTAATATCAATACCAATTATAATAAAGCTAGCAATAACATGTGAGGGTTCAATTAACACCATTTCTGAAGCATTGCATCTAATGTGCACTAAGAAAACACAAGTGATAGATATATCTATCCTAATAGGGTCTCTGAGGAAATACTTGTAAAATGTAGGAATTCAGGATGGTCCTGTTCAATGCAGAATTCAGACTTTTTGCTGAGACTGCTGCCACTTCCGGTCTGGATCAAGAAGAAGGCAATGGCAGCTCATTTGAGGATGCGGGACTCGGGAGTCTGGGTAAATGAAGGAATGTTGATAGGTCATGCGAAAATCTCGAAGATAGACTTCGATGGAATAGAGAGTTTGCTCTCACTATTCCGAGCAGTGAACAATGGGAAGATAACACAGTGGAGTTTCGCACGGGAAGCCTAATATGTTTTATGGACAGTTCGCATTTGACTGACAAACAGGCTTTGGGTGCAGGCATCTACCTGGAAGGAAGAGACATACAAGAAAGCTATGCTTTGGGTAGGCACACAACAGTTTTTCAGGCTGAAGTGTTTGCCATCCTAATCGTAGCTATGAGGTGAAAGAAGAGCCGGAACAGAGAATTTATATCTGTTCCGATAGTCAGGCAGCACTCAGAGCATTTTGTCATCCTAAACCAAGCTAAGCACTTATATAGGAATGTGGAGGTGCTCTCGAGAAACTAGCTCAAACGAAGTAAGTTCAGTTGGTATGGGTTCCGGGTCACAGAGGGGTGCGAGGAAACGAGATGGCAGACTTGCTAGAACCGGTTCCGCAACGCCGTTCTGTGGGCCGGAGCCTGTAGTAGGCATCGCAAGAGGCCAAACATCTTCAGCCTTTAACGACTGGGCGGAAGAAGAGCTGAAAAAACTTTGGAGGGCAGTTGAAAAACTTTGTGGCCAGCTAAAGCAAGTCAAGGACGGCATGACTCCTAGGCAGAAACCGCCAAGCACTACACCTCCTTATAGGAATACTAACAGGGCATAACAAGTTAGGCAGAAACCTATAACTAATTGCTATAGAAGACAAGCTCACTTGCCGCAAATGGGAAGAGGACGAAAAAACTTTGTTTCATTTCCTCGGCGAGTGCGAGGCGTACAAGAGGCTCAGATTAGAAATCTTTGGAGCTGAAAAACTCCAACAAGAGGAACTTATCGACCTGGAATGGATAGACATACTGACCTTCATCAAGAGATCACGAAGGCTTGAGAAGGAAGCCTAGGAGGAAGAATGTAGATTTGTGGAAGACTGGGGATGGCAAAGAGGATCCATTGCCTAGCTGCAATAGCGGTCACCCCCAAATTACTACTACTTGAACAGTAATATCCTACGATAAAGTATCATGTATAGGATAATTAACTTTATATTGTCGAAAACATTCCTGCTATGTCAAGTGACAGTTGAGGTGACATGCAAAATGGTGTAGCGCATTGCAAAACATAATTGAAGCAAAAACCTTTCCTCTATCATAAGTAGACGTAAACATTGTCATCTATATATTCATATTTAGTAATATTCACTCACCAGATTCATTCTGAGGTACATATTCAACTCTAGCCAGATTTGCAGAATCAAAATCATTGTAAAATGTGAATTGAGCACAGACAATTCCTTCCATACTGTAAACACCCACAAACTTTAGATGTTCCGATTCCAGTTCATAATTGTTAGATAATGAAGACGGACCAAACTTCTGGCCAATCACTTGAACAGGTATGACCTTTAAAATTTTAAGAATGTGAAATACATAATGTTAATGGAATAAAAATACTTTTATACCTACCTTGAAAAAATTATATCAATTTTTAAAATGCATTGAAAGGGACGAATGTTGATATGTAAACAAAATTTGACACTTATCACTATTTTCAATATTTATCACTAATCAGCTGTCACTGCTGTCAGTTGAATGATTTTTTCCTCCCTTGACCCGCGACTAAAAAAATGCAAGAATTCCTTTCCACAACACTTCCCAATAGGCAATCCGCATCAACCAATCAGAACTATCCTGGCCAAGGCGGTATATTTGAATCGATGCTTAGGCAGTCCCAAGCCCAAGTATTCAACTTGGATAGCAAGGTTAGTTTAATTAGGTTAGATCATGTTCCCTTCTATTATGGCATAAAAATGCAATCATGTTCCCTTCTTTTTTCATTTTTAAGCCATAAAAAAAGGGAACATGATCTAATCTAACCAAACTGGACCTTGATATCCAAGTTGATCCTCAACGTAACCTAAAATTACATTTCACACCACGCAGGCGCAACTAAAATAGAGTTTTGATTGGTCCATGCGGATTGCCATTGGGAAGTGTTGTGGATAGGAATTCTTGCTAAAAAAATCACCAACGTTGCCATTTGCCATTAACGAAACTTGAAAATAGGAGCAGGGGACTCGCTCTCTAGCGGAAAATGTATTAACCGCACTGTCCACTGTCCGCACTACATCAACATTTCACAGAATTGTGGTTTGTTCGTTTGTTGTCCACAAACAGAATACAGAATATGCTGTTGGATAGGATGAGTTTCAACTTGTTTTCATATTTAACGGTGATTTACAGGTGCCTTGTATTTTGCAGATTGATCAGGTAGGTTATACATTGTATTTTGCAAGAGAAAAAATTTTACACCATTTGAGGGTAGTGTCAGCTTTTCTGTTGAATAATAGGTTATATTTCATTGGTTGGGAATTATTTGACTTCCAAATAAAGTCGACACTTTATTCAGAGTGCTCTTTTTTCAATCTAGAGAAGGCGTTGGGTGAGATAGCCAGTGCTGATGATTAGCAAAATGATCATGAAACCAGTACATACAGTGAGGACCAAAAGTCCGTCGCCCCCCCTGTAACTTCTTTATTCTACATATTACAAAAAAATGTTAAATACATAAGTTGTAGGGTTTCATTCCATCTCTTTAATGGTTTAGGTTTCATTCATACAGAGAGACTCAAAAAAGCACGGTGACTTAGAAGTTAATTTTTTTAAATGGGACACCCTGTATTTCATTGCATTATTACATTCTACGTTGAATTCTGAACAAGTTTGATCAATGGTTTTCTATCAAAAAAGTTAAAAGTTTTGGACTTATGAACACTTGTAAATAATTATTTCGACTACTTTTGCACCAGTTCACGAATAAATTAATGAGGTAGGCTATGCACGCTAGGCGCGTTTATTTTAACCATGACAACGAAAAAAAGCTCTTATCTGTTTTTGCCAAATGTCATTGACATTTTGTAGGTTTTCAAAACTTTGTTTCAAACGGTTTTCAATTTCTCTTGTTGATTAATAAGGCTCGTTCAGTAGCAGACAAAGTTGAAGCCGTTATCATATTTGGTGAAGCTAACCGAAATTACCACGCTGCTATTCGCATTTTCAATGAACGGTTTCCAGAACGTCCGATGTGTCGAAAATATCTGCAGAAATTGGTGGCAAAATTTAACCAAACTGGCACCGTGAAAGATGCTCCGAGATCTGGGAGGCCGAAAATAATTACGGAAGATGTTGAAATTCAAGTACTAGCCAAAATGGTAAATAACCCACAACAATCAACTAAGCAAGTAGCTGAGACATGTGATGTTTCTAAAACATCAGTAAAGAGGATTTTAAAACAAAATAAATTCCATCCTTACAAAATAAAAATTTTGCACCAATTGGTTAAAGATGATCCAGACCGGCGACTTGAATTTTGCGAGACCATGGCAGAAAGAATTGTTGCAAATCGACTTTATTTGCAACACATCTGCTTTAGTGATGAAAGCACTTTTTACCTAAATGGAAATGTGAATACCCAGAATTGTAGATATTGGAGTGATGAGAATCCCCATGAATTCCGCGAGGGACATACTCAATGTCCCCAGAAAATTAATGTTTGGGCTGGTATTTTAGGTAACCACATTGTAGGTCCCATATTCTTGGAAGAAAATTTAAATGGTCCCAGATACCTCCAAATGCTGCAAGACACAATAAGACCCAGTATCGATGAGATCGTTGCGCAAATCCCACATGAATTTTACTTGGATGTAACATTTCAGTAAGATGGAGCGCCACCACACTATTTTCCGGAGGTGAGAAATTACTTAGATGAAAGGTATCCAGGTAGGTGGATTGGACGTCGAGGTACAACAGAGTGGCCAGCTCGCTATGTGACAGGGGCTATGTGAAATCCGTAGTTTTTAAGACAGTTTGAACTGCGCCGTCGAATTATTGAAGTGTGTTCAGAAATATCACCTCAAACCTTGATTAATGTTAGGGAAGAGTTTACAACCCGACTATTTATGTGTCAAGAAATGCATGGTGGACATGTCAAACATCTTTTGAAATAGATAAAAACTCACCGTTTTTAGTTATAAATTAAAATATCTCTTCAGTTTTTAATGATTCTTGATCTGTATTTATGGACTACCTTATTTGTTAATAAAATGTTTCAACTTCATTTGTACTAGTTTTTCGTGAGATTCAACAACTCTAACAATTGTAAAATGGTACGACGAGGTAAGTTACACATGGTGCCATCAGCAGTTTGCAACATTGGATAGCTTTCAAAAAGTTAGGATAGGAAAGTGGAATACATTGTGATCCATTTGTTACGATTTTCTCATTGAACTGGCGCAAAAGTAGTCGAAATAATTATTTACAAGTGTTCATAAGTCCAAAACTATTAACTTTTTTGATAGAAAACCATTTATCAAACTTGTTCAGAATTCAACGTAGAATGTAATAATGCAATGAAATACCATTTAAAAAAATTAACTTCTAAGTCACCGTGCTTTTTTGAGACACTCTGTATGAATGAAACCTAAGCCATTAAAGAGATCGAATGAAACCCTACAACTTATGTATTTAACATTTTTTTGTAATATGGAAAATGAAGAAGTTACGGGGGGGGGCGACGGACTTTTGGTCCTCACTGTATAGGCGTTCCTGTCCGTTTGAATCAAAACATTAATTTTGTACTTTAGCTTTGAAATTAAGAGAGCATTGCAGCAAAGTATAAATTTAACGGTCATAGAGGGTAGCAGAGATGTTTTCTGATAGTCAATTACCGACGAATATTTCTAATATATGGTCTCTAGCATGAATGAATTCTAATTTAATAAAGTTACTACGTTTACAAAATATATAAGACTATTCTGTTATTGAAAATTGATTCGAATTTTTTTAGATTTATATAGTCCCCAAACGTCAACATTTTTTGAAAAAGAAAAAGTACTTATACTTTTGAGTACTAATTTTTTTTCTGGTTAGTGAATTCAGAGTACGATGGTAACTGACAAAATTGACTAGCTTTCCTAACAACAAAATCTTATCGGAGTAGTTGGGCAATATACTTATAGTAATAATAATACTCCCTCATATAAACACTCATAGAGTGTATGTATCCAATAAGGCATATCATTTGCTGTAAAACGGCTATTATTATTATTTTCCATTGCACTCCGGGGCGACTTGATGATTTTTGGTGGCGTATCCATTTTCAGCTGTAGGAATACTCTGAAAACCTACAAATGACTTTTGACGGTTGCACGTAGGGGTGCAACCGGTTGACGGATATAACAACAACAACAATATCAACCACCCTGGGTGGTCTGTGCGCACTCCAAGCAAGCCAGACGTCGGGATTGGTATCAAGACAACTCACATCACACTCGCTTTTTCAAAGAAGGCATGTAGTTGCCATCATCTCCAATGAAATTAGGAAAAAAAAAATCATACTCAGGATTCAAACCTGGCGCGATAGATCTGTAGTTGCTATGATGATTCTTTTTTCTTTTTTGGAAACTCTGCATATAGGTATATATGGTAATGTACTCTAGCAAGTTTCCAGTTGAACAGAAATATCCTCAAATCATAAGAGAGGTTGACTTGCAAAAAACTGGTGTTAGTTAGGGAGCAAATTTCTTGAGAACGACAGGCGGAATTCCATCAGATTTATTAGCTCTGTTATTCGTTTTAAGACCCAGCAAAATTGAATAAAATGCGTCTATTATAGTTTGTTGGCGGGAAAAGTAACCTCAGAAATACGACTATCTATCGGATTGATATTCGGGGTAGAATTTGCAGCAAAGATTCTAGCAAAAATATTGGCTTTTCCTTCCTTAGTTGGATTGAGTCATATGTAACCAAATTTGTATTACTAATACATATAGGGCCGGTTAGTTTATCAATGTCGTGTTAGCGTACTATTTGACTTCCAGTTAAATTCGACTCGTGGTTAGAATGAATATGGCATTTGCTAAATGAAGGAATCAACTCACATTCTAACCATGAGTTAAATTTAGCTCGAAGTTAAAGTACATTGAAAAACCGGTCCATAGGCCGATTCAGAAACATGCATTCCCACCCTGCATGAGAAATGCTTGCCTGCCATCGTTCAATCCTGTGCCTGTAGGCGTGCATGAAAAACGCAGGGTGGCCACGCTCGGAATCGGAACATGTTCTAGATTAAATAATAAATGATACAGTGAAAAATACGTTGAGGTTATTTTAAAAACTCAAATGGCTTTACTGCATTAGCATCGGACCTTGTTATAGAAACGCAAGTGAAAGAAACATGTGAATGGTCCATAGAAATATATATTATATATTTCTATGGACCATTCATATGTTTCTATACTAGAAATATATAATATTATATATTTCTATGGAATGGTCATGCATTTTCAGGCAAAAAGAGTCAGAAATGCATATGCCTGTAAACGGCACGTACTCCAAAAACCCTGCATGGGCATGCATGTATGTGAATCAGCCTATGAGCTGAATTGATTTTTTCCGGAGCCGTGGCCATTCCAACTAAAAGAAGAGTAAAAGAAACATAATAATTCTTATTCTACTTTTTTTATCGTTCTGAGTTATGACTTTTGACATTTGTGAAATATTTGAATTTTTTTTCAGGATTTTATGAATTGTTGATATTTATTTCAAAAATTGGATGATAACTATTGAATAAATATGGGTGATGATGTACATAGTAGACGAATAATAATAAAAAGAAATTGGTAGCCTTGCAAATTCATTTTTCAATATAGCTGGGTTCAAGATTTCGTTTCCAGAATATGGATTCTCTTGATCTTGATAATACGGTGTTAAACTCTATACCTTTTGAAGACTACGATGTGCCAAAACCAGATAATGTTCTTAGGAAACATGGGAGTAATCACTTGAAACTCATAGGTAATACATGGAAATCTGGCGGTATGTTAAGAGTTCAAAATATAATTATTTGTGGATTCTGTTCTAAACTATATTAGTTGGATTTGTTCATAATACTATTTTATTTCAATGTTGAATTTCATTAATTTTTGGTTCACGAAACCGCGATGCTTGATGTTTTATTCTAAAAAAATATAAATTTTTTTATCAAGTATTGGCTATGTTGATTCAAAAAATGAATTTGTGCCATTATTGATTATGAAAGTGATTATCATTATAGCAGACCAAATTGTCATGGGATGAAAACAAATATAATTTTTTCTTCAGGAACATGAACAAGTTAAAGTTTTATATAGGGGTGATAAATTGCTACATTTATTTAATTTTTGTTTGTTCTTAAATTATTGATCAAATATTGTACCAATTTATCTACAATATTTAATAGCAGATATTTCTGAAATATATATCTCAATCAATTAAATGACTTGAATCAATTCACTTATTTTCAGAAAAATCTAGTGGAATTGGTTCCACATCATCATTTGAAAACTCTGATATTGAAAACAGTGGCTTGATACCCAACATTGAGTTGCCATTGAAAAATAAACGACCCACAGATTTTATTCCAACTCAGGAGAAACGCTTAAAAATTGATGAAACCTCTATTGAAAATATACGTGATGAATCAGGTATTGGAGTTTTGCAAAACACCCTAGATTGCTTAAATGTAACTAAAATATTGGGAAGCAGTAGCAATTCAGATGAACCTGAATTTGATGCTTTTGCAAATTATTTGCACAATGCTTGCTCTCAGAAAAATGGTGTCAGCAGGCAATTGTTTCAAAAGAAAACTACCAATTCAGATCAAGAAGATGAAGAAAAGAAGCATTTAATGTTTTCCACCCAATTTATAAGTACACAAGTCATTGATAAAATTGATCCTGGGGTCAATTCAAAAATATCTATTTGTGATACCAAAACCTCTGAAGAAACCTCAAAATTGCCTTTGCTTTTATCTTTCAGAGAAAGACTCCAATCCAAAGAGAATGTTGAAGAATCTAGCATAGACAAAGAAATTGGAGAAAGATCAGTTCTGTTTGAAAATGAAAAAATAACAACACAGTATCGACAAGAAGTTGATAATCTTTTTGAACAAATAGAACATTCTATTTATGCAATGGGCATAGAAAATGCTGAACATACCGTTCCTGATGAAATCTTAGATATTATTTTCAGCGATGAGTTAACAGAACAACAAAATAAGACTTCTGAAAGTAATGATACAAATATTCAATGGCCTATAGATTCAGCTTTGAATGGAAGTAGTTTTAATTTAAGCTTTGGGACTGTCATTAGGAAAGCTTTAATCAACAATGCTTGTAAGGCACAGCCTAGGAAAGTTATTGATTCATCATTGAATTTGACACTTCCAGAAAAAGCTCAGTTTTGTAATTTAGGGCCATTTTATGGGCTGCCTGCTAAAGTAAAGAACCTGGTTAGGCAGTATAAAGGAATAAATGAATTGTATGGTGAGTTGAACAAAACTTCAAGACCAAAGTATGTGTGATTGCAAATGCCAAAGGACCTTGCACATTTTCTATATAAAACGGCTTTCTTGTAGATCCTGGCATCCTTATTACATACTTCAATCCTATGACTAGTTTTCAGAAATGATGGCATTACCTAAATAGCTACCTTATGAATCCCTTGATTCAAATAAATAATAACCATTGATCAAACTCTCTCTTGGTCTTCGCATATTCTTGATCTAAGAAAAAAAAATTCCCCTATTATTATCATTTTATACAGACTCAGGTCTCATATTCCACTGAAACACCTAAAAAATATTTACTTCAGTTTAATATATTCAAAGCTTCACTATTTAATTTCAATTACTGCAACAAAATCAATTTTGAATCCATTGAAAACCTTACAAAATAAAATTATGAAATGCTTTTTCAAATTACCCTTCTTGGAACCAACTTCTAAATTATACAAACCAAGAAATCTTCAAGATATTGATTCATTGTTCAGAATGAAAATTTGCACATTTATTTTACATAAACATAAAATTAAATATTGTTACTTGGGATAGTCATAGTAATCTAACCAGACAATCTGATAACCTAACAATTAAAACCCAATTTGGAAAAAAATCATTATATTATTGCAGATCACAGTATTATAGCCTATAATAATAGCATAAGAATAAGGTCTATCAATTACCTCACCAAATTCAAACATTAATAAAAACAATTTCTCATTTCTACTGAGGATGAAGTAGCATAACTGATTTAATTATTATATTTAAATGTTACCTATCAATTATATTTTACATTGTTGTTATTTTTTTATGTTTATTCATATTGGTTGTCCCTGTATAAATATTGTATGTTTCTTGGGATTGAATTGATAAATGAATAAATAAGTATATGATAGATCTTTATTAATTAGAAATAAGACATCTTAATAATCAAACATTATAGTAATTAAAATCAAATCACAATGAATTATTGAGACTATACTTATTTATTCATTTGTTTATAGTGAACAAGTAACAAATTATCACAAAAAATCATACATACATACATAGTAACTTTATATGACATTGAAAATCGCAGTTATTAAGGTAGTACCTTAATAATACAATATCCATCCCATTTGATTTTAAGTTCACATTTTTGACATACAGTCCCCCCCCTGTTAACTTTTGGATGGTTTGACATACAGACTTAAAAAAAAAACATTTGGAGGGTTTCACCGATACTCCTTTTTGAAATGAAACACATTGTGATTGCTCGACAGAACGCGCGGGGGGGCACATCAACTAAAAAAATTTAAATGGCATGGGGGCATGTGTCACATCGTTGAAAAGATAATTCAATTATCTTTTCAACCATCTTAAAATTTTCAGAATTCCGTTCCATCCAAAAAAAATTTCTGTCCTGTTATTTCACATCAAACCATTTAAAAGTATCGTGATCAGTTAAAAAAATGGATTCGGACCGCTAGATCCGTACTTATTCTGACATTTCAAATGCATATTGTGAAAAAACGTATTGACGAAAATCTAAAAAATCTTCAGTAATTCACCCTCGACTCAAAGTTTCTTACTCTGCAAATTGTATTTATTCTGCCGCAGGTAGTCTGACTCATTATTTATTGTTTTTTTATTTACCCCTATACTTGTGACTGCATTATTTTTAAATAAAGGCGGATTTATCGGATTCATAATGCACAATTTAGTGCATATGCATAATTTTAAAATACAATTTACATTTCAATACTCAGATTTATTCCTAAATGGTTTTATATGAATCTGAGTATTGAAATGTTATAAATTGTACTTTAAAATTATGCATATGCATTAAATTGTGCATTATGAATCCTATAAATCCGCCTTAACATGTTTGTACCCGCTGTCATTGAATTGTTCTTGATTATTCTTTCCCTTGCATTTTTGAGAATGAGATTTCAGGTCCGGTTAAGGTTCCAAGTCTCTAGGTTCTCTATTAAAATTCTCTACGTGCTTGTGGATAATTAGGGGGTTGACAGGCGAGAGCAGTTTTTCATATTCTAAAAACGCTTGTTTTCATTTTATTTTGTTCATAGAATATAGACTATTTGTAAGAGTTTGAATTGTCTCCTCCTCCCTAGTCTTACCCTCCTCACCATTCCAATAATTTAGTATTATTTTGGCAATACATTGATAGGCAAGCTTTGCCAGGTGATTTGAATCCCGGTATTTTTATTTGTGTTCGGTTGATCAGAGATGCGAGAGGACACAATATGGACAGGGTTTCGTACTTTCAGGTTTCATTTATATGAAATCAAATTAAGATTTATTTTAAACACTTGAGTAATGTTCAAACAAGCTATTTCTTCATTAATTTGTAGGTCATGGTGTTTTGTCTCTCACTCAGCTGGCCAAGGTTCAATACTCACAACCTGCCACGGAGCTAAAGTGGTTAGGCAACCACTTGTACGTAAGCTGTAGGTTCTGGTTCTCCCTTCCTTTCCTTTCCCCAAAAACCTGTGTGATTCGTAAAAACAAATGTATATAGTTAATGAACAATGTCAGGGTACTGCATAGATGAATGATTTTATCAGCAAAATGTTCTGAATTCTACAAAATGAAAATGATGTCTTTTACACAGGGTGTTCAATTTTTTCTGGGCGGGTCCGAACTTTGTTTTTTTTAATGGAAACCTGTATTATTTATCAGTTCTTCTGTTACTACATGAGAAATAAAAGGCACTTTATGATTTTTTTTTTCAAAAATATTGACGGTTTTCGGGATTTTTATCATGATATTTTTTTTTCACTCATATTTGAAATTATAATGTTCTGACAAGCCCCATTTAAATCGATTTTTATGCAAATTTTGTACGTTGGTGACTCTCAAAAACGACATATGTGAAAAACCGCTTGTCATACATTGTAAATAAAAATGTGCATCTTGTATATCACAGGTCGATTTTAAATATATCGTTTGAGAGAGTAAACAACAACAACAGGGTATTTCCTAACACAACGTAAATAGTTGACTAATTTTAATGGGACTGGGCACAACTTTAAAATTTCAAATATTATGTGTGACGATGAATAATGCTTTTATTTATGGAAAAATAATTACGACGAAAATTGACAAAAAAATACCTGTCAAATTAAATAAAAAATGTATATATTTCTTATGATCACCTCTGTTCATGGGAGTGAAATAAAAAACGCATCATAAATATTTCATATACTATTCAATATTCGATGGGTATTTTTAATTAAGAAACTCACATATTTCATAAAAGAAGACGAATGAAAAATTGCTCACAAGTGTTTCAGGATATGAAGAATGGCTCCCGCCCGTCACCTAATTACCCCAAGTACAGTCACCCCAACCAGAACAACACTGATAATGAATTTCTTGTTGGTCCTGCCATGTTCGAAATATAATAGGAGGTCATTTTCATAAGTTCGGCCATGAGGGGTATCACAAGTAGGGGGTTTCTACTGAAATTGTTTATCCTCAAAACAGTTATGAACAATTTGTAATACTTTTATAATTTTGTTCGTTATAAACAGCAGTTGTAAGCATTCAAATTGTCACTTTGTATATGGAAAACTATATATACACTGTTGGACTGGCAATCATATGAATCCCCATGTAGTTGATGGAGGTCCATACTTTTTATAAAAATTAGCAAATTCTAGCCATGTGTTTTCCAGAATCAAAATATTAATGATATTTATCTATTTCTATGAACATTGTTCTGCCATGCTGCAGGAATATATATTTTTTATTCGAATCAAGAAACTCACAAGCTATAACTTAGAGATAAGTTTATTTCTATTAAAGGATATTATCGACTTGAGAACAAAAATAAAATTGACACCATGTAGTTCGAAATCTAGTCATAGGATCAATCTGAAAATCAGACTATATTTTGAATGTTTGTTTTCTTGTTTAAACTAAAATAAAATGACATTTTTGAGATGATGAGTATGAGAACAGATAGTGTGTTTCCTTTCAGACTGGCAAGAAGAATGTTTGAAATTACCTGCTATAGAAAACAAAAAAAATCTAATTTATGCACTTCCTACAAGTGGAGGAAAAACACTAGTAGCAGAAATACTTATGTTCCGTGAAGTAATGTGTTACAAACGCAATGCTTTACTGATTTTACCTTATGTGTCAATCGTCCAAGAAAAGGTACTTTGATTATTTTACATTCTGGTCAGTTTGGCTAATGTTAATCCATCTTTGCTTTTTATTTAGGTATGGGCTCTATCTCCTTTTGGGGTAGCTCTTGATTTTCTTGTAGAAGAGTATGCTTCAAGTAAAGGTGTCTATCCACCGAGAAAAAGGAGAAGAAAAAATTGTATATATGTTGCTACAATTGAAAAAGCATTAGGTATAGTTAATAGTCTTATTGAAACAGGCCGATTGAGTGAAATAGGAATCATAGTTGTTGACGAACTTCACCTTATTGGTGAAGAAGGAAGAGGTGCTACCTTAGAGGCTACTCTGGCTAAAATTATGTATTTGAAATGCAAGTATATTTTGTGGTGCCTCATATAGTGGATGAATAATAGTGAAGTTTTTTCAGCAAACATTCAAATAATTGGAATGAGTGCTACAATCGGGAATTTACCGGACATCTGCAAATTCCTTGATGCTGATGTTTACACCAAAAATTTCAGGCCAGTTGAGCTGACCGAATATATTAAAGTTGGGACCGAAATAGCAAAGGTAAACTGGAGTTATTCCAAAGAGGAGGATTTGTTAATCAACCCAAAAAAAATTAATTACAAGGTATGAATCATCAGAATGTCCCTCATATTCAAATTTTTTCTGTTAAAATCAAAATCACATTTTAGTATTCCAAATCAATTCTGAAAATGGACCCTGACATGCTTGGAGGTCTCGTCACAGATGTGATCCCAAAAAGTTCCTGTTTGGTATTTTGTGCTACAAAAAAAAATTGTGAAAATGTTGCCAGTTTGTTGTGCAAACTTTGCAAGCCGTAAGTTGTTTATAGATACTGTTTGGTAGATTTTTTATACAAATGATAATTTTGCTTTGATAATTGTCAGGAAATTTTATATTTCCTAAAACTGTCCGCATCTTCCAAACATTTATATTTACTTCGTATGAATTTTAAAGTAAATTCACGAAAATTACCAAATAGAAGAGATTTTCAGTCAAAAGAAGGTACCGAATAGGGTGAGAGCCACTTATTTCTCTTTAAATTATATCTTCAACTCGTTATAGTTTTCATGCATATTTAACAGTTTTACTCTTTTCTGATTTGATGAACATTCATAAACTTCATTATTTTAAATACGACCGATTTCATAAATATATTTTTCCGAGATATTTCTCTATCCATAATCATTGTTGTATCACATATGACAGTTACATCATGTTTCAGATCCTTTTTTGGTTTTCATCACATATTCTTCAACTGATATTTTCACTCACTATTGGAACTTTTATTTTCAACCCAATCGTTTAATTTTCGTCAACTGTTGGATACATTTTTATTTCACTTCGGGTCATTACTCGAATTCTGTTCGAAAATTCTAGAAGATCAGAAAGGTAACGAAACTCTCATATTAGATACATCAATGAATTTAGAATTAAAAATAAATAAAAACACTATTCATTAAAACAGTGCCATACATACAAAAAAAAATGTTGAGGATGGCTAATCGATAACGAACGACAGACAGTAAAACTGATATCATTACGATGGTAATCAATATTTGAAAAGTGCATTCCGAGCTTGAAGAGAAGCAGATATATTTTTAGAATAATTGGTATAAAAATCTACCTGTCACTGTTAATGTGTAATGTGTGACAATTTAATTTTTTAGATCACTCAAAAATTATAAGAAATCCGAAAAAGAACAATTGATTCATGCTTTGAAAGATGAATGTGGTGAATTGTGCAGTATTTTGGAGGTTTCGGTGCAATATGGAATTGCTTATCATCACTCAGGTAAATACAGAGTATCTTGTAAATAACCATAAAGAAAACAGTTACATTGAAGAAAACATGGGATGGGTCACAATCTTATTTTCAGATTTGTTGTTTCCAATGTTTCAATACTATTTTAGGTTTGACCAATGATGAAAGGAGAATTATTGAAGAAGGTTTCCGAACAGGCATAATTTATGTAATCTGCTGCACTTCAACTCTGGCAGCCGGAGTGAATTTACCTGCTAGAAGAGTTATTTTACGATCCCCCTACATTGGAAAAGATTTAATCAATCTGTCACGCTACAAGCAGATGGTTGGTAGAGCTGGAAGAGCTGGTTTAGGTTGTTAGATAGTTCTATTATTTATAATGATATTTGAAAGAACTTATTTGTTGTATTGACTCAAACTTACTATCATTCCATCATTGAGTTTATCTATATAATAAATGAATATATAATACTAAGAATGAAATTGTTTGGACTTCCTTTGCCCAAATAAGAAAGATTAACCATATCTCTATGATTTCAAGTCACTTGTGTCCAAACAATTTCATTCAAAATGAAACATTGTGAGTCAATCCCAAACATATAACACTAAGTTAAGCACGATTTAATTTCCACAGATTTTTATTTTACTCGTGACATGTTTCGCTACACAGTAGCTTTAACAAGCAATATTAGTACACTAAAGTCATTTACGTTGAAAACTTTGCTCAATACCCATTTTATAATTGAGTTAATAGGTAATACCTGTAGGTAGTATAGGTAGGTACTATCGCTCATCAATATTAGAAGAAAATAAATCCGATAACATATATATTATATGGTAAACATTGTAACTGAAAAACTCAAGTTACTTATTATGGAAATAAATTCTACAAAGAGCTATTACGATCAAGTATAACTAAACAATTTGAATTTTTCAGTTCATTAATTCCTAAGTATTCTAAATAATTAAGCTTCATGCCTTTTTTTTCGACATGAATAAGTATTTAGAAATTTTCATTAAAGTTATGATCTTCTAAAATATAATTTGCATGTGTAGAATTTGTTTTCTTTTTACATAATTCATACGATTTTCGCGTATACTATTTTTGAACGGTCTACCGATTTTTGTATGTTATCTTACATATCACATCCCTCCACTCACAATAGTCTCAAATAATTATCTTGTCATTAAGTCGGTAGATATAGATCTTGAAAATATGTTTTCCAGGAATTCCTCAACAAAGAATAGGTTCACTAATTGTTTTGCCAGGGATTTCAGATCTTCCTAGATTTCTAGGTTTCCTGGACTAGTCTCTACTTCCCAACTAGTCAGCTTTCAATACCGCCTGACTATCAGAAATCACGATATGCTGGTTTTCATAAGCTCCCTCTACATATCTTTCGGAATACATTGTTGTATAGCGTATACTTTTCGTCCTGGAATAGCGTATTGTTCAGTCCGAACTAGTAGCTTATGCTCACTCTGGCACTTTCAGAGTAGAATTTACATCCTGTTTCATTCACCTACCTGTAAACCAGATTAGACCTCTGAGAATGTGTTCTGGTAATCCATTTTTCTATCCTACACCACGGCCACCACAAAGAGTTTACTGAAAGAGTCTTCGAAGTTTCATATAGTCTGACCTTATTTCAAAAACTGTGTCTTCTACAATTATTTTGATGCCGATGTGATGATCTGGAATATTCTAATATACTCTGATCTTGCCTTTGATTTTTGATTGTTCAGTAGGACTTCCATTGCTGCGTTTGGTAGAGATTTCATAGCACCCGTTATTGCCAAGCAAGCGAACCTCTGTATCTAGCAAGGCTTATTCACTGTTGCATGTATTCTGCCACAACACATTCTATGTATGTTATTAAAAAGCGTAACATCTATCTTAGTATAGATCCAATTATAATAAAATGATGCAAATTGCCGCTATTGTAATTTCCATTATGTTGGTTCTAGGTTGGAATTGATGACAACTCAACGGTACTTGGACTCACCTAATATCGGCAGTTCTTCACTTTGAAGTTTCAGAGGAGTTAGTTCCTGTTCTGTATTCACCCTCTTGGTGACATTGTTAATCTACGTAAAGGAGGTGTTGTCGAAGGTGCCCTCGATATCAAGTGTAATGCTTCCGGAGCCATATATACTTTTCCTTTGGATTTCTTTATTTCCCACACTAAGTTGTTAAGTGCCTGGTCATTTATTATTCCTGCTTTATATGCATATTTCTGTATAGTGGTTTTGATGCCAGTACCCCTTACATGATATGTAAAGTTTTCAATGAGAGCAACAGACAGGTCTCAAATCTGAAGTCTTGCTGAATGCCCAGATTTCAAAACTCTCGCGCTTTCCGTTGAAGCAGTCTTCAAGTGGCTGCTCACTAATGGTCGATAAGTAGGTGGAATCGTAGGAGTTCATGGTCTCCCTTCCTGCCCCTGTGAACGTCCCCGTTATATTCCTTGTTATATTCGGCTCACACCTACTTAACTTTGCAATATAAAACTTGCGTTTCACTTGCATCCATGAAGTGACAGTGGAGTCGGTTGTTCACAAGTCACGTTTTGTCACTGAGACAGTTGTCATTATAGGCGAAAATTATTGAGTTTTGCAGTTGTTTCGCGGTCATCTTCAGTTTATTTATAATCGTTATCATAATGCCCCCCAAATCTAGGGCTTGCTTTTTAGTAGACGTTTCAGTTTTATTATAGGAGTGTCGCTGTTTTTTTCATTTTGGTCATTCTGGTGATGTCTTCAGACATGTGCCATATTTCCACAAAATTGTTAGTAGCTGCGCCAGTGATCGGAATATCCAGTAAGTCTTTCTCGAAGCATGTCTAAATATTGTGCAATGATGAAGTGACGAAGTGAATTACCTCGAGCGTTGGTCAGTAGTCCCTTATACTATTTGATACACACTGCAACTAATTCTCAGGCTGTTTCTCACCATTTCCTCCGTAGCTTCTGTGAGTGATGGTTTCAAGGTATTCTGAATTCAGAACAATAAGGGCAAGCAAATATAGCAGATAGAAATAGCAGCTATCAACTTTTTCTGTATCTGGTCTGATTATTCTTCATTTATTCGTATATGAGAACCGTTGCGGCGTCCTTGAACTACAGTCGGCTTCACGCTCCAGTTTGGTGTTGCTAGGAGCCCTTCCTTATATTTTCGCACAGTTTGCAAAACGCAACGTGGATTTTATAGCTAGAGGAAGTCATCTACTTCGAAGGTTCCCTTCGTAGAGCGAGAATTATCATGATCTTTCATCCGATCACTGGCTATTTTCATATTTCGTCGAGCAAGGACATGGATATTATTTATCCTTAACTTCAATTTGTTAACATAGTGTTCACCTACCATATTTTCTTCTGAGGGTTTACAGCAGAATTCAAAATAATAAGGCAAACGAACGATATGTCCAAATATCAGAAAAGCAGGGGTCTGGCCAGTAGTTTCGTTGACAGCCATCAAAAACAAATCCCAATCTCTCTGATGTTTTGGTACAACCTTGGAAAGGTGTTTGTGCATGGTTCGATTAATCCATTCTACTAATACAACCGACTGAGGATGCAAGAGTGTCGTTCTAGTTTTGTTACCACCAATCAATTGGCAGACGTTTCGAAAAAGCGAAATTTCGACCCTGAATAGAATGGATCTCTAAAGTTACACCAAAATGTCTGAAAATTCCTTAACTGGTACATCGGCAACAGTAGAAGCATCTTGAATAGGGATTGCATAGGCTTCAGTCCACTTTGTAGCTATGAACTTTTTCTGTATGATGTCTGCTTGTTCTCGATTCATCTGTATATGATAATCGTTACGGTTAACTTGAAAGACGATCGGTTTCACACTCCTGTGTTGTTTGCACCCCGTTTGGTATTGCTAGGAGCCTTTCTTTCTGTTTTCGCTCAGTTTGCGCATTTTTCACTTGCAGAAGGTGTCTTGATTTGGGAGGATTTAGCAATGGCTCCTATTGAGAGAGCTTACAAGGTTTCTCTCATCGAGTGGGGAAGTAGGGTTAATCAACATGCAGTGCCCTTGATGCAAGGCTAGTAATTTGCCTGGTATCCGAGAGGCTCTATTACTGTTACATCAGGTACTCAGGTACCATTCGTTTCCTTGACACGGATCACATAACATCGTAGAATTAGGCTCCCTTCCCTAATAACATGGGACATTCAATGGATGTCCATTTCGTGACAAGAAAAAGATCTGGATATCCATGGACAGAAATTTATATCCGTTGTATTGATAGCTGTGAATGACTGTACAATAAAGAACTGCTTGAAGCTGTCCAGTGGATGTTCATAATGTGTCCAATTTTGTCCAATAGACGTCCTTTGTGGACATCCAAACTTGTGGCTTACGTGCGTACTCTGGACACTCATTGGACAGCGGCTGGACATTACCTGCCATTCAGCGGATGTACTTGATGTCCAATGGACACCCTTATTAGGGTTTTCACTTTAATTTTATACCAGAATACACCGCAAACTAATTCAAACCTCACAGTGTGGTGTAGCATTATTTACAGTTCACTAAATGATAATAGTTATGGTAACTTCTGAGGTTGATAGTTTCATTAATGAATATAATCTAATCTAGATGAAGCTGGTGATAGCATACTCATCGCCCAACCTCAAGATTTGCCCAAAGTAAAAGAATTTCTCATGTCGCCGATGAATAGAGCCTTATCGAGCATGCACCTCTTTGATGGCAAAGGATTGAGGTAAGAGTTGAGATACAAGAAAGTTCATGAACCACCAAAAAACTCTGAATTGACTATTTACAGGCATCTATTATTGAGTTGCATAAGTTTGGGTATTGCGAATACAAGGATACAGTTACAAAAAGTGACACAACAAACACTATTATCTATTCAGAGTGACCAGCTAGAAGTGAACATTAAGACTTTGACTGATAAAGTAATCAAAAATTTATTCAAGCTGGGAGCTTTGAAGGAGTCTTGTGGAATTCAGAAAACAGAGTGTTCCACCTCCGTCTGTGATATATCTGTCAAAATGGATGTAAGTTTATTGTTTAAAAGTAATGAAAAACACCAGTAGTAAATGTTTCAGACTTCCACTCTTGATACAACAGTTGGGGAAGTCGTAACAAAAACACCTACTACGAAAAAAAAGAAAACTGTGGTACTGACAAATAATACCAAATTAGTCGTCAGTGAGTTGGGTTGCGCAGCTATTAAAGGTAACTTTCAACAGTATAAAAATAAATAGTTAAACTAATTTCTTCCCGTTTCAGGAGGTTTAGAACTTTCCAGGGCTCACCTACTATACGAAGATCTCTATCAAGCTCAGTCTTGTCTTGTGTTACAAGGTCATTTGCATTTGCTTTATCTAGTTACTCCTTATGAAACTGCTGAACTAATTAGACCCAATATGCAAGTGTACTACGAAGTGGTATGATCAAATCACATCTGCTGAAAGTTTTCTTACTGTACTTATAATCTTGCTTTGATTTCAGTTCACTCACTTGAAACCAAATGAGTTGATGGTAGCCAAAACTCTAGGACTAAATGAGTCAGTGGCCATTAAAATGTTGTCTAATAATCCAATAAAGGTAGAACAAGAGGTCAAAATCTAATTTTGGATGATTTTGTATGTTTTTTCAGAATGTGCCAGAAAGGGTAGTGAATAGGTTTTACGTTACATTAATGATTTATGACTTGTGGAATGAAATGCCTGTATTCAAAGTATCCGAAAAGTATCTGGTGAGTTTCATGAAGATTCTTTTATACCTATTGTTTGTTTAATACGACTCTATTTTTTGTATAAGAAATATATGAAATAATAGGCATAACATGACTGAATCAAATCCGGACCTATGTAGTATTGCGAAATTTGCAGAGTTGTTTGGTACATCAAAAATGTGCAGAATGTCGTTCTAGCTAGAAGAGGTAATTTCAAGTTATATTCACTGCATGCCAGCACCAATTGAACCATCGACATTTTCGAAAAAACAAAGTAGGAGGTAAAATTGGTCGAAAATATCTTCAGATTCGTAATCAGTACTACTAATCCATTTTATTTATTCAGTTTGAAAAAGTCCCACTTATTATAGAAACGCCCCCGTTAGTTCCATAATTTTTGACGTAAAACTGTGATAATCGCAAATCTGGTAGATATAGCAAAAATGTAAAGTTCGATGACAAAAATTATGGAAGTTACGGGGGTGTTTCCATGAGAAGTGAGACAAATTCGGATTTTTCAGAACTGAATTTTTTTAGAAATAAAGTGGATCAGTAGTAAAATGGTTATTCTGATTACGAAACCGAAGACATTTTCTATCTAGTTTGCCTCCGACTATGTTTTTTCGTCCGTTATTCAATTGCTGCTGGCGTACAGTGTATAATACTTGAAACAATCCCTTCTCGGTCAATTTGTACATTTTGGTGTATCTAACGATTATACAAATTTCACAATTCTACATGAAGAATTACTCAAGTTTACTTCTATATTCCATATATCCTGTTCTATTGTCATTCCTTGTGCTGTCTATAACGCAGATCACTTTTCTGAGAATGTGTTCCGTTATTTCATCTTCCTATTTTGCGTTATCTCCTATGTTGACCACAAATAGTTTTTCGAGAGAACATTGTGATTCCATGTAGTCCGACTCCATTTCGAAAATGTTCTACAATTCTTATGATCTCAATGTGACATGATCTAGAATTCTGTCTTTTCAAATCACCTCAATCTTTAGCTCATATAATCCCATTCTCGCATTGCTCATTAGAAATCTACCGAGACCGAGAGGTGGAAGAACTAAAAAGACTTCAATGCGATTGAGGTCAAAAATTTTTGTAATTATCAGAGTCTTTAGCCACTCAAAGAGTTCTACCATTCTACTTGCTTTTAGTCAGTTTATTTTCATCTCATTCTCAAACCCACAGATAAACAGAGGAATTGTACAAAATTTGATGACTTCATCTGCAACTTTTGCCTCAAACGTGGTGAATTTTTGTGAGCAGCTCGAAGAATTTTGGGCTTATTCCCATTTATTGAAAGGGATGAGTCAAAGGCTGTCTCACTGTTGTGTAAAAGAATTATTGCCACTGATGGAGCTACCAGCTGTTAAGCAAGTGAGTTGTCAGTTTGAAAATTACAACGAATCACTCAAATGAATAATAATATTGTTTTAGAGTCGAGCAAAGCAACTATATAATGCTGGATATAAAACTTTACAGAGTATTGCCAAAGCAAATGCCAATGATTTGGTGGAGAGTATTGAGTTCATGTCGAGACGAGCTGCTAATCAAATAATTGCTGCTTCTAAGGTAAGAAAAATAATAACCATGACCTTTAATACTGAATGTCTGTCAATACTACGTCAATTTGACTTGACGCGCATTTAGCTAACAAAGTTATTTTCCATTTTTCGAAAGTTCTCCGGGCTCTATTTCCAGTGCTTTAACATTTCCGGCAAGCGCACTGTTTTCATCAACGACCGACCATTCCCCACATCAACGGGGTGAGTGACCAGGTCATTTAAATACAGTGTGTCCTGATTATGCACAAAGGACAAACTTGCGTTGGTCTTTGTGCTGTGTTGTGAGAAATCTGTATAATTGTTAGTCTGAGAATAACAGTTTCTCAACAGATTTGTTTCGGTAGACAGAATATGGATATTTATTGAAAAAGAAAAAGTTCAAAATGTCCTCAAACCAATTGACTACACTGTATCGACCTGAAGGAAACAATAATTTCATAAAAATTACACACGATACACGTCTTACGAGAGGTATCAATTCTATCTTCAAGAATGTAAATTTTCAGCTTATTAGGTATTTCCAAAGACAAAATTCCAACTTAGACAGATCAGGAATTTACGAAATTAGCTGTCAAAATTGTGATAATTATAGCTAAACCAAGTGATCTACGAATATTCGTTTTCGTGAATATTTAGCGCACGCTAAATAGTTACGAGGAAATAAATCGAGTGTTGCTGATCATTTACTAGAAATCCATCATAAAATCAATATACAAAATTTTAAATTAATAAAACCTTTGATTATAGGAAATTGGATTGTTATGAAAGTCTGTATACAAAAACGGTTCAAGCAAGCTCTTGCTGAATAATGATAATGGTCCATTAAATTCTAAACTATATGAGTTGATACCGATAAATTAAATAATAACATGTAAGGGTGGGTGGTTGTGATTATACCTTTCCTAT
Source organism: Chrysolina americana (assembly GCA_958502065.1). Classification (NCBI taxonomy): domain Eukaryota; kingdom Metazoa; phylum Arthropoda; class Insecta; order Coleoptera; family Chrysomelidae; genus Chrysolina; species Chrysolina americana. Next base: position 22,097,224 of record OY293418.1, read on the forward strand.
GGTATATTTACACTTAGGACCACACCCATATTACAAATTATGTTAATTATAATAATTAATTGGATTGATAACTGGTTTGGTACTTAATATTAGTTTAGTAATCCTACTGATGAGATAACTTGGTGAACACAAAATGTGCATTAGGAATGAAATATTACATATAATCTATCAGAACGGTGAAATGTGGAACTGAAAGAATCTATGAATTAAAAGTAATGAACCAACAAAGTTCAGTAACAATAAACTGGAGAACTGAATTAGATAAGAAATTTCCACTCTAAATCTGCCTCCAGGGTTTATGAGAGATATGGAATGTATCCACACACAATGACTTATATTTATATCAAATAGATTTTGGTATTAGATCAGTTACATGGAAAAAATAATCAAATTGTTTTAATTCCTTTCAGATGTTGCTACTGGAAAGGGTGGAGAACTTGAGAGAAGAAGCTGAAGATGTTCTAAATGGAGTAGAGGATCCTCATCTGCTTTTTGATCGAACAACAATGAGATAATAAATCAATAAGCAACTAAACTTTCATAGAATATTTAATTATCGTTTTTTATACAAACAAGGAAGTAAACTTAACGTAGGTGCTTTCTTTCTGTTCTTAATATTCTTATCCTTCCTAAAGTCTATGAAATAAAATAAATCGTGTGATAAATCCTTCCAAGTGTTCTTGAAGCCAAAATGTTGAACGCCCTTAATGAAACTGCTCACATCCTCAAATCTACTTTCGACCTCAGCAACTTTCAAAACTCCACTGAAAAAATATAAGGTGAGTAAATCATTTTCGTGTTTGATTGACTACTACTCACCCAATTTTCAACACCCTATTGGCTTCCAATAAATAATCGTGTAGGTTTGTTCCCATGAGTGACAAACAAAACACTGCCACATCTACTGAGTCATCTTCTAAAGGAACTTTGGACATGTCACAAGCAATAACTGTTTCATCTGCTGCTACTAGATCAAACGAGAACACTTTTTGCGATACTTTCTTGGATAATATAGCATCTCCGCAACCGAAATCAGCTATTATATGAGTTTTTGGCCTAAAAATTTTAAAGTACATTTGTCACTACCTATTTCAACATACATTATTCTTCAAGGTCCTTTTATCGAACCTGCTCAGAATTAACAGACCTAAAATTCGATAAATTCAAAATGAAGTAAAGTACTTGGGAAGAGGTTGAGTGGTATTGATAATTTTCATTTTCTTTCCTGATATGCACAGGAAAGAAAAAATATTATAATACAAAATACTAGAGAAGTGCTACAGAGAACCAAATTGTCTAGTGTTGGAAGCAGCAATAATTTCAATGAGGACACTACTATCTTAATATTCAAAATCAAAGTGTTTTTGGTGGGTAATCCTGAATGACTCACGTATCATAAATGTTTTAAAATGTCTGATTGTTTAGAGGGGATGGAGATTGATATATGATTCCACCAAGGATTTTATTCAATATGTTGATGTTCTATGAAGTCTTGGCTTAATACCAATATTACATACCAATAAAAGAATATAACATTACTTCTCTCCAAAGCATACTGTTCGCTGGGCAAGTTTTTAATAATATGCTCTGAATTAGAATCATATGGATGATCTTGTTACATATTTTAAATATTATGATGTTTTCAAACTGTATTGTTTTATCTAGTATTATATTTCTTTTTCTTGTTTCTATAAGACCAATGAGATAATTAAGGTACATGCAACAATATATGTGTATGTTTTACTATATACTTGTTCTGTTCGTATGTATTTTTTATGTATTTTTTTATTCTTTTGCATGTGTGTATACCTGACTCTTATATTTCTGTACATAAATATTGTAATTCATTTTATTGTATAAAAATGACATGTTTTACACCCGTAAGGGTATTTGTACTTACAAGGAAATTAAAGTCTCTATCTCTATTCTCAGGTTCAATTAATCTTCAAGAAAATGATTTGCATATGTTCTGGAAAGTTCACTTACATTTTTTTAACATTCTTGATGATAACATCAAGTGGATTCAATGGCCATCTTTTAACTTGTTTCCTATAGCCTTCGTGATAAGTATTGAAAGCTTCAGGATCAGTCTGAAATATTTTTTGAGCTTCTTTGCTGTTGGTGGAATATATTTGTTCATTTAGAAAGCGAAACCTTGCTGCTTTCAATTTATCCAGCATCTTCTGTCTTAGTGTCGGCAGAGGTTTTTTATCACTTGGTTTTGTAAGTACCTGTTTGAGTTTCTCCATGAATTTTGCTTTCTTATTTATAATTGGTGAACTGGCTTGATGGCGAGTTTTAGATATTTTTTTCGGAGATTTATAGGGTCGCTCAATTTGTTTTTCGGTAATAAAAATTTGTCTCTCCTTTTCATTATTAATAGTTACATGATTCATAAAAGTTCCTTCTTGTACGGCAGTTTCTAGTCTTTTCTTCAAATCTCTAGATTTTTTCTTTTTCTTCAGGTGTTCCACTTTCATATTTTTAGAATTCAAAGTTACATTTTTCCGATTCTTTGGTGAAATTTCATGTTTTTCAATTGTTTCTCTGGCTAATGAACCCTTCTGGCCCGCATTTCTATTGATTTTCTCTATGTCATCTTCACTGGTTCCATTTGTTTGGTTTTGCTGTCTTCTCAATTTGTTAAACTTTTTCTTTTTGCTCTTGGTCATAATCTCAGTGTTCATCGCATTGTTTGAGGTGGAGTTAGATTTTACAAGATTTTTCTTATTTTTACCAAGATTTGAACTGGGTGTTTTAAGTTTTACAGTATTTTTTGTTTTTCTTTTGATCTTCTTTATAGGACTCTGTGAAAATAAAATCATAATCTAAATAAAAATGCAAATTAGAATGTAACTTTTCTGAAGCACGCTGAAAACTACCTTGTTGTCGCATCTGTTGAACGGTGTTGTTATTTTACTTAGATTTCAACTACCTATTTAACTGCTTCGAAATGTTCGTCTATTATCCGATTGAAATATCGAGTTCCTGGAAAAGTACCGCGATTGCAAATAACGTGTGCGTAATACCTAACAACACTGACATTTTCTATAGTGGTGAGTCCAATAGGGATTGTAGGAATTTTGAAAAACACAGATTTAGGTAAAGAAAATACGAATTCAGCCGAATAACGAAACACAACAAGAACATAGGTACCTACCTACATAAAACGTATGGATTCGCCAAACGATTTAACCAAAATTCATCTTTGATATGAACGTAAAATAGTCACAAATATCCTAATGAATGCAAGAAGCGATATGATCGAAGAATACCACGACAAACAATGTACTACTCTTACTATTAGCTCGCGAGCTTTGTTCTTAAAGGAGAACTGAATGATAAGGGGTTGTTGCAGCCGAGGCCAAGCTAACTCAGCAACCCCCACAGCTCCGAGTAACTGCGTTAAGCCTACCACGAAGCTAAAGGGGAATTGTTCGAAGAAAGAATATCGTTTACTTTATCATACCATCTTTCAACATTCAACGTCGGCAACATTGTCAAAGTTATTCATTACGCGCCGGCCTATTTTTGTCACATCTAGGGGCCGTGGATCTCGGAGGTTCCGAATAGTTTGCCAAAAGTTTCAAAAATAAAGTTTTTTCCAGAAAAATGTATTCTTTCATTCCGCTTTAATTTTTTGTTTTCTATTACCATTTAATTCATTGATCCAATTTCGGAAACACCCTGTATATAGTGCTAGTGTACAATCGCGAATAGTCATTAGCATAAGAAAGTGTGGGTTGCCAAGGATTTCATAACATAATATTGTGTTTGATCTCATTTACAATTCGCAATAACAAAAGGAAAGCAGCAAAAAATAACCTTTATTCCTATTCATCATCAATTTCCAAATCGGGCGATCCATCAAGCACAGAATCACATTTCATTTGTGATATTGAGGCATATTTGAAAATAATGGGGTAGAGACGAGAAACTGTGCAAATCAACAAATACAACTCATTGGTTAGTGTTTGTTTCTACGGTACACATTTTGCAATCAATTCGAATTTTTTATTATTCAACAGGATAAGCCCAGTACAGGATATCATTACAAGCTATGACAATCAGGGAAAGATGACAAACAAAACAATTGAAATAATAGGAGATTATACATTTACAAGAAGTAATAAGATACAATTGTAAGAAAGTACACATATACAGTGTGTTTCACTTCTCATGGACCCTCGTATCTTCTATAATTTTTGACGAAAAATCATAAAATTCTCAGGATCGACAGATACATTAGAGATGAACTTTCTGCATGGAAGGGGTCATCCTACATGATATACAATGCACGCTAGCAGCGATGAAACCAGCCATTTTTCCGGAAAGTTATATGAGGGGGCAAAATTAGTTCGCAATTTCTTCGGATTCGTATTCAGGATTCCCAAATTGCTACTAATACACCTGTCTCCTGAAAAAATTTCTGAAAAATTCCAATTTGTTTCACTTCCCATGGAAACGCCCCCGTGTATATAACGTATGATGACCCCATTTGTGCAGTTAGTCCATTTCCAGTCTATCTTTCTACATGGAAATGGACGTCATGGTTCTACGTCGAAAATTACGGAAAATACGGGGGCGTTTCCATGACAAGTGAAACAAATTATAATTTTTCAGGACTGAAAATTTTTCAGAACAGGTGTTGAGGTAGTAACTCCGGGATCCTGAACACGAATCCGAGGGAATTTCGGGCCAATTTTTGCCCCCAAATATAACTTTCCGGAAAAATGGGTGGTTCCATCGCTGTGCAGTGTATATCACGTAGGATGACACCTTTTGTGAAGTGAGTTCATCTCTAGTGTATCTATCGATCATGAAAGTTTCATGGTTCTACTTTGAAAATTACGGAATATACGTGGGTGTTTCCATGAGAAGTGAAACACACTGTATAATTAAAAAATAACATAATAAAAATAAAAATAAATTGTTGCACAAAATGGAAAAACTCATAAAGAAAGCCAAAATGTTGAATAACTAACTGTTCACATGATGACAAACTGGATGAAGCAAGTTTTGAACTCAGACTGAGATGCTGAAGAAATCTAACTAATCAGAAGTACTTGCGAGTCTTCGAATTCGCAATGGGCAGCTATTATTAATCAATGGAACGGGAAATCTATCTTAGATAATAGCTGGGGACATTTTAATTTAGCATTTACGATTTTGTGAAGGAATACACCAAGTTCCTGTGTTTTCTCCTTACAGATAATGGAGATAGATTCGTAAGTTGCTCAGACTGTTGCTGATCAAGGATAATGTGAAGTTTGATAGTGATATAATTTAGATGTGTTGAACACACTCGATATTTTGAGAGTAGACATTGTAGCAAAGGTTCTGTACCAGAAAACAATATTTTGGGTGGGGTCCGACTAAGCCAATATATGGTTTGTAGATAGGTTATGTTTGTGAAATCCGATGTTATCCTTTTTATAAACCCAACTGATTTCGATGCTTAGAGAAAATATGTAAATTGAACTTCAATATCGGATCCATGATGACTTCCAGGTCTTCGATGTTAGGAACAGTATCTAAAACTATATTGTTGATATGATAATCAATTATGATTATTTTTTTGCAGCAGTACAATCTCATCAGATGGCATATGTTATAACCATACTATTTGAGTGACACCAGATTGCAATGAGGTCGAGGTCAGCTTGAAGATTTAAGACTTTGCTGGTGCAAGCAATCTTGAAAAATATTTTGAAATCGTCAGCAACTGACGTTATCATTAATAAAAATGCCACTGCAATTTAGCTGGATATGAAATTTTTTACTTTAATGAATTTTGTTCGCTCATGGAGGTAATCTACTTAGTTCGTGTATTAAGAGCTTATAAATCACTTTGTCAAATGTCTTGGAAAAGTCAGTGTAGATAGAATCAATCTGATACCATGTCTCCACATAGCGAGACAATATTATTCCATATGGTAATAATATAGTTATAATAATGATGATGTTTGTCTATTCGGAACAAACTTTTTACAATTATTGACTTCAAACATAGCGTGAAAAGTAATATTTCAGGTTTAACATCTTTCTCAGAAATCAGCTAGTCCGCAATAACCCCTCTAAGATTCTAGTTAGAAGGAATGTAATGCTTTTTATCAAATATTATCTGTAAATAATTTCGATAGCACTACAAAACATCAACAAAAATACATAAACGGAACAGAAATTTTTCATGTATTAAAAGTTGTACAAAACTCTGATCTATAGCTATACAAAAAAGATCATTACTGATTCTGTAGCTACAGCCAAGAAATCTTCGTCAGGAGTAACTAGAAAATTGTACTATCATTTCGACAGAATCTGATACTACAGCTAGATATTGAAGTTCTTGTTATTGAATTTGCCAACATCAAGTCTAAACAGCTTTCATGATATTTTGTTATTTATTTTCTTATTCATTTTACTTTTGTGTCATGATCCGTAGAAAAATGGAGCTTTTATATTTTAATTATATACATAATTCTTGAAAACAATTTAATTTCACCTACATTATATATTTGAAAACTCTTTTAATTGAATGTGTTGGTTTTTCTGGTGGCACTTGGTAATTTTTATCTTTCTTCTCTAAATACTCTTTTTGTTTATTTCTGAATTCACGAAGAGGGTCTTTGAATTGTTTATAAAATCTTAAAACATCTCGAACATCTTCTATTTCAGTATTTGCTATGGTTTTAAGGAAAGCAGTAAGATCTAATAAAGCCAAATCTTCGTTTGCCCCCTTCCATCTTGGTATGTTCAAATGATTGTCTGGATGAAATTTCAAAGATTGAGAATTCCAATCAACTACAATAACTCTTTTCAAGTCCCTATTGAGTTTATCCAAGTTTTTTATGTGATGGCCATCCACAAAATGCGTAGAATCTCTAACCAGCTTATAGGAAATGAAATTCTTAGGATCCAAGGCTTCAATAACAGGAAAAATGGTAATGCCAGGTTCTGCTGTGAATACAACAATTTCATACATTCCAACAAGGTTTTCTAGCATATAATCTAAACCTGGGCGCTTTTGGAATCTCCAACCTGTATTATATGTCCAATCTGGGTGTGCCAAAACATCTGTGAACTCCAAAACCAATGTGTAGGGTGGTTGATAGTAGGGATATGGAACCGGATCAGGTAACAGTTTTTCCCTAGATGGTTCTTGAATAAAGAGAGTGAAGCTTTGCACCTTTTTCCACACCTCCAGTATATATTGTGTCCATAGTGGACGTTCCAAATCGATTACATCAGGTTTAAACACTTCAGTTATTACATACATTCCTAATAGGCTCACAGATAACCCCAAGAGTGTAAATATGTATTTTACAGCTTTTGGAAATTTTCTTGTTGGCGTTATTTTATTTTCTACAATCAAGTCTTTTGAAAGGAAATTTTTTTCAACTGCAATACTTTCAACATTTTTAACAGTACTTGAAAATGATCTGCATAAGAGAAAATTTGTAACTGGTGCCAAATGGAGTATCTTTTTTTGAGCAAGCAATTTCCTCAAGTTTCTATTGATCAGAATTCTTGTCATCAACATTATTTCTACATTCAAATGAAAAATACAAAACATGAATTTATGAAAGTATGTATAGAAAAACTTAACGAATGAATGATCTGATCAGTCAGTTTAATTTACCCAAGAAAGTCAGTTAGACAAGTGCCAATTTTCTTTTTTGTTTCAGAACATTCAGAATTAACGAAAATTGTCAATAATGTACTTGTTTGTTGGTAAAGAATTGTTAATTTTACCTTGTTCTTGAAAAGTTCGTCGTATGCGTCTCCTAATGCGTCTGAATCCCATTTGGCTCCTTTGAAAGACATTTTATGATTTGATCTAGAATATGGTTTGATTACTTTTTAAACTTTAACATCAACAAAACAACATAACCAAAACTGAGACCACCATATAACATAACCTTATTCTTCTTCTTATATACTTTAATTGAACTCGGTTGTGTAACCAACGACTCGGTTCCGATCCGGTTTTGGCAAATACGAACACGTGACTGCCATTTAGCCATCTCTGTCAATAATGTAACATAGAAATTTATATCATTACTATTATTAATAGTCTCCTCATTGCTCAGAAAAAGTTTTGTGACATTGTTTCAAAATAACTATATGCAATAGGTGCACATATGGTTAGGCGATTACTTCGGTTCTTCCTAGCGATCTTTACTACATTTAAAATACAATGACAAAATAGATCAATCAATAGAATTAGAATATTGATTACTCCTAGTTGAGGGGGGGGGGTAAATAACATAACACGTTCATTAGGAGTTTTCGATGTTCTCTTTCGAAAAATAGCTGAAAATGCAGTTCATCACCCAGTCAATATATCTCTCTATCTGTATACTTTGGGGTCAGGGGAACATCTCCCGATTAGATGAGTTCCAGAGCTTTGCTGTTCCTGGGGAGAACTTGATGCTATGGGAAAGGTAATATTGTTACGTTATTAATAAATAACACGCCGAGCACATTACTAAACTGTTTATTTCTGACTTCACTATAAACATACAACTACTTCACTGACTGATAAAACACTTAGATCTATTCAACTAGTTTAATATTCCGAACACTTATTAACTTCTACAAAATCTTTTTTTATCACTTCTTCATAAACTTGTTAACTTCTCTCTCTCTCTCCCCCCTCTCTCTCTCTCTCTATCTCTCTCTCTCTCTCTCTCTCTAACTTCTTGGATAAAGCTTCCTTTCGGCGCTATTATCCACAACTTGTTAACTTGTTTTTCGAGTGAATGTCTCGCCCTTATATACTCAAGTCGTGTAGCTAGACCATTCGCGATAAATACTTCCGTTGTCCCGAATATTCAATACCTAGAATCATATGCAAATTTCCAGGAACCAATTATCGACGAAACGCTTGCAAAATCGACTCAGCGGCATAGCTAGGGGATTTTTATCAATCTCGTAACAATATGTTTGGCATATATCTCCTAAAGGGAATGTGAAAAATGAGCTCCACGGGTCAGTCTCAATGGGACCGCTAATGAGGAATGAACAGAGACAGAACAATGTTCCATAACTAAAAGTGAAGAGCGATTTTGTAAACAAAGAATATCCGACGAGATTTTTTTTCACAGAATTCACAGAATTATTCTGTGCAGAATCTATAATCACTAAGTATAACTTTAAAATCATAAACATTCCCAAATGTTTCAAACCGATTTTTTTTTTATTTTCTCAGTGCTATGACGTGATGACTTTCGAAGGAAAATTATGAATTTTAGTAGAAGTTATTATCTACCGTATCAACAATATTCTCTTGACATTTGAAAGTTTTTGAACTAAAACATTTCGTTTTTTCCGTCAACCGCCATCATTCGTATGTGCAACCTTCAGAAGAGTGAAGAGTCAGAAGTATTTTTTTTAATATGCGGTCCCAAGCGTGGTAACAGTCATTTAAATATTGAGCAGAGCTTGTTGGGGAATTTTTTAGGTTGGTAACTTGTTCGGAACTATTACGTGATAGGAGGAGTGCTGGACAAGTGCACCATTAAAAAGCAAGTTTAAAAAACAGAGAGAGAGATTGTTAGGTTATGTGAAAAATATTTAAAAGTAAAAACGTAGCAATGTAATTTTTCTGTTGTGTTTAATTATCTTTTATATATTTGTGTTCTGAGGATTGTGATTAGTTTCTTGATAATTATCTATCCGGGAATTCTGTAACATGTTTATTAAATTATCGAGGAATCGAGAAGTGTAAGTACAATTGAAATGAGTGATTCTCTGTATTCGGTAAACTTAACTTTACCACTCGTAATCCGTACACTTTCCACTATGTAGTTGACAACAATGTATGTATCATCGCCGGACAATTATCAATTGCTCTACTAATTATGATCTTCTCAAGTTTGGAGTGCTGTGAGAACTACTATATAGGGATTCATCTAGAATGATGCAGCAGATGTTCTTTAATTATTCTGGCGATTACATCTGATTTTCCTCGTATAACGGTTGAGTTAAGCAATTTTAAATAATTTAACTAGTCAACACCTGACAACTTCATTTATTACAAGGTTTGTTTTGTTACTCCTTGTCGATACATTTTTTACCGACCTCACTTAATATTTCGATACAGTGGGTCCGAATTTGTGGTTTACTTAAATGTGTAGAAAATCATTAATCCATATATTTGAGATACTTATTGTTATAAATACAAGTCATTCGTATTGGAGTGGAAATACCTTTTTAAGCGATTAAGGCTTTATTCATCACAAAACTGTAGTAGTATTACGAAAGAGAATATAACAAATTGAAAACTTCATAAAAGTAAATGTCATAATAACTAAACGTCAGGGACCAGAACCGTACTAGCACCACACTCTTCCTCCCATTAATAATTCAAAGTTGAACGTGCTTTTTCATGAGAACTTTAGTAGACGGAACCAGCCAGGAAGGCAGTGAGTAGCCTTCAGCAGATCTTCTGTTATGTTTGAACATCCGTTCATGGAGAGTATCGTTTGTCGCGGTGCATAGGAGAGATGTTATGGAATGAAGCGCATCTGGAAGCATCACTTCCCAGTCGGAAGGTGATAAATTTCTTTGCCTGAGAGTAAGAGTAACCGTCCTCCAAATATTTTCGTTTTCGCCCTCTATTTGTCCATTTCCCAGGGGATTATAAGGAGTTGACATAGATGTTGCTACACTGTGTGTGGATTTCCTTGGATATAAAGCAGGCGCCTCTGTCCGTGTGAACGTAGAAAGGAACACCAAATAAAGAAAACAAGTCAACAAGACAGTCTATAACAGTTGATGAACACATGTTTTGACATGGGTACGCAAATGGAAATCAGGAATACTCATCGATGATAGTAAGGAGGAATCTATTGTGAGATTTGGATGGAAGAGGACCCTTGAAATCCATGCTGATTCGCTCGAAAGGATGGGTGGCCTTGATGAGAGAGCAATTATCGTTTCTAAAAAATTTAGGTTTCACAGCATTGCAAGAAGGGCAAGATGCAGTAATTTTGCGTACTTCTTCAACAGAAAATGGCAAATTGTGAGTTTGCACCCAGTGAATCATCCGAGTCACACCAGGATGACACAAGTCACAGTGAAGTGAGAATAACATTTCAGAATGAATGGAACCACACACTCTTGAAAAGGCATCAGCAACTTGATTTTGATTTCCTGGTCTGTACAGAATGTCATAGGTATAGCATGAAAGTTCCAGGCGCCATCGTTGAATTTTTTCATTTTTGATTTTGTTTTTATGGTTCATGTCGAACATGAACGATACAGATCGCTGGTCAGTAATGATCCGGAAATGGCAGCCTATCAAATAATGTCTCCACTTCTTCAAGGCACCCACCATAGCAAAGGCTTCTTTCTCCACAGCAGAATGTTTTCTTTCGCTATCATTGAGTTTCTGTGAAAAGAAAGCAACTGGGCGTCCTGATTGGGAGAGAACTGCGGAAATCGAGAAATCGGAAGCATCCGTTTCGACTACAAAGGGTTCCTTGTCGTCAATTATCTTCACTACTGCTTTTGATATTTCAATTTTCAGATCTTCGAAATTAGACTTAACTTCTGGAGATAAGGGAAAGGTTTTTGTGTTCAGAAGCTTTTCAATCTTATCTGAATAATTGGGTACCCATTTGGAATAATGTTCAAACATTCCAATTGTACGCTGAAGTTCCTTGGGGCTGTTTGGTTGGGGAAGACTCAGCAAAGGTTTTAAACGATCTGGATCAGGAGAAATAGTATTGTTTTCTATTTTATATCCAAGTAAATTTATAGTTGTTTTAGCATCATAACTGGTTTTGTCTTCATTAATTGTGAAACGATATTTATTCACTGCTTCTATAAATCGCTGGAGGTTTCTGTCATGTTCTTCCTTATCTTTTCCACAGACTGTTACATCGTCAAGGTAGGCGTAAGTTTTCTCTAATTTTTCATTTGAAATAACGTCATCGATCACACGCGGAAAATAGGGACTCCGTCAGTGAGACCAAATGCAAGACGGCAGAATTGGTAAGGCCGACCACATGCCTCGAAAGCAGTAAAAGATCGATCTTTTTCTCTCAATGGGATTTGATGATAAGCACTCTTGAAATCTATGGTCCTGAAATACGAGTTTTTAGATACCTTTGCCACTATCTGCTCCAGATCAGGAAGGGAATAAGCATCCAATGAAGTATAACGATTTAATGTTTGTGAATAATCAATGACCATCCTCTTCTTGTGATTCTCATTTTTAACCACAAATGCTTGGGACCTACACGGAGATCTACTTTCTTCGATTATTCCATCTTCGAGGAGTTTGCTGATTTCTTTCTTCATGAATATATAGTCGTCATTGGAATGTTTCCGGGATTTCGTGATAATTGGTTTGACGTTTCCGGTTAGGTACTCGAAAAGTTGAGGGGGTTCTATTCTCGCAGGGGCTAGGAAGCAAACCGTTGAAGGTGGTTTATATCCTCCAAAGGCGAATTTCAACTCCGAAGGCTGTTTCAATAAATCATGACCAACGATTACATTGGCATATAAATCGGGGAGAACATTCAATTTTGCATCATTGTAAAAGTGCCCTAGTAAGTCGAGTCTTGCCAAGCAATAATTTGAAATCTTCGAGTTGAGGGAAGTTGATGCCATAGAGACAGAACTTGATGTTGGATTCATTTTGAAACGACAGCTTTCGGCAACCTGTTTCGATATAAAAGTCTCAGAACTTCCTGTGTCGATTAAAGCATAGGTAGGTACATTGTTTACTTGAATAGCAACTGTAGCATTGTCCAGAGCTGACGAAGAGGCTGCGCTTAGGGCGGCTGACTTGTTGGGCGTTTTATTTGCAGTTTTCTTGGGAGATCTACATACGATCGCCCAGTGTCCGATCTTCCCGCAGTTGCTGCATTCGGCGTTAACCGCAGGACATTGCTGGCGTGATTTACGTCGAGAGTGGCCACAAAAATAGCATTTTTGAATAGTTTGAACGGCAGAGAGGTTCAATGAATCTCGAGAAGGGTCGTCTTTATCATGACCAGATATTGCACTGAGATTAGCTTCATTTATTGAGAATGAAACGGACTGATTTTTAGCCGATTCTAAAGCACGAGATTTTTCGATGGCCTCATCAAGAGTTAGCATGTTGAATTCTAGGAGTCTTAGACGGATTTGATCTGAGTTGATACCGCGAATAAATGAATCGCGGACGTACATTTTTTGGTGAGTCTCGGCATCTACATCTGCAATCTCACAGTTTTTGCTGAGTAGTTGCAGAGCTTGATGATCAATTCGTATTGTTGTTTTCTAGTAGCCAGTTTGTGCCTTGCAAATATTTCATTAGTTGGCTTCACGTAAATCGCTTTCAGAGTTTCTATCGCTGTACTGTAAGTGTCACTTTCAGCTATCAGTTGATACACATTGTGAGAAACATGATTTATGAGAAATCTCAGCTTACTTGCATCATCCAGATCTGTGAATGAGGCTGTGAAGTTTTCGAAAGTTTTTAGCAAATACTTCCATTCTTGAGTGGCAGTGGGTGAATGTGGATCAGTATCAAATTTATCGGGCTTCAGGAATCGATCCATTTTAATAGTTCGAAATGTGATGAATAAATTGTAGTGGAAATACCTTTTTAAGCGATTAAGGGTTTATTCATCACAAAACTGTAGTAGTATTACGAAAGAGAATATAACAAATTGAAAACTTCATAAAAGTAAATGTCCTAATAACTAAACGTCAGGGACCAGAACCGTACTAGCACCACACGTATCATTGCATATCTTCACACACCGCCATACTGAATAATCCATCAGTGGTTGAGGCTTCCGTGGCCGAAGTTCACTGTGTCGCTATTTTCAATTTTATCCTGACGTATCGCTAGCGCAAGTGGTTTGCTTCTTCAGAGTCTTATACATCGTGGATAATCTCCGTCTGAGGACATGGAACCTTCAGTCATAGGAGATTATCCACGATGTATAACTCTCTGAAGAAGCTAGCCACGCGAGCCTGCGAAACGTCAGGATAAAATTCCAAAGAACGACGGCCTTCAAACCTGAGTGAAAATAGTGACACTATAATCCATCAGAGGTTTACACTCTAGCAAATACTTGGTTTTTATGATTTACCGTTGAGTGGCTTCCCACCTAACAGTCTTGAGAAGCTTCAGCTTATGGTTGGGTAAATAAGATCTGTTTCTGCTGATAGTACCGAGACTGTTTATATTATAATAATTTTATGGACATGATAAACCACATAAGTTCCAAATATTTATTGGATTCATTCAGCAACAATAATCATACACAGAATGAATGAGTCATATATTTTATATAACAATGCATCCATACATGAAGCTCCCCTTCCCTAGTATGTCTAACACGAAGAAAGATAAAAAATACTACAAAACTACTACAGCAGCAAAATACTACAAAAGCAAGTTGACATGATACCACATTATTTGTATCTTTATGAAAGGGGGATATCGCCACTCTTTATGATCATAGTATAGTTAATTCCATTCACTGCCAAACTAGTTGTGAGTTAAATGGAAATATGGTAATTGTTTACAGTAAATGTTCAAAATGAACTCCAACACCATCTTGACACATTTCCAGCTGGTAATAAAATTCTTCACTAACCTTCTATGGGTTTCAGCAGGAATGCTCCTACATGTCACCAGTATTCTCTGCTGGATATTGCCTAAAACTGTCTTTTCAAAGAATATCTGGTGACCCCTTATTTTCAAGTCAGAATATCTGTATTAATACTCTCGAAGTATGTTTATTTTCAACCTGAGTTTACACTAAATGTTTTATATAAAATGTTGATGACTCTCAGTTTGCATTGTGATACAAACACAAAGAGAGCTATTATTTCTCATCATCTTGCTATGATCTTGAAGATTTCTCGACTTTTATAGCTGATCATATCCATTCTCATTAGGAAGTTTAGGATGTGAAATGGCTTTAAATTGGGTAAATCTATCTTGTGTCATTTACTCCCAGGTAGTTCACTCCTTGGAGTTATGCAGTGTTATTTAGTCATGTGCTTCCTCTACTGATCCCACTTTATTTCAGTCTGCAATAACATATTAGGCTATCAGTTAGTATGCAGAGTCTGTTTTTACTTAGATGAATACGTTCATTACATTCGGTTGTTAGTTCTCAAAAATATCTTCGCTTGTCTCACTCCTTATAGATGTTCCCAATATTTGTAAACTCACAGTTTAATCCAATAGAGATGGGCAGAAGGACCTCGGTCGATAGCATTTTGAATTGAATGTAATTCTAGTTCAATAAACAACATTTATTATTATTATTCCATTAGAGAGTTAATGGCCACGCACTTTAGGAAGAGCAGTATTAAAGTCGCCCTTATTTTGACATCTGAGCATGAGCTCATGTATCGTTCCTTATATTTCGATCATTAAGGATAGTGCTTGACATTATGTGTGCCCTCTTTAAGTTGGTCTTATTTTTCCCTTATTCATTTCCGTCATAACCCCTTCGCAAATTTTGAATTACCTTTCATTAAAATATAAAATGAAATTACTGATAAACTCGTTTATTTTGTCATTTGCGCCTCCTAAAATAACTGCTTCCAGTAGATTCTCCATGTTATTTACCAATTAACCTCACAACTTGCTTCCAACAATGGACTAAATAAGGGATCTGTACAGCAGATGTTCCGATAACACTAATTTTTACCTAACAAATAAGGTCATACAGTATTTAAATAACAGAAAACTATCATTCTGTTCGGTTTTTGATGAGTTCCTATTAACCCAGTTTTCAGAAAATATTTACGCAAGTTAGTACAGAAGTTTACAACTGAAAATGTAAAACAATCTGGTCTACACCAGTTCAAGAGATTAAAAATAGCAAGGTGATTAGCAATCCACAGAAAACAATGAGGGAATAGATGCGAATGTATGTGATGTACCCTGCGCTACTGCTCAAAAAAAATCATACCTAAAAACTGCAAATGGTACATCCACTTACAGAATAAGATCAAAACAGACAGTGTTGAAATTTGTGAGATAATGTTGTACAAAATAAGTTTGTGACCCAGTTTAATTTTTAACACGTTTAATCTATTTGGCCGTGTATGATCATTCCTAGAATAGATATTGTTCTTATGAAAATTTCCACATATTTAGAGGTTGCAAGCAGTAACAAGGCTGGAATATTCAGCCCTATGCTGTATCACTTCCGTTAAAAATAACGTCACCGTTATTCGCCATTTCCGTTATTTTGCTATTGCTTGGTAATATCGAATATCTCAAAAATGAATATCAAACAATGAAAAACAATGTTAAAATATTAGTTGAACGAGCTAAAATAACCTACCATCGGAAATGTGTTGAAAAGAAACAGAATACTTCAAAAAAACTGTGGAAAACTCTAAATGAGATAGGTACTGAAATCAACACAACCAAAAGGAATAGGTAATATAAAAAATGAAAATGGCGATGTGATAAGTGAATCAGGAGAAATAGCTGAAGAATTCAATACATTTTTTGCTAATGTTGGGAAAAACTGACTGGAAAAATCAACATAGAACCAAGCTATAGTAGTGTTAGAAGTAGCGTAACAAATTCATTATTCCTCACACCAACAAATGAAATCGACATAGCAAAAATGATTGAGCAGCTAAAAAATAAAAAACTCTCCTTCAGCTTTCAAAAAATCAGTTATCACTCCAATTCACGAAAATGGCAAAAAACAGAATATGTCCAACTTTTGACCAATTTCTCTCATAACATAAACAAGTTTTTGGATAAATACAATCTTTTATCACCATCACAATATGTGTTTTCGAGAAGACAAATCTACTCAAGACGCGATACATGTATTGACCCAATAAATGGCAATCTATATCGATCTGAGGAAAGTTTTCGACACTGTTGACCATAACATACTCTTGTCCACATTGTATGATATTAGAATCCGAGGTACAGCTCACATATTATTCGCAAATTATCTCACGAACTGGAAACAAATAGACAAAGAGACAATCACTTGTGGAGTACCACTGTACTGGGGCCTGTTTCATTTACTATTTAAGTACCTGAATAATTTATTTTTACAGGAAAGAGCAGAAACAATTATAAGCTTCGCAGATGACACGGTTGTTATTTACAAAGCAGAAAATTGGTATAGTTTGAAACTGATAGCTGAAAATACCTCATTAATTTGAAGAAATGGTTTGATAGTAGACTCCTATCAATCAATTTTGAAAAAAACAACTATGTTCCACTTAGCAGCTTAGAAACATCTCTGTCCAAATACGAACTGAATATTCCAGAAATTTTTGGTATAAAACCAGTAATGAAAAAGAAATATCTGTGTATTTTCTTGGATCCACATCTGAGATTTCAATTCAAACAGATTATGAAATACTTGAATTTGAAACAGAAATTCATGGTTTGGTTGAATCTCACTTGAACTATGGAATTATCGGATGGGGAGGAGTTTTACGATCTCATCTAGGTATGCTAGAAGCATCCCAAAAGAAATTCCTCAGATTGATACTGAATAAAGATCTAAGATACTCAAGCGACTGTCTTTATACGGAAACAAATATATTTGACATTAGACAACTATACTCTATCCAGTTATTGAGCAAACAGCATTCAGAAAAAGATAAATTGTGTATGTTAACCGATTCATATTCCACGAGAGAGAAAAATAAAGCAAAATTCCGCGCGTGAATAAAACAAAGGACAGAGGAGTTATGAATATTTGGGTCCGAAAATGTATAATTTCTTACCTCAACACATTAATATGGAGTATTCTCCTAAAATATTCAAAAGAATGATACAAAAATTTATATTATTTGATTCAAAATGGGAAATAATTCATGAAACTATTGATGGGTAACTGAAATATTTCTTCCCGTCACTACTTTTTTTAATTCATCAGGGTGTTTTTAATTATGAAAATATTTTTAGTGCCTTTCCCCATCTATCACTTTTGAACCCCCTTAATGATTCATATTCACATATTTATATTTTTCATTTAGTCTTAATAAGTGTATATATCATTATTATTATTATGTCTCATATTCACCCACACACAGGGTTATGTCCCCAGTGGGATTGTGATTTATTCATCAATTCATAGATTGTATATGTATGAATTTATGTTAAACTATGGAATTGAATTGAATAAATTTTATTATTAATATTTATTTATTATAGCCTGTCTGGGTAGAGGACGGCTATTATTATTATTTGCCGTGGCGCTTCGGGGGCGATTTTTGGTGGCTTATTCACTTTTCAGCTGTAGGAAAACCCCGAAAACCTACAGCATCATAAGCAACATAAGAGTCCAAGATAACTGTGAGAACATTATCTCTATAGTTTGGCATATGGCAGATGAAGGTGTATCATGATTCTCATCACCAGCATAAATTATTTGAATTAACTGCACTCTCTAACTGCACAGATGAAACATTATCATCTAGAGCTGACGTCAAAATAGTTTTTTTAACAAAGTTTTTTTTATCAGAATTTAGTAGGCGTCTGAAAAAGTTAATATTTATCATGTTGAATTGTTTACATGAAAACATTCTCGGAAGCTATTAAAATGATCGTTTACATAAACATCATAATCAGAAACAAGTGCTGATATGTTTCTGTAGATAACCGAAATAAAATAAAATACAGGTCTTGAACTTGGATCAGTTGTTCTCATGGTTGCAAAAATATCAATGAAATACTAAGTGGAAGTTGAAAGAATAAGAAATTGAAGTAGCGAGATGAAAAAAGCGGATTTAGTTTCAGCACACTGAAATTGATAAATAACTTCCTCGGATAGCATGTACCAAGATGGACCTTTGAACTTAGCACTGTTTCATCTTCACGAAAATCAGAATACATTTTTGTGATAGTTTGATATTTTGATTGAAATACATTCTAAATGTGAAGTGCTTGGTGTATTAGAACTCAAAAGTGTTCTGTGTTGTTTTCTTTTCGAAGACATTTCTCTCCTTTAGTCCACCGTACATTTTATGACCAATTAGCAACCTGTGCCTTCTCCATTATGGGCACCAAAGAGTGTAAATTAGTTCACTCTCCCTGGCACTGCAAAGTGATTCCTTCACGAATTTAATCAGAATATTTTATCGCAGATAGATGATGAAATGGAGACCCAGTTTTGTCTAGCATGTTATAAAACAAACATTTTAATATCGTCGAGTATTAACCTATTTTAGAGTACCAACTTGATACTCTATCTAGTGATCAAAGTTTTTGATGAACATATGGGTTGATTGAAAAAGAAAAGAAATGAAACCATATCTCCATGGTTTCAAGTCACGACGTTTCGATTGTGGTAATGACACAAATCTCAGATGTTCGAGAATTTATAGTTGTTAATTCTCCGATATTGCCGTCTAAACCGTGTCCATCAATACCAGCCGGCGATGCCAAACGAAGGCGCCAGTCCGAGAAAGCTATGACTCGGTTCCACATTTGAAATACATTGCCTTAAGAATCCCACACTGTATTCTTGAGTCGAAGTCGGCTATTAATCTCGTAGAAACAGTATCTGAAAAAAAAATTCATCTTAGACAATGTGTCTATCAGAAAGGCAAAGTAAATCGGCTATGGAAGGCGAGGCCCTTACCTTTCATTGTGGGATGCCATGCACGAGACCGGTGACCGTGCTGGGATTTAAATTGACACCCTTATGAACGCCCTATCATCACGACCATCACGGCCCAACGATTATTATTATTATCCATCGTAGCGCTCTGAGGCGACTTACGGATTTTGGTGTCTTATTCACTTTTCACTCCTACAAAAGTTATGGTCCTTTGGCCGATAAAAATAACAAATGTATAAAGCAGTTAAAAACGATAATCTAAATAAAGGACATACCCCGCTGATTTATTGATAGGGGTGAAACTAGATGGACGGTGTTGTGTATTGACCGAACAAACTCTACAAGCAAGTTTGACAACGGCGAACACTTCATAGGGCTATGTTCCATTTCCAGAGTGACAGCTACACTCTGGTTAGTGCGTTATACGGGACTTCCATTTGAGAATTTACTGTCATTTATCATTATTATTTGTTATTGTTGTGTTATTTGTTATTTTCTCTTGGAATTTTGTTGTTTGAGCATCGTTTTAATCTTTTGTGTATTACAATTATATTATTAATGCATGAAGCAGCTGTTCGTTTTTTCCTGATGATATATATATATATATATATATATATATATATATATATATATATATATATATATATATATATATATATGAAAACTAAAAGTTCGGGTTGAACCGCGTCTGGAATTTGTTGAAATTCGACGTTTCGACTCCGATTTTGGAGCCATTTTCAAGAACTGAAAAAGAAAGAAAATAAGAAAATTTATAAATGGTTGAAACGTAATTCTACGCTGAGGTCTCAATCTGCCTACTCCTCAGGTTTAATTACGTTCGGTTTTTGTGACTTGACGTCGGGGTCTCAATCTGCCTACTCCCCATGTCTCGTCACTGGTTCTCTCTAAGGTCTCAATCAGTTCTCTCGAGAGAACAGTTCTCTCGAAGGAGTAGGCAGTAGGTAGTACATACTTGATTTTAAATACCTTTTGAGTACCGTAATGAAAAAATTTTAATTTAATTTATTTGTCCGAGTAATCTACTGAAATGTTTCTACTGGACTCGACAGGTTTGTGCAACGTATCAATGTCTTCAAAAAGTCAACAATTTTATTCTCAATGCAATAATTACTAACATTTTATTTGTTAATATTACTAGTAACGCTATAATTTTCATTGCCATTAACGTTGATGATACATTTTACCTCTGTTGTAACACTCCAACAAAATTTTCTCCCACTTTTTGCAATTTTGCAATTTTTTGGAAACATCTTTGATTGAATGGATTCCCATTCTTTGCGCGATATACTCGCCTGGATGGTATCCCAGGATAAAAAAACTGATCCTGAATATCCTTGGGTCGTAATGCTCAATACTTTCTATATAACTGTAAGAAATTTTTTTCAGTTTCATTTAACACGGTAAACACTCTTCTTTGGTTCGTTTTTGTGTTTGGTATTGTAATTACCAGTTGGGTACCAGTATTCTCGAAGAATCATTGACGACACCCACCCGCTATTCTAAGTAAAGCTATTACCTCAAAACACAATATTATTACGACGGAGAACATTTTTGTGTGCACTATTTTCAATCGAGTTTGAAGGCCGTCGTTTTTTGGAATTCCTGGCGAGTGGCTAGCTTCTAGGTTTATGCATCCCGGATAATCTCCGATAACTGAAGATTTCGTCTGCCGAGATTGTATTTATTCTGACACAGAAACTTCTGTGCGCTAATTACCGTATCTGGATTTATTTGACCCCTTTCTACCTCCTAGCTGTCTTGATGTTGTAGTTTTCCTTTGCTATTTTAGAATTTATAAGAATGGGATTCCATATTCGGTTGAGGTTATTCTTTTCTGTTGAAATTCTCCGTGTGTTTGTGGATCTCTTGCCTCCCGTTCAAGTCGGCTATGGTATCCCTGGTTGGGGCAAGAAGCTTCACGTCAGGAAGAAATTCCAAAAAACGACTGCCTTCAAACCCAAGTGAAAATAGTGACACTGTGAACTTCGGCCTCAGAAGCATCAGCCATTTTGTAAACATAATTAATATTACTTTAAATCAGCTGTGGCCACCGGCACCGAGAAGCTCTGTAAAGTCACTGTAAGTCAGAGAATAACAGTTTCTGCATGGGTCAACATTCACCTACATCTTCAATCGGGACTGCAGCTAAACGAGCTGTCAAGATTTTGAAATGGTTGCAATAGAATATCGATGATGGTATAAATATTGCGTTAAAGCCGAAAATACCCGTTTCTCTCACATCGTGTAGGTAGCTTCTGTGTGAGAGGAACAGATACCTAGCGCAGATAACACCCAACTATGATTAACCTGCAGATGCCAAACTACTCGTAGAGCAATATGGATTGACCAACTAAAATGGAGTAGAGGAAGTAGGCGGTCGACTTTTTTCTCCATTTGGTCAGATCTTAACTCTTTTTACTGAGTACCTACTAAATACTAGCATCAGAAGATGCTCTTAGAGATTCCGGGATAAGATCGTCAGCTTCTTTCATCAATCCTTGTAAACGTTATACCTACACTGTTTCCGCAATGCGACGTCTTTCATCTTCTACAACTGTTGCAATTTCGTGACCGGTGTGGTTGAACATATATACACTGGGAGTTTTCCTGTCAGTGGGTGGGTTATTAATAATTCTACTGGTTGGTCATCATGTTGCACCTGGTTTTAACTGTTTCCAAATTGGGAGCAAAATGGATCAACACATATTTCAGTGTTATTTGAGTGTTGACGTCCTCGAAACGAAGTCCAGCAGCGATTATGGATATCCTTTATACTGGTACTTTACCCCAGCAATCCCAATGTCGAGTCTGGGCCCAACACGGTGCATAAGGCAGCACTCATTATTGCATATTTTAGCTAGTACCAAAACCTTATTTCTCTTATCTGGGAAAAACTAGAAGAACAGGATTACGTATGGGTATCTCGGAGAAACTTCATAGTGCTCAGGTATCTTAATTCTATACAGAAAGCATTGACTCTTGCAGTTAATGGGGGTTTTAATGGGTAAATCTTTGGTTAGAGTGAGGATTCGATTTTCAAAAAAATGTTTGCAACTCACGTAGTCTGGTCTCCTGAACAAAAAATCCAAATAAAATTTTTGGCGTAGATATTGGCCCCTTTTCATGTGAAATTTCATAATTTGACAGATTGAATTTCTTTTATTGATCAAATCACCACAATCGACCTTATTTACTTGGTTTCAGCAGAGTTTAGAATAAACAAAATTATACTTAGTTTTTTTGCAAATAATAAGTCAACCATTAGGCCTACAGAAGTCGTTCTAAGCTTGAATTGAAGCTAAATACATTTGATATAATTTCAGTTGAGAATAATTTCCTTCTTAGGATACCAACTATTTGACGCAAGAGTTGACCCAAAACTTCACTTTTTGGAAAAAGTTTTCTATTTTTGAAGTAATGCGAAATGTCGGACCTACAGAGCTGTGCTTGAGCACAAATTGCAGCAAGTTCAGTTAGCTTGAAAAACGTAGTTAAGCCATAGACACAATGGATGTTTTATGTAATAAGTTTTGGGATTTTGGATTTCAATTTTTAAAATAAAACAAAATACAAAACAGTTTTGAAAAATGAAGTTTGAATTTAACCAACAATATTGTTTATGTTTTGGTTGGTTTCCGGGTTTTGCCGTGGTCTTCTTTGGTTTAAATCTCCAAACGTTTCGACTGCAACTGCGGCAGTCATCTTCAGTGGCGTGGTCGAAGTACTCTTCTAGACGTATCAACGGAAACATGTAAATAGCAGAAGGACCAAAAGGTCCCAACTACAGAATTCTTGTTAATGATGAAGTTCCTTTCACTTCTTTTTTTTCAATGAAATCGATTTTCTTCATCTAAAGTGTATTCAATTTGATATGTCATATGTATGATTCGAATCCAAAATTCATGACGCAAAACAATAATTACATGATGTATCACGTGAACACTGCCGTGACACATCAGCGGCTTCGATGATAGCCGATCGACCAATAGAATAGCAATATTTGCAAATCACGTGCCTATCACGCCACGATCATTGTTTATTTATCAAGTTATCAATAAATAAAAATAACAAAGTCATCGATCCTTAGTCAGGGTAAAAGTTCATGTGGTTCAAATATATGAATATCTGGAACCTCTGGTGGGTATACAATTCAGAGACCACCCAAATACCAAAACTAAAATTTCTTTTGACGCTCAATTCGATACCAAAGTTATTATCATCGAGGGCTATAAGAATTTCATTTTGTTTTCTGGGTCACCGGTTATAGCTTATTTTATTCTCGTAAGAGATATATGATTAAGTTACACAATGGGAATGATCTGTGTAAATATATAAGAAGTTAAAAAGTATGTCTGCCAGTATTTCAATATATGATTTCATGAAACAAGAAGGAAAAAATTGTATTTCGCGATGAAGATGATTGTTATCAAAAAATATCAACAAATGCATTATAAACCGTCCTTACCCGCCACATAATCTTACACGTAGGAAAATCATAATAACGTTTCATATACTCGCGAAAAATGTGTCAGATCAAGTTAATTGTGCAATGTACCATTCTGGCATTGGACAATCAAATCGCTCCCGACATTGAGCAGATTTTTAATATTACCGTTACATCTACTATTTGCTTCGATTACTTGCATGTGTCAAAAGGTGGTGGAGGCGTCTAAACTAATTTTGATGTTTTCTTTTAAATTAAAACTCGAATTAAATAATTTCTTTGATTACGGTTCTAAACCACTATTGTCAACCTACCTGCCAATGAATTTTTTCCTGTTATTACGCCCAGGAACCTTTTTCAAAAACCAATCCTAACAAAATTTGTTTCTGAAATGAATACGGAGTAGCATTCTCTCTTAGCGTTTCCACCAAGTGGAAAAATGAAGGCAAACATCTGTCGGAAAACAAATACTTCCCTGGCTAATACCACGAGTGACATTGAACTACATCTGACAGATATCTGTGCAACGTTCTTCCAAGAAGACCCAATTGCAAGTGCTTGTCTTGTAATTAAACAGAAGATTATCCTTCATTTGGCTGGGAATGACCACCTGCAGACATGCATGTTTCGAGGTTTATTGCTTCTCATCAGTGAAAGGGTAGGTCGGACAACATTATAATTGTCCTGTCCCTGCCAAATGAATAATAATCAACCGTTCAACTGATATTTCCCCACATATGACACTACGACCCACAACTAAGTTGATTGTAGCGCCAGATCGTAGTGACAGTATCAACAATGTGAAATGAATATGGAGTACCCTTCTCTCTTAGCGTTTCCACCAAGAAGAAAAATAAAGGCAAACATCTGTCAGAAAACAACTACTTCCCTGGCTAATGTTACGACGGACATTGAACTAAATCTGACAGATATCTGTGCAACGTTCTTCCAAGAAGACCCAATTGCAAGTACTTGTCTATATATCTATTATACAGGGTGTTCCAAATTAAGTCGACACCATTGCCAACTCCGTTATTATTGATGCTACGAATTCGGTTAAATGGGAAAACTAGTATCATCTTTAATGGCCTTCTCGATGCCAAAAACGAACAAAAAATTGACAGTCGTGTTTTCAGAATATTTATTTCAATGGAACACCCTATACTTTTTCATGCATTTCGATTCGTAATAACATTCTCAACAACAAATCTCATTTGACTTTTTTCGTAAAGGTGAAAATAAGACAGTTTTATCAATAGGAAACATTTATAACAAACGGATTTGATAAAGCGCTATAAAATATCGAGTAAATGTTCAAAAATACCGCCTTCTTGTTGAACACATATTTGGGCCCTTCTATTGACACTACGTGTGGCATTCAATACAGTTCGGCCATTTTGTACGCCACATTTTTTAGAAATTCCCAAAAATAAAAATCTGTAGCAATCCACTGACATTATGTGCTGGTCCTCCATCTTGCTGAAACTAGATCATCTGACGAGCCTCCAGATCAAGATCATCGAAAAACTCTTCCAACACTCTTGTTAATACATTTATGTAACGGGGTCCGTTCAAAGAACCAGCTAGAAAAATGGACCGATAATTCTGCCTCTAAATAGACCGCACCAAACATTATTAGTAAATCGTCTTCGCGGATTGTGGGGATGGAGTAGAAATAGATTATGTCTACTCCAAGAATAAAAATTCTTTCTATTATACATCCCACGATTTGAAAAATTAGCATCATCGCTCCATATAATATTTCTATAGAAGTCTGGATCTTGTCTGCATTTATTCATAAACCACCGACAAAACCCCAACCGTCTCTCAGGATCACCAGGTTCTAGTGTTTGCACTGGTCTTACTTATAAGGAGAAATCTTATGTTTATTCAGAATTCGTTGAATACCAGACAGTGGAACAGCTATTTCTCTAGATAAATCTTTGATGGAATTATTTGGATATACCTGAAAGTAAGATAAAATGCCAATTTCTGTATCTTCAGATATTACAAAACGTTTTTTAGTTCTCCTCTTCTCAAAAACTTTTTCATTCTTCCTGAATCGACGATGAAGCACAGCAAAAAACACCGATTAGGTAATTCACGATCGGAGAACGAATTGCTGTAGTGTTGGAGTGCTCTTACGCTATTTTTTCAGCAAACCAAGTAGGATTCTAACATATCACATTTTTCTTGATGGAAAAACAGCATTTCGAAAAATATTCGAACAGTAGTTGACAGTTACAATAATTTATGACATGATATATATAATATTTGACAAATAGTATTTCACCAAAGTTTGATTGCTCATAATAATTAGGTTTTATCAAATCAAACACATTTTTTTCAACCACATTCATATGACCCTCCAGTATTTTCTGTTCTGTACAAAAACGGCTTCAAAGTTATCATTACAGCAGATATATTTTGATTCACAAAATAAATGCGGCCAGCGGAATGACCAAAATTGGGTGTTTGGACAATCATGAAGTTTTATTCGCCAAAACAAAGAAATTTTTTGTACTAGTGAAGGAAATAAATATTTTCACATAAGTCGCTCATTTTTCAGTTTAGAAAGAAAGGTGATATGAGCTTTGTTGTTGAGAATGTTATTACGAATCGAAATACATGGAAAAATATAGGGTGTTCCATTGAAAGAAATATCATTTTATGAAATATTCTGAAAACGCGACTGTCAATTTTTTTTGTTTTCGGAATCGAGAAGGCCATTAAAAATGCTAGTAGTTTGCCCTTTTAACAGAATTCGTAGCATCAATTATAACGGAGTTGGCAATGGTGCCTATTTAATTTGGAACATCCTGTATAGTCTGTATATTTTAGAATACGCATTGACAGCCCTTATGACGTATCCTATGAAGCCAATGCTCAAATGATCTAAATCAACTATCGAACCTTGCTGGTGATTCTAACTATCACAAGCACTTGGCCCATTATTATACCAGACATAAATAGCGCTACGGATAATTTCATGCTCTTCGTTGCCGATTGAAACATTTAGAATCAACAATAAACCAACATTTACCTGCCCAACAAATATGGAACCGAAGGTTTCATAATAATTGATTTTGATCATTTATTTGACGAAGGGTCGATCATCGATTAGGTCCATCCTTTTGAACTCATATGATGTCGCTGACATTATATGGAAATGGAACTCCACTGAAACCATGGATAAATAATGAAATAATTGCATACATCACAAAAAATAAAATATACAAACTATTAAAATCCCTATGGAATACCAAACTCATCCAAATTTTTCGAAACACCTGGCTTCACTCTATCTACTAAATTCATCTCCTGGTTTGGATGGAATGAGATGTTTTCGTCTTAAGAAATTTGTCGACACTCTATTTCCTTTGTCAAATATCATGTCTGCCTCCTCGAAATCTTAACTAGATATCACTGGTTTAGAAGAAGGCGTCTGTCACTGCTACTTTCAAAGAAGACGACAAACTCAATAAACTGCAGGCCCATTAGTCGCCTATTCGTACCTGATGCCAACGAAATGGAAACAATTTTTATAGAAGATATGTCAAAATTTTCAAAGGGCGATTCAGATATATGCGTGCCATGCAGGGTTTTTGAAGCACAGGCGGTTTAAACGCCTTTTATTTGGTTCCGTAATAGTTTTGTCAATGCTGAAGTAATGCTATTTGAGTTGTTCAAATAATCCCGACATATTTTGCACTACTAACTTTAAGGCCGATTCAGATACATGTGTGCCAATTCTACATGAGATGAGAAGTACAGAGAAATACATCAGGATTATTTGATAAACTTAAATGGCATTACTCTAGCAATGACAGAATTATTACAGAACCAAATAAAATATGTTCTTATGGTAGAAACGTGAGTAAAAGGCGTTCAACCCGCCCGTGCTTCAAAAACCCTGCATGGACACGCATGTATCTGAATCGGTCTTAACAAAAATCATTCTATCAGGACAACATGGTTTCGTCGAAGGAAAAATTAAGGAACTCCAATCTTCTACAGTGCTTGGACGATTGAACATCGGCTTACCACCAAACAGTACTGACAGACATCGTGTATCTTGACTTAACTTTCAACAAGGTTCCAGTGAGGATGTCAATCCGAATTCGAGGCCAGCTAAATCTTTGGATTGAAATTACATGATGTAAAACTGAAAAAACTTTCACGTTCCAAGTGGGATACCTACTCTTTTTCTTCAGGCATTCCTGCTATGAGTGGAACTACCTAGGTCAACTTGTTCTTCATGATACAATCTTGCCGATGCCGTTCTATGTCGAAGACACTGAACTGATTTAATTAGACATCAATCCTTTCAAGAAGACATGAGGATTGGCTTGCGTCGTGCTTCATCAAGGAGAAACGGTCAATTTTAACATGTGGATATGGGAGTGACTACCAATACCGACCTAACTTGGTCCGAACATATTATATCCACATATTAATGCGCTAACACAATGTTCTATGCCTTATCCGCAAAACGTTCTCTATAATATTTAAAACAAAATATTTTAAATTTTTCTATCCGTCAACCGGCTGCACAATCTCCAAAAGTCTCTAAAAGACTTGTGCGAGCTAGGGAAGACGAAGCCGTTACATTTTTAAACGTGTGATGCCATACACGAGACTGGTGACCGTGCTGATTCGAACCCATGGATTAAGAAGCGAGCGCTTAACCCACAAGCCACCAGGACCCTACAAGACCTGAGTGTGCAGGTCCAGTGTCGTGTTCCGTTCCGGTGCGCAATAAGAACCTGTTGGAAAATGTTCAGTGCGACCACCGTATTAGGATCAACGTATCACGTACGGCTGAGGAAGGCAAAACTGATAGATAATTTCCCGCACTCGACTGCTCATCCGAACTGAGATGGGATTATAATAATAATAATAATATAACTTTATTCATGAAAATTAATGAATAACAATTAAGACTACCAATACCGACCTAACTTGGTCTGAACATATTATATCCACATATTAATGCGCTAACACAATGTTCTTTGCCTTATCCGCAAAACGTTCTCGCATCTATTATATTTAAAACAAAAAATTTTAAATTTTTATATCCGTCAACCGGCTGCACAATCCCCAAAAGTCTCTAAAAGACTTGTGCGAGCTAGGGAAGACGTAGCCGTTACATTTTTAAACGTGTGATGCCATACACGAGACTGGTGACCGTGCTGATTCGAACCCATGGATTAAGAAGCGAGCGCTTAACCCACAAGCCACCAGGACCCTACAAGACCTGAGTGTGCAGGTCCGGTGTCGTGTCCCGTTCCGGTGCGCAATAAGAACCTGTTGGAAAATGTTCAGTGCGACCACCGTATTAGGATCAACGTATCACGTACGGCTGAGGAAGGCAAAACTGATAGATAATTTCCCGCACTCGACTGCTCATCCGAACTGAGATGGGATTATAATAATAATAATTATATAACTTTATTCATGAAAATTAATGAATAACAATTAAAAAGAATTAATAAGAATAAAGTCCGCGAACGAAAAGTGCTATTGCACTTGTTACGTTTAAAATCAATGGAATGCAATGGGTATAAGTAAATGATATGAATACAATACAATTTCTGGCTAAAATATCAATTGGGTAAAATACAGGTAAAGATAAAAATAATATAAAGTAAATACAAAATTTGTGGCTGAAATATGAGATGGGTAAAATGCTGTGGGCAAGACTAGCTAAAAGTAGGTAATATGAATAAAGTAAAAAGACAATACAATTTAAGGAGGGTCATATAGTAAAAACAGAATTATTATATATATATAAACAAACAAACCGTCTAATTTTGAATATAATTTTGAATATAATTTTGAATATTGAATATTGATTGAATACAAAAGGGTTGTAGAGTATATGGTTCCTACTCATGTAAAGAATCAAACGACGACACTGTGCCCATCAAGAAAGAAAAGATTCTTAAAAATGAAAAGATTGCCGATCCACCAAATAAAATCTTGAAATCAAGAGAATTCATGAAAATTGCGGAACAATCTCCGATAAAAAAAAGAAAAACTTCCGGGACTTTTTTGAGTTTGTTCAAGATCATCAATATTTCTACGAACATACCTATCTTCGAAAGACTGACGGTTTTTATCTTAGAGTTAAAGAAAATTTAAAATTTTTAAATTGTTTAAAAATTAAAATTGTTTTACGTTAACCAGATGTCGTTCCTCTACGAACGACAGCCCTCAGAAGTCGAAACTTGTGCTAGCCAAGGTTCAACGAGGTCTTACCTATTAACGTGCGATTCTTAGCATGAAGTATTAATATATTGTAATAAAAATGCATAACTATAATACATACATTTAAGTGGATTCGTAAACCATAACTTCTAATTGATTTTGAACGACTATAGTAATTTGTACCAATAACGTTAATAAGCCATCTCTGTATATTTGCAAATTCTGATTGTCGGTA
Organism: Chrysolina americana; assembly: GCA_958502065.1. Classification (NCBI taxonomy): domain Eukaryota; kingdom Metazoa; phylum Arthropoda; class Insecta; order Coleoptera; family Chrysomelidae; genus Chrysolina; species Chrysolina americana. Next base: position 22,127,711 of record OY293418.1, read on the forward strand.
AACTGCAGCCTGTAACTAACTAACTTACTAACTGCATCTCATGTCAAGAGCAATCCATATATACTCGAAAGTGAATTTCTCCTCCATTCTAGAAATGTCGAGAAACTACGTGAGAGGTCGCCGTTTAGAATGGTTTGGAATATTCGGTGACTCGTCTAGATGCGAACTTGTTCGTGGTTTCCAGCATGTATCGTTAACCAGCTGAACTAGATTACCCAGACAAATGGTCAGGTGTAATATACAGGTTCTGCTTCCGTACGTTACATCGCCCCCTTGTTGAAGACGTATCGTTTTGAAATGGCATTGTTGGCCATATCTGCAAGATTCCCATATCTGCACCGCGAAGTTCGATGGAAGTAACACTCCACAGTCTAACTCTACAATCCAGCTCATCAATTCCACAGGATAATTTTGGAATTGCCAGATTCACAAGATTCTGGTCCACTATCGTGTTCCTTAGTTTGGCGAGGCTCTTCCAGACATCTTCATAAGTCGGTTCATCCCGCTATTTATTCTTGGTGACTACATAGAATATTTTTCTCTAACCCTTCTTCAACTATAGCACCCCTCCATCTTTTGAGTTCTGTTTCTTTAGTTCCTGGAGTCGACAGTAAGCTAGTGCCTAATCGGCAGGTACCTTGAAAAGGTCACGTGACTTATCTCGAGTTACCCCATGTAGAATTCATTGTCCGTTCAATTTTACGTGAACTTCTCCTTTGGTCTGAAGGTGCGAACTTGTTCGTGGTTTCCAGCATGTATCGTTAACCAGCTGAACTTGATTATCCAGACATACGGTTAGGTGTATTATACACGTTATATTACTACCGTTTTGTTTCGCATTTTGTAAGCAAATTTAAAAAATAAAACTTTTCCATAACCATTTTGTATCAGTTTTGTGTCATCCATTACTTACGAAAGCGTAGAAGATCCACAAAGAATTGAAGAATATAATTCCTACTTCGCAACTCGGAATTAGTATAATTCCGACTTCACAACTCGGAATTGGCCTAATTCTGCCTTCGCAACTCACAATTAGTATAACTGCGACTTAACAACAACTCGGAATTGATATTATTCTTGGAATTAGTGTAATCTTTGCGATTTCACGACTTGCCATTGGAATTATGGTGAAACTGAAAATAAATCTGAGAGGATTGAACCTATTTTGCGCCACGGCAAATAATAGTAATAGCCGTCCTCTACCCGCACAGGCTATGCCTTTGGGTACACTCAACGAGTGTTTATGAGGGAGTATTATTATTACTATTATTTGAATGTGAAAAGTGAAGTAAAAGTTAATTCACTACCTAATATTCCGAAATATACCAATTGGAATAAACTGGAGTTATATCGTGACATCAAACCGCCATTTTTACACCTTGGTACGTGCTTTAGTCACCAAGTGACCATCTTCCGGAGGAAAAATATAAACTCAGTTTATATTTTCAATTGAGCTGCATCTAGACAGACGCTTCTGAGATAATAGGTCATGCGCTAACGAAATGTGTTTCTGCAATTATCATCTCAAAGGACCCCCCAAGTAGCAAAATCATTGCTTTATGGAACTGATATATTTTATAAGTATCTTATAATGCCGAATTAAGGAGTATTTTATCACTTAGTGAGTTTGACTGCGACATTTTTGTGTTTGTAGAAAAATGTTTTGATAACATTGTCCTATAAATATTTATACAACTTGCATTATAAAGTTCAAGCTTGCTTTTGGCTTAAAATAGTTTTAAAACGCATTAAGTGCTTTATAATGATTATATAGTTTCTGTATAACACCTTTAAGTCCTGCGGTACAAAGCAGTTTTATAACAGTTATATACAAGCTGTATAAAAGCTTTATAGTGTGATGAATAAAACAGTTTTTAATGATAGAGACAATTGCTCTATAAAATAAGTATAAAATTGTTGTATAGTCTACCTATAAAGGCGTCGCTTACTCCGTTATAAACAGTTTATAGGGCAAAGTAGTAGTATTTGGAACAAAAACGTTACAGTGTGTGCGCAATAAATACTATATAAAACATTTTCATAATAACCCTTTAGTGCCCAAGTTTGAATTCTTGTAAAAATTTAAAGAGCAAAATTGTTACAAATTTCCGCATTATAAAATTTTCAACTAATAATTATATTGCGTTATTATAATTTCCTTAGTCCTTGAATGAGTTAAATAATATGGAATTATCACCCTGGAAGAAAACAACAAGGAGTGGCAGTTTCAAAAGAAATGTGAAAAAAAAGTATCTGCAGATTTTAGATGATTGTAGTTTTGGGCCAATTTTTTGGGCCAAAATAATATTCCCTGTTCATTTTCCCAGCTTTCCGGTACAATCGTTAGTTCCTTTCCACCCTTTTCCACCGTTTCCACTATTTTGAAAAAAAAATTCACAAAAAATACTTCCACAATAAATTATTTTCACCCACCACGTGTTTTTACAATTTACAGGTTAGGTTTTATACCGCCGGCGCCGCACAAAGTAACGAATTGATTTTGAAGCGCAGCTTCAAGCAACCGTATATGACTTTATGATTTATAATGCCGCTTGATGTTTCCCTACACGATACTCACAGAAAGATGGTACACGGGGTTGCCACATGTTGCAGAACTTCAAATACACCTAATGACTTTAATATACTATTGGCAATACTCAACGGATTCATCTCTTTTGTGTACGAATACGTTGGAATAAATTAAACGGGGCAATAATTAGCATTGCTGTTCTAAAGTACCTATCGCTCTTAACAAAAACTTTTGAAAAATATATAGGACCCTAAGGATTAATTATTTCACAGCTTTTTTATTCCAGATTTTGCCATTTTAATTTTTTTGCAGGATATGATAAATACCTAGACGCTGTCATGAATGGCAATAAATGCTTTTTTGGTTTAACATTTTTGGTTATTCAAAAATAATATCCTCGGTGTTGGTGGGAGATAAAGAACTATTTTCCTCCCTATCTCGGAGATCGAAAATTATGTTCTGATATGACACATTATTTTTGACCATTTTTGCAGAATTAAAAACAACACAAATTAAAATATGGCTGATGTTAACTTTAATTTGGAGATATTTTAGTTGTAATATGACAAGAAATCAATAATGAGACGATGGAAATGTATCATGTAAACAAGCATTAAAATTCTTTCAGTGTCTTTTACATGATCACCCCTAAACCAGACTCAAAAAACAATATGTGGCAACCACTGAAATAAATAAAATCAATATAGGTTTGTTCTGGAAAAATTGTTTTTTAGCGCCATTCAAAAGAGCTCTATAAAATCATTAGGTTCTATAAGGTTTCTTATAGAATAAATTTCTTCTTTAACGTTTTTATTGACACATAATTATTGTATAACTCAACGCCATATTTATTTGCGGGTTTGAGCATTTACAAGTAGCCGCCATTGTTCACGAAAAATATTTTGGAATATAAAAACATATATTTAAAGCAATTATGAACCTTTAATAAAAATATAGAGCGCTACACTCTATTTATTTAATTAATCGATCATTATACAGGTATTTCCGATAAAAAATAATGACTTCGAAAAATATATTACATATTTTAATATTTTTATCAGATCGGCCAATTTGTTACTAATTCAAGGCGCTTCTATTTTTTACTAAAAACATATATATATATTCAGTCAGAAAATTTCGCTGCGTAGGGTAATTCTTGGTGCTGAACACATTTCATTTTTATAAACCCAATGATATCGCATATTTTCACGTTTTTTATTATGGCGACTGTTTCACTTTCATCTTTTCAAACTATGACTACCATTTCGATGAAGTTTTATCGTCCCACGTTATGTCAACGTTATTCGACATACTCATTGTAAATTGCGTCTCTAAAGTATCGTATATAATTTCACTTTTGTTCATCTATAGGACACTGACCAGACAGCGTTATATCATCCTTATAAAACAAGTTTTTTATGTTCGTATAGCTATTCTTAAAATAGTTTTAAACCGCTTTATAGGATCCCTAAGAAATATGATTATAATGGTTGTAAACCGCATATTTGGATATGCTGTATAAATAATCTAATAGACATTATTATAAAACAGTTTTTTAACTATCACATAAAGACATTTTATTGAGATGATATAAATAGTTATAAGCTATGTGTTAAAGAACCAAAATATTTTATAACTTGGGCCTTTTTTGGTTGTATACGTACTGTATTAGAGCTGTAAAGGGCGTTATAGGATATTTGTAGTTTTATTATATCTGTTGTATAGCAGTTTATATCACTCTTATAAAACAGATTTTGCTACTTGGGCCCGCACAATAGCATAATTGGCCCACAGTGGGATTTGACTGAAATTTGCATATGTTATTGATATTGAGTTTCTGATTAAATGTTTTCATGGGCCCAATCGTCATGGGCCGTATTTGGTATAGGTGCCTAATAAACAAAAAACAAAATTAATCGATTAATTTTGTTTTTTTTTTTGTTGGGCCTCTATACTAAATGCGGCCCTGAGAGCTAAAGGCACATGAGAACATTTGACTGTTTCCTTTGTAGACGTAAAACGAAAACACTTATGGTTCTGTATATTACAAATTTTTATTTGACTAACAAATTGTTGACACACATTTTCTTGGTCAAATGTAATTTGAATTTGATGAAAAATAACAATTTGTTTACGAGCTGACACTAACTTTGGAAAATTTATCACTGCTAATGTAAATATGTGGCTAAAGTAGGTACTGTTATTTATTAAACCCGTGGCACACTGTCAAATAGTTTCAACAGACTGCTTTGATGTGACGTAATTAATATTGGTTTGTTTCAAATTGAGAGGAGCAAACCAATGTAAATGGCGTCACTTTAAGGCAATTTGATGAAACTGTTTGACCGTGAGACCAGGGGTTTACACACTTCATGTATTTATGTGCCAAATGATCGAGAGTAGGAGAACAAAAGAAGTGTCCCCCTTCACCACACTAGTTATTTCATTCCTAGATGCGCATTTCGTTAATCAAGTTACTAGGATTACTAAACTGCGAGCGTATACTAGATTTTCGTGCAATGTATTTTCCTTTTTTTTCCACTCGACTTCTTAGCTACCTACTAATTTCGAATTGAAATTTGGAATTATAGTAATTCTAAGTTTTGATGTCGGAATTATATTTATTCCGAGCTGTGAAGTCGGATTTATTCTAATTCCGAGTTGTAAAGTCGGAATTATGCTGACTATATTTTTTTAAACTTTATGGTCCTTCTACGCTTTCGTAATTACTGGATGAAGGCATCAAGTATTTTTTTTCATTTTCATGAAAATACTTAAGTTTGTTTTCAAATTGGGCTGATATTACTAAAATTATATTACTTTTTATCATCATGTAAACATCAGAAATTATTAATAATCTGAGCATAGAAAATATTACATAACAAAAACCTCAACCTCCATTTTCTCAAAACTTAAGATTTGCAACATAATACCTCCATCCACTCATGTATTCAATAGTTTTTATGCATATGTATTATTTTCTTCCTATCTCTCTCTCTCTCTTTCGCATGAATTGTATTAACTCGTTCATCATTTCTTATAGGCTTACTTAGGACCCTGTCCTTAACCTTTATTTATTTGTTTTAAAAATGATCCTATGGACGTCCTTTTGAAGTATGTGCATTCAGATTGGTGTCTGGGGAAGTCCACTGGAGACATCTTTCGAATTAAATTGGACATTCACAGGATTTTTCTTGTTTCTTGTGTTGTGTTCATGAACTTTGAAAGAGGGTTTTTTATTTTATTTCATTTTTTTTTTGTGGAAATTTAATCGTTTACCTTGGTGCTTTATGAGGGTTTTTTATGTCTCTGGGTTTTATCATCTATACGTGATGAAGGACCTGTCATAGTCGATAACGAATTAGAATGCATTTTGTAAATCATATTATTTCATGTTAGAAGTCCGAAATCTGCGATCTGATTTGATTCTTGAACCTCACACAAAGTATTCTTGACCACAGTAATTCAGGAATCGCAATAATAGATAAACCCTACAAGGAAAAAATCTCATATTTTCTCAAATTTCGTCAATATTTATTTTATGTACACTTCAATATTTAATTTCATTGCTGATATGATCATTGGCCCCATTCTAGAGTTTCAATTTTCAAAACAGTTTCAGACTGCGTAAGGTTGTTTCAGTCCGAAACCATGTGTTTTCAAGGAAAATGGAACTTCTCAAGCCAAGGTCTTTCCAGCAATCGGTTTGGACAAGAAGCTTATCAACGAAGCCAGAAAATATTGCTAGTAAGTGTAATCGTTTTCTCTGAAAGATAACAAAGGTTAACTTTGATAACTCTCGGAACCATTTGATATAAAAGACATCAAAACCGTAAACGGCTTTCTTACTTGTTTTTGGTGCTCTTTCGTCATGGACAAGTTTGAGTTTGAGTTTTTGTTTTTACTCGATTTTATTTTTCACGAAGGTCTGATTATTTTTATTAGTTTTTTTTTGAAACAGTACTCTCTTCAAAATGTGATGTATTCTAACTATCATGTATTCCATCTTGTAGTCCCGGTTTTGATCATTTATTATTTTATGCCACTGTAGATGAAACTTATTGGAAAGGCATCCTGACTCGATTTCTACCTGTTGGGATTTGTTTGATTGGTGTAATGCAATGGCGAGCATTCAGGAAGACACAAGGTAATACCATTGCTTCGCAGTGGGAAATCAACTGTTACTGTATGTTGCCTCTGAGAACTGTATCAAGATGTTGGGGATATTTAGCAGGTAAGGAATTGTTTTTCTATAAAGATTGGTCAATTCCAATTTGGGTATGTATTTATTCGCATATAATTTACGTTGATATCTATCATGTTTCAATAATTAAGATTCAAAAAAATGAGAAAATATGAAACGGGTATTATTATGATTTTCTAGTAATGTAAAAACACCTAATTATATATAGATTTTTGCAGGAGACACTAACAAAAACTTTTTTTATCACCAGTAATTATTTGAATTTTATCTGTTCGAGTTTACATAATTTATACAAACAATTCTGATTTGTTGTCTTATTTTTCAATAATTTTCCTATTGGAATATTGTTATGGATGAGATCCAATATATAAGTATATATTTTTTATATGATACTGACAGAAAACGGATTAACATGAAATTATTCTAAAAACCATATCTGAAACGCCGTATAAATATGAAATATATAATTTGGTTTTCTGATAAAACTGTTGTATAGTTTCCATTGTTAATGCTCAGCTTGCTGTGTCACCAATTCACATTTTCTCATTTGATAAATTTGATCTCGAGACATCTTTACCAAAAATTGTTCCACACATTGCTTCGTTATGTTTCAATATAATTTGTTTTTCTTTTTCACGTGAAGCTATCTAATTTTTGGTAAGGACGCACCTTATTCCTTATAATTACCTTTCCCTTATCTTTCAGAATGGTGATGTTACGTGCCTCAACTGACGAAAACGCCAGCTGTGTGCCAAAAATACGTATTTGTTCTCTCTCCAGGTTATTTTCTTTTTCTTTCGCCATTTGTTCCACCCATTAAGTCGAAAACAACATTTTTTTTAACATTGTAGATATAAATCTGCCCGAATTTCTGAGGCCTCCCGTGTACAAAATCTACTCCAACACCTTCGGCGTTAACATTTCTGAGGCACACAATGAGGATTTGAAGTCGTATTCAAGTCTAGCAGACTTTTTTGCTAGATCTTTGAAAGATGGGGTGAGAGAAATAGACACAGATAGCTGTTTAGTATCACCTTGTGACGGGACGGTTCTCCATTTCGGGACTGTCGATACGGAACAAGTGGAACAGGTAATGTATAAATATTTAAATAAATCTATATGTGCCACAAAAAATATCACAATAGATATTGTCTACCGAGCACGAAATGACATACATTTCCTACGAGTATGAAAGTTTGCAGCACGAGCTGCAGTGCTGCAAATCATACGATTAGGAAATGGTCATTCCGTGCGAGTTTTACACTATACTTTTTCTACGGCCAGTATAATATACAGTGTAAGTTAAAAACAACAACATGAGAAATGAACTTTTACTAATTAATTGAAAAAAATTAACGTACTAGGTAAAAGTGTTAAGCACCTACTACCTACTACAATAATCGCGAAAAAATATCTTCTCATTTGTTATTAACAATATTCAAGTTACATTGGTACAATTATTAAAAATAAATTTTAGGGAAATAAAATCAATTTTTTTAAGGGAAAAAGTTGACATTAATAACATTTTCTGTGTCTGATGTCGATAGAAGGTCTGACAACTTATTGATCGACCCTAATATTTTACTGGCTATGTTATTTTGACTAATTAGGTTCTCTTCGATGTAACCCTCAGCTACTGTTGTAGAGCGCCAGCCACCAAGCCGTTTTAATTTCGTTATATCTTATATCAATATTGTAGCTGAAGATCGGCGGAAACAGTGATCGGTGTATAACTCACGATTCGGAAGTTTTGTATGAAGCAATTTGTTTTCCCATATTCCCTATTTTATTAATTATTCCAATTTTTTGGGCAGTGCATTTTCCTTTCAGATAATTTAGAAAAAAATAAGCATCGTTGACATTACTCGGTCGCAGATTCCAATATTTTTTTACAATGTTAGCATATTCTCCCGTTACAATAAATTTTCGAGAAGTTTTTTTTCTAGTGTTCGGAATGTGGACCAAAACTGCGGCACCTAAATCTTCAAAATCGTGAATTTTCATTTTGTACATCTCATCTCTCGTATAGGAGTGCTTGTATACAAGCACCCATAATTTCCATGATAAGTACAATCTACAATAACAAAAAAATGAACAAATTATAATTATGAAGAAGTATGGTTTCCGGGCTTTGAGGCCGTAGTCGGTTCACCTCCGTGGAGGCGGTTCCTTGGACGTTTCGCTCACAACTGCGGCGAGCATCTTCAGCTTGGATGTTGTCTTCTCGAAGAGCGACGTAAACTGATACAGCGGTTGGAAAATCTTCGCAATTTATAGTCACAGCCTGGCCAATTACTATATATAATATTATAATAAATTATAATTAATCAACTAATTATTGTGGAACTTACTTTTGCTACAGGGTATTCGTTGTCTGGGGCTTTTTTGATGAACGTATCAATCTCCTCCATTGAGAAAACTTTAGATTTTTTTGCTTTGTATCCATCTGATTTCCGCTTTAGAAATGCTCTCAATTTGAAATATTTACTGATATCCACACCATTATTGATACTAAGCATCGTTTTTAACATGCTATAGTGTGCCCATAAAGTGGAAGATTTAAATTTATTTGATATATTTCCAAAGTAAACCATCAGAACATTCTGTGAACGAGCACTAGTTTTCTGTTCTTTGTACCAGTCCATGAATAGGGTAGGTATAAGAAACTGTGTATTTTTCTTTAGATTTTTCATGCCCTAAATTTAATGAAGCATTATTAGCTGCCTCCATAACACTTTGCGGTGTTGAACTTGTTTCACTATCACTACTTTCCGTGCTGAACTAAGTTTAAAATACCTTTATAAAATCGTTCTGTCAAAGAAATATTGAATTGTCACTTATGGTTGTGATTATATTGTCTGTGTTGTTACGGCAATGATACCTGGTTACGGCGTCTTTTGTTTTATCTACTCACGCCTCTTTTTTCGTGACGAAGGTTTACCCGTGCGCTTTTCAAACAGAGTAGCTAGTGCACAATTAAAATTGCACTAGCTACAATGTACTACATTTAGAAATCATCATTGAACATACAATGGAGGTATTTCGTGACAGTCGTAAAAAAATATAGTACAGACATGATGCAAACAATATTTTGTATTAGTTTCTTTTTAAGTCAAATCCTGAATCAAATAATCAGAAAAATATATTGGTCGGGCAAGGTTACAAGCAATATTTGTTAGGGAATCATCCAATTAAGAGCCTAATGGAACTTTTTTTATGAAGACAGAAAATGATCAGATGTCACTGAAAAAATCGTCGAGTCATTTGAAAATAATTACATTGTTCAACCTGTGGCATTCGATACCCTGGGAGGTTTTTAACCAAACTAAAGATAATTAGAGAAACAGGAAAAAAAAGTGAAAATAACGTCGGAGAAAACCGATTACTGAATTCCTCAAATTAGGTTTCCTCTGTTTGGAGTTGTATATTTATTTTCGGCAGTATGTATTCTTAAAAAATTTACTGACAATAAAATAAATAAAACCTGAATATTAAAAAATTAACTGTTCTTTTTCTTGGCTAATCTGTTTGATATTGTTACGGATTTTCCCCTTTGGTAATAATGCTTACATGTTATAACTCGTTATTTTAGGTGAAAGGTGTGACTTATTCTTTGAAAGATTTCTTGGGTGAACAGCCATTGAAAGGAAATGATACTGAAGATTTCAGAAAATCTCTCCTGCGCTATCCACACGAAGGTAACACCCTGTATCAGTGTGTTATCTATTTAGCTCCAGGAGATTATCATAGGTGAGCAACAGTTGAAGTAAAATATTTTTTTTTGTAATCAGATATGTACAGGGCGCCCATAGAGTGTGGAATTAATTGATTATTTTTCAATATGAAGATATTTTGGAAAAATCCTCAAAGATAGATCGATTTTCTTTTCCGAGCGGTCCGTTTTTGACCCATACCCAAAATATACCGGGTGTCCGCGAAAGGTGACCTCCCCCATATAACTTTTTTGTTTTTTCAGATAATCGAATTGAATTTAGAAGATCTGTATTTGACATAAAAATGCATTTTTTGACAAGTGACTCAGCTTCATACAACTTCCGGTTTCACCGGAAGTGACACACAATTTCGATTTTTAAATCGTATATTTTTGCTTCTTTTGTCTCCATATGACATTCTGAATACAACCATGTGTCACGTTTTACTTCTTGTATTTTATTTTATAAAAGAGTGCTTTGGACCCGCGGACACCCGGTTACATTTAAACTAAAAAACTTTTCCCTGTTTGTGATGTTTTTGCAAATTCTGATAATTTATGTTCGAGAGTTTGTTATAAACCAAATTAGTAAGGTTAAAAGGTGTATAGTATTGGTGCAAAGTCCACCAATATGTTTACTTGGGAGTGTCACAAGTGAAAATTATGTCTAGTTAATATGCAAAGTATGCAAAATTAATTAATATAACACCTATTTGCACTAGTTATTCATAAAACGTATATTTTCAGCAAGAGTATTTATTTTCAATTCATAATATGTCTCATTATTTCCTCCATTTTTTGTTGTAATCGGTTTCGCTATAAATGTGGACTACAATATTTGAAAGCAGTTTTAGGAAAACCTTCACTTATAGAGGATCTCGAAGATAGTGTAATTTTCGAGAAAATATGAATATGTGAAAAATTCCTGCCCATATTGGAATTCACATAAAATGTTACCATAACAAGAATTGATTACTACAGAATTTATCAAAGTTAAAAGGTTATCTTCAAATATGTTTCTTTATGAAAAATATCTAATTCTGATTAGATTAATTTCAGTTAATTTTTTATTACACATTAATCATTCAAATTAAAGCAATTTCGTATCCTTTCAATGAGTAATTGATGAATTAATTCCTCAATATGAAACTGATAAATTAAAAATATTTTTCAACTCAGGATCATGATAATATAATGAGTCATAATATTGAATACAACAAACTTGTTTACGAATGATATACAAAAAATTAAAAATACTGATATGAAATTTTTCCATATTCTCACTGTTTGAAATGTTACACCGAATCAATCGATTTGGAATAATCCCTGATCATTAAAAATTAAACAATATTAACATTGAATTAAAACAAATGTGTGTTTAAAGCAAAATTTTAAAAACATTACTATGGCAGCTTCATTTTTTATAGTTATTTAATCAACTAGTGTATTAATGAAGGTGATGTATGATCGAGATATTTCAACCCATAAGCGAAGCAAGCTTGTTAATGTTCGAGATCATTAATCGCATATTAATATACGAGTTAATACTCTTGTTATGTTGAAATGGACCAAATCTTGATTAGAAGAAATTTGATCAACGAAATGGTAGATACAAAGTTTTTGAATATTAATGATAATCTTTTATTTATTTGAAAACATTTGCGATGGTCGAGTTAGAGAAACTGAAAAATCAGGAATTAATGACAAATTAACCATTAATAGGGGATATTAATGGTCGATTTGGTTTGCATTGAAGAACATTAAGTAAACAGACATGTTAATACGAGGCCGGCGGAAAAATACTTTACTACGGTTACTATTTGATTTCAGTGGTTATAAACCTGTGTGACAAAGTAGGTCTTGGTCTGTCAATTGAAACTTTTACTATAACCAAAGATTTCAACTTGATAAAATAAAATTTTGTCGTTTTAATATAAGTTAGTATTAAAAGTACTGTATGTAACGCATTTATAAAATTCCCTAGAAACTCGTTCATTAAAATTAAAATACTTGTTACTTACTAAAAGGACGTTCATAAAACTTGATACATAAAATACTATTGAAAAATAATCGATTTTGTTCCAGTGTTTTCAAACTTTTTTTGAATGATTTAAATGTTCATACTGACCTGAAAAATTAAAAGCTATGTTTGGGGTATGTGTCTCCAGTACAGATGCATCGTTTGTTTCTGGTTCAAGGCTGTTACAAGGCTGAGAATTTTTCATTTTAAGTTATGAACATTACATGAGTTATGTGTACCAGAAAAAGAATTCAACATATTCAACTAATTTTTCTGAAGAAATCCATACTTTTGACGAAGAATAAAAATTTTACATATAGAAAATAAAGGGTTAAAGCTCAATCATTTAGAATCAATAGAAATCAATAAACTTGAAAATTCAAACATATTGCAATGACCAACTGACTTTTATAATTCACCATTGTTGAATGTATTCTGTTTGAAGTAGACGTAATTAGAATCTTAATCTTTGATGTCATTATATTAATGTAGATAATAGGGGTTATACTTACTCTTTTTGGCAGTTATGAGATTAGTACCATTCCAGAAAATGTTAGCGAAACATGTCAAAATATACTGTAATAATTTTTTTTACAGATTCCATTCGCCAACAGAATGGAAACCTACCCACCGCAGACATTTTTCAGGACAACTTCTTTCAGTTAACCCAAGTATTGCTAAATGGCTTCCTGGACTTTTCACTATTAATGAGAGAGCTGTTTATTTGGGTCAATGGAAACATGGATTCTTTTCCTACACTGCAGTAGGTAGGTACAAAGATAGTTTAAGAATTACTAGACACCATAATTTGAAAATGGCTCTTAAATATGAGAGACTCAAAGTAAGAGACAAAATTAACAAATAAATTAAATGATTGATTCTAAGCGAGGTGGAACTATCCCTCCATCATAAAAATGTTTATAAAATATAATTAAATTGGCTGTCTAAGAGAAGTCAGCGAGTTTGTTAGTGAGATATTCAGCCCTATGCTGTATCACTGTGATACAGCATAGGGCTGATTACCGATTAGCCACATTGCCCCTGTCTGAATGTGAAAACCATCCCAACCAGCAAGAGTTTCATAAAATACATACTGCTCTAAAGAGTAGAATATGGATAATTATGAAGATGAAAGTATGATTGGTTGTGAGAAACAGGTCAATTTGTTTTATATTTGCAGACCATATAAACATTGCGATTGCAAATGCATCGGGTTGGCGACTGGCATCGTTTGCCTTATATGGAATATAAAAGTTGAAATCTCCCACGATGATAATAATTCACTGGATGGATTGTTTGGGTGGATGAAGAAGGATCGTTAAGAGATAAACAATGAAGGCAAAATGTTTGTGATTAGCCAGTATAATCCAAATCAAATCATGTTGAATTATTTCGCCTTCATTTCAGAAGTTACTGAAGGAAGACAGACTTCTTCAAAGTTGAAATGAGAATTAAACTTTTAACCAGTCAAGGGGCCTTGACAGCCTTCCTTGTTTTCTCAAAGGCATTTGACTTTGTGTTAGATAAAATCTTGTTAGAGAAGCTCATTTTATATGGAGTTGAGGAAATATCTTGTGCTCAAACGATTGAAATAATTTATCTCTACCTGGGGCATCTTATAAAGTCATATTATCTCAGTTCACAAAAGTCTCATAAAGTCAATAAAACCCTCATATAATAAATTACTATAAAATAATTGGGTGTTTTGATTCATACAAAAAAAGATGTTGTTTTCATGATGCTCTCCATCATGAAAACCGAGGGAAAATATTTAGAACTTCTTTGAGGAAACAGTTCCAAAGCCTTGCCCTCTGTTGAAAGAACAAGCCTTGGGAATGTCTTCGTATTATTCATCACAGTTTGATTTTTGATTGCAATATATTGATAGTAATCTTACTTTCTTATTTGCAGGAGCTACAAATGTTGGTACAGTGAAAGTGTATTTTGACAAATCACTACAGACAAATCAGCCATTGAAATCCAGAATGTGCAGGGACCACTGCCTTGGGAGTTCAATTGATCTGAAGAAGGGTGACCTCATCGGAGAGTTCCGCATGGGGTCTACTATAGTGTTGATATTTGAAGCCCCCAACAGCTTCAAATTTTCCATTTCACCGGGAGATAGGGTGAAAATGGGACAAAGATTAGGGTGTGTTGGTCAACAAAAATTCGTAGATAGGATAGTAAACGATAGAGTGGGTTTTAGAAGTGTTAGTTAGGTTTTTATACTATGAATTCCTAGGTATTAATGAATGTGATATTTTTTTATTAAAAATAAAAAATCTAATATTATTTCAATTGTTTCATTTAAATCTTAATTTCCAGTCAGGCATTTTCCCCGACCTTTTCAATTGTCACCACTCCCTAGATCTGTGAGGTAAGTGCGGTCAGTGTGTTCAGTGTGATCAAGCTGTTTTGATCTCTTTTACTCCTTTCTACCTACAGTGCAGGTCATCCTAATCCCTCATACTGAAAATTGTCGACAACAAAAACATTGATAGTTATCGTCCAATATTGCCCGTCCGTGCACTCTCAAAAAGCTTTTTGAAAAACATGTGTTTCTCTGCGTAACCTAGAAATATTCGATCTGATGACCCACTGCCAAAACGGGTTCAGAAAAAAATCACTTGATAGAAACTGGATTGCAACATTTAACATAACATATAAATGAATCTTCTTTGACTTGAGCAGGGCTTTCGATAATTTGAATATTGAACTTGTGACAGGAACTTTGTAAGAATAGGTATTTAAGGTAATATCAATCAGTTGTTTCTGTCTTTTTTATCAAATAAATCTTTCCTAGTGAAGCCAGTCAATTTTTTTTTACAAATTCTCACCAAACTTGAGTTATAACTCTTTTTCTCACTATGTATTCGAAAAAAAAACTATGGTATTTGTTATATGGAAAGATGTATGGCACATTTATAGCACTGGTAGGGCCCTGGATGTGACTTCCCCATCTTGAATGATGATGGTGAATGTTCTGACAAAGGAGTAGGTTGAGGTCACTTTGTCCGACGGCATCTCAGATGCGTCGATTCTTATCCATTATATTGGAATGGCCCAAGTTGTCCTTCCATTGATCCATGTACTTTAGTCTGTAGGCTTCTATCCTCGCCTCCGCTATAATGTGCAGATGCAGAGGAGGAAGGTTCAGAATCACCAGTGACTCCGAGCAGGGCCAGTCTTTGTAAACTAGCCAGCTTTCCTCTGGTTGTAACTTGTTCTACCTCTGGCCACCACACCAGGGCCCCATACATTATATGCTTTGGCTATTCACTATTGCTGTATAAAGCCAAAGCGATTGTTTGGGACCTAGTTCCCATGTTTTGCCGAAGGACCGCCTCTAGTCATCATCATTAAGGATGTCCTTGCCCTTGTCAGCACTTTTCCTAGATATTTGTTCCATATATACTTCCCGTTCACTATTATTACTTAAGATCCTCCTATAACACCAGATGATATATTGATTCTCAAAAAAAAATCATCTGTTTGACATATCCCATATTTGTTAACAATTGAAGAGTATATCTTCTATAAGGTCAAAAGCGCCAAAAATATTTAATGGAAACTTCCTCTCCTGGACTCTAGTATTAAAACAAAGTCGATTGCGCCATTTGTAAGGCGAAAGAGATCGCAGAAATCTCTTATACTTAGCTCGTTTATAGAAATATTGGGGATAGCACATGGATCGTTTTAATGTAAAAATCATAACATTGCAGAAATGGCACTTAGACCTTATGCGCAATTATGAAAAATGTTACTTTTCCACTTCAACGCTCTGTATATCTATAGCAAATTTAAAATCTACACCATACCATCAAAAATTCAAAACAAACCAAAAGCCATTTTCCATAAGAATGATGCTGATGGGTTCTTTGCTATTCGCCTCTTCAATCTGTTGCCAAATGATATTAGGAACCTGCCACCTAATACCTCGAAAAAACATTCAAAACATATTTTTACATTGGAAACATGTTCTTACACGGTATAAATTAATTTACACTTGAAGTGAGCAATGTGCGACCGGGTTTATTCTGAAAATCTAACTTTAAAATGTTCTTGTTTCGATAGTGTGCTACTTTTTATATTTTTATATTTGTGTATGAAGTCTGTCTCACTTCTTATGCCTATATATCTATATAACGATTATCTGTCCATATAATTATTTTAATTTTTAAATGTCTTCTGTTTACTCTTATTTGTGATTTTTGTGTAGAGGTATATATTTTACTTCGTCGCTTCCATCGCACCCCCCTCAAATTCCTTAAATTACTCAAGGAATTGGGGCTTGAGGGGCTGCTGTAAACGAGAACACCTTGAAATAGCAGAACAAGATGGGGTACAATAGATCTAATCAGGTCGCGCAGTGTATCAGCAGTCTCCATCCTTACTTACCATTACCATTCCATCGCTATCTCTACAGCAAGTACCACAATAACGAATACTTGTGCAATATTTCTCGTTGCAGAGTACACTCTATTGGTGCTCCCTGTTACCAAAGATTAGGGTTTTTTTTTTTATTCGGACGGGGACGACTTGCAGACTAGTTTCAATTCAAGGTTTTATTGCCT
Organism: Chrysolina americana; assembly: GCA_958502065.1. Classification (NCBI taxonomy): domain Eukaryota; kingdom Metazoa; phylum Arthropoda; class Insecta; order Coleoptera; family Chrysomelidae; genus Chrysolina; species Chrysolina americana. The sequence goes on from OY293418.1 coordinate 22,144,751, forward strand.
CTCATCGATGCAAAAGGTATATATGCCGAGGCATGTACGACGCAACGGAAGAGCGTTGTAATGCATAGTGAGTGGTTCCCAGTTCGATCTCCAATCGGAGTTGATATTTTGAAATTCTTAAAAACGACTATTTCCAAACACGAAGTTTTCACTCAAAAATCGTACAAAATACCTACTTCCTGCTGTCGACTGTTTTAAGACGCTAAACAATTCATATTTCTACGAAGGCGTAGAAGAGCCAACAACAAAATATATTTCAAAATAGTTGGAATTGCCACTTTGAAGTGACAATTGTCACTTTGAAGTGGCAATTGTCACTTTGAACTGGCAATTGTCACTTTGAACTGGCAATTGTCACTTTGAACTGACAATTGTCACTTTTATCTGACAATTGTCACTTCGATCTGGCAACTGTCTCTTTTAACTGGCAAAGTGACAATTGCCAGTTCGAAGTGACAATGTCAGATCAAAGTGACAAAATTGTCAGTTCAAAGTGACAATTGCCAGTTCAAAGTGACAATTGCCAGTTCAAAGTGACAATTGCCATTTCAAAGTGACAATTGCCAGATCAAAGTGACAATTGTCAGATCAAAGTGGCAATTCCAACTAATTTAAAAAATATTTTGTTGTTGACCCTTCTACGCCTTCGTACGTAGAAGGATGGAGTTGGCAAAAAAAGTGCCAGTTAAAGACAGTTGCCAGATCGAAGTGACAATTGTCAGATAAAAGTGACAATTGTTAGTTCAAAGTGACAATTGCCACTTCAAAGCGACAATTGCCACTTCAAATTGACAATTGCCAGTTCAAAGTGACAATTGCCACTTCAAAGTGTCAATTGCCACTTCAAAGTGACAATTGCCAGTTCAAAGTGACAATTGCCATTTCAAAGTGACAATTGTCAGATCAAAGTGGCAATTGATATTTTTTGTTGGCTTTTATTGTAGTAAAGTGTAAAGTTGGCGGTTATTAAATTCCAAGTTATCAACCTAAACATTTTGCCTGAATTAGCCTAGATTTGTTGTTTTTGCGATAGCTAAAATAAGAAGGAAATATTTTTGATGAAAAGTGTTGTTTCCAATAAAAAAGTATTCTTAAAACGGGTGAATTCGAGTACGCTGACATGCACTTTATCTGACCTAAGGCGCAGCCAAAATGAATCTAAAATCGCAAGTGAGACAGACCAACTTTCAGAAGACTCCTCATGCTTACCTCACACCGCATGCCAGAAAATAATTAAATCTAAACCCGATACATCAAAGGCGTCGACTGGGAATGAACCTACTTCTGTTTACTTATACAGTGGCACAGGAGTGAAGGTGAATTTATTGGACTGCATCTTTACAATTGAAAAAAAGTGATATGGTACTTTTATGTAGTCTTATCTCCATGAATATACGAGCTATGCTCTTCTCAATCTTGAAAATCGATCATATTCAGACAAGTAATTTTCATTCAATATATAATCGCACGAAGTGACTGCCAGACGCTAAACAACTCATATTATAAGCATCAAAATCAAACTTAAAAAAAGTCGATTTTTATTGTACAACTATCAAAACCTACATTTTCTGTATCTTTCATTCTTGCGGTTCGAGTTGGTTACCATCTGCGATACAACCCGCACTTAAAATTCAAAAATTGATATAAAAAACAAATTTTTATTCCATGAAAAATAAAATATATGGCACAAATTAAATATAAATGGATGGAAATTATTTGATCATATTTGAATTTGAATATCAAGCGGCGAAAATTCCAAGTGACCAACCGTACCTTTAGAATGAAAGTAACCAAATGTATGTTATAAAGGGGAGGCGGAGAATTTTTGGGTTTAATCTAGGAGAATGTAGGAATAGCGCGTTGGCAACATTGAATTTACAACATAATCATAACCTCACAAAACACAACAAAACTAACGTGATGTTAGGTTATGTATTGTAAATGTTTGCCGTATTAACGTGCATTGCAAAGTTAAATATAAATTTGTTTGTGTAGTTCAAGAACTTATTGTGTAATTGTCAGCCCCTCTTGATCTCTACGCCGGTTAGAGGCCGGATGACAACGGATTTGTCGGATCAAGAGGGTTTTTTAAGGAGAGAAGATATTGCCGTTCAACGTGCATCGCATCAAACAATTTATTATATATTGTGCATTTACTTGTGGTGATTCCGGGCATCGTGGTATCACTTCGAGTGAGACTTCCACTTTGCCCACAGAAGGGGGGCCCAAAAGTGAGGTTAGGGTTCACGGTCCACGTGGCCCCCTCACAAATAGGCCTCCGAGGCTGGCAAACTAGCCTAGTAGCTAATGCCAAATACGGAGAGAAGAAGAAGAAGAACAAAACTAACGTAAATTAACCTACATTTCTTTCGTACATGTACAATGTACAAAACATTATTTAGGAGTTTGGCATTGTGAATATGTAAAAAGAATTTTCAGCCTAGCACCGACCAATAAAAATGGATACTTATAATCCTTCAAATCTTTGTCGAGCGTGTTGCTCTGTTGGTGATCTACATTCCCTACTCGATAACTCCGATTTATTCATAACTTTTGAACATATAACTTGCCTACAGGTACATTAGTGTATATGGAAATGTTTGTTTCATTGATGATTTTCTTTATTTGAAGATTAGAGAATCCGTTGATTTGCCACAGAACATTTGTACGAAGTGTACTGTTAAGTTGGAAGACATTTCTCAATTCATTAGCACATGCAAAGCTAGTGATGCTTATCTCCGACAATTGGTGGAAAAAGACGATAACAGTGATATATGTGATAACTTTGTGGAAGATGATTTTGTTGAAGAACATAATAGCAAGGATACAACTGAAAGCACACCACTCTTGATTTCCAAACCAGACGTCGAGTCACTTGTTTCATCTACAACAAAGGAAAATAAGCCAAAAAGTAAAAGAAAAAAACGCCCAGAAGATTGTTCTTGTGACACATGTGGTAAACAGTTTACTAGATTGGGTGGATTACAACGTCACATGAAAATTCATTTGGGTATTAGGCCTTTCAAATGCAAATCTTGTAATAAAACATTTGCTCAAAAAGCAACTTTAGAAAGACATTATTTGACACATACAGGTGAGAGGTTACTGATAAATATTGAAGTTTCACAACTAATTTTTATGATTTGGTAGGTGAAAAGCCATTCGAATGCAACTTATGCGGCAAAGTGGGAAGAAGAAAAGATCAGCTCATTGAACATATTCAAAAACATCACTCAAATGTTACAGATTTTGATTTAGTTATCACCGAACATGATAGAGCAAATTCCAGTAGCCTTGGAGTTGAAACCGAGATAAAAGAAATATCTATAGAGGAGAGCAAAGTTCTTGAACCTGAAGAAAATACTTCTGACAAGAAAGAGGTGAAATTTAAAACCAAAAAACGCATAGAAATCTGTTTGTGCAACCTATGTGGTAAAGTGTTTCAAAGGAGAGGTTATCTCAAAAATCATATGGCCATACATGCAACAGTTAAGCCATTTATTTGCAATATTTGTGGTAGAGGCTTTACACAACGACATTCTCTGACACGTCACAATTTGGTTCATACAAAAGAGAGACCCTTTCAGTGTAGTTTGTGTGGAAAGACATTTACTCGCAAGGAAATCTTGACTGAGCACATCAAAAGCCATGATGGAGCATCACCGTACCTATGTTTCCACTGTGGGAAATACTTTTCCAACAAAGATTACTTGAAGAAGCACCTTAATTACCATGTGGCTGGAAAAAGAACCAAAAAGAGTTCTGATAAAAAATGTGTTTGTTCACATTGTGGTAAACAGCTCCACTCTATTTCGTACTTGAAAACTCATCTTTTGATGCACAGCGGTGAAAAGCCTTATGAATGTAATATTTGTGGGAACAGATTCACCATCCAAAGGTCTTTGAATCACCATTTGAATATACATAAAGGTATCAAGCCTTATCAGTGTACCCAGTGTGAGAAGGCCTTCAGAACATCTGGATCTCTGAGGAAGCATGTGCTATTGCATACTGGTGAAAGACCCTATAAATGTACTAGTTGTGACAAGGGGTTCATCAGGCGGAGTCATTTGAAGAGGCATTTCAGAACACACTAGTTTCTGACTTATAAATTTTATATCTGTGAGAGGTGGGTTGACATTGTAATTTAGAATTGAAAATTTTGTGGAAAAATTAAATATTTCTATATCTTTACTTCTTGTGCTCTACCACTCTATCAGACATGTCAGTCAAGGCTTATAAGGTCATAAACACTTTAGTTCTGACCAACTTGGAAAGGTAATTGAATATTGATTCTTCCCACTTATTAATCATAATAAAATTGAGGTTCTGACATTCTAAGGATGATCATTCCACAACAAAAATTTTGTTTAATTTTCATAGCACAGTATACAGTGCGGCTTTTAATAGTCCCCCCACCCTGTTAACTTTTGAACGGTTTGACGTACAAACTGAAAAGAAAGGGTTTCATCGTTTCATCGATACAACTTTTTGACATGAAACACATTGTGATTGCTCGATAGATGGCGCGGGGGGGCACATCAACTAAAAAATTTTAAATGGCATGGGGGTCATTGTTAAAAAGATAATTCAATTTCTTTTCATCCATCTACATTTTTTAGATTTTCATTAATATATTTTTTCACAATATGCATTTGAAATGTCAGAATAAGTGCGGATCTGGCGGTCTGAATCCCTGTTCTTACCTGACCATGATAACTTTTGAATGGTTTGATGTGTAAAAACGGGACAGAATTTTTTTTAATAGAACCGAATTTAAAAGAATTTTAAATGGTTGAAAGGACAATTGAATTATCTTTTCAACGATGTGACACATGACCCCCCCATGCCATTTAAAAATGTTTAGTTGATGTGCCCCTCAAAAAGTAGTATCGGTGAAACCCTCCAAACGATTTTTTTTTATGTTTCAAACCATTCAAAAGTTAACAGGGGGGACTATTAAAAGCCACACTGTATGTTTTCTATGGAAAATGACAATTCAGTAAAATGACAGTTCAGTAAAATTTTATTGCAGAAATGTGTTTGGAAAAATTTCCTTTCCAGAAAATGAAATATTTCAATATATAAACAAATTCGAACAAGATATTGATTTTGAAAATGATGAAATGAAAAGAAGAAAGAGCCTTTTGCTAAACTTTTGTAACTGATAATAATTTGAGTTCCATATTGAGTTTAGAAGAGTTGAATAATAGGATCTCAGCTTCCTACTTCGAGTAAGCTTCACAGTTTCTTATAGGATTGGATTTTCTTATCACTCGAGATTGCAAGTTTTTAGCAATGGAATTTTTTTATTTGAACAATGGAGTTCTGTGTTACCTTACAACGTGCTGTTTAGTCAATTGTGCCTTTTTAACAAGGTGTAGCTATTATTTTGTTGACAAAAAATATATAGTTATGCAATAAGGGTGAGGTCTTTCATATCTCCATTATGGTAATAGATAGATGGATCATTTTTATCAGCAAAATTATAGTTTTTTATGAGTTCTACAAAATGAAACTGATGGCACTTACACAGGTTGTTCAGTTTTTTTCTGGGCGGGTCAAACTTTGTTTTTTTTTAATGACGACCCATATTTTTTATTAGGTTTTCGGTTTTTGCATGAGAAATAAAAGGTAGTTTATGTTTATCTTTTTTACGAAAATATAGACGGTTCTCGAGATTTTTAGCATGACAGTTTTTTCTTCCAAAATTTGTTACTTATAATATTCAAAATTATAAAGTGCCGGGTCCCATTAAAACTTCATATTGGGACCAAATATTGTACGTTGATGACTCTCTCAAACGATATATCTAAAATCGACCTGTTATACACAGGGTGCGAAAAATAGCTTGCCAAACATTGTAAATGAAAATGCGCGAATCTTCCCCATTTCAAATGGAACTCCCTGTATATTATCGATCCATAAGAAGCGCCAACCAGGTGCTACAAATTTCATTAAATATTCCCTATGGTTTGAATCAATAGTTTTCCCATTTATTTCGAAAAATTGCTCGTCTTTCTATTTCTTCGCCATAATCTCAATGAATGACGTTTTTTACCGCAGTCTACTGGTTTTAATCACATATATCATGAACAAACTTATCATGATAACTTTTGACTGGTTTGATGTGTAGAAACGGGACAGATTTTTTTTTTCAATAGAATCGAATTTAAATTTTTTTTAAATGGTTGAAAGGGCAATTGAATTATCTTTTCAACGATGTGACACATGACCCCCCCATGCCATTTAAAAATGTTTAGTTGATGTGCCCCTCAAAAAGTAGTGTCGGTGAACCCCTCCAAACGATTTTTTTTTAAGAGAAGTTTGATTCAAATTTTTTCTATGGTGGCATAAGAAGTATATTATGGGCAATTCTGGTCTACTGTTGTTTCAAAATCTTCGCTGGAAACCGCCGGTCAGCAAAGTTTTTGGGCAATCATAGTGTGCTGTTTAAATGAAATATCTCCACTAGAATTTTTTTTCGAATAATTGCAAATACTAACTCCCCTTAGAGGGAGTTGATTTCAATTATTTCTCATCACTATAAACAATTCAGTTCTAGAGGTTAGTTCCACAATGTAAGGTTCTGTTTGGCAAAATTATTTTTTGGCCAGCAAATTATCCACACTCGAAATTTTCAACTCATCATCAATTCAACCCATTGGGTCGTATTCATAAACCTTGAGCAAATTATTTTACTCGGATTTATTGAAAGACTTATTGATTTTTTTCAGTTATGAGAGGGACACACCTAGAGTATAATCATTTGCTAACTTTTATGAATACCTGAGCCTGTCGGCGTATTTGAAAAAACGCAGGGTGAGTAAGCATGGTACTACGACAGCTAGGTTCTAGTTTTAGTAATGAATGGTATAGTGAAAAATACGTCAGGATTATTTGAAAAATTCAAATAACTTTACTCCAGCATTGACAAAATTATCCCAGAACAAAATAAAAATGACTGTCATAAAAACGCAAGTGAAAGGCACATATGTGAATGGTCACGTAGAGTTTTTAGGCACAAAAAGGGTAAAAACTGTCATGTAAATCGCAAAACTTCAAAAACCCTGCATGGGCATGCATGTATCATGTATCCGAATCGGCCTGTAGAGAATTAATGTTGTTTATCGAAACTGGTTTTGGTAAAACAGTTTTTATTGCATTCTGTAGTAAATATTTCTTTCCTGGTACTAAAGTCTGACAACAAGGTTTTTAATATTTTGTGGTAATCGCTAAACAATTCTATTATTCCTATTAGAATAAATTCTCACCCCTTAGCTCAGTACTTTTGAGTACGCTATTACGTTGGCACTGGAAAACTATTGCTAGCTCACTGAGAAGAGGTAGTGTAGTATCAAACCTGTGTATTAAACCTGCTGTATAAGCAATACTTTTCTTGGCTTTCGAATTAGTTTTGAGTCTATGAGAATGTTTCTCTCAACAATCAGCCCAAGTGTACGCATGTGTGAAACTCTGGAACACTTGAACATTATATACCTACCCTGAATATACAGGTGGTTGTCTCGTTGCGCAATTGGGAAGACGTTAGAAGGCAGGGATCCAGGTGAGTGAATGTTTATTTCCTTTGCCAGCAAAAATGCCATACCCAGTTCAAGATCGAACATTTGGTATCCTTAGAGCCGAATTCTGATAGGAGTTATGCTAATGTTGAGTGATAATTATTTTCTCCTAGCGAATTATAATTTCCCTTCGAACCAGTGGTAAGCCGCGAGTTCTACAGTCCCAGTATTTCTTATAGGTATTGCTTTTTCGTCTTTCAATATGCTTATGTGGCTCTTTATTAGGTAAATCTGCCTGATTTTCGTACAATAATCTTCAATTTACCTCATTTTCTAGCAACTTTAGTCCATTTGCCGTTGTAAAAAGCAAATAAACTTTACTTTCATTTTCGCAGTGACAAAAAAGTATAAAATAAACCTCTTTGTGAGGTACTAATTTTTTGTCACTGTTAATTAACTGTAAAATACACTCGTACTCAAAATAACCGACTAAATATATTCATTCTTTCTTTTGTAAAATTTTGAATTTATATGCATTCAGAAATTTCCAAAAGTGATAAAATTAAATTTAATAGATGTGTGCTAACAGGGATATAAGCATTGATCGGATTTCCATCTTCCATGATATCGCGAAATAAACTCTTCGATCCCTTACAGAAGTCTCATTTCAAAGTCAGATATCAATCAAGAGAGGGCCGGCGCAACCGGAATAACCGCCTGAGGCGAGTCTCTCTAATGCCGCCTTGCCATGTATATCTAAGTGCGGGAATTCAGACGGATTTTTTCATTAGAGATATCAGGTCTTTTTGATCCTTTGTAGAGGCGATGAAACTTTACAAAAAACTCAGAAAAAAAAAAACAAATAACATGGCGTAACAGAAATAGAACAAATAGGTTGATAAAAAAATTAATCTCAATGGACCTTATAAGCACAAAATAAACTGAAAACATTCCAAAGGAACAACAATAACGAACAAATGAAAAATAAAAATATGCAGTTATGACTTTGGACATGTATTAGAAATGTTTCCTCTGTTTGGCGAAGTCTTCCACAAGTTCCTCCACATCTATTTCATTGAAAATGTCATGCTAATGGCAAGTATGCTTGGAGTGGAATCATCTTGGGTTTCAATAATTTCTCATAATCTAAATTTCTGAAAACAAATTTTGTGGTTCCAAATTGTCAATAAGGACTTACTGCAAATCTTGACAATTTTTTTGAATGTCTTTACCAACCAATGATTTAATATCATACAAGAACTCAAACAGTCTACAATGTGCTTCTAGTTGTGTGAATCGTTCCTTCACAGAATTCATACACACTTCTACAACATAATTGAAGAATTCAATTTCAATTTTTTTTTCAGTGCGTCAACTACTGGTGTATTTTCTCCCTCATATTCGAAATTTTTTCATTTATGCCGAACTCTAACTGTAGGCAACTGTTCAAATTTTGCTGGTATATTCATTTCCTCGGCAACTTGCTTTGCGGAACAGAGCATTTGTGAAAAACCTCTTGAACGATATTCTGCTCAAAACCCACTAACACTTTTTAAAATATTGGTGTATGATGCATTCGGATAATACTATCGTTGAACTTCTGCAGTAATTTTGACTTATAATCTCCCTAGAGTATGAATTATTTCCGGACATTTTTTCGAAGTGCGAATTTTCCGGAATATTAATTCATGCTCGCGGGAGATTCGGTAAGAAACTTATATACCAAAACTTTTTTTAAATAGAAATTAAAATGGTGACATGCTTAGGTGACATATTATTATCCATGTAACGGACATCATAGTAGGCCGTTATTAAGGCTTTGTCTCACAACAGCGAATTGCAAATTATTTTTTTGCGGATTTGATATCAAATATTTTAATTTCCCTATGCTCTAGTGAAATGTGGTTTAAATAATTAAATAGAGAAGCAAATATTCTACCAAAATCACATAATTTTATAGTAGGTACTAGAGGAAAGGGGAAAAAAGTTAAGGTCTACTTCTATCGGACGCTAATGAATTACATCGGCGGCACCTTCATCTATTAATCTCGGATTTGTTGTCAAATATTGTAATTTCCCTATGCTCTATTAAAATGTGGTTTAAATAATTGAATAACAGATAAGAACATATACATATAATTAAGTTATAAATAATTATCTATCAAAAATATTTTACGCCACTGTGTTTATGACAGCTGTCAAGCCAGAGGGAAATTTCCACTTATTAATTTCCCTCTACGCAGGGAAATTCCGAAGAAATTAGGTTATTGTCATAGCAACATGTCAAAATGCAGGCATCTGATTGGCTAAAATTAACTGGTATAAACTTTTCGTTAAAACATCATTCCAAATAACTACACTGCATACAAATTTGAAGTTACCCATTTTATTTCTCGTCGATTCTCTCTCGAGGAAGTCACTCCATGCTAAACTTAAAGCTGACTGATGATTTTTCGTTTTTCGAAATCTCATACTTTTGTTTGATGTTGGGGTGGGGGAGCGGCGAGTCGATCGAGAATCGTGATCATATTGTGATGTGACCGTCTCGTCAGAAAGACACCAGTGACGCAGTGAAACAGATGCAGGGTGATAAACAATTCGCGTGTCCCGATTCAAACAAATCGGCGTTTTTTCACTATTCTATTCTTTGTTGCATTGGAATTAAAAATGCCGCCACTGAAAAACTGCCGCCTGAGACGACCGCCTCACCCCTAGCACCGGCCCTGGATATCAAGGAATTAATGAAGGTATGATCGTTTCAATCACGTTTCAATGTGCCTCATGAGTATTTAATTCAGGTAATTGCCGTTACAGTGGCGGAATAAGGTAACTGCATGGTGGCTCTAGGTGCAAGGCAAATTTGGGGCCCATTCTTTCAATGTGTGGAGTGTGTATGTGCCACAGGCAATTTTTTCCCTGATATTTCAAAATTGGTTCAAATGTTGACTTCACCAGGTACAAACAAGGATGAAGTGAGATAGACGCACTACATTTTTATTTATTTTATGTAATAATAGGAACAGTGGATACATTTTAAGTACGACTAGTACAACTGGCGATATATTACAGTTACTGAAATAATATTATGAGGAAAGCCTGTTGATGTGTGACCTAGTTTTCAACGAGTTGATTTGTATGATACATTATGAAATATTTTGGAGACTGCTAAGGACTTGATATTTGTTACCTATGGTCTTTAGGAACTTGATTACATATTTCAAATCTAGGTATTTTCATTTAGAAGTTATCCATATTTCAAAATAAACATGGTCATAGTCACACTTTCCCGTTTATTTGGGGTAACTGTGACGATAAAATTCTGCTTAGTCAAACTGTTTTATGTTTAGGGCAAATGTGAATAATTTGAAAATACAAGGAAGGAATAATTTTTTGGTGTTTCCACAATCTCAATTTTTTATTAGTAAGAAAGTTACAAACTTTTTGGCATCAACTCACGAGATGCCACTAGTATTACTATACTTTGTAGAACATTTCACTGCAAGTTGTCACACTTGCCCCACAATCACACTTCTCCGGGTTTACTACACCTAAATGTGACATGTGATATGAAAAAAATATGAAAAACTAAATATGACTACCTACATCAAATAAAAATATTTGAAAAATAACGCAACATTTTTGGGTAAAATGAAATAAAGTAACGAAATAAAAAACAGGCTGTAAAATAAAAATTACAAAATAAAAAATATCTTCTTCGGATAATAGTAGTGAAAACAAATAATTGAAAATTAATATGAAACCATTCAGGTTTGTGAATAATTCACAAAGGAATTTTTCCTGCTTTGGACTTGACAAATTTGTCTATCATAAAATGGATGATGATAATTGAAAAAGAACCAAGCCACTTTGATCATATTCTATGAACGGTATTGTAATGTTCAATTTTTTCTATAATGGGCAACTGTATTTGCCTTCAAAGTCGCTTGAATCATTAGTCAATAGATGTCGCCTGAATTCTAGTAGGCGCTTAAGGCCTCTGTCCCATGCATTCCGACGGTACGATGATCCGACGGTGTTCCCAATGGTCAAAATTTATGGCGCCAATTTTCATCCGAATATTTTCAACAATTCATCCGAGGTCGGATGAGTTAAATTTATTTTAATATTTTCCGATATCGGATATTTTTTAACCAAACTTTTTAGGAAATTTTGGAATCTTCGGTGGGTATTTCAATTGTTTGTATAACTACTGTGTATCGGTGATATTGCACTGCATGAAAATGAATTACTATCGACAGCAGCAACAAAATCGTCTGCATTATGTACGCAATTTAAATAATGTATTAATTCTATCACTTTTATGTTTAAATAAATATAAGTTGGAAAATGCTAGGAAGCAAAAAAGACCCAGAAGATTTTGGGTTAGAAACATATTTGAGAATCGGAAAATGCAGGGAGCCTATCATAATCTTCTGAACGAAATGAGGTTGACTGACCAGGAAAAATATTTCAATTATTTGAGGATCTCAAGTAATAGATTCCATGATTTATTAAAATCAGTTGGACCAAAGTTGGCAAAGATTTATTGCGTTCGTGAATCAATAACTCCTGGAGAACGACTTGCTCTAACATTGAGGTACCTGGCTAGTGGAGACAGTATGACCTCTATTAGCTATGCATTTCGTATTGCACATAATACAGTTTCCAAAATAATCAAAGAGACTTGTAATGCAATATGGGATTGCTTAAACCAGATTGTTTTACTTGTACCAACTGAGGAAGCTTGGTTAAATATTGCACATGAGTTTGAGCAAAAATGGCAGCTCCCACATTGTGTGGGTTCTATTGATGGAAAACATGTAGTTATTCAGGTAGAAAATACTGGGCTTTATTAGCTGGGTGTTATCAACAGAGTAGGTATATTTTTGATTTTTAGGTCCCTTCAAAATCAGGTTCAACCTTCTATAATTATAAAGGTACACATAGTATTGTATTACTAGCACTATGTGATGCTAACTACAAATTCACTCTGGTGGATATTGGTTCTGAAAGTCGGCACAGCGATGGGGGGATATTTAAAAACAGCAACATCGGAAAATGTCTGATATCAAATAGTTTGAATTTTCCACCTCCAGGTCAGTTAGGCCAAATCCAAATACCAGTTAATTACTTCATTTCTGCAGATGAAGCATTCCCTCTTTCAACCTGCATCATGCGACCTTATTTATGCAGGTCGCTTTCTACCACAAATTAAACGTATTTTTAATTACAGGCAAGTAATATCAAAATTATTTTGATGAAATATTCGGTTTTTACATAAATCATATTTTTTCAGATTATGCAGAGCACGTAGAGTGATAGAAAACGTCTTTGGTATTTTAGCATCAATGTGGCGTATATATAGGAAGCCTATAATAGCATCTGAATCTACAGTGATAGCTATTGTGAAAGCAACTGTCTGTCTTCATAATTTTTTAATGAATTCAGGAGAGAGTAATTACTTTTCACCTACTACTGTTGATCGATATAGCGAGGAAGGAGAAATCATTGAAGGTGATTGGAGGAATGAAAATAATACAAACCTTACCCCAGTTAGAAGAACAAGTACAAATATGTATGGAAGAAAGGCAGAACTAATGAGGGAACATTTAAGCAACTACTTCATAAATGAAGGTTCAGTTTCATTTCAGTGGAATAAATAAAAGATTTTTTCTTTTAATCATGCATTTTTAATTTGTTTATTCTGCATGAAAAAGTAACAAATTGAGTCCAAGTCATACCAACATCTTCTGTACCTACATCCTTATGAGAATTTTGATAAAAATACTACAGGAACTCCTTAGCATCTTCATATGCCACCTGGAGCAATTTAATTTCCAAAGCTGTTCTTGTGTTTTCGGGCATTTGATTAAGAATTTCAGATATTCTGATACATATCGGATTGATTGTATTACCTGGGGAAGTTTCTATGGGAACAGCATTTATTTTATTGAAGGTCTCAACAATGGCTGCTTCCATTTTTTGAACTGATGTTTCAATCGGTTTTCGTCGTGATGGAACTTGTTGCTCTTCAGTTACTACACCAGATAATGAAGGTACAGGAGATAAACTTGCATCTGTACTTGGGGATGCTACATTTGAGACAGTATGTCTGTAACTGATAGTATCATTCAAAAATGACATAAGGTCAAAGAATTCCCATTTCCTTTTTTTTTTCGCAGAGGATCCACTAGGTGTATATTCCCCTTTCAATCTTACATAAGTGTCCCTTAAGTTTCTTCATTTTTTAATAAGAAATTCTACAGAAAATTCCGGGTTTTTCCCAAATTCATCATGAATTTCAAGCCACAGGTTATCTCGAATTGTTTTGGACCTTTCTTTAATCGGCAGCCTAGAATCCCATAGTGGAGGCATAACACAATTTATCAGTAACTCTTCCACTGAAGTAACTTCCTCTTCATTGTCAAAATCCTGAAAATATTTGAGGTTGAGTGCTGACTGCCATCAATTTCTGCTTGGAATTATATTTATATTTCCTTCCAAAAAACACATTCAGTTGATAGGTACCAGTTTTGACTACATGAATCATTTTTTATACTTATGATGTTGATATTTTGGTGGAATATGAGTTATATAAATTATTGCAACCCACCTCAGTCTCAATGTGAATTTCTTCAAAATTTCCATTAGCCATAATTTCAATTAAAATTATAAATTTTCGAATGAATCTTCACCGTCACAACATTTATTTCAAAAACAGTTTCGTTTTGAGTAAGATGTGTTTTGAGGTTATCCTGTCTTCTATTCTTCTTCTTTTAAATTAATTTTAATAGTTTTTCGGATACGACGAACGGATACATGGGACATGCAAAATATTTTCGTCCGAAATCAATCCTTTTTTCGGATATCGTACCATCGGAAACCGGATGCATGGGACAGAGGCCTAATACTTTTACATATACCGGAGTGAAGTTAGCAGCTGAAATATAGCAGCCAAAATTACGGAAACTGCCGAATGACCATTGGCGTGCGCAAATTTTTTTCAATTTCCTCTTCAGCAGCCAATACTATTTTACAGCAGCTAAAAGATATAGATACTGGAAAAATACCTTGTATAATCATTACAGATGGAAAACTCCAATTTCAATCATTTGCTAGAAGGAAAATGACTTGCGAGCCGTCTTAAGAGGTCCAGAGGGGCGAAAACGACTTAAGAGTTGATTTAAAAAACTATTTATGGGTAAAATGAATGAGGTATCACTTTGAAATGATAATAAAAACGTATGAAACATCAATTTTATTCATGAGTCAGGAGGAAAATGACTTGCGAGCTGTCTAAGGGGGTTCAGAAGGGCGAAAACCACTTTAAATTAATTTAAAAAAATTATTACAGGTGAAATAAACGAGGTGTCACTTTGAAATAATGATGGAAACTTGTATTTCATTGATTTCAATCATGTGCTAGAAGGAAAATGACTTGCGAGGCGTCTAAGGGGGTCCAGAGTGGAAAAAACGACTTAAGAATTGATTTAAAAAATTATTTAGGGGTGAAATAAATGGGGTGTCACTTTGAAATGATGATGAAAACGTGTAAAACATCAATTTTATTCATGTGTCGGGAGGAAAATGACTTGCGAGCAGTCAAAGGGGGTTCAGAAGGGCGAAAACAACACAAATTAATTTAAAAAATTATTACAGGTGGAATAAACGGGGTGTCACTTTGAAATAATAATGAAAACTTGTAAATCATTGATTTCAATCATGTGCTAAAAGGAAAATGACTAGTGAACCGTCTAAAGGGGTCCAGAGGAGTTAAAACGACTTCAAAATTAATTAAAAAAATATTTACGGGTGTAATAAACGAGGTGTCGCTTTGAAATAATAATGTAAACTTGTAAATCATCGATTTCTTAGACGGCTCGCAAGTCATGTTCCTTCTAGCACATGATTGAAATTAATGAAATACAAGTTTCCATCATTATTTCAAAGTGACACCTCGTTTATTTCACCTGTAATAATTTTTTAAATTAATTTAAAGTTGTTTTCGCCCTTCTGAACCCTCTTAGACGGCTCGCAAGTCATTTTCTTCCCGACACATGAATAAAATTGATGTTTTACACGTTTTCGTTATCATTTCAAAGTGACTTCTCATTTATTTCACTCATAAATCATTTTTTGAATCAATTCTTAAGTAGTTTTCGCCCCTCTGGACCCCTTAAGACGGCTCGCAAGTCATTTTCCTTCTAGGTCATGATTGAAATTGTAGTTTTCCATCTGTAATGATTATTCAAGGTCTTTGTCCACTTCGGCTGCTACCCCCGTACGTATCTATATCTTTTAGCTGCTGTAAAATCGTATTGGCTGCTGAAGAGGAAATTGAAAAAAATTTGCGCACGCCAATGGTCATTCGGCAGTTTCCGTAATTTTGGCTGCTATATTTCAGCTGCTAACTTCACTCCGGTTTTACACATAACGAATTAAAGTAACCTTGTCGTTTGGAACCTTTATCTCAGTTTTTGCAATTTGGTGCTTGGTTTCTTTTCAATTTTCATCATACAAATTAAAATCGATTCCTTTGGCTGATTCGGATTCGATGAATAAAATCGCCAAAGCATTCAAATTTGCTTGGGACAAACTTGAATAATTCTCAACCTCCTTCAGTGCACAAATATTTATTTTCCTAACAAGTGCGCAAAGTGTAACTTTTCCGCACGCAAATACAGTTAGGCGAACGACGCGAAGCGGAGTTCGTATAAGTTTTTGCGTGCGGAAAAGGCACTTGGCGCACGTGTTAGGAACAAAATTTTTCCTACGAGCTTCATATTAGATATCGAAAATAAAAAAATTATATCTTATTGAATAATTCCTAATTGAACTCGATAGAAAGAACTACACAACAAACAATTATAAAACAATAAAAAATAATAATAGAAAATCAAATTATTTGTTCGTAATATTTATAATGAAACAACAATTATTAAAATTCTGCAAATTGATTACAGATCCGGTCAGTTCATTCAATGGGTGGCTTATGGTACGGCTTGATGGACACTGACTTAGCGCAGAAGGGAAGTTAATAATATTGCTTGATGAAGGTTGATTTACCTCAGTACAGACTGTTGTTTAAATGGGTCGATGAAGGTTGACTTAACTTATATTGCATAAAATAGTTTACAGCAACTAAAATGAATATAAATTTTCCATACCAGTGAGATTTTTGAGAAGTTCAACTTTTCCGCACCGCGTGCGGAGAAAATCTTATCCGCACGGCGTGCGGGAAAAAATCTTATCCGCACGGCGTGCGGAAAAGTGTAACTTTGCGCACGCAAATGTATGCAGAAAAGTACTACTTTGCGCACGCTCGTAGGAAAAAGATCTTTTACCACTGGCATTACCAATGGGCATAGTCAAAAGAAAATCTCATGCATTGGCTTTTCCTGCTGTAACCGTAGAATACTCTCACTCTCCGTAGCTTTGACGAGGGCTTTTTGCTAAAAGGATCCACTCGCTGACAGAGTTTGGATTCGTTCGTTCAGGGGTGCTATTCTTGACCTTTCGCATTGATAACGTATAGGTACGTGTATCGTCTCATTCTGATGTCCTCTGCATGTCGTTGACATGCTATCAGTAACTTAAAATGAAAAGATACGAGTACTCGTTAATATTGCGAACGGTCAAGAATATCACCCCAGTGTCGAATTCAAGACCGAGTTCATCGTCCGCACGGGTTGCTGCCTTGAAAAGAAACGCTCCAATGGCTGCTTTTTTCTTTTCAGTTCATTTTCCAAAGGAGTACAGTAGAATCGGAACGGGAAGCATATTAGTTGCAGCAACTTTTTAATTTTCCCGACAGTTCTGATGACCAGATCAGTCGGAGTTCGTATGCTGATAGAATAGAATAGAAAACAATTGAATAGAAATTTGCTAACCAAGTCAGATACAGGTAGTATATATGGCACGTCATAATGTAGTTACAATAAATAATTAAATAAGTAATATAATAAACAGTAGATAAAGTAGGTAAAAACATTCATAGAAATTTCTTTTGTTGAAATTAAACATTTAATAATAGAAATAATTGTTAAATCCAAAATTAGATGTAGTAGAGATGAAATAACCGTGCTACTGATATATAATATGACACGTCATAATGCATAGAGTTGCAATAAATGATGAAAAAAGGAATAAGTACTATCTATACAAATAACATATAAAATTGTTGCTATTCCATTAGATAAAAGTAAACATTTACAAATAGAGAAGCATTTTAAAAATCCATCAAACATTCAGATATACCGTAAAAAACAATTATTTACAAGAAATTTTTTTACATCGGATTTAAATTTCAGGAAAGTGTTAGTGGGAGCTTATTATACAGTGTCTTTCAAAAGTATCGGAACGGTCTCATATTTCAGAAACGGCCCAGAGAAAATTTATGCAATTTTCGATAGGGTGGTTTTTGATGAGTATTTGTTTTCATTGCAATCAATTCAGCGACGCCTCATTACTTATGTCTTCAAATATCAGGTTTTAAATTAATGTAGTTTTTGAAATATGACAACATGGCTTTTTCGTTCAAAAGTCTGGGAACGTTCCAATATTTTCCATACGGTTCAAGAAAAATTCGTGAAATTTTATACAAGACTGTTTTTGATGATGCCCGACTCAATGGTGATATCGGCAATGTTGCCAAATCAACAGGTTTTCAGATATTGATGACAATTCAGTTTTTTCATAGGGAACTCCCTATTTGTTTTCATTGCAGTCAATTCAGCGACGCCTCATTACTTAATTCTCCAAATATCAGATTTAAAATTGATGTAGTTTGAGCAACCAGCAAATTTAGAAATCTCAAAAAACAAGATATAATCACGCCTCATATGCTAACTAATACATTGAGGAAATTTTATGACCGCTTGAACTATTGTTTAGCAAATGATGGCAAACATTTTGAGAACTTGGTCAGATAGTTTTCAGTTTCTGTTATTTGATTCAAAACTCTATTGGAAAAGAATTCAAAAAAGTTATATTATCAAAATCAATTTTGTATGAAATTTCATAATATTTGGAAAATATTAAACCGTTCACAGACATATCAACGAACCATGTTTTTATATTTCAAAAACCAAATTAATTCACTATCGGGTATTTGGAGACATAAGTAACGACGGGGCGCTGAATTGATTGCAATGAAAATACATAGGTTTTTCCATTTGGAAAAATTGAGTTACCCTCAATATCTGAAAAACTTTCGATTTAGCAACATTGCCAATATCACCATTGAATCGGGCATCATCAAAAACCATCTTGTGTAAAATTTCACGAATTTTTCCGAACCGTATTGAAAATATTGGAGAGTTCCCAGACTTTTGAACGAAAAAGTCATGGTGTTATATTTCGAAAATTGCAATAATTGTAAATCTGATATTTGGAGACATAAGTAATGAGGCGTCGCTGAATTGATTGCAATGAAAAGAAATAGGGTATTTTATTTGAAAAAAATGAGTTACCCTCAATATCTGGAAACCTGTTAATTTGGCAACATTGCCGATATCACCGTTGAATCGGGCATCATCAAAAACAACTCTGTCGAAATTTTCGTAAATTTTCTCAGGGCCGTTTCTGAAATATGAGACCGTTCCCATACTTTCGAAAGACACTGTATAATTTGATGGCATTATAAAGTGGTGATTTCTCATAAGCTAGCGTACGATGTGAAGGTACCATCAAATAGTCTAGTCTACAAGTGCCATTTAGACCAACTTTTTTCAGCAGTCTCCGAAAATTATGATTGAGGTGTCATTCGATTCGGAATGACATCCAGATGATTTTTGAAAAAAATGAAGTTCCGCATGAAAAAATTGTAAAAGTTATTAACAATTAACTAAAAAAAAAAGATGGCTTTAGTATTTTGTAAATATCTCAAAAACTAATTAAAATTTTTTAAATCCAAAAAAAGATTCAAAAAGAGGAGGAAATTTCCTAAAATAAAGCTCAATTCCCGGAATTGTAGCATCAATATTTATAATTTTCCCAGAGGGATGAAAATACGGCCGAAAACGGGTACTCTGGCTCGGGCAAGCCACATCCACTTTGACATTTTGACATTTAGAGAGTTAGAGAGAACTTATATTAAAAATTAAATAAAAAATAATAAAAAAAATTTTAGAAAAGAAAAAAAATCATGACATTTAGAGAGTTAGAGAGAACTTATATTTAAAAATTAAATAAAAAATAATAAAAAAAATTTTAAAAAAGAAAAAAAATCATGTCTGTTTTTGTGACAGAAATTAGAATAGAAAAAAAAATATAGGGTAAAAATTTATTTGTTTATAACAAATTGTTTATTGCATAAACAATGAAAAATTAAATAAAATGGAATTTTTTTTTTTATATCAGAAAGAAAGACAAATAATGATTTAAAAAAAAAAATGGTTCCTTAATATTAATTAGAAGCGGGAGAAAATAATTGTTAATTAACAAATGCGTTTTCAAGCAATAAAAAAATTTTTTTAAGGAACAATTTTTCTTTTAAAAATCATAATTTGTATCAAAGATTGAAATTCCATAAAAAAAATTTCAATTATCTTATAAACAACGCATTTGTTTATAACAATTTTTTAAACAATTAGAGATAAAAATTTAAAAAAATTATTTCTATGTAGTTCCTGATAACATAAAAACGGATTATTGATAATATTTAAAAAAAAAAATTTTTTTTCAATGATTAATTTAAGTATTTAATTTTGCAACAACGAAAGTTGTTAATAAAAAACTGAAAAATAAAAACTTTTTAATTTTTCCAACGGGGTTCTATTCTGAAGCCTTTCAAGAATTGCTCCAAAAGAGGAAAAAAATCTTAAATTTATAGTTTAACAATTATCACACTTGCAATGTTCATGTTCAAGCAGAAAAAAATTATTAATTAACTATTGATTAACTAATTGAAAAATTGTGATAAAAATTTTTTTCAAGCGGATTATTGTTCATTAATCTATTCAGTTAGTGCCTGAATTTTTCCAATTTTTTATTTTCATATTTAGTATTTTAAAATAATTTTTATTGTTAAAGTGTCCAAAGTGGATGTGGCTTGCCCGAGCCAGAGTACCCGTTTTCGGCCGTATTTTCATCCCTCTGGGAAAATTATAAATATTGATGCTACAATTCCGGGAATTGAGCTTTTTTTTAGTAAATTTCCTCCTCTTTTTGAATCTTTTTTTAGATTTAAAAAATTTTAATTAGTTTTTGAGATATTTACAAAATACTAAAGCCATCTTTTTTATTTTAGTTAATTGTTAATAACTTTTACAATTTTTTCATGCGGAACTTCATTTTTTTCAAAAATCATCTGGATGTCATTCCGAATCGAATGACACCTCAATCATAATTTTCGGAGACTGCTGAAAAAAGTTGGTCTAAATGGCACTTGTAGACTAGACTAAAAGTATTGCAATTTCGGTTGTTATGTTCATGTGGTGTTGAGAGAGTGGGTAGATAAGTATTTCAGATTTTCTCTTGCGTACATCAGACACTTGAGAATATATGTACAAGGAAAACTAAGGATTTCATTCCGAATCATATCTAAATATTCTATTTTGAGAATCAGTCTCATAATTCTTTTTTGTCATGAAAGAGGGGCGACACCACTTGACGGAAGACCATAAAACTAATAATGAAATATGGTGGATTACGTAATCCACCATATTTCCTTATTAATTCTTTTTTGTACTGAGAAAACTGTTGAGAAATTTGTGGCTCTGCCCCAACACATAATATTTTGTGATATATGTGAGTAAGCTAGAAAATAGTATATGGTCAACAAGCTGCTGTGTCATTTGAGAAGTAACATTTATTAAGTTTTTTACAGACACTGTCTATGTGGTCATCCCAGGTGAGCTGACTATCTATATGAGACTCCAAACGCTTCACATTTTCAGATAATGTAATATCTAGATCACTAGTTAGCATATTGGGAATAGGGCGCTTGAGAAATTCACTGTAATTGTTTTATCGACATTCAGGATTAATGAATTTCGTTGGCACCAGGATATAAATTCTTCAACAAGTCTTATTACTTCCGTTTTCAATACATTGATAGTATTTGTTATGTACTCCCTGTATATATATATATATATTTATTCTTGTTGATTCGATTCACTCTCTGCTGACGTCGTTATGACAACGAAAATAACTAAGAGTTACATAATCTTTTGTTATCTAATAAGAATTAGTTCTGTATTCCTATTGGAAATAAAACGTTAATTTCGTAACACATTCTATACATACATAACTTATATTCCACTACAGTGGATATGTAAAAGTATTGCTAGCGATTGTAATGGTAGTATCATCAGCATAAACAGTTATGTGAGCCTTTATGTATACAGGTAGGTCTTTAATAAAAATTGTGAAAATAAATGGTACCAGCACTGAACCCTGGGGAACTCCCAGTTTCACAGGATGATTTCTTGAATTAACGTCACCACATCTCACTACCATATCTCGTGTTGACATGTAGGAGTGTATTCAGTTCATCACATGCTGAGGAAAATGTAACGCAGTCAGCTTAGGAACCAATTTACTTGGATCTACTGTATCGACAGCTTTCGATAGGTCAAATAAAAGAGATACAACATAATCCCCATCATCAATCTTTTGTTTTCTTACCGCGGGGAGAGTTGTTAACAGTGTAGACGTCTTGGGAACGGCGTTGTTCCATTTTTAGATGAATATATGTCTCTCCGGCATCAAGATAATGTAGGATTCTTTCATCTACAAGCTGAACGTCCTCTCCGTATTCCTCGCATCGTCCTCTTTTGAGATGAACCGTGGCACATTTGTCTACCTCAAACTCCATTCCGATAGCATGCGTGTACTCTTGCACCACCCTTAAGGACTGGTAAATGTCCTTTTCTCCGGAGGCATAAAGTTTAAGGTCATCTATGTAAAACAGATGGGTGACCTTATGCCTCCGGTTTCTGAGGGTGCCGCAGTTGTATCCGCGGGTTTTCCGTAGTGCAACGGACAATGGCAGTAGTGAGATGCAGAAGAGAAGAGGGCTGAGGGAGTCTCCCTGAAACACGCCCCTTCTAAAGATAACCTGCTCTGTTTGGAATCTGACTTGACTAGATGTTATGGTAACTCGTATTTGATCGGGTACCGCAAGGCATCTGGGCAAATGCATGATGAGTTCATGCGATGTTGTATCAAATGCCTTGCGATAATCGATCCAGGCCATTGAAAGGTTACGCTTATACTGCACGGAGTCCTGCGTGATGCATCTGTCGATCAGCAGGTTCTCCTTGCAGCCAGCGACCCTCTTCTTTGACCCTCTTTGCTCATATATCCGTTCATACACCGGCTCAACTGCGGAGAGTATTCGCATGTAAACATCTTATATTATGCATTCAAGCATGTTATCGGTCTGTAGTTCTTCGGATCAGACAAATCTCCGTTTTTGGGGATTAGCACGGTTCGCCCCTCGACAAACCAATCCGGATTCTGCTGCTCCCCATCTAGCCATGAGTTGAAAACTCTTGCTAGATGGTGGTGGGTACTTGTAAATTTTTTCCACCAATAGTTATTCAGGCCATCAGGACCTGGAACAGCGAAATTCTTCGAGCCTTTGAGAGCCCGTCTTACTTCTTCCGGGTTTATCGGATTGCGCAGTTCATTGAGCTCAGGCTGAAGAAGTCTCCTGCAGCTAGGGTTGGACTATCTACGTCGAGTAGTTGCGGAAACTCATATTTGTTCTTCTAGAAGGTTTCCACCTGATCAGCCGCTGGCGGATCATCCACAATACGTGAAGGCTCTTGGAATCGAGAAGTTCCATCGCGGAACTTTTCAAGTTTTCTGCGATGCTTCTCGCCTGCCTCACTAGATACTTTTTTGCAGTCACTAGCAATCCATCTTCTTGGGCCCGTAATTTTTTTTTCCATAAGGAATGTACCAGTCAGGCCCTGTCTCCGGAGCTCCGACACAACCGGAGGGCGCGCTGGTGTGTAATTAACCCCAGTAAACACTCCCCACGTCCGTGGGGTAAGTGATTACTGGGTCCGAGAGTCATGTGCCCTGAGAAGACGGAGTGAACCAAGTATTACGGCCTTCTGCATTCTTCCGGCCAAGTTTTCTGCCGCATAATGGCAAGCCGGTATGATTTTCAAGTTTGAGAGCAGTGTTTCCATCATTCCACCAAGGACCCCTATCATCAGAACCACCATCTTGACAGAATGGTTTGGATAAAGACTGCGGAGTTGAAAGAGAAGATCTCGATATTAAGACACGCTTTGCATCTAGTGTCAGGGATCTCTATACCCATCACGCGACTACGGTAGACGAGGGTGTTGAAGACACCATCCTGGCAGGCCATTATCAATCCCTCGGTTTCCGACTTCAGCCCACTTGACCTGATATATATATATTTTTTTTATCCGTTAGGAATTACCCAGTCAGGCCCTGTCTCCGGAGCCCCGACACTTCCGGAGGGCGCGCTGGTGTGTCATTAACCCCAGTAAACACTCCCCACGTCCATGGGGTAAGTGATTACTGGGTCCGAGAATCATGTGCCCTGAGTAGGCGGAGTGAACCAAGAATTACGGCCTTCTGCATTCGCCCGGCTGGGATTTCTGCTATGTCACGGCAAGCCGGTATGATTTTTAAGATTGAGAGCAGTGTGTCCATCATTCCACCAAGGACCCCTATTATCAGAACCACAGACAGAATGGTTTGGGTAAAGCCTGCGGAGTTCAAAGAGAAGATCTCGATATTAAGTCCGTTTTTCCTCCTCTTTGTGGACGATGCTCGTTCCGCCAGGAGCTGAAAACTCAATGACGAAAATCGTCCTACTTTGATGGTCGAGGAGGACTACATCAGGCTCATTGGCTTGTATTTGCCTGAGGATGAGGCAACACCGGTGTCTCGTCTACACCGTACGAGTGTCGTAGATAGTAGTACAACACTCGTTATGCCTGTGGATATAGGCTGAGACCGCATAAGCTGGACAAGCTGACAGCAAATGCATTATGGTCTCAGCTACCCCACGACACGCTCTGCATCTAGTGTCAGGGACCTCTATACCCATCACGCGACTACGGTAGACGAGGGTGTTGAAGACACCATCCTGGCAGGCCATTATGAATCCCTCGGTTTCCGAGTTGGCCGGTTGGCCCTTATTATTATTGTTATTGTTATTATTATTGAATAATGAAAAAGTATGAAAGAGTTATTGAAGTAGGTTTTAGTAAGTCGGATTTTTTTTAAATTTATAATCGATAGTTTTTTCAAAGAGTAACAACAGAAATGGATTAAAAAATGTTTTTCGTAGGGAGTCTAGATGTATACCAATCCGAACTATTATTCCCAACTTATTTGGAGAAATAAGTGTTACTGCTTGTCGATCGTGACCTATCACCGATGATTGGAATTAACCATGAAACCGGTATGTAGGTGGTGTCCCACGTGAATGGGACTGTTTTCAGGCGGTTCGTGGAAAGCACTTGCAATGTTGTTCTCAAAGCAATTTTATCGAGAATCTGATACATGTAGCGGTCACAGGAAGCTTTTTAACCGATGTTTTCAGTTAGATTCTTGCCAACGAAAATTTTATTGTATTGGACAGCAGAGTTTTTTTTAAAGAACTGCTGGTAAAGAAATATTTAGCATTTCTTTGTGACTGATCACAAATGGACATAAAGGACTTAGTTCGTTAGGGTGTGGAATCTTCAGATTTTTTGAGTTAGTGGATATGAGCTGCTTGTTTGTAGGCAGGCAGAATTCATAGGCAGCCAAATGTCCTCAGGAATTTTATCAGGTCCGGTTTTGTCTTTAACACTCGGGCAAATGCAGATTAAAGAAATTAGGAATGAAGTTTTTTATTATCGATAATACAGATAATCAGAGTAACAAAGGTACATATTATTCCATATTTCTTCGTTTACAAAGTTCACATTGAAATACTCGCTTGGTATATTCAATCGCTGACTTCTTGGATTTATTATTGGTCTCACTGTCCTGAAAATTACCATAAAATTATAGACCCTATTAGTTCTGTTTTTAATAATAATGTTTAATTTTATATATTTTATTGTTTAAATATCATATTCTACAGTACGTTTGTTTAATTGACATAAATATAGAAACAGATCACAATTGAAAAATTCAAAAAGTCATTAATATACATGAAAGAACCACAGAAACTATCTAAGCGATAGTTTGTACGTGGTGAAACAATTAAAAAATGGTTTGAAATGTAAAATATCTTGAACATTCATTACTTAACTCAATCTTGATAATAGATAATAATAATAATAAAGTTTATTCATAATAAATTATAACTATTTTTTATGATAAAATATATGGTTTTTTGAATAAACACCTTTCCTCACGAAGTAGAACTTGTACAATAATTTTTCTTATAAATTAGTTAAATTCATTACATAATTATAGCATCAATGCGTTATCTTTCATGTTTAGACGGTTTATCAGTTCAATTAAGTTCATTTAACAATATTTCACTTGTTTAATATCTCTTTCCAAGTTAGTTTTAGAAGTTTGGACATTTTTGGATGTGTGACAGAGTACAGTATCATCTGCAAAAGAAAAATGTTACCAATCAGGTTAATATATGACCATAATGCAATTCACATGAAGCAAATAAAGAATTGGTGCCAAAACGAAACTCTGAGAAACTCAAAATGTTGATACTTTTTCGTAACGTTTCTGTTGTTAAATTGATTTTCCGTTAACCAGCTGTCGTCCCCCTACGAACGACAGCCCTCGGACGTCAAAACTTGTGCAAGCCAAGGATTAACGGGGTCTTACCTTTTAACGTGCGATTCCTAGTACTTTCTCAGGCCATCAGAAAAATAAATCACTGGGATTGAACCAGCGACCGGTAAAACCAGATTGATTGAAAGCACAACTCGGCTACCTGACTAAGAACAGGTAGCCGAGTGGTCAATAAGTACATATTGTATACGATTTTCAAAATATTTTTGAAATTTATTTAATGCATGTTACTGAATACCTAAATTGTTCAAGATGTCTGATAGAGTTGTATGATTAACAGTGTCGAACGCTTTTTTAGATCAATAATATTACAACACCATGAATACTTGTATCTAAAGTTTCATGGATATTACTCATAAAGTCAGTCGCTGCTGCATGGGTATTGGAAAGTATATTGAATCATCGAAACCAATATTAGCAGTGACAAAATAAAACTAATTTAATTTTCAACTTTTTCAAAAACTTTATCAAAAATATTCAAAAGTGCAATTTTAAATAGGTTTTGAAATCGTTCTTTTCAAATAGTCTGGAAAAATACGATTTTCAATACAATTATTAATAATTAGGGCTAGAAATGAGATTACTAGATCAACAATTTCTTTTAAATTGTTTGAAGTAATTTCATCTTCAGCAGGTGCTGTATGAGATTTGAGAGTAATTAAGTATTAATTTCTTGTTCTGAAACTGGCTTCAAAAAATCGATTTTTTATATTGTGACATATTTTTTAATACAGTTTTGAATTGTTTAGATAATTTCAGAGCGATTTCTGTGGAGAAGTTCACGAATTCATTACATATATAATTTGAATTATTCAGTAGTAGGTACGCCAGTCTTACTCATAATTTGGTTGATTGGAACTTAATTTTTTTTTCTTATTAGTTCCCATGTGTTTTGGATTACTCAAATCCCTATAAAAAGTCTCTGTGTCAACTTGTCAAAAAAAGATTATTTATTATTTTCAACAACAATTTTTGTTCAAAACAAACGCTACCATATACATTCAAGAAAATACAGCATGTTCAAAACCTAACATTTCTTCCACCTCAAAAGCGCATAATCAACCATTGCATTCTTCTAGTAAGGAAACTTTGCAGAGTTTTGCTACTGGTCTTTTATATACACCTGTCTTGGTTTTCACGTCGACTACGCGTACTTGACCGTCTTTGTCTGGGTATACAGCTTCGATCTTGCCCAGTGGCCAATTATTTCTTGGCAATTGATTGTCCATGATAATGACTATTTCTCCAATTTTGACTGGAATCTTTCCTTGGAACCATTTCGTCCGTTTGGTCAATGTTGGTAAGTATTCTTATACCCAACGGCTCCAAAAAAGATCTGCCAACTTTTGATAATACCGCCACCCGTTTCGATATATCTATTTTGTCCTCAACGAAATTTCCAGGTGCTCTGGCGGCACTGGAAGAACCTATCAAGAAGTGATTCGGAGTGATATTTTCAGGGTCTTGAGGATTTGATGAAACATAAGTGAGCGGTCTGCTATTTACAATATTTTCCGCTTCACACATGAAAGTCGCTAGCACTTCGAATTTTGTTATTTTTCCCCTCAGTATTACTTTCAGAGCTTCTTTAATAGATCTAACCATCCTCTCCCAAGATCCCCCCATATGTGGACTTGCAGGTGGTATGAACTTCCAAGTGATTTTTCGTGACACCATCTCATTTTATCATTTCTTCATCTACATTTTTCAGAGTTTCTTTTACTTCTTCATCTGCTGATTTCATATTCGTACCATTATCGCTCATAATCAGTTGGGGTTCTCCACGTCTGCTAATGAATCTCCTTATTGCTAGGATGCATGAGTCTGTTGACAAAGATTCTGCGATTTTGATGTGTATTGCTCTTACAGACAAACATGTGAATAACACATCGTAACTTTTTTCGGTTCGCCTACCGATTGAAATAGTCATTGTCATAGGCCCGAAGTAGTCCATTCCCACAAAAGTGAAGATTCTAGCGAGTCTCGTCAGTCGATAAACAGGAAGCTGTCCCATTTCTGGGGTGTCAGGTTTGGCACGACGAAGACGGCAAAAATTGCAATTGAATATCACTCTGTTTACAGCTTTTCTAGCTTGCAGTATCCAGAATTTTTGACGCAGCTCGTTAATCAGCATTTCCCTTCCTCTATGACAATTTTTCACGTGATAAAATTGGATGAGAAGTTGAGTATATCGATGTTTACTGTCAAGTATAATAGGATGTTTAGTGGACTGGATGAGTTCAGGAGAATAATCGGTTCTACCTGAAACTTTGATGAGTCCTGATTCCAATCGGCACGACAAATTTGCTAATTTGCTGGATTTTGGTATTGCTTTTTTACTCTCTAATAAGTGAAATTCTTCCATAAATTGCTCCCGTTGAACTTGTTTGCACCAATGGTACTCAGCTTCCTCCATTTCCTCCACAGTTATGGTCTTGACGTCTATTTTCTTTCGGCACAACTTGATAAACTTGAAAATATAAGCTGTGGACCTAATGAGTCGCAACCATTTGGAGAATCTGGAGATGTCCTGAAGAAAATGTATTTTTGTTTTGACGATCAATAAAGAAATCTTCATTTCTACAGAATTGTCATATGTGATTTCAAAATTTTCCTGTGACCAGTCATTTACATCTAAATACAAAAATTCAGGACTTCGATACCATCGACTATTGGAATCTATTTGAAAATCCCTGTCATCCCTAGTGGCGTCATCTGCTACATTTAATTTTGATGGTACCCATCGCCATTGTGATTTTATGCAATTCTCTTGGATTTCTGATATTCTGTGGGAGACAAAACTTTTGAATTTGCCAGGTTCACTTCTTATCCAACACAAAACTGTCTTAGAGTCTGTCGAAAAGTAGTTTTTTTGGATGTGTAATCTATGTTCTTCTTGGACTTTTTTGGCGATTCTGCTTGCAAAGACAGCAGCTTGTAATTCCAGTCGTGGAATACTAGTAATTTCCTTAATTAATCGACAATATTCCACAGGCTATCGGTGATCGTTTTTTTGCTGGCAGGTTGGTAATGAATTTTGGTTTTTAATATTTGAAACACTGTATTTTAATACACTGACATCTGTCAGATATGAGGAATTGGCTGGGGATTGGCTGGGGATTGGTTATAATAATTTGACATTTGTCATTGCTGACACATGGCACATGTCAGTATATCATGATACAGTGTTTCAAATATTAAAAACCAAAATGCATTACCAACCTGACAGCAAAAAACCGATCACCGATTGCCTGTGGAATATTGTCAATTGGCGCAACTTGGACGTCAACAGTACAACCATTCTCTCTGCTCCTCGACCGAAGCGGAAGAAACAAGCAGTTGCTTAACCTTGCTGACTATCGTCACAGAAGACGTGTTCTTCCAAATTGTATCTTTCTGGATTTTTCATATAGAATCTTGGAATGTTTAACTCGTGAAGTTTCTCTAAACCATCTAACCATTTGAACCACTTTTTCAAAATATCTTCTGTTCATCCTATTGGATACCACTTTTCCATATTTTGCATCAAAATTTTGCTTCGTATTGTGAAGTTTCCGAGTAGTCCCAAAGGATCGAAAATGGACATTACGGTTTTCAAGAGATTTCTTTTTGTTGGAATTTTGTTTTTCTCAAATATTCTTTTATTAATTTTACTGAAGTTTGGCGCAAATTGTATAGTGTCCTCTCCTGGTATCCATTTCAAACCCAAGATTCTTTGTGGAATGGTCAGATCTGTATTTCCTCTAAATTCTTCTGGAATGTTGTTCAAAAGTTCCTTCGAGTTACTTGTACAGCCTCGAATCTTGAACCCTCCTCGTTGATGGACGTATATGACTTCGTTTACTAATTTTTTGGCTATCTAAATAGTCATCCATATAGTGGCTAATTAAAATTGCGTTGACTGCCTCTGGATATTCATTTCGAAATTGAAGAGCATTTCTATTTTTAACATATTGTGCGCTGAAGACAGACAGAACCAAAAATTATCACTTGCATGACATATACTTGTGGTTCAATTTCAGTGTCTCCATTTCGCCAAAGGAATCGTTGTAAATGTTGATCTTCCTTACGAATTTCGATTTGGTGGAACATCTCTTCAATATCTGAGCAGAATGCAAAGTTTTTTTCTCGGAAGCGGCATAATATTCCTACTAGGGCATTGTAGAGATCTGGACCCTTCATAAGGAAGTCGTTCAAACATTTTCCATTTGCTTTTGCTGCAGCGTCGAAAACAAAACGGAGTTTGTTTGGCTTATTAACGTTGACAACACCAAAATGAGGAATATACCAAGAATTTCCAGTTGCTGGAAATTTGATTTCTTCTTTATTCAGTAAACGGCAATAATTCTTCCTTAAATACTCTTCTATTTTGTTTCTATACTGTTCGGCAAACTTTGTGTATTTTTCCATTTTCCTTTCCACGTATTTCAGTCGTTCGATTGCCACTTTTCTACTATCATATTCGCAGATTCTATTCTGAGTATTTTTCAATAACAGACCATATTCTCATCTATCACCCACCTTATTCATTATATCTTCAATCAATGATTCAGCATTTTTGCACTGTTCTGATATGTTTGTGTTATCTGTTTTCATCCCATATGTTTCTAGACTAAAATATGCTTCTACTTGTGCATTAATGTTTTCCAAATCTTCATCGTCATTGTCTTTGAGAAATAAGACTATCTCATCAACTCGATGTTTGTAATTTTTCATGTTCCCATGTATAATCCACCCTTATTTTGTTTTGGAAAGAGCTGGAGTATTTTTCAGACCCTCAATCACTTCTCTGGATACGATCAGTTCCCAGTTATCTTGTCCAATGAGAAGTTTTGGCTTCATCAGTCCTATATCCCGAATATTTACTTGATTCAAATGATGCCATTTTGATTTCAGTGATTTCACATCAATACTTTGAGTAGGTAAGTCCAAGTCTCGCATTGTGTATGCATTCTCCATTCTATAGTCTTAACCATCTTGACCACAAATTTCAAAATTAATTTTTCTTAAAGCAAACTCTCGATCTGTCCATCTCAACCCAAGATCAGAAGATTCACCCTGTATGTTCAATTTGTCTGCAATTTGTTCATCTATCAATGTGACAGTGGCAGCTTCGTCAAAAAGAGCATTGATTGACATTTGCATTCCATTCGCTTTCAATGTCACCGGAACAATTTTTAAAAGGACAACATTTTGCGGGTATTTAGAAGTATGGGCTACAATTTGAATATTCTGACTTTCATTCTCTTTATTTTCTTCGGATTGTTTAAAGGTATGTAATAGTTTATGATGGAATTTTTTGCATTCTTCAATATTGCATGGCTTTTTTTTTAGTGCACAACGCTATTCAGTCTGAACCTTTTAGGCAACAAAAACATAATTTCTTATTGGTGACGAAATTCCATTAATCGTTCACTTGAAGTCCGGAAAATTTCTCACATTTCTCTATGCTATGGCCTTCTTCATTACAAAATCGGCAGAAAACATTCATTTTAGGTTGACTCTTGTCTTTGGTCATAACTAAAGCAGATTTGTACCTTTCTTTTGGTTTTTCATACGTAATTGGAAGATTACCAGTGGAAGTAGTCTGAACGTAACTTGCGGCTTGCGATTTTTTCCAGATCCATTCACTGAAATCTTTCAAGTTCATAGGTGATTTCACGTTACATAGTTTTTCTCCCCAGGACAATTGCATGCTATATGGTAATTTTCGTAATAGTTTATCCATCAGTTGCGGACAATCGAGGTAGTTTGCTATCTCCATCAACTCTAACATCGCTACAAGATTGGCGATTTTTTCAGCAAAATGAGTAAATGTTTTGAAATCATTGTTTCTGACGAAAGGTAATTGTTCTACTTCATTCACTAAATGCTTCACTATCAAATCACTTCGTCCAAAACGTTGTTGCATGTCTATGATTTTTCCAACTGATGTTGCTGATATGAGAAGACCTTCTACTGCTCTTTTTGCATCACCTACTAAACATTTTCTCAGTCTACACATATTTTCTTCCTGAGATAATTTTAACATTTTTGTAGTGGACTCATATTGTTTATAGAAAAATGGCCAGTCTTTCACTTCACCAGAACATATTGGTAGTTCTTTGTCTACACACTGTCTTGCTAAAAGCATTTCCATGTTCTTTTGCATGAGGTTATCATCATTTAACTACTACAGTCTTTGGGATTTTTTCAGTATAATTTTGCAAATCGTCATTTCCATAATAACTTCTGTTCAATTTGGAATTCGATGACTGTTCTTCACTCTTTTGTTCGTCACCGAAATCATCCAAATTCTCATTTCCATTGTTTTGTGAATACTCTTCATCTATTTTCGCTTTTTCTAATGATAATCTATTTTGTATAATTGTCCTTTCTTGATGTAACATTATTCTTTCCTGTTCTAGTATTTTAGCTAATTGTTCGTCTGCTTTAACTTGTGCTTCTAGTTTCAATCTTGCTGCTGTACTGTCTTCGATGAATTTCCATTTCTCGACTGCTCCGGAGTCGTCATTTTCTTACTCTTTGAAAATCGAACATGATTGTTAGGCGCAGACATTCTACTTGTATATGCCTGGTCTAGTTCGGGTTGGGTTATGCGTGCGGTCATACTTCTTGTGGTCATGCCTGCTTTTTCCATAGGTTCAGTCCCTATAAAAATCGTCGAATTCGAAGTCTCTGTGTCAACTTGTCAAAAAAAGATTATTTATTATTTTCAACAACTTTTTTTTTCAAAACAAATGCTACCACATACATTCAAGAAAATACAGCATGTTCGAAACCTAACACCATGTTATTATTGATCACATTCTATTCTTTCTTGGGGTCTGTTCCAGCTTTTTCAAATTGTTTATTCAACTTATTTTTCTTTGAATTTCTGCAACAAGTATTTATTATTATTATAAAATACTGTGTTATCCAATTATTATTTTCACCTTTAAGTTTTTTGGAATGATTGATTTCTTATTAGATTCTTTTATCCTCTTCGGTCCTACCAAAAAAAAACGTTTCTAACTGAATATTTTTTTTTTCCATTATTCTCTCAAAAATGATGTTTGCCAATCGAATAAATTTTGAAAAAAATTATACCATAATATTTTTTACCCATAAAACATAGTCCAGCCAGCTGGACCCAGGGTCGAAGTTGACTTGTTTACAAATAAATTTCGTTTGCTCTCCGATACTCAGAAATATATTTTTTTATTTAAATTCCTATACACATCGCTACGTAACAAAATCAGTAATATATTTATGTTAAGAGTGAAATTCATAAAAACATTGACGTTGTGGTTGAATACACAGGAATACATCACAATATGTACTGCATTGACATCGAGTTTTACCACTGCAGTTTTTCTTACATTTCGAGTTGCTGGAGTTCGCCATAACCTCACCTACACCTTGCATTCAGGAAGCTGGGGCGAGTATGCTGCTCTCAGCACCGATTGCGTCGTAATTGTCAATACACGCGTTCACTATACGCTGGACATGTGGATTCGAGCATCACAAATTGTACCCTTTTTGTATTAGATAAAGAAATGTGTCCAGTCGGCTGGACCGGGGGACCGAGGAGGATAAAATATTAGCGAGTTCTTGAAATGTTGGTATATCACATAAGGAATTTGATTCTCAAAAAAATAATTCCAAAATCTGTTTTCGTCCAAAACTTTTAAATACCTTTTGATCATTTTTGATTTATTCTTGATAATTTTGTTGGTTTTTATATTTATCAATTTGATAAAAAATCTCCACAGTGAATGTGAAATGATATTGATATCTATTTTCGAAATACTATATTGAATTTTTCATGAATTGTAATTAAGTAGAATTAATAAAAATACATTTCACATTCGAGCTTTTGAAGTTCAGGTAAGTACAAGAACATTTCATTTGTTTTGTCATCATAATAATCTAAACAACAACGAAATAGTCGAATCGAAGGGTTTCTAGACATCTTCCTGACTTTCCTCTGTTGACATATTTGATTACCAAAGTATTTTATGAAGATCCTTGCAGATCTAGGGAAAAGGAAAACGAATAGTTACCTTCTCGTTTAAAAATTTCAACAAGTAATTTTGTGTAGGAGCACCGACTCTAGCTACGATATCATCAATTTTGTGTCTTTTCCCAGCCATTGAACCATCTTCTGTTGATGACTTTCTCAATTTTTTTTTAATAAGTTGTCTTCTAATGGACTGAATTTTTTGGGTTGCAGCTTTTGCGAGGTATAATCCACTTATTTGGGTTTCTTTGGAGAGAACCGTGGTAGGCATCAAATCGAATTGCCTATAAAATGGAGAGACGAACTGTCTGATATGAGCACTGGAAAGATTCCCCAAAATATTTCTCGACACCGGTCGTGCAGCCAATACGCCGACTTCTTTTGTAATCATACTCCGCGAAAAGCTCTCAGTGGAATTTCCGGAAAGCTGTGATATGTTTTTGATAACGTTTTCTTTCTCCTTGGATTTCATGCTTGTATCTTCATGTTTTTTAACTAGTGTTTCATCAGGTTCCTGGAAAAATATCAAACACCAAAACTAAGTCTTTTTCATTCAGAGCGTGTTTTTCCAATTAATTCAGCTTCATCTGTAAAGGCTTAAAAAGGATATCAGGAATAAACATATACATTGCAATTTACTCCTGCTTGTACAAGAGAATGTTTGTATGCCTCCCCTCTTGCGAGGGGTTATGGCGATATTGATGATTAGGAGAATCATTGTACCTACTCGTATCATTGGTCTGAGTGAAAGTGTCAACAGTAAATAGTCAGATGCTACAAAGAACTATGCTATCTCACCCATTAATCTACCTACAATCTAATAGTCTAAGATCCCGATATAAATCACCGAGCTGGTTAATGGATGAAACGTATTTTATATCAAATTAAATATATCAATAAATATATTTCAAATGGGTTGACTAAATAATTCCAGTCCAGAATATGATTAATTAACAATTTAAAAGTTATTGAAGTAACAAGGAATGTAAAGACGTGTTAACATTCGATGTGAGCGACTACGAGCCGAGGCAAAGCCGAGACTTGTCGCTTGCTAAGGATGTTAACAGTCGATATATTCCGTGATACTTATTACGTTTTTGTTGACATTTCTCAAAATTTGCCTGGATTGAAGTTTGTTTACTTACCCTTCCTTCATGATTATTCTTTCCGCTATTTCATTATAAGTTGCTTGTAAGCGTAACTAAGTTACCGAATAAACAGATAACAATAATATTGAAAACGTCTCATAACCTAAAAATTGATGCAAATGAAGCTAAAGGTATTTCTTCATTACTTGTCAAAGTCAAAGTATTACCCTAGGCATGTAAATGACACCATTTAAATTCCGTTGTCAAGATGAATTGGTAAACGAATGATATAGGCCATCTACCTGTTTTGTTGCTGAGCATGTACCTATGGACTACTTACAGTATCGGCAGCGGGAAAATAGTTATTTGTTTTACTAGGCATAAAAGCACAAGATTTAATGCCGCGGCTGGTGTTTCATAGCCGAGCGTAGCGAGGCTATGAAACCAGCCAAGGCATTAAATCTGCTTTTCTGCCGTGTGAAACATATAATTTTTTCTTCAAATTTGATCCAATTCCACGCAAAATCGACTTTTTCATATTTAAATTGCGTTTCATTATCAATATCCAAATAACTAAATTATTTCATCAAAGGTAACTGGGCCCTGCGTTACTATGTTTACCGCTGATGACGTTTGTTGAATTTGTTTGTTTACTGTTTACTTTGTCATTGTCAATTTTAATAACGAGTTTGATTTAAATTAATACGTGGAAGGTTGCCTAGCAACGAACTTTTTCTGCCTAGGCAGTAAAAGTGGACTTTTTCCGCCTAGGCATTATTTATTTAAGAGTCTATCGCTATCCTTTTCATTTTCACGCACTCTCTTTCATTCAATGGACGGACTTCACACAACTGCATTGCTGTGTCCTCTTCTATTGCATGGTATGGTTCGCTGGGACCTCTCTCGCGCACGTATTCACTCGCAGCAATATTTCACTTTTTAAAACTGGACAACCGGAATTTAGGACTGATTTTTCGCACATATCCCTATACAACCGTGTTCGTAATGAAATAATCCTTATTTTAACTTAACTTTAACTCATTAACCAGACCGGTGCAAGTTACTAGTGAAATGTTTAATAAATTAATTTTTAAATTGTTAATTAATCATATTCTGGACTGAATTTTTTTAGTCAACCCATTTGCAATATATTTATTGACATATTTAATTTATTTAATAATTGACATAATAATAATTTTCATCCATTAACCAGCTCTGTGAAGGTCGTTTCATACTGTTATCCTATACTTTATCCCTTTTAAATAAAAATCATTGCTGACTTTATATCTTAAATTGTTGTGAAAGTTTGTGTTCTATGTCTAATCGAACTAGCCTATAAATAATCATAAAAGTAACGAAAATACCAGTTTCCGTGTGAATACATAAGTACCTATAGGAAGAATCAGTTTGGTGTCCTGGTTGCTGGACTAAATCAATTTAACTTTTGTTCTTATATGCATACCAGACTATAATTATTTGATATATTATTCGATACAGAATGCTACAAAATTGAATACGCGATTCGCAGTATGATTTGAGGTTGGTTGGTATGTTGTATTGCTTTTATTGAACCCAGTTAGTTGTTTAAACTATTCCATTATTTGTGATACATTAAGACCTTTTTTTTCTAGATGTAGTTCAAGATCATTTTTGTATTGAAAAATTTCAAAGTAATTCATTAATGAAGAGAATAAGGTTTTGAAGAATCCAGATGAGTCAAATTCGATTAAGAAATCCTATTCCTATATTCACATACACATAATATGGGTATGTGTATGTGTAGTGAACCTACTTCTGTTTCTATTTCCTCTCTAGCACACAGGTATACATTTTATCTTTTGTTTAATAACTTATTCGTTGGATACAATACCAGGAAGTGTCTGGCTACTGAAGAGTCACTTCACTGACTCTTCAGGGTATCTCAGGGGGTGAAGCCCCTGAAACAACTTTTGTGGTTTCCCTATCTCCAGAAAATCCCCGGTTCGTTATCATCTCTTGGAGACTTCTCACTCAAAACCTATATCGCCTAACCATTCGTTATTGTCACCATTCACTATCAGTTGTTTTAGACTCACTCTGACTAGTCATCATGGCCCACAGTCCTAAATCAAATAAAAGAAACGAATAATTTCGATGACTTCGAAATCCCCTTCTGATATCTCGTTCAATGGCATTCAGCCCTATGCTGTATCACTTCCGTTAAAGATAACGGAAATGGCGAATAACGGTGACGAAATTTTTAACGGAAGTGATACATCATAGGACCGATTAAAGGACGAAATGTTTTCGAGGAAAGTGCACCTTGTGGATTTGAAAGTCGCGGAAATGAAGAAGGAATTGAAACAAAAGTAACTCGAAATATCTGATAGGAAGCTCTCATTCCAGATTCAAGATCGAGAAGAAATTGATTTTAGTTCGAAAAGCTTGGAAAAGAAATTTCTAGAAAATTTGGAGGGCTTTGTAATCTTCACGAGAATTCGAGGAGTTTGAGAAAAGAACTACAGGAAAACTAGTAAAGTATCTGAAAGAAAAACTTTTGTAGAGTACAAATAGTTTGAAAAAATAACTTCAAGAAGAACTTTTAGAAAATTCGAACATTTTAGAAAATCTGATGAGCCTGGAGGAAAAGTCTCAAAAAAATTCAAAGAGCGCGAAATAAGAACTATTAAAGAACGCGGAGTCTGTAAAATAAGCTCCTGTAAAATACAGAACCGTCTAGACAAAAGTAGACAAAATTTGAGATGAAATTAGATAAAATCAAAGATGGAGTCAAGGCAGAAATTGACAAAGTGAAAAAACCAATCTGTCAGTTGAGAAACCAAACCATGGAAACCTTGAACAATAACTAAATGATGGACTCGAGTTTGAACTTGGGTGAAGTTAAAAAAAGGATCAAAGATTTCAAGGTCAGAGATGAACCAGGGAAGCTGGCAAATTATCGCAGACTATTTGAAGCTGCGGCCAAAGCCAATGTATGGAATGCAGCAGAAAAAGCTCTGGCATTGATACTGGCATGGCGTGGAAGAGCAACGAATATTTTAGCAAACTCCCACCGCTCAAGAACAAAAAGACTATAAAAACTGATGAAAAATCTAGAAATACAGTATTGCTAGACCCACGTAGAACACGTATACTATACCAGAAGGCTAATCCTTACAGAAATTTGAAGCTGTCGGTTGGTTCGTCTTACATATGAAGATGGAACAAATCCAGCCAGACCATAATCTAATTTTGATCTCATCAATGAATGGTTTGGTAACACTTTCATCAGGTTCAGATTTTTCGACAAAATGACACAAGCTTTCTTTGGTGAGATTTCCAACTGATCTCTCTATCAAGGATCATTTCGATGCAGTCAGATTATTATTCATTATATTTAACACTTCAGAAGTAGTCTTTCAGTGTAGTGCCCAGTGCCTCTAACATTCGCCCCCGTAGTATACATGTGCATTCAAAAAACAAACGTTAGGCAAAGTGATGATGACAGAAACGATAAATTTTATAACTATGCTTGATTCATGTTTTGAAATGTTGAAGGATTAATTATGTGACGAAAGTATTCGTGATGAAGTAAAACAGATATTTATTCTGAAAAAATTAAAATTCTTATTTCACAACATTAGTACTAAACAGTAGAATATCACAGTTCACAGATATATCTTTTTCACCAAGACTTGCTTTCCAGAAATATACATCTCGCCGGAAATTCCACAGATGTCACCGCTAGTGGAATCTCGGCTTTCTCCACCCATGTTTCTCGCCTCAGTCTCAACTTTGGAAAAATGGGAATTCGTGTGTTGACGTTGTTTAGGTTTGCTGCTTCATCAACTCTGAAATCAATTTAAGTCGAAGTCAAAATATACTTTATTTTCAGTGGTTATAAAAACTTATTGACAAATGGCTGAGTGATAGTTGGTTTATGTTTTAATAATAACATTTATTTCCCAAGAAACATACAAGTTTATGACAGTGAAAAATAAACACATTTTCAAGTAAACTAAATCAATTACCAACTAGTTATTTCTAATTTTCATATTATTTATAAAATTCATGATAATAAATATTTTTTCAAATTTACTTTAAATCTCATTTTACCATAGGATTTCAAAATGAATGAAATTCGATTATAAAAATAATCCAGCCTTCCGCATATTTTTCTGTACTATAGGATTGTCGGCAAACGTCGAACAGAAATAATTCAACAGCCCCATACGATTGCCGAATCACGTCTATCCAACGCCTGGCAAAGTTTTCCCACTAGGATATACTTTGCAATACTTCCTGTAACAACCACCAACTGGTAATCAAAAACATGTGACATCTGCAGACTAGTTTCGTGATTCTACTCGCCCATCAGTACAGACTCGGCCACAATATGTAATTGATTACCAATCGGTTTTGTTAACAGGCAATACGATGACTCCGGCACCCACTAAGAAAGTGAGCAACATAGCCTATAGAAAATATATAGAAAACCACAGAAAGATTCCGACCAGTACTCCGACATCATTGAAGCCGAAGATCCAGATTTCATCATGAAAATTATTTAAATATTTCTCATGTGGAACTGGGAGTACTTGACGAAAGGTAATAATTTCAAAATGAATGAAATTTGATTTAAACAATTTTGGCAATTCATTGTAATGCATTATTCCTTTAAAGTATATTGATTGCTAACCCACATTTGTTCTCACATTGATAACTGATAAATTATCTGATTTCCTCGTCTCAAGTGGTTATGATTACTGTTAATGAGGTTGAAATCCAAATCAGAGTGTTTGAAGTTATTTTTGACTAGGTGAATAAAAGTATAAATCTTTAACTTATAAAGAGAATGGATATCTAGAATTTGTTTTGGTTTGTATAAATTTATTGTAGGTTCCTTGTATTCTAGTTTGAATATATATTTGATGATTTTGTTTTGTAGTGTTTTCAATGGTTTAAGTACACATTTTGTTGCCGATCCCCATACTGAGATTAAGTACTGAAGTTTGGAAAAGACTAAAGAATAATAAATTAATTTCAAATATTTCAAGGGTGAGAAATTTCTGATTTTGAAAAGAATTCCGATTACTGGAGATATTTGCTTCCTTAATATTTGAATGTGTTTGGACCATAACAAATTTTCATCAATATATAAGCCAAGAAACTTCAAAATGGGAGCATACTTAATGATTTCACCTTTGAAATTGATAGGTTCTTTGAAATCGACATAGGTTGATCTTTTGGTCACAAACATAAATGATGTTTTTTTGTAAGTTAAAGTTAGTTTATGGTTTATTAGCCAATATGATATTTTCTTAATGTCAATCAACATTTTTTTTATTTCTTTTAAACTATATCCGTGGTATATTATGGTTGTATCATTAGCAAACATTTTGATTTTACCAACAAGTTCCAATTTAGCTAATGAATTATTATGTATATATATTAATAAGAAAAAGTACCGGTCCAAGGATTGATCCTTGTGGCACTCCATATAAAACTGTTTTATACAATCCTTCAGTATCTTCCATGAATACAAACTGTTTTCTGCCTGAAAAATAATTTCTAAACCATTCGTGAGCACTTCCTCTCACACCT
This sequence comes from Chrysolina americana, assembly GCA_958502065.1. Taxonomy (NCBI): domain Eukaryota; kingdom Metazoa; phylum Arthropoda; class Insecta; order Coleoptera; family Chrysomelidae; genus Chrysolina; species Chrysolina americana. The sequence goes on from OY293418.1 coordinate 22,185,694, forward strand.
ATTTGATATAAGATGTCCAATAAAATTTTGTGATCAACTGTGTCAAAAGCTTTCTGAAGATCAAGTGATAAAATACCACATTTTTACCCGAATCTATTTCAAGTTGGAATTCAGTAATGACATCAAGTACTGTTGATTCTGTATCGCTAGATCTTCGAAAACCATACTGCCCATTATACAATAATTTTGATTTTTCAAGATATTCAAATAATCTACAATGCATTGCTTTTTCAATTATTTTTGAAAGTATTGATAGAATTGAGATGGGTCTATAATTATTTATTTAATCACCTGCTTTGAAAATAAACTTTCACAATTTTCATTTTATCTGAAATTATGTCCGTTATAAAAGTTAAATTTATTATTTTGCTCATAATAGGTGCAAGTTCTGATTTCACTGTTTTAATAATTTTGGTGCTGATTTTGTCAAATTCTGGAGATTTTTTTATCAAGCGAATTTATGATTTCTTTTATTTCTACATGATCTGTAGGCTCCAGGAACATAGAAGTTAATTTAGAATGATGTAGAATTTCATGATTGGAAGGAAAAACAACTGACCAATTGGAACCGACGATGATGTTGTTGTTGAATTCTTCACATATTTCCTTCCGATTTTTTATTTTTTTTCCATTAAGTGAGATAACTTCGATATTTTTGGGATTGTTCTTCAATTTGTGATACAATATTTCATTGATTCCACTCCATACAGATTTAGGGCTAGCATTTGCCAATTGTTCTTTATAATATTTTTGTTTTGCCTCTCGAACATAGCTCTTGACTAATTTATTGTAATAGTAATAGTAAGAATCTATAAATAATTGAATATTCGGATTATTCTTTTTTTTTATTAAAATGTATCTCTCAGTTTGATCAATTTCAAAATAGTCACATTGAACCACGGTTTCGAATTTTCAAATATTTTTTTACTTTCTTCAAAGGAACAGTCTCCAAATATTTGTAAAACTTCATTACAAATTTCATTGGAATTATCATAATTCCCCACAATTTTATTTATTATTTATTTATTTTTCTGTAAGCATTTTCTCATTGAAAACAAAAATATTTTTAAAATAGAATTGTTATTTTGCTTCAGATTTTATCAGAGAAATCTCAGATATTATTAATTCATGGCCACTTAATGCACTATTCATGATTGAAATTTCACATTTTTTTATCAGAATTGCTCAGAATATGATCAATTAATGATAATTTATTGCCAAACTCTCGTGTGGGTATTTCATTATTGCATATTTTGAAATACTCGATTCACATATTTCAGTGAAAATACTGGTTTGCATATTATTTTTCAAACTATTAATGTTGATATCACTAAAAATTAAAGCATCCAGTTTCAGGTTACTCAAATTTTGAAGATTTTCATCAAGGAATTTCAGAAAATTATTTAAATTTTCATTAGGAGAACGATTAAACTGCAACTTGAAATATTAAATATTAAGTTAGTTTAACCATGATTAATGAATTTTTGGTATCCTTGTTCATTATTTCAAAGTTCTCTTTATATTTATCTATGAAAATTCCTGTTCCTCCTCCACGCTTAGATCTTCACGAATAAACAGAGTTGTAGTTTTTGAAGTTATAATAAGGTTTCTCTTCTTCTTTCATCCATGTTTCTGATATGATAAACACATTTGCTTTTCTACTATTGATTATAACCTCTGTCTCTTCCATTTTATTTTTCATCAACCTGGCATTTAAATAGAGAACTTTTAGGCTTCCAGATATTTTCGGTTCATATTCCGAGATTGTTGAATATGTATGAATTCCAATATTATTTGAATTCATTGGTTGGGTATTGATTGATTTGAATTACAAAAAGTTTTTTTTTTTCGATATCTTTGTTTCGGATCCTGGGTTTGTTCTGATGTAAGGAAATTTGAATGTACACTAAGGTACATGTAAAGAATTTCAAATCCACTAATCCACTAATAAAAATAATTTATGACGTTTTGTTCTATTTTTGTGAACATCGTTTCAAGGGGATATTCTTTCAATTTATGGAAAATTAAATAATAATTTTAGAATATTTCATTTGTAGTGGTAATTAATTAAATGTTTCTATGGATCTGAAAACGGTAATCGCTTTGCCTTTGTTCGAATGAATATTATCCAAACGAAAGTGGTTCAAAATCCGAGTATTATGACAAGGTAAATTTGAATGAACTATAAAAAAAACTCGTCCCAACTTCTCGACATTATATTAGCCCACTTTAATAAATTCTCTAGCAATGTATCAAGACACTCTGTTGAGCAAAAATCATGTGAATGATAGCAAATTCATATGTATTATCAAAGTTTTGAGAATGATATTCCTGTTGGATGAATCCAGTTGTTTTCGTGTATTTTGTTTCTCAGTATTGTTTATGGTTTAGTTGACGAACACTGGTTTTAATGTAAGACTTCAACAATCTACATTTATATATAACAGAACAAATGTGTTTCTCCTGAAATGAATAATAGACTAGATTTTCTATTCGTTATAATTACCTAGGCATATTTTTCCAAAAACTATTGACTACTGCCTTCACATTCGAATTGCGCGACTGCACAATGGGTACTACTTTTTGTTTGAGAAGCGTTTTCTTGAGTGATAAAATGTGCCTCGTTGTTTGTCGCCACCAAGTCTTGTATATGGTGCATTTCGCCTTTTCATTCTCATATTTCTTACACACCTCGACTTCTTCTGAGAGTTTAGTGTGCAACAGGAAAGTGTGTGTAGGAGCTGCTATACGGGCAATCTGAAAATGTTGAAAATTTTAAGGGAGATCCATTTCAACGAGATCATTTTACCTTTTATTCGCCAAAATCTCAGTCAGAATGAAAATATTTCAAAAGATTCTGACGCGCATGCACCTCTAAAAATACGTGGAAAACTAAACAGTACGCTTCTTGTATAACAAACAATGTCAAGCTCTAACTACAAATCTTGTAAAAGTGAATTGCTCTTTATCTACGTGATCTCACCAATCAATCCTTGCTAAACTAGACGTTATTGACTTCGCCATTATTTGAAATAAAAAAGAATGACAAATCCGCCAATAAATGAAACAAAGGATAACAGATTTAGGCCATTGTCAGGCATTAAAACGGCTACAATGCGAATTTTTGGCCAAAACTCCTGTTTTCATGATAATGACTCAAAAATTATTTCTTTACTTATTTTATTCATTTACTTCCCACATACACATTCTCAAAATACAAATTTGATCGTTGATAGTTCATAGGCGTACCTCATTTCAGAAATCATCCTCAAAAAGAAGGAAAGTCTGTAGTTTTATGAAGTTGTATGCTTTTAGTTGCTCTAGTGAAATATTAAATCGCAATAACATTAATAGCATTAGTGAAACATAATTTCCTTATTAATAGCCAGTGCCGTAGAATAATAACTGAACGAAAAAATGTTCACAATCATTTGTTGTTACGGGTTTTATCAGAGAAATTTACTACACATTCAAATATTGAATCACAAATTGTGTCAAAATAAACATTAATTGAAACTAAAATAAGTGTCAAACTGTTATTCAATTTCCGAAGATTCATTGGCATCGTTATTAACAACTGGGTGGTCCATGAATAAATCTAGTGCTGTCGGAAAAAAACACATGCCTTTGTTATATTGGCAAGATTTTAGGACTTGAAATGAGATAGTCGGATAATATAAGGAAGGTATTGAGAAGATATTGAATTGTGTTAATTCTAGAGATTTTTCCCGAACCATGTATCAGAAGGAGGTAAATTAAACAAAAAATCACCAAAAAAAGACTGTCAGACTGACACTCAAGACTGAGTCCCGTTACTCAGTAAAATTTCAGCCCAAAGTCCATTCGGCAAAATTTGGAATCATTTGTATTAATAACGATTCGAGATCGTATCAAATCACGTGATGAACAGGCCGGACGTTTTGGAGGTTGGAAAATCTCTATAGTTGTTACAAATGAAACATAATCTATGAAAAATTTCCCACAATTCTTTGTTTTTTTTTTTGATATTTTTCCGTTAATGAGAAATAACAGAAATGGGCAAAAACGCACGAAGCGAAAGAGCTGTCAAATGTCAAATTCTCAGATCGGTTTGAAATCGATCCTAGTTCTGTTAAGAAAACCTTGAATATATGAATTCAAAAAACGGTATACAGAACGAACCCATCAGTCTTGTGTATACATAGCAATTGGATAGCACTGTTTAAGAATAAATGGCAAAATGTCATACAAATGCAAATGAATGCAGACAGTTTTTTCACAGTTATAATCCTGGAAATATATAGCATTGAAATATATGTAACTCGAAGTGGAGGTTCATGGAGAATATAAAGTTTCACTCTGACAAAATCGAAGTTGAATCACGTTTTTTAGGTTTCTACACTTTGAGAATAAATTTCCTACTGTCCGTAAGTCATTTACTCAATTACTTTGAGATAGAAATTTCTGGAATGTGCTTACCTTCCTGTCTTATATTCATGATAAACTCAATTCACAGTTGAGAATAAAACAAGTGGAAAACGCTGTCAAACTTCATCAAAATATTGAATAAAATATACATCACAAATCTCGAAATCACAACATTAAAACGCTAGTTAACCAATATTATTTTTTTGTTTCTTGCTATTCCAGACCTACTAGATTGTTAACTTCAATTAAACACTGAATATACTTGCAATAGAAGCATTTCACATTGAGTAATTTTTGACCAAAAATCGGAGACGAGAGCCGTCTGTGCACCGTAGAAATCAATTCGAAATACTTAGTCATGTTTTATGGTAGTTCTATGTTCGCACACACATTTTTTATCTGGGTATAAATATTACCAATAGAGACAATAATGTCTTGATGCGATGAAGCATTTCACATTGAGTAATTTTTGACCAAAAATCGGAGACGAGAGCCGTCTGTGCACCGTAGAAAACAATTCGAAATACTTAGTCATGTTTTATGGTAGTTCTATGTTCGCACACACATTTTTTATCTGGGTATAAATATTACCAATAGAGACAATAATGTCTTGATGCGATGAAGCACCGCCCTCAGGTGAATAAAACTAATAGAAGTCCATTCACTCCCAGTCGGCACCTTTGACGTATCGTTTCGATTTTATACAGGATCAGTATCAAGATTTAAGGGGCGTACTTTCCTGGTCAAAATAATAATGAGGTTTATTGTACATAAAAAATACATTTTATACAATTATACACCAAGAGAAAAGGGTTCGCCAAAGCAGCTGTGTTTTTATTTCTTTTTTGAATTGCGTAATAGTGCAATGTAAAATGGCGGCGGGCATTCTGTGAGAAGAAGAGGAGGGAGTTTCCAGCACCTTTCATAAAAAAGTCGAGGTTCGTTGGGTTTTTTATTTTTAAAAAACTTGTAGATTACATCAAAAAACAAATAAGTAGCGTTTGAAGTTTTCATTGTGACAATAGGTACCATCCTTTTGTTAAAAATTTTAATTAAATGTTGCGAATTACAAAAGAATATGCGTGAAAATTACAAGAGACAAAAAAGTTTATATTATAAACAGAACAAAAAATTCATTTTGTATTCCAGAATCCACCACAAAAAAGTTTATGATGCGAAAAAATATCTGATTCTCACGATCACTTCTGCTGCTAGATGTGGTAAGCTCTGGTTACAGGAAGTAGCTCTGGGTAACTCCGGGTAGCTCCTGAAGTAATTTGACAGATCATGTTCCAATTAAACCCCATTTATAAAGTCAGGTACTGTTCAGGTTCAGTTCAGGGGTAACAAGCTCTATTGAGTATAGTCCCCATGGCAATTTGAAAGTGGCTTAAGTTTCAAATTTGATCTCAATATATCATTAACTGAAATCTTGATACTGAATTTTGAAATACCCTGTATAAAATCAAAACACCATACATCAAAGGTGCCGGCTGGAGGTGAATTTACTTCTGTTCACCTATGTACGGTATGTGGCAGGTCTGTGTTGGTAATATCTATACTCATCAATAATTTAGAGGGAGAACATAGAACTGACTATTGCCCCTTTCGAATTGTTTAACAGTGTAGCGGAGCATAACCCGTTTACCCCGCCACTGTTTTATTATCTATTCGATTATGAAGTTGCTACCTGCCTGGCTCAGAGATATCCAGGAATTATTAGTATCTACGAAGCACGATTGATACCTTGTTCGAGACTACTTAAATTTTTTACTAAATTTAATTTTAATTTAATTTATTCATAATATCCCAAGAAACAGGTTGGTTTATGCTAGGGATACAAAATAATAATAACAATGCCTTACAAATGTACAGAAAAAATAATATACAATTGATGTAGGTACAATTCATAATCAACTCAGAAAAAGAAAATGTCATCCATGTCAATTCAAAATAGTTGGTCGGAAAAATAAAATAAATTATGGAAAAAAGAGTCATTTTAGACTAATTGACGAAGAAAATGTTTTTTTATTCTATTTTTAAAAATCGTCACTTTTGTTTTTTTTAATTTCATTTGGTAGTGAATTGTAGATATCTATACCATCATGGTCGGAAAAATAAAATAAATTATGGAAAAAAGAGTCATTTTAGACTAATTGACGAAGAAAATGGTTTTTTATTCTATTTTTAAAAATCGTCACTTTTGTAATTTTTTTAATTTCATTTGGTAGTGAATTGTAGATATCTATACCATCATGGTATATCGATTTTTTTCCAAAATTACTTCAGAAATTGCTGAGACTCAAACAGTTTGCTTGTCTTGTTTTGTGATCATGTATGTTATTGATTTCAATGAAATTTAAATTAGAAACTTTCTGTTTCAATCTAATAAAGTGAATAAATGAACAAATTTTTACTTTATAAAGGGATTTCGAATTTAGTAAACTAGTAGGTTTATAAAAGTTTGCTGTTGGTTCTAAAAATACATTTCAAAGATTTATTTTGTAATTTTTTTAGAGGTTTCAAAACTGAATTATTAGCGGTTCCCCAGATTGATATCAAATACTGTAGGTTAGAATAGATAAGACAAAAGTAACTATTTTTAAGGTATTTGATCGGCATAAATTTTATTATTTTGAACAGAACACCAATGACTGGATTGATTTTTTTCTCAATTTATCAATATGATTGTTCCATGATAGTTTTTCGTCAATAATAAGACCTAAAAATTTTGTAACTTTAGTATATTTTATAGAATTAGATCCAAATAATAGCGGATGAATGAAATTGTTTGTGTTTTTTTTAGAAACAAACATAAATGTTGATTTATCAAAGTTCAGAGTGAGTTTGAAATGTTGTAACCATGTTGAAATTACATTTAGATCACTTTCTATATTTTCACGTATTTCATTGAAGTCAGTGGCAAAATATATTAATGTAGTATCATCAGCAAATAGTTTTATTTTTCCTTTCAATTTCAAATTTGTTATGGAGTTAATATAAATCAAAAATAAAACAGGCCCTAAAATTGAATGTTGATTTATCTCTGTCCATTTAGCCCATAATCTTATAAGTGCTTTCTGGCGTTGAATGCTTAATTTATTTAAGTGTACGAGACCTGCACTTTAGGTAAGTTACTTTTTGTGTTGTTGACGCAAGTTAAAGGAATTCTCTCAATAGCATCAAAAAAGTACTCGGAGTGTTGGGTTTTTTCCAATTACTTTTCACACTTGCAACTTTTTGTTGTCTGAAAAATCGTACAAATATATAACTGTTTTGTTATATTTTTATATTTGCAATTTGAAGTATTTTTTATTTTAGATTATTGTACTAAGTTGGTACACTACGAATCAGTATACCGGAAATCTCGAAATTTGCCAAGTAAAGTTGTTTGCACTGAATTCGTTGCTATTCTTTCACCCAGAGCCAAACACCCTGAGTAGCATCCATATCCCTGGTTACTCCACCACAACAGGTCTAAGATGGTGGCCATTTAAATGTCTAACAGCCTAATTACGTTATACTTTGTTTTATTTAAGGGCGAAGTCGCCAATATTTTTATTTCATATAATGGCGAAGTCAGTTGATTACGTCTTGTTTAGGCATCGACTGGAAAGAACGTTGACAAAGAGCCATTCCCTTTCATAGGATTTGTTGATACTGAAATTTGAAACGCCCTGTATTTTGCTGGCATGCGGCGGGGCAAGAGGGGTCGGCTGAAAGCTATTCTGTCTCACTTAGGGCCGCTTTTTCATTGTACTTGAACTTCGAGCTAAATTTAACTCATTGTTAGAATGTGAGTCGATTCCTTCATGTAGCAAATGTCGTATTCAATCTAACAACTAGTCAAATTTAACTGGGAGTCAAAGTACGCTAACACGACATTGATAAACTGGCCTTTAGTCTTACGTGCGGTGTTCGGTTTCAGAATTACTCAGATTCTAATCCCCAGTCCAGCGACCATTTTTCAAACTGATAATAACAGTCATAAAAATAGTTTGGACGACTTGTTTATATCGAGTCTACCACGCTATGAAATTTTCAGAATACGGAACGGGGGTTTTTCCGCACTGCGGGTACGTAAACATGTAGTTCTGGGCGGTTACCTTTTTGTATTATAATATTCAAAATTTTTATTCGATTTGCAAGAAAATGTGATGAATAAAAGATAAGTATGCTTGTCCGACAAAATGGCGGGGGCTATTGTCGAGTCCGACATGTTCAACATGTCGCTCTAGCGCAGTATGGTTTTCTGATAATAACAGTCTCAATTTTTATTTTAACATACTAAAATTTGCCTAAGAATCGTAGTCCATACCTTGTCCGACAAATTTTCGGGGGCTTTTTTCCAGTCCGACAACCGAAACATGTCGCTCATTGCAGGTTAGGTTTCTGATAATAACAGTAATATTAAAATCTTTGGCTTTAAAATAACATAATGATCAATAAACAACATATGTCCAACAAAAAAGGGGGGGCAAATCATTAAAATCTAATAAAAACACATTTTTTCGTCTCGCGCGTGCGGATAGTACGTTTGTCGCACGCTGCGTAACGTTACAATTTACTTTTCACACATTATTGTGAAAAATACAATAAGGTACACCGGGGTAAGTGGAACCGCGAATTTCAGCACCTCCACTTTGAACCGACTCAACAAGAAATCCTATTCCTTAACCCTCGTCATATTTGGCAAGCTGATTGCAAGGATATTTCTTTATATTTTGTCCCAATATAGAAAATAACCATGGTTTTCAATTTTTTTCAATGATGTTTTTCATGTTCTTCGTTGTTGGGTTACACTTGCCCCGGTGGTTGGGGCAAGTGTAACCTATGACACTTTTTATCATTCAGAACTGGAAAAAGTTTGCCGAGGCAAGTGTAAAAAACTAGTCTTGTTCCATAACTCGGATTCGAAGTTTCTTCCTTGATCTGAATGTAATTCTAGCGGAACTCCATATCTCGCTATCACATTTTCTAGGAAGGCCTTTGCAACTGTCTTAGCCTCCTGGTTGGGAATGGGCACAACTTCGGGCCATTTGGAGAAATAGTCCATGGCTACCATCAAGTATTTATTTCCATGCTCAGTAACAGGAAACGGCCCCAGAATGTCAACTGCTACTCTTTCGAATGGTTCACCAGAAAGATACTGGGCCATTTTTCATCGACTTCCCTTCTTTGAAGAACATAGATCACATCTCATATACCATTCTTTAACATCTCGACGGCAATTCACCCAATAGAATCGATCTCGAACTCTAGCTAGAAGTTTCCACCTGCACGACTACTATGAAGTTGTTCAAGCACATCTTTGGCATGAACCTTTGGCAGCACCAGGTGGTACACCACGGTTGCTCCATCTAGGCTCTCCCATCTGCGATGCAATAGGCCATCACGAAGACATAGGGAATCCCACTGAGCCCAGTATCCTTTGGCAACTGCACCAAACTTGGATACTTCCTGCCACTCGGGTCTTACTCAATTTTTTAGTCAGCTTAGGACTAACTTCAGATGGTTATCGTTCTTCTGACTTTTCCTCATTTCTTCTTATGTCCATAAATCAGATTCTTCGGACTCGACTCTCACGGTAGTGGCTTGCAAAATTTCCTTGCACTGCTCTTCATTGTAGAAGTTGGCCTCTTTGTTTTCAAGTTTCTGACAATACCGGCATTCCTGCTCCAAGCATGGACGTCTTGATAAGGTGTCTGCATTGCTGTGTTTCCTGCCCCTACGATGAATTATTTTGAAGTCATATTGTTGGAGTCTTTCTATCCATCTGGCAACCTGACCCTCAGGCTTCTTGAAGTTCATTATCCACTGCAAAGCGCTGTGATCAGTCCTCAAGAGAAAACGTCTGCCATAGAGGTAGGTGTGGAAATGTTCAATGGCTTTGACTATCGATAAAAGTTCCTTTCTCGTAACACAGTAGTTCTTTTCGGCTTTGCCCAGAGTTTCACTATAGTAGGCTATAACTTTCTCTTCGCCATCCTGTTCCTGAGATAAAACAGATCCAATACCATGCTGAGACGCATCACAGTCCAAAATGAAAGTGCCTTTCTCTTGTGGATAAGCTAAAATAGGTGCAGTTGTTAATTTCTTCTTCAGTTCAGTGAATGACTGCTGACAATCAGAACTCCAATCAAACTGAACGTTGTTCTCAGTCAAGCGATGGAGTGGCTTGGCGATTTTTCCAAAATCCTGTACGAATTTTCGATAGTAAGTGCATAGTCCCAAGAAACTTCTTACTTCGTGTTTGTCTCTGGGACGTGGCCAACTCCTAACAGCCTCGATTTTCGCAGGATCGGTCTTGATTCCTTCGGCCGAGACGACATGGCCTAAGAAATTAAATTCCTTTTTAAATAAACAGCATTTTTTTGGATTGAGCTGTAGGTTGGCGTTTTCTAACCTCAAAAATACTTCTTCCAAATTCTTCAAATGTTCGTCAAACGTCTTTCCCATTACCATTACGTCATCCAAGTAGACAAGGCAGGTTTTCCATGTCAAAACCCCTTAGTACTAGTTCCATAAGTCGTTCAAAGGTGGCAGGAGCGTTACATAATCCAAACGGAAGAACTTTCAATTGGTACAGCCCGTGTCCGGCAGAGAATGCTGTCTTGTCTCTGTCATCGGGATGGACTTCCACTTGCCAGTAACCGCTTTTCAAATCCAACATTGAAAACCATTTTGAACCAGATAGTGTGTTAAACGTGTCATCGATTCTTGGCAATGGATAGCTGTCCTTCATGGTGACGTCATTCAATCGTCGATAGTCCACGCAAAATCGGGTTGATCCATCCTTTTTAGTTACTAAGACTACCGGTGAGGACCACGGGCTTGTGGATTCTTCAATTACGTCATCCTTCAGCATGTCGTTGATCATGTTGACTACCTCTCTCTGTTTGGCAAATGGTAGTCTCCTTGGAGCTTGTCGGATTGGTTGGGCGTCGCAGGTGTTGATTCGGTGTTGGACTAGATTGGTACGTCCCGTTGAAGTTTCTGTCGAGAAGATGTCTCCATGACTATCGAGAATCTCTTTGACCTTCTGTTTTTCTTCCAGAGATAGGTGTTCCGTGGATTCCATAATTTTGTCGATTGTTCTCTGATCGATGTTGGTAGTTTTTCTTCGAAGTGTTCGAGTTTGGTTTTCACAATTGATGACTCGAGTGACGGGTTTGTAGATGCCCAATTGGTCGTTTTTCCTTAGGAAAACTTTGATATCTGTAGTATTGGCAACCCTGACAGGAATTTGTTGTTCCGTGTTCACAAGACATCGGGCAATTAGAAGTCCATCGTTACGGTATTCATCGTTTTCAATTATTCCAGTGCTCAAATCCCCAGGTTCACCTTCCAGTCTGGCCATAACAATGGTTTCGGAGTTTTTTGGAATATGGATGTCTTCCTCAACATAAATCTTCATTGGTTGGAGTTTTTCTTCGTATCTGCTCAGGAAGATTTCTTCATTGCCGATCCGCAATATTTTCTTTGTGACATTAAGGATGAAGTCGTTCTTCTCCATGATATCTAGACCCAAAACACATTCATTCTTTATGTCTGCAACCAACATAAAATGTTCCATGGTAATGGGGCCTATCTGGATGCGTTCAAGCGTCTCTCCAATGATTGGTGAGGTTTGTCCCGTAGCTGTTTCCAAAACCATATTCCTCTTTATCGGCTTTACAGATTTTTGTATGAGGTCTGGACGAACAACTGTTCTGGAAGCTCCTGTATCTATAGTGAAGGTGCATCTTCGATCTTCTAATTGGCCTTGGACTAGTAGACTTTGTCCATTTCTCTTCAACGTCGAGATAGGAATCTTGGGGCTTTGAACACTGAAAGTCGACACACGCCCCCTAGTGCCGACTAATTCTCGTTTTCCTGGTTGGAAGAGAGTCTTCTTTCAGGCGTTCGAGGTCTCCCTTCTGGCGTGGGTGACCTCCTGTAGCCTCCTCTGATAAAACGACCACGTTGTTCCTTTCTTGGGCTTGGGGATCTCGATCTCGCTTCATTGCTTGTAGATGTCGCCCTTACCCTCATTGGACTTCTGGACCTTGATCTTTCCCAGCAGCTTCTTTGTAGATGACCAGTTTTTCCGCAGCTATAGCAGCGCCTCCTTTTATTTTCTTCAGAAGTCATTTGTTTACCCAATGCCGATATGGAGTCCAATAACTTATTCAACTGCGCCTCGCTCGTAGAAGAATCTTCGATGAATTTGACTTCTCGTAACTTGGATCTCGTATTTCTTGATGCATTTTTAGCCGCTTCAAACTCCAATGATGCTATTAGTACCCCGCTTATGGTCTGAAGACGTCCTAGTCGAAGGGCTTGCTGCATGTCAGGATCTCTTAGGCCGTCGATGAAGGTTTGCACTCCAATTTGTTCTATGAACTCTTTCGGTGCTTGTGGATAGGCCAAATGAATGAGTCGCTCCGCATCTGCTCCATATTCCTGCAGTGATTCGTTTGGTTTTTGGGATCGACTCTTTAGCTGACTCTGGAACACTTGTTTAAGATACTGCTGCCCATATCTTATCTCTAAAGCTTCCACGATTCTAGAATACTCCTTCTTCTTATTCTCGGGGATATTCTGCAATATCTCTAACGCTTGGCCTCGCAGACACAGGACTAGTAAAGTGGCATTTTCTTTCTCGGACCAGCCGTTTGCGTTTGCTGCCGCCTCAAATTGACGTCGATACATAGACCACGAAGATTGCCCATCAAATGTTGGAGGCTTCAAAATTTTTGCTTGAGCAGGCCTTGGATATGTCAGTGAAAATTGCCTTTCACTGCTGGGAGAAATTTCCTCAGAGGGTGTCCGCTTGTGTGGAAGGTGTATTGTTTCTATCCTCTCCTTGATCCTATCCACTTCTTCGTTGAATTTCTTGTTTACTTCTTGTGCCACCCGTTCATTCATTTTGGACAGTTCAATTTCGACCTCCTGGACTCTTCCTCTGACTTCCTGGACTTTTTCGGTGATTTCATTCTGGAAGCACTGTTGGCTGTGACTAAACTGTTGCAGGACATCGACATGCTGCTGTTGTAAATGTTGGACTAACCGCGCCTCTTGCTCCTCTTGTTCTTGTCTTCTTTTAGCTTCTTGTTCCTCTTGCTCTTGTTTTCTTTTAGCTTCTTGATCCTCTTGCTCTTGTTTTCTGCGCAGTTCAAATTGTTGAAAAAGCCCTTCTTGTTTGTTTTGATCTTCTTTTCTGTGTATTTCAAATTGTTTGAGAAGCTCTTCTTGTTCCAGTTTTCTTTTCGCTTCTTGTTCCTTCAAAAACTGGATTATGTCTAACGTCGCCATCTCGTCGTAATTCTGTGCTCGAGTATTCACCATCAAATACTGTAAATCTGCTCCACTCTTCTTTCTTCAGTACCACTTATCCCACCGCTGTCACCAAATGTTGCGTTTTTCAGGTTCAATAAGTGGTACTTACTTATAAACTCGCCTTTATTGTCACAGAACAAATAATGCAACTGACAACACTGTTTGACACTTTGCAGTTCAAATAAATACTTCAAACTTCACTTGGTAACGTTACAACAGTCAAATGTTAAAAAGTAAACAAAACTCAAAAACTTCTCAAACTTGGCAAATCTGATCGTATTTATAGGATAACATTATTCTAGAAGCTATAGAACTTTCAACAGAACATTCCATACTAAGTTCTCGAATAAACTTTAATGATTCTAGTACATTCTAATAAACTTTAATGATTCTAGTACATTCTAATGGGTTTCTAGAAGGCAAACAGAAGGATTCATGATTTTTCTATCTACTACCAGGTTCGTAACAAAATGATATTTCAATTGTGACATATTCTACTAGCAACTTCATGTGTAAAATATTTTCAAAAATACGATCATTTGCAGTAGAATTGATTACTTACTGTAGCAACTTTACCATAAAGACATAGTAGCCACACAATAGGCTGTTGTTGATTTATTCTTTAAAAATTGTTCAGTTCAAGATAGGGTCTTGATGATTTGTGGAAGTGATAGAAAATATATGTCAATTTCGAAATAACTTCTTGAAAATTTGAAAATAGTGATTATCAGAGATATCAACATGATATAGTTGAGAGGAGCAACACCCCATTTAGTAAAAATCGACATCGAACGCTTTTGACAAATCAACTATAAAATAGTTGTAGACCTACTGGGACTATATTTTATTGTTAATTCAGCAACTAATTTCCAACAATGTACACGTGCAAGCTCACTATGCGATTTAAAACGCCATCAGTCACGTCATTGCAGAATTCAATCTGTAAATGAATGGCTGCTGGCTCCATATACCACAGAGCATCTGCAGGATGTGGAGGGGATTGTCTGCAACAGGTAGCGAAATTAATTTCTTTTTTTTGTCGGACTAGCAATATGCACCACTATTTTTGACAATGCCATATTTTGATAAAGAAAGTAGTATTCTAGCACCCTCCTTCTGTGTCCGAAATGTTATTATCAGAAACCTAACCTGCCATGAGCGACATGTTTCGGTTGTCGGACTGGAAAAAAGCCCCCGAAAATTTGACGGACAAGGTATGGACTACGATTCTTAGGCCAATTTTAGTATGTTAAAATAAAAATTAAGACTGTTATTATCAGAAAACTATACCGCGCTAGAGCGACTTGTTGGGCATGTCGGACTCGACAATAGCCCCCGCCATTTTGTCGGACAAGCATACTTATCTTTTATTTATCACAATTTCTTGCAAATCGAATACAAATTTTGAGTATTATAATACAAAAAGGTAACCGCCCAGAACAACATGTTTATGTACCTACCCGCAGTGCGGAAAAGCCCCCGTTCCGTATTCTGAAAATTTCACAGCGTGGTATACCCGATATAAACAAGTAATCCAAACTATTTTTATGACTGTTATTATCAGTTTGAAAAATGGTCGCTGGACTGGGGACTATTCATTTGTTTGCGAAATTTGAGGTATGGACGTCGGCACAATATGGCGGTGAGTGAATTTACTTCTATTTACTTATGTACGGTGCATGAAGTAATTAATAGTGTCATTAGCCAAATGAAACAAGAAAGCTGCGCTCTGGTGTAGCTTTTTTGAGTGTTTTATATGCTAATAAGACATGAAATGTAATACAAAATTCATTCCACAGCTGATATAAACACGAATATTAATCATAATTCGAAGGTTTCTTTCACGTCGATGACGGTTGCTAAGAAGGATATAATGTAGAAAAGGAATAACAAAGAAAAGTCAATTAATTCTCGATAACAGAAGCATTATGACTTGAACAGATGCCAGCTGTAGATAAAAATCATAAATGCAAATGGGTGACAGTCAAACTTGGGGAATCACAACGATCTTCATATTTTGGGACCAGTTTAGTTTCATAATTACAATTAACAATTCACGTAATACCTCCGCCTCTTTCAGTTTTTTCCTTGGTCTTTGTGCTTTTTCACGTTTCTCTTGTTTTTTCTTACCAGTACGACTAGATTTCGATTTCGAGGTACTGGTCGTATTACTTCCGAACAGGCCCCTGTTTTCTGCCATTTGTATCATATACTTGTCGTCCAGACGAATGATTTGCTGAAATTGTTGTTGAATATTTCAGTTCTTGCTGAATGTGATTATTGGTCGTGGTCGTACTCACTTTTCTTTGCAGTAGTGCCAGATAGCAACCTTCTTTTTCGAAATTATTGCAGTTTTCACTAGGACATAACTTTGGCAATTCGGGGACATCAAAAATATCTGTATCTGGTACCTGAAATAGTACATAGTATTACCAAGAAACATGACATGCTTGTAGAATGGATAAGAAAAACATAAAACATAAACACAAGGGATTGTTATTGAATGTTCAATTAATCAGTATTTTTTTTAAATTATTATAATTCTATCGAGTATTTGTCAGGGATTTTATTTATTTATTTATTGAAAGAAAAGCTTCCAGACAGAACAAGTTCTGGTATGAGGAAGTTGTACATATATGTTCAAAAAATAAATAAAATAAAAAATAATAATTAACAATTGCAATTAAAAATAAAAATCATAAATCATAATCACTGATGAACAATTAACAACAATAATAATTGTAAAGTCATAATAACATTTAAAAAAAAAACATTGATCAGTCCCCAAAGATCAAATCTTAACAGCAATTTCAATAATACAGTTTTATCTACTCCGTGCTTTTTCACAGAGATTTTGAATTTTGAGAAATTTCTGCAACTTTTTATATTATTGGGTAATTTATTGAATTCAGCTAGAGCAGCGTGGGTAAATCTTTTTTTACCAACTGAGGAGGTAGCAGAATCGAGATGGAACAGGTTATATTGTCTAGTGCAATGATTATGAATTTCAGAGTTTCTTATCAAGATGAAATTTGATTTTAATATTTTATTTATAATTTTGAATGAAATGTTTAGGGTATTTATTTTATACAATTCATCTAAAGAAAATGTATTTGTAATTTCATGAAGTTTATCAGTTGGTAAATTATATGGAAGACGATACAGCACTTTCAAAGATTTTCTATATAATGTAGATATTATATTGAAAACATTTTTGGAACAAGATCCCCAAATGATTATCAAATAGGTTATGCGACCAAGTATGTGCGAATACAGAATCATATTAATAATTTTTTTATCAAATTTAGGGCATCTTCTCAAAGCACCAATGATTGGAGATACTTTTTTTGTTAAGATCTCAACATGTTTGTCCCACTTCAGTTTATCGTCAATCCAAATACCAAGATACTTTTTTTGTTCAGTTTGTTCAATATTTTGTTTTTGATATTGAGACTAAGGGAAATATTCTGTTTGCTTTTTTGCTGAAATATCATATACTCAGTTTTATTAGTATTTATAGATAGAAGGTTAGAATAAAGCCATTTTTCAAATTTTTTTAAGTCTTCGTTAATAATGTCTTCTAGAATTTGATAGTTTTTGTTTTCATATAAAAGTACTGTGTCGTCTGCGTATATGATATAACTACCTGTTAACCCAATTTCAGATATATTTTGAATGTATAATAGATACAATATGGGCCCCAAAACTGATCCTTGTGAAACGCCCTTATTTATTGGTAGTCTGATAGATTCAGAGTTGTAACATTTGGTACTGATTGTCCTATTTTCTAAATATGATTTCAACAGATTTTTCACATTACCTCTGAGTCCCATTGATTCCAAATTTACCAAAAGTTTTTTGTGATCAACTGTATCAAATGCCTTCTTAAGGTCAATGAATACAGCTACCACATAGTTTCCTGTATCAAGTCCTTTTTGAATAGCTTGTAATACTTGTAGTACTGCCGCTTGTGTGCCACAATTTTCTTGGAAACCAAATTGATTAATATCAAAACCATATTTTTTATTAATGAAATCAACAATACGTTTTTTGAGAATAAAAAAAAAAAATTGAAAATATGCTTAATAAGGCTACTGGTCTATAATTTGTTGGATCTTCAGTATCACCACCTTTGTATATAGCTTTAACTGAAGCATGTTTCAAGTGGGAAAATAGCTAGGGTAAAATATTTGTTGATTAATTTTGTTAATGGTTCGGCCAGGATAGTTCATAATTCAAAAATGTATCTTGTCAATAAACCTTCATAATCAGGACATGTTTTTTTCAATGTGTGAATTATTTCAATAATTTCCATTTCATCAGTTGGGAACAAAAGCATTGTAGAATTATTATATTTTGGATAAAAATGGTAGAATGGAATATTATTGTAATAAGATTTTATTTCTTTTGCTATTTTCTCGCCAGTACTTGAAAAATGATCATTCATAATATTGGCTATTTCCAGATCATCAGTAAAAATTTTACTATTTATTTTTATTGATTCAATCTCATTTTTATTTTTCAATTTTGATGTACCTCTGAGACAATAATTGATAGAGTCCCACAATTTCTTCAGATTGCCTTCAGAAGCTTCAAATTTCTTAACAACAAATTGAGCTTTTGCTCTTTTGATCAAAGCATTAACGTTATTTCTCTGTATCTTATACTCATCAAATTTTTCTTGATCATCTATATTTTGTTTATGTATTTTGAATTTGGTATTTTGAATGTTCATTTCCCGAATAATACTATCACTGATCCAATCGTTGTTTTCACGTATTCTCATATAAACTTTCACTGATGACTGATTTTTTGCTTTCAAAATAATATCTATCAAATCCTGAAATGTGTCACACTGAGCTTAAATCAATTCATTGAAAATAATTTGTTTGAATTTACAGTAATCAATCTTGATTATTTCACGTTTCTTAAATTTTAAAGCAATATCTGACTTTTTGATGGAGGTGTACATTATTCTATGATCAGTAACTGAAGTATTTTCTAATGTTATTTTGAAATTCAAATTATGGCAATTTGTCAAAATATGATCTATAATACTGAAGGAGTTGTTCTGACTTCTTGTATAAAAATTTGGATCTATTGTGTTTACAATTTGGAAACCATTGCTATCAATTAAATTCATGTAATTCAACATATCATGATTGTCTGCCAGTAAATTTATATTTACGTCTCCTATGAGAATGAGATTTTTGTTTATTTCCATGAGTTTATCCAAGTATTGCAGAAATTCCTTTAAATTTGAACTAGGAGGTCTATATAGAGAAATAATTTTTAATTTAGATTGAAACTGAGAAACTTCTATTTCTATTGTATTATATTCAACATTCATATTTTTATTAATTTTTTGAAATTTTAATCCATTTCGTAAATAAATTGCTACACCTCCTCCCTGTCTATCATCACGGCAATGATGAATACTATATTATACTATATATATTGAAATAATCAGTTTCATTTGATTTTAACCATGTTTCTATGAGTATCAATATATGCGTTTCCTTATATTTTTTCAATATAATCTCAATTTCATTCAATTTTTTTGTCAAACTTCTTATATTCAAATAGAGTATATTGACGTTATTGAGCTTTTTCAGGTTATAGGAATTCATATTATTCATAATTTGTTCTTTTTATAACCAAAGTAATTTTCTTTTTGAAGATAGGACAATCAATACTTTTTGAATCATGAACAAGACTGAAATTGGATTTGAATTTTTCATTTGAAATTTTGCAATTAATTCAGCATGGATTTTCTCGATTATTGCATTTATCTATGCAGTGATTTCCTGCACAAATTGAACATGATAATGAGTTCCTACAGTTTTTAGAAACATGACCATAAGCATTGCATTTCGAGCAGGATTTTAAATTGAAATCTTCTTTAATTTTGAATTGATGCCATCCAAGGATCAATTCTTTGTTGACCAACTTACGAAATGTTGAACCAATAGTTTCAATATAAATAATGAATTTTTTTGAATATTTTGATTGCCTGGAGTATTTAACTGTTAAGACGTCATTTTCATCAATATAATTGAACATTTGCAGCTCTTTCTTCATTTCTTCAGTACTTTCAAAATTTTTCGTTCCGATGAAAACCAGTCTTGGTGACCTGAGTTCAGATATCTTGATTGAGTAATCTTTCCCAACAGCTTTTTGTTTCATGTCTTCTAATCGTTTTATCTCTTGTATAGAATTTGATTTCAATAACACTCCTCCTCTTCCAAATTCTTGAATTCCAGTTATGTTAACCTTGGCTAAAACTGGATTGATTTTTGCTTTAATATCCTGTTTTGTTTTAATATGAGTTTGTTCAACTTTGGGTTTTATAATCAAAGATGTATTATGCGGAATATCGATTTTTTCCATATTTTCTTTCAGTATGTCAGCATATGATGTTGTTCCTACATTTTTTATTATATTTGATTTATTTGTAGTGAAGTTATCCATTTTGTCATTCAGATAATGAATTTCCGTCAGAATGTCTTGCTTTTCACTTCGCTCTGTAATCATTTTGTTATATTCTTTTGATATGAAGTCAACTTGGCTATTGAGAGTGGAAATTAATTTTTCATTCTTCGAAATTGTTTCATCTTTATATTTCAAAAGTTCTAGTAATAGTTCATTTTCTCTTCTCAAATGTATCAAATCATCTATTCTTCTATTATTATTTGCTTGCTTCTTCGAAGTTCCACTTACATAGTCTATTTGGGTGCAGTTAAAACCATCATTGGAAAATAAATCTTGTAAACTTCTTGATAAATTTTGTGACATTTCAAAATTTTTGTCACTAAGTGTCACAAAAAATTATTCGAATAATTTCATTATTTCATTGAATCGCAGGCTGTCTTTTAGAATGGTAGATATTGAACTTTTTCAATTAACAAACTTATGATTTTCGAAATATAATCATTTTTCTGGAACAATTTGACAATGCTAGTGAAAAGTACAATAAAGTTTATATACTCAAAACGAATGTTGTAGATAATAAAGAAACAATAATGAACGTCACAGAGATAACTGTTTCATCAATCCACATGATAATGGGTAACATCAGCGAAATTCTCTTGAATTAAACTCATGTTGAGTCTGAATTCAAGTATCGGGATTGATTCATAATGAATATTTTTTCTACGACACAGCGCAAACCGAGTATTTACGGTGCGTGAAGTGATACTTTTTGTGCTTAAAAAAAAACAACTGCAAGGCATCCGAGCAAATGCATGATGAGTAAATTATAATGTACCAAATGCCTTGCGGTAATAGATCCAGGCTGAGACAGTGGAAGATTATCTATGAACTCCGTCAATTCAGTTAAAAAAAAATTAAATACCTTCGGGAATTGAGGTTTTGCCTAAAAAAATGGCCCAATGATTTTCGATTAACAAATATATATAAATAATCAAATAAAATACAAAAATGAAAATCATTCTATTGAGATTGAAATAAACAGGTACAAAAATCTTTGCATAAATAAAATAAAATTTATTCTTTGATAAATAAAAGACATTCTCAATTTGAAAATTGTCATGTACAAAATTATAAATAACACAGCATGACATCGGCGATACCTTGATAATGAGTTAAAATTAAAACTGAGTGTTCAAAAATATGATCTGGTTAAGAACTTCTGGGTCAAGTCTATTTCTTCTTGAATTTGTAAGTTGTACTGTACTTGAGAAAACTCTCTGATGGGACTGACGTCCAAGGAATACATAAATATTTCATTGTGAGATCATGCAGCTCAGGTAACATCAGTTTATGTTTGGACCAAAATTCCAGTGGATCCTTCTTCCCCTCTAGTGGTGGCATTACTAAATATTGTCTTATTGTCAGTGCCACCATTGAAGCTGGGGTGGAGAATGTTTTAATTCCTTTCAATTTTTCATCAAAATGAGACCAGCAATCACTTGAATGACCTTTTTTCTTCTCTCAAATTTCAGCCGCTGATGTTTGTGATGGAGTTTGTAGATGAGTTTGATTATTCAGGGCAATAAGTTGACCAAGTTCCTCAGTTATCCGTTTTTGTGCATTCGACGAATTATCAACTAAACCGAATTCATATTTCTTGAATCTTGGATCTAAGAAGGTTGCCTATGCAACAATTTTATTGCTCACCATGCTACCTAGTCTCCTTGTGATAGTGTCAAATAATTTGACTTGACTCTCAAACATTCACCTATGACTCTGTCTGCGTGGTTACATTTTTTGACTTATGCTGAAATCTTCTTATCAATGGGATTATCACAGATATTGTGAGATATTCCTCACCAGATAAAATGGTCGTCAAGTCATAAGCTGATTCCAGAACTATAATGCAATCACCAATGATTTCTCATTCATCTCTGTCTAAAAACTCTGAAGCATTCGGCAAATTTGTAACCGCAACACACAGGGAATTTTTAATTTTTTTTCGAGTATTTCTATCATAATGTAACAGAAATTCCATCTAGTGACGTCATCTTGCTGGACTTTTAAAACTGTTAAACCCATCTGTTGTTGAAAAGATTTGATTTGAGTTTGTAACTAGCAACAACACTATGCTTGAAGTGGCCCAGAATCGCTCTACATTTTTTCTTTATAACATTTTATTTTTCATTATACTTACTTCATTATTTACACTTAAATTGAGTGTATGTGCAACACAAGAATGGCAATACTTCTGTAAACATTTATACTTCCATATTCTTAACATTGTTTAGAATATAATACTTTGGTAGTATTACAAAGGACAATCTTTGTCTAGTGGGTGGCTTGTACAGTGGATTGAGCGCATGGGAATATTCCAAATTTCCTTCATATTATACGATAACTAAAAGTTAATAATTCTTTGTTATCATTTTCAGTGAATGTGAATCCAATTTCTCTAAGTCGGATTCTGTTTATTTTCTGTAGTAACACCTAAAAGTTTCAGTTGTTAATAGGCCGTTTGTGATCCCCTTGTACAACTGCAACATGTTCCATTTTTTACAACTTATCATACACCGGATGGTCCTGGAATGGGTTCTACACTTTCAACAGACGGCCCTGGTGCAGGAAGTTCTTCATTTCGATTGTTCCCATTTTCATTTACAAGATTCTCCTGATTCTCGGCAATCACTGATTCACTTTCTTATTAACATTGGATGAACTCGCTTCAAATTGGTTGTAACACCAAAATATTTAATTGCTTTTTTATATGATTTACATGTAGCGCATTCATCATTTCCAGTTTTTTCGAAGTGATTCCAAACAAACGACCTTTGCAACCTTAACGCATTTGAAATTATAATTGAAATTGTAACGTTTAAAACTATAAATGAATGATGAATGAATGAATATTAATACATGTGTCATTTGTTTAAAATTTGGATATCAACAATTTTTTTTATTTAATTTTATTCAGTTTTGAAGTATTTCTAAGACAGTAGTTTATTGTATTACAAATTTTTTTGTTATTACCTTGAGATGACTCAAATTTTCTATTAATATATTCAGCTTTAGCTCTATTTATGATAGCATTGACTTTATTTCTTTGAATTTTATATTCAGTCAATAAGTTTTCATCATTATATAATTTAGTATTTCTCAATTCAGTTTCTTTAATGATGGTATCTGTAATCCAATCATTGTTTTCACGGGCTCTAATGTGCATTTTTATACATGATTGATTTTTGGCTTCTAACGTAATATTTGTCAGTTCGTGAAAATTGTTACAATGCTCTGAAATTAATTTATCAGAAACAAGTCTCTTGAGTTTTGAAAAATCCGTTTTGATTATTAAACGCTTTTTGAACTTTTTCATAGTAATGTCAGATCTTTTTATCGTGCTGTACATTATTCTATGATCACTTAGTGAAGTATCCATCAAAGTAATTTTAAAATTGAAAAAGTGACAATTTGTCAAAGTATGATCAAGGATACTAACAGAATTATTTTGTTTTCTAGTGTAAGAATTTGTGTTGATGTCATTTATAATTTGGAATCCATTGCATTCAATCACATTTTTATAGTTCATAACATCACTAGAATCTGTTAATGAATTTAAATTGAAATCTCCTGTCAAAATTAATTTTTGTTTTAGTTCCATCAAGTTATCTAGGTATTGTAGAAATTCATCAATTTTTGAATTTGGAGGTCTGTATAAAGCAATAACTTTTAATTTAGTTTGCAATTGACAAATTTCAATTTCAATTGTATTATAATCCTTATTTATATTTTTAACAATTTTCTGATATTTCAATCCATTTCTCAAATATATTGCTACACCACCTCCCTGTCTATCTTCACGGCAATGATGAATACTCGAAAAGTTAGGGATATTGAAATAAGCACTTTCATTAGATTTTAGCCAAGTCTCTGTCAAGACTAACATATGTGTAACTGACAACTGACGTGACACATGATGTAGTAATAATAATTATACCCCTCAAAAACACTCATTGAGTGTACCCAAAGGTACAGCCTGTACGCATAGAGGACGGCTATTATTATTATTTGCCGTGGCGCTCCGGGCGACTTACTGATTTTTGGTGGTGTATTCACTTTTCAGCTGTAGGAAAACCCGGAAAACCTACAGCACCACCCCGGATGGACGGCGCGAACTCCAAGCAAGCACCAGACGTCGGGATTGGCATCTAGACAAATTACATTGCCATCGACTCCTATGGAATTGAGAAAATTTTTCTCATTTTTCAGGATTCGAAATGCAAGCAGAAGTTTAGAAGGCCGGCACCTAACCGCCTCGCTACCGAGCACCCTAGTATGCAAGGTTAACAAATGACAACTATTCAAGTGATATTCAAATCGAATGATAATCTGATTTTTGAAATCACTGGAATCGCCATTATGCGATTATTGAAAAAATCTTCCTTACACCAGAACATGTTCTGAATGAAAGTTATTTCTCCATGCAATAAAAAAAACTCACTTTCACATTTTCCAATAATTTCTCTCTTTTATCAAAAACGTCTTCCGATGACTTGGATTCTTCAGCTGCAATTTTTGGCACTTCTTCATCCTCATCGATTTCGTCTGTTTTCTCATTGTTATTTATTTCTGACTGCTCCTTGAATATCGGTAATAGATTGTGAATTCTGGCAAATCATACACACTCTTCATAACTTACTGGTACTTCTTGTGGCACGGAATTCAATAGTTTTCCTTGCAATGCGGCATGTTGCAGTTTAGCGATTCTATTTATTTCTCTCAAAGCTCTTTTCACCATGAAAGAGTTTTCTGCCTCAAGCTCGGAATGGGTTTCGTAGAGAACGAATTGTATCTGAAAAATAAATTATTTTGTAAAGTTTGAATTATTGTGTGGTTTTCTTACACCTGTGGCCTGGACATTGCAAATCTGAGCGTTTTTCTTTGTTCCTCGAGGATATTGGTAACCCTTTCTCTGGCTTCTTTCGTGTCGCCTGATTCTGTTAGCACTTCCAGCATTGATAGGTCTCCACCCCTACTACATACCTGATAATAATAAAAATTCTATTGACTGAAATGTTCGATGACAAATGGACCTTTTCACGGACTATGAGAAAACACTGTAATTAGAAAGTATATACGCTAATATCACTTGGGATTTTTTATTTATTTTTTCTGACCGCCAGTTTTTCTATAACTTGAAAGAAGTGGTTTTGTGACGTCACGTTCATCAAAGTTAAACTTGACAACGTCGTATAAGTTGTACACCATGGAATCTCAAAATTATCATTACATCTGGATTGTGGTCTGTGATAGTTGTCATTTGATACCAAGATGGGTTTGTTCGTCTGTTTCACGGAGCAGATCAATAACAATTGTTTTTCTCTGACTAACTCATTTTCTTACTTTATGTGATACAAGATAGATGCTAGTAGATCAAACGTGAATGCTGAAAACTAGCAGACTCTTGAATATTTTATTTTCTGAGGTTGAAGAAGTTTTCAAATTCAAAGTTTTGTTGTTTCTGTTTAGTAATTTCCTTATAACCGTGAAAATATCTAGAAAGTGCTTTGTACCCGGTTGTCTGAACACCAGTGAAAATTCAAATAAACTGAAAGTGTTCTGTGGTAATAACTTTTGTTGCACAAGAACTGTTATTATAATTTGCGGTGTTGCCAACAATAGTTTTTCATCAAAAGACAGGTTCGTACAGAAAATTTTAAAGTTACAAATAATATAAAAAATTGCTCTTACGTAAAATTTTTTGATGTGTTGATCAAATGACCAAAGTTTTAATTATTTCTCGATGGCTTATAATCAGCCAGTAGCTATATTTTATGGGAGAACGATATTCCCTATTTCGGAACGTGGATTATAGTGGGGGATGTTTCTGACGAACGTGACGTCGGAGGCACAATTTGATATGTGATATTTTTCTTAAATAAAAAAAGTAGAGTGGCACTCGTTGATAAATAGACATTTTAGATTATTAACAATCGATTGAAACCAGTTTTACAATTAATTTTTTGTAAATGTCATCAATAGATCTGAGTTGTCAAAGGATTACTTACTGTAATACAAGACATCTATTTTTATTATAATCTTCGGAATATAAAATTTTGTATGGAATTCAGATCATAAAAAGTCATTATGATCCTCATATCATTAATATCTAACATAGCATTCATAAGAATAATGGTTTATTCCCAAAAGTACAGTATGATTGTGTATAAAATAATATACCTACCATAGAAGTAGTAGTCACTGCTTATGTGCGGGCGTATACACCAAAGGATATATTAAGTATGATATTATAGAATTTTAGTCCATGTTACTCTTTTCTTTTGATTTTGAATTAGTTATCTGATTCTCTACCGCATTCGGCGGTTCATTCAAGCGTAAAACACGTTTTGCTTTTCACTGTTTCATATTTATATATGAATACGTGAAAAAATTCTTCAAATACAATTTTGTTTCATTAATTGTGGAAGACCAATAATCTTACCAAATCTATAGGGTCCGCTACAGCGGAGTAACTATTTGGGGGAGTCGCAAATACAGCTACGACTTCTTCCATGTAGTGAGCATCTGCGGGAGTATCGATAAGTCTATCAGAAAATATAACTACGTTCGACATTCCTAGTTGATTGAAATACGTTTCGTATTCAGTCTTCCTGAAAATTAAATTGTGCCATGAGTGCGAGGAGCTGAATATCTAACACCATCTGGAGGATTTTTAAACTATGGCTGTATTGGAAGCATCATATTCGAATTGTAGCCGATAATATAAAGATTCCAGATGACTCTAGACTTTAGTATTGAATAGAATTATAATTAAGAAAAGTATTGAGGCGTTGGGGAACATTTTAGAAACAATAGTATTAAAATACTCCCTTATAAACACTCATAGTGTGTACCCAAAGGCATAGCCTGTGCGGGTAGAGGATGGCTATTATTATTATTTGCCGTAGCGCTCTGAGGCGACTAACTGATTTTTGGTGGCGTATTCACTTTCAGCTGTAGGAAACCCCGAAAAACCTACAGCACCACCTCGAGTGGTCGGTGCGCACTTCAAGCAAGTACCAGACATCGGGATTGCTATCTATACAAATTATATTGCCTATCGACAGCTAAAAAATTGAGAAAAATTTTCTCGTTTCCCAGGATTCAAACCTGGACAAAGGCAAGCGGAAGTTTCAAAGGCCGGCATCTAATCGCCTCGCTACCGCCCACCCAATGGTTATATGGTGGACTTATAATCTACTTATTTTCAACTAGAGATTCGCGATCTCAGAATAATTGATATGTTTACCTTTTACCTGCACTGAAAGCCATCAATTTCCTTATTTTCTCATTATGGGACAGTATTGTTGCCAAATAAGCTGTAGTTCTCGGAGAGTTTACATGAGTTTGAATGACGCTTCCGGTCAACTCTAAATCTTCAATCAATTTGCCGAAAGTGGCAGGGCCCAGGCAGAAGGATTTATCCTGAAATATTAAAAAAAATAATTTCCTGTTTGTCACTAAAAGACAAATTCTGACATGTTCAAACAACATCGTGAAAACTACGTGAAAGAAGTGGTAGGAATTGGATTTTTTTGATTTCTGAATATGCTTGGGAACACCTCCTTAGACAACGAGTTCCAAAGCTTTGCTAGTGTTAGAATGTTAGCATGTATCCAAAGTGAGGAAAAAGGGGTGTGAAGATAGAATTCTAGCCAATCTCGAAGAAACTTCCGGAGAAATAAACAAGAAAACCAATTTTTTGAGAAGCACTCAGTATTTTCAGGAAATGATATTGCTAATGGTAATAGTAATAATTTATTCATAATATCCCAAAAAACAGATTTGTTTATGCTAGGGATACAAAATAATAATAATAATAATGCCTTACAAATCTACAGAAAAAATAATATACAATTGATATAGTTACAATTCATAATCAACTTAAAAAAAGAAAAAGTCATTTTAGACTAATTGACGAAGAAAATGGTTTTTTATTCTATTTTTAAAAATCGTCACTTTTGTAATTTTTTTAATTTCATTTGGTAGTGAATTGTAGTTATCTATACCATCATGGTATATCGATTTTTTTCCAAAATTACTTCTGAAGTTGCTGAGACTTAAACAGTTTGCTCGTCTTGTTTTCTGATCATGTATGTTATTGATTTCAATAAAATTTAAATTAGAAACTTTCTCTTCCAATCGAATAAACTGAATAAATGCACAAATTTTTACTTCATAAAGGGAATTCAAATTTAGTAAACTATAAGGGTTATATAAGTTTGCTGTTGGTTCTAAAAACGGTAAGTTGTAAATAAATTTCAAAGATTTATTTTGTAATTTTTTTAGAGGTTTCAAAACTGAATTATTAGCGGTTTCCCTAGATTGATCAAATACTGTAGGTTAGAATAGATAAGACAAAAGTAAATATTTTTAAGGTATTTGATCGGCACAAATTTTCTTATTTTGAACAGTACACCAATGACTGGATTGATTTTTTTTCTCAATTTGTCAATATGATTGTTCCATGATAAGTTCATTGGTATAGTTACTCTAGAGAAAAGACATGTTGTGGTCTTCTTTGTCACAAATTCCATTAAGTCATTGGACCTGTATTCTAGAATTTTGGCCAAATTCATTCTTGTTTTATGGGCTGATATTGCAGCTCTAGAAAACGAATGGATATTCGGTGTTGTGAAGTAGATATTTTCATCAGATAACAAACATATTAATTTTTTTCCGAATACTGATTATTTTGGAACTATTTCAAAGTACCTGTAATATTCTTTTCAATTTCATATGTAGGCGTATATTTAGCATTAGTTGCAATAATTACTTGACAAACATGCATTTGTTGGCGAGGTTTGTTGCCCTGGTAGTAATCACCTTTTTTTTTGCAATTAATCGATTCCCTGTTGAATGGGGGAATGTCAACGAACTTTGCAATGGGGACAGTTTGATTTTGTGCTATTGAATTGATTATTGTATGAAGAGTACGTTTTAGAACTTGTTAGAGGACGGTTGAAAGTCGGAGGTGATCTCCAGAATAAAGTACGCTAAGCAACTCGTTTCAAATCCAAAGATCCCAACATCGGCAAAAATATCTACTGGATGTAGTGTAAATCATTTTCGCTGCCTCACAAGTGACTTTTTTAAAGGCCATCAGCATCTATTTTCTTTCAGAAAATGTTGTTAGGTGAATAACAGTACGCATTTATGGTGAGCTCTTATCAATTTGACGAATACGGCTGTTGTTCTCGTAGTGATTTACAGGTAACAGTTATTCAACGCTCTTTTGTTATTTCAAATATGATATATCAGAAGAGTAACTTCAATCAAAATGATTATTTTATATATAAAATCAAATTATCTTATAAAATACCTACCAGAAATCTACCATAAAATCAAAGCTTCACAAATAAAAGTTTATTGCAATGATAAAATAGGTGTAAGTACTTCTCACAGCTGTCTATAGATCCCTGTTTCAGATAACCAAGAATGTAATTAATAGCATGAATTAGTTTCTCGAAATTAATAATGAAAACTCGGTAGATTAATATTTGTTCACAGGAGACCTGAATATTGATTTGTTATACCCGAGCAAGATCATTTTATTATTTATTGAAAATGCACCTTCCAAATAGAACAAGTTCTAGTGAAATCTGTGCAATTCTATACTTTCAGTTCTGAACGCATTCGTTCTATATGTTCCATGCTAGATTATTGTACGCTGAATCTGAACGCTTTCTTTCCTTGATAAATCTAACCCATGTCATATGATCAAAACCTAATGGGTTTGCTCCATTTAAACTGTTAGAATCCGTATCTCCCACAATATGGTGACTCATCTATAGATACGTGAGATTCAATCGGCGACTACTTCAGACATTTCTCATTCACCAACTCTATTAGAGGACGAACCTTACCTAACCTATCATTTTCAGGAAATTCAGGCAAAGAAACAATGTAATAAAAATGCACTCAACTTTGTTCTTGGACTCTCTTAATCCAGCGTGCTATCTGACCATCGGGTTTTTTGAAATGTAGAAGCGATAACTGTCCAGCTCCAAGTCTCCATCAATCTTTCGAATGTACGTACCTGAAGCATTGCATAGCCCAAATGGTATAACTCTGAACTGCCACAATCTTGAACCGACGGTAAAAGCTGTCTTTTCTCGACCTTCTTGAGCCAATTATCTACCTGCCAGAATCCACTCTTCAAAATCGTAGAGCCGGCCAACATTCCAGTGTCATCTATCCTCGGAAGAGTGTTACTGTCCTTTTTCGTCACATTGTTTCGTAGACGATAATCTACATAAAAACGCGATGATCTATTTTTCTTCTTCACTAGCAGAAGTGAAGACCAGGGACTGTCTGATGATTCAATATCTTTTTTTTTTATGTCGCCGACTATTTTGTCAGCTTCCTTCTTCTTGGCGAGCCAAAGTCTTATAGCTGATTGCCGAATTGGTTGGGCATTCCCGACGTCGATCTTATGCTGAACTAGTTTCATTCTACCCCCTTTTTCTTGTTTGGTGTAGGAGGTATCTTGGTATTTCTAGACTGAATCTCTCAGTTTGGTCTGCTGAGCTGGTCCCATGTCTTTACATGAGATGGCAACCAACTTTTCCAATTCTATTGGCAGAGGAAATTGACAAGCAGAACCGCCAAATGTTTTCCTTCCTTCAAGGTCACCCGGCAATAATTGACATTCATCGCCCTTACCGGCACAAAATCAACACGCAACAAGGTCTTCCCTAGTGTGATTCCTCGTCCAATTCATAGTGAAGATTGGGCTGGAACATTACCGCATTTCCAGCTGCCTGCAGCCCCGTCCAAGCGAGCCTCCAGTATGATTTCAGCCTTCTCAGATATGCTCGCATCTTCAGCTAACAGGACATGTATCATTTCTTCACGTCTTCCATGACGCACTGTCTCTTTTCCGTTCAAACGTAGGACGCCTCGATGTCTGCTACTAATGCTGTTGTTTTAGCAAACGCAGGACTGAAGATTGTCTTAGTTTACACTTAGGTTCAGGATTTAATTTCTTTTGGAAGTTTCTGTCTCGATTTTATCTATCTCCTTATCGACCGTTCCTATTCTTTCTTCTGGTCGATTCGCCATACCACGAACTCCTTTTCCTAAGTGTATTTTCGAGAAGTTCTTCTTTCAAACAATCCGAATTTTCCAGTTCGAATTTTCTATTCTTCTAAAGCTTCTCTTACAATCCCTACAAATTTTCTAGATTCCAGAAACTTCGAATAAAAAGGTGTTTCCTTCTTCTTGAGTCCTACTGCGAGTCTTTTCTGGAAGACAACCAATTGTTTCTAATTCCCTTTCCTCCAACTCTTGCTTCAACTCCGCGACCTTCAAATCGAGCTTGGAGAATGCTTAGGGTAATAATGGGTACACCCCACA
This sequence comes from Chrysolina americana, assembly GCA_958502065.1. Lineage (NCBI taxonomy): Eukaryota > Metazoa > Arthropoda > Insecta > Coleoptera > Chrysomelidae > Chrysolina > Chrysolina americana. The sequence continues at coordinate 22,217,269 of OY293418.1, forward strand.
AGAAATAAAGCGGGCCGTACGAGAAAGAAACACAAACAGAACAGCGCATACCACAAAGAAGAGCATTTCTGCCATACATTAAGAATGTCACAGATAGGATTGGCAAGCTTCTGGAAAAACATGAAGTCAAAACGATATTCAAACCAAGAAGAACATTGTCTGAGATCCGCAAAAGATCCGAGAGACCCCCTCTCTACTCCAGGTGTTTACCACATCCCTTGCAGCTGTGGTGACTGCAGGAATGGGTACTTCGAGAAAGCATGCTCTACCGAGGACAACCACAAAATTATGTTAAGTGAAACTCACGTACTGGGTCGGATTTAATGGTATCACCCGCGGATCTTCAGAGAGGCCATAGAAATTTGAAAAGGCCTCAATCTGAGTAAAACGTGGAAGCAAGTACTCAAGATGAAAACAAAACCCTTTCCAAGTACAATTAATAAGAATCAAAACTAAAAACAAAAACAGGTATGTGAATGAACGGAATCATTAGGCATGAAGTCAAGCCCCCTATTAGGGTGATCACAATAAAAGAAGAAACGAGTAAATGCATACAGACACCGAATCACGAACCTTTCGTCCCTTACCGCACCGTCTTTCAGAATGTCTACCGCAGATGTAGACGAAACGTCAGGAAACGTTCTATCGTGGAGGCATTTAATACGTGTAAATTCATCGTAACTGATAAATATTGAGGAAATAAAAGCTTCCAATTTACACTAAGAATATATACTTGTAAAGTCACGCTTACAATTGTTTCAACACACAGTGTCATCATCTGAGCTGACTTATGAACTGCATACAATTGTTTCGACACACAGTGTCATTATCTGAGCTGAGTTATGAACTGCATAACTCAGCTCAGATGATGACACTGTGTGTCGAAACAATTGTAAGCGTGACTTTACAAGTATATGATTCTTAGTGTAAATTGGAAGCTTTTATTTCCTCTATATATTCATCAGTCACGTCAGGAAACATTTTTATATTTCCTCAAAAACAGATATCAAAGATAAGCAGCTCCGAGTGGTATAGATTTTATAGCGGGTCTGCAACTATATGAGGATGAACTATAGCTTACCTGAACAATAAGCATATGTTCTTTGACAAATGTACTTTTTGCCAATTTGGGTCTGATGGATGCATGGAACGCTATTATTTGTGGACAATGCCGATCCCACCTGAAGTTGTTTTGACTTATTTGCTTGAGATCAGTTATCATTTTCAAACTGAAAGCTTCTTCAATATCTCTGCAAAGCTTAGCAGCATCACTGCAAAAATAACCAGCCACATTAAAAACTCCAAACAGTAGATAAAGAATATCCACGATACCTCACACTTTATATTGAGGTTTATTAGAAATATAATGAGGTATACGTAACATTTTGCAGAAACTTGATATACTTTAAATGTAATCATGAAATGAACAGAGTATTTAATTTTGATAATAGAATAATAATAATAATAGTGAAACACAGGAGGGGTGTATTAGTCCTCTTCTCTTCTGCATCTTCCTATTTCTATTGTCTGTTGTACTACGGAAAACCAGCGCATCTGCGGCACCCTCAGCAACCGGAAGCATAAGGTCACTTATCTGTGTTACTAGATGCCTCGGGAAAAAAGTATCTACATCATTGCTTGAGGGTGGTGGAAGAGTAAGAGTACATCGGAGTAGTGTTTGGGATCGACAAATGTGCAACGGTTCATCTCAAAAGAGAACGATGCGAGGAATTCAGAGAAGACATAATGCCAGAGAGATCTAAAGCAATTATGATGTGAGTTGCATAGATACCATATCTAGTGATGAGTGCCTAGAAAACAAACCATCACCAGGGTGGCGTTGTGATTTTTTTTGTATTTTTCCAATGACTGGTATAGAGATGGAGCCACCAAAAAGTCAAATTATAACAATAGGTCCATGACTCGCACAGGCTATGTGACAAACACTCTCCATCAGATGCAAGGTCAGAAAAGAAGTCGGTTGTTATCTGCGAGCAAGGGTTTTCGTAGCCTATAGAGAAGTAAAGTATTTTTATTAACTACGTTTTTCAAATAGACTGAAGAAAATCATTATTTCTCTGTGCCCAATCACATTTCTAAGCCCATACAGATTCCTAAAACTATGGAGATTGTTTTGAAAGTGAATGTAGATTTTTAATAATAGTTATGTAAATACTTGTGACATGTATAACAAGGAATGCAGGGCGCATGCAAAAGATGATTGATGCATTATGGTTCATTTAAATTACTAACAATTTTGTTGCACTGAAACAGATACGAACTGTTGGGTTAATTTGCTTTGCGGGAGCTACTCTGTACATTCTCTACTATTATCTCTTACATGCGCCCCATGTTTTCCGTTTATTTCAAATTATCTTGTTTTGAATTTTATTTCATTTTGCCTACTTATATGTTGTGTAAATTTGTTATTTGAACTAGAATTTCATAAAAAAATCACCTATTTACTGTTATTTCTATCTTTAATTTTAAAATTCTCGACATGTTACATTAAGTTACAATTTGGCCTGGGATGTTAATCCTCGAACCATAGAATTCTACTAATTATCAAATAAGTGAGATGTCAGTATGGCTGAATTCATGAGACAGACAGTGGCGAAACTGTAGACTATAGAATTGTATGGTACATGGAATCCTTCTTCTGACCTGACTAATACGCGAGAACAACATCAATTTTGAGGTTAGGTTTCACAATTCGAGTGCATATGACTACATTTTTCTCTTCTTGATATATAATGCAATAATAATGCACTTTAATCAATTAAACATAAGAACAAATCAATAAACAAAAAGACGAAAGGAAGCAAGGTAATTGAATTGAGTAAAGAGAACACTTGTCGATTCTCTGATAGGTCTTTAAGAAATGAAACCCCTCATCTTCTGATGGCACAGCAAAGTTTTGACCCACCACATATGATTGCCATAACAGAGGCGTATAGACTTAGCTGTCCTGAAAAATAAGGCAATTACCAGAAACATGCCTTGGTGGAGTGAGAAACTAGCAAAACTTCGGGAAATCATCAGAAAACTTTTCAATAAAGCTATGAGTAACTATAAAGACTACTCTTTCTAGTACAAATGGCAACAAATGTTCGAGGAGAATACTGAATTGACACCAGCACAACGTCTTCAAAAAGTTCTCTCAAAAGTCCAAAGGCATCAGTCTGATAGTCAAACTGAACGGAGGATACACTGATAACCCTAATGAAAGCCTAGGTGCTCTTCTGTAGTCACACTTTCCAGGTTCTAGAATGGTTATGGAGAATGAATAGCAGAGTGTTCACCTGGAAGAGATCGTTCATAACTTCAACAGATCCGGCAGAAGATTAGCTGGAAAAATCTTCACAACTCAAAGAATCAGATAGGCTATTAAACGCTCTAAACCATTCGATTCACCAGGAAAGGAAGGAATATGTTTCTACTTGTTTCGACATGGCATTGAAATAATACCTAACGCAAGGTTGGAGAGGGACTGTGGTAACTAAAGTCTTACCGTCACATCAGTATCAGTTTTTACTCTTGATAGCAATGAAGAAAATAATAGTCTGTTATATCAGAAGCTACCTAAAACCGCTCCACAAGAAATAGTTTGGATACCAAGAAGGTAAATCCACGATTGATGAATTATAATGCCTGGAAACCATTGAAACCAAGTGTTAAAAGAAATGGCACTTTGTGCCTTCATCGACATAGGGGGTGCTTTTGATAACACCTCTCATGTTTCTATAACCAAATCTTCAGAGAAAAGAAGTATAAACGCCTCACCTACCAGATGGATACAATCGATGTTGAAAAGCAGAATAATTGTTGCAACCCTTGTGGGGGAGATACCTAGGATGAGATCAGAAAAAGGGGGAGTTCTATCGCCTCTGTTGTGGCTCCTGGTTGTTGAAAACCTGATAGTGAAGCTACACAACTATGATATCACAACTCAAAGTTACTCCGATGATCTGGTCGTCACCATCAGAGGCACTAATTTTCAATCACATGCAAGTAGCCCTAAACATATTCAGCACCTGGTGCGCAAAGAGGAGACTTAATGTCAACACTAGCAGAACAGTGCTGGTTCCATTCAAAGAGGCAAAAGTATGAACTCAAAACCCCAAGTTCGAATGGAACCCAGCTCAAATTTTCCAACGGGGTTACTGGGTGCTAAAATCGACCAAAAACAGCCAAAGTAACAATTTTCTTTTCAGAGCCATAGCGGCAAGCTGAACATATCACAGAGTCTTATCAAAACATCATCAAACACATGATCACTTCTGCTTCACTGATATGTTGGCCAAAAATGCAACAAACTTCGGCACAAGTCAAGCACAAGGGCAATATTCAAATGCTCCATCGCAGCACTAGAGGTTATGCTAAATCTTTCGTCATTACACAAGCAGTAATTAGTGCCTTCAGACTGAGTCAGACAGAAAACTTCGAGGCAGGACATTTGATCGGACATCTGAAGATGTTGGAACGCATTCCCCTAGAAGCCATGTCTATAATGATAATACTGCCTCATAAACACTCATAGGCACGCATAGGCAAAGCCTGTGCGGGTAGAGGACGGCTATTATTATTATTTAACGTGGCGTTCCGGGGCGACTTTCTGATTTTTGGTGGCGTATTCACTCCTCAGCTGTAGGAAACCCCAGAAAACCTACAGCACCGCTCCGGGTAGTCGGTGCGAACTCCAAGCAAGCACCAGACGTCGGGATTGGCATCTAGACAAGTTACATTGTCTATCGACTCCTATGAAATTGAGAAAAAATTTCTCGTTTTCCAGGATTCGAACCTGGCCCAATGCAAGCGGAAGTTTTAAAGGCCGGCATCTAACCGCTTCGCTACCGAAAGATTCAATATCATGAAAAACCACCAAATTTGCACAGAGGACGGATCATACCAGGGAAGGGATGCATCAGTGTGATACACTGATGGATTCAAGATGGATGAAGAGGTTGGAGAGGGAACTCCAGGGACAAGTTTCAGGCTTCTAAGAACCTTTGGCAACATCCAAACCATAATTCAAGCAGAAGTACACGCTGTAGAGATATGTGTCTAGGAGTACATCAAAAAGGGAAACTGTAGGGCAATTATATATATTATCAGATAGACAAGCGGCACAACAGTGTGATGTGGGTACAAGTTCGCAAAGCAATTAACGGCAACAAGGACACAGACCGCCTTGCCAAAGAACTGGCAAACACATTTTCCCAGGTCAGAACTCTTCTTCAAAGCTGAAAGAAGAGTTTTGACGTCGAAATGAAATCTTTGGAATTAAGTGCCAGCGAGAAGGCTAATCAAATAAAGCTAAACAGCTTCTCGAGTTGGGCAAACAGACTTGAAACTGGTAACTGGAAAAAAAAGGGAAAATCATAGAGCGATACTTGCTGCTACTGCAAAAGCTTCGCCAAGAGGCAGAAGTTCCTGAAAGAGGCCTTTTTGACACCCTCCGACGTCAGGAATTGAGCTCCCAGGAAACTGATGAGCTTTACAAGAAGACTCAAAATCTCGGGCCTTGAATAAATCAAGGGTCGTGCACAAAAGATTTTATAAATCGAAGTACTTCTGAGGCTGCATAACCTTAACGACTCCCCTACAATCTATATCATTATCTAGTGCTTGTTCGGAGTGCGCACCGAGCACCCAGGTGGTACTGCTGGTTTTCCGGGTTTTCTTACAGCTGAAACAGTCAAAAACCTACAAAAAATAATCAGTCACCTCGAAGCGCCACAGCAAATACAAATTTTAGCTGCCCTCTACCAGCACATGTTATGCCTTTTGGTTTCTACGTCTACGAGCAGGTTGAAGTGAATGACTGATACCCTCCTATCGTCTCAGTGGACACTTTCTACAAAGTATTAAGTGAAAAAAAACTATATAGTATCTACACTATCGTTCATTCAGTTTACTTGCAAAACCTTCGACGACCGATTTTTGCGTGGACAATAGACATTATTTTAAGATAATATGTCAACATTTTATTGATTCTCTGAGAATTAATAAAATCTAGGGATTCTATATAGATGATTTTTGAAATATTCATGATTATATCTATACTATACCTGATTTTCAAGGAATTGACCCAACAAGTAACAGGATTATTTTTAGCTTGCTCCGTAACCCTCTCGTCTTTCAAATGTGGTGGTAAGAGTTCGCTGAGTGACAGGGCATTGTGTTTAATCCTCAATCGCGCAACAGACGCAGCTAGTTTAACTTTCTGGCACCAAAGAGCGTTTTCGACAAAACTGAGTCCATAAGTATCGAAAAGTTGCGAGGTCATTTGAGTGACTTTTGTTTCTCTTTTCTTGAAGGCTCGGTGATAGAGGTCGTAGAAGAGTAACCACACGTGTGGAATTATGGGTATTAGCTGAAACCCATAAAGTTATGTTACGATCGAATAAGAAACTAAAATATGTTTGCAACAAGTAAAAGACTGTTGAATTTATTTTAATAGTATAGGTATATGTGGAGATGTTGAGCTAAAACCTCAAATTAAATTGGGCCCTTTTGATTTTTTAGATTCTAGGAGGTTTTGGGGTACCGAATAAGTCAAGCAACTCTTCATAAAAGTAAGGGCACGGATTTTCAAAATTTTGGGACTTGAAACTCAAAAATATTTTGAATCGTGAATAACTCGAAAACCATGAGGAATTCGAAAAAAACTGCCGTGACAAAAAATGTAAAACACAAAATTCTCTACAAAAAAGTATCCTAGGTATTTTTTCCTAACCTCAAAATTTTCACCTTAAAACGGGTTTAAATACTCAATAATAGTTTGAATCGCAAATAACTCGAAAACTACGATGAATTCGAAAAAAAGACCCGAAGCAAAAAATGTTTAGCACAATTTTTTTTACAAATTGTTCCATAAAAATGTTTCCTAACCTCAAAATTTTCATCGTAGAATGGGTTCATGTACTCAAAAACACTTTGAATTGCGGATAACTCGAAAACTATGAGGATTTCAACACAAAATGCCGGCACAAAAAATTTAGAGCTCAAAATTCAGTACAAGATAAGGTTAATTTGGAGAAAGAAGTACAACAAAAGTATAAAACACTTTTGATTCCCTCACTACCCTAATTTTTAAGTAAAAATTCACCCCATACCCTTTAAATCATCAATCTTCAATACACTTGTTCACTATGGTTACAACCAAAACTTTATAAGGCCACATAAACATCATTTCACTACTAGTACCTTCTTTTCTTAGTACCTCGTACCTCTTCTAGATTCTCTCCTCCACAATTTTTGCACTAGTCCCAGTGAAAAATCCAATTTTTTTATGTAAAAAACACCGTGAAGACTACAGAAAGCAGTACGCACTTGACAAATGTTTACTACACAAAACACGTCGTCTGCACCACAGAACTCATAATTATGTCTTATGATATAATTATGAGTTCTGTGGTCTGCACACGTGCGTGGTTATCGGTGATAATGGCTGTGGTTGCCGAATTCTTCGCGGGAAATAGACGAAAAGAAAGCTTTCGTATTCTTAAACCAAGTAATTGAATACAATGTAACGACCCGCAATCGATTCTTTGTAACGTGTTTTCACAAATACAACATGAATTTTTCGAAGAAACTTACTCTTGGATAATTAAGGAAATATTTACGGAAAAATGGGACATTTTGACCTTTCTATGCATTTTCAAAATCTTCATAATGAGGATACATCATACTAAGAATGTTTTTATGTGAACTTGAAGCTGAGATTCTACGCTTCAAAATGAATACCCTCATCTTTGGATAAGAGAAACTATTAAAAAGTCTGTGAATATCGAAATAATAATCAATCGAGAACGAAGATCGTGTTCATGATCGCGTTTTTTGAACGTCAGTTCATTGGAAACCAAGAAGTAACTCATGTATGTTATATACATGAAAATATTGATAATAATACGAACGACAAATCTCTCGTTGGATTTGCTTGTTTATATTACGAGTGATGGAATATATTCATTGAAACTTCAAGTGCTTGTGTGGCCAATATACCTCTTCATCTCGCAAGATTTTCGAAAATTTCCTAAGTCGAAAATTATGCTACCTTACCGGAGTACAAAATAGAGAACTTACCCATCATTATGCATTTTGATTCTTTGAAAACGGAGTAGTTTTCAACAAGTTAGAGCAATTTGCGCTTGGGATGTAAATTTGCTTGAATTCGCACTGGCGGGAATTCGCGAGCGGGTGCTCCGGCTTTCGGCTTTGAGAGAGAATTACTCAGAAATAGTGGCTCCAACGAAAAAATGACTAGAGACCTTTTTTGTGCTTTACATTTTTTGTCACGGCAGTTTTTTTCTAATTTTTCATGGTTTTCGAGTTATTCACGATTCAAAATATTTTTGAGTTTCAAGTCCCAAAATTTCGAAAATCCGTGCCCGTACTTTTATGAAGAGTTGCTAGACTTATTCGGTACCTCAAAACTTCCCACAATCTAGAAAATCAAAAAGGCCCAATTTTTTTTGGGTCTTCCTATTTAGCCTGTACTATAATTACAGGTACAAGTTGGTGCAACGTCTTTATGCCGGTGAAGATCAGAGGAGAATTGATTCTTTGGAGTTACTCCTGATGAAAACTCAGAAAGATGTTTGGTTTCTTCAAAACATAATGTTACAATTTTGGGTTTTAAATAAGCAGATACAGTTGTGTTGGCAAAAAAAAAGGTTTGACTACACCAAAATGTCTTTACCGACTGAATAGATTTTGTATGGATTTTATTGAAGACAAAACAAATGAAATCGTGTTCTGCTTTTGTAATCGGTTTCAGAGATGGCGTCCTCGTCCTCGTTTCAATATTCCAAGGACAGTAATTGTAATTACAGTTTATTGAAATTCACGGAATTTCAAAAAACTTTTCAAATACCATACGAAAGTAATAGTCCATACTCCAAGTGGGAAATCAAGTTTTTTTGGAAGAATGACACCACTCAGATAGTGTTGTTTTCAAAATAATCTATATATCGTTTGAAAGAAAATTGTTGTAGCGGAATCAAAAATTTCCTCGTGCGATTTCTTTATATTATTGAGTATTACTTATGCGTTTTTGTTCACTTTCCTGCATTTTATATTAATTTCCTAAATAATTTGACACTTGGAAATTAATAAAATAATTCATTCATATCCAGTATCGAAAGTGAGTACCACTTAAGCCCGATGCACACATCCGATATTTAACGTACGGTGCCGCTGCGTTTCCGCTGCATCTGCACGAGATACTCTTAAGTAAATCCTTTGGAGCTGGTATTTTTGAGATACATATTGCGTTTAGTCCTGTTGTTTTTTCTTCATCCATGATCTCCTGGAGGTTTCTGAACTCCCTGCCAGCTCTGGACTTGACAATAAGTTCGCAATGAATGATGATGGCACGCATCGAATGTTGGTGACAGTAAAGTGGTATTAAAGGAATTTTTGGAGACGACAAAGTTCGTATACTGCAGGAGAATCCAACGTACAATATTTGTTGCCTGTGTCTCAGCATAAACAGTTCGTTAGCGGCTACGACTTTCATTAATTCTTCATTGTGGTCATCAAATAGCTGTGTTGCATTTTTTCCAAAGTTGTGGGAAATCGAATCTTGCCTTGATTGAACAACGTCGATGTAGTGTTACAACCAGTGAATGCATGCACAAATAATATACATTTCGCAGTAGAATCGTTATATAAGAACACATCCTTCTCATTACCTTCACCCGGCTCGTAAAAATGAACATTGGGGATTTATTTGGTTTCAGCGGTCAACAGCTCAAGTAAAACTACGTCTTTGCCATAATATCGCATACGGAGGAACAGAGGAAGCAAGTCAGATAGCAGTCTGCACAATTTTAGTATTCGCGTCTTCGACCGCCTCATTAAAAGTGTAATTCTGTGCTTCCAACTTTGTCTGAAGCATTGTAATGAGGCACCATGCATATCAAAGTATGTAAGGGCGCACTTCAAAAAATCATATCTTTTATTATATAAAATTAAATAAAGCGAATCGGGCATCTACTCACTTAAAAAAACCTTACTCTTATAGCAAAACTTTATTACAGAATTGTTTGGTAGCTATGTCTAGTAGCAGGTGATGTAGTCTCTTGATAGAAATATGTGGTACGGAGAATTTTCGGAGTTGATGAGATTGGAATCTGGGATGTGGAATTTTTGAATAGAGTAATATACACCTGTTATTGAAAAATATTATTATTATGTGGGTCTATTCAGTATTACAATTTATTTTGAGAAACGTTATCGATGAAACGCTTTTCAAATTCAGGTTAGTGAGTTTGTTGTCGAGGATACATTAAACATGACTAGGCATAATTATTAACATTTTTTGTGAAAAAGTTGAGGAAGTTATATGAACGTAATCATTTGAAGTATAAATCGAACAGGGTATTCTAAAATTTGCGTCACAACGAGAAGGTGCATAATTTTCGAGAAGGAAACACAGTAAAATGTCATTGGGCCTTGGGGCATAATGAGCGGACGTTATGGCTTATCTACAGATTCTATTGTTGTCTATATATGAGGCAAGTAAATTGAAAAGAACGCTCATTTGAAGGTTAAATATTGTATTGTTTCTAAAAAAAACATGCACTCGTATGATCCGAAATGATGTTTAATACGGCTGTTGCAAAAAAAGTTCAAAAAGAATAATTAAAAAAAGTTTCGATTAATTTCCTTATCTATCAATACCTTTTTTACCAAAACAGAAATTATTTATTCACTGCAGAAATGCATTTTTCGAGGAAAATAAAATGATATATGCTCTACGAGCGTGATTAATTTCTTATAACCTATAACTCTAGACCTGAAGAAGCTGATTCCAATGTCCCGAACTACACTATTTTCCCCCCTCTAACCACCCCTCTATCTTGTTCTCTTACCGAGATCCCCATGCATAGACTCGAATTTGAATAGCCCTGTATATTTATTTTCATTTAATGAAGACTGGTATAACATTTCCTTTCATTTTAATGTCACTTTGGATGGTTTGGTATACATTTTATTCGGCGAGTGCAATGAAGTTTTCAGAAAATGAGTAGTGAAAAATAAAGCATTTCAATATTTGAAATATAGCCAGAAAAACGAAAAGCCTCTAGACACGATACCTGTTTCACATCTAAATTGGCGCCCTTAATTTGTTCAAACGGTTTGGTATACTTTGTAGGTGCATTATTTGCCATTTTGGTCTGTGAATTTGAAAATATAAAGTGGAGCCATTAATTTGATCACGCGACTGTTCCTATTACTCCATTACAGCTATTTTAATGGGCGCATTTCATATTTCGTTATGTCTTATTCAATAACAAATGACTTCTAATTCACGAATTGGTGCAGTTTCTGATCATGAATGAGTTATTAGGACTAATAGGGTAACATGTTCTGTTATTTTCGTAACTTTTTTTGTGTACTGGTTCCACGAAAAGGAAAATCCTGTAATGTTCAAAGAACATCGTGAGAGCCGAGGAAAAGTAGGTGAGAATTGGTGTTCTTCTTGAATGTCTGCAAGCTGTATGCCTCAGGGGACACCTTTCAAACTCAACGGATCAGTCTTGATGAGACCGCTAATGGTGGATCGTTTGATGATATTTTAGAATTGAATTGAAATATCTATAAAACAACCCTTCTGCAGTGTTCCAAAGAATTGAGTGAGCTTGTAAGCGAAGCATCACCGACGGGATGAATAGCTCTCTTTTGGAGGTAATCTGAAAGATTTAGTGTGTTTAGTGGCTGTACTCCATATATATGGAAACAGTTGTCCAGGACAGGTAGGATCTGCGCCTTATGAATCTCAGTTGACTAGGATCACTTGAGTCACGAGAATTGGTCAGAAATGAATGAACTGATCAGCCGCTAGAGGAGTACCACATGACTTGGTAAAGTCTTACCTAACAAGTAGGAGGCAAAAAGTGAGAATTGATCAATGCTTACGTAATGAATATGATATTATTCCAGGAGCTCCTTGGGGTTCGGATTTAAGCCCCTTCTTTTCGTTGTTGTTTGCCAATGATCTAATTTGTTATATTAATGATACAAACTCAGCATTCGTTACCAGTTATGCTGACGATAAACTTTTGAAAACTACTTTAAAAATATACGATGAAATAATATTGTGGACAAAAAAAAAATCAAATTGACTAAAGTCAAAACCAACACCATACTGTTCAATAAACGCAATCGAAATGATTCGAATTCAATTGTATAGAAAGGTCTATATAAAGGCAATCAGTCTAGTAGAAACTGTCAATATGCTGGGCATTATCCTAGACAAAAATTAATATGGGATGATCATATTGAAGCATTATATACTAAACTGAAGAGCTGCTACTCTATCAGATTTATGTCAAATCACTGCAGTCCTAGCATACTGTACCATGCCATCTTCCTCGCACTCCTTCGATATGGTATTCCCAACTTGAGTATGAGAATAAATGCTAATATAGGATGCAGAAATCCGTGTTGAGTTGCCTTCAAAGAGTTAGGAATTCTCACACTTGCCCGCACTTATATACTAGAGGCCAGTTGTATATAAACATAATATGTTTTCCAATCGTCACTCACATAACCACAATATCCGTTCTCGTTATGTAGTCTTCCCTAGTGCTCATAGAACTGCTAGGTATGAAAAAAGTGCAAAGTATAATGGATGTAAGTTTTACAACGTTCTCCCAACAGCAATTAAAAATTCTCATACTATTCATGTCTTCAAAAATCAGCTGAGGAAATGCTACTTCAAAGGGTTACACCGTTCAAGAATCTACTGATCAAAACTTTGAGATCTTCAGATGTAGCATATTTAGTATATACTATAAGTATTCCTTTGTTTATTTAAACTTTTAGATATGAGTTTTAATACTAATCTGCATTTTCCCCAATGTGACTGATATTGGGCACTGGATGTAATTTTACTTACGTGTGTTGTTATGGACAAATCGTGTAGTTTATGATTACAAATTGTATGTATTCAGATATATTTTCTTAACCTTATAATTTCGTCTTAAAACTTAATGTTTCTTTGTTTATTGTGCACTGATTTTTCAACTGTACTTTTCAACTGGAGAAATAAATATTATCATTACTACTGATGGTAATACGTATCCAACTATACTTTCGGTGTTGTTTCGGTTTGTTGATCGTGATCTCAAAGCAATTCTACTTGATGCTTCTTCTACATCTGCGGACAGTTTCAAAGGCGGTGTGGTAACTGACGAAGAGTTCGAGGAGTTGATCGTCTGAGCCTTACTGATTCGGTGTCTGTACTGGTTTCTTCTTGTATTAAAATTGTTTTTCTCGTTAACCAGCTTACTCTGATTGGGAGAGTTCAAATTCAAATTCAGTTTATTCAAGTAATGTATGGGTAGTAACGATATTAATGAAAGTATGAATAGTAGCACATTTATATTCCCCATCCCATCTGCGGAGGTTCACCTAAGCAAGTCTGCTTGTGATGTGTTACCATCGCAGTTGAGATGGAAATAGCATAGATATGTTTCTAACTAAATGGTTTTATAGGTTTTGGCAATTTTTGTTATCCCTCCCGGGAATTCTTATGGTAGGAGTAATTGTGGCAGAGAGATGAAGAAAGATAATTAAGAGAAAAGAGAAATGACACAGAAATCGGTATCATAAGTAGAAGAATTTTTGTTTATTCAGGATATGTTTTTTGATTTTGTATTTTTTTATGTTGGATATTTCCCTCAGTTGGAGCGGTAGTGAGTCTTCTTGAAGAGTGGAATATACAGTTTTCGGTTTAGTGTGTTTCTAGTAATTCTAGATTTATCACATAGCATTGTTTCAGCATTTTCAAAAGTCCATAGTAGGCATTGTTGAATATACAAGTTACGTATTTGCTGTGTGTTGAAACATCCTCCCCATACAACAATGCAATAACGCAGTATTGATTCCACTAGTGCCTTGTATACGAGCAATACGTTTTTTTCATGTAAAACGTCCCTAAGGGTGTAAACTTAGTTATCATTTGTCGCATTCTTTTGATTAGTATTGCAACCTATTCATCCCATCTCATATGTTGATCCAGTATAACTCCTAAATATTTCAGAGAATATGTTTTATCTATTTCAGGGCATATACAGTTTTGGTGCTCACAATTGGTTTTATGGATTTTCAGCATTTTGTTGTTTGGTTGGTCTTCAGAAGTAAGAGTAAAAGTAATATATTTGCTTTTGCTTATATTTAAGCTGAGTTTATTATTATTTAACCAATTTTGAATCCTAGAAAGCCCTATTTCAGCCTTTTTGTACACTTCGTTCCAATTGTCTTCTCTGAATATGATAGCTGTGTCATCGGCATATGAAATGATATGACCGTTCAAGTTATTCATATGTCCAATATCATTTATGTACACAAGGAAAAATATTGGCCCCAATACTGTCCCTTCCGGTACTCCAGTGCTTATTTTGAGTGGTTCACTGAGGGCATCATCAATTATAACCTTTTGTGTTCTCTGTGGATAAGTAACTTCGCAGGAGTTTTAATGCTGTGCCATGGATGCCGTTATTATATAATTTGTCTAGAAGTATACTATGCGAGACCGTATCAAAGGCTTTAGCAAGATCAAGAAAAACGGCCATGCATTTCTTCGACTCATCCAGTGAGCACACAATGTTTTTAATTAAGTCTAAAACTGCTTTTCTGTGTTACATTTTTTTTTAATCCATGTCTGTCAATGATTACTTTATGTTTATCAAAAAATTTCATTATTCTGTTTTTGACACATTTCTCAAAGATCTTTGTGAAGTTACTTATAACAGATATTATAGTTATTAATTCGTTTTTGTTTATAGGATAGAGAAAGAGGGTGGAGTCTAAAGATTTGTTCATTGTTTTGCCAGTAAATGGGTGTTGAGAATTTTCCAACTGATCTAACATATTTTTTCCCACTTTAATAAAATATTCATTGAAAATGTTTGCCTTTTCTCCATTTTCATTAATCAGTTGGCCGTTTTTGTTTGAAATACCTGCATCTTTCACATGTTTTTTTCCCCTATTTTTTCCATTTGTTACGTCATTTATAATTTTCCACGTTTTTTTGGAATTACCTTCAACTTCTTTCAATTTATTTTCATAATATTTATTTTTTGTATTTCTTATAAGATTATTCAGTGCATTTCTATATAAGGTATATTCTGTTTTTCGTTCGTCTGAATGGTTTTGCAATAGTTTTTTCTTCAGTAGATCTCTTGTTTTGATTGATTTGATGAGGCCCTCAGTAATCCATGGTTTAATTTTTCTATTTTTATTATACATTTTGATAATTTTTGTTGATGATTTAATATTTTGTGTTATTTTGTCAATAAATATATTATACGCTATTTGTGGGTCTTTACATGTCCTATCCCAGCTCTCATTTTTCAATAACGCAAGTAATTTTTTCTAGTCAGTTTTCTCAAAAGTTGTTTTTATATTTTCTGTGTTTTTAGATTTATCTGTGAATATCTCTATAAAAGTGGTGTAATGATCGGTGATATCTGTTTCAACAACAAGCGGATTTATTTTGAAGTTTTTTACTGTCTTTCTATTTCTTATGAAACCATGATCAATAATAGTCCTTTCGTTACTCTGGTGGCAGTATTTATGTATGAGACATATCCATGTGAGTTCCAGATGTTTAAATAGTTATTTACAAATGGTGACATGTCATCTAGTAAGTTAATGTTTATATCTCCTATGAAAATATCTAAATCACACTTTTCTAGGTTGGTCAAATGATTATCAAGTTCCTCTATACCTATATGTTTGAATGTTAATTGAGGGAGGACGATATGATGCTATGATGCCAATAGTACTTTGTAATGAGGTTAGAATAAGTCGTAACAAATTAGTTTCAGTCAGAGTTATATTGCTAACATTCGTATTAATACCTGTTTTCACGTATAACGTTAATCCATCATTTCGATTTATGCGTGATTCGTTATAGAAAGTATTATAATGGGGTATGTTAAATTTTTATATGTTTTCAATGTTCCAGGCTTCTGATAGTAAGTATAATGATGTCAATATTTTCTTTAATAGGTTCCAAGTAAATCAGTAGTTCATCGAAGTGTTTATTCAAGCTTCTGATATTGAAACGGATGATACCAAATTTATTATTTCTGATATTGTTTTTGAAATATAGTGTCAAATCCTCATATACTTTTGTTTCAATACCGTTTTCTTCATCTACAACGTTCACAAGCTCCATCATAATTAGTTTTTTCCCAAATGGAAAACAAATGAAAAGACAATTAAAGGAAAGTTAACAAAAAAAAAGAAAAAATAGAGATAATATAGAATAATGAAACAGAACTACAAGTAAATTGGTTTAAAGGCTAAAGAAAGGATACTTGTGTTAAAGCTCCCCTATGGAAAATTAAATATATTTCAAAAGAGAAAAGAATATCAAGTGTTCAAAAAGTAATGTTTTAAATTTACTTACAAATATGCATAGTCAAATTGACATTTTTCAGGAGATGTTTACAAGAGTATCTTCTGATTTTATTATTGTAATTTTATTGTTTATTTAAGCATATATTTTTCCATCCTCCGTCCAGGCGTTTTTCAAGGAAGTTTTCTTAATTGTTTCATTGAATAGATGCAGTCTCAACTTAGTTAGGAACTTTCTGATAACTATTCCGGTTCTTTTTAGGAATTTCTTTCTTGCATAAATGGTTTTCTTCATTTGATTTGCCTTCAGTTTCAAGAAAATGCCTCTAATTTTGTTTTCTAGGTTATTTCCTATTCTATAGCAGATTTCAATATCCTCTGTGGTTATATCAACTGACAATTTTGATGTTAGTAGTTTTAAAATTTCTTCCCCAGTGTTTTCCTTGGGTTTTTCCGGAAAGTTGAATATTCTTAAATTATTGAGTTTCTGTTTCGTATCAATATCATCGAAACGTATGTTTGGTTCAGTATTGACAATTTTCAGTTCATCTAATTTAGGCGACAATTAATTTTTCTCGGTGTTGTGATCTTTTTGTATACGAACCATTTCAGATTTTATCTCCATCAGTTTCTTTTCAAATTCGCATAGTTTAGTATCTACACTTTTTGTGACTGACTCAGCTACATTATCTGCCATGGTTTTTATGAAAGTATCATCTTTCAACAGTTGACAAAGTGTTGAATTCACTGCAGATTTAATTTCGTCTGCTATTTCTCTTGTTATAACCATTTTATTTTAGCAGCTGCACTATGTACTTCCAAATTACCCTTATTGTTCGTAAAATTCTTTGAAACATTAAAATTGTATGATTTTATTGGGAGCTCTCTACACACGTCTACTCATACTCGAAGAGAGTGCCTTCTCTTCGTCTTGATTCCGCCTGTTTACTGAATTTCTATACGTGATTTTTTTTAATTTTATAATTATTGCAAACTTGTCAACTCACATTATGCTTACTCTATAACAAGGCTTGTAGCTGTCTATCGATACAGATACACTCGTAAAAAGTTCTCGCCCACTGCGGTCTCGAACTTAGTTCAACTCTTGCATAAGTTTCAGCGGCCGATAACTGAACCGCTGAGCCACCGGCTATAACTGCATAGATTTGTTTCCTTGGGAAACCAAGTAATTTCTTGAAACAGCAAGGTTTTAATATTACCTACTTTAAGAACAGACACTTCAGGTAGACAGATTAAAAATATGGATGATGTAGATAAGCAAGAAAAGTTAATTCCGAAAATTAACTTGTGATGCGTATTCTACGTTTTGCATTAGACAAACATGATCCACCAAGAAAAGGATTACACACAGAAATAGTTTTATTAACCGAAAAACAAATTATCAGTAAATATGCCGGTGGCAAGTAACAATGAGCCAGTGTATGGCGAAACACTTGTGGAGCTTTTGTTAACCTAAAATCTGTGACATTTATTGGGTTTTAGTACACAAATTTTCCTGATATGTTATCAGCATATATCTATTAACTACGAATATGGTTAATAAAGACAGCCTATGTGGCATGTATTATGGCAAGCTTAACGTAGATGGCGCAATTGTTAGTGGAGGTCAGATTGGAGTAGTTGATAAGTGCATGACGGACATGAAAAGTTTATTCCTATCATAATCGAGTAATCTGAAAGAATAAGATTTATAGCCAGTAAATAAATTTCACCAAATAAAGACAAGTTAGCCTACAAACTGACGTTTATGCACCGATTCCATCCACTCATTTTCGTATCAACTGTTCTTTACGGCTGGAAGTTTTTGCTTTTCCTTTTTTCAATTCATAAATGTGGCTTTTTAAGCCGTAGACACAATGGAAGTTTTATGTAATAAGTTTTAAGTTTTGGGATTTTCGATATCAATTTTACAAATAAAACAAGATGCAAAACAGAATTGAAAAATGAAGCTTGAATTTTATCAACAAGATTTTTTATGAGGCGTAATCAAAATAATAATGGCAATGATGGTTTCGCGTTAAAAAATATCCAAAATTATGAAAATTAAAACTAAAAACATAAAACTTCCATTGTGTTTCAGCCTTAACACTTATAGGGCCGTATTTCTCCATAACAGCAACTAATTAAAGTGTTATTGTATATTATTACTTGTTATTACTGTCACTCATGACCTCCACTCACACTAGCGCTCTCTGGTGGGAGCGATATCGTCCATGCCTGTCATTGGACGCTGCTGAATTAATGCGCTTGCGCCAGGAGATTCCTATTCAAAGACATGATTTTGTATTTTCATCTCTTTCCAGCGTGCATCGTTTGGCACTAACAATTATCGAAGATATGAGGAGATTTGAGGAGAACCATATCTCAACATAACCTGGTATCCGTATCTATTTACAAAGTTTATATTTTCAGTTTTCAGACTGGATGGTTAAAATTCCCAAAAAAATATATCAAGAAATATAACATTGGAATTGTTCTTTAGAACTGAAAACTATTGATCTTATGATTGTTGTGATCAAAAACAGTATGAGCCAAAGTTGAAGAAGTCAGCCTGCTTTTTGTTCCATTCTCGGTTATCACTCAAAATATAATTATCATATATAAAGAGTTCTGATTCTCTGCCCAATCCTTCTTCAGGACATTCAGGAACGACGATGGTAGGTGTGTATACTCTAGTCTGTTCTTAATTTGGTAAACGTCTTCCATTGGGCTCACAACCTCCTAGAAACTCTGATGGGTATTTTTTTGTCTCTTGAATAAAAAGTCAAAATTTGGCTCCCTCGAATACTTGGTAATTAATTTTTTAATTGTGGTTTCATCTCAACAATAGCTACTTACTCAGATACATGTACATAAGTTCTTTTTTCAAACGAAAAATTACCTTCCAGAAGAGATACACAAAATTTTCTAATTAATGACTCCCCAGAGAGGAAGTGTAGATTGTGCTGAATATAAGACGGCGGTACTATAAGGGATTTATTCCTGAGAAAATGACCCAGTTTTAAAAATTTCTAGATTCATGCCTGAAAGAATTTAAGATCGCCGCGTTACTTCGGGTATGTGTTCAGGAGACAAAAATACATCACTGATCACTACCACCAAACTATTTTTCTCGGCGGTTATGAGGCCAATATGGAATGAGATTTAAAAATTGTTTTTTCCGTTAACCAGCTGTCATCCCCGTACGAACGACAGCCCTCAGAAGTCGAAACTTGTGCGAGCTGAGGATTAACGAGGTCTTACCTTTTAACGTGCGTCACATACAGTGAGCACGTAAAGGTTGGAACAAATTCGTTAAAAGCTTGATATGGCCATTGGGGAAAAACGCTCAGACACGTCGATATTATTTTTCGGGTGCGCATTTTTGATGACGTCATCACTGTTCGAGTTATGACGTCATTGTAATTTTTTTAAATGACAATACCGCATTTTGATAATAATTTCGAAAAGAACGCATTTGTCTGTGTATGGACTTCATATATTTTTTATGTTACATAACATTTTCAGAAATTAATTCAAGATACTAAAAAACGCATATTTCTAAATTTTGTTTCAATGGCAACAATGACTGTAAATGGGCTTTCAAAATAACTCTTTTATCGGCTCTGTACCCACATCATCAAAATCCTCAGTTACCTGTCAATTCACTATGGGTACTAGCAAGTTGGAGCGCATTACGCACTACATGTATGTGAATACCTGGACATGTTTCCCAATGGATGGATTGGAAGACGAGGATTTTAACTAATGTTTCATCATCGCCTTGCATACTTTCAAGAGGCAAATGTTTTGCAATTCGAAAACTTGATTTAATAGTTTATAGGATTATTTATTCCTGTTTAAATTACATTTCTATGAAAGATCTATTATTTCTCGGATAAACGATTACGTAACATGATAAAGAATATGACATCCATACACAAATGCGTTCTTTTTAAAAGTGGTATCAAAAAAGGGATTGACATTTAAAAAAATATATTGCGACGTCATAACTCGAATAGTGATGACGTCATCAAAAATATGAGCTGAACAAAAAATGCGCAACTGAAAAAGAAAATCAACGTGTCCGAGCTTTTTTCCCCAATGGTCATATCAAGCTTTTAGCGAATTTGTTCCAAATATTACGTGCTCACTGTATAGTCAATCCACATATCCTCAATTATAATGATTTATGAATTTTCATCCGCTTTTGGCAGAAAATTGATTGATAAAACGCTGGTAGCAGGTAACAAACAGACATTATGTTATATAGTTACAAATGAATCAGCGAATCGATTTTTAAATGACACAAAGTTTAATTCCGTCTTGCATAATTCTCACTTCATTTTATCCACAGCAAAATAATGTCAAAATAACCACAACCTTAAACATTTTTGACATTCGTCATGTTTCAGAATTCGTCATGCGCAGTAGTTTCTCAGCGCCCATGCGAGAAAAGGAAAGAGATATTTTTTTGGTTTCAATTTGATTACATGGCGTGGCGTGTTACCCATATTCGTAGCTGATAGATATATTTATGGTCATCAGATATGTATTTCCTTCCCAGAGTGTTCATTTGTATGAATTATCCAATAGCAACAGCTCATTTCATACATAATAGGTACGATATGCATGCGTAATATAATCATTGTAATTGGTTTTGATCTTCCATTATCTGCTCAAAAAATTCAAATAGTAATAAGTTTTATCATGCTTTCCTGAACTTGGAAAACGGAAAACATTTGATGACTTTCACTGATGCTGTACTTCCTATGAGTTAATGTGTACTCTACATCATCAATAACCACGTACTCAATACTGTGCGATATTTTTCTCAGTGTCTATTTATGAATATATATTCAGTACTTACTTTTGGAAATATTTGAAAGAAATTGACATCGTTCAGAGCCTGGGTGAGTACATTTTTATCTGAAACCGACAAAATTAAATCAAGTCAAGTGGCTATACTGTTCGCAAAAGAATAAGTAATTCTTGAACACTATTCTTGAGAACTTACACCTGAAAACGTCATATATCAAAGTGTATACTCTTCTCATCTCATGTTCGTCTTCAAATTCTGTTGGAATTGCTGGCGTACTCAGTAAACATCCTGCTTTTGCTATGTCACTCACGGTCCAAGTGATTGGTGCTGGACCTCAAAAATAACGATTCATTATTATTTAAAAAAATAATATTTTGATGTCGAAAGGAATATTCTTCGATAGTAGTTTCAGTTCTAATAGAATTACTAGGCTTGTAATACGGTATATTAATCTATAGCAAGAAAGGAGACATCATCTGCGAGGGTTCAAAAAAGCTTGCATGCAGATCCAGAAATTCAGAAATGTAACAAAGTCGTTATTCAGTCCTCTTCAGGAGATTCACACTAGAAAAGACACCACTGGAGAAAAAGATCGCATACCGGAAAGAAGACTCCACTTACAAAACGGTAATTAAAAATTAGTCTGTTCTCGGGTACGCGTCTCTGAAAATAATGATCAAAGCACCGGTGTTCCAGTTGCGTCAGCCACAAAAGTAACGATCAATGCTTACCATTTCGAAGCCACCTAGACGATCGAAGATGTAGTTACTAATAAACAGACACCAAAACTTAAATATCAGTTGTTTGCCTAGAACTCCAGCAAACTCTTTGCGATAGTGAGAACAGATAGAACCAGAAAACTAATAAGATCTGCAAAAAGAAAATACTGAAAGAAAAACAATGTAGAGCGATACTGCGATTCATCACTGAATGAACGAAATAGAAAAATATTATTTGAGAATTCCCTGAGAAACGAAGAAAAGTCAGCTAAATGATAGTAATCGGAAATAGGTCCAAAGTTAGCCGAAGAATGAAGTTGGACAAATGAAACGGTATTCAGTGGAATTTTCATTGTCTTCGCGATGGTTTATTGCTTCGAAAAAGAATGAGCGGTGAGTCAGACGTAAAAAATGTTGCTGAATTACTTCACAGAAGTCGAACTTTTCGTTATCAGAGTATTTTTGATATAAATCTGAAACTTTTTTACTGTATGAATTGTCACGGTTTATGCAAACAGAACTAAATGAAGCCGATATCGTTCGAGGAATACAAAGATGATGTCGAAGGTGTTATGACAGGAACCAATATTACCAACAAAGAATTGAGGAAGATCAACGAGTATGTCGGAGCAACATATTTGTAGCCTAAAAATTACAAATGTAACTTGACCCCCAATTGAGAGCGTTGAATACAAAATAATTATTTACATAACGAGGATCATATTAGTTAAAAATAGTAGCCATAAATATTATTGGGCGAGGCGATAACTCGAGCCCGATAAGACGGTGTGCACCGTAATGATCGTTTATAATCTGGATTACATAGCAGACGTTTCTATGCTGGCATCAATAAATATATTCATAATTTACAAATTGTTTGGTCCAAATTTCAATAATTTTGTTTGAGAATTTTTGAAAAGCTATTATTTCTGAGTGGTCATTGTATCTATTGTTACGTTATTGCTAAATAATAAGCCAAGCACACTACTAAACTGTTTATTTCTAACTTTACTAAAAACATACAACTACTTCACTGACTAATAAAACACTAAGATCTATACAACAATACAACTAGCTAAATATTACAAACAAAAAAAGTCAAAGTCAAAATATATATACATATATACTTCTTCAAAAACTGCTTATCACTTCTTCATAAACTTCTTAATGCTCCCAGTGAATTGTTTCGCCCTTATATACTCAAGTAGTGTAACCAGATTCTTCCAGATTCCAATCTAGATTACTCACGAGAGTTCCGTTATCCCGAATATTCAATACCGACAATCATCTAGGAACCAATTATCGATGATACGCTAGCGACACCGACTCAGCGGCATAGCTTGGGGATTTTTATCAATCTTGTAGGCATCGATATTCAATTTGAAGAGGACCCTACATTCAGAAGTACGCCAATGGAAAATTTTACTTGTAAAACTATGCGAGAAGAATAAAGCCGTAGACACAATGGAAGTTTTATGTAATAAGTTTTAAGTTTTGGGATTTTGGATATCAATTTTACAAATTAAAACATCCAATTGAGTTATTTCAAAACAAAACAAAAGATGGACCGAACAATATTTGAATTTGGAAACAAATTATTTGTTTACCGGATTTTTGTTAGAATATCACGTTCCGTTGTTTTCTAAATACTTTTCCTGATTTATTTAAAACACTATTTAAAACAATTATTCACTAAAACATTTACTTCACTAATTTATTTATTACTTTGTCAGTCTATATCTGTGAACTCTGGAACTATTATATTCGTAACTCTCTGTGGCTATCTCTGACTATGACTATCCCGCCATCTAATACCCAGTGGCTTATATACTAGTATTTACAGTTCTCGGCCTTTCAAGCCTTTCGGGCGAGTTCTAAGATGTCCCGCAGAAACTTCGTTCAGAGGGTTCGCGATTCTTCCACGTGATTTATTTGTTTGTCAGCGGAGAACTTGTTTACATTTCGAGTTAACCATGATCAGGGCCGGACTTGAGGCCGGTCTCGAAATCGTTACAATATGATATAAAAGCTTGATGCGAGATTTAAGTAAGTACTCGTATTTACTTAGTTTCAAAATTTCAAAGATTAAAATTAATCAGATCAAGTTTTAAATTTACTTGTTTATCTAAACAAATGCATTAGTGTGAAGTTATCCACACTTTCCTAGCCACAGTTTCTTGTTGTTGGTGGAATTGAGGAGTGAACGTCTGCGGTGTTGCCACATCAATTATTTTTACCGATATCTTCTTATTTTTACAGAGATGTTCATAATCAGTTTTTACAAGAGAGACGGGTCGCATAAATTTACTATCCACGGAATTATTGATATGTGTTATACAGAAAACATCGACCTCTCTGAAATAATTCGATTTATAAAATCATTCGCTAAAACGAGTGCATTTTTTAATGAAAAAACAAATATAGTGACTAACAAATCAGAGAAAATGAGTAACATAAAGTATTCTGTCGAAACGTGAGAAATCTGACGTCGAATATTTTGCCAATGCGATTATGAATTAGGACTAATACAGAAATTATCCAGTAGAGTTGAATGAATGATCTAATAAGGAGGGTGATACAACGGATCTGTACCAAACCGTAGGGGAGATGGAAATCGCAAAAATATTTATAAAAAACCATTTTCTCGATTATTACGGCGCGAGTCACCTCGAAATAACACAGAGGTATTTAAACACATCAATACAAATGCGTATACATAGAATAATTTCTGTACCAAACCGTAGGGGAGACGTAAATGGCAAAAATATTCATAAAAAATAATTTTCTCGATTATTACGGCGCGAGTCACCTCGAAATAACACAGAAGTATTTAACACATCGATACAAATGCGTACACATAGAAAATTTTTTGTACCAAACCGTAGGGGACACGGCAATGGCAAATATATTCATAAAAAATCATTTTCTCGATTATTACGGCGCGAGTCACCTCGAAATAACACAAAGGCTATTGAACACATCAATGCCAATGTGTACACACAATAAAATATCTGTACCAAACCGTAGGGGAGATGGAAATCGCAAAAATATTTATAAAAAATCATTTTCTCGATTATTACGGCGCGAGTCACCTTGAAATAACACAGAAGTTATTGAACACATCAATACCAATGCGTACACACAATAAAATATCTGTACCAAACCGTAGGGGAGATGGAAATCGCAAAAATATTCATAAAAAATAATTTTCTCGATTATTACGGCGCGAGTCACCTCGAAATAACACAGAAGTTATTGAACACATCAATACCAATGCGTACACACAGAAAAATATCTGTACCAAACCGTAGGGGAGATGAAAATCGCAAAAATATTTATAAAAAATCATTTTCTCGATTATTACGGCGCGAGTCACCTCGAAATAACACAGAAGTATTCAACACATCGATACAAATGCGTACACATAGAAAATTTTTTGTACCAAACCGTAGGGGACACGGCAATGGCAAATATATTCATAAAAAATCATTTTCTCGATTATTACGGCGCGAGTCACCTCGAAATAACACAAAGGCTATTGAACACATCAATGCCAATGCGTACACACAATAAAATATCTGTACCAAACCGTAGGGGAGATGGAAATCGCAAAAATATTCATAAAAAATAATTTTCTCGATTATTACGGCGCGAGTCACCTTGAAATAACACAGAAGTTATTGAACACATCAATACCAATGCGTACACACAGAAAAATATCTGTACCAAACCGTAGGGGAGATGAAAATCGCAAAAATATTTATAAAAAATCATTTTCTCGATTATTACGGCGCGAGTCATCTCGAAATAACACAGAAGTATTTAAACACATCAATACAAATGCGTACACATAGAAAAATTTTTGTACCAAACCGTAGGGGAGACGGCAATGGCAAAAATATTCATAAAAAATAGTTTTCTCGATTATTACGGCGCGAGTCACGTTGAAATAACACAGAGACTATTGAACACATCAATACCAATGCGTACACTCAGAAAAATATATGTACCAAACTGTAGGGGAGATGGAAATCACAAAAATATTTACAAAAATTCATTTTCTCGATTATTACGGCGCGAGTCACCTTGAAATGACACAGAGGCTATTGAACACATCAATACCAATGCGTACACACAGAAAAATATCTGTACCAAACCGTAGGGAAGACGGAAATGGCAAAAATATTCATAAAAAATAATTTTCTCGATTATTACGGCGCGAGTCACCTTGAAATAACACAGAGGCTATTGAACACATCAATACCAATGCGTACACACAGAAAAATATCTGTACCAAACCGTAGGGGAGATGGAAATCGCAAAAATATTTATAAAAAATCATTTTCTCGATTATTACGGCGCGAGTCACCTTGAAATAACACAAAGGCTATTGAACACATCAATACCAATGCGTACACATAGAAACATTTCTGTACCAAATCGTAGGGGAGACGGAAATGGCAAAAATATTCATAAAAAATAATTTTCTCGATTATTACGGCGCGAGTCACCTTGAAATAACACAGAAGTTATTGAACACATCAATACCAATGCGTACATACAGAAAAATATCTGTACCAAACCGTAGGGGAGATGAAAATCGCAAAAATATTTATAAAAAATCATTTTCTCGATTATTACGGCGCGAGTCATCTCAAAATAACACAGAAGTATTTAAACACATCAATACAAATGCGTACACATAGAAAAATTTTTGTACCAAACCGTAGGGGAGACGGCAATGGCAAAAATATTCATAAAAAATAGATTTCTCGATTATTACGGCGCGAGTCACGTTGAAATAACACAGAGGCTATTGAACACATCAATACCAATGCGTACACACAGAAAAATATCTGTACCAAACCGTAAGGGAGATGAAAATCGCAAAAATATTTATAAAAAATCATTTTCTCGATTATTACGGCGCGAGTCACCTCGAAATAACACAGAGGTATTTAAACACATCAATACAAATGCGTACACATAGAAAAATTTTTGTACCAAACCGTAGGGGAGACGGCAATGGCAAAAATATTCATAAAAAATAGTTTTCTCGATTATTACGGCGCGAGTCACGTTGAAATAACACAGAGACTATTGAACACATCAATACCAATGCGTACACTCAGAAAAATATATGTACCAAACTGTAGGGGAGATGGAAATCGCAAAAATATTTACAAAAAAATCATTTTCTCGATTATTACGGCGCGAGTCACCTTGAAATAACACAGAGGCTATTGGACACATCAATACCAATGCGTACACACAGAAAAATATCTGTACCAAACCGTAGGGGAGATGGAAATCGCAAAAATATTTACAAAAAATCATTTTCTCGATTATTACGGCGCGAGTCACCTTGAAATAACACAGAGGCTATTGAACACATCAATACCAATGCGTACACATAGAAAAATTTCTGTACCAAACCGTAGAGGAGACGGAAATGGAAAAAATATTCATAAAAAATAGTTTTCTCGATTATTACGGCGCGAGTCACGTTGAAATAACACAGAGACTATTGAACACATCAATACCAATGCGTACACTCAGAAAAATATATGTACCAAACTGTAGGGGAGATGGAAATCGCAAAAATATTTACAAAAAAATCATTTTCTCGATTATTACGGCGCGAGTCACCTTGAAATAACACAGAGGCTATTGGACACATCAATACCAATGCGTACACACAGAAAAATATCTGTACCAAACCGTAGGGGAGATGGAAATCGCAAAAATATTTACAAAAAATCATTTTCTCGATTATTACGGCGCGAGTCACCTTGAAATAACACAGAGGCTATTGAACACATCAATACCAATGCGTACACATAGAAAAATTTCTGTACCAAACCGTAGAGGAGACGGAAATGGAAAAAATATTCATAAAAAATTATTTTCTCAATTATTACGGCGCGAGTCACCTTGAAATAACACAGAGGCTATTGAACACATCAATACCAATGCGTACACACAGAAAAAAATCTGTACCAAACCGTAGGGGAGATGGAAATCGCAAAAATATTTATAAAAAATAATTTTCTCGATTATTACGGCACGAGTTACCTCGAAATAACACTGAGGCCATTAAACACACAAATGCGTTCACAAAGAAAAATATCAAATCGAAGCAAAGAACACATTATCAAACTCAAGGTCTTTGGAATCTTGATCCTTTGTCTCGTTCGGCTATCTCCCGAAGTATACCTGAGATTAAAGGGTATTTGTCCAGTAGTAAGGTGAAAAATAGAATAGACACTTGAAAAATAATTATTTTTCACTGTTTTGCCCTTGGTCCTACAGTGTTTATAGTAGTTGAGGCAAAGTAGGAGAAATGAAGCAGTCTTCAAAAGTATATTACAAAAAAAACATCTATTCTATGAACAATGGCGGCTGGAAGTTATCTATGATGCTTCCAGTCATCATCATATAGGTTCTCAAAACATAACACATATTTTACATAAGTGAATGACTTTTCAGGTACTGAAAAGTACGTTTTGCTCATTTGGCTATCAGAAAGAAATAATAGATGACTCTCTTAAACTTATTAAAGCGATTGCTTGTTTCTACTTAATTTATCAGGTACGCTTCAATCACATCAATTTTTATAGTTATACATATAGGTACTTCATCAATAAATATTTTAGTTTGATGAAGAAGCTGCCAGTAGTCCCCAATAGAAAATACTGAATCCATCATCAAACTTCGATATCAATTAGGACTTCATCTGATTAGCGATGAAATATTATGTTTGCCATTCAATAGCCTCTGTGTTATTTCGAGGTGACTCGCGCCGTAATAATCGAGAAAATGATTTTTTATAAATATTTTTTGCGATTTCCATCTCCCCTACGGTTTGGTACAGATATTTTTCTATGTGTACGCATTTGTATTGATGTGCTCAATAGCCTCTGTATTATTTCGAGGTGACTCGCGCCGTAATAATCGAGAAAATGATTTTTTATAAATATTTTTGCGATTTCCATCTCCCCTACGGTTTGGTACAGATATTTTATTGTGTGTACGCATTGGCATTGATGTGTTCAATAGCCTTTGTGTTATTTCGAGGTGACTCGCGCCGTAATAATCGAGAAAATGATTTTTTATGAATATATTTGCCATTGCCGTGTCCCCTACGGTTTGGTACAAAAAATTTTCTATGTGTACGCATTTGTATCGATGTGTTAAATACTTCTGTGTTATTTCGAGGTGACTCGCGCCGTAATAATCGAGAAAATGATTTTTTATAAATATTTTTGCGATTTCCATCTCCCCTACGGTTTGGAACAGATATTTTTCTGTGTGTACGCATTGGTATTGATGTGTTCAATTGCCCCTGTGTTATTTCAAGGTGACTCACGCCGTAATAAACGAGAAAATTATTTTTTATGAATATTTTTGCCATTTTCGTCTCCCCTACGGTTTGGTACAGAAATTTTTCCTATGTGTACGCATTGGTATTGATGATTTCAATAACTTCTGTGTTATTTCAAGGTGACTCGCGCCGTAATAATCGAGAAAATGATTTTTTATGAATATTTTTGCCATTTCCATCTCCCCTACGGTTAGGTACAGAAATTTTTCTATGTGTACGCATTGGTATTGATGTGTTCAATAGCCTCTGTGTTATTTCAAGGTGACTCGCGCCATAATAATCGAGAAAATGATTTTTTATAAATATTTTTGCGATTTCCATCTCCCCTACGGTTTGGTACAGATATTTTTCTGTGTGTACGCATTGGTATTGATGTGTTCAATAGCCCCTGTGTTATTTCAAGGTGACTCACGCCGTAATAAACGAGAAAATTATTTTTTATGAATATTTTTGCCATTTCCATCTCCCCTACGGTTAGGTACAGAAATTTTTCTTTGTGTACGCATTGGTATTGATGTATTCAATAGCCTCTGTGTTATTTCAAGGTGACTCGCGCCGTAATAATCGAGAAAATGATTTTTAATAAATATTTTTGCGATTTCCATCTCCCCTACGGTTTGGTACATATATTTTTCTGTGTGTACATATTGGTATTGATGTGTTCAATAGCCCATGTCTTGTTTCGAGGTGACTCGCGCCGTAATAATCAAGAAAATGATTTTTTATAAATATTTTTGCGATTTCCATCTCCCCTACGGTTTGGTACAGATATTTTTCTGTGTGTACGCATTGGTATTGATGTGTTCAATAGCCTCTGTGTTATTTCAAGGTGACTCGCGCCGTAATAATCGAGAAAATGAATTTTTGTAAATATTTTTGTGATTTCCATCTCCCCTACAGTTTGGTACATATATTTTTCTGTGTGTACGCATTGGTATTGATGTGTTCAATAGCCCCTGTGTTATTTCAAGGTGACTCACGCCGTAATAAACGAGAAAATGATTTTTTATAAATATTTTTTGCGATTTCCATCTCCCCTACGGTTTGGTACAGATATTTTTCTATGTGTACGCATTTGTATTGATGTGCTCAATAGCCTTTGTGTTATTTCGAGGTGACTCGCGCCGTAATAATCGAGAAAATGATTTTTTATTAATATTTTTGCCTTTTCCATCTCCCCTACGGTTTGGTACAGATCCGTTGTAACACCCTCCTTATTAGATTATTCATTCAACTCTACTGGATAATTTCTGTATTAGTCCTAATTCATAATCGCATTGTCAAAATATTCGACGCACTCGTTTTAGCGAATCATTTTATAAATCGAATTATTTCAGAGAGTTCGATGTTTTCTGAATAACACATATCAATAATTCCGTGGATAGTAAAATTATGCGACCCGTCTCTCTTGTCGCAAATAGCTTAAAAACTGATTATGAACATCTCTGTAAAAATAAGAAGATATCGATAAAAATAATTGATGTGGCAACACCGCAGACGTTCACTCCTCAATTCCACCAACAATAAGAAACTGTGGCTAGGAAAGTGTGGATAACTTCACACTAATAACAAATGCGCATCTGGGAATGAAAATAATTGTGTGGTGAAGGGGAAATATTGAGAGTTTGTCCACGAGTGAAGCGGAGCGGAGCGAGTGTGGCAATCTCACGAAAGAAAAAAACGTATTTTATCTCGAGTATGAAATGCTAATTGTCTTTTGTTAGTTTCCATTTGAACATTTTTTTAAATTTTTTATCGTGGAGAAAGTATAGTCTGCTACTCGGTTAGAATGAAAATTCGTGATGATTGTGGTTCCTCCCGCTCGCCTTCGGCTCGCGCTCGGAACTTTCAACTAGCATCGAATTTTCATTCTCCTTGTTACAGAATATACTATTCTGAAATCAAATTGGCAAAATTAACTTCGCCTTCACGAGCAAGATTTCATTTGACATTAAAGATAATTGTTTATGTCTATTGAACAATGATCAGGTATTTCCTTTTTTTTCACTCATGAATTATTACAACTGTATGGACAGAAGTATTTTTGGCTCAACACAGTGACTTTCTACCGAAAAGATGCAATGAAATACTCCTACAAACTGATTGTGTTTGTGTTTTGGAAGTTATTGTACCAGCATAGATTTATTTCGAAAGAAGTGCTAAAAAAGATCTTTCCGTGAAAAAATTTCGAAGGATATTGCATTTTTGTCATGTTTTAAGGCATCTGTGAAAAATTGCGCCTATTTTTGCGTGATGACTAGCGTTTTTTAGGACACATTTCTACCTTCTTTAAACTATCACAATGAACACACCCTAATCGACTTGTTTCACACTCTTTCTTTATTGAAAACGCTACTTTTTAGAAAAAACTCATCCTTCTTTTATGATCACATAACCAACAAATCTAGGAAAAATGGTTAGTGAATTTTATTCATGTCAAGTTGGTTTCTGGAAAAAAAGCGAGTGAATATTTTCGTTTTCATGTTGAAATTAAATGCATGAAAAAGTTGGCTGTGCAAATATGCAAAATTCAAAGTTACCAATTTGACATAAATAAATTCACTAAACATTTTACATAAATGTGTTGTTTTGAAGAAGATTGAATTTTTGGATAAACAATGCCGTTTTTAATAAAACAATAGTGTAAAACGGGTGAATTAGGGTGTGTATATTGTGTTAGTTTAAAGAAGGAAGAATTTTGAGTGTTTTTCCGCGGTAGAAATGTGTCCTAAAAAATGCCAGTCATCGCCCAAAAATAGGACCATATCTCCGAAATTACTTGAGACAGCCAAACATTTCATTTGGATTTTTTGTTCAGGAGGCCAAACTACGTAAGTTCTAAAAAATTTTGTTGATAACTTGTGGCTAATAGTTCACGGAATTTTACCGAGTATAACTCGAAACGAACTTGGGATCTCATCAAATTTTCTTCGGATTCGTATTCATGGGACAATTTTTTTTAGTTTAGGATACTTAGAGCGCATTAGGCTTACCTCTACCCAAAGATTTACACAGACAGTCATATCGATGCCTACCTCTTTATCCAATGTAATTCCCACTAAAATATCCTAGTCGCGTCGCTCGTCACATCGTTTATCACATCGCTTGCCTCTTGTCGCGTGTTTTTACTATTCTGGTACTTTGAACCTCACACCTTCTGTACTCACCTTTGGCAGCCTTAGATTTTTTCTTGATCCATTCTTTGGCTGCATCGCAATCTATTAATTTAGGTTTAGGAATTGTGTTCCATTCGTGCATTTTCGTCTTTTCTTCCTGTGTCATTGGATTGAACATTTTTCTGAAACAAAAAGAATGCACTATTATCGCTTCAAGAAAAGTAATTCACCCCCACCTTCTTTTATCGGGATCTCAAAAGAAATTATTAAAAATTTTGAAAATGAAATTGTGACCGTTGTCAAATTCGAGATTGATTGAAACTTCATTATCTTCTGATTTTTGAAAGTACCTTTACATTTCGTACGTTTCCATGGTTGAATAATAATGGCAAATTTACATTTAAATCGACGATTTAACGCAACTTTGGATACAAGGGGTAAAAGTGGCATAGAAAATCTAGGGAAAAAATAAGTGACCTTGTTGACCAATTTGTATTAAAGCAGGGTCCGTGGTTAAGTGCAGGTTAAGCTCTCGCTTGTTAATCCAATCATCCGTAGGTGCATGTGTTCGAACCTCAGCACGGTCACCAGTCTTATGCATGGCATCACACGTTTAAAAAGGTGAGGGCTACGTCTCTCCTAGCTCGGAGGTTTCTGAGGGTTGCTCGTAAGGGTGCAGCTCGGCGATGGATATAACAGTTTTAACATTTTTTTAACTGTTTAATTTTCAGCTTGACCCTCGATCCAATATTTGACAAATGTCAACACGATGACAATGCAATTAAAAAATGAGAATTTGAAAGATAATTCAGAAATTGAACGATTGCAGAAGGTCGTACACCAAATGTTTGAAGTGTAACTAACACGTTCTCAATCAAATTCAAGTTTTCACTCTCAGTACCATGTCCATGTGGAACACCTCAAAACCGGAAAATTTCAGAGGGGGCGTGCAGCATTTTCGTTCGTTGAAAACCCCTACAGACGACGAAGGACAACACTGGTTTCAATCACTAGTGAACACGGTCAAGAAATATAAAAAGGGGATATTGGGAGATGATTCTAACACGTATATCAGAAAACAAAGAATGATAGACTATACCGTCCCACCCAACTACAAGTTCGTGTTCGCCAAATATACGGATGGTTTCTACAGGCCGGCATCCATCATGGGCCGAAGCAAGAAGCTACAACTTTTCATCGTGTTCTTCTACCACTATCAAAAATGCTGTTACGTGAAACCAAGAGACGTATTCCTGAAGCATGGTAATCTTCTAGAGAGTAGAGTTTGTTTCTCTCACGAAGGTCAGACGAGAAAAGCCACTGTCTATGGAAATAACTCACCTGCAAATCATGGTTTTCCATCAGTTTTCTTTTTAAAAAAGAAATCCAAATGGTTCAAAATTAGTTTCAAAAACATTTTTTTGACCAAGAAGCAGGTGAACAGAATGTATTTTGCTAGCCCAAGGAAACGTATTTCAAGTAATAGTACCTGTAGAAATAATTCTAGTAGTGATACCAGTCAGTATAGTAGTTTTATTCTGTCGTAATAAAAGATATTCTTCACCGAACCTGATGATTATATAAAAACATAGTCATTTTGTGAATTGATTAGATATTACAAATTTTTGTTCTCACACGTTTTCCAGATCATATTTTTAAAAAGTAGATACATTTTTTCTACGATAGTGCGTGAACTAAGTCTTGATGCACTGTTCACAGTACGTAGAGTGATAAGCACTCATTAACACAAGTGCCTGAAACAATCAATAGTGGGTAATAATACGTGGCATAGGAAAAGTAATTTTTTACACATTGTTCATACATTAACACATTTAAAAAAACAGGATTTTGCGTAAAATTTCACTTGGTGGCCATCAATTGATGATACGACGATAATTCAAAACTTCAAGATATAAAACATTCAAATTTATGGTCGATTGTGGATTGTAGGGGGGGTCAAAAGCACCTCGACCGGTGAAGTCTTTTGTAAGTGACCCTTTATATTTTCAAGACCCGGAATCCTGCGACTTTGTGCGAAATTTATCAGCTTCCTGGTAGCAAGTTCCTCATGTCGGAGGGCGTTGAGATTGACTTGCTTTTATCCATCTGATCAATGATCAGTGATCTGGTTATGGAGGCATGTGCGGTGTTATCGAAGGCACAAAGAGCCATTTCTTTTGTCACGTATATGTCTTTTCAATGCTTTCAATCGGGCATTGTAGAGCATTATAATCGTAGATTCATCTGCTTGGTAAGCAAACTGTTTCATGTGAAGCAGTCTTAACTTGAGGAGTTCGCTTCTGATGTAACAGTCTATTTTCTTTCTTTTAGGAGAAAGGAGATGAGACTAATGGGGCGGTAAGACTTTGGTACGTCCATTGGACGTCTTCCAGTCTTTGGTATGAACGCACTGCCCCTCTCCAGACCTGCAGTATATAACCGAAGATAAGGCTGGCCTTGAATAACCTTTTCATGAAGGGCTCTATCATTTCAAGACCATGTTGCAGTAAGGCTGGAAATATTCGATCTTTCCCTGGCTCAAATTTATAGTACAATAATTGTCAAAAAATTTAACATAACTGTTCCTACACTACGAACCTATATCAGAAATACATATTTTCTACGACTGCTTATCAAAGTACCCTTTGGCGCTTTCAGTTCTATGTAAAGGTAGGTTTATCGGGCTCCGCCTTAAAATAAAAAAAGTTATTTAAGTAGTTTTATCTTCTGAATACGAACACTTTGTTGGAACCGTTGTAGGGAATAGTATATTCTGTAACAAGGTTAGAATGAAAATTCGATGCGAGTGGAAAGTTTCGAGCGCGAGCCGAAGGCGAGCGAGAAGAACCACGAGCATCACGAATTTTCAGACTATACTTTCTCCACGATCAACAATTTTAAATGGAAACGAACAAAAGATAATTTCCACACGAAATAATAACTATTATTTAAAAACACTGTTTATCAGAAAGGACTAATCCTGGACTAATCAGAACTATTTTTTTTATCGCAAAGATGCATTAAGAATAAACTTTTAAATTGAAAAAAAATTGCATTGTCGGTGGCTTGAAACCACAACCTTTCGTCTCGTCCACTATGCCAATGCACCAACTGAGCCATCCGGCCTCTCATTAAAATAACAGTTTGTAATATTTTTGATACTCATTTTTTGATTTCTTTGGTAGTAAACTTTCCAGAATATTATTTGTACTCTTTGTAATTTCAGCTAGTGTATTTTCACACACTGATTCTGAATCACTGGATAAATTCATGACACTTTTTATATTTTTGAATGAAAACGTTACAGCAATAATTTTGACACTACTAAAATTTGCCACTACGGTGACAATCAACTGCGTCAAAGCTAATGTTATTATTGCTAACCAGTGTGAGAATATTGTTCTATTACAAGAGAGATAATGTAAATACATTTGAATTGCATGGGGGCAGAGGTGTTGCAGAATATTTCTTCAATCTCACGAGAGAGAATTCCAGCATTCTGTAATCAAATTTCATTTCAGAATTAGCAAATTTCATTAGTGCATACATGACGGCATTTAAATACAAACTATTTTTTTATGTTACACTGCAGGATGAATTCCAGTAATATACTAATATAATGAGTTTGATTTTATAAATTTTTCACTCTGATTAACTATAACATTTTTACTCTATACGTGAATATATCCAAGAAACATCGATTTTATCATGCCTGAGTTTCCGAGATGAAACTAGGTCGTATATGACGTGTCAACACACCATCATTCGCTATGTTATTTGGAGGATCCTCCATAAGTTAGTGTGAATTTGAAATAACCTTCAAGCCTAGAGAGCATCAATTTTATTATCCCAATAAATGGGATGGCTTCTCAGAGAAAAGACTGAAATATATTTTGTTGAGTAAATATGTTTCACATAACAATTTAGAGTTTCTTAATATGGAATTTTTGTTAATAGATATACAGGGCTCGCCATACAGTATGCAAAATAAGGAGAAAAAGTTCATTGCAAATACAACATTGGAAAAAATTCAGGTCGATCGATTGTGCATGTACGACAACCCAAAAATCGATTTTGACACATGGTCACTTAATAACTGATATGGCGGCAAATTAGTAAAAATGCAATCTGGTGTGGACTGAATGAGAAAATTCTGTCAAAATCACCGAAAATTCTAATGAAGTGAATTTTTCTATTTTAAATTGATAAACTTTATAAATTAATTGAAAAACATGAAATCCTAGAACAAAATGAATGAGAGTTGAAAGTAAACATTAAGACAGTTTGGTTACATTAATTTTTCATAATTATTCTTCGATTATCAAGATTATTTGATTTCAAATGTCTCTTCCAAGACAGTTAACGTTAGCCCAGAAGGCGAAATCAGTTTTAATATGTGTAGATATCTTCATATTGCGTGAAACAGCAGATATTTTCAGTAAACGTCATTCAGACGATAAAGTTCACTATGCACTGTAGCAGAATTATAATTTCAGATAGACAGGGTTGTAAGACTATAAATATGAAAATGAACCTACCAAAACTGTATGTGCTGAAGAAAAGCAATTAGAAGTACTTCAGGCAGTTGTTGAAAACTCTAGAAGATCCATCAAAGAAGTTTCTGATTATACGGGTGTAAAAAAAGCTCTGTGAAGAAGATTCTTAAGAAAAGTAAATATCATGCCTATGAGCTACTATTTAATTACACGTTTCAAGAATGACATTATGACTTGCGGTATGACTTTTGCATGTGGATTCAAGACAAACAGAAGGTTTACCTGATTTCCATAGACAATTTCTTATTGGGGATGATTCCAAGTTCACAACAAATGGCGATGTCTAGGACAAAAATCCAAATTTGTCGTTCACAATAAAAATCACTATTACCAAAAAATAAACGTGCGGTACGGTACTGTTAACGACAAATTGATAGGAACGCTTTTTTTTTGCCAAAACCTAACTGATGGTACCTATTTATCGTTTTTGGAAAACGAACTGACAGATTTTTTGAATAAAATGAATTTACTAAAACGGTTTGTATGGTATAGTTTGTTGCGCTCATTCTGCTACAATTGTTTCTGAATGGTTGAATGAGGAATATGGTGATCAATGGTTAGGACAAAATACTGATGGCCTCCTCATTCAAATGCATTGAACGTGAAGGTGGAATCGCCGATGATTTTGTTTACCGATAATTATAGTTATTTCTACATTTTGAATAGTTTTTCTTATAATATATTTTGATTTGGATATTATACATTATATATTATATTATAATGAAAATAAGCCAATAAAAATTGGCAAAACCATCTGCACCACGTTCAAATAGGTTTAAAAACATTGTATTATTGATTTTGAGATTTGGGTGCGATTAGTACATATACTATGCATACATTGTTTTGTTGATATTAATTAATAATAATGATAATAATGTTCACTTTGAACATTTGTACATCTGAAATAAAAAAAATCACTAGTGAATGAGAATTTTTGAATATGCCTATTATCATTAATGTTTTACCATGTTGAAAATGATTTTGCGAAATATTAAAATAAACATCCAAGTTAATTTATGCGCAATTGATTTGATGGTGATTGATTCATGAAAGTGTTGAGAGTGATAAAAAAAATATGAAAAAATACAAAAATTGCTAAATTATTGATGTTGAAAAAAATAAAAATATTTTTTGGGAGGCCATGTTTTGGTAATTGAACATGCATCAACTTGCGGAAATACTTGTATTTTGGTTGTACAATCAATTTAAAAAAAATCCCATATGTTGTGTACTAAAATGGCCACACTGAATTTATATTTATATGACAATAAAATTTAATTCGAAGCAACTTATTCAATAACTTTTTTTGACGTCTTGCTATCCAATTCTATTTTTGCCTTTTCAGTTTGCCGCAACGTGTCAAAATTGATTTTCATTTTGTCGGACATGCATGATCGATCACTCCAAAAAGTTTTTCATTGATTGACACAAAAAACATTCCAAATT
Source organism: Chrysolina americana (assembly GCA_958502065.1). Taxonomy (NCBI): domain Eukaryota; kingdom Metazoa; phylum Arthropoda; class Insecta; order Coleoptera; family Chrysomelidae; genus Chrysolina; species Chrysolina americana. The sequence continues at coordinate 22,255,692 of OY293418.1, forward strand.
CATTCCTAAACTACACTCATATTGTAACATAACATCCAAAATGTATGCTAACACAAACTATCCTCATAATTTTTTAATCAGAATTGTCGTGCCTTGACTGCTTCTGAGTCATGGACTTTTCAAGGCAGCAACCCGTGCAGCCGATGAACTCGGTCTCGTATTCGACACTGAACGGACGAACCCAAACTCTGTCACCGAGTTGGATCCCGTTCAGCAAAAAGCCCACGTGAAAGCTGCGGAGTGTGACAGGCTCCTACAGCTACATAAGGATAAGCCAATGCATGGAGTCTTCTTCAGGAACATTGAAGACCTTGGCTTACCCAGAAACCTGACGTTCGCTTTTCTCAGGTCAAGTGGGCTGAAGTCGGAAACCGAGGGATTCATAATGGCCTGCCAGGATTGGTGTCTTCAACACCCTCGTCTACCGTAGTCGCGTGATGGGTATAGAGGTCCCTGACACTAGATGCAGAGCGTGTCGTGGGGCAGCTGAGACCATAATGTATTTGCTGTCAGCTTGTACAGCTTATGCGCTCTCAGCCTATATCCACAGACATAACGCGGCCTTACGAGTGTTGTACTACCATCTACGACACTCGTACGGTGTAGACGAGACACCGGTGTTGCCTTATGCTCCGGGGGATATTGAGTCCGTTGTGGAGAATGAGAAGTGCCGAATCTATTGGAACTACTCATTCCCCACCCTCAGGCAAATACAAGCCAAAAGAAAAGGGGAGGAAAAACGGACTAAATATCGAGATCTACTCTTTGAACTCCGCAGGCTTTATCCAAACCATTCTGTCAAGATGGTGGTTCTGATAATAGGGGTCCTTGGTGGAATGATGGACACGCTGCTCTCAAATCTAAAAATCATACCGGCATGCCGTGATTCGGCAGAAAACCTAGCCGGAAGAATGCAGAAGGCCGTTATTCTTGGTTCACTCCGTTTACTCAGGGCACATGATTCTCGGACCCAGTAATCACTCACCCCACGGCGTGGGGAGTGTTTACTGGGGTTAATGATACACCAGCGCGCCCTCCGGTAGTATCGAAGCTCCGGAGACAGGGCCTGGCTGGTACATTCCTAATATACATAATAATAATAATCGCGAACCGTGCTAGTCCCCAAAAACGGATCCGAAAAACTACAGACCGATAACATGCTTAAACGCATGTTATAAGATGTTTTTGGATCCAAGATTATGGGATATTTGGTATCTTCTTGGAAGTCACTTGAATAAATTATCCTACTTTTTATTCGTAAAATTCCATCTAAGTCCAATATCGGGGACAACTTGTACAGTTTACTGGAATTTTCAACTTGTCGGCTCTCTTTCAAATGATTTATTTCTTCAGTGAACTCTTCTGACTGTACATGTTTTATCCAAAACTTTTCAGCGCCATTTATCTCCTCCGGTACCAATTCCGAGATCCTTTATGATGTCTTTTTAACTTTGGATATGAATCTTAAAACCCAAGCAGTTGTTCTGATAAGTTTCAACCAAGAAGAAAATCTTGTTACATCTGGTACAGAACCACACAGATTCGTTGAAGTGTTTATGGTTGCGCCATCAATTTTTTTTTTTCATTTCAGATGTATCTTTTTCGGAGCACTCTATATGTAGCCATTCCTTTTCATCCAATTTCAGAAACTGTGGGCCATACCACCATCTGTTCTCTGATCCCAAATAAAAAGTTTTTCCATCCCTGGTCGCAACATCAGCAATGTTTTGTTTTGTTGGTACCCAATTCCACTGTTTCAAATCAGAGTTTTCAGAAATTTCGACCACCCTGTGAGCGAAGAATGGTTTGAAGATGGTTGCGTCTGTTCTTAGCCAACTAATGACGGTTTTTGAGTCGGTCCAGTAGAAGCAACGGTTGATTTTTATACTGTGATTTTTTATGAATGTGACTGCTAGCCTACTGCCTAATACAGCAGCTTGCAGTTCGAGCTTCGGGATGGACATTGGCTTCAAAGGACTAACCCTGGATTTAGCCATGACAAAACTCGTGCTTACGGTATTATCTTTATTGAATCTAAAGTATGCTACGGCAGAGTAGGCTTTAGCACTCGAATTGGAATATACGTGCAGTTGTATTTCTTTAGATTTGAAAATATCTCGAACATAACGAGGAAAATTTAGAGATGATATGTTTTGGATTTCTTTCACCCATGACTTCCATGTCTTCAGGATATCAACCTCGAGCACATCATCCCAATCAGTTTTTTGACGCCAAATTTCTTGGAGAAGAATTCTTGCCCTTATGGTGAAGTTGCTTAGAAATCCTAACGGATCGAAAATGGACATTACCGTTTTCAAGATTATTCGTTTCGTTACGTCATTCCTTTGCGCTAAAAGTTTCAGTTTCAGTTTGTTCCATTTGATAGAAAAACAAAAGTAGCCATTCATCATTTGGATTCCAAATCAAACCAAGTATCCTCTCAATAGATATGGCAGATTCTTCCTCCAGATGCATGTTTTTAAATTTCGTAGTTCTCAAGTCTGATGGGATATTTTTCAATAACTCTTTATTTTTCGATGACCAGTTTCTTATCATAAAACCTCCCCTGCGATGAACTTCGATTACATTTGATGTTAGTTGTTTGTCTTCTTCCAAGGTATCAACGCTATCAAGGTAGTAGTCCACGTAGTGTTGCTCTGTTATGGCCCTTGTCGCATCAGGAAATTGGCTTTGGAACTCTAGTGCATTTTTCTTCAAGACAAACTGTGCAGATGTTGGCGAGCATACGCACCTGAAGGTCATTGCTATCATTTCATATTCAGCAGGTTCTTTCTTCCTTTCTCTACCTCTACACAAGAATCTTTGGTAGCATCTATCCTTTTCTCTAATCTGCACTTGATGGAACATATCCTTTATATCAGCGGTGAAAGCAATGTTTCTTTGTCTTAATTTGAACATGACACCGAGTAGAGAGTTGAGCAAATCGGGACCCTTGAGAAGGACATCATTGAGGCTTACTCCAAAAGTTTTAGCTGCAGCATCGAAAACGAAGCGTAATTTTGCAGGTTTGTTAGGATTTGTTGTCGCAAAATGTGGTAGGTACCACACATTCCGGGTTTCCTGAGCTTCTTCTTCCGGTTTTAGTTTTCTCGCATAATTTTTCGTTAAATATTTCAATATTTTGTTCTCGTATTCTTTGGCGAATTCTGTCCATTTTCTTCTAAATAGATTTTAGGCGATACATTGCAGATATCATATTTTTCGGTAGACAAACATCGTCGTTTCTCCATAGTAGACCGGTTTCCCTCCTGTTTGGACCTATTCACCTTGTAGTTGTTTCTAATATATCAGTTGCTCGTTTTTCCAGTGGGCTCTGAAGATTTTGTGAGTTTTCGACTCCCAGATTGTCTATTCTGAAGGAGTTCTTCACCAGCTCGTGCAAATCATCATTTTCTTGATGGATGAAAAATGAAAATTCGTCAACTTGGCCCAGGTACGATTTTTGTATGTTTCCATGAACTACCCACCCTAACTTGGACTTTGAAAATATTGAACAATTTTTCCCTCCTTCGTGGACTTCTCTTGCGATGATTAAATCTATATTATCTTGTCCAATCAAGATGAGCGGTTTTGCGTCGACTAATGATGGTAAATCTACTTGATTTACATAATTCCACCTTTTGGCAATGTTTCTTATATTTACACTTTGTACAGGAAGAGAGAAGTTTTTCACAGTGCGGACGTTGGACATAACATAATCAGTTGTTTCATGTTGGCCTCTGATACAAACGGATACTCGTTTCGAATCTTGTTCCTCGCTTGTCATCGAATTTTTCCACGTGAATCGCAATGGATCTGTGAGACCGTCTGCACCAATTTCTGTAGCTAAAGTCTCATCAATCATGGTGACGGTAGACCCTTCATCGAAGAGTGCGCAAGTTTCTGATTTCCCCTTTCGACCACTGATTTCAACCGAAGCGATTCTGAGGAGACCTTCTGTCTTCTCGGTGCCATTTATTTGGAAACTGACTTGTTGTGTTAGCTGAGGAGGTTCTTGTCCTAGTTGGCCTGATTGCGATGTATTTCTGCCTTCTTTGTGGAGAAGCTGATGGTGCTTGAAAGTACAGCCATTCGTTCCGCAGGTTTTTTTGATTCTACACGATTTTGTGTGAGATGAAGTTAAACAGCTAAAACAGACTTTATTCTTCTTCACCCATTCCCATCGATTTTCGATGTCAAGTTTTTGGAAATTATTACATTTTTCCACTTTATGTCCATCTTTCTTGCAGAATTTACACTTATTTAAGGGCTTTTCATCATGCAGAGAGGCCGTATATACAAATATTGTCTTTTTTTCATGTTCCTGGATCGGATTTGTAACGTACATAGCTGCTTCACTATTTTCTTCGAGCCATTCAGAAAAATCGATTATATTAATATTCTTTCCAGATGGTCTGGTTTTTTTCAGCTCGACTATTTTTCGTCCACATTCCATTTTCAAAGAAGTGGTCAGTTTGATCATTAGATCATTTAAATGTTGTGGATTTGACGAATATTCTTGACCTATCAAACTCCTCAAAGTGACTGCCAGATTTTTTACATTTATTGAAAAATCTAGGATATTTTCCAGTTTGTCTTCTTTGATCACGGGAATTTTGACAGCTGACTCAATTAGATCCTGAATAATGATTTCTGGTCTACCGAATCTTTTTTCTAAGGTTTTTATAATTTCGTCCACTTCTTGAGTGAAACCTAGAAAAGCATTCACGGACTCCTTCGCTGCACCTCTCAGGCTTCTTTGAAGACGAACAATATTTTCACTTTTGGAGAATCCACAAATACGTGTCGAATCATTGAACTGAGTGATAAAATTCATCCACTCTCATGGCTCTCCCGAATAAAATGGAAGATCTTTGCACATGGATTGACGGGCCATAAACTTGCTCAAATGGATGTCTTCATGTGAATTAGGTGTTGGTGGTTGAAAATTATCTACAGCATTGACCCAATTTATTTGACAAAACTGATTGAGATTCATATTTTTCCACGTTATATTTATTGCTGGATGCACTACTAGATTGGTAATTCTCTTCTAACTCTGCTTTTCTCAATGCAGATTCTTTCTTAATAATTTGTTTCTTTATATCCATTTGAATTGTTTGGATTTCAGCCAATTTCCTAACTTTTTCCAACTCTAATTCTAATTGTTTTCTTCTCAAACTACTAGACAATTTGCTGCTTTTAGTTTTGTATGAAGATGTTTTATGACTAGACATAATGGAAGTAGACTTGGCTATATTGCTTTAAACAGAAATATGTGAAGATTTCTTCTCGTCGGACTTTTTATTCAACAAATTAGTTGACGGATTTTTGTCACATATGTCAATATTTCCCTCAAACTTTTCCAAGTTCACACTTTCATCTTCAAACATGAATCGAGAAGGCGGATGACCTTTAGTTTTTCTTTCACTTCTCCTAATACTTTGTTGAATTTCTGGTGATGACGACTTGGAGGACATCCTAGGGCTTTTCTTATACTCAAAGGATCACTTTGTATATGCTTGCGTTCGGTTTGAGTTTTGACTTTGGTTTGAAACCGTTTTTATTTTCCCAAATATCAGCAGTGACAAGACAGTCTTTTTACTTTTTACTGACACTTCAAAAAACTTCCTTCACTATACAGGAAGATACACAATATGAAAAATATAAAAAACATACAAGGTAATTAAACTTCACGTAGAAACAATTGTTCTTTGCACGGAATCGTGAGAGCAAACTCTAGGTTACATTGCAGTCTATCTTGTGCGCTATTCACTCTGAGGGCGTAAGTAGGAATCTTCATCCACTTCACAATTTCTGTATGACCTATAGTCGCTTCTTCGCTTACCCAGACACCCCAGTCCCGCATCCTCAAGTGAGCTGCCATTGCCTCCTTCTTGATCCAGACCTGAAGCGGCGGCAACCTCAGCAGTACTTCTAACACTGCGGTGGGAGTCGTTCACGTTGCACACTTCATCACCAAACAGGCCAAGTGCTGGACCTTGCTAAAAGTCCTCGACTCATTGTGCTGTTCTTTGAGACTGGCCACCACACGGCTGACCCATATTGGATCTTTGGTCTTGCGACAGCCGTGTACAGCCAGCGCATAATCTCTGGATTAGTGCCTCAATTACTTCCTACAAGTCTCCTCAGTTGCCATTGGATTGCTACCGACTTTTGTATAATCCTATCTATATGTGGGATCTATGAAAGATTGGAGTCCATGACCATCCCTAGGTATTTGACATGCTGGAATAGCTTCAGCTCTTTATCAAACGTGGTAGGTGGTCTAAACCCTTTTTTTTTCTTTCGTTTGGTGAACAGGACCATCTCTGGGATTTACTAAGAGCCCTGCTTCACTGCACCATTTTTCAATTATTCTGCAGTCTGCTTGCATACGGTCGCAGACGACTCCGATGAATTGCCTTCTTACCAGGACAACACCTCTGTCCGCGTATGTGTGTGCCTCGAATCCTCATCTGTGAAGTTACCCAGGAGTTCGTCCAGTACTAAGCACCATAGATGGGGAGAGAGGCAGCTTCCCTGAGATCAGCCCCATCCCACCTCGGCCTCCAGTCAGAGGTCATCCTGGCATACCCAATCTTCCTTTTCACTAGTGACGATGCAACCTAGCTGACCATCGAGTGAGGCATTCCTCTGGCCATTAGTGCTGCCAGTAAAGTCACTGTCTTTCGCCTTGTCAAACGCGCCTTTTACATCAAAGAACTCTCCTAACGTTACCTCTTTGAATCTTGATGTTCTTTCAATCCTTCGCTCTACCACGTGAAGAGCCGATTCAGTCGATCTTTCCTTTCTGTATGCATGTTGATTTATGTGAAAAGAGCTCGTCCTTAGGGGCCTTTCTATCAGGAACCTATCCATTACCGTTCCCCATGTTTTTAGCTGATAAGTCTGAAGAATTATTGCTATTGTGTAGTCCCTTTTTCCGCTTCGGGAATAAAGACTACTCTTGCTGACTTCCAGGACTATGGAACATATCCCAATGCTATGCTGGCCCTGAATATCCTCCTAATATTGGGGTAAGAAATTCCAGACCTCTCTGTAGCATTGCCGGGAAGATTTTATCGGGTTTTGCTGCCTCATATAGGTTGAACTCATTCACTGCCCGGGTGTAACAACCCGTTCCGCCAGTTGCCAATCCCCATGGCCCATGGGGGATTTGCTGTGTTGGCAGATATTGTTGGCCGTCTTCGACAGTGCCCGGAAAGTGTGGCTCCAGCAGATATCTGAGTTAATCTTAGGAGGATGTGGTCTATTTCTCCTCTACAAAAATCTCCAGAACGTCAACAAAATGTCACATCTGCATTACTTACAACGTGGTGTAAAAACCATACTATGTATCCATGCAAAGCGAATATTCATGTGTGAGAACTTTATTTAGTCTTAGCTGAAGTAAATAGATAATTAATTTATGAACGTTTCGGACGAAGTCCGAGAGGATTTTTAGAGAGTATCATTCAAATGAAACTGAAACACTCATCTTGACTATGTGGAAAGTCCACTTCTCTCCCAATCAAAATTTCACTAGAGGCAAATATCGGACAGAAAACAATTACTTCCCTGGTTGATTCCACGTTGGACAGTGAATTACATCTGGAATATACCTGTGCAACATTTCAAAGATTAACCCTCAACTGGTCTTAAGAGGATCATCATTTTATCCCTCGCTTGCTCGTAATTGTAATTATCCTTGGAAATAATAGTAACATTATCTCAATAATATCCTTCCAAAATATAATATTACTAAACGCAGTTATTTCTTTGAGTTTGAATATACGAACAAATAAACTAAAGTATTATAACAGTACCCACTGTTACATTATGTCCATAAATCATTTTATCGTCGTCGGTCTGGACGATATTCGACCTTGTATTTATTGAAGTTTTCTTTGAATTACGACCTATTTTGAGTAGAGTATCAACAAACTGAATCGGTCGTGGATTTCAAGATAAGTAAAGAAAACAGGCCCAAAATCTGTAGCTTTTCCAACTTTATATCCAATTTGAGAACTTGGATGCATTCTTGAATTTCGTGAACAATAATTGAGTAATTGAAATACTTTAGGTCACTCTGCAGTGCATGCACGACCTTTACATGGTTAACCTTTTAATTAGGACCTGAACGTATCCGCCCTTTGTCTGTAGTCTGTACTAGCTTTGAGGAGAGCAGTTATGTTTTGATAACATGCGATATTCGACATGGCTCACATATCACAATACCAATTGCCGCATAGTCGTGTTTCTAGTCATGGTAAAAACGGTAAAATCTTGAAAGAAGAAAGAGTGAATGCTAGTAACAGGTAATTTAAAATTGCCAATACATTCAATAATGATTATTGTGATATGAAAAAAACCTAGCAAAAGAAACACACCACTGTTTACAACACAATATATTTGAATTCAACAGATAAAATATAAATAGTCGCAGTAATAAAGGAGTTGATAAGTATTGAAAAAAATTCCTGGATATGATAATATTCGTTGCACTTCAACCTTTTTTTCATAAATTCAGTAGCTTCATATGTGCTCAGTAATGGATACCACAAAACATTTTTGAGGACGCGAACCTTGTCCGAGACGAGAAGCAATTGAAATCCATACACACCCAGATAATTTCAGTGGGAAGTAGGAAGCCCTAAAAGTTAATCAAATCTGGAATACAATTCTCTAAAACTTTAGGAATGTTTCAGTGAATACCGATCAACCGTCTGCCAATAGGATGTCAGTAGACTCCATAGCCACTCTCCCGAACCCACCGGCAGAGTATAACTATAGGCTAACAGAGGGGTTAGCCAGGACCAAGAAAATCATCGACTATGTGTGTGTGTTTGGCATTGAAAAAAACTATTTGCCACAGATTTTTATTAAATTCTGAAACCATATCAAGATCATCGACTGGATGCGGTACCAACAAACAGTCCATGAACTCATCAACATCCCCAGAATAAATCAGTCAATACGCGCAGCCATGGAACCAGCTCGATAGAGAGGTATATACCAACAAACCCGACTTCCAAGGAAGATTTCCGCCGGAAACCAAAGAACGGATCAGGCTAAGACGCAGACTGAAGAAGCGATACCAACAGACTCTGCTCCTCGAAGATAAGCGACAGTTGAACCTTGCGGATAGACAAATCAGTGAAGAACTGAATATACTAAAGGCATAGCAGTGGAACGAGCAATAGGACGATCTGAACAACGGAGATAACTCAATTTGGAAAATGCAGGAAGTACTAAGGCAAGGTCGCAGGAAGACATGTCCTCCAATCCACGATGATAGGGGACTAGTTTTCACGGACGCGGCGAAGCAGAAGCTCTTGTAGACTCCTTCGAACATCAAGAAAACGACGTCGACTGACACTGGCTCACTGGCTCAACAATCAGGTAATTCACGCCATAGAAAGGTGCATTCAATTCAACCTCGACAGGAAATACCGGAACAAGGAAATCGCAATCCTCTGCGATAGGGCCAGAAAATCTTACTTCCAAGACGAACTCAATAAAACTGAAGAAGCAATGAGAGCAACTTACTGGCAAAGACTTCCAGGGCTAAGACAGGCCAAAGATCTCCTCGGTAACTTCAACCGAACAAGATCGAAGACACTGATTAACCTCAGCAAAACTAGTCTAAAGACAATCACGGGATTTCTTACGGGGCACTGCCGACTCAAAGAACACCTAAGGAAGCTAGGCTTAGAGGAGGACAACACCTGCAGATTCTGTGGGAAACATCCAGAAACACCACACCATATATTGATGGAGTGTTATGCTGTACATCACAGAAGATTGAATATACTGGGATCACACCAGTTGACTGTGGGAGAAATACCACAAATAGACCACCTCAAAATCCTTAAATTCCTCAAGAAATTGGGGCTTGAGTGGCTGCTGTGAACGAGAACACCCTGAAATAGCAGAAAAAGATGGGGCACAATAGATCTAAGTAGGTCGCAGCGCATCAGTCACCATCCATCTTTTACCATTACCATTACCAATAACAGGGAACAAACGACTCTTACTCGACACTAGATCCTAGGTCATCAGCAGAGTTCCGAACAGTTCTTACATATTCCAACGCTGAGAAAGCCACAGGACTGGAAGGAGTACCTATCCGAGCCCTAGGCGATTCGAAGGAAAGACGTCGCCATCCTGACAAACATCGTCAACGCCATGGTACGACTCAGGCACTTCCCAGCATACAGGAAAGACGCACCAGTCATAATGGTCCTGAAGCCAGATGAGAACCACACCTTTCCTTAAAACCACCGGCCCATCAGTCTCACACCAGCGCAAGGTTGCAGAGAGGGTCATTCAAACATCCATGATAGACGCTCCAAATATCCTATCGGACGAGCAGTTCGAATTCAGGCGCGAACACTCAACGGGGCTATACAGGTCACGCGCAAATGTAGACACGGCCATAAAAGGCTGGAACACAAGCATCAAGGGACTTTTTACCGCAGTGTTACACCTCGACATCCTACCTAAAGGCATATCGGAGCTGATAGACGCAAGTTACCAAACTGATAAATTCCTTCCTGAGGAACAAGGAGTACCGATGCAGAGTCGGAAACGGCAAAGTCGGAAACGGCAAAGTGTGAAACGACATCTTATCTCTCAGTAGAGCAAAGACAGGTTTTTCGCAAGGCGCGGCACTATCGTTGCATCTGTAATGAATGACCAACAAATTTCCTGGGTAGACGAGGACATATATCTAGGGGTGACCTAGACAGGAAGTACACCTTCCAAAGCCACATCAACCGAAAACTTGGAATGGCCAAAGCCGCAAGGTAAAGGCTGGTGCCACTCATAGGACGAAGCAGCAAGCTGTCCTTGGAACTGAAACATCGCCTCATCACGACGATACTTATACCTATACGCGTCAACCTCATGGGGTCAATGCGCGTATACATATGTATAGGTATAAGATGCAGGTTTTCCTAAACTTCTGTTCAAGAATGTCGACCGATGCACCCCGATAGTGGTAGGAGAGTGGGCAACCACTCGAACTTGATCATGGCAGACCTCCACGTGGATAGACGCGAGAGGGATGACAGCGACCAGTAAACCAGTAAGATAACAACACACCGGAAGAAGTTAGGCAACGGCAGGAGCTACGGCGACGCCAGCGTCTACTTCAACCGAACCCACACATATAACACTACCTTTCAGGCCAACGGAGATTCAACACCGAAACACATTGCAGACACCAAGAGCCATCACCTTGGCAACAGGGTCTTCAGCGATCTTTTGAGGGGCATGATGCACATAATGTCATAGTTAATTGAGCCAATGTAAATGCTGAGTACTCATCACACGGTCAGATTTTTTCTCTGAAGAAGCTAGCCACTAGCGTCAGCGAAACGGTAGGAAGCAATTCCAAAATATGAAGATGTTTAACCTAGAGGAATCATCCTTATAAAGAAGTGGGAAACAGACTGAAGTGAGGAATCATAGAACCAGCGAAACGGTAGGAAGCAATTCCTTATGAAGATGTTTAACCTAGAGAAATAATCCTTATACAGAAGTGGGGAACTAACTGAAGTGGGGAATTATAGAACCACCTTATTCATTTCGAATATTCAAAAAATTACACCTTATAAAAGCCAGACTCATAAATTCTTTGAAAATTTTCAAAATTTCATTGGAAAAATCAATTAGTTTTTCGAGAGGAAAAATCAACGAAATTGACTATTTAAAAACTTGAACTCAGTGGTGCAAATTGACGAAGTATGGCAGCCCTAAGAAAAATTACAGGATATATTCTGGGACCAGTTTCCTTTATTTCATACATAAATAGTTTATTGAAAACAAGTAGTTTGGGGAAAGTTTCACAGATGATACAAATGTCAGTATTCATATAAAATATTGAAAATGATTTTCCTAGAATATCAAGTAAGTTTAACAAACTCACTCTCAACCTATGTACCCTGTAGGTCTGATAACTGTCAGAATTTCATTTCTTTAGGTAATGGTCCACTGAAGAAGCTTTGTGTGGGTTGGAGTAACATCATTATCCAACAAAATTTGATCAATATATGTATGAATTTATAAAAATGTTTCTTTTCCGAACGATATTCAGCTATTACGATTTTTTCTGTTTCAGAGTTGCCAAGTTTCATTATTTTTATTATTCGCAATGGGTTCTTCATCAGAGTCAAGTTGGATGTTATACTTCATAAATATTCATTCTGGAAAGTTGATGTTAATTTTCCAGTTGCTCAATATACAATACTGCTGTCTTGAGAAAATTACAACAGTCTTGCCCTTCTACACTTATATACATTTTCATCACTTCACTTTTTTTCATTTCCAGATTGTAGAAGTTACATTCCCAAAAAACATGTTAAGAAACGAATTTACTCCGTAAAATCATTATTTCAATGAATACATGTATCAATGTTCGTAAAAGTTGTCATGTTGCCTTATTGGTATTGTTGTCTATTCGTCTATAAGACTGGAATTCATCATTCTACAATCCCCAATCAGTTAATTTCCTCATAGGTTAATGATTTATTGAATATTTCGTAGTAGACTAATATTATTATAATTATTTTGGAAAAAAAATGTTTGCATGTTTGAGAATCCTACCTTACTTCAATACATTCAAATTGTTCGATTTCAGCAGCATTCAGTAGATGAATTGAGTAGAGGAAAAATTGTTGATACTGGTAAAAATGGGCAAGGTGCAGTTTAAAGAGTTGTTAACACTTCTGACTCATTCTGTAAGACTATATCAGTAATATTAAAAAAAAAAAACTCATATTTCGATTCTATAACTATGTCATATTTGAAATATCTATACGGAGCGATCATTGTCCCACGGTACCTATTTTGTATGACACCATGGAAAAGTATGGATTTTTCAGCAAGGAAGGAATAGAAATTTTTGTCGGCAAGAATGTCATGCAAGAACATTAATAGCATTTGGAACCGAACCGATACTCATCAAGAATTTCAACAAAAATATCATCCGACGTACTTACTCGTCTTCAGACTTGGCATCGTCCAATCTCTGTTTTTCCACCAATTGATAATAAATCTTAGTTTGCCACGCATTGTCACTGGGCAAGATAACGTCCGAAAAATCTTCGTCAATGTCACCACCCATTTCGTCAGAAAGCATCTGCTTCATTAGCTGCGGTAACACAGCAAAAACGTTGCCATCCCCAAGAGCACTGAGTCTCACCCAGAGTTTGTGGTCTCCCGAAACTTCCCCCATTTTCCTATTGAAATTCTATTAAGTTGACCTGAAAAATACAATTGATACACATAAATCAAGTCTCGAGTCAATCATCGGAATGTGTGTATGGATTATACAGGGTCAGTTGGATTATTATTTGACCGCGGTATGCTTGTTAGGAGTTGATTTCTTATGTTTTATGTTCACAGAAGGCAACTGATTATTTCTTACCATCCTGATCACACGAAAATGATGGGCTTGGGTGGTTTTCTACGTGTTTGAATTGAATGATAAAAACACATTTCATAATGTTTATAATACGCTTACTAGTTTTCTGGGACTGGCCACCACATTTAGCAACTTATAAATATCTAGATAGCTTCCATTTGACTACGTTGTGTATAGGGTTACATTTGTAGCAAATCAAGTAACAAACTATAAAATGATGAAATCCAGTCATTACATTGGTATAAGTAATTAGTTAAAATTACGTGGAAGTCATATATCTTGAAAAAAGATAAGAGAAATACAGAAACACAGATATGTATACAGGGTTAGTCAAATTTTTGAACCCGCTTATTATTCTCAGTTAATATGAAAGTTATTGAAAAACAAGTCAGCGAAACAAAATTCAAAAACATGTTTTTGAGCATAGCAGTGCTCATCTTTAGTTGAATAAACAGCAAATTTTAACTTTCGCACCCTTTGACTAGGATCAGCTGCGTTGATGACACCCTATCCCTAATCAGGGATTTAAGTATACAGGGTGGTCCAAATTCAACAATTTTTTGCAGTTTTCGAGCTATAATTTTTTTTGAACTTTTGTTTTGTTAGGGTTTTTGTAGTAGGTACTTTTCAAATTTTTAGTGTTGCTTGATCGTCTTGAACGTTACTTTCAAACGAAAAATAATAAACTTCCTAACAATCCTGCAAGATACTCAAAAGAGTATCGAAATGGAGAATTCAAGTTTTTATTGGAATGGGCTCAAATTTTTAATGTGATTTGAAAATACAAAAAGGGGTATCCATAGGTTCTATTCGACTTTTAAAAAATGGTACTTATCTTGCTATTATTCGCTGTAATCGCGGCTGTCGAAGGTGGATAGGCTAAAAATCCTTTGAGTCATAAAAAAAACTATTTTGACTACTTTTTATCACTCCTATGGCAATTTTTAGTGAAAAATTCTTAATGGCGATCACATAAAAAAAATTGACTGATTAATATGACAATTTAAATGATCATTTATGAATATTTTAAGAAATAAGTTCATTGAGATCACAGTCATTTAGGCTTATTTTTGTATGAAAACAATCAAATTAGACACAAATTAATGTAATATACTTTTTTATTGAAATACATTCTCAAAATGACGACCTCCAGCTTGGAGACACAGTCAACAATGTCTCAAAAAGTTATGTTTCAGTCATCTTTATGCGCTTGAATGTTCTTCTTCAATTTTTCTAACAGCCTCTACTAGTTTTCCTCGTAATTCCTTTCCGTTTTTCCGCACGTACATAAAGTTCTTCTGAAATACTAAAAGAAAAAGTCGATGAGGTTGAGATCTGAAGAACGTACAGGCCAGTCGATCGGTCCTGCCCGCCCAATCCATCTTTGTTGAAAGTTACGTTTAAATGCTGCTTTACTTTTCTCGCGTAGTGACAAGGGGCACCGTCCATTTGAAAAATTATTCGTTGTCGTAACTCATGGTTCACGTCCTCTAACAACTCAGGAGGGTGATTTTCTAAAAAAACTGAATCAGCGTCTCCATCTAACTTGGACGGTAACTCGAAGGGCCCAATAAGTTTTCTGTTTAGGATCCCCGACCACAAGTTCATGCATTTACCAGATGAGAGTTTTCGATGGCCCAGCTATGGTGATTGTAGATGTTGAAAATAACAGTCCTTTCGAATTCAACTGTGGTCCGGGTAATGCTCCAGTACTTCTCCTCGCCTCTCCAGTGCTTCTTGATGAATCCTCACAGCTAAACGACCATCAACGACATCAAAAAAATATTTGAAGTCACAAAAAGATGCATAGTAAAATAAAGTTTGATTTTCATGTAAACTTTTTTTTAATACCTCTCATATTAACTGAAGAAATAGGAGGGGTATACATTCGAATAACTTTCTATACACGCATATATACCGTATTGGAAAATATATATCTTGGGTATAGAAAAATCTAGAAGAGTAACAAGAAACGCCATTATATTATAATACCACTTAATCAAGACGCAATGCTGTTCTCCTCTTCTGTGTCCCCACTCGACTCTTCGAGCTATTCCATGAGGAATCGTAGTGCTTTCTCAATATTTAGCATGCTATTCTCTACGTTCTTATTAAACCGTGATACTCAAGATAAATTCTTTCCGATACTGTATACACTGGGACAATCACCAAAATAATATAAATTAAAAAATCTGGAACCGGTTCACAT
This sequence comes from Chrysolina americana, assembly GCA_958502065.1. Lineage (NCBI taxonomy): Eukaryota > Metazoa > Arthropoda > Insecta > Coleoptera > Chrysomelidae > Chrysolina > Chrysolina americana. The sequence goes on from OY293418.1 coordinate 22,271,333, forward strand.
AGGGGGGTCGGCTATATACAGGGTGTTTCCGAAATTGCAGAGACAACTGAAGTGGGAAGTAGAAGATGACAAAACGAAACAAAATGAAATCAATCATGTTTGTCGAAAAAAAATTATTTTGGGAGATAATGAATTTTAAAGTTTTCAAGACACTTTTGTTGATCACTGATCAGAGCCACTAGCCTATGCAAACCGTTCGTTGTCGGTGAGAAACACACTGCCAGTTCATTAGCAGACACGTTTAGGCCTGGAGAATCGAACCAGTGCCTCCCAAATAAAGGTAAATGAAAGAGCCAATATTTTGAAAAAATTTTATTGCTTCAAAAACAAGAATTCTTGCCATTTATTTTTATATTATGTCCCAAATAACAACCCGTTTTTTTATCCCTCCAATTTCGGAAACACCCTGTATTGATTCAGATTGTACTGACATTTGAATGTTAGTTGAGCTTTGGTATATGTTTTGATCGAGTTAGGAGTTTTTTTTTTAAGTTACTGGTAGCTTATTGTATACATGAATATCTAGGGAACTGGAGAAAGATTTCTTTGTTTTGTTTGTTGCAAGCCTCATAAGGTAAACTGATCGTATATTGTTATCATGAAATTGAGAGTAATTCTCACTTACATGAATTTCAAGGAGGGATTCATAGATAAATAGTGTAGGAAGGGACATTATTCACAGTTTTTTTAATATCAGGCGACAAGTGACCCTGAAACTAGCATTCGTCATAATTCTAATTGCTTTTTTCTGAAGTTTGAAAACTTTTTTCTCAAAGGAAAATTCGATAGCTCTAGTACGGCAGTAGAGTACCGCACCAGCAGCAGAGTTGTTTCACTGACTATTGTCTTCAATTATCGTAGGAGAAATAAGAAATATATATGATGACAGTTTGAAACAAAGTTCATCTAGTGTGATTCCTGGAAGTTTCACTTAATCGCCTTTTTTCATGTTATAATCAGCAGAATATATTAAGTTTTGTATCTTTTCTTTGTTCAACTTCATAATGGTGCCAGTAAACCATTGCTTAGCTTGACTCGCCAAAGGCACATAGTTGTGATAAGATTTTGTTTGAGCATATAAGTGTACTGCTATCGGTAAAAATTACACATTTGTTGAAAAGAATATGATAGAAAAATCTCAAGTCTCAAAGTCAGATACATCCCGACTAAGAATCAAAAAAGTTTTCCTGTTGGTAAGGTTTGATTCCAATAAAGAGAGTGCAACTCTCTTCTCACACCATAGTTAGACAGTTTATTTTGCAGAATATGATGAGAGAAACCTCCGGGAACTGCATCGATCAATGCATGAAAGATATAAGTGGGTCGAGTTCGAAAATTTGGTAGTTCACCATTCGAGAGAGGGACTATTCTGTTGAAATACTTAAAAACTGTGGCACTTCAGGTTGTACCCCAACTTCCTTATTTTAAATGAGATCCCCTGTATATTATCACATTTTCAGGTTTTACAAAAATTCCGAACATATTTAATGTGTAATATCTTGTATCCAAATCTAACCTTTTTTTAAATGTTTCAAATTTTAAGTTGAATATTCCGCATGCATACTGAACTTTTTAAAGTTCTACAGAGGATCTTTCTTTACCGTGTATTGATGAATTCGTTGAAAACGGTCCAATAAAGCAGAATACTGTTCGACTAGAGTTATACAGGGCATTCACCAGACAATGATAGGTATAGATGTGGTTGAAAAACCAATTATATAATCCCATTCTATTCAGTATCGAAAATGAGGTTTACGTTGAATATGGTTGTCTATGCCTTCGTTCATTCATCTCCCCTGCTCGCGCAAGCTTTGCTTTCCGTAAACCTGGGTAGTTCGTAAAACAAATTTGACGAAATTTTACAAATAGTTTTAAAATATTGGCGAATTAGCCTCTTTCTGTTCCAGAAAATCACGTAATCTTTAGTTTAGTTATTCTCAATTGGCTATGGCGCTCGCGGTTTCGTTAGAAACAGCCAACTACCATCATGGAAATGTCGTTGAAGTAATCATGCCAACTCGTTTGAGTTATTTAAATTAAGTTACTTCTTAAATTTTCTCTCTATTAAGGGCGAATGTAATAAAGTTCGTTCTCTTGAGAATATGTGATTCATTTGCGGTTCGGTATCCGCAGAAACGGAAGCCCTCACAAAATACTGTTGAACGAGTCAGAGAATACTTCAAGAAGTATTTTAAATCAAAGATCTGTAAAACACTGCATTTAAGGTCGCCGTTTGGTACGGCTTGACAAACTAATCCGACAGAGGAGCCACTATGACTTCTGTTTAATATTTATCCAAGTTTCCCTCCGTACAAATGAGTAATGATACTCGAAACTAATGTCTATACTACGACTACGCTTTGCAAACGCTGGGGATGGGGACGAAGCCAGTGAGCTAGCTCTGTTGCCAATATTGTTACGTATTCCGTATAATATTTCTCTTCGACTATCAATTATCATTTGGTTTGGAGATTATTCAAGAAGAAATGATTCGTTGAATACTTATTCTATATCAACATTATTTAAAAATGAAATTCAACGTTGTTATATTCATTACTATCAGGTCCATCCGCGACAAAAAAAATAAGCCTAGAGATTAGTAATTACTTATATTGGCGCACTTGACAACATGCCTAAATTCCTACATATGCCAGCAGGTGTCCTATTCTCGAGTTTGTAGGTACCAATGCGATTTCGAATTTCTGTTTCACATCAATGCATATAGTATAAGGAAATCCTTGGAATAAATTATTTCAGCACCAGTGGCATGGAAACGTTATTGAGTTTTTGTTTTTGATTTTTTTTAGTGATGTTTTGAAAATCTCGCATTGTCAACCAAGTTCATATTAGTTTTGAATCCTAGGTAGGTAGATATGTTCGTACCTATATATTTTGATTGCGATTGTTGGAAATGGACCGATGGATAAAAGTGTTTTATTCGTTTTTAAAAAAAATTATCGAAGGACATTTTCATATTGAACATTTCAAAGGTGTGGTGTTTTGGAAAAAACATATTGAAGTCAGATAAGTGAAATGTTCAATCAATGGAGTGCTTAGTTCAATCTTCATGGAAATAGTATATTGTGCAACTAGTGCGGAAAATAAGATATTTCGTACTAACCACTCGCCTATGGCTCCCAACACTAGTATGAAATATCCAGTTTCCGCACACTATACCTTTCCGACAACCAACCTGAAAAACAAGATATAACGAATTTTAAAAATATTTTTGAATGTGAACAAGTGAATTGAATTTTGCGTGACACTTTCATATCTACCTACCTAAAAAAATTCTTTAGAAATGAGTGTGCTTCATACTACTTGCTCATGATATGGAATTGATTGATTGAAGAAGTATTATATTATTCAGTGAGTCTAAGAGGTTGTCCATCACGGGGATATCGGAAACGGTTATACAGTTTCAATTCAGTGAGAGAAAATTTGCATACCAAATGTAAAATTTATAAAAAAATATTTACAAATTTTTCTGGAAACACTGAATTTTGAGATCATTAATTATATTTTTTTCTGGTGTTATCGTCATGTGATGACGTCAGTTTTACTGTCCGACGTTTCGTTATCTAGCAATCATCACCAACTCAATTTTTATACTGCCTCGTTTAAAAAAAATACAAATTTTGATAATATATGTTTCTTTCAAAATTTGAATTATAGAACTAGTTTTTCTCGTAAAATTATTTGTAGGTGGATGAATATTCTTGTTCAAAAATATTTTCAAAATCCGTTATATTTTGTTTTTTAAGTAGGTCGTCGGAAAAGTATAATGTGCAACTCATGCGGAAACTGGATATTTTCTGCACTAGTTGCACAATATACTATTTCATTCCTCACAAAATTATCGACTTTTGTTTTTTTTTAATACCTTCGAATCTTCAAATTTCTTCCACATCTGACAGTGAATTCCATATTTTAAAAAATTGTGTTATTTCGAAAAACATCGAAATTTTTTCAAGCCTTTTTACAACTTGCTTGTTTGTTTCTCTGATTATTTCGGAATATAAGTGCGTTCTGTGTAGATTTACCATCGCAAAAACCGAAATATTTATCAGAAAGTACTTTTTATTTTTCTAGGTACTTTCCCATCCTGATTTTTGAGTATTTTCTTGGAAACTTTTGCGAAATGATTCACCAGCGATATTGGTCGGTAATTAGTGACTTACATTTTATCAGTTGCTTTATAGGTTTGTAGACATTGGATTAATCATAAAAATATCTTCCCATTTTTCTGTTTAGAGTTTTTCAACTATTTTTATTTGTTTCATTATTAACAGAATTTTCTTTTTAAATTCAGTAGAATTAATTTGTAAAATCATCGGTAAGGGGTCTGTGATATGAATAAAGATCATGTTTCGTCTACTATTTTGTGTGACGGGTGCATCCAAAAAAAGTGTTTTCTGCCTCACCCTGTAAGTAGGTATACCATAACTAATAGATATATTCGAAGTCAATCGATAATTTTCATAGCATTATAAATCAAGAAAAATCCACTGGCAAACACTCTTTTCCGTATTTGGCGTTAGACATTCAAACATTTTTGTAGCTCGCCCTGTAGAGCCAGGGAACATTTCAAGAGAAGAAAGTTATTTCTTTCTACCTGTAAAATGATAAATCCCTAACTCAAAAAAAAAAACAGAGCTCTAATAATACATGTTTCTAGTGACATGACCCTTCATAATACATTGTCATCGGAATCATAAACACTTGCCCAATTTCATGATGATCGGGCAACTAGGTATAAGTGGGTCAAAATTCACTTGCAAGATTTTATCTGAATATACAAATGAATGAACAGAGAAACAAACAAGGCACGTTTAATAAAGTCTTGAAAATATGTCAGAGTTTTCAAAAATATTGAATAAATTAACACTATCCTCAGCAAGAAGTTTAGAGAAATTACTTCGCATGTGCCAGGAAAAGTTTCGTTGTATTACATATAATAATAGATTGAAACTCCGGATCCCGTCATCGATTGTTGATTTTGATTTATGCATCATCAAATAGCACTCCATGATACGCTTATGATTGATTTGGGGATCCGAAACAACACAACGTCTTTCTTTATTTCATTTTCTTGGCCCGGCTCCTCCTACCGATGTTATCAAAATCACATTCCGTCTCATTGAGGAAATTGAATGAATGAAATATACAATGGCGCTTTCTATCCGAAAACTGCCGAACTAAAAAATGAGTAAGAATGTTGGTAAAGTAGGAACTGTTTCGCGCCATATGTTCGAATTTGGCTATTCCTAGCCCATTTCTAACTTGGAATTAATCTCCCAAACGATATTGTCTGGAGATTCGTTTCCAATCGGAAGTTGCACCATTTTGATCAATCTTTAGATTGACATAAAACAGAAGCCACTATTGGCTTATTTTCCTCAATTGCTGATCAAAATAATCTCAATATTCGAAATGAAAAAAATCTCAATATATTCACTCTGTACTCCAATCTTTTTTGAGTTCACCTACCAAATTTCAGTTCTCTAAGTGTAACCGTGTCTCAATGCAATTAAAAGTCGCAATACACGACATTAGACGCCCACCTTAAAACACACCATTTCAAAATTTTTCTTAAAAAAAATTATTCAAGTACCTACTTAAAAATGAAAAATTAAATTGGGCATTTGAAATTTAAAGGGATTTGTTTCTATTTCACCATCTGGCAACATCGGATACACATTTTACAGATAAGAAAGGACAACAAATATGTTACGTTAATGAGTTAAACAGAGATGACAATGTTCCGAGCACCGATCTATAATAAAATATAAATCGGTGGTTCCAAGTCATTCTGTGACATTTTCTGTACTGTGTGCCTAACCCCTAACAAAGACAGATATATTGACTATGGCACTTCTTCTTCTAGCATACTACCATCCCCTATGATTTGTAGGCGCTGTTGCCAACATGTTAATTAGAAACAAACCCCTTTTAAATTTAAAATTCAACATTTGAATAATTAATTTGAATACTTTTCGCAGTGAAATTGAAAAACTCATGAATTAAACTCAACTTTATTTTGTTCAAACTTGCATTTGCTCCAATAACCCAAATTGAGGAGAATTCCCCATACCAGAATATTGAATACCCTCCTCAATGAAGAAAAATTATGATAAAAGCACAACTACCAATAATAATAACAAATCGATGGCATGTACAGAAAATATTGGAATTATTTTTTATTCGATCCTCGTACAAAAACTCTGCTGCAGATCACGCGACGCCAATAAAAATATTGGAAATTCACAATGGAGTAATATTATTCAAAGATGATATTGGCATCATTCCGTATTTGCATAGTTTCCGTATTGATTTATGGGTTTTATTGATGCCAGCTATTTTGCATTGTAATATAGCAAGAACTTTTTATGATTTTAGTCGGCAATTGTCTGGTTCAGTTTTTGAAGAGTGAATACTAATATTGTTTATGGTGAATGTATGGAGTTAAATGAGCTTCTTCAATCTTTCATCGTCTCACGAGAATGTGATCAACTAAGTGATATTATGAGTTATTCCAAGTTGAATGCTCATGTGAATTTTTAGGACCTTAAAAAATCGTGACTCCGAAGGCACTGCAGCAAAGAAAGCTCATTGTGCTCACAAAGCATTAACGTATCAATAAAATATTAAACACGTTGACTGCTTTACACAATTCTCTCACTCGGCTTTCGAAGAAAATAGAAAACTTTATAATTTCTTTATCAAGGTTCGTCCTAACATTAGTCCGTTTCAATTAAAGTTCAAAGTAGAAATGAGAAGAATTTTCTTCATCAAAATTTCAGTTGATGATTTAAATATTGGTTGATTGAGCAATTATTCAAAATTATAGGATTATTACAATTTGCTATTTCTGGTGGTGTATTTGGAAAATATAAATTACTTTCCGAATCAGAAATCATGATAACTGAAAAAACAATGCTTTCAGTCTAACTAATTAACGAGGAATGTCAAACTAATGAAACCAAGCAAATATAGTTATTATCCTAATAATTACGGAAAGAGTACCATTCCCACATGTGACTGCCGTTACGAGTGCGGTATAGTACCTTTCCGTATGTATGAGTAAGGATCAAGATTTTTTCTACAAGCGTATTGAAACATATCTTTTTTCTACAAGCGTGCGTGTTCCGCCCTATTCCCGCACGCAATTTAGTTTGAGAGGTGTCATATTCCCGCACTAGTGCGGGAAAAATTTTCCCGCACGCTAATGTCACTTCAAGTGAGTTTTTCCCGCACTAGTGCGGTAATAATTTTTCCCGCACGTGAAAGTTTGTTCAAGAGCATCACATAAGATGTTTCAATGCTCTTGTAGAAAAAATCTTGATCCTTACTCATACGGAAAGGTACTATCCCGCACTCGACTGCTTTGCTTTGCGTCGTTCGGGTAACGGCAGTCTCATGTGGGAATAGTACTCTTTCCGTACTTGTTAGGATAATAACTAATGTAGCGCTCTTGAACAAACTCTCGCGTGCGGAAAAAATTATTCCCGCACTAGTGCGGGAAAAACTCACTTGAAGTGACATTAGCGTGCGGGAAAATGATACCTCTCAAACTAAATTGCGTGTGGGTATAGGGTGAATCACGCACGCTTGTAGGAAATAGTTATTATCCTAACAAGTACGGAAAGAGTACCATTCCCGCATGAGACTGCCGTTACCCGAACGACGCAAAGCGGAGTTCGCAGTCGAGTGCGGGAGAGTACCTTTCCGTATGAGTTAGGATCAATATTTTTTCTACAAGCGCATTGAAATGAGTAAGGATCAAGATTTTTTCTACAAGAGCATTGAAACATCTTATGTGATGCTCTTGAACAAACTCTCGCGTGCGGAAAAAATTATTCCCGCACTAGTGCGGGAAAAACTCACTTGAAGTGACATTAGCGTGCGGGAAAATGATACCTCTCAAACTAAATTGCGTGTGGGTATAGGGTGAATCACGCACGCTTGTAGGAAATAGTTATTATCCTAACAAGTACGGAAAGAGTACCATTCCCGCATGAGACTGCCGTTACCCGAACGACGCAAAGCGGAGTTCGCAGTCGAGTGCGGGAGAGTACCTTTCCGTATGAGTTAGGATCAATATTTTTTCTACAAGCGCATTGAAACATCTTATGTTGCTCTCTTGAACAAACTTTTGCGTGCGGGAAAAATTATTCCCGCACTAGTGCGTGAAAAACTCACTTAAAGTGACAGTAGCGTGCGGGAAAATTTTTCCCGCACTAGTGCGGGAAAATGACACCTCTCAAACTAAATTGCGTGCGGGAATAGGGCGGAACACGCACGCTTGTAGGAAAAATATATTTCTGATTGATTCGGCCGTTACTTGAAGAAGATCCATAGTAATTGTAGGAAATACAATGGAACGATTTGATCTTTATAAACTTTATTTTGAATTCACGTTAATTCCAACACATCAGTACCAGCGACAAATTGGATTTAAATAATTTTCCTTTGTTGATTTGTTGCGGATGTTATTATATCAATGCGATAATACATATATGATTATGAGTTTTACTTACCTGGAAATATGTTATTATTATCAATTATTAGTAGAGGTTGTTGTCTGATCTAGCTATTCCAGCAGTGATGAGAGGAAATAACCCCGGAACATGCATATATGCATTTGGTTATTTCCAACAAAATTAAGGATACTATTCAATGGCTCTATTACAATCAGCACAATATGATCCAAATTTGGATCCGAATCCTCGAGAATTCAAGGTTGGCATCAATGAAGAACAACGACCCAATACCAGTCAAAAACGCTGGGTTGATACCATTGAATACCGAAGCCTGCACAACTTCGGTTTCACCTGAGACTCCTGAGAGAGCCATCAGTGAAACGATACCTAGGTTCTGTAAACACAACCTACGACAGCCCATGACGGCAATTGTCGGAGACCAAGCATGATGCACAGAACTCTGAGGAAGATAGGCGCAATTGCGCTGGCGAAAAGTCAGGAAGAAATTCCAAAGAACTAAACTCGGAAAACAACAGTTTTTTTTCAAACTCCAGCTGCGGAAGCCTCAACCAATTTGATAATAAACTATTCATACGGCCCATAGAGTTTTTCATCAATAAGTCATCTAACTCATGAGGAAAATATTGAATTATCTAGCTCCATCACAGTATACTTGTCTGTCGGTTCTTATTAGTAGAGAGACAATTATTTTTCAACCAATATAGGCTGTGACTCTATCGAGATGATCTAATATGGAAGAAGATTGAAGTAGATAATGTTCAGCGACAGTACCAGCATGGGATCAGTTTTTTCCAAAGTACTCCTTTTGATACTAAATCGGCTGGGTTATCTTTCGTAGGAAAATATTGTCAAGAGTGGAACTAGTAATCTTTTGTATTTTTGACACACGATTCCCTTCGAAAGTTTTGAAAGAAGGCAAATCACAATTATTCATCCAAAAAAAACTATAGCTGAGCCATACCAGAGATAATAAGTATCGAATTCAATATTCATTGAATTATTCACCTTTTGAAATAAATCGGATAACAATAATAGAGCTCCACATAATTCAAGACTTGATTGGGTCCATACGATCGATAAAGATAAAAATATAATGAACGCAGAAATAGTTTGCAATAGTAAAATTAGAAAACGTTACATGTTCTAACTATTCTTGATTCTGACCACATGTGTTTGGATAGTCGAGCTTGGCTTATTGGTAATGCATGACATCATGACTGCTTCACTCACATCGAAGAAGAAATTATAACCATGTAAAAAACATCTAGATTCTTCCTGACGTTTCGTCTACATCTGCGGTAGACATATTCCAAGGCGGTGCGGTAACGGCCAAAGCGTTCATTTAAGTCTAACAGAGTTGGTGTCTTTGCTGGATCCTTATTTTATTGTGCTCATCGTAATAGGAGGCGTGAGTCTATTAAGCCTTGATTCCGATACCTGTTTTTGTTCGCAGGTACAAGCATTGATAATCAAAACCCAATATAAGCAGATAGTTTCATTTATTCTACAATTAGAAACATGTTGAAATCGACATTCTATTTTTCATGAATCAGTGTCAATTCCTGGAACATTTTCACCAACACCACTGATTCCGGATATGAAGAAAATAGATGATTTCCAGTATTGAGGATAATCCTGTTGACGATTTTGAGGCATATTACTGGTGAGACATTGACACAATAAATGAGTAAGATTGTGAAATTCCATTTCCTAATATCTACTGTCATCACTCTGTTATCTAATGACTTTTTCTGAAAGCGTGTGTGATTCCCTTACACCAGCACGCAAGGTTTATTTTCCCGCACTAGTTTGTTCAAAAGCGCTACATAAAACTATTTAAAGCGATTGTAAAAAAAACTTGATCCTAACGGAAAAGTACTTTTTCCCATTCGACTGCTTACCCAAACTCCGATTTGCGTTTTTCGCAGAAAATATACTCTTTCTGCACTTGTTAAGATAATAACTATAATATATCATGAGATCCTTGTTCGTATAAGTCATAGTAAGCTGGAAAACTAACAGTGGCGTAGCTAACTTTCAGCGAGCCCCCCCGCAGGAACCTGCTTGCGCCCCTACCCCCTAATATAACCCATACATTTTTCTCTGTTGAAAAGAGTACCTACTAGAGAAAGGGAACAAGTGTTTATTGGCAGTAAACAACCAGCGCCGTGTAATAAAATTGGCGGCAAAAGAGCGAGGGCAGGAGTTTTTAAAGCAGGGTGTTTTCTTTTGGGCCCCATGTTACCGGTCATAAAATTTTGCATACTTATAGATTTATAAATAAGAAACGTTTTCCCAAAATTTCGACTTCCAAACCCTTCTGGAACATCTTCAAATAATTTCTTTTATATTAGAGTTCTGAAGGCAAAAAATGATAAAATGTACATTCTGGCAACAGAGCTTATGTGGGGGTCTTGGATTTCGATGTTATTACAAGAGGCACCTGTTGCTCAATCGATAAAAAGCGTTCTGAACTATGCCATGTTGCCACTTTGTACAATTATTACATAAGATAACTAATTCTGGACGGAAGCGCCCAAATTTCCCTATGAAAAAACATACCCTCCTTCAAATGTGAGGCAAAAATTTCTGGTTTCCTTGCGCCCCTGTCAAGCTTGCGCCCCCCGCGCCGTTGGGGTTGCGGGGGTGTTAGCTACGCCACTGAAAACTAAATATGGCTAATGGGAAAACTAAATTGATAGTCCACGAGCCTTCGTACAAAATCTAAAGTGATAACCAGCAAGTTTTAACTTTGTAGACTGCTCAAGTGTGGCGAGTTCGTTAAGAGTTCGCAGAGAGGAAACCCTGACAGTGGTAATTTTTCTTATGTCGTCAAATAGACATCTTTGGAGTGTCGGACTGCTTAAAATCCTTATTACTTTTCTCCATCGAAAACCTCATTTAATCATTGTATTCTCCTAGAAAAATCAGATTGCTGCCTGTCGCCCACCTACAAGTCCTGGAATCGACACGTTTAGAATGGGGGCCAAACTGGAAGTATCGAAAATTTTTGTTGCATATTTTTTTTCAGGTGATTTTTACGGAATATCTTTCATTCAAACTAAAGTAAATGATGGTCATATAAATGCGAAATTGACATGATTTTCAGAAAGCCAAAAAAAAAACTTACCACTATCAAGGTTTCCTCTCTGCAAAATATTGTCGAACTCGATACACTTTAACAGTATACAACTTGCTGGTTATCACTTTAGATTTTGTACAAAGGCTCACGGACTATGATGAAGGAAAAATTCAATGAAGGAAGACATTTGAATGTCAAAACTTCCAACTAAAGATTTGGTTTTAACTGAAAGTTGAACTGTTTATCGAGAAGTGTTCTATTTCCGTTATTCTTTTCACAATTCTTTCGGTTGACTTCAACCCCGACGAAAGTTCGTGTCCGTTTTATTTTATGAAACGATTATAGTTTCGTTCATATGTCATATTCAAATTGTATTATTCGAATGACTGAAATATGTCTGGAATGGATTGTTGGATTTGCATCAAATCCCCATAAATTCCTTGGTGGAGTCAGAAACACGATGGTAACTGTCTTCTGGCTTGGACAAATTTATTGTTAATGGAACTGATTCGAATGATAAAATTATTTGGAACATCTAACCTTCATATGAATATCGAAATACACAATATCTTATGCGCTTTGTTTCTTGGTTGATTCAACTGAGTTTTCAATATCATTAGCAATAATTTACTGACCTTCGTGAGTGAACTACGTAAAGAAAGTATATATATTCACTTTTTTCCTAGAGCTTAGATTATTATCGAAAATTTGTGCGTATAAACGAATTTTTCCAAACTTTTAAAATGAGATATGTTTACTAAAATAGGCGAAACGATGTTTTTTATACATTATTTATCTATAAACGTTATAACTGCAGGGGTAAGGTCAAGGGCTCCCAATAAGGGGTAAGGTAAGGTATATGAAAAAACAAAACTATTTAAATACTATAATCTTTCTTCCAAAATTAATCAGCTATGTTTTGGATTGTGAATATTTTCAATTTGCGTCGTTTTCTTTTTCTGCTTCCTTTTTTTTGGTTGCAAACTCAACGATTCAAAATTATACGTGGAAAAGCTATTGTTTGAATGAGGATATTCACTAATTTGAAAAAGACTGACAATTATTTATGAATGTCATGATGACAGAAACTAAAAATTATTGTGAAGTTCAGATCACTGGTGGGTCTGAGGGGGGGCATGAGAGCCATGCCCCCCTCTAGAGTTCTGAATAAGTTGTTGTTATTGGTTCAACAACCAGTAAGTAGGTCAGTCAAAATAGACCGGCAATTCACAATAATTACAAATATTTCTTTAGCACCGTCATATGTTAAGGTATCCACTTAATTATAAAAATTTGCACAAAAATCCGGGGACCGGAAATTAGGCAAATTCGCATTAAACGCTAATTAGCAATATGTCCTTGGGCAAAATTGCAAACATTGTGCAAATTGTAGATGTAACATCGAACTTCTTTTCTACATTCCTCTTCAAATTTGCACCTGAAATTTTCAACTGGAAATACGAATAATCCTCAATTACGTTGTAATTAGCGCTAATTACGATAACAAAATTGCAAAATGCTTTGAATTTGCACACTTGTCATGCGTACGGAACATCCAAAAAACATGGATAACGCTAAAAACAGTCTCAGAGGCAGAGTTTTAGGGGTCACAAAATCACAAACATCATTTTCGTGTTTTGCAAACTTTGCTGGTATAATTTTAAGTTGCCAATTCAGTTTGCACTCTTTTCAGTATCCCGGAAGATGACAGGAATGATCAGTATCTTTAGAAGCAATTTTTGCAAATGCCACAAAATTACAAACTTTGTGCATATTTTCCTTAAAGTTCTCCTATGGCAAACAAGTCAATGTATAAATTTGCAACCCTATAAAATGTCGGAAAAGCCGGGAAATAGAATTTATCAACTAAGTCGATTGTCGCGGGTGACACAAAACTCCAAACTTTGTGCAATTTTTTCTCAAAGTTCTGGTATGGCAAACAAGGCTACTTATAAATTTGTAACCCTATAAACCGTCGGGAAAACAGGTCAATAGAATATTATCAATTAAAATTATTTTCGCGGATGAAAAAAAATTACAAACTTTGTTCAATTTTTTCTCAAGATTTTGGAATGACAAACAAGTCCACCTATAAATTTGCAACCCTATGAACCTTTGGGAAAGCAGTGCAATGGAATATTGTCGATTGAGTCGATTATCGTGCATGACAAAAAATTTCAAACTTTTTGCAATTTTTTCCCATACTTCTGGAAAATCATACAAGTTGACCTATGAATTTGCAAACCCATAAAACTTCGGCAAACCCTCCCCGTCCGGCTTTCCGACGCAATCGACGTGATCACCCTTCCGTTCGCCTCGGACTAGACAAAGCGATTATATGTTTGTTTTATTTTGGAATTTTTTCCTCTGCCAAATTCTTCTCTCGTTCTTAAAAAGGAAGTATATTTATATTTTCGTTTTAGAGATCATTTTGTCCAGAACAATTTATTGCTTATTATCGTTTTTTTAAGGTTTTAAATTTTTCATAAATTATGTTTTGAAATTACTCATATTTTGTGAAATTTTAACATTTTTGTATAACTCTTCGCCCTTAATAAATTCATAGCTACGTCCTCTCCCCTGTACCACCCAGAACCAAATTTATCAGCATTGCCCTGCTGCGAGTGAAGCCGACTTGTCACGAATGTTTCGATAGGTCATTGAACATTAAAATTAATTTGATTCTCACTTTTTCCAACAGCTTGAAGAGTTTTAAACTTATTTTCTAATCTAATTATTCACGTTGTGTGTAGTAACATAGACTGAAAAAACTTCAAATGTATGTAATGTCGAACGTGGTCAATAAAAACGTTATTTTTGTTTATCGCACTCTGAAGTACTTCTTGATGCAAGACGGTTCTGACCAGTTCTTATACTTCATTCAGATCGAACAATATCAAGAAATTAACAGTTTGATGTATCACGATTATAATATTGAAATAATTTATTTATCACAAAAGATACAAGATAGGTAATGCCAAATTATCTTCCCTTGTAATCCATCCTATCTAATTATAATTGGTTTCGTATATATTTGACAGATGGTCGACTCAGGAGGTACAACATCCTCACTTTTCTGTTTTGTTTGCTTTGGTAAACATAATTTTTTAGGAGCTTTTACTGTTTCTACTGGTGTTTTCAAAGCATTCCAAAGCCTTTAATTTTTTTTTTTTCGAATATTCTGAAAAGTTCGGACATACTTATGAATTTCTTTATTTTATAATTTGCGAATAATCTAAATACACTCACATGCAAAAAATCGCAACAAGTTGATATTTGGTTAAAATTGAGGTCTCGTAGGTTTTTCATTATTGGTTCAATTTTCAAAATTCTTTTCATCAAACTGTAGATAAAATTATTAATTCAAACTTGCACACTCGGTCTTTCGTTATATGCTGGGTTATTTGTCATTATACAGGGTTAATTAGAAGTTTGTTGTTAAACCTTAATTTGAAAACATCCTGTGGAATAATTTCGTGGTCAAATTCTTTCAGAATGCCAATTTTTGTTAGGAACCATTCCTTTTCAACATTTTGTTTTTTGGTTCATGCCTTTGAGTGCACTAGTTCATTTTTAAGAGAGAAATGAACTCCAAACAACAGTTTCCCCAATTTTAAGAAATGTTATTTTTGACGAGATGGCTTTGCTTATTGTGCCATAATACCAGTTTGACAGCTCCGTTTATGAGTCAAGCAATGAGAAGGCAACAATATATTGTTCAGTTATAATAATAAGCAATTATTGCAAAATGTATTTATGCAAACCTACTAAGATAAGAGAGGTTTAACCTTATTAGTGGCTATTGGTAAAATAAGGAACGGGAAAAATCAACATACTCGTAGCTCGCTGGGTGAACTCAAAATTTTCTTTCGCCATCAAATTTTAAAAAGTTGGGTCTAGGAATCTCTCGGAGTACTTTTTCAATAATTCAAAAAACATCTTAAAATGAATGGCAGAAATTAGACCACATTCTCTATTTTTTATCTCACTAGTTATATTTTTTTCAGAAAAAGTACTTCGAGAGATGCATCACTTTGACTGTTATCTTTGTTGACAAAATTGCAAGGATCCATTCAAAATCACACCGTCAAAGTGTTTTTTTGCTGAAACCCTGCAGACTAAATATTGGAGTATTTTTCTATATTGATTTGAGCGCCCTTACATAACTATGCACTTTTGCTGGATACTATGGATACTTGAATGAGTTTTAATAGCCCCCCTCTGATTTTCGTTTTTACGTTTCTTCACAAGATGCATTTGTCTGAATCCCTTTTCTTACCTGACAACTATAACTTTTGAACGATTTGATGTGAAATAACGAGACAGAAATTTTTTTGTATGGAACTAAATTTAAAAAATTTTCAGATGGTTGAAAAGAGAATTGAATTATCTTTTCAACGATGTGACACATGACCTCCCATGCCATTTAAAATGTTTTAGTTGACGTGCCCCCTGCGCCATCTATCGATCAATCACAGTGTCTTCCAATTCAAAAAGTAGTATCGGTGAAACCCTCCAAACAGTTTTTTGTTCAAACTGTTCAAAAGTTAACAGGGGAGGGGATTATTAGACCGGGAGATGGTGACACAAAATATTAGGTCATTTGTACCAGTATGACGGTTCTTCCGGGGTCTAATTACGGAATGACAAAAAAGAAAATGATAGTCATAGCGCTGGTACCAGCGGCCCAATCGCGTTGGCGTTAATCGAACGTGTCGGATAAATAACGAAGAAGTAGGCGGTAGCGTAATGCCATACTTCTCCGGTGTGACTTACAGCCCGCCATACCGACACGAATACATTGATTTAAATAAAACAAAAAACAATTTAACCATTTGTACCAGGCTAATTTTTGCGCAGCTAATCATCGTCGAGTAGCCAGCCATTCACGAAAACCACCTTGCCATACGTTTCCGACGGTTCCCAAAGGCCGCCATACCACCGCAAGGAAGTACATTTTTTTTTCCGCTGAACGATTTGTACCAGCATTGCATTTGGATTTTTTGAAAGTATTTGATAAAATGTGACCGTTATTATATTTTCCACGTATTCGTATTTTTCCTATTGAATGTTTCCTCAAAACACTCAAACATCCTTAATCAACACGGTTTTTAATTTAATAGGAGTTATTCATCATTCAATACAACCGAAATATTCTTCTATACAGTGCGAATATGTGAAAAGAACACAGGTGGTCAAATGAAAGGGAGCGGCAAAACAAATTACGTAGAGGAGAAATAATTATTTTCGGGGATTGGGCTTCAGTAGAATGCAAATTATTAGCGGTAGACCGTGAGCGGTAAGAATCAAAAACAAAGGAAAAGTGTAGTTGTTTTTTATCGGAATCCGCACTTGATTTTGAAGGAAAAAGGTCATTTCACATGAGGTCTTTAAACATATCAGTAAGATTCAGTTCATATACCGGGTGACCGGTGGCTTAGCGGTCTAATGGCACAGGCCGTTCGAAACTCCAGCATAGCGATAGTCGGTTCGAACCCGATGTAGGTACAAGAGATTTTTTCTCTAATACTCTATATCGGATCGATAGGCGACCGCATGCCTTGTTGAAAAGCAGTGTATTTCGAGTTGTCTAGATGCCAATCTCGTCTAGTGCTAGCTTGGAGTACACACCGACCACCCGAGGTGGTGCTGTAGGATTTACGGGTTTTCCTACAGCTGAAAAGTGAATACATCACCTAAAACATCAGTACGTCGATCCGGAGCGCCACGGCAAATAATAATAATAGCCGTCCTCTACACGCACAGGCTATGCCTTTGGGTGCACTCAACGAGTGTTTATGAGAGAGTATTATTATAATTATATTTTATTATATATCTGTGGATTGTATTACTTTGGTTACATGCGCGTATACAAGGGATGGGGTGGGGGGTGATGGGGGTAATTAACCCCCTCCCACAATCGAAGAAAATTCAGTGTTTCAATCAAAATAAACATTTATATTCACAAAATGGATCTTAATTCATTCACCTATAAATTTCAGAATGCATCTGTTAATTAAATTATTTTTTCTTTTTTCATATCAAATAAAACAAAGTTAATCTGACATCCTTTTCTCCACCTTTATAATACTCCAATGACAACCTGAGTATCCATTCAAAGGTATCTGACCATGAACCAAAAAAAAATCGCCTGCGGCGCTTTTCTATTTTCTGTCACTCCCGCGCCACTAATTACCCCCCTCCCTCATGGAACAAAGCTGTACACGCGCTTGTTTGGTTACAAATTTCCATTAGCTCATGCTCTCCACCCCTGAAAAACTCCCTTGATCCGCCAGTGGTTCAGATTCATTAATACCTTGCAATCTAGAACGTTTTTTTCTACTTTACATACAGGCTATTCAAATGCAATAATTCTATGCATAGGGATGTCGGTAACGGTAAAAGATAAAAGGATGGTTGGAAAGGATCAAATTTCGTATATCAGAGTTTAATTAGATTAAATAAAGAAATCTGATCTAGCTTCTTTTGTTTTTGAGTTAAACAGGAAACATAAAAAGTTTCCAAATTCGTCTTCTGCCTATATCTTTTTATTTTGTAAATATTTTTACAATTTTTGGCACTTTGCCATAGCAACTTTTTATAGACTATGCCAATGAGAATAATATACAAGGTGTCGTACAAAATTTTCATTTTCCAATACGGACCTGTATTATGAACTAGATTGGGAAATACTAAACTTTTACCTGTGAAATTTCAACATTTTTCAATTCAATAACAGAGACAATTGAAAACTGTCAGGTTGTCATTGATTCACTTCTCATTCTCTGATAATTTCAATGACAGCTGTAATGGAATTGAAAAAAAAAATCAATTCTACTGGTAATAGTTCAATATTTTCAAATTACTCTAAAGTACTTCAGATGAGAATACTACTCCATATGAAACATGTCTGTTGGCATTCAGAAAATACAATAAAAAATACCAGTCCGTATTTGAAAATAAGAAGTTGAGGGTGGCCCCAAACGTAAGATACAGCGTATATAATTTTTATTCGCTCATTCGGATAGTCTACAGAAAGTTGCTGTGGAAAGTACTACAAGTTTTACCCAAACCTTTAATTCCAGAACAAAAGAAGCTAGATCGAATTTTTTGATTCAACTACTGAATCTCACAATTAAATTTCTTCTAAGTACAGTGAAATATACGTTCTAGAACATCCAAACAAGTCTAGACTACATTGAGAATATCTGAGCTAAATATAGATGCTTCTGACGATGTTTCCAATGATTACCAGGTCCGTAACACTTTTCCCCCCTTTACGTTATTCGTCCTCTGGGTTCCTTCTCTGAAGAGCTTCGGTCATATCTCGTGCAGTATTCTTCAACATCCCCGAGAATCGAATTCAAATTCATCCATTTTCAAAATATGTAACTCCCTTCCCCCTCCCGGAAACCAAATCAAAATAATATTTGATTCTTTTTGACATTTTTTTTATTTATAATTATTTATATTTCTAATATATTGTTCAAGAAAAATGTGGTCGTCGGTTCAATTACTGCCAAGAGGCAGGTGGGTGGCAATTCAAACATTTAATTTAAGCTATTTTTATTTGTTAAATGAACATATTTTTTTCTGTTTCAGTAGTAAAAAGGATTTTGTATCAAATAAATTACATAGGTACTTCTTGTTGTGTAAATTAATTTCATTTAAAAATTAAATATTTTTCTGGCCACCCTGTATAAATGATTTTTATAATGTTGGATCACTGAATAGAGAATTGAATAACCTTCAAAATGAGCTGTCACACGACCCCTAAATTCTCATTTAAAAAAATCATTGATTACCACATAACGCCACTACGGATAACGTACTAGTATCATAAATATGCCACAAAATCATAATTGAAAAATAAAAATCGACCTATTTCTGGATTTGTCTCCAAAGTCTTCTATTCTAGAAAAAAAAAATGTATTCCATAATTTGTGTTGGGTACCTGTTTACTCCGAAATTAATATTGAATCAGCAGCATGAAATATTGATGGTGAATGTACCGAAACCATTAAAATTAAAAGGAAAAATCATAAAAGGCACCTTGGATGACAAAGGCAGTCCAGTTCTGCGAAGAAAATATTATCTATTAAAAAAATTCCAAAAACTACAGAAAAATCTTGAATTAAAGAATGAATAGTGGTTATAGAAATAGACTAACATCATTAATAGATAAAGAACTCAAAAACTGGTCTAATGCGGAAATATTATTAACAACCGAAAAATTTTGAAAAAAAGAAGAAGCCAAAAATAAATGGGGAAAAAACTAGTTTGAAAAATGAAGCCGGAAAAAACATAATTGACACGAAAGACATCGTAAATGAGTTCAATAAAAATTTCACAAACATGGAAAAAAGTTGTGCCAAAAAAATTAATATTAACAAAAATATTGAATATCAAAAACCCCGAAATTTGAACTCATTCTTTATGCTCGATTCAGATTATCATGGAATCAGACATATCATAAGTACGTCTATTTCATAATAACTTGTTGAACCACTGACATACATTACAGATAACTGTATGGCCTTGGGATACTGGTCTTCAATTTTCAAGGACACATCAGGCCAATATCCTCAATAACATATTTTGAAAAAATGTTTGAGAGGGTCATTAGGAATAGATTACTGTCAAACCTCAATAAATACAAAGTATTTTCTGATAAGCAATTCTGGTTCAGGCAAAACTTATCCACACAAGATGCCATAGACAAATTAAATTTTTTTTGTTTCTCTATGCAAGATGCCATAGTTTCCTTGACAAATAGATACCATATTGTCTGCACTAGATAAAAGTATGCCTTTTCTATGTATGTTTATAGATCTAGATATAGATAGATCTAGTACTTACGGAAACTCTGGAAGATATTGATAACAGAACCCAGCGTGTACAGTTATAAGCTAACTGTTGAGTTGGGGATACCACAAGGGACCGTTCTGAGACCAACCTTATTTTCAATATATATAAATAATCTATTTAATATCGAGAGCACTGGATGAATTATAGGTTTTGCAGACGTTACGGCTATCGTCTACAGAGCACCAACGTGGCACGAGTTAAAAATTACTGTTCAAACCGACATTTCTCGTATCAAACATTGGTTTGATCAGAAGTCGGTAACAATCAATTTGGAAATAACCCAATATATGCCATTCAAATGCTATGAATCCAAAACCACAAATTTCAACTATGTAAGTCAGCAACGAAAGGAGCCAACAAGATCTGTTAGAGGAATTACTTGAACTTGTGTAGGAGTAGGATCAGTTTGCTCCATTCAAGGAAGTTGGAGTTACCGGTTAATTGAAATTGCAATACTCTGAGGTGGAGTAAAAACAGTGAGTTTGAAAATAATGTTTTATTCTACGCTTGAAAAGTTTCTGGAAAAGAGCTCTAAAATAATTTTCAAGTGTGTTATTTCAATTTCAATTTAGTTCTCAGAATTCCATGTAGGTACAAATGTATTCATCATATTATGAGTAAATAATTCATATTCATATTAAGTACTATTTCCTATATAACAATTTTTCGGATAATGACTGAGTGCCTCACAAAACATCGTCACGCCAGACTTGAAGCCTGTCTTGTGATCTCTGTTATGTGGTTTATTTTGAGGTGGCAAATTATAAATGTTAACTATTATTTCATGATATTCAAGGAAGGAAGATTGGACGAAAGTCCCAGAGCTGGTTGATCATAGATTCTTAATTGAATATATAATTGTGATTATTGGAAAAATATGTCGGGGTGGCTCAATATATATTTTTTTGTTTCCTTTTTGAAAGTTTTAAAATTTTTCATTTCTTCAAGATTTTTGGGAGAGTATTTTAGATTTTTGGGACGTAGTGAAAAAATGAATTTTGTATAACAGTTTTTTGAAAAATTCGATTTTGATATTTGAGTTTGTTACTGATCGAGTTTCTCGTGAGTTTTGTTTTGTGAATGTTTAATATTTTAAATTCTTGGTATAATTGATTTGTCGAAATAAGTCTAGGTTTTTGAAAATTATTTTTAATTATAAATTTTGTGCAATCTGCAGTGGGCTTTGGCTTAGATATGTTTCGGATGTTGGTCCCCAAACCGGAGTACAATATTGTATTAGTGATTCTCCAAGTGAGGTATATAGAATGGTTAGATTTTTTTCGATGATATGTTACGTAATTCATAAAATGTATGCATAAGAACTCGTTTTGTGACGTAATTTTAAAGGTAAAGAACCAGCGAATTCGCCCTAAATTTGTTCAACATGTAAAATCTAAGAAAATTATTTAGATCTTGTTGGGTAATTATGTGGGCCCGAATTACTGGTTAATACATTTTCCCTGTTGTGAATTTCTAATGCGGATTTATAAATGTAAACTGATCGAATAGTTATTATTTCCAGTTTTGTAAAAAGAGATCGACACGAATCACACCTATCAGCTCCTGTTAAAATCCTTGGCCTTTTTTGTAGAATGCAAGCTGTAGCAGAATGGAACGCAATTTCAAGAGCTGTGAAGCTCAGTATTGGATTCAACTCCAATCTCCATGGTTATTATGATAGTATCGTCAGCAAGTGAGACACATTTAGTCGGAAGTAAAAAGTGATGGAAATCGTTAATTTAAATAATAAGTGGTAATTTCAATATGACCTGGGTCAGACATGTTATATGAAAAAATACAATGGACCTTTATTCCAAATTGCGCAGTTATCTACGCAGTTAATCCCAATGATGCCAGGATGTCGCCGACTATCAAGGTTATCCTGTAACGCAATTCCAGTTATTTATTGAAGACGTAGAAGCCAGAAGACGCCCAGTCAGCATCTCCAAGCATATAAATGAAACCTCCAAGATCGACGCATCACTATTACTGCTGCAAGCTTTAGTCCGTGCAAGTTCACGTTAAATTATTGTATTTGAATATTTTATTGTTTGTAAAATAAAGTAAAGTATTTAAAAAACGGGTTTGAGTGGAATTCAATCTAACAAATTGGCGCAGTCGGTAGGATCCCTCAACACCGAAAAAAGAAGAATAATTAGCCGAGGGTAAGGCCCCCTCACACGAAGAAACGAAGAAAAAGAAAGAAGACATCCCTACACAACGGTGGTGGTTACCAAACCTTCAAGGGAAAAGAACCAGAAGCAAAGATGAGAAGACGGTCTTTGTGGCTCTGAGAAACACGCGTAAGTCGCTGTACGCTGCTCATCTTGCTGTCCAAGAAGGCATCGAGAAACACGCGGAAGTCGTCCAACGTTGCTCATCCCAGAGTAACGCTAGCCTCACACAGTGGAATGGATTTCATCTTCCGTCAACCCAAAGAAACCAACACGAAGAAACCGATTTAGCTGTAAGGAATTAGTGTAAGTAACATTGAATCATCCTAGTCATTACATTAAATATTTTGAACATTCGAACTACGTGATTTAAAAATTTGAAATTTCTATTTTTGAATCTTTAACTTTGAAATTGTCCTATTACCAATTTTGACAATCTACCCAATTTTCCGTTAACCATCTTAAGGAAAAACAACTCAAAATGTCATCAACCGACGAAAATTTGAATAATGAACGAGAACATACTGATGTTTCTCCAGAATTAGAACCTTATAAATTATCTGAAATATTCTCAATCATTCCTGAATATGATGGAGATCCAATCACATTGAATACATTTTTAAATGCTTGCGATGCTGCCCAACAAATGCCAATCGGTCAACAAAAAGTTCTATTGATCATTCATATAAAAAATAAATTGAAATCGAAAGCTTCTCAATTGATAAATTCACGAAATTCAGACACTTATGGTGAAATCAAAACTCTTTTAAATGCTCATTTTGGTGATGCTAGAGATTTAACATCACTTATTCAAGATTTACAAAGACTCAGACAATTAAACGGAGAAAGCGCTCTTACATTCTTTTCTAGACTACAAACCCACAACGCAAAAATGCTTTCATGTATTCAGAAATCGAATTTAACCCACTTACAAAAAGCGGCACAATCAACACTTATTGAATCTATGGTGTTGAATACACTTTTAACAGGACTAGAACCCTGACTTGGACATATCATTCGCGCAAGTAACCCAGCGAATATGATCGAAGCATGTTTAAGAATTAAAAGAGAACTACAATTATCATATTTCGAAACTCAAAAATATAACCAAGGAAAAACCCAAAATACTTTTAATAATCAACAGAGAAAAATGCAAACTACTGTACGTCCAAATAATCCACAATTTCAAAGAAACTACCAACAATCTGTAAGTTTCAATCCTAACTTGAACAGAAACCCTCAGAATTTTCAGAATTCTCAACACCCATCAATGCCAACTTCTCAAAATGTTCAAATGTTTCAACAAAGACCAACTCAATTTCAAAATTGCCAACACGGGCCAAATCAATTCCAAAGAAATCCAGCACAAAATTTCAACAGGTTTCAACCGAGACAACCAGTAATTCAAAAAAATCCCAATTTTCAAAAAACACATCAAACACACCATTTCAATGAAACAAATTATGTTGAACAACCACTTGAAAACTTTTGCTTTCAACAAGAACTTAGTGACAACTCTTACTTTCAAAATGAATACAATGAGAACTTTTATCCTTACAATGACGCATCATCTAATAATTATTATACTGCTAATAATTAGTATCCAGACTCGCAATACGAAGATTACACTTCCAACAATGAATTTTATTATGATGAAATAAACAATCAGAATTTTCATTCGGGTCTATCTCTAGACAGACCTCCAGCGATTCAATATGCGAACCAAGAAGAAACGACAACAGAGAATTTCAGCAATCTTGCCGATCAGACAAAATTGTTGCAGATTCAGGATAAAATACCGGAACGAGTCAATTGCACGAACTTCATACAAAGCAATCTTCAGAAATTAGTTTAAATTCTGTTAATCCAAACAATTTATATTATATAAAAGACATTACAAACCGATACAAATTTTTAATTGATACAGGAGCAGGAATTTCGATACTAAAACCAAAAGTAGTTGAACAATATAATTTGTGAAAGAGAGAAAATTTACCAATTCGTGGAATAACTGATGAGAAAATTATAATCACCGAATCGGTTATGATACCTTTTAAAGATAATGATTTTCACAAAGTATACATACACGATCTTGACATAGAATTTGATGGATTATTAGGAGCAGACTTTTTAGAACACTATGACGGAATCGTCGACATTAAACATAAAATTTTGAAAACAAATTTCAAAACTGTCCCACTATTCAAGGTAGAATTGAAAAAACAACAACAAATTAGCACAGAACAAAACAAAATTCCCAAATTAATATTTGAAAATACAATTTCTATTGAACCCCGAACAGAACAAGTATTTAAATTGAAAACAAATTTAACCAACGTTGATGCTATACTGTTAGCTCAAGAAAAGGACAGAGTTCGTCTTCCTAATGCCCTTGTAAGAATAAATAATGAAGGAGAATTCTTTACAACAGTTGCTAATGTCAACAATATTCCAAAGACAGTAAATTTTTCTGATTTGATATTAGAACCAATAATTGATACAGAATCAATTATGAATTTCAACCCAAAGAGTGAATCATTTTAATCAATGCGCAAAATTTCATTCGAAAATTCATATGACAAATGAAGATCAAGAAGAAGTATCAGACACAGAAACAATAGTTGCACCCGAAACAGTTTTAGAAGAACTCAAAAACTTTGTTAAACTTTATAAAACAAAATCTTTAATTGATTATTCTAAATTTGAATTCTCAAATGCTCAATTATTAGATAAAAACCATAAAAACATCATAATTTTTCCACAAGAATATAAAGCAACCGAGCTACATGAAAAAATTTTAGAAGATATATTAGAGGAAGAATATGATTTATTTTCCTATAACAAAATAAATGTTCTCAACAGTTTATCAGTAAAACACAGAAAATATTATATTATTCCAGTACCTTTCGATCCTACGGAAGCTATTGAATATATGTTCACCTCACTTTATAAAGATAAAAATTTATTCGAACCATCAAAAACTTACCATGTCGAAAATAATCCAGATCTTCCAATTCAAGAAATGCTTTCCTATATATTAGCTGAAGTAGACGAAATTAAATTTCAAATCTGCCAAGATATAGTTCAAACCCCAGATAAGGATCAAATTCCAATAATACTTGAACAGTATCACAGTGGAAAAGCCAACATGCATAGAGGTATAAATGAAACTATAAGAAAAATAAAACAAAACTATAATTGGCAAGGATTAATAAAAGATGTTGAAAAATATATTAAAGAATGTGAAATTTGCCAGAAAACAAAAATTTGCTGAAAGAATTTAGACAATCCAATGATAGTAACTGAAACGCCAAAGGTTCCATTTGAAAGAATAAATGTAGACATTATAGAAATCCCAACGAAAAATTATGCACTAACCATATCTAATGAATTAACAAAATTTGTTCAATCCTATCCACTTGAAGATAAATCTGCAGAATCCGTAATATACTCACTGTTAATTTATTTCTAACACTATGGAACACCAGAAAGAATTCACTGCGATTGTGGAAAAGAATTTAATAATCACTTAATGAAAGACCTTTGTAATTTATACGATATCAAACTCACTTTTTCAAAACAGCGCTTTGACAAAGATATCAAACACGAACCCTCTGTCTATAAGAAATGAGATAAAGTTTATGTCAAAGAAACGCAGATAGGTAATAAACTCAAAAATAAGTTCAACGGACCATTTGAAATAATTGAAGTCTACAAAAACTCAGCCCAATTGAAAAACCTAAATACAAATCAAGAATCTAAAATAAATTTCGATAGAATGAAACCTTACTATGAATAATTCTTTTCAGATTCACGATTCTGCTCATCGCGATATCTGCAGTTTTAACAGCAATAGCTTTCGGACAATACTCCGTTGTCCCTATCAACAATACAATAGGTATTTATTATCATCAGCGAGAAGAAATAAAAATCACGAACGATAAATGGACATTCTTAGTGTATAAAGATTTAACCTCGATAAGGAACGCCTTAGAGCAGAATAATAATATATTGCATACATTAGTTAATAACTTTGCAGAAAATGAAAGTGCACGGATGAAATATTTTTATGCAGACGTTAAAACGCATATTAGCTTATTGACACAACTAGCAGATTCACTTACACTGAAATTGCAAGAAGTATTTTTAGATACACCGAACTTTCGTAGTCGTGTGAAACGTGGATTAATAAACGGTATAGGAACCGAATGGAAGGCAATTTCAGGAAATTTAGATAGTAGTGATGGCGAATATTTTAACGATTGTATTAACAAAATTACGAATGATGAACATGAACTAGAAAACCTCATGAAAAATCAGATTTCAGTAGTAACTTCAGATATTAAAAATTTTAATACTACTATTCAAAAGCTTCAACTTGATGAAGTCACTTTTAATGACGATATTAAAGAGATTAATAATCTTATTGTCGACATTACGGATAATTTCAACCTAATGGAAGCAAAAAAAAAGGACACTAGAACTTTGCGAAGAACTTATGGAAAGTTATTTATTTATAGAATCATATCTTGATGATATTTTGAACTCTATTACATTTGCGAGATTGAGAATAATTCATTCATCAATCATAACACCAAACGATTTACTCTATAACCTTCAAGAAGTCGTACAATCTATGGAAACTCATAGATTGCCTTTGCCAGTAAAAATAACATCAATTTCAAAATATTTAGATCTAATTGATCTACAAGCTTTTCAAACTGATAACAGAGTTGTTTTTGTCTTAAATATTCCTCTTGTCGAACCCGAATTATATACAAGTTATCAATTATATCCTATTCCCATCCTTGACAACAGGACAGGACTTTATCATATCTTAACAACAAATCATAAATTTATTGCAAAAGATGATTATTCCATGTTATATTTTATCTTGGAAAATTTTAATAATTGCAAAGATTTGAGTTTGAATTTGAAATCATGTTCAAATATTTTGCCATATCCCATTGATAGTAATGCTATATGTGAGGCCCAAATTTTCAAACATTTGTTTCAATTACCGAGAATTTGCGAAACATCTTTATTATTTGCTAAAGATTATAATGTCTTCAACTTAGATCCAAATATATGGCTTATAACTTTATCAGATCCCATTCCAATCACAATGAAATGTTCAGGATTTGAACCAATGTCAAATGTAATAAAAATAAATTCAGTTTTGAAGTTGCAACCATAATGTAATGCATTCATTGGCATAACGAGAGTATATTCCAAATCTCTTTTGAATTTTGAAAAGAATGTTACATATAACAGCCATACTATTTCAATTCCATATGAATGTTGTAATCATCTAACAGAAAAGAAAAATCTTCCAAATTTAAAGCCACTGAATCTCAGTAAATTAAATGTCGATGATTTGAATATAGCGCAACACAAATTAGATCAATATTCAGAAGGTCTTGATAGAATAATTAATGAACCTTTTGTAACAAAACATATTTCTTGTTTTACCTATTTCATAATTGTAATAATTTGTGTTTTGATAATTATATATATTTTTTGTAAATGCAAGAAAAATCGTACTGTAAAACTTGGAATAATGGCATCAAGAAATGATGATCTACCCCCAAGACCTCCAGGACGAGGAACGTTCAGAACTCTATCAAGATTCATTCCTTTGAGGAAGCGACCAAATATCCACATTGGAGAAGACATCGAAGAAGAGGAACTCCAATTGAATTCAACTTCGAGCAACAAAACTTTTGCCTAAAAGTTGCTGCATCCAAAGCATCAACTTTTTCAAATTGATGGGAGCTGTTATATGAAAAAATACAATGGCCTTTATTCCAAATTGCTCAGTTATCTACGCAGTTAATCCCAATGGTGCCAGGATGTCGCCGACTATCAAGGTTATCCTGTAACGCAATTCCAGTTATTTATTGAAGACGTAGAAGCCAGAAGATGCCCAGTCAGCATCTCCAAGCTTATAAATGAAACCTCCAAGATCGACGCATCACTATTACTGCTGCAAGCTTTAGTCCGTACAAGTTCACGTTAAATTATTGTATTTGAATATTTTATTGTTTGTAAAATAAAGTAAAGTTTTTAAAAAACGGGTTTGAGTGGAATCCAATCTAACAGACATGATACCATCAATAGAAACAACTCGTTTTCTCTGTGACAGATATGAATCGAGCAGTTTTAGTGGATTACCTCTTATTTCTTAGTGATTGAGTGTGTTTGTTATCTCATGGGATGATATACTGTCAGAACTGACAATTTATGATGATTGTGAGAGGTGCAATTAGTTCGGCGTATTTTTTTAATAATATATTAGTGAATTGTTAAGCGATGTGATTGCTTAGAATACTTTATTTTTGTCGATTGGCGGTCGAACTCTGGTCAATTTTTGCAATACCATGACATTTGTTGTCATTTTAATTATATCAGTTTCCAGAAATTTTTTGAGAATATTTTTGGATAAAAGTGATGTATAAGATTTCTCCTTATAGCCGTATTTAACACAGAAGAGTATTGTTATATGGAAGTTTTGAATACTACACATACAGTTCTCACCGCAGATAAGGTTTTCCTCATAAATCTCAAATTATTATTGTATTATGTCTCCGACTGCACGTTATATTTTCGTAAAAAAATTTGTCGGCCAAAATTAATATCACTCAACCAATCAAACTATGCTATTCAACAACTTTCTTCTCTTGTCAAATCTTATTCCTAATCTAATAATAATGTTTTTCTACGCCCATGTCTGTAAACGTCAAAAATCGCACTGTCAACATTCCTTGTAAATAACATTTAACAACAACACAACTTAAATTTCTTGGTTTAATTAAATAACAATAAAATTTTTATTTACTTGAGACTTTATTTGGTCTATTTATACAAATTCAGTCAATAAACAAACATAAAAACTTTTAGCATTAGCGAGATATATTTAGGATTGAAAGAGTGATGACCCTAAATGTAGGCAGCACGTTATGCAATTTCTTTAAAAATAGGACACGTTTTCTTAAGTAGCATGCTATGAAAGTAAATGTCATGTCATTTATATTGTATCCGAACATTTTCTCAATTCAATTAACAACTATTATAATAAAGTTTAAATGATTGCGATGTTTTTTATTTAATGGAAGAAAATTAATGGGCGTAGAAAAAGTATAGTACATTACACGAGGCTTCGTGCATAAACTTTTTCATTTCGTGCGTAATGGGTTACTTACAACTCTTGTTACGTAATATACTATTAACAATAACATGCACGTATGAGATCTTATCTCATAACATACACGTGCGTTTTGAGAAGAAAACTTCTTGGTTTGATTAAATTACAATCAAATTTTTATTTACGTAAGACTTTATTTGGTCTATTTACACAAATTTAGTCAATTAAAAAACATAAAAACTTTTAGCATTAGCGAGATATATTTAGGATTGAAAGAGTGATGCCCCTAAATTTCTTTAAAAATAGGACACGTTTTCTTAAGTAGCATGCTATGAAAATAAATGTCATGTCATTTATATTGTCAATTTCTTGAACAAAATACAGGCCGTTTCTTTCATCATGTGGTAACATAGCTATATTCTAAACCGTAATAGATACAAAGACGATTAAATGGGAAAAAAGGTAACTATTGTGGTGAGCAGTAAATTATACAGGGAAAACTGAAAATGCTGTTTTCGGTTTTTTACGAATAGAATTGTTATTTCAGAAAATATAAAAAAATGAAAAATGAAAGTTTTATTGAATTCAAAATGTACTAGAACTATGTAACGATAAATTTTTAATCAAACGTTTCGTGTCAACACCGCCATCATCAACAATTTTTTTCAAATACGGACCTGTCTATTTCATCACAAATATTGATAGAGCGATAAAATCACAATAAAACTTTCCTTTTTCATTTTTTTATATTTTCTGAAATAACCAATCTATTCGTAAAAAAACGAAAACAGCATTTTTAGTTTTCCCTGTATAAGTTGGGAAGGGCGAGAGTCCCCGTAGATTTTCTTTTACCAATGTACTGCTCACCACAATAGTTACATTTTTTCCCATTCAATCGTCTTTGTATCTATTACGGTTTAGAATATAGCAATGTTACCACATGATAAAAGAAACGGCCTGTATAATTGTATCCTAACATTTTCTCAACCTTATCTACGAATATGTCTGATGTAGTGAAAGTGATGAAATTATGAGTACTCCACCGAAGATTTTAGAAAATTAATGGGCGTAGAAAAAGTATAGTACGTTACACGAATTGTTAGCCCATTACGCACTCATAAACTTTTTCATTTCGTGCGTAATGGGTTACTTACAACTCTTGTTACGTAATATACTATTATTGACTTAGAAAAAAACTTTGAATCATAATATTTAATTCAGAAGGATATCAAGCGAATCGCTTTGAATTGTCAGAATATAATTTTTGAATATCCTTTTTATCATTTTAATGGAATTTATTTATTCTATGTGTATATTTTACATGTCAGTAGGTAGATCGTATATTTTCCCAGATAAATTCTAGTTCTTTTTCATAGGTATATAATGAATGCTGTCTACTTTTTCTATTAATGGTTTATTTTTATACATGTTAATGATTAAATTATAAGATTTCTGTTATACGTCTTTTATACGTATTCTGTTGTGCTTTATGCAAAGTTGATGTATCGTTAAATTGATTTTTGTCAGTACTAAAATGATGCCAAACTCATTAATAAGAGAATCATCGAACCTCGAACATCGTATATAACAAAATTGTTATAGTATACTATTTTACTAAACAAATATTTGGCAATAACAGTGTTTCAAGCTATTTGCTGAAAAATTGTTAGGTAGACGGTCTTAAAATTTGGCCAGATTGTTAAAGTAGTGTGTTTTTAGTGATGAAAAAAATCTATTAAAACAAATTTCTATCTGAAATACTCCACGATACATCAATTTTACATCAAAGGCAAGATAAATTTGGAACAGTTTTCTCATTTTCCCAAAGGAAATCATGTTTTTATCGATATTCAGTGAATAAAACATAATGGTATGATAAAGCTAGTGGTTGAAGAAAGTTTGGTAGAAGATATAAATCTTTGAATATATCAGGATATTTCGTAAATATTAAAAAAATAAACTAAACTAAAAGTTGCAAAGAACTCTCAAATTTGGCACAGTTGTGTAAAATTTAAATAAAATCAATTTTATTTATTTGAAGGAATAAACCTATTTTAAGCGATTAATTCGCAAGAAATTAACTTGGCACCGTTTAAGTAGAACATATTTCATATTTTTCAAACTCCTAAGTCGAATTTCTGAATAAATTATCATCAAAAGTGTTTTCCATATG
This sequence comes from Chrysolina americana, assembly GCA_958502065.1. Lineage (NCBI taxonomy): Eukaryota > Metazoa > Arthropoda > Insecta > Coleoptera > Chrysomelidae > Chrysolina > Chrysolina americana. Next base: position 22,303,278 of record OY293418.1, read on the forward strand.
ATGTTGACCAAAAATATGGTCAAAGATAAATATTATTTGTTGTCATTGTATTTTTCAAATATAAATTTTTCGTGTTGAATGAGTTTTGCGGCGAAACTAAATTTGAAGCGGTATAAAACAAATGTTTCCTTATTAAAAACAATCTCAAACATGCTGAAGTGTTTTCATTAGTCAAGTGTTTATTACTATTATCATATTTATTCAAAACGAAAGTAATTTACACATATGTGAAAAGTCGCGAAAAACTATTCTTTCGTTGCCAACTTTCTAATTTTATTAAATTCTTCATCAGGGCTCAAAAAATTTGCTCTTCTTGTTGAAATTAATTTAAAACTATTATCTCAAATTTCAATGATGAAGAATTTAATAAAATTTGAAACGTTGGCATTATGCGGATACTTTTTTTTGTAAATACTGATATAGTATATTATCGAAGACCTGATATATACTTTGAGAGGTATCTTGACTGGCGTTGATGTGGGGTATCATTATTCGTTATCAACGGATAAACTAGAGCCCCACGATGAAGATTTCATTATTGTTCTTGTTTAATTAGACTTCCTAAAAGCAAATTTCAACTCGATTTTAACAAATCTACAAAGTTCGTTGGAGAAAGCTTATGAAACAAATAATCCGAACTCACCTTGACGAACCTTCAAAAACCAATCGCGAGGGATGGAAGATCGCAACTAAAAAGGTGTTACGCTGAACGCCAAATATCCTGAACTTCGTGAGCTACTCTGTCAGCTCCAACACCTGTTAGGGCACCATCGCCAGTGTCACGCACACCGTCCCATCCGCTACCAAGACTTGGCGTCTTGTTAAGAGGATACGGCTTCTCTTTGAGACAGGCTTTTGTTTTTGGTTCGTTCTGTGGAGTGTATTACATTGGAATTGGAATGGTATTACATTGGAATAATTGGAGTTCATTTCGAATGATAGAACAAATACATAGGTTTCTAGAATCGAAACAATACCCACTTGGAATATTCTGCGATCTCCCAAGTCATTCGACTGCGTAAATCACAATCTACATCTGGAAAAATTAGGGTACTATGGAATCCGAAGTTTATCCAACAATTGGTTCAAATCATATCTCTTTCAGCGAATTATGTAAGTTAGAGTCAAACAAGAAACGTTAGGTAATATCTCATATCAAGATTCATTTACAGGCTGGTGTTCCACAGGGATCAGTGTTGGGCCCAACGATATTTCTCTTTTATGTAAACGACATTGTCTGTAGCTTTCCAACAGTTTCCATAACACTTTTTGCTGACGAGACGAGCATACTAGTTAATGAGAAAAATACGGGCTTACTCACTACATCATCTGAAGAGGTAATGGAGGGATGGACTGGTTTCTGGTAAATAAAATGTCTCAAAACTTTTTTTAAATTGACTAACGTGTTATTTAGAATATATAAAGATGTTGACGATGTGACCATTCACCTCAATGAAAACTCTATTGATTACGTGCACTCAACCAAATTCCTGGACAGCAAATTGAACTGGCTAGATCACACCTTTGCCCTTCAAACTTAATTGAGTAGGTCAATCTTTGCACTATGCACTGTCACGAGAAATATACCAACCTATCAACAAAACTGTTTATTTCGCGTATTTCCATAGTGAATTACAGTATGGTATAGAATTTTGGGGCACATCTAGATAGGCATCAGATGTATTTGGGATTCAGAAAAGAGCCATTCGTTTTTTCAGATGGAATACCCCATTTGTTTTCATTGCAATCAATTCGGCGACGACTCATTACCTATGTTTCCAAATATCAGATTTCAAATCAATGCAGTTTTCGAAATATGACATGGCTTTTTCGTTCAAAAGTCTGGGAATAATCGAATATTTTCAATACGGTTCAAGAAAAATTCTTGAAATTTCGTACAAGATAGTTTTTGATGATGTCCGATTCAATGGTAATATCGGCAATCGGTAACTCAATTCTTTCGAATAGAACACCCTATTTGTTTTCATTTCAATCAATTCAGCGACGCCTCATCACTTATGTCTCCGAATATCAGATTTTAAATTGATGTAGTTTGAGCAACAAGCAAATTTAGAAATCTTAAAAAATGAAACATGTCAGGCAGCTGGTTTAATCAAGCCTCTAATGCTAAAACTAATACCTTGAGTGAATTTTATGACCGCTTGGGCTATTGTTTAGCGAATGATGGCAAACATTTTGAGCACTTGGTCAGATAGTTTTCAGTTTTTGTTATTTGATTCAAAACTCTATTGGAAAAGAATTCAATTATTATAAAGTTGTTTTAACTAAAAATATTTTGTATGATATTTCATGATATTTTCTCGAGCCCTTTTGAAAATATTGGACCGTTCGCAGACATTTCAACGAACCATGTTCTCATATTTCAAAAACCACATTGATTCATAATCTGGTATTTGCAGATATAAGTAACGACGGGGCGCTGAATTGATTGCAATGAAAATAAATAGGGTTATCCATTTGGAAAAATTCAGTTACCCTCAATATCTGAAAAACTTTTGATTTGGCAACATTGTCGATATCACCATTGAATCGGGCAAAAACCATCTTGTATAAAATTTCACGATTTTTTTTCGAACCGTATTGAAAATTTCGGAACGTTCTCGAATTTTGAACGAAAATGCCATGTCTTATTTCGAAAACTGCATTAATTCAAAATCTGATATTGGGAGACATAAGTAATGATGCATCGCTGAATTGATTGCAATGAAAACAAATGGAGTATTCCATTTGAAAAAATAAAAATTGAGTTACCCTCAATATCTGGAAAACTGTCGATTTGGCAACATTGCCGATATCACCATTGAATCGGGCAAAAACCATCTTGTATAAAATTTCACGATTTTTTTTCGAACCGTATTGAAAATTTCGGAACGTTCTCGAATTTTGAACGAAAATGCCATGTCTTATTTCGAAAACTGCATTAATTCAAAATCTGATATTGGAAGACATAAGTAATGATGCATCGCTGAATTGATTGCAATGAAAACAAATGGAGTATTCCATTTGAAAAAATAAAAATTGAGTTACCCTCAATATCTGGAAAACTGTCGATTTGGCAACATTGCTGATATCACCGAATTGGGCATTATCAAGGGCCGTTTCTGAAATATGAGACCGTTCCGATACTTTTGAAAGACACTGTATATTGAAGCTGCAAAGTGACGACAAATGGATGTGAAGCCTGAATTTGACGGGTCATGGGACCGCTAAGGGTGGAAAGATTGATGATATTTCAAATGAGCAGCCTTTCTGTGGTGTTCCAGAGAAATTATCGAGTTAATAAGCTCACAAAATACAACATCTACACCAATTCAGGTTCCATCAGGGGTACCCCAAGGATTCCATATGGACCCATTGCTGTTCAACTTGATTTTCTCGGACATAGAGTTTATCTTCCAATATTCAGAATTTCTTATGTTTGCTGACCATCTAAAACTTTATCGAGCGATTTCTTGCCAGTAAGATGTAGAATTGGTACATAAAAAAAAGATCTCAAAGCCTTTTCTGTCTGGTGTAAAAATAATTTATTAGATGGTAACATTGATAAGTGTCAAATCATTACGTTCGCCTCTATAAGAAATCCAATAATGGAGAATGCCACGTTTGATAAAAGTTTTTTGGAAATTGAATATATTGGAAGAAGACACCACTGAATTATTTTCTTGAGGCGATGCTTCATTTTTACTGCATTTGACGTCATTTGACCACAAAGTTAATATGGCAACGGTGCCTACTGAATTTGCGGTTCGGGTTCGTTCGCGCACGCGCATAACATAATTAATCTTTCGATTTGGACAGCTGTCAGAGTGAAGTAACACAGACCACCGAACTCATAATTATTTAAGATATATAATTATGAGTTCTGTGACACAGACACGTGTGTTAGTGTCACTCGTCAGCGACCAAGGAGCAAGAATTATGGTGTCAACACTGATGGAATACATCTTTTCGGCATGCGACGTTGCCAAATGTGGTTTTACTACATATGACGTCACAATTTGATTTTTCGCTTTTTTTAACAAAGATCACAAAAAAATGATAAAATACAAAAGCTATACATTCATGACGAAATCGAAATATAGTGGCATTGCCGCAGTGGTCATGATGGTAGAGCGCTAGTCTATCAGTCAGAGGGACTTGGGTTCGATTCCCAGCATGGTCACTGGTCTCGTGCTAGGAATCGCACGTTAAAAGGTAAGACGTCGTTAATCCTTAGCTCGCACAAGTTTCGACTTCTGAGGGCTGTCGTTCGTACGAGGATGACAGTTGGTATACGAAAAAAAAATCAACAACAATTGCCCATTTTTTAATATAAATTAATCGATACAGTTCTCAAAAGAGATAAATTTGATCGTGATATGGGAGTTAAATTTCATAGCGAAATGAGCTTTACATATATATCGAAAATTGTGACAAAAAGTCTTAGAATGCTAGGTTTTGTGATGAGAATATCCACCGACTTCTCAATTAAAACAAAAAAAGATTTTTTTATATTTTAGAATATTGTTCGGTTACATGGGACCCATACTATAATGTAAACATCGGTTTGATTGAGAACGTACAAAAAAAATTCCTGAAAAATTGTCACTTTCACTTATTTCTTCTACGAAACGAATTTGAGTGTAGTCAAATTTTAACCCAGCTGAAGTTAAAATCATTAGAAGATGGGAGATTTCATATGAACTTGAGCTTCCTTTCTAAAATAAAAAATAATATAATCAACTGTCCAGCACTACTTCAACTAATAACTTTTTATATTAAACGAAAGGGTACTATAAATTCTGATATTTCTCATGTACAGATTTTTCATACCTATTATGCCTTAAACAGTCCTTTTTTCTCATATTCTGAAGTTGGGAAACCAATATCATAATAACATAAGTTTATTTAATATATCGTTTCAGGTCTTCAAATATCAATTGAAAAGGTTTTAGCATTTGCTAAGTTTTTCCACCTAAAGCTTTTCTTTTTGAAGGTACCAAATTTTTTACTCCATTTAGTAAGGTATATACCCTAGATATGAGCATTCAATAATACTGTATTTTATATTTGATAATTGTCTTGTGGATTGGCTTTGCCGTTAATAAATAAATGAATAAATAAAATCTAATAATATCAATCTGTGTTTAGCGCCTGTACTCCATATGGGAACAGTGTTCTGGAACAGATCGGATCTGTGCTTTATGAATCATAATCATTTGACGGAAAGTAAAATAGCTCTCGGCACGAAATAGAAATTCAAATTTTGGCAATGGGCCTCATATGGGTTACGTTGGCCGCTGTGGGATTCTGATTTTGTTCTGATTGAATTCTCCCAAGTTGCTGGGTCCCCATATTAGAATTTTTTTGGATATCCATATTCACATCGATCACGTTTCTTTCTCGTTCTTTTCTGGTTTCACTGGCTGATATTGGAGCTTCAGAAGATATAGCGGTTTGAAGGGTACTATCATCCGTAAAGCTGTGCACCGGATTTGAGGTAGCTTTAAACAGTTCATTGATGTGAAGAAATAATAGTGTTAGTGCTAAAATAGAGTATCGTAAGAAACCATATCAACCACCAATATGGAGAGATAGTTTTGTAACTTATGGCCTTTTGCCTTTTTGTTCAGTTCAGTCAAGTGGTAGTTTTTAGTTTTGAGTTTTGTCAGTTAACGTCAATGAATAGAAGTGAGATGTCAAACTATTCTTTTTCCGAAATATTAAATATTATTTCAATGAGTACATAATTCAATCCCCTGTCAGCCACAACAAAATTGGCGACGAGAACCTATCCTCTTCGACAACTACTCAAGAGAAATTCAAAATTCTACTGGACAGCCGCATGTGAAGCTGCTTTCTTGAGGCTCAAAAACGAGCTCTCAAGTGACCGTACCCTCACACCATATGATCTATCGCTTCCGCTTCTCCTAGCGTGTGATGCAAATCCGGTTGGAATTTCGGGAGTCCTATCGCATTTAGTCAAAGGTGAAGAGAAACCAATTGCGTTCGCTTCACGCTCACTGACTACGTCTGAACAAAATTACTCCCAACTCGATAGAGAAGCTCTCGCAATTGTTTACGCAATTGATCATTTTTTCAATTATCTCTATGGAAGGCATTTTAAATTGTGCACCGACAACAAACCGCTTACCAGAATTTTCCACCAACACTCCAAAATTCCACCCATGACTTCTGGCCGTTTGCTAAGATATGCAACTTTTCTATCAGCTTTCAACTATGAAGTTGTCTTCAAAAGTGGGGAATCAAACATCAATGCTGATTGCCTCTCGCGCGCTCCAGTGAAACAAAGCAAACCATCTGGACATATTCTCATCAATGATGAGATTCAAGAAATCTCTATGAATTCCATAAATCAAATTTCATCAAAAATTCTCAATTCTGATTCCATCCGTGACGCTACTTCAACCGATGAAGAGCTCAAAGAAATCAAAGCTCGAATGGAAACAGATCCTGAATTGTCACTTGAATACACACTAGACTACGGCATTCTCTTCAAAGGTCAAAGAATTGTGGTTCCACGTGTTTTCAGAGATGCAATTCTTCAAGAGCTCCATCGAACACATAGTGGCATAAGCAAAATGAAACAGCTTGCCCGCCGTTATGTGTATTGGAAAGGAATTGACAGGGATATTGAACATCTGGCAAGATCCTGCGAGCCTTGTTAAAAAATGAAGTCCAACCCACCAAGAGCCCAAGTTCACCCATGGGATGAACCGCAACATAATTGGGATCAAATACATATTGATTATGCGGTTCCATTCCAGGGATTTTGGTACCTTATCGTCGTAGACTCAAAATCTCGATGGGCTGGGATAAAGATTTGCCGCTCAACTTCAACTTCAGCTTCAACAATCGACATGCTCTCAGAAATATTTTCTGCACATGGCTATCCTCTTGTAATGATATCTGACAACGCATCAATTTTTGTAAGCGATCAATTCAAAAAACTTTGCTCTTCAAAAGGAATTTTCCAGAAACTGATTGCTCCGGGACATCCTGCAACTAACGGGTTAGCCGAACGTAATGTTTATACGCTAAAATCAAAACTAAAGGCTATGTCAGAGGATCCTGCTCCAATGCAAACAAAAATTCGTGAGATCCTGTTCCGCTATCGAATGACTCCCCTCGCAAATGTTTCAACACCTGCTGAGAATTATCTACATCGCAAAGTCCGCTGCGAATTGGATGCCCTTCGCCCAATGCATCATTCCAGAAACTCTCATCCTGACCGGTATGCTCGACAATTAAGCGTGGGAGACAGAGTCCAAGCTCGTTATTTCCAGAGAAATCAAAATACTTGGAAACTCGGTAGTGTTGTCAAAAAGTTGGGAAAACTTCACTACCTGATTCGACTTGATGATATTCCTACTGGTGTTTTGAAAAGACATATCAATAAACTTTATCGTACAGATATCCCTCGAAAGTCTGTTACTTTCAATGAGAATCTGGATAATTCTGAAGAAAGACTTTCGCCTTCAAGACAAAACTGGGTTCCCAATGATTTTGAATTCCAAAGCCAACATCATCCCAGAGTAGTCATTCACAATCAGCCTGAACTTCAACTATTCCATGAACCACCTCAACCTGACATTCCAGTCATACACAATCAGCCTGAACTTCAACTACTTCAAGAACCACCTCAACCTGAATTTCGACGATCTGAAAGAATTCGAAATGCACCGAAGTATCTTCGAGATTACATGACCACTTAAGAGAACTTCAGATCATCCATTTAATGACTTGAGCTGTTATGTTTTTTTTTTCCTTTTGTTTTTGTTCAACATATTCAAATTTAATTATTTTAATAGTTATTGCTGATTGTATTCATTCAAGCGTGGGAGAATTGTTGTAACTTATGGCCTTTTGCCTTTTTGTTCAGTTCAGTCAAGTGGTAGTTTTTAGTTTTGAGTTTTGTCAGTTAACGTCAATGAATAGAAGTGAGATGTCAAACTATTCTTTTTCCGAAATATTAAACATTATTTCAATGAGTACATAATTCAATCCCCTGTCAGCCACAACAAAATTGGCGACGAGAACCTATCCTCTTCGACAACTACTGAAGAGAAATTCAAAATTCTACTGGACAGCCGCATGTGAAGCTGCTTTCTTGAGGCTTAAAAACGAGCTCTCAAGTGACCGTACCCTCACACCATATGATCTATCGCTTCCGCTTCTCCTAGCGTGTGATGCAAGTCCGGTTGGAATTTCGGGAGTCCTATCGCATTTAGTCAAAGGTGAAGAGAAACCAATTGCGTTCGCTTCACGCTCACTGACTACGTCTGAACAAAATTACTCCCAACTCGATAGAGAAGCTCTCGCAATTGTTTTCGCAGTTGATCATTTTTTCAATTATCTCTATGGAAGGCATTTTAAATTGTGCACCGACAACAAACCGCTTACCAGAATTTTCCACCAACACTCCAAAATTCCACCCATGACTTCTGGCCGTTTGCTAAGATATGCAACTTTTCTATCAGCTTTCAACTATGAAGTTGTCTTCAAAAGTGGGGAATCAAACATCAATGCTAATTGCCTCTCGCGCGCTCCAGTGAAACAAAGCAAACCATCTGGAGATTCAATGGTGAGATTCAAGAAATCTCTATGAATTCCATGAATCAAATTTCATCAGATATTCTCAATTCTGATTCCATCCGATTATGAAAGAGGTAGAATCATTCGCAAAGAACTGATGATAGTTCGGAGCACATTTCTTAACAACAATTCACTAGCTTTGTTGGAGTTAAGACTCGGAAAAAACGCGTCATTGTCGAAGGGTGATCTGAATGGAAGTGATGTTCTGGGGTTTAATGAATCCAGCGTAGAATTGTTTGTTTTGTTTTTTGTTGTTTAAAATTGTTTTTTCCGTTAACCAGCTGTCATCCCCCTACGAACGAGAGCCCTCAGAAGTCGAAACTTGTGCGAGCTAAGGATTAACGAGGTCTTACCTTTTAACATGCGATTCCTAGCAATTTGCAGCAAACATGTTGGCAAAAATATTTGGTATTTTCTTGGGCGGTATTAACGTTGCTTTGTTTTTCTTGTCCCAATAACCTCACCAATAATTCCCAATAACCTCCCAATAACTGTCTTACAGTCCTTCGACGTAACATTAACAGGAATTAAATGAAAATAATCAAATCAAATCCAATACATCAGCTTAAACCGCTCTGTTACAGAATAACAATAGTAATAATAATGATGGATCCGTTACGTTACAAGTATTTTTTTTTATACATCTCTGGAAACAGCTTTCTACAACAAAAATACTTCTTTGAAGAGTAGGTAACTACAATGAAGCCGTTGGTCTTAAGCCTTCGTTTCTTATGTTTCTAGAATGTTGCCAAAATATCAATGTTGCAACAGTAATTGTATAGTATAGCAAGCAATACAATTAAAACATTGTCATTTTCAATTATTTATTATGTTATTTATAGTCTTTGAGAAGTCGAGAATATCTCGAAGTGGAATAAAAGTTGTTGAGGAAGTGTGAAAAATTCAGGCATTGCTATTATTATCAAGATGACTTTAATGCCTCCACAACAATTCCGCTCCACTTTGAGAAATACTTGAAGAATGAGAGTGTTTTACCATTTTATACATTTCACTCACACCATTATTTGTATACATGAAATTAGACAAAAATGGAATTTTTCTCATTTGTGTCCAACTCTATGAAGATGAGTTCTTGGCCGGTGACGGATTATTTCACATCATTTCCTTTGATTGATATCTAACTGTTGTGCAAGAACTCCTCCAAAAAGTCTGGAATGACAGAAAATTGAAATAATCATTACATTTATTCAATGTATTACTCGGTATTGGAGATTAATTGTGTCATATAATAATTTTGAATTCATAGTGGTTTTGAATGAGGTAATTAAGTCTACAACTAAGTTCAATCACAAAATAGTTATTTATGCAACAAGTGCAAAAAGTAGGTGTTCATTGCACTCGACGTGAAATTGTCCGACGAGGCCGTCAGGCCGAGTTGGACAACACGTTTAGAACATAGCGGTCGGTTTTGATTATGGAGTTATTTTCGGGAAGGCTTTGTTCAACTCTGACAGCTAACATTAATACAAAATAATATAAAATATGTAGCTGTTTAAAATGTATGGCCAATCTCACAGAATATCTGCTAAATATGTAGTGGGTTTGAACGTTTATGTTTATCATGATGACAGCACGTTGAAGTAGAATGACAGATGAGTGCAATAAAAACTTTATTGCACTAGAGCAATAAAGAGCTTCTTTTTCCACTGAATATAGTTCAATAAAGATTTGCTTTTTGCATGAATGTAGAAAAAAATATAAATTCAATCATTAACTTGAACAACAAACATTAAATAAACATATATACCTGTACATACAAATATTTTCAAAAAAACAAAAACTTTTCGCCATAATAGGTAGGTGGGAAATATATGATTCGATAGAAAAAAACCAGGAATTGAAAAATCTTGGTTCATTGCTCATTAAATCTCAACTTAATTGTATGAAGCAAAATGGGATATTTTCAGAAATAATACTTATCCCTTTTTGGTTGAAAACATTTTTCCAATAAAAAAAGACCTTCACCGAAAAAACCGTTTATAAATTGGTTTGATGATAAGATGGAATCCAAATGATTTGAATTGTCAAATATCAAATTGATTTCTGATATGAGTAAACACCCAGACGTATCAGAGTATTTAATTCATTGAAGAAAGAATTCATAAAAGGAGTCGAATCTTCAAAAAAATCTGCATATAACGATTATTTTGTTCTAAAGTCTAAATGAAAAATAATCAATTTTGAAAGAATCAAGACAAGATATACTATCCAAATGAATGATAATATCACTTCAAGTGATTTCAATGATCATTTTGTCGAAGTTGCTGAATTTATTATAAAAACATTGCCTGATATTCAACTTCACAAAAACTCTCCCAGTACCTTTCTCTTAGTTACTCGACATGAATTAATGGATACCTTTAATTCTTAGGTAAATTCTGCATGTGTTGATGTCTACGACTTGAGTAGTAGCAGGTATCATAAAAGAAATATCGGATATTATTATATAACCTTTAATAGACCTGATAAATCTTATTCTTAATACAGAATTTTTTTGAAGTATTCTGAAAGTCACGAAGGTTATCCCTTTATATAAAAAAGGAGATATAGGTATTACTCATCGAAAATTATTATTTCCATCATTGGTATATTCTCCAAAATAATTGAAAAACACTTGAAGCAGAGATTCCAAACATCGCTATAAATTGTACCTATTTCTCTTGCAGCAATTTCAAAAAGTACAATCAATCTGGATCATAAATACAAGAACCCAGCATCTCTTCAAAACAAATGAAGAATAATTGTCACTAATTGAACTTTCCATTATTCAATATTCGTAGTGAATCTTTAAATTGTAGAATTGGTTTATCAAATCCTCTTAAGTTCCACCTACTACCCTTATAACTATAGGTAAATAAACCATCGATTAACACGCGTTCTGCTGCTAAATTCCTGTAGTTGACACTTGAACTTCATAGATTCGTAACGCAGTAGCTATTATAGGATATGCTTGAAAATCTCGTGTCATAGGCGTTATGAATGATAAAGGCTGGAACACAATGGAAGTTTCATGTTTTCGGTTTTAAATTTTATAATTTTAAATTTCCTTTCAAGACGAAACTGTCATTGTTATTATTATTCTGATCACGTCCCACAAACAATGTTGTTAGTTAAATTCAGGCTTTATTTTTCAATTATGTTTAGCTTCCTGTTTCCAAATCTGATATTCTTAATCGCAAATTTCAAAACTTATTACATAGGGGAAGTCCGTGGAATTTGGAAAGAGAAAATGGTCATATTTTTGTTAAAAACAAATATCCAAAAATTTCATTAACATTGGCAAGTGAACCTCACTACTACTACTCTTTTAAGTAAATATATTTTTATATCAAAAAATTAAACAAAAAATTATTTTTTAAATTTTGGTGTGTAAATTGGTTTCTCATTTTTTGTAATTTGATCCACAGCCTATAATTTGGAAAATGTGATCAAGATCATCTTGTTCTGTTGCTGAATTAATGTATTCACTTAAACTTCAAAAACAAACTTCATCTACTACCAAAAAAACGTACAACTCATTGAAATTAAACAAAAAATATATAGATCCTTGCAAAATTACAATCAGGAGCACACAAAAAACTTATGCCTTGCAATCGTCGCAGTAATAATATTCTTCATCGGAGCTGCTTCCATATCGTCAATTTTCCATTTTCTGTACTCTCCTTTAGCTTTTCTGTCACTTCTTGAACTCAGTTCTGAAACAAAGAAGTTGCCTTTTTTTGAGTTGTTCCGATGTCAATGTGTAATTTGGTCCAGGCCTGATATGTTATTTGGTGCAGGCCAAATTACACGATAGTGTGTGGTCCAATTTACACAAACACAACTTAACTTTAAAAATATGTTTGTTTATACTATAGGCCGCGGCAATGTGACGTCACATGACAACTGTCATTCAGCCTGCTGGACAAACAAACCGTATTTCAACAAACAACAATGGTAATTTCAATAATTTCATGAGATTGTAATTGGAATTTGGAGGAGATTATGGATTCACCCTTAGTATACCTAAAACTTTCACAAATTACATTCCCCTCTTTATTTACCCTTAGTATACCTGAAACTTATAGGTATTCTAAGGGTAAATAAAAAGGGGAATGTAATTTGATATTGAAATTATTATTCTTTCTGCTTGCAACGAGATTGTTTGTGAGATGGCTGATAAAAGTGATTATTTCAATACCTTGTCTGTAGATGTCCTGAAGAGATATTTAGAGAAGGATGAGATAAAGTAATGGATGTGATCCTTATTTATTGAAATTTGGGGGTTTTAGTGGTGCTGGAAGGACTTTCCCTAAGTTCCAATGTATGACATTATAAACTATTTTGTATATAAGAAGAGTGCATACACGGGTGAAGCCTTCAAAGCCTATAATAGTAGTTAAATCTGCTCTTCTAGTTGCCTGAATCTCCAATTCACGTCTCTTTTCAGCAAGAGGATTAATATTTTTTCTATTGTCGAAAATGGAAGGAAATCGATGGAATGAAACCTTATCTCTGCCGCTTCTACTTTCACAATCGCACAAAATTGAGGCATTATCGAGAAAAAACAATTTAAAATATGACATAAATGCACAATAAGCATTTGTAAATCCGTTTGTTTGTCCAGCAGGCTGGATTTACAACTGTCATTTTCTGTCGTCTGTCAGATGTGCCCGTGGTCTATATGAAAAATTTTAATATTCACTTCTCCGATCAAGTAACACTCAAATAGATCTGAAGGTAACAAGAATTAGCTACTTCTATATGGACTGCTTCCCTGTTAAAATATGGTAACAAGACACAATATCCCTTTTCAACGCTTCTCTTGACTTTTACTGTTAGTGGACCAAAATAATCAAAGCAACAATAGAAACAAGAAAACAAACCTTTCACTAATTCTCTCCCTGAAAAATAATCCCGTCCCGTCCTGTTGTTGTTGTTGAGGATATCTTCTCTGTTAGTGTATAAATGTGTGTATTCTATTTCTGCCTCCACCTGCAGCGGGACTAACCTCTCCAGCACGTGCAGGGCATTCGTTGGGGCTATCCAGTAGGCATTCGTGATGGCCAGCAGAAATAGTATAATATTAGATGATTCTGAGTATTTTTTTATCTACTTCCCATTCTCTGCCGGTCACCATGAATAATCTATTTGATATCTTCTGTGTTTTTGTTCAGATGGTTTTAATGTGTTCCACCCAGAGCAATTTTCTGTCTATTGTCAGTCCTAGATATTTTATGTTGTCTCTGTTGTCAGTTATTTGTCATCCAGTTTGTTTGTTCGATGTCGTGTTGTCCGTTGTACCTGTAATGTACAAAGTTTCTGTTTTTTCTCTACTGTATGTGAGTTCATTTCTTGACACCCAGGTGCTGACTCTGTTCTAGGTCTTCTCCCATCTTTTCTTTTGCAATGACCTGTTCATCCGCGAACACCTGGACGGCCATCATCACTTATTTGTCTGCTGAGGTGTCCACAGTCTCGAACCAGTATTCCATAATTATGGTCCATAGTATGGGGCCCAAGCTCGAGCCCTGTGGGCACTCCCGTTCTGTTTATCTGGTCACTTGCTTGCTTGCCACCTTCCTTTCTTTCAGGAAGTCTGTGCACAGGTGGTTCAAGTTGTCCGGTGTCTGTCGTGTCGTCATGAGTTTTTGTATGTTACGTGTATGTCGAGTTAAAAGCATTTGTGATGATCTGTGTGTTTAGTTTTAAGTTTTTGTTTGTTTGTATTGTCCTTAGTAGATGTTGTATTTCTAGTCTTCCTGAAGCCGAACTGTCGTTCATCTCCAGGAAAAAGGTGAGTCTTCTGGCGATGAGCTCGTCCAGTAGCTTCCCCATCATTGGTAGCAGCGAGATGGGCCTCTGCCCATCACATGTTGAAAGGTAAGGGCTACGTCTTCTCTAGCTCGCCCAAGTCTCTGACTTCTGAAGGTTGCTCGTAAAGGTGCAGCCGATTAGCGGATATAAATAACAAAAAAAACAATTGTTCTTTTATGTGGGGACGTATTGTCTGATTAGTTTTTTGTATGGTCGTCATTTGGTTTTGTTCCTTCTCCTTAGTATTTTGTAGGCAAGGCCCCACGGATCATTTTGTGCGTTTTCAGTGATGTATTTCTGTGTCGATTCTCTTTTTTGTACTTCAGTTTTTGCACGTATTTTTCATGTCTTCGTATTTCCATTTATTGTCTTCAATTTGTCTGTCTTGTTGCCATTCTTTCCTGTGTATATTTGTGTTGCTTCTTATCTCTTTCAGCTCTTCAGTCCACCAGATTTTGTCGTGATGGTAGAATGCTTGCCTCTCAATCACGAGGGCGTAGGTTCGATTCCCAGCATGGTCACTGGTCTTGTGCATGACATCACACGTTAAAAGGTAAAGGCTACGTCTTCCTTAGCTCGCACAAGTCTCTGACTTCTGAGAGTTGCTCGTAAGGTGCAGCCAGTTGGTAGATAAAACAATTTTTTTTAATAGTACCTAGACGAATTCCACACAATGCTTTAAGTTTGGCAAAGGACCCCGCACTTTTCAACGTCTTGGGAGGTATGATTTCCACATCTGATCCTATGACCAGTTTTCTTGATAAAAGACGTTGAAGTGGAGAAATGCAGATTTCGTCAATTTTTTTCCTCAAATTGAAAAATTGCATTGACTTAAATTGAGGATATGTTCAATATGAGTTTTGGTCAGAGGCTGAATGATTTCGTTATCATTATCAGACGGTTTGTCATATGGCTCACCCTGTACAAAACTAATGATATCGAAATATTGTAGCCTCGAAATTGTGAACGAATAAGTTAGTATGTACTTCCAGAAATAAGTTCTCTATGGCGCAAATGTTGATTGTTTGAAAAACGTATTAATCGTGAATCACCCTGTAGCAGTAATTATTTCTAGCTACTTATAATGAAGTAACATATGCAATATAAGTCATTGCAGTCTTTCAATTTCAGGAATAAAACTGATGAAATCAGCAATTCTCCACTTTAACGTCTTGTATCAAGAAAACTGGTCATAAGATCGGATGTGGAAATCATAACTCCCAAGACGTTATTAAAATAAACATATACTGAGAAAATGGTAATATTTGACCGGATACATTTCAGAATACAGAGTGTTCATGGTTTTTCAACTTATCTCAGAATAGAATACCTTTCGGCAAATTAACCACCTTGTATATCTTGAAGCCATTAGTGGTAATGATTTATCCTCAAATCAATTGGTAAAATATATATTCAGAACAGCTTAAATATCTGTGAAAGTGTACTTTTTCAATGAGAATTCATAACTTCAACCATGACGGATATTTTATTTATTTTGACAACAGTCACTCAACTATGAATAATAACAATTCGTTTCTATGCAATTAAATCCGTATACTGTAGCTCGATTCTTTTTTCTACATTCTCCAGCCGTGAAGAGCTAATTTTTGCAACCCGTATTATTCCATCTCTTCCCGGATAGTTCTCCTCAACTCTTTCCATTAGCCATTCATTTCGGGGTGCCTTGTCATCTACTATTATCGTGATATCCCCAACTCGGATAGGTGTAGTTTTGTCATGCTATTTTTGTCTCTGAACAAGAGTTGGCCGATATTCTTTTATCCAGCGTTTCCAGAATGAATCAGCTAGGGCTTGTGCAAAACGCCATTGTTTTCTGCTACTCAGATAAAATTCTCCATCTGTTTTAACACTCCCAGAACGAAGTAGTATAAAATGATTAGGAGTTATCATTTCTGGTTCATGTGGATCAACAGGTACATGGGTCAAGGGTCTCGAGTTTATAATGTATTGTGCTTCATAGAGGAGGGTTAGCAGTACTTCTTCTCGTGGATACCTTCAGAGCCGTTTTTATTGATCGGACCATTCGTTCCCATACGCCACCCATATTAGGAGCACTTGGACAATTAAACCTTCATTTGATTCCTTTTGACGAAAGTCCATCAGATATTTTCACCTGGTCTAAAGAACTGATACATTCTCTCAACTCTCGTTCGGCACCAACAAAATTAGTTCCATTATATGATAGAATTTCTTTTGGTTGTCCTCGGCGACACATAAATCGTCTTATAGCCAAAATTTAGAACTGGTATCAAGAGATGCTGCTAACTCGATATGCACAGCTCTTACAGTGAGGCACGTGAAGAGTACCCCATATCTTTTCTCTCCCCAAAGGAATTGTCATTGGCCCAAAAAAATCTACGCCTACATATGTGAAAGGAAATTTTGTTAAAAAAAAAATGTTATATCCGTCAACCGGTTGCACCCCTACGTGCAACCCTCAAAAGTCAGAGACTTGTGCGAGCTAGGGGAAGACGTAGCCCTTACCTTTTAATACGTGTGATGCCATGCACGAGACCGGTGACAATGCTGAGATTCGAACTCACGCTCTCTGGCTTATGAGGCGAGGACCCAACCCGCACACCACCGAGGTCCTGTCTTTCCAGTCTTTCTGGTGGAAGAAGGCCCATTTCCGGAGATACTATCCTGCATTTTCGAATTTTACAGGTAAGGCAATCGTTGAAACATTTCTTGACTGCTTGACGCATATGAAGAATCCAATATTTTAGCCTCAGATTGTTTATGACAGTCTCAATGCCATTGTGTTCAACTTCTTGATGGTATCGATCGATCTGTAATTGGGTATACCTGTTCTTTGGGTCAAGAATAACTGGATATAGAACATCCAATGCAATAGCTAGTGAATCACCTTCAGGAAATCTTCCACCCAAACGAATTAATCCAGTTTCATCAAGAAATGCTGACAACTTGTGAAGTCTACTAGATTTTGGGACCTTCTTTCCATTTTTCAACATGGCTGTTTCTTGAAAAGATTCGTGTTGACTCTTCTGCAGCCATAAATGTGAAGTCTCTTCAAGCATATCAACATCAAGTTTCAGTTCACTTGGTCTATTATATTTTGGAATCATGGAAAGTTTCATAAAATATAATAGCCAAGCAGTTGATCAGATTAGACGAATCTATTTAGAAAACCTGCTAATACCAGGAAGCTCAAAATATATTTCTTTTTCAATAACTGTGAAAACATTTTGAGCATTGATGTCATAACACTTCTCTGGTTCTCTTGGCCAAAACTCTTCGGACATTTTTAGAAACTTGGGCCCATTCGACCATGAGCTGTGTAATCCAATGTCAATTTGACGCAACTCGTTCGTGGCTTGATCTGCAACATTCAAGTCGGATGGAATCCAATACCATTGAGAAATATTTCCCGTATTTCCCCTATCCGACAAGCTACAAAGGTTGGAAATCGTCGTGATTCTGATTTTATTTGTTTTAAAACAACCATGGATTAAGGAATCTGAATAAAAAACTTTTCTGATTTTGTATTCGAGTTCATTGCATATGGTCTTGCAACTCGGCAAGATAACACTGTTTCCTGCAACTCTAATTTGGGTACGGTTTGTTGATACAGTGGCGTGACTTTGAATTTGCAAGAAACAAATGATGTGAGAACTGTTTGTTCGACTTCATATCTCAAGAAAGCTGCTGTGGCATAAGCTTTATCGCTCGCATCGCTGAACATATGGAGATCGACTTCTTTCACACAGGTCAAATTTGGAAAATAGAGCCTTGGTATTGTAACAGAAGAAATTGTTTTGAGTTCCAAAAGACATTTTTTTCCATATTAGAAAAAGAGTTTCCGAAATTTCAGTTTCCCAATCGATTTTATTCCTCCAAATCTCCTGCATCGAGATTTTTCCTTTTATTATTAGTGGTGCAAGGAAGCCCAGCGGATCGAATATTAACATAATCAATTGAAGAACTTCTCTTTTTGTTGGTGTTTTCAATCCATTGCTAATTTCTGGAGGTATATTCTGTAAATTGAGGCAAAATATGAAGGCCAAGAATTTCTTCGATTTTTTCTTCGAGTCAATTTTCACATCATTACATTCTGAAGAACGAAGCCTCTTAGGGATAGTAGCAAGAACATTCTTGGAATTACAAATCCATTTTGCCATCTCAATTCCTCCCTTCGCATGAACACGAATAAAATCACCAATCCTCTTGATGGCCTCTTCTTCCGTATTACAGGAATCGAGGTAATCGTCTACATAATGTTGCTTATCCATAAATCTGACTTTACCGGGAAACAAATGCTCAAGTTCGATAGCGTTTCTGTTCTTCACAAATTATGCTTTCGAAGGTGAGGACATGGATAAAATCATAACGTTCATTTGAAGAACATTAGGGGAAATACGGTATTGGATTCCATCCAACTTGCATGTTTCAGATCAAGCCACGAAAGAGTTGAGTCAAATTGACATTGGATTACACAGCTCATGGTTGAATTGACCCAAGTTTCTAAAAATGTCCTACAAGTTTTTCTACTAAGTTGCACAATAGTTCGGGATTATACAGGTACATTTCAGCATTCAAATTTTTCATGGTAGTGACCATATTGCTGAGAGCATTCGAAAAAACAATATAAGAGTCCAGTCTATCTTCACGTACACAACCAAGTCTTTTAACTTTCTCTATAAGCTCCAAAATTATCCTTTCTGTTCGGCCAAAGTTCATTTCCCACTTTCTGATGATTCTGGGCACATTCACAGGAGAAATTAAGAGTGCTTTCACTGTTTCTCGAGCCTTTCCTTTCAGAGCCCTGTCCAATCGTATGAGATTTTTTTCATCTGTTAGGCCGTACTGCGACGTGGATCTATTGAACTCGCTGATGAAGATAGGCCACTCTGAAAGTTCACCTGAGAAGTAAGTGAGATCTCTCACTTTTTGCCGTAGCAAGAGTTTGTTGGTATTAGCAGTATTTTCGATACACTGTCTAGCATCATCAAAAGAGGTATTAATTCTTCCTCCACCTCCCACAGAAGAGGTAGTGTTATTACCGATTCCATAAGTACGAGAACAGATACTTTCAACATCGTTCTGTTCGGTTTCCTGATGAAGAGGTTGACATTGGGTAGTTTCAGGATCAATACACTTTTTGGCATCTTCACCCCACTTTCTTACGTATTGTTCATCACTATACAAACTTCTAGAGCAGTTTGAGCTATTTTTGCAAGTACCAAACCTTATCTAATACTTTTTTCTTCAATTCCAATTCTTTCGCCAAGTTTAAGGTTTTCTTTCAAATGCTTTTTTCTTCCTCGTCGATCTTCTGCTGTTGTTGTAACATCATCAATTCTGAATTCAACTTGGAAATATTGGATCTTCTGGACGTAGTAGACCCCTCGCTTGACTTCCCATCTCTGACTGAAGGCTTCGTACAAACAAATTCAGGATTGAAAGGTTTTTCAGGGAGAAAATTGGAACTGACAGCATTGATCAAACGTTCGCCAGAACTAGTGTTTTCCATATTACTCATGCAACTTCTTTGTCGGCTAGTTTTTGCATATAAACTAGAAGAAGGCACATTAGGTCTGAGTTCAACAACATACATTTCTGACTTCGAATATCGTCTTGCTGGAATTCCTTTATTGCATCTACTGCTTCTACGGATAATACCAATATTTTGTTCCATACTTTCTTGTTCATTTTCCTGTTCCTTAGCGTGATCAATTAAATCTCGAAGGACCAATGTAAAATATATATTCAGAACAGCTTAAATAACTGTGAAATTGTACTTTTTCAATGAGAATTGATAACTTCAACTATGACGGATATTTTATTTATTTTGACAACAGTCACTCAACTATGAATAATAACAATTCGTTTCTATAAAATTAAATCCGTATACTGTAGCTCGATTCTTTCTTCTACACAATCTATATGTACAGGGTTTTGAATTAATCCATGAAAAAAAAAATTTGGTATTGTGTCTATGAAACACACTGTATGAAAAATGTGTACTATGCGTTATATTCTCCTCAAAATACTATATTAAGGCGTTATTTTCGAAAACCTGCTTTCCTAAGTTTACAGTAGAAAAAGTGGAATTTCTCAAAAAATTACTGTAATTCATTTGTGAGTCATGAATATTTTTAGTCACATGTATTCACCATTGTTTTACTAAAATATGTAGAAAACGTGTGTATGAAACAGAAATTCAATCTAGTTCGCAAGTTAACAAAAAAAATCCTAAAATCTGGACAGTTTTCAGTTTCAACACCCCGTATCTAGAAAACTAGTCATAAGATTGTGTCGGGCACATTGATACTTTTGGTTAATAGGTCAAGTACTATAACATACCAAAGTTTCAGATTGACCGGTTGCCACTTTACATAAGAAAAG
Organism: Chrysolina americana; assembly: GCA_958502065.1. Classification (NCBI taxonomy): domain Eukaryota; kingdom Metazoa; phylum Arthropoda; class Insecta; order Coleoptera; family Chrysomelidae; genus Chrysolina; species Chrysolina americana. The sequence continues at coordinate 22,324,098 of OY293418.1, forward strand.
TGCGGATTTCTTTGTACAATTTGTTTTTCCTAGTGAAGAACTATTCAGAAATGGTCTTCATTCCTACTCTCTCCAACGCTTCTAAGAAAACATGATCTAATTTGTCAAATGCCTTGGTAAGATCAAGGATGGTACATAGTGCTGGGTCTCCATCATCAACTGCTTGGTGAATACTCTTACAGAGTTTGCTTATTGCGTTATTAGTGGATTTTTGTCTTGAACCTAACTGTTTTCAGACACTTAATTATCTACATGTATTCATATATTTACCCAATCTCTGTTTTATGACTTTCCCATTTATTATTTGCCAAATTGTTGATCAAGTAAACTCTCCCTGTTGTTAAATAACTACTATTTTGAATTCAATAGAGAACGCACCACTGCCTATTATCATGTGAAATAATTTTGTTAATAGATAGGAATTGGTTTCGATATAAGTTTCAAAGTCCAGTCTTAATCGGGTCGTATCCTGAAGGTTTTCTATATCAATACGAGTTTTCAGTTCAAGGAAAAAATAAGTATTGGCTACATTGGCGATGACGATATAAGTCTTTAACTTGTTTGGGATATCCAAATCCTTTTCTACAATTTCAATATGCTAATCAAACTGAAATTTTAATATGTATGAACATGATGCTACTAGATACACATTCCTCAGTTCATTAACTGGGTAGAGGAGAATTTTTCTTCATATCGAACCAAAATGTTCAACATATTGATTTAGGGTGGAATCGAATCTTAAATGAAACAGTATTATTGGTTAGTGATCGAATACCACAAATTATCACGTCCACTTGTATACTCGTCACTTTCGAAAAATGTCGTGTATTGTATGAATTATATTGCTCTTAGGTCAGATAGCCGAGTGGTTTTCAATCATGCAGTCTGCCGTTCGTAGATTCAAAGCCCAGCGACTTCAGATTATTTTTCTAAGGGCCTGAGAAAGTGTTAAAAGGTAAGGCCTCGTTAACCCTTGGCTCGCACAAGTTTCGACTTCTGAGGGCTGTCGTTCGTAGGGGGACGACAGCTGGTTGACGGAAACAACAATTTTCAAACAATTTTAGGTCATTGTCCAAAGGGGTAAAGTAAAATCGCAACGACAAGCATATTAGTTGATTAGCGTCTACCTAGAAAGTATCACTAATATTTCCTAACTTATTGTTCTGCGCCCGCAATAACTGATGATGATAATAATCGTATAAATAGACGAAGGAAGGGCAATTTTTTTTGGAAAACTTACGTCTACGGGTAAAAAATTCATAATAGACACTTAAAGCCAAGTCGAAATTCCAACCGTATCCTTATCCGTATCGATCTGCGCATGCGCAAACTCGATGCGGGGAAAGATATATATGCATTACGGACGACGTATCAATACGGATCCTTTCGGTATACGTATCCGGTGACGGATCTGTCAAAAATATTCATATTCAAATGTCATCGAGAGGAATATTTTGAATGTTCCGTATACGTTTGGGTTGATTAAGATCAAGGACATTACACACAGGACTGCTCCATTCCTATCTTCCATGTTTGTATCGGAAATGACCTTGAAATGACTTAATGCGGTGGCCTCCCTCAGCCACTTTATCCGCAGTTGTTTGCTGTCTTTACCTGTTTCTTTTTTCCCTGTTGCCGAAGAAAGATAAAATAAAGCTTTTGAATTTTTAAGCGCGATTATATCAACTTTTCAAAAACTCATTTCGTTTTTGTAATACTCACATTTACTGTTTTTACTCATTTTACTCGCTTGTAAATTATTCATATTAATCAAAAGATGATTCAAACTGCAAGAAGTTTTGTTTGAAAAGCCAACATTCTCAATTGAAAACCAGACATAAATAAATAAAAACTGAAAGTTAAAATTTCCATCTTCATTCAGATTAACGATTGATTTTGCAAATACACTCAGAACTAATGTAGAGGAATTATTTTATGAATATTAGAGGTCCTAATTTTGGAAGAAATTTAGTGCATGTTGTGTTAAGGAAAAACCTACCTACTTAATATCGATTTGTCTGACCCTAATTATTTAAAGAGAAAATATTGCTATTATCTGGGTTATTAAATACCTACTTACCCACGTAGGGAAAACGATTATACAAATGTTATAAATAAGTTAATGTTTCTCTCTGAAAATAAACAATGTTAATTCTTTGTTCTTCGAGGGTAATTCCCCAACTGCACTGTGGTTTTGAAAATATGCAAATTTACAATTTCTTGCTGCCACAGGGAGAGAAAATAAAATTAAACAATAATATTCATATAACTCCTAAAACAACACATGTACATTGAAATAAAGGATTGCCAGGGAAAAATGAAAATATCCTTTACAACATGAAATTTTTTATTCAAATAATTTTCAAAAGATACACCACAATAGTAGAATAGAAATGTATTTATTCATATGATAAAGTATCAATACAAAAATGATAATACATAGATGTACCTACTTTATTAGACTACTCATAGATCAAGATGAGTGAATGAAAAAAATCATGCACCTGATGGTCATACATACATTTACATTTGCATTAATATAAAATACCTAATTTATGATGAGCAAAATAAGGTCCAGTTCCAGATCAAAAATTCAATTTATAATTTTTTTTATTTTTTTTGTCAACTTTCTGGAATCAGAATCATTAGCAGATTTTTTCTTTTCAAGTTCTGAGATTTGGTTTTAGATTCCTCATTTTTTTTATTGAAATAATTCATTCTGATTATTGTTCGTAACCTAACAAATACTTCAATGATATCAGAATGAACAATTTTCTGTTTAAGTTTGTTTTGTATCCTTTCAGTAACATTTTTGACAACATTTTTCTCCTTATTGAAACCCAAAAGATCCTCACCATGATATTTCAAAAATCTATTATTAAATTTCTTCACTAATGAAAGCCATTCTTCAGTTGGTTTTATCAACCCACCATATGATAAATGACTAACCCATGATGGTAATTGATAATCATGTTCCTTCGAACATTTGTGTGTATGAATGCCTAAAAGGGGGTATTTCTTTTTGAATTTTTTTGCCAAATATCCAGCAATGTATTCCAGTGAATCATTGGTCATCTCTGGTAAATAATCGTTTTCTGAAATATTGGCCTCGGATGAACCAGAACTGCTACTGGTGAATCGAATTTCCACATTTTCTTTATTTTCATATTCCTCAATGGAAATACCATCTTCATCAAGCTCTGAGTCAATATTGAAGCCCACTTTCTTCATTACGTTTGCAATCAAATACTCTTCTTGCATTATATCTTCAGTATTCACAGCAGAGTCAAGGATACCAGGATTTTTTCCTAAAATAACCATGCGAATTCTGTATAGAGCATTCAGTGGTGAAGGATCGTCATCCAAGCCTCCTCTACTCCGCAGTTGAAAGAAGAAGTTTTCCAAGGAATCTTGATTGAGTATATGGGTACATAATGAGGAAATACCATAAGCTTTTTTCAAGTCGGAAAATAAGTGCCTAAGAGATTTAATTGATATGATGATTCCTTTCTGAAAAATCTGTAAACTTCTTTTCCCAGTAGCCCTCATTGTCAAAATTGTATGCAGCATGTCATCAAGAACTTTATTTTGCCCTTCCAGGTAAATACCATAAGCAGATTTATGAGGATTGTTATTGAAAGGTATATAACTATTGCTTATATCAAACCAGTTATTAACTAACTCAATAAAATTTCCTACATCTGTAGCCAATTTTTTATCAGTTCCTGGTTGATAATGATGAAGAGCTGTAGCCGTTGAATGTGATAGCAACAACTCAGCTGCTAAACGAACATTTTGATGTTTTGTCTTTTCACATCTTATATGTTTCTCTGTTAGTTTGAAACATACATTCAATTCTTCATCTGTCATTTCAATCAAATCAAGAAGTGGCTTATGATTGATGATAGTTTGATTCTCTAGAATAAAACCTGTATCAATGAGCCAATTTCTCAATAATTTGTGTAGATGCGGTATATCTGCAAACATAAATTTTTTCATTGGTCTGAGGATGATGAAAATAAGTTTTTTGAATGTCAACTCCCATCTCCTTCAACAGACCTACATTACCTACAAAAACAGATATAATTATTTCACAAAATTAAAATGAAAAAAAAACTTACCTCCTCCACATTCGCTGACAGTTGCAACAACTTTATAATTAATTTGATGAAGTCTGTAAATTATATCAAAGATTATGCTTTTAGTCATCTTGGAATCAAATGATATGTAAACAGGTTGTTTCCATTTGGCAAATAAACCTCGAACCATGATAACTTGCATTTGATTCTGAGGTCCAATGAGTTGGTCTTCAGATTTGTCATATTCCAAAACTGACTTGACTTTAACTTCATCAAAATGAATGACGAGGCATTTCTCAAGTTCTGACATATCCTCACCAGCTAATTTCATGAATTTCAAGACGTCTTCTAGAATTCCTTTTTTCATATTGATTTTGCAGGCCCTTTTCGAAGTGATGATAACCCAGGCAGAGGAAACTTTAAAACATTCCTCAAATATAAATATGACTTTTTGCCGTAATACCGCAATGTGAAGGCCATTGAGAGTTCTGATTGAGTCCAATTAACCCTTTTTCTTTTCTGAAGTAATAGGTTAATTTGATTTTTGGAAAAGAATTTACTCAAAACTTTCTCAGCTTTATTATTTTCTTTATATTGCACCTTTTTCTTATAATACTTTAGGTGTGTTTGTAAAGAATTTACCCGTCTTTTACACTTTTGCTTGTGAGTTTTAAATTCCAATTGCACCTTATTATGACATGCAAGGAGTGTTTCATATTTCCTTTGATAATAGGTCTCATTCAGAGGATCAATGTTTTCGGAACTCCCAACAGCAATAACTTCATTTTCCTCTTTCAACAACAACTCATCTGGAATATCTTCTTCATTCGCTTTTCTTTGACTTGAACAAGCTTCTAGAGATATCGGTTCTAGTCCCAAGAAAAGGGATGGCACGACATTGAGTTTAAAAATTTCTTAACAGGTAATCCTGAAACAAAGATTTTTTTGTATTATTTTGAAAACAAAATGAAATAAGTAAAAACCTAGTAATTCAATTCTCAAGTCTCGCTTGTAGTCCTCTTCAGTGAAATGAACTGAGCAAATGCTACTAGTCCTAGGGTTCCATATGTCACTCCTATTGCATAAACGTATCCAAACTTGTCTTATTCCATCATCCTTTGGGAAGTTGTGAAATATGTAACCCAAGCCTTTGGAGGAGTTAGTCTTGCAAGAGGCGATGGCACACGCTTTTCCTGGCATTTCATTCAACTAAAAGAACAGGAATAAACAAATATTCAACCACAACAATACTGAAACCCCAAACCTTCAAGAACTGGCAAAATCATTTTCACTTCACAAAGAGTAACAACTGCAGAAAGAGTATAAAATAGTTTCTAAACGTTTCCTCAATCTGTGTAACAGGCAAACAGGCACTAGACTAGACACAAATATAACAATAAATCTATCAAAAACTCAATATACACCAATCAAAAAGTAAAATAAAAAAGTGATAACAGATAAAGTGACCGTTTGTGTTTGGTAACAATGGTAACCAAAAAAATCGAACATCGAACTCAATGTGTATTTATTTCTTTTCAATAACAGATATAATAAAGGAAGGAAAGTGCAGTCGGAATAGTCGGAATGAAAGAAACAAATTGTTAAGTTGAATGGTGGTGGGGGGGCCACTGAGGTACGTCACAATTCAGTGATTGGTTGAAGTCTCATCGGACAGTCCTGTGTGTAATGTCCTTGGATTAAGATGCCTAAAAACCCTGGTGTGTCGACTGATTACATTTTGTTTAGATTTTTTTGAAGACAAAACAAATGAAATGATGGTCTATTTCTGTAATCGGATCCAGAGATGGCGCCTCGTCCTCATGTCAATATTCCAGGGAAATTGTGATTGTTGTTGATTGAATTTGACGGAATGTCAATAAACTTTTGAAATATCATTCTAAAGCAATATAGTTTCCATACTCGAAGTGGAAGACCAAATTTTTGGAAAAATAACACCACACAAATTGTGTTATTTTTTAAAATAATGTAAATACCGTTTGAAAGTCAAAATAGTTGTGGCATAATCAAAAATTTCGTACTGCAATATAAATGACTATTAATGATGTTCTGTATTTTATATTATTTTCCTAAATAAGTTGACCATAATCCGTTTTTGTGTGGACAAAATTCAGAGAGATGAACACAATAATTCACATTATGTATAGTACCGAAAGTGAGTACCTACTACTTAAAATCTGTAAAATATACTTCGGAACAAATTTGGAACTTACATTTTATTTCTTAACTCGCCATACTCTAGTAAACATGGCAAACATTTTTTCAAATCGATTCAATCAACTGGGTGCGTATACCCTACTGTTTCTTTAAATATTCCATAAGTTGAAATTGCGAAAGTTCGTGACAAAGTAAAAAAAATCACCACTTCTACTGAAATCTATCAGTTTTGCATATATCATCAAGCTTGTTGTATAGGTTTTCTTATTTTACCATTCGTTTTCGTAAAATCTTTTCAGTGTGGTTAGATCATCCAAAAATAAATTTTCTGTCGAGAAAGAATTGCACAAAAAAAGAAACATCTTCACTATTACATGACATACACAGTTTTTGAAATAGCGATGAAAGTCCATTGTAACACACAACTCATCACACATATCACTTCTGAAAATCAATTAAACTCAAAATAAGCTACAAAATTATTACTTTATATATTATACTTTATTGTAGAGAACTTTAAAAAGAAAACTTGGATACAATGGCGCAGATACTTGCGCATGCGCATGTTGGGCAGATGTCAGATAGGCACAAGCACAAGATTGACAGGTTCTAATGGTGAATTTCCATGCAGCTGAATTTCAATACTTTTATATGAAATGTGTGATTATTATTTATTCCAGAAAATTGCATATCAGCAAAATAAAAATTATATAATAAGTCGAAAATATAACTAATAAAACTGCTTGCGGACAGTGATTCTGTAAATTTGAATGATAATGTTGTTTTATTCATTTCATGCTCGTGCGTAATACTTGAAACTTCTGTTCATGAAAATTCACCCTAACTAGAAAACCGACGGTGGCGGTTCACGAAGTATCGCGGGAATTTTGGAAAATAGACCTCGATTTCATTTGATTTCTCATAATCAAGCAAGCGAATGTCCACCGTTTTATCCTACAGTTTTACAGGTATGAGTCCGCACACCAGGGTTTTTAGGCATCTTAGGGTTGATGAATGGCTTTAGGGGCTCATTTCCCCACCAACGTAAATCGATGCGATATGTTACGTATACGGATTTGTATAAATATGCACAATTGGCTTTAAGTGCCTAATAATTGTTGGTTGAATATGCGTATATAACTTATTAGCTAATCCAACCTGACCTAACTAACCTAACTTAGACAGAATACTGTATCAATAATAAAAATTAAGTACTTATGTATTCTGTCTACCTTAGGTTAGTCAGGTCAGGTTAGATTAGCTGATAATTTACGCATCAACATCAAGCAACTATAATAATGAATTTTCTGCCCGTAGACGCAAATTTTCCAGGAGAATTTGCCCTTCATTCGTCTTTTTACATTATATTTTTCCAATGGAGCCTGTGTCATACAAACACATTCATTTTAAAGGACATGGATGGCACTGGATATATGTATTCGTGGGGGATATATCATTCTACAGGTCAAAACAAGCAACTTTTTCAATAGACCTGGCTCTACAGAGTGAGCTACAAAAATGTGTTGATTGTCTAACGCTAATTATGGAAAATACTTTCTGCGAATGGATTTTTCTTGATTTTTGAGTATGATATCATGTGAAAAATATCAATTTCCTTTGATTATATCAATTATGTTATACATTAATACAGGACGAGGCAGATAACGCGATTTTTCTGAAACTCGTTTATAGACTCGTCGCCCAATTGTGGGCTTTTCGTTGAATTTCTTGAGGCATATTGTGTAGATGAACCCAATGAACTGTTCTAAATACATTTCACAACGTTTCTACACAGTGAGCCAAAAATAAGGTGGTTGATTAATGGAATATGATGAGATAGTGGATTTATTGTTGATATCTGAGTTTAATTTTTCACAGAAAATGAAAATCAAGTTTCGTCTATTCTTTTTGTGTGACGCTACAGGGTGACTCCAAAAAGACGAATTCTCAAATACCTATATTTAAACGAAATTATGGGAGAATACTTATTTATTTCAGTTGATATAAAAGCTATGAATACATTAATTGATCTAACCTAATCTAATAACTAATCTAGATATTACCTGCCTCCTTTCGAGGAGTAATTGATCGACGGATATCTGATATCGAGCATTTGGTCACATCACATATCACATATATAGCAACGAACCCTGACTTTTTAATGATGAGGAACTATTGTCAATTTTGACAGATTATATAGTCACCATAACAACAATAATTTTGTTTCATAGTTGAGCTGGAGAAGTGAGTTTTATTTTTTTAACTTGTATATATAGGTACAAACATGTAAAAAACAAAATTGCTAACACGAGCAACTTCGGGAGAACTTTTTGTTCCGAGAAATTCAACTAAAAGCCCACAATTGGGCGAGAAGTCAATAAACGAGTTTCAGAAAAATCGCGTTTTCTGCCTCGTCCTGTAGTAATGTATACCATAATTGATATAATCAAAGGAAATTGATATTTTTCACATGATACTCAACAATCAAGAAAAATCCATTCGCATAAAATATTTTTCATAATTAGCTTTAGACAATCAACCCATTTTTGTAGCTCACGCTGTAGAGCCAGAAAAAAAGGCTAATGAAGAAAGTTGCTTGTTTTGACCTGCAGAATAATATATCCAAAAATCAAAAAAGGCTATCGAGCCCCAGGAATACATGTATCCAGTGCCATGTCCTTTAATAGGTAGACGCTAGTTATTAGTTGCAGCAACTTTGTTCGTCTTCGACATTTCTGAGGACCAGATCTGTCGGCTTTCTGTATTGTTTTATTAAAGAATGTATAAGCGTGCCAAACAAGGTATCGAAAGATTCGTTTATTTCTGTCCATATTATGTACAATTTTACTAAAATCATAAAATCAGCTGGGACATTCCAATGAGAGGAATTCTTCTTTCTTGTTGAAATATTCATTGAATCGTGCAGCTGCATAGCTGAAAATGACAAAATAAAATGAAATGAATATAATATCGATAGAGTAGATAGATAGATAAGCTTTATTGTCTAAAATTTTACATTTTGTCGACAAAGTTCAACCAAAAGTTCGTTTTTACATTTGTGGTATGTACATAAAAAAAATTTCGACATCATCTTATACTTAAAACATTCACATTTTTGTATAAAAAGTCACACGTTAAAATATATATATATATAATAAAGTCGTACTATGCACACATTAAAAATTTACAAACAACACGCATTAAAAGTATAAATAAATCGCTCTCCGCATCTCAAAATTCATAGAAAGACTAAAACTCATATGCCAAGTATTCCTCTATAGAGTAGAAGCATTTTCCCATGAGAAGTTTCTTGACATTTTTTCTAAATTGCTTTAAGTTATTTATATCTGGTATCATGTTGGGTAGATGATTGTAAATTTCTTTGCTCCTGTAAATCACGGGTAGAAGTGGGAATCAAGAATTTGGACACAAAATGGTAACACTCGAATAATTCCTGACCAAATCAAAACCGACCGCAATTAATTGGTCCCTTTTCCGCATTCATACTGTTTTGACATTTTGCAACTTATAGAATCTCGAATGCATCGACAAGTCTATTTCATGGACCTATCTAATTAATTTCAAATTTCGTCGTTATCCAATGCATGTGTGGCCCAACATCCATTTATCTGATTTCGAAAAACAGATGTGAGCGATGTGCTCTTTAACCCGTACTTTCGTGGCCCTTCTAGTTTGACCCTCTTGCAGACTTTGCATCTAATTTCATAAACTGCCGAATTTTATTTTTCTTCTGGCTTATTTTTGGGAGTACCCAGAATATGTTGTAGCTTATACGAGGTTTTGTATACCACCTTCATATTAAGGGTTTTGAAACTGATGTTGAAACCCCTAGTAATTCGAGGTTTGTATGAAATTACGACATATTTTGTCGAAGAGTTATGAAAGTTTTCAAGAAAACCCTTCGGTGGGCTACATTATTTATAATCAATTTTCATTTTGGGACATATTGGAAATATGTTATTTTTCATGATGAAATAAACAACAGAATATAACTACGAACTGTCTTCCATATGAAGGCACAGTCGGTTTTCTCCTAGTATTTTTGTCACGAGAAAGTACTTTATTGATTGGCCTACTATTCTGTCAGTGATGTGGAATGAAGCTGCCAATAACGAATGAAAATTCACACCCAACTCTTAAAAATGTTACTTCGATAAAAAGCATTATTCGAACTCTAAGAGCATACTGAAACGAATAAATTCGACCAAGTCGAGGAACTCTTCCCTCCATACGTTTTCACTAAGTGAGAAAATGAGGCAAACATGTGTCAGGAAACGACTACTTCCCTGGCTAATGCCACGACGGACATTGAACTACATCTAACAGATATTTGTGCAACGTTCTTTCAAGAAGACCCAATTGCAAGTGCTTGTCACGTTATTAAACAGCAGATTATTCTTCAGTTGGCTGGGAATGACCACCTGTAGACATGCATGTTTCCAGGTTTTGCCTCTTATCATTAGCCATGGTGTGTCGAGTTTATTCGTTTCACTATGTTGATACCTTCCGGAACAAATTTTCGAACTTTGTTCGGAATATTAAGAGCTAAATATTAATTGTTTCAGGTTGTTATTCAAGCTCACCTGATATAGTCAAAGTTTATGTACGAGTGCTCTGCTTGAATCAAAGACCATACTCCCCAGAAAATATGGGATAATAATACGAACTGGTTTACCTCGACGTACAATTTTTCTATTTCTCTGTTGCTGGGTTCCACTCCATTGAAATTAGTGAGGTAGGTCTTTAACCATTTCATCTGAAATTCTTTGGTCGGGTATTTGGAGTAATCCAGTTCTCCTAAACCTAAAAATTACTTTCAAACTGATCTAACTTTGTTTATATTTTATTTATATTAATTTCAGCGAAATTATTCATATACTGATTTACCATTTTACTAGGTGGCAAAGAAAACACAGAAGATTTGGCAGTAAAATTCCGTTAACTAATAGCCACATGCTATCAAAAACATTTTTAGCACACATTCCTACCTCAAAAACAACAGTAGAAACACTATAACACTAAAATTTAGCATGGTAGCATGGAAACAAATGAATTGACCTGTTTGACACTTTTTTATTATGGAAAACGGTACATACTTTTTATGAAAAAACTCATCCTTTCTTTATAGCCACATAAACATGAAATCTAAGCAAAATGGTCAGTGAATTTTATTCATGTCAAGTTGGTAACCGGGAAAAAACGTGAGTAAATAATTTCCCATTCATTTATTGAAGATGAATGGCTCGAAAAATTGGCCATGCGTATATGCAAAGATCAAAGTTAACAACCTGACATTAATAAATTCACTAAATATTTTGTATAGATTTTGTGTTTCTGATGTTTTCAAAAAAGGTTGAATTTTTGGATGAGCAATGCCGTTTTCAATAAAAAAAAATTATATAAAACGGATGAATTGGGGTGTATATATTCTGCTAGTGTGAAGAAGGAAGAATTTTGAGTGTTTTTTTTTGCGGTAGAAATGTGTGCTAGAAAATGCCAGTCATCACTCAAAAATAGGTCCATATCTCTGAAATCTCTTGAAACCGCCAAAAATCTTATTGGGATTTATTTGTTCAGGACACCAAAATACGTGAGTTCCAAAAAAAATGTAGATAGTTTATGGCTATAAGTTAACGGAATTTCACCAATTTGGCATCTTGACACCAAAATTTGTTGGCCATAGACGTTTTTTTTGGGACATTAAGCATCAAGAAAATGCGAGAATGAGGTTGTTGGCAAATATAATTTGAGAACTATAAAAACAAATGCTTTTTCGGACTTGTCTGCTGAAATTGATACGGACTTTGCTACACCTTTTCCAGTTGTGGATAAAAGAGCTTATTCACTTCTTTCCGAAAGATCTTGGATCTTTCGGTTCATATCCAACAAAGTTTATTTCTAGATAGACCAACACATTCAGAAAATTTTCAATATAATCATTTTGTTTCACTGCATTTCAACCAATACAAAATGCAGAAATCGATTTAATTATACTTTAAAACATTCATTATTTAAGTAAATGTTCGAATTGTTGTCCGCCAACTTGCATAAAGTGGTACAAGTTATTTTCAAACCGTTGTCGTACATTCTGGAGCATTTGCGGTGTCACTTCGCGACAGAATAGAATAGAATAGAACTTTTATTAATCCATCAAAACCACATACATGGTGTTGGACAGGTCCATGAATTAAAAACTAGCGTTTAAAACCAGTATAGAAGATATAAAAACAAATATAATTATTAATAAGTTAATAATTAGTTTTTGCAAACTCTTCTGATGTGTCTGGTGGTGTATAGTAAACGATGCTTGTCGTGTCCCCACAAAAAAAAATTTAAAGGATTCAAGTTGGGTGACCGAGGTGGCCATTCAATTGGGCCTTGTCATCCTATCCATCGCACATTTTGGGAGTAATGCGGAGGAGCTCCGTCTTGTTGTAAAATCAGTTCCTGTTCATTGGATGCGGGATCGTTCTCAATGATATTTGTTAGAGCTGGGTCAATGGCATTTTGTAGTAAATCCAAGCACATATCGCCTGTTACATTTCCTACAATGGAATTTCCAAAATTACCAGGCCCACATTCAACTTATGGGTGTGTTGCGTGTGTAACTTGTGGAAAATCCTTGAAATGGTGTCAGCCCAGTAAAGGCAATTGTGGCAATTCACTAAACCATTGAGAAAGAAGGAACACCCGTCCAAAAAACACACATTAAATAGGAAATTGCCATTGTTTAACGCTCCCTCACTCATAATTTCGCAAAATTGCAAGCGATGGTCAAAGTCGTCTTCATTTAGTTCGTGCACTAAGCGAATTTCATAACGACCTGTTCCGCGAAATTTTGTCACCAATTCGCGAACAATTTTCCCAGAGGTATGTTTGTCAGGATGCCATTGGTTAAACAACTCCGCGAACCGATTTCCACATTAATCGTTTTACAAAAAAAGCTCAATAATTTCTACTCTTTCTGCAAATGAACACAACATAATGATACATTTTAAAGTCAATAATTTTTGAAAACTTTACCCACGACAGGGATCTAGCAACTACTTGACCTAATTTAAACGCGAAGAAACTTGATAATTTTTTACTCACACTAACATGAGCCTAAAAATCTGCAAATCGGCAAGAACAGCGAATTCATTTGAAGGTATTTATTTCAATAATACCTAGGATAAGTTTCAAAGAACAATAAAACTGAATCGATTTTTGCGTTTTTGTCAAACATTATTGTTGGAGTTTCAACGCTCCATATTTTCTAAAAGAATTAATCGATTTTCAAAACTACGCAGCACTGTATAGCGAATGACGAACCCCTTCTAATGAGGTATCGTTTCACCTCTCTTCCCATTTGAAGAACTTTTTGGAATGATACCCCTACTTAGGTGGTTGAAGTTTTACTATGCTTTATGCGTCAAAATATGTCCCCCTGAAAAGTAATCTTGAAGTGTTTTTGAATTTTGCCGAAAAATTCTTTCCCACCCTGTAATGCCTTGCAGTACGTTTACGATGCGCCACCCTGTATAATTACCTCTTTAGTCGATTGAATGTGAACTCCTATTTGAATAAAGATAGTTCAAAAAACTTCTCGAAGTACTTACCAGCAAATTCTACAAAATGGTTTCCTATATCGAAAGCCTGATAGTTGAAACCAGCATACTCGTAGTCTATGAAAGTCACTGTATTTTTACTTTCTGTATAAATGACATTTCCTAATAGTAGATCGTTGTGAGCGAAAACCACAGGGCTACCAAGCTGTTCTAAAGCAATTTTCAATTGTCCCGCTTCCTGAACTATTTTGGACTTATGTGTTACGGAATTCAGATATCTGAAATCAATTCGAGAAGATCAGGTTATTGCATATCATCCTATTCGGAAAACACAGAAACTGGTGGTAATGTAGTTCGCAGAAATGAAGTAGCATCACATATACAGGGTGAACTATGACCACTTACCGAACATAAAATGTAAAATGAGGTATGTGGTAACACATCTTTGTTATGGTCCGATAAAGTTAGACTTTCAAGGTTACAATAATTCGCATAGAACTGATAATCAGTGCGATTGTTGGGAACACCATTATAAATGACTTGTGAAAAGTCTCCATCGTCTCAATATCGGCAAAAATGGATTTTTTGAATTTTTTAGCTGAACGTCAAGCTTTATCACAAAAATAAATCAAACACAAATTGTAGATGAAGCAATTACCTATGAAAATTGTCTTCAAACTTTTTTCTTAAGAATCAACATTTCTGAGATATAGCGATTCAAAAAGTTGCTTTCTACCATAATAAGTACATGTTTTCACCTCACCCGTGAGGTAGCGTACTTGGCGCGTTTTTTTGACGTGATAGGCCTATTATTCCACGATCTACTGTGGTAGTGTTGAATTGTCTTGTCCTGGAGCCTGTGCTGCCGAGGATTATTTGTTCTTGATTTTCCATGTGAATGGCGTTGCGACCAACTTAGGATAGCAATAATGTTCTCCGACCTACCCTGGCACTGATGACAGGCAAAACTTCGAAATATGCATGTCTACAGGTAGTCATTCCCAGCCAAATGAAGGATAATCTGCTGTTTAATTACGAAACAAGCACTTGCAAGTGGGTATTCTTGGGAAAACGTTGCACAAATATCTGTTAGATATGTTTCAATCTCCGTCGTAGCATTCCAGAAAAGTAGTTGTTTTCTGACAGATGTTTACTTTATTTTTCCACTTGGTGGAAACGTGTGGAGAGGATTCCTCGACTTTGTCGAGTTTATTCGTTACACTATTCTTCAGAAAAAATATTCGAAATATTACTGCAAACCTCATGTTTGTGATATGTTTAGTAATTGGACATTTTGAAACTTCATATCAAATTATCAGCTTCAATACCATGTTTGATTACGGAGGAAAAATAGAGAAACACATACATGTTTATCCAGGCATTGAGAATATTTTTTTGTTCAAATTTTCAAATTTTATTTAGTATTCCGCTTATTTTTGTGGGAAGAGCATACTGTAGGTGCATGTAAATGATCGTAGCTCACCTTGTATAATTATGAATTGCTTTTTTATCTTGTATTTAGCAATGGAAGTGTTTTTTTCTGTCAGAAATTAGTTTATCGAACTTCATGTTTGATACCCGCTGATAAAATAGCGTAACTCATATTTCCAAGAAGAATATATATATCTACTACAATTGTATTACCTTTTATGTACCTGTTCATCAGAAAAAACTTCTGGCACCAGATCCAAAAACTGTCTCAACTTATCCCATATTAGTGGTTCTGGACGTGTTTCACCATTTGTTCTAACCTTATGCAGGCAGGCCATTGTTTTAGCCACTAAAGGGTATATGTTTGGGTGAGTTGCTGTTTCACAGTTCAAGGTGCTTCCAGGAATATACCGATAGGCTAAACCATTTTCGAAAGTTGCATACAGGTTTGGAGCCAACCCAGCTTTGTTCAGTAGAATGATATTCCTGAAAAAGTTGAATAATTTTTTTTGTGAGGTTCAACTGAAATGTCCGGAGTTGCTGAGTATAAGTGATTTGATTAGGAAATGACTTAAACCTCAGGTACTGTGCTATTATAATATATAATCTTGATCTGTATTTCCAAAGGATGGAACAGCCAAAAACGTCAATACCTCTATCATCTGGTGTCTAAATTGGATATATTTCAAATTGCTTCACTCAGTGAATAAAATAATAAAATTTTCCTTTTTCACATACTTTTCTATGGGTTCCTAGATAACGATATCTTGTAAGAAAACGTAATTTTGGAAGGTTATCAAAATAGTTTGCGGCGACGATAAAAGAAACTCACATCCAGTCTTCGAGTGCCCATAAAATTAAAAGAGGGGAATTTAACAATTTTAATTAAAAGTTTGAATCAACCACTCAGTTTCTAATGAATTCAATAATATATTTCCCTTGATCGACTTGATTCAGATCAATAGTGTTACATAGGGGTCCAGTACAGAGAATAAGTAGTAATAAGAACGATTTGTGTTTCCATCATAGCTCGAAGTAATTCCATGATTTGTTTTCTCATAACGTGGCAATATCTAAGTAATAAAATATTCAATTTCTGAGCATACTGATGAGGAAATGAAACAAAACTTCATTAGTTACGTAACTGTGGAACCCTCAATCAAGACACCATAACAAGGTCCGAATAGAAAATAGGAATTCAAGGGTAAATATTGGCTGAAAGGCAGTCTTGTTTCAAATAAGTTGATTTGAGTTGTTTTTATATTAAGAAAGTAACCTTTTTTGATAGATTATCTGTTATGAATTCTTTATTAATAATCGTACTAGAATTCACGCAGTTTTGAGCTGTTCAATAAACATTTCTTTTGATAAACCCTTCCCTAGAAGCCATGTCTAAACCGACACAAATAATAATAATAATGTCACCGAGTTGGGACCCGTTCACCAAAAAGCCCACGTCAAAGGTGCGGAGTGTGAGAGGCTCCTACAGCTACATAAGGATGAGCCAATGCATGGGGTCTTCTTCAAGAACATTGAAGACCTTGGCATATCCAGAAACCTGACATTTGCTTTTCTTCGGTCAAGTGTGCTGAAGACGGAAACCAAGGGATTTTTAATGGCATTCCAGGATGGTGTCTTCAACACCCTCGTCTACCGTAGTGGCGTGATGGATAGAAGTCGCTGACACTGGATGCAGAGCGTGTCGCGTGTCGTGGGGCAGCTGAGATCATAATGCATTTGCTTTCAGCCTGTCCTGCTTATGCGGTCTCAGCCTGTATCCACAGGATCCACAGGCATAGCGCGGCACTACGAGTATTATACTACCATATAAGACACTCGTACGGTTTAGACGAGACACCGGGGTTGCTTTATGCTCCGGGGGATATTGAGTCCGTTGTGGAGAATGAAAATTGCCGAATCTATTGGAACTACTCATTCCCCACCCTCAGGCAAATACAAGACAATAAGCCTGATGTATTGAGCCATTGAGTTTTCAGCTCCTGGCGAAACGAACGTCGTCCGAAAAGAGGAGGAAAAACGGACTAAATATCGAGATCTACCCTTTGAACTCTGCAGGCTTTACCAAAACCATTTTGTCAAGATGGTGGTTCTAATAATAGGGGCCCTTAATAGAATGATGGACACACTGCTCTCAAACTTAAAAATCATACCGGCTTGCCGTGATATGGCAGAAATCTTAGCCTGACGAATGCAGAAGGCCGTAATTCTTGGTTCACTCCGCCTGCTTAGGGCACATGATTCTTGGACCCAATAGTGGCGAGTGGTTATTGGGATAAATAATCCAGCGCGCCCTTCGGAAGTGTCGGGGCTCCGGAGACAGGGCCTGTTTGGGAAATCCCTAATGGATAAAAAAAAATAATAATATCATCATGGACATTATAGGGTCAATTTTCAGGCTCTCAAAACCCTTTGGTAGGAGCCCAACCATCTTTGAAGTAGAAGTACATGTTATAGTTATAGTTTCCCAGAAAATTGATAATCTTTTTGCTGAATGCTCAAAGAAATGTTCCGACGAAGTTTAATTTTTTTACAATAGGGATTACTGAATGTTTCTTCTTTTTGTAGTCATAGTGAAATGAGGAATTTTATGGCGTGTGAGTCACACTTTTTTCTTGTTTCTCCAGACCCTTACGGTTGTTCAATTTTGATCAAACTCGCCTTTCGTTTGCTTCTTTGAATTTCTTCATGTATTCATTTTCATTTTGTTATCTTACAGTTTTGTGGTTCTGCGATCATGCGATCATAAACACAACCTAACTAACTTCATCCACCAAACTAACCAATTTTTCCAGCCGGTGGAAAATTCAAGAATTGGTGGATCAACATGTTGAATATAAAAACGAAAATGGATTGTCCACCACTTTCACCACAATGATATAAAAACGACTTGGTGGACCCATCACACTTGCACCACACCAATTTGGTGAATTAAATGCCTATAGTTATTTGAGTCCCCAGCTATGGTATTTTAATATATTTTCACGTCCAACTAATACCAATAAAAATAAATTATGGATTTTGGTTATCATAAATCTTACCTTGTTTCCGCCTTCCTGTCGATGAGCAGATCGGTTTTGTTTCCATACACTCTGACTAATATAGTTTCTTCTTCGTCCGCTTCCTCAGGCTTGCATCCCACCAATTTGTTGGTGATGCCATCTGTCAACAGCTATTCATAATCATCTTTTATTCCAAAACAGTTACACGATAGTGATGCATCTTTTACATCATCCTATTTGCTAAGATCCTAACTGAAAATTTTACATGGCCAAAATATGTAACGATGGAATTTTTACATAGGGCGAGCCAAAATATTGGAAAGAATATCGAAAAAAATGTATGTAATTATTTAATTGAATTGCATAAACGTATAATTTTACCTACTCTAATTTACACACATCTGAATTTCTCAACCTTTGTTATGTTCAATTCGTTTAGTACTTCTACAGCTTGAATTGTTTCTTATGTCAACCGATGTCATTTGATAAAACAGACATGGTTTCACTAAATTGAGACTTTCGATATTTAAATGAAGGCAGGAAAAGAACAAATGTGAATTTTCTTGATTTTTTTATATGTTATAGATCTCATGATGCTGATCAAATGTCTCCATTCTAAATTCAATAGGTTCGATTATACAAGGTGCTGAAGTTCACTTTTGCAAAATTTCAAATGACCATTGTGTCGATACTATTTTGAGTATATCAACCAAATCAATTGCGCATCGTTTGTTCGATAAGCTGAATCGGATCCACTATAAAGTGCATCGATTCCTACACAGACTCACGATATCCAAAGTTATTATATAGATATTTCATAGAATACCAACATCAATTCCAATTCATGATGTCAGTATCTCCAGAATCCGACTGACATACCATATACAAGATGTAATAATTCTCATGATACTCTGCACCCGTTCCTATTATTGCTTGAAATTCTGGACAACTCGATGAATAACTGGGTTGATCACTATGAAAATCTAGATTACAGATACGTTAAATTACGGGGTGATTCCAAAAATAGTGTCTTTCGTTGATATTCTTCAAATATTTTTTAAAGTTCATGTAATAGATGAAATTCTATAACCACATAGTAGCTAATCGACACAAACCTTCTGAAATATTTTGAACAATTTACTGTGGGATATTTTAAATACTTGGGATATTTTAAATACCGATATCTACTCACGGGTGCAGTTTCTTGAGAAATCGAACATTTTGTATATAGTATGTCAGTTGGATTCAGGAGATGCTGACATCATGAATTGGAATAGATGTTGGTATCCTACGAAATATCTAAGATTTAATAAAATTCCACCGCACTATTTTTCAGAAATACAACAAAACTGGCTAACTTTGGACTCACCCCGTATATCGTGAGTCCATGTAGGAATTGATGTACCTTATAGTGGATTCGACTCGTTCTATCAAATAAACGATGTAAAGTTGATTTGGTTGATATACTCAAAATAGTATCGACATAATGACAATTTGAAATTTTGAAAAAGTGAACTTCAGTACCCTGTATAATCGAATCTATTGAATTTAGAATGTCAGTGCAATGGAGACATTTGATCAGCATCATGAAGCCTATAACATATAAAAAAATCAAGCAAATTGACCGAAAGCCAATTTTCCATGGATGCGGTGCGGGGTCCTTTCCCAAACACTACAGTAACTTAGCAGATTGTGCAATGAAATACGACTAATCTTTCCAGTGACTTGTTACACTTTATGAAGAATGAACGACACTCCTCGACAGAAGTCTATCAAATAACTAAAGAGTTTCTTACAAAGGTTTTCTGATGTGTTCCGAGAGCTCTTTTACTTTCCGTCAATTGTTTATGATATATAAGGCACAGATCCAACCTGTCCTTGAATAGGTACTATTCCCATGCATATGGTGCAGTTCCTAAGCATACCCGAAAGCTTTCAATTTACGTCCAAAAAAGAGGAATTCGTCTCGTAGGTGATACTTCACTCACAATCTTGCTTACTTCTCTGGAATACCACAAAAATTTGCATATTGTCTCTATTTCATAGATATTTGCATGGCCCATGCTCAGTCGTTCTACCGTTAGCAATTCCGTCGTGACTTTTCCGTTGAGTTCAGTACTCAACCCCTTTTTCGTCATTTTGGAGACTTGCGGAACATTGAAGGGCTCGTTTTCTCAACG
The DNA here is from genome assembly GCA_958502065.1 of Chrysolina americana. Taxonomy (NCBI): domain Eukaryota; kingdom Metazoa; phylum Arthropoda; class Insecta; order Coleoptera; family Chrysomelidae; genus Chrysolina; species Chrysolina americana. The sequence goes on from OY293418.1 coordinate 22,344,551, forward strand.
AACGAAAAAGTTTTCAAAACTGTGTAGGGAGTTGTTTCCATCAGAAGCAAACATCATTCAAAAATCCAAGCAATATATACTAATGAAGATTTATTTTGCTTTTTTTTACAAAGTTGTTTTTTCACCCAAACTATATCTACCCAGCACAAACAAATTTGAACAACATTGGCCTATCGACATAATGATCTCAGTTTCAGCTTGGAATCCCAAAGTGAAGTAGAAAATTATACAATGGTGAATCTGTACATAATTAGGCATTAACAACAACAAAAATTCGAAAAAACAAAGCAGTTAACAATATCAAAGTAACAGAAATAGCGAAATCACTGATTATTGGTGGAGGCTTGTCTTAAGGCAAGAAAATGTTTATGTGTTCTGAATTTCTTGATACACCATATTTGAATATTCATTATTATGTAGGTTTCATTTACTGACAATTATCATAACACTATCTGCTCTATTACTTCCCTTTTATTAACAATTTAAATTGACATGATGATAATATAATAATATAAGGAAAATGAATTTAAGAAATGTTCATTAGCCCCAAAATAACTCTACCACTCGAACCTGCTATACTGATACTGATTTTTTATGACAATGGAAAGGTAACCACCCGCACTATAGACCATGCAAGATCCAATACACACACATAAAATATCATAGTTTGTAGAATTATTAATAAGAATTACCTTATGGGTAACTACAGACAACTCCACTAAGTACATGGTCTGGAAAGATATGCAACGCCAGAAAGAAAGAAAGAAATGTCACTGATTACTTCATAGTTGTGAGAGAAGTCCCAGAACCCTCTAAAATCTCTTATTAGAGGTACGAAAAAAACGAAGACTTCTTCAATATTAAACAACATAGCACCAATGATAGAATAATGTTTATTTTGATGGACTCGATGATCCCAAGTTGAAAAATTTGGGTCCCTTCATTGATATTGATGATGCCACATCACGATGCCACCACGTTCGCAATCACCTGTGAGGAGAAAGTTTTCCAGCGAGTCCTCAAATAAGCGGCAGGAAAAACTTGGATTAGCCAGCATATCGGGACTAATGCTGGCTAGCAATAATAGAGCCCCCATGGTCATCCCTGTCAACAGGCTAAGAAGACCAACCGAATCGCACAACAACGCAGATGCCTTGTCCAGAGGACCTTGATCGGATACTTGTAGGCATTGTGAGCGAATCGAACGTCGCGAAGGAATCAACCAAGTGAGATTGATGGTTGACAATAATTGGACTACAGCAAAAATGAGACAAAACCAAGGAAGTGATCCAAGCATTGCAGAATTTCTAAGATGGAAGAAAAGCGGAGCGAGAAGACTCACCTGGAAGGAAATCTCCGTTCGAGGCATTGTGGGCATAATGGGATCCATTGGTTGTTATATATTATAGAATGGTCTACTTAAGAGAGCTTGGGAATCAGCCGACGGACGGCAAACGAGTGATTTCTCAATTGGTTGTGCCTAGGTCGAGAATGAGTGGTGTTTTGAAGGAGATTCATGGCGGCAAATCAGGTGGACATTTTGGAGTGAATAAGATCTTGGATAAAATACGGCAGAGGTTTTACTAGGTTCAATGTCGTGAAGATGTAGAAACATGATGCCGAAGATGCCCGAAGAGTGAAGCATGCCAAGGTCCCAGGACAAGATCAAGAGATGAGATCAAACAATACAATGTAGATGCTCCCTTCGAATGAATCGCCAAAGATGTAGCTGGACCATTTCCGGTGACGAATTCCGGTGACGAATTCCGGTGACGAATTCCGGTGACGAATTCATCCTTGTTGCCATTGATTACTTCAGCAAATGGGTTTTCTAATCAAGAAGCATTCACAGTTGCATGAGCTCCGGTGGATAACTTGTTTTCAAGTTCTGGAATGCCAATGGAGCTACTTTCCGATCAAGAAAGGAATATTGAATTGATCTTATTCTATGAAGTTTGTGAATTGATGGGAATTAGCAAGAGCAGAACAACTGCCCTCCACCCACAGTCTTATGACATGGTTGAGAAGTTTAACAGGACTATGGAAGAACATCTTTCCAAAGTAGTAGAGGAGCAAGAAAAGAACTGGGATCGACACCTTCCACCCCAGCCAGCATTATTTTTGGGAGATTTCTTCGTTTCCCCTGTTATTCGGTGTTTGAATCACCATGTGCTGAAGAAAAAAAGGTGCAGGAATAAGCCGGACGAACTGCGAGACAGCTTGACTGGATCCACGAATTTGCGAGAAAAAGATTGGAGATAACTAGTGATAGGATGAAGGCTCGATACTGGTGGATCCAAAGAAGGAGATCGAGTGTGGCTGTACAACCCCTTGTCGTAAGAAAATAGTTTCTTCCAAATTTAACACTATCTTGGAAAGAACCCTATACGATAGTGAAAAGAATGAACGACGTGGTCCATAGGATTCAACGCTGCCCAAGAGCGAAAATAAAGGTCATTCACCTAGAAAGACTTAAACGTTATAGTGGAGCCAACGAGACATTGTTTGATCGGGACGATCAGAATTGAGAGGGGAATAACGTAACGAGATTGATAGAAAATTCCCTAGCTACGCCACTGTTGAGTGACGACCATAAAACGTAACTAATTTGCATATCAAATAAACCGGCCGTTCGCTGTAAATAATTCCTCTACTTGTTTTTGATGTTTTTCTATACTGATCTTTCTGGAGAACGGAAGCATCCCAATAAATCTACTCTGATCGAAATGGGTAGGTACATAAGGCGACACATTTCCTTCGGAGAAGTTTTTGGAAGATTCAGCTAGTTGAAGTCAGTTGAGCAGTTCAAAAAGAATCAAGTGTTTTTAATCATCAGCCAGTGTAGTAGTTGTATTTTTTTATAGCGAAGTTAATAAAAACGGTTCAGTGTGCTTGGAATATTATTCAGAAATATCGTAACAATAAGAATTTGTCTGAATACTTCTGCCATTTACCGAGCTTTATATTTGGAACTTTCTTCTTCACTTTCAACGGATATTTTTTCACAATAATTCAGATAATTTGTAGTAAGGAGGGAAGACCATCGATAATGGCACAAATTCTTTTGGTGCTGCAAATGAATTCGTCAAGTTGGATTGGAAAATGATAAAATCTTTCAGTACTGTGGGGAGAACAGAGTGGAAGTTCAATCCTCCAACAGTTCCCTGGTGGGGTGGTTGGTGGGAAAGGTTAGTTGGAAAATCATCGAAGATCTCTTGGGTATTGGGAGAAGCATCTCTGTCATACGAGGACTCATTTACCATTTTGTGAGACTGAAAATCGATATGTAATTCCAGACCATTAACTTATACGCACGAGAATTCCAGAGACCTCATTCCACTAACTCCTGCGATGTTTTTGTAACAGATTCAAGAATCTGGAGTTCCTGACTAAGATGATGTGGAAAATTCACAGAAAACATTTGTGGTATAGGATTAAATTGAAAGAGGGTCAAGGAATGAACATTTGAGACAACTGAAATTGTCATCCAAAAAATACAATGCGAGAGAGATTAAAGTAGGTGCATCTCGAATATCTAACAGCTTCCGTGATGTTTTCGGCATACTGCAGACAAATTGTGTCGCTTCTTCTTTTTCCATAATGTAATGCCCTGTGTAGGTTATGTTAGTATTGAGATAACACAACATGCCATTGTAATTATTGATACTTCTTCAATTCTAATAATTGTTGTTAAGTGTCGACGATCTGTGTATGGGAAGTTTTCAAATCATGGTGTCTTAAAGGGTTATCTACTTCAGTTGACTTCTCGAGATATGACACTGAACTGATGGAAGGAAAGAAACTTTTTGAATAAAACTACCAATAAATATCTACATTGCTGACGAAGTAATAACTCAGTGATAAAAATAAATTATAACATAATACGCACCAGTGCGATAATTGCATGGACAAATACTACTAAACTATTATGCAAACAACTGATTTGAATATGAAATTGTTTGTGTATTGCTTCAAAATGCAAAAATAATGGTAATGAAATTCCGAATTGTATTTATAGTGGGTTGTTAAATAGGACTGGTTTCTGAACATTCCATCAGAATGTATCGTTCTATATCAAATTCGCATCCAACAGCTATGATAATTACCGATGAACTTTTCAATTGCTTTTCAATAGTAGTGTCCACCCACCCTTTTGGTTAACTTCTGAAGTTTCAGTGGTGTTACGGCGGCAATGTTGGGGGTCGCTTTAGTCCCTTTGATGTTTTTCTATCTTTGTAGGTTCAATTGTCTCCTTCCGGATGAATAACATTCTCAGTGCCGTTTTTCTCATATCCTCAAACCATATTACTTGAGACCATATGAAACAGCAGGGTCATAATGCAATCATCACTTAGAATATGAAACTGAGTAAGTCTCTTTCAATGAGTTCATGAGTTTGTTTATTCATGAATGATAATATGCTTATTTATACATTCATTATGATTATCATATTCTTGGCCTCTCTCTTGATCTTGACCTAATTCTCTTGTAATCTTAACGTCAGTTTTTTTGGTGACTTAGTTATTTGGTATATCTTTTATATCTCAATACCATCTCTGTGGAATTTCCTCACTTTTTTCCAATTAAGTTTCCTTTTAGGTTCTTTCTTTCCTTTTATTTTTCATTATGTATTTGTGTTCTAATTTCCTGTGCAAATTATCCCTCTTCCAAAAGACTCTATACTATATAGCTGCGTTTCGTTTCAAAATGAAAAAAATCCTTGTCATTGTCATATTTCAAATATATGACAAATTTGTAAGTCATGGGACGCAGTGGTCATGATGTGAAGCGCTAGTCTATCAATCAGAGGGACGTGGGTTCGATTCCCAGCATGGTTACTGGTCTCGTGCTAGGAATCGCACGTTAAAAGGTAAGCCCTCGTTAATCCTTAGCTCGCACAAGTTTCGACTTCTGAGGGCTGTCGTTCGTAGGGGGATGACAGCTGGTTAACGAAAAAAAACAATTTTAACAATTTTTTTTAACAACATCAATGTTTGGCATGAAAATAGACAAACTTGTAGATTTGGTAGGTATATAGTGAGCACGTAAAGGTTGGAACAAATTCGCTAAAAGCTTGATATGGCCATTGGGGAAAAAAAGCTGAGCCACATCGATTTTCTTTTTACGCTGCACATTTTTTGGTCTACTCGTATTTTCGATGGCGTCATCACTGTTCGAGTTATGACGTCATTTTTCCCATTTTGATAATACCTTCAAAAAGATCGCATTTGCCCTAGCGCAGTTCGACGCATTCTGCAGGAGCCTGAGCTTAATGAACTGCGCTATCCGAGAACCCTGGAAAAAGTTCGACGGTCCCTCTGATGGCCTAAATAACTATTGGTGGAAAACATTTCTATGTACCCACCACCATCTAGCAAGAGTTTTCAACTCATGACTTGATGGGGAACATCAGATTCCGGATTGGTTTGTCGAGGAGCGAACCGTGCTAATCCCGAAAAACGGAGATTTGTCTGATCCGAAGAACTACAGACCGATAACATGCTTGAACGCATGTTATAAGATGTTCACACGCATCTTATACATGCGAATACTCTCCGCAATTGAGCCGGTGTATGAAGGATATACGAACAAAGAGGGTCAACGAAAGGGGTCGCTGGCTGCAAGGAAAACCTGCTCATCGACAGATGCATCACGCAGAACTCCGTGCAGTATAAGCGTAACTTTTCAATGGTCTGGATCGAGTATCGCCAGGCATTTGATACAACATCGCATGAGCTCATCATGCTTTTGCTCAGATGCCTTGCGGTACCCGATCAAATTGTGAGATGCATTGAACATCTGATGCCGCTGATAACATCTGGCAAAATCAGAGTCCAAACATAGCACGTTATCTTTAGAAGCGGTGTGTTTCAGGGAGACTCCCTCAGCCCTCTTCTCTTCTGCATCTCGCTACTGTCATTGTCCGTTACACTACGGAAAACTCGCGGATACAACTGCGGCACCTCCAACAACTGGAGGCATAAGGTCACCAATATGTTTTACTTGAATGACCTTAAACTTTATGCATCCGGAGAAAAGAACCTTCATCAGTCCTTGTGCAATACGGAGAGAACGTTCAACTCGAAGACGGAAGCATCCTAAATCATCTGGATGCCGGAGAGACGTAGAACAACGCCACACCTACTGTTCAAAAATTCTCTCCGCGGCAAGTATCAGCACACCGACCGACAGTTCTGGTCATCAAAACTGCCGGGAAAGAAGAAAGTTGCTGCAACTAAAATGCTTGCCGTTCCGATCCTACTTTACTGCTTTGGAGTAATGAAATGGACACAGGAAGAGCTGCGACAACTCGATGTTAAAACTCGCAAAATGATGCAACTCCATAGGAGCTTGCATCCTGAATCGTCCGTTCCACGTTTATACTTCCCCAGACAACGGTGACGCCGTGGACTCATGACTTATGTGTCTACACAACAGAATGGTAATGGATGGAGCCTGTAAAGTCACCAGGAGTTCAGATCTCGTTCTCTACTTGATATGCGATCATGCAAAAGCAGGCATTGGAGCATTTCATTTCAAGGCAGCAACCCGTGCAGCCGATGAACACGGTATCGTTATCGACACTGAACGGACGAATCCAAACTCTGTTAACGAGTTGGAACCCGTTCAGCAAAGCCCACGTTAAAACTGCGGAGAGTGAGTGTCTTCTGCAGCTACATAAGGATAATCCAATATATGGGGTCTTCTTCAAGAACATTGAAGACCTTGACTTATCCAGAAACCTGACCTTTGCATTTCTCAGGTCAAGTGGGCTGAAGTCGAAAACCGAGGAATTCTTAATGGCCTTCCAGGATGGTGTCTTCAACACCCTCGTCTACCGTAGTCGCGTGATGGGTATAGAGGTCCCTGATCTGAATGCAGTGCGTGTCGTGGGGCAGCTGAGACCATAATGCATTTGCTGTCAGCTTGTCCAGCTTATGCGCTCTCAGCCTATATCCACAGGCATAACGCGGCTCTACGAGTGTTGTACTACCATTTACGACATTCGTACGGGGTAGACGAGACACTGGTGTTGCCTTATGTTATGTTAAGTCCGTTGTGGAGAATGAGAAGTGCCGAATCCATTATAACTACTCATTCTCCACCCTCAGGCAAATACAAGCCATTAAGCCTGACGTAGTCCTCATCGATCATCAAAGTAGGACGATTTTCATCATAGAGTTTTCTGTTGGTTCTGATCATAGGAGTACTCGGAGGAATGATGGACACGCTGCTCTCGAATCTGAAAATCATATCGGCCTGTCGTGATGCGGCTGAAAACCTGTCCGGAAGAATGCAGGAGGCCGTCATTCTTGGTTCACTCCATTTACTCAGGGCACATGATTCTCGGACCCAGTAATCACTCACCCCACTGAAGTGGGAAGTGTTTACTGGGGTTAATGACACACCAGCGCGTCCTCCGGTTGTATCGCAGCTCCGGAGACAAGGTCTTACCGGGATATTCCTTACGGAAAAAAAACTCCCTCATAAATACTCATAGAGAGTACCCAAATGCAAATGCATGCCTGTGCGAGCAGAGGACGGCTATTATTAATATTCGCCGTGGCGATCCGGGACGACTTACTGATGTTTTTGGTGGTGTATTCACTTACAACACCTACAACACCACCCCGGGTGGTCGGTGCACACTTCAAGCTAGCACCAGAGGAGTGATTTATATTTGGAAACATTGTACTGAACGCTTTTTTGAGCTCCTCAGGATGCCAACTTTATTGGCGAAACGGGCGTCGAGTTATATTGACGTTTTATCATTGTTTTGAGTATTTTCCATTTCTTGAATTGTATTCACACCAAAGGTTCCAAATATTCATTTATTTAATCGGAGGATTAGGATTAAACACACCAAAAGTTTCAACTGAGTAGAAATGATAATTAGTTCCGAGTCGCAGTGGTCATGATGGTAGAGTCTATCAATCAGAGGGACGTTGGTTCGATTCCCAGCATGGTCACTGGTCTCGTGCTAGGAATCGCACGTTAAAAGGTAAGACGTCGTTAATCCTTAGCTCGCACAAGTTTCGACTTTTGAGGGCTGTCGTTCGTAGGGGAATGACAGCTGGTTAACGGAAATAACAACAACAACAACAGATTCTGATATTTGAATTGGATTTGAACTAGGAGTAATTTTTCACACCATTATCAAATTTGCATGTGACAATAAAAATTGTATAAGTCGCAGCATTAGTCAATTTTTCTAAAAATAAATAAAGTCGAACGATTTGAAAATGGATAATTCATCAAAATTCATCACAAATCATAGGAGAATTGAAAAAAATTATTTGAGTTTTCCATTAATTCTCTACCCATGTTGCCTGAGACTATCATCATAGTATCATCGTAGCATCAGGCGGTGTTTTCTAAAGTTAGAGGTGAGGGAAAGTGATTACCAGTTCCTGGATGGATAGAAATGAGAGATCATTATTTCAATAAATTAAAATGTCATTCAAACTGAATTAATGTATTTTACCTCGGAGTTCAGATTCAGAAAGTTCACAAGAAGCCACTTTTCATAACATTAGTATAGGGTTTGGAAGAGTAGGTACAAGAAACATAATCTCAAACCGTCTTCCCTACCAACTAAATAAATTAAAAAAATTATTTTGCCTCACCCTGAACAAATACTCATTTTGCCACAACTTCAAAACGAAAAACTCACAAGTAACATATTCATATCTACAGGGGGTGGTAATTACAACAGGTCACTGTTGTTTTGGTAGTAAAAACAGCGGTAAGAGATACAGTTTCATTCAAATGGATGCGAAAATATAAGAGTTGCACACAATTAACTCATTTCTGATGGATTACTCCCAGATTCCTTTTTCTTAACATGTATCGTTTCCTTTTGCTCTCTCCATTCTAGGAGTCGTCTCTACACATGTACCTGTCAGCTGCGACACTGAACGTACCGCAGAACAGGTCACCACTTCAATCCGAGAAGATGGTGCTAACGCCTTCAAAAAATCAGATGATCGGCATTGCCTTGGCTGTTTCCGTGGTGCAAAGAAAAGGAAAAGGAAATACTGGCTGAAGAAGTAGTTACAGAAACGAAAAGAATTATGTCACATGAACATTATGCAAGTATTGGAAACTTTTCCCGAATGGATATAGAATGTTTTGAAGATATTCTTGGCATAGCAATACCATTCATAGAAAAAAAAGATGCATTAATGCGAAGGCCATTAGTGCATAGCTTTCTTTACAGAACTGAGTAGAAATTGTCATGATCGTGCTACACACACAAGTTCAGGGCGGCTGAAGCTGATCTAGGAAGTTAAGGCGGCTACTCACACGCCTGCCGCAGGGGCAATCTAGGGTATAAATGTGGGGTTGACATTTAATTGCCTCCTTGATTGTGGCATCTGTAGGAAAGCAGTGGCAATTTCCTAGATTGCCTCCTTTACAGGGCGGCAGCCTCAGCCGCATCTGACAGATATTTGTGCAACATTCTTCCAAGAAGACAAAAGTGCAAATGCGTATCTTGTAATTAAACAATAGATTATCCTTCATTTGTCTGGGAGTGACTACCTGCAGCCAAATGAAGGAAAATATAATTGGGTCTGTCATATGTAGTTCAATGTCCTTCGTGTTATTAGCCAGAGAATTTGTTGTTTTCTGACAGATGTTTGCCTCATTTTTCCACTTGGTAGAAACGTGTGGATAGAAAGGGTACTTCGACTTTGTCGATTTTATTCGTTTCATTTTCCGGCACACTTTTTTCGAACTTTGTTCGAATCAATACTTCCTTCATATTTTCTTTTTTGAGGTAGCACCACGGAAACAGCCAAGGCAATGCCGATATTTTGATTTTTTTAAAGTGTTTGCACCATCTTCACGAATTCAAGTGATAGTCTGTTCTGTGGTACGTTCAATGCCGCACTTGACATCAGGTACGTGTGTAGAGATGCCTCCTAGATTGCCCCGTCCGTCCCGCACCCTAGATTGCCATGTCCGCCCTGCACCCTAGATTGCCCCTGCGGCAGGCGTGTGGGTAGCCGCCCTTAGGAAGGTTCGGCGCACCTGTCGCCCTGCATAGGGGGCGATCTAGGAAATTGCTACTGCTTGTCTACACACGTCACAATCGAGGAGACAATTAAGGGTCAACCCTACCTTAACATCTTAGATTGCCCCTGCGGCAGGCTTGTAAGTAGCCGCCTTAACACGATCGGAGACTTGGCGCCTGCAGCATTCAACAGCCTACTTAACAAGTGTGAGTTGGTTTTGCCCGCCCACTGAAACATTATGCAGGACAGGATTAAAACCCATCAGCTCCCAATATTTCTCTTTTCTAAACCGCTTTGTGGCTTAGTGATAGTCTCAATGCATTGTATATTAATATTTATCAGTTGTTATCCTATTTACCTTTTACTGTAAATTTAATCTGAATAGAATAGAATTCAAAATTAAATAATCTACAAGCGGTTCCATTTCGAAAAAAACTTTTTTCCCATTTTGGCACCCGCGCGCTACTGTGTTCGGAAGGTGTATTAAAAAAAATAGTAACACAATCAGTTAGGTACCGCAGTATCTGAAATTGATTAACGGTAATGAAGGATGAGCAATTCAAACTGAATAACCCTGAACATTGAAATTGTATACCCATTCGTTACCTATTTCTGGTAATTTGTTAAATAATTTTTGAATAATAGATAAAAATAACTACCTAGATACCCAGTTCATGACAATCTATTTTTGATTTATAATTTCTAGTCCTGAAGTCGAAACTGTCGAAAATATTGTGATTGTACTATACTTTTGAGTAGATTCCCAAAGTTTTGGAACCAATAAGCTCTGTTCGGATTGCTTATTGTTTGTCATCGTAAACAACTTTTTCAAAAAATGATCAGTAATTGCTAGCACTCCGTTATTTGGAGTGATTAGTGCTAGTTAATTATATGCACATTTCCTACTACTTGAAGCCATTTTTTTAATGATCGGCTCAGCTTTTTTTAATGTCATGCGAAGTTGTGACATAACAATGTATCACATATTCTACATCGTTTGAATCCGAATCAAAAACTCTAATTCAATTTGTAACAGTTCATTATAACGCCCATAAGAGAAAATAAAGTTGATGATGGTGGCCAAAAGACGAAACGTCGGTTGGTAAATTTGAGAATACCGTCATATAGCGGGGACAAAATGGCAATGTAAATGTGCTGTTTATTCTGATATCCATTGTCAACTAATACTAAAAAAAAATAAAAATTGTTTTTCAAAATTTTGGTTTTTCCGAATATCTCCGGATATACTCGGAATTTTGAAACTTTCTTAACGGCATATTGCTGGTGGCCCTCGAATTTAAATTACCCTTCATACACACATGATCACAGATGAGAGGGAACACCACCACTATGCGCTCCAGCGTCTTTGGAAAATAGGTGTCGTGTTTACCGTTTCGACTACAATAAAAACTCTAAAAGCCTCACAGTACCACCAAAGAGATCATAATGCCTCTTCATCTCTGATACCACTTTCTATAACTAATATTGTACTGGAAATAAGTTTACTATTGTTTTATATTTAGTAATGGTAAGTAAATGTCTTGAATAATATGGCAATTCTGTACCAAAACCTTCACGTTTCAAGTATGTTTTATCATGAAAATTTATTCTGCAATATTTTCTGAAAATGTATCTATGGCATAAAAGAAATCAAAGCCGAAAATACTACACAATTGGTATTTCAATGTTCAATTTGAATATCGCCTAAACCAAATTTTTTTACGAGAAGTGCAAGTTAATTTGTAAGCAAACATTCAGGTCTGTATTTGAGAAAAAAAAAAGCTGGATCCAAAAAGATGAAGCGTCCTATCAAATATTTGCTGGTTTTTAAAATAAAATCATCTCATCATCTCATAATTTGAAATATCCAAACCCTACCATTCGAATTGTTTTCGTGTTTTTCATAAGGCTCATAAACTTTCGAGATCGCATCACCATTTGATCGCACCAATATTTGATTGACAAGCAATTGTGCGCAATTCAATTTTCGCAACCCTGATGTCTGTCGACAGCAAAAATGAATAACAATACCTTAAATCGAATGCTGTCCTCTTTCCACTCGGGCCTGACGAACTTCACTACTTTCAGCGCCCCACTCTCGATGTCATTTTCGTCTACAATGACTCCAATGTGCTGTACTTTGTCTCTCGAATCCATGGCAATCAGCTATTACAGCAGTAATTGGTATATCTGCAACGAAAAAGAGCACGTTCACTGTATACGAACACGACTTGAATGAGAAATAGTCTAGCTGCATTGAATATCGTTGTTAAACAGATAAGAATGCTGGGATTGTTAATAGTGATTATTGTATTAGGCCAGTCAATAGAAATAATTTTTATACTGGGTGTTCTCTGACAGTGTACTGACAAAGAACGTCAAGACGAGTCAATATAACCTTCATAGTTTTCGTAGGTAATACAACAAGTGTAACGGTATTTATCGAAATAGAAATTCCTTCGATTTTGAGAAACAAATTAGGTATGTTGCTTGACTAAGTAAATAGCATATCAGTCCTTTCGTCATTCGAATAAATCTTTAATATGTAACCAAGTGCTCAAATGTCTGACATTTCTTAACAGATATCAACAACTCATTTATTTTTCCTGCAATAGAAATCAAGCAAAGCCTAGGTGTTTAAATATGGTAAAAGAAGTGAGATGCTATTTAATTGTACCAAATACCAAATACAGTTGTATTTTGATCAAAAACTGATATTTTCATTACTTCCAGGATTGAGAATTATGAAAATAATCCGTGTAAAAATTGAATCAAGGATTACTGTAATACAAAAATCCCCAAAAAGGAAAAATACGAATGTTCGTTGTGTTGGGGTATCTTCCTATCGAAACTTGGGTAATGACTGAAGTATCCTAATAGTTGAATGAGTTTTGAAGAAATCAAAACAATTTACAAAAGAACTATTAACGACAGGACCGTAATTAAAAATTGTTGTCACTGATGATGCCAGTTATTTTATATGAAACGCTATAAAAATTTCATGTGTAATATACCACTGAATTGTGATTTCATCGCTTTATCAATATTTGTGATGAAATAGACAGGTCCGTATTTGAAAAAAATAGTTGATGGTGGCCGTGTTGACACGAAACGTTTAATTAAAAATGTATCATTACGTAGTTCTAGTACATTTTGAATACAATAAAAATTTCCTCTTTCATTTTTTTATATTTTCTGAAATAACCATTATATTCGTAAAAAACCGAAAACAGCATTTTTAGTTTTCTCTGTATGAGTCGGGAAGGGCGAGAGTCCCCGTAGATTTTCTCTGACCAATGTACTGCTCACCACAATAGTTACATTTTTTCCCATTTAATCGTCTTTGTATCTATTACGGTTTAGAATATAGCAATGTTACCACATGATAAAAGAAACGGCCTGTATACTATAGTGAAAATACACTCAACTAATTTTGCTCATTTATTTAAATCCCTGAACAATAATTAATTCAAAGCATTGATATTACAGTCACTGTCGCTACTTTGTCTATTTGCGAACTCTCGAACTATATCTGCAACTGCAACTCGGCGACTCTGCCTGCCATCTGATGTTAAGCGTCTTTTAATCTGGCAAGTAGAATTCTTTTACCATTCTCGAACAGCCGCGACTCTACAGTGACTTGTTCAGATGGCTCCCGTAAGTTCTCGGCGCGGATAGAACGATGAGTCATGAGCCAGAGCAGGCTTAGCGTGGTCTTCTAAACAGACGTGGTCAGGTCCGGCCTTAGATTCATTACATTATGTATCTGTTATAGTGATATCATTCTGTACATTCATACGTATCTATAGAATAGGTACCAAGTAGTGCAGGGGTTCCTTGTTTTAGGTTAAGAAGTCTATAAACCCCGGAGTGACGATTATACACTACAAAAGATGGCTCATTTCTAGTCTCCCTACATTGGACAAATTTCAGCGCGTCATTTGACGTCAGTGACGTCACCAGGCCTGCAGAGCAGATCGTCTGCCCTAATAGACCGTCAGATAAGGACAGATTTTGCTGACTCATTTTCTCTCTGGGGTTTTAACCACTGAAAATTATGTCAGTGTTGAGCCCAAAAAATGAAAATTTAGCGATCGGACGTGTGCTAGGCATAAAGAAAATTAATTTTCTGCAGAATATATTTTATATTTTATTTTCTCGTTTATGCGGCATTTTAATATATGAATAGGTATAACCACAGATTATTGAAACTTACAGATAGGACGGTCAGCCAAGGAACGTATTTGAGGAGAGAGGAAGAAAAGCGCAAAATTTAAAGGTCCACACTGACATTTGACATTCAAAGACATATTCTTTTCAATCTTTGACAGATGTCAGATGTTACAATAACAACATCAAGCGTTCTCGATCTCAGTATAAACCGGTGATAAAATCCATTGATCATTGGTTTTCATTATTAGAAAAGATATACCATTTAAGATTATTAGATTCTCTTTGAAGTATAACGATGAGTGATGAACAGAATAAAGCACCTCACAGGGGTGGCGAAAGACATTATTGTGTATACAGAAACTGAAGAGATAGTAACAGCAAATCGGACATCAAATTACATAGTTTTCCACAGGAAGAAATGAAGTAAGTACAGTTTTGTTTATTCAATGACTTAGAATCCTCGCATTCTACCAAGGAACAATCATTAGAAAAAGCAAAGGGTTGGATTCTTACATGTATTAAATTATTATTATTCAGCTTAAGGATAGTGATTCAACAGATTGATGTGTATGTGTTTTCCAGTGATATTTCTAGTAATATGTGAACTGTTTAGTCATAAGAAAGAATGTTCGTCAATTATTGGTTGGACCGGTATTTCCAACCAATCATTGTCAAATTTTCTTATGAATTTAAACTGCTGCATAAATTCACAATACTGATTGTCTCATTGTATTACAGGTGCAGAATATGAAAAGAAGCTTGTGTATAAGAGAAAGATTATACCAAACTGGGGAATAATCTTTACACTTGTAACTTCTGAAGAAGCCAACTGCAAAACGTCAAGAGCCAATACAAATGAATGTACGACCGAATAACCAAAAGCCATATTAATTTGAATAATTTGCCTGAAACTGCTATGAAAACCGTTGAGGTCATTTCGAAGTTCTATAAACTATTTGATCTTTTCAATTCTTCCACACTATTTTACAAGCACTGCATTCAAAACATTCAAAGAGAAAAGTTTTAGCTAGATTCTTAACAGAGATGGGATGTTTTCTCAATTAATTGAAAGTGTTCAAGGGGCCAAAGAAAATTTACCTTAATGTCATTGATAGTTGCAGGTTTTATATTTTTGTTTACCAGAAAACTGAACCAAGACCCATTAGAAGATTTCTTTTAGTTGTATTAGACAGAAGAATGGCCATGCTGTGAACCTTACTTCATTTGAGTTCATTAGGGCATTCAGAAAATTGTTCATTTCGAAAATAATCTATTCAAAGAATATGAACTGTGCTCCAAATCAGAATTTCAGACTTCAAAATACCTGGAACTCGAATTGATGTATTTTCAGTGAAATACTAGGAAACAGATTGTACATAATTTTGTAATAGTCCATTGTGACTATCAAAAATGTTATTATTTGGTACAAACTGCATTCAAATAAGTATGTGACTATATGATTGATAAATAGTATTTGAAAATTAATTCATGTGAAACATGTAGAACATTTTCAATGGGAAAATAATGAAGAATATGTGAAAATATTACTTTGTTGATTTATTTCCAAAAATTTTCTTGATTACATAAGTACTGTTCAGTTGCACATTTATTGCAAAGGAAAAGTGAATATTTCCCTATTGGAATGTTGGTGTTACTAATATGATTGGGATCATTGAATAGACAACTACAATAACATAAAATAGCATCACTACTATAGGTATGAGTGTTCGCTAACAGTCATTAAAGCACAGTAATGTACCTATTCTTGATTTTCACCAAGTTGTTTAATAAGGCTTTCATAATATGTAGGTGACCAAACACAACCGATGTCATGTAGGAATAGTATAGTGTTTTTACACAGAGAGCATTTGACAAATCATTTGATATTCAGGTTAAAAATTCTAACAGTTTTCTATCCATATTTTTTGTTACATAGTCCATTTTTTTATCCAATACAACGTCCAGTTTGTCTCATAATTGGCTTGCGATTAAATTTAACTTCAAGAATGTGAGACATCTGTATTTTCATATCGTTTTTTCCTTTCCGAGATTATTCAAATCACGTTTATTCGAAAAGTCTTGCAGTTATTTTTGTTTTACTTACCATTTAAATGAATATCTGAGAATATTCATGACTTCCAGGCAGTACTGCACTTACACCTCTGCAGAACTGAACCGTAAAAGAAATTTTCTCCAAGGAATTGAATATTTAAAAAAAAATCAGTTTATAGTTTATATAAATATCAACACAGCATAGATAACAATTGTTTGTTATCTATACTGTGATATCAACTTGGTCAATATATATATATATATATATATATATATATATATATATATATATATATATATATATATATATATATATATATATATATATATATATATTTTCCAGTGACTGTAAAACAGTCGATAACAATCCTTTAAGAGGTGACTATAACTTTGTATAGTATGTATGGCATATGTCCAACAGAAAACAACTACTTCTCTGGCTGCTACCTCGACAGATATTGAATTATATCTGTCAGACATATGTGCAAAGATCCTTACTTTGAAGGAACAACTTTGCAAGAGCTCTCTGAAACAAACAGCAGGACTTTGCCTGATTCAAACGGAGAGCCAACTACAGACCGGTTTCGGAATATCGTACCTCATCAGTGCAGTCAAGGTTATCACGGTTGTATACACGCGAGGTCCCGATGTTCGTCTTCGTCCTCCGAGAGGAATACTGCAATTGCTCACAGGATCCACCTCGGTGACAGATTAGAGAGCACCCCAGAAAGACATTTCTCATATATATATCTCATATATATATATATATATATATATATATATATATATATATATATATATATATATATATATATATATATATATATATATATATATATATATATATATATATATATATATATATATATATATATATATTTCTAGAGGTCGGAGTCATTAAAAAATTCTTTGAAATTTGCGCTTCTATACCTATATAGGAAACCAATCAAAATCAGAATTGCCATGAACTGAAGCGCAAAAAGCTTTCGTATGTACTCGGCTTAAGCTGGAACGAATGTAAATCCGCAGCCATGTCGACATAAATTTTGCAAACCGGCAACTCTGGCGCGCAAAATTTAAAGGTCCGAGGTCAATAAGGCGGCATTTCAAACATCAAAGGAAATGGGCGGAGCTTCTCATCTGTAAGTTTCTGTAATCTGTGGTATAACAATCTAAAAGTGAAAAACCAAAGCCATAAGGTTTGCACGTACTTAAAGGGTTGAAATTGGGGTGCGATTTTGTAAAAAAAAATATTTGGTTTCTGATTTTCTCGCTTATGGCAATCGACAGAATGAACTTTAATATCGTTAGGAACCCGAAAAAAATTTCCCATAAGCCGGAAAGCTGTTGAGGTATATTGTCCGGGCGGAAAATTTTGTGAAATGTTTTTTCGTTTTCCGGCAAACTTTCTCGTTTATGGCATTTGAACCATATGATTTTGATGATGGATAAACATCATAATAAAATTCTTATAAGCTTTGCATGTACCTCAAGAAAAGTCATAAGTTGTAAAGTTGTAGGAAAATTTGTGTTTTTTTTTCATTTTCTCGTTGATGGGAATTGGCATGTGAGAAGAAAATAGTATGTCAAGACAAGAAAAAAAAACATAATACGACTGAGAGCTTTTATCCAGTTTCTATGACCAGATATTTTTTTATTTAGCTGCCAATATGATAATAAAAAATTTGAAATTCTGACTGAAAACAAGTGAAAATACTAGTAAAAACACAACAAGAATCCTAACTTGTGATTTGAAGTTGCCAAGGGAAACTGTTTGTGTTTACTTGTTTAATAAACACTGTGGCCAATATAGGATTGACCAGCAGTGTAGGTATTTTGAAATGGCATTTCAGAGATCATTTCTTGGAGATGGGAAAAGTGGTGAAATATTCGTAATTTATTGATAATCTTCGGAATAACGTCAGAAATAAACGAAAGTGAATATCGAAAAAATATCTCTCATTCATATATATAGAAAACAAAATTCGCATTTCAAATGAAGAAATTGTTTATCAAAGAGAGAAACATTTCCTGCAATGAAAAAATTATTCAAGAATTAACTCCAGAAATTTTGTGTCTGAATACATAATTTTGAAATCTTGACATTTCGTATCAAATACATTATATTGATGAGGTTTAACATTGTCACCAGCAGTAAACAATATCTAGGTACACTTTAACTTTCTACAACGTGGGCTATTTTCTGTTCCTAGGACTCCAAAGCAAAACTTTGATGTCGGATTCTAATGAAAAAATAACCACATTGGAGAAAATAATAAACACCAGTTCGATTCCCCATCACCTTAGAGGCAGAGTTTCCGGCGCGTTTTTTTTTTTTTTTTCAAAGTGTCCTGCCCTTCAGGCCTGGTTCACTCTTAAGAAGTGAAAGTTCCAGAATAATAAATTGCTTCATTGTCGAAATGAAAAATCAAACTCATTTGCAGATTAGAATCAGTTTTGGACCATTGATGAAATCGATTTGCGGTGTCTTCGGTACAATTCAAATGGTGAACAGAAGAAAATGTAATATTTTGTTGGTTCCTGCGTATCCAAGGAACTATTTCACAATGGATATGTGAGCACAAGTTTCTCATGTCCTAGCACTGGACATACAAGTACCGTTGTAACCTAAGATGGGCTGATTGATCTTCTAGATTATCATTCTCGGTTTCTGTAAAAACTACCCATAACATAGGTTTCTTGGAATTTCTGAAAATATTTGGAACCTCAAAAATTCGGTTCTTCAATGGATTGGTGAAACTCATCAAGGGTTTTCAACTTTCCCCCTTATCCATTAAAAAAATTGGGTGAGTGGCTGTCACTTTGGAGGGTGAAGGAGGGGCAATTTTTTATGTCACAGAGTGTCTTTTCGAAAACTTAACTCGACGTGACTCAGGTTTTTTCTTAAAAAATAATAACGTAGAAAATTAATGTATCCATTACTTTAGGACCTCACTGCATAAAACATCGTAATCATGTTTCTGACTTATTGCTTTTTTTCTAGCTTCGAAATCAGTTTTTCTTCCCACACGCCAATTCCCATAAACGAGAAAATGAAGTTTTCCAGTTTCATATAGTATGATAAGTACAAACAAGACTTATGGCTTTTTTTATAACAGACTTTTACATTAACAAATTTTTATTGCACATCATTTCGTTGACGAGAAAGTTTGCCGGAAAACGAAAAAAAAATTTCACAAAATTTTCCGTCCGGAAAATTGACCTCAACAGCTGACCGGTTTATGGAAATTTTTTTTCAGGTTCCCAACAATATTAAATTTCATTCTGTCGATTGCCATAAGCGAGAAAATGCATCAGTAACCAACTAATTTTTTACAAGATCGCGTCCCTATTTCATCCCTTTAAGTACGTGCAAAACTTATGGCTTTGATTTTGCACTATTAGATTGATATACCTATTCATGTGTTAAAATGCCATAAACGAGAAAATAAAAAAAACATTCTTTTTTGCAAAAGTTAAATGAATTTTTTATATACCTAGCACACGTCCGATCTCAAAATTTTCAATTTTTGGGCTCAACACTGACAAAATTTCCAGTGGTTAAAATCTCAGAAGAGAGAAAATCGTCCAAACCAACAAACGATACTTCTCTTTTAAAATCACTTTTTATCCCATGAAAATATCAATAAAACTCATTAATTCCTATTTATTAACATGGATTTATCTTTTGCAATAATTCTCCACAAATAGTTGCAGTGAATAACTGGGTTATCTATCTTCAGCAAACTAGGGTATCTAGAGTTCTAAATGATCAATTGCCTGACTAACTCTTTCAGTTTTTGCTGCTGTGCTGGTCCCATGTCCTTGGATGAGATAGCGACCAACTTTTCCAATTCTGCTGCCAAGTTGCTGGTTTGGCTATCAGTGTACAGTACACTTCCTATCACAGAAGAAATTGACGAGAAGTACCCCAAATTTGTTCCTTTTCCCAAGGTCACCGGGCAAGAATTGATATTGTTTTATCATCGTTAAGCTTGGGCTCGAATATTATTACGTTTCCAATGCTCGCACCCCCATCCAGGCGAGCCTCCAAAATAGTTTGAGCCCTCTCAGGTACGCTCACATCTTCAGCCAACAGGACACGAATCATTTCTTCACTTCTTCCATGAAGCACCAGCTCTTCTCCGTTCACACGTAGGACGCCGTCTTTGAAGTTCAGCTCGATTCCTCGAAATTTCATGATGGTTATTCCAATGATTGCTTCATCCTCGATGTCTGCTACTGAAGCCCGGTGCTTCACTTAAGTGCAGTTCAATTGGTAGCTCGCCATATGTGCGTAACTTCCAAGTTGACGGATCAATTGATGCTGTTGTTTTAGCAAAAGCAGACCCAAAGATTGTCCTAGACGCACCTGTATCTAGCAACATGGTGCAAGCCTCGTTGTTGATGAGACGTTCTACGATAACACCTTTATTTTGTCGTTGAAGAATGGTGACATATGCGTTGTTAACCAGATCTTGCTAGATACAGGCCGACGACTGCCCCTCCTCATCGACCTTCTTTAGTTTTCCTTTAATTTATTCGGATTGTTTTATGTCATGAAATAAAGGATAATAGCGTTGCAAACCTTTTCATAGTTCAGTGGTATACTGTCTAAATGATTACCAACCATACTAAATAAGGACCAAAATGATTGAACGTGGTGTAAATAGACAGTAACTTTTTCTCTTGGTCTGAATTCGGTATGGTCAACTTGGTCAGAATTCCAAATTCGTGCTCGATATAAACGTGGCTAATGATTCTGATAAAAGTTATACTTTTCATTATCAACCTGATAATAATTTCAAAACTCTGGAATCCACAAATATAGGCTTGAATTACGGAAATATGAAAAATGATAAGGTTTTTATTTAAGACAGATACAGATATGATATTAACGTTGGGAATGTAGTTGAAGGGAAGTAAAAAGGAAAAGGGGGATCCTAATCACCACTTGTATTATAAATACAGATGGTCAAAATCTTCCCCCTGATCTGTTTTTTCGATGATTTTATTTCAAAAATGGAATGATGAATGGTTAGTGATTATATTCAAGAACTACTACTACTAAAATCAGTTCCAATGGCGGGTGTATTCTACAGTATGCAAGAATTTTTAAATATAGTGTCTAAAGTTGGCATCATTTGAAGCGGTGCGTCGTCACGTGACTTTCGCTTCCTGCATAAATTTTTTTTTCGGAATAATTGCTCGAGCTTCATGAAATCTCGTATCCGCGTCCCAAGATATTCAAGGTCAAAACCCACAAAAAATATTCCAGAAAAGCACGATAATCCTCAATCTGAGCAGAAGAATGTGCGAAAAAAACTAGGGGCTACAACAAAAAATGATCTTATTACTATATACCAGGGTCATGATGACATAGATTCGATGGTATGGTGAACGAAGACTCGACAGGCTGGGGCAATCCAAAGGCATCACTAAGGCAAGACTGCAAGGTAAAAATTATTCATCTAACAGAATTGAATTGAACAATCGTAAAACAAACCCAAAGAGAAATGGGCAATAATAAATGAATTAAGCACATCAACAACATCGGAGAATATTAACATTTGGATTATAACATTTGGGTTCACTCTATGAGTGTTTATGAGGGAGTATTATTATCAATTGTTATTATTACTATTGTTCGATTACTCACAAGTTAACGGCCAATCTAGTATATCACCACGATCCCTTTAGCTACCTTGACAATACTCAGTGCCATGCCTATTTTATATTAAGGGCCAGTATTATAAAACTATTTTGACAGATAACTTGGAGAATGACGTCACATATTGTAGTTAACTTTGAAATGTATGAGTTAACTTTATCGGGTGGAAGAGATATCAGTTATAGTTAACTTTATACAAAATGGTTGTCCTGTAGTTTAGTGTTGTTTCTTTATTTCATTTTCAATATTTTGAGCCCTTACAGGGTGTTGTTGGATCTACAGGAACCGAGATACAAGGAAAAACCTGAAAAAACGAAGGTAACTAATGCAGTTTATGGTTTAAAAACAAACTAAATCTAAGAAAATATAAATTTAAACATACATTTTTCATGAGCCTTTTCATATCTATTCTTTGATTTTTGCCACAGCATATTCTCTTCAGCAGAACCAGCTTGAAAAACAATGTCAGGTAGCGTTACACTCATTCAATATCGTAGTTGCTCATAGTTTTAGACATACAAAAAATATTTATTAATTTAAGATCGATTTATATGTAGGTATCGATTTGAACTCCAAATATTCAACACGCAAGACACACAAGGGTGGTTCAAGGATAACATAATTGTTATACTATAGGCATCATACTACGAAAGCGTCTAGGGGTCACACAAATAAAATAAAATAATTTCTCTGAAATAAATCCAATATATATTGCATTTATTTTCAATATATTGGATTTATTTTCAATATATTGGATTTTTTTTCAATATATTGGATTTTTTTTCAATATATCGTATTTGTTGAATTACTCGGAGTTATTTCAACGGTACGAGACTTCATTCATACGTCTCTTTTCGAAATTGAGAAAAAACCGCCGTGGCAAAATTGATAGCAATATTTTGAAAATATCACAATACAGAATTTAGAATACCCCATATACAGGATGAGTCAACAGTCTTGGTCAATTTCTCCATGGTGTTAATCACCATTCCAAATTTGTTTTCTCTCAGATATTTGCTTCATATCTTGCTTAGCAGGATTCATAGAAAGAAGGCTATATCTTCATTTTGACAGAATTTTGTTCGATTTCCTTCGCAGCGCTCTCTACTCAGAGAGTTGCTTTCGGAGGAATGCTTCTATGCTTTCTTCCTCTGCCAAAAATTGAGGGGCGGCTCGTATTTACCACAAGCTGTCGACATTGCTTATTGAAGTGTACTCAAATATATGACCAAGCATAAATGATATAGCTTCGTCTGAAGGACCTACCTTGTTACTGATGAAAGGCAAGAACCTCGAAACTAGTCTGAGGGGTGATAATTTCTTATCAGGACTTGCGTAGCTCGGCTCGTTGAGTAATAGAAGCATTTGCAATTAGGTCGTTTTGGAAGAATGTTGCACAGGTATCTGGTGGATGTAGTTTACTGGTGATCCACCCTTCAATAATGCACCCTGTCTGAATGAAAACAATTTCGAAAAGCAGTTACAGGTGGTCCCTTTGGCAAACAAATATAAGGAATTGAAAAAGTGATTCATAATAGAGCAATCGACCAAGGGAATACTGTAGATTCACCCTGTATATGGGTTACTCCACTTGATAAGTTTGCGTTTCTATTTTATTCAAAATTCTGTTTTGTGATATTTTCAAATTAAGTCTTACAAGATTGCTATCAATCTAACCATGAAACGGTTTCTTTTCTCAATCTCGAAGAGAAAACTATAGATGGAATCTACCCTGGGGTAATTGAAATATTTTCAACGCATTGAGGGGAAGAAGTTAACGGAATCATGGTTCATTTGAAAAATCCTCGAGCAGAAGTTGTTCAGTAACTAACAGAAGTGACGATACTGAAATTGGCGTTTTGCGTAAGTTCTCTGTAGTAATAACGTGGTATTTATTTGACTCAGGATTTGTGGAATACCAAAAATTTTAGAACAAAGAAGTATCATTGAGAGAGATTGCACATCAAAATACTATATCGACTACGTCAATTCGAAAAATTTTAAGAAGAAGTAAGTTCAGACCATACAAAGTCAGAAAAATCCACCATGTGCATTCAACGGACTATGATAAGAGAAAAATATTTTGTAGATGTCTACTCAGACAACATCGTCGGGATAATGAAATATATGGTAAAATTTTCTGGGGTGATGAGAGTAGATTTACAAATAATGGAAGGTCTAACATAAATGTGCATTATCACTGGCGACAAGAAAATTCCTTCGTATATATAGCTACAAATTTCCAAGAGATATTTGGAGTTAATGTTTGGCTTGGAGTTCTAGAGACCAAGATTATCGGCCCCTTCTTTTTTGAGACATCGTTGACGGGGGAATTATTTTTAGAATTTTTGTCGGAGAATCTAGTTGGTTGTTGGAAGATTTCACTTTGAATATTCTGAGAAAATATCACTTCTTTTTCAAAATGATGGAGCTTCGCCACATCGCAGAAATATTTGCAATACGAATATGCAAGGAAGATGGATAGGAAACAATGGTTCTATGAAGTGGCCACCACGTTCACCTGACCTGACCCTTTTATACTTTTCATTGTGGGATTTCATTAAAGACAAGGTATTCGGATCAACTTTTGGCAATATTTACGAATTGAAAGAAACAATAAGGATGGCTTGCATGGCTATAAATCTACAAATGCTGGAAAATTGCCATAAACATACTATAGCAAGAGCGTAGAAGTGTTTAGGAAACGATGGACAGCAATTCGAACATTAAATTGCTTCTGATATTGGAGTTTATTTATATCTTTGAGTTCTAGTCCCAAAAAATGTTGGTACCTTCTTTTTTGAGGTAGCTCTGACCGGCAATTGCTTGACTATACAGTGATCATGAGCAAAACGTCGATAAATACATGTATTGTAAATAATGGCTGTATTTGTTAAAACAGTGGCTACTAAACTTAATGAAAAAAACCAGAGGACCATATTTAAAAAAATGAAGTTGATAATGGAATCTAATGAACGAAACGTCGCATCGAAAATTGGTTCATATCAGATTACGAAAAAATATGAAACATTATTGAAAGTTTCTCTGACTTTTTCTTATATAATTTGAAATGGAGGCGGTAGAGCCAAAAAACGAAATTCGACTATTTTCGTTTTTGGCGAATATCTCAAAAAACACCATTGATATTCAAGATTTGAAAAGAGATGAATATTGCTTTCCAAAATAGGAAACTTTTGTTCAATTTAACCGACCTTGTATGTCTCTCCGTTTCCGAAATAGCAATAGTGGGATCAGATAGAAAAACGACCTGTACAGTAAACAATGTTTACTAATATAGGAGAAGAGAAAAGTATTTCACTTTACATAGTAATCAGACCCCATTGTTGCCAAAAATGTCATCTACGTTTTTTTCACGATTTGATACAATCAAAAACTCAATTTTTTTTTATGTGATATGTGAATATTATCATTCATATTTGTGGAACAAGACGACAACATGTCGTCTGACCTATCCTTGCACTGATGAGAGGAAAATATCCTCAAAACATGCATGTATGCAGGTGGTCATTTCCAACAAAAATGAAGGATTAATATTCAATGGCTTTAGAACAAGTAGCACTTGCAATTATATGTCCGTGAGGAACGGTTGCACAAATAGAAGACAGATATAATTCAATATCCGTAGGGGAAAGTAGTTGTTTTCTGTCAGATATTTGCCTTAATATCCACTTTGTGGAATTGTGTGGAGAGACAGGCATTTTTCGGTTTTACGAAATATTTTGTTTTTTGATACCTTTTTGTTATGAATAATAGACGCCAAATGCTCACTTGTTATATCAAATATAAGGCGAATAAGTAATTGTTTGCGAATAATGCTGTACGGTGAATCAAAAAAGAATTCATCAACTCATGACCTCAAAATTAAACATGATGTAAGTATAGGTAGTTTTACCATATCTACATTTAAAAAGTATATTAATGGTAGGTAATATTGTAATATTGAAACAATGTCTTGCGTGTTTTTTTCAAACCGCAAATCACAATTAAACAATAATTCGTGCTTCATTGAATAACCTCATCGTTAAATCAAACAAGAATTACATTATGACAAAACATATGGAAACTGGTTTACAAAATGTTTAGTAATTACACAATTCAGTTATACGTGTTTGGGAAGCTTATCCAAAGCATACAACAACTCTAATTATGATAAGTTGCAATGATGACAAAAACCATATATTTACTTTTCCATTATTTGTGTTTGGACTATCAAATCGAGTTGAAAAAATATTGATATCGAAAGTATAACTTATCAGAATGAATTTGAAAAGTAATGTGATTATGATGCTAACAGAACTTTCCTCAAATCTCCCTTCTCGTTGTTCATCATTACTCTGATATTATCGAAAAACGATCTGGTCTTATTAGAATTTCTCATCAGGAAATGAATATTTGCTTTGGTACTCTGCAGGTTACTACCAAAGAACCAATTAAGTGTTTCTAAACAACCCTTCAATTCAAGGTGTTTCGATGGATACATGACGATCTTCTAGAGCATCTTATATGTCTTGGGAGAGTGGACCTATTATTCAGCTATTCACTATGGAAAGTGAAGAAGAAATATATCCAATACTCTCAAACTAAACCGCTTATCAATAAAAAAAGGAGACTGTCATTTGCACAGCAGCAGAAAACCTCACAAGAAGCATAGAAATGTAGTAGGAATTGGAAGAGGAAGGGAGAAAACATTCCTTTCTGCTCATTCAGAAATGCGAAAGCACCCAAAAACACAAAAAGGGAAGAAGTAAACAATCCTCCTCTCCAGAAACCAGGGACTGGCAGCAGAAATGTTTCAGCTTCAACAGTTCAAAACGGAGGACTACGACCAGTCCAATGGGGTCCTAGGGCCAAAGGATAGGAGCGTAAGTCAAATCCAGTCCTAAAGGAGGTGATGTGGATAGCATAAAATGAGTCTTCAATTCACCATTAGCGAATTATGAAAAATGGTGGATTGCGTAATCCATTCTTCCGCAAAAAACCTACAATAGGTAATGTCGTCGGCAAGTAACAGAAAACAACTATTGCCCCTTACGACCGTTGAATTATATCTGTTTGATAATTGGCAAAATCTTCTACAAGAACTACTTTGCAATGCATTTTAAAGCTGAAATTATTTTTCGATTTAATTGGGGCAACACCTCCGTACGTAGTTTGACCCAATTGAATCGAAAAAGCCTTTTTGTTTATTTGGAAATTCCTGAGACAAATACTGAAGTATGAATACAGCGCCATTTCTGGGTTCCAGAATTAAAATGCACTCCGACTGCGATGTCGACTTCAATAGGATGCCAAAAACATCATGAAGAGGGGCGATATTACTTGACGGAAGACCATTAACGAATTATGAAAAATGGTTGATTACGTAATCCAATCTTCCGCAAAAACCCTATACAATAGGTATCTTCGTCTGCAAGTATCTAACAGAAAACAACTACTGCCCCCTTCGATTCAATTGGGTCGAACTAGCCTTCGCTGATGATTGGCAAGGACCATGAAACCGGTACGAAGGTGTTCCCAAATCAAATCGAAAAATAATTTCAGCTTTGATATTTTGAATGCATTGCAAAATAGTACTTGTAGAAAACTTTGCCAAGTATTAAACAGACATAATTCAACGGCGTAGGGGACAGTAGTTTCTGTTAGATACTTCCCGAAGACGATACCTATTGTATAGGTTTTTTTGCGGAAGATTGGAGATTACGTAATCTACTATTTATCATGATTAGGTTAATTGGCTTCCGTCAAGTAGTGTCGCCCCTCTTCATGATGTTTTTGGTTTCACGCAGTCGGAGTGCATCTTAATTCTGGAACCCAGAGATGGCGCTGAATTCAGTATTTGTCTCAGGGATTTCCAATTAGACGTAAAGGATTTTTCGATTCAATTGGGTCGAACTAGTCTTCGCTGATGATTGGCAAAAGGACCATGAACCCCTTCGTACCGGGTTCGTTCCCCCAATTAAATCGAAAAATAATTTCATCTTTGACATTGAAATGTTCTTGTAGAAAAGTATTAAACAAATATAATTTAACGGTTGTAGGGGGCAGTAGTTGTATTCTGTTATATACTCGCCCTTGACGTGTAAGATTTTTGCCATAGATTGAATTACGCAATCCACTATTTTTCATGATTTTTTTATAGATATTGACGAATTGTTTCTATAACAAATCACATTTAAAAAAGTATGATTTATATGCTAATAAGAAATTAAATGTAATACAAAATTTTATCCACAGCTGATATATTATCAACACGAATACTTTTCCTAATTTGTTGATTTCTTTGCCATTTATGACAGTTGTCGAAAAAGTTATGAAGAAGATAAGAAGTAAAAAAACAGACGTCAATTAATTCTTGATAACATTTCTTTGATCACAAAATATGACACTAGTTTTCTATTGACATCGTAAGACGTCTGTAAACAGAAGCATTATAACTTTATGAGATAACTTTAGATAATAGTTATTTATTGTATGAGTGTTTCATATGCTAATAAGACATGAAATGCAATACAAAACTGTATCCACAGCTAATATGTTATGAACACGAATACTTTAATAATTATAGGAATCCGAGGACTTCTTTTACGTTTATGACAGTTGCCGAAAAGGTTAAGGATAGTTCATGTTATTTTAAGGTAAGGTAACGCAAGAACGTAAGGTAAGGTAATAGTTACTTTACCTTACGTTTACATGAACCAGTCTTATGATATTCACACGAACCGAAGCCAAACCTGTCCGGTACATTTATCAATTGCTCTCGACTCGTGAAGGATGCATGTCATCATCGCTCTAGAGTGACTAGGTACTTCGATTCTTCTGCTGAACCAGGAAAGCCATCATTGAAATTCGACGGAAAAACTCTATGCAGCCAAAGCGAATAGATGGTGTTAGGTCTGATATAATTATTTTATATAAATTCCAATCAGGCAAATACGGTCCACATAATTTTGTAGTTTGATGACACAATTCTCAGCATATGATAAAGTCAGTTGCTGTTGCTATAAACAATTTGGACTGTAAAAAGCTCATTCAACACACAAAGTATAATATAAGTTTTTCAGTTTTTCAGTTTTTCATTTGAAAAGCCTAATAATAGAAGTCAGTTGATCATTCAACAGATGGAATGCATAATGCTATGATGAATAGCTGTTAAAAAACTAAGACTACGGTATGGATGAACTTCGTAACCAAGAAAACAGGCATGCATTGACACAACCTCATCCAACACATCTCGTAAATGCACTACAAACGCTTTAGAATTTGAGGCCACGAAACAATCCTGCAAAAGCCAGAGTAAAGTTGGAATGCTGGAGGAAGATCCACAGAAGCCTGTTACTATCAAAGCTGCCCTACGCAAAGTGAGAAATGAAGTGTTGCCTGAGAAAGAATAAATAAGATGCTGAAGTCGTGGAAAGATTGGAGATTTGCCTAGCAAATATCCAACATTCAAAGAATCGACACCGACGCAGGAAAACCAAAGAAGGTCGATGAGGAGGGGCAATCGTTGGCCTGTATCCCGCAAAACCTAGTTAACAACGATTATGCCGCTGTACTTCAACGACAAAAAAGTTTTCTTCGTAGGCAGTCTCATCTACAAGAAGCTTTGTACCATGCTGCTAGATACAGGTGTGACTAGGACAATTCATGATCCTATATTCTTTTTCCAAAACACCGGCAAGAATAGAACCGTCTACCTCAAAGCTACAGCTACGCACAACAGGAAAGCCAACCACTGAATACGATAAAGTATCAATTGACAAAAATTGGCCCCTAATTGTTATATTATAACTCAAGATTGAGTAAACAAGTGAATAATAACACGTTGTTAGCTCACGTTGACTAATTTCTTTCGTCAAGTGCAGAATGGCAAATGTATTTTAAGCAAGCTTGGAGCATATTGAGTCTATTTCTCGAAGAAACCACATATTACTATCGGTGATAGTTCCAAAGAATTTCACATGGTCGCTGGTTTCGATATGACTCTTTTTTGGAAGCGTATTTTTCTTTGAGAAAGGCATAAAAACGATTTTGTTAACATTAATGACCAAAGAATTCTCACGACACCACGACTTGAATTGCTTGATTACTATGTCTGCTTTAGTTTTTAATTCTATTAAATTGATGGAGTAAATGATCACTGATGTAACATCTACATATAATAGGTATTTCCAGAAGTAACAAATTGTCGTAAGTCATTGATTAAGATAAGGGAAAGTAGAGGACCAAGTATTAAACAATGTTAATACTTGGAGTCATTAATCCCCTATACCTCAATCATATAAT
This sequence comes from Chrysolina americana, assembly GCA_958502065.1. Lineage (NCBI taxonomy): Eukaryota > Metazoa > Arthropoda > Insecta > Coleoptera > Chrysomelidae > Chrysolina > Chrysolina americana. The sequence goes on from OY293418.1 coordinate 22,374,770, forward strand.
TTTGGTTAGCAGATCGTTCGAAGATCACGTGAAAAATCTAGAGGAGGTATTCCTGCTGGATTGAAACTAATACCCAAGAAATGCCATCTATTCCAGAAAGAAGTACAAAATTTTGTTCAAGTTGTTTCTGGGGGAGAAGTAACAGTAGATGAACGAAAAATCAAAACAGTAAAGAAGTGGCTCCTCCCAAAAGATATGCACCAGCTCCAAAGTGTTCTTGGTTTGTGCACCTACTATCGCAGATTAGTGTTGAGATTTACTCACATCGCCAAACCCCTTGCCGGACTCACGGAAGATCCAATTAATCCCAAGCTTCATTCTGTTAGCTGAAAGATACTTTGAACAACGCACCTTTTGTGAGCTATCTCATACCGAACTGAAAATTCATTTGGATGCGAGTACCGTGTAAAAAAAATATTATAAAAGTAAAACACGAGTAGTTAACAATTGGAATAGAGTAACTATTGACGAAGTAGGTACCACAATCTGATGTATTTAAAAATGTTTTAAACAGACAAAAATAGCAGAAATTCCATAGCACCGAGAATCTGAAAACATTCTGTTAATATTGTAATGTGATAAAATCTTTTCTCGTTTTCTTACCCTTGAGTTTAATATAAGTAGAGTTTTTGTGGTATTTCAACCTTCATCTACTGGCCTATATGGTTGTTTATTCCTGATAGTTGTAATTGACTTAATTGAGCATCAGATATTTCCATTGAAGTTCATACAAGATTGAAATAATTATGTAAAATAATTTGTGTTCTTCGTACTTGTTTACTACATCAGGTCATCTGTTATTTCAATGTGTCAATAATCAAAGGAATCTATAACAGATGTATCTACGTCTCTAGAATGTTAATAAACTTATTGCCATTACTTGTTGAATGTTAAAGTTTATGGAACATTTGTATATAAGTTCAGAAAAACTAAGTGAAAAATATTTTAGGAAAAAATAGGGACACAACTGTTCATCTTTATGTGTATGTGTGTATGTATTTTGTTCCCCAGAATTTATAATTTATATCGATTATTTTATTCATTTCCAATTCATTTTAACTCGGAGGACTCTAAATAGTCCTGAAGATGACACAATATAGTTTCAAAACGTTGACAATAAAAAATTTGCTTTCCTTTAACATTCCGACCGAATTTCCACCAACTCAACAATTCTGATTATAGTAAATGATCTCTTTCGACTATACAGTAGAATAGTAACAATTGCAATGAAATTGTTACTCACCATGCACGGTTTTTAATATTTTAGAGATTAAAATTGAGAAATATGAAAAGTATGAAAAGGAATTGAATATACTTCAATTAACCAAGGAACGTTATGAGTGGTTATTATATCCTATCCCCTAGTGTTTTTTCTCCGATTTGACGTGATACCTGACATTTGAGGTAACAATTGTCACATGTGTGTTCGGTGATTGTGACCTCCCAGTGCCCAAACTAACTTCAGTACTATTGTGCTGAATGCCTATCAGCTATACATTGAATTCAAATTCTGAAAAAAATCTCTCAAAAATGTTCAAAATATCTAGTTACCGATGGATAAACAGCCCTAAAATCAAACATTTGCCCTTCGGCACTTAATTTTTAAGGCATAGGGCATAGTAAACACAAGTTTGATTTTGATTCCCAACTATTGTATTCTACAAGTTACCCTAGAAGATATGTTATTGTTTTAAATTTTTGTTGGAGATTGTCAGAATTGAATTTTGACTGACGTTTATATAACCACAGTTGCATTATAAAAATCAAAATCATAGTAGCCATGAGCGCGTATGTTATCACAAGGTGTGGTCATAGTAGATAGTACAGTTTGCTCTATGCAGGTAGACGGTTTAGAACATAGCGGATCGGTTTTGATTATAGAGTTATTTTCAGGAAGGCATTGTTTGTTCAACTCTGACTGCTAACATTAATATAAAAAATATATAAAATATGTAGCTGTTTAAAACGTATGGCCAATTTCACAGAATATCTGCTAAATATGTAGTGGGTTTGAACGTTTATGTTTATCATGATGACAGCACGTTGAAGTAGAATGACAGATGAGTGCAATAAAAACTTTATTGCACTAGTGCAATAAAGGGCTTCTTTTTCCACTGAATTTAGTTCAATAAAGTTTTGCTTTTTGCATGAATGTAGAAAAATTAATGAACAACACTTTTATCTAATTTCCACTAGTTATTTGATTTTTACGACCGGTTTCGGGTTTTACCCCATTATTAAGTATAAAAACTAACTAATACATTTGAAATCTAGAACGTGATTTTATAGAGGGAGTTTGTAGATAAACAAACTTTCGAGGTATTCTTGCGCAACAAGCTTTTGAGTCTTTTATTCACAGATTAACCTGCGTCACACATCTAAAACAATTTTATTTTCCTTCTGAGTGCATTTGAATAAAGCTTTTCTGTGACTATTTTTTATTTTCAATTATATTGTTGTTCAATTCCTATTATTCTCACTTCATATTGTAGTTTTCACGTTTAGTTCACGTTTCTAGATAATAACTGGGTAGTCGATATCTCAAGTGGATGAATTTTGGGTCGCCCTGTAGGAAGATAACGCCAAAGCAAGTTGTATTTCAAACGTCATAACATGTGATAACCTTTCTCTGTCTATTATAAGTTCAATGTATTTTCAATTACATACCACGAATCATATAATCCAATTTAAATATTATAAAATCACTTACCCCATGAATACTCATCAACCCATCGACGTCATACTTGTTGATATTCCTTCAGTTGAAGAATACTTTCTCGATATATAGCATCGTCTATGACTGGGTAGTACATAATTATTAGGAAGTAATATACCTACTCTGCAATTACACAATTACAATGATACAACATTGACCGAATTCGCACCACATGAAGACTTGGAGTTGAAAACATCGAGTTAAGTGAAATGGAGTGTGTCTCTTTACCAAATGAATGGTCTTGAAGCTCTAGAATCATTGCAACGGTATTTTTCCCAAGCAATCAATATTTTTTGAACATCAGCTTAGCAAGAAGTTTTTTGTCAATAAAATGTCAGCTTTATAGGAATAATTTGTGTTAATGATTTGAAGAAAAGTATTTTTTTTCAATATCTGTAGCTCGACACATATAAGTAGAACATGGTCATCAAAGCTTTATATAATTAGGTAGGTACGGAAGAAAGGATGTCTCGTTCAAAAATCCCAGAAGTATCACAAAAAAATAAGCTTCAGGAACAAATATTCTTCTCCGCTCATCTTTACTCGATAGTATATCATGAAATCATCAACCTTTGCGCAAGTCGTCAGAAAATCGATTCCAGTTTCCAATTCAAAAGATATGTTATGTTGGAATCAGGATAGGCTCCAGGACATGAAACAAGAAGGCACTAGTTGTCTCTGTTAGTGACAAATTATTAAATTGAAAACATAATTCGAGGAAACCTAGAAACAGGATAAGTTTGGACCGTACGGAATAAACAGGGTGTCACAAAACTCAACGTTGTTCTTTGGAGAACTGATAGGCCAGCTCATAAATGACCAAAGTATCTATAAAATTGATTTTTGGAGGTATTGACGCTTATGAATATCGTGAAAATCGACATCTTTGATCAGTGTTTGGTGTGTCACAACTACAAAACTGCATATTTTAAGATTCAAATTTTTAGTAGGCAACTCTGAATAGATATTTCAATCACAGAGGTTTTCAATAGGAGCCAATTCGGACTCTTCTTACTATGAACAAAATCACCATATCTCAATCGATTCCATTAGTCCCAGAGTTATCCAACCTATTCTTTTATTCGATGTCTTTTATTTCAACTGATTTTGTGCATGTTTCAATGCAATCGTTCAGCTTTTTCATGAATGTATCTGTAGCCGTGTTCATGTTTTCATCCAGTATATTGCAACTTTCTCTTTCTAGTTGTTTGAGAAGTTCCTTGTAATTGATGAAAATATTTGAACTGTTTTCATTAGTTTGCTGTTCCTCTTGGACCACGCACTTTTATTTTCAGTCCTATAAGTTTATGATCCTGTAGAAATCGACAACTGACTCAAAAGATTCAATAGGTGATTTTGTTCGTGGTGAGATGAAGTATCTTTAATCAAATATATTAATGTCTCCAGCTATGAGACTTTTTTGGTAAAGGTCTGAATCAAGATTAAACTCGAGGAGGGCAGAGAGATGGAGACCTGTAGATAGCTATTATGTCTGTTCTTGTGCCCACGTATCTTAAATGTAGTGAGTACCTACTATTGTTTTATTTGCCTCAGAAGCTGAATTTCATAGGTGTAGTTGATATTATTTTTTATATTGATAAGTACGCTATCATTTTTATTGAGTGGTCCCTCATTATTTATTTGTGTGTACCTATTTAAGTTCAATATATTTCGATCCAGGATTTTGAAAGTTTATACTATGAATATTTTTTATATAATGATCAATAAAGACCTGAAATTTCATTTAAATTTTCTATTATGCTTTTAATATTATTTTTTAAATTGTTTTTTTTTTTTTTCAAATTGTTTTTTCCGTTAACCAGCTCTCGAACGACAGCCCTCAGAAGTCGAAACTTGTGTGTATTATGTTTAATGTTTCTATGTTATCGGATTTCAGAAAATGTTTCAGTTCACTTTTTTATGATGTTAGCGTTGAGTGATGGAGGTTAGTTTCTCAAATATTCATCCATTAGTAAAATTAATTTCAATATAATAAAATACAGAAAGCTTGAGAATTTCTGCCGGAGTTTACTTGACTTCGCAGTCAGTTATAGTTTGGAAATAATAAAATTACACAAGATAAAGTTTAAAAATTCGAACGAGTTTGAATATATTGTGCCAGAGAGGTATCAAACAATGTGAAAGAATTCCACAAGATAAAGTTTATTAGAAAGGAAATTCGGTTTTGGTATGGTTACCCACTTTCCTCTGGACTGTATGCATCTAGTTTGCTTAGGAGTAAGTAATGAAAATAAAATGTTTTTATTGACTAAAGGTAAAATAATCATGAGGCTTCATAAACAAAATATTCAAATTTTCTTGAAAGACTACTGAATACAGGCAGTTTTAACCACAGGATAGGACATATTCTTGATACTTATCAGTACATTCATTTCAATTATTTTGTTTCAGAATAACTTTGGAGAAATACCAAAGATTTTCCTTACAATGATTAGATTATTCTGCCAACGTATTCTACAATGAACCTTAATAATGTATTCGAGTAGAAAAATTATATAATATTTATTTCAGTATATAAAGTTCAAAACTTCTAAATGTTGGTTTTCTTTTGATTTCAGATGCCATATTGCAGCATTTTCCACTGACCATGAAGGAATTTGAAATTACACCACCTTCATCATGATAAGCAGAGGAAAATGGGACTAGTAAAGGAATTATTAGATACCATTACTTGATGAACCTACGAATGCTCTTGCTACTCGGTACAAAAGTTAAAAATGGAAAATGGGTTATATAATCCAATCGTCCGCAAAGAGCTCTATACGAGAGAATCTTTCGTTGGCAAGTAACTTACAAAAAACAACCACTGCTCCTACGATCATTGATCAATATCTGTTTATATTTGAAGAGGAATGCAAACTAGTTCTTGTAGAAAACTTTGCAATCCCACTATTGTGAGCAATATAAACACTTCACTTCACTCGTGTGATTTGAAACTTGAAGTGAAGCACTCTCTACTGTCTTTGAGACCGTTTTTCGTTGACTGTGAAGTTATCTTTTTCAGAATTAGAAATGGCCATTGTGAAGTGCCATTTTTTGAATATACTAAATCAACTACGCATCAATTGTTCAGAATACTACCCCCTCGAAACAACGGTCCTAATTTGCGTGTTCACTCTAGATGGTTCTTGTATATTGACATTTATTTGAGTAATTTTAAAATGTGTGCCTCAATATTCCGGTCTGAAACAAAATATTTGCCTGCCATAATGAATGAACGACTCTTGACCCGGAACTGACCGCTTATTGGGATAATCGAGGTCGGCTTGGTGACATCATCACTCGAAAATGCTCAAATAACCTCGATGAATAAACGAGAGCCATCTAAGAAACATCTCGCACTAGTCTTTCGAAGACTTCTGAGGGTTGTGCTCGTAATTTTTTTTTCATAATCTAGACGAGTTGCCTAGTGTACCGAATGTTCTAATTGACGGCGACGTCTCTCAGCGTTTCTGGAATGATCCAACAGAAGCATATCGCGAGTATAAATGCAGGATACTTGATCAGAGAGGGCAGTTTTTTTTACAGATTAAAGCTTTTACAGTTAGTTACATTCAGAGTTTGCAATGGTGACTTTATTTTTTTTTAATAAATTGAAAGCTATCTAAATGTCTAAATACATGGACGGATTATAGCAAATGGATGGAATGCAGGAGAAAGAGCTGTAGCACTAACACTGGCATTACGCGAAGAAGCAACGAATGTTTTAAAACCCTCACCGTCCAAGAAAAGAAGGACTATGAAGAGCTGAAAAAACGTAACGTAAACGGAAAAATGATGCCAACATACGACAGAAAATAACTGCTTCCCTGGCTTATAACTACAGGCATCGAAATGAATCTGACAGATATTGATGCAACGTTCTTCCAAGAAGACCCACTTGCAAGAGCTTATCTTGCAATTAAACAGTGGATTATCCTCCATTTGGCTGGGGATGACCTGCAGACATGCATGTTTTGAGGTTTTGCCTCTCGTCAGTGCTAGGGTAGGTCAAACAAAACTGTAGTTGTCCTGTCCCTGCCCGATGAAGATAATCACTTGCAATTGTGTCTTCTTGATAAAACGTTGCACAAATATCTGTCAGATGTAGTTTAATGTCCGCCGTGGTGTTAGCCAGGGAAGTACTTTTTGTAAAGGTGTGGAAAGAAGGGATCTTCGACTTTATTCGTTTCATTTAGCTAAAAAAAACATGTAAAATCACAGTATGGCCAGGCCCATATATTACTTTTCACGGCAGAAAAACCACTGCCAGAAATCAACCAAATCCTTACAGAAATTCGAAGCTGACCGAAAAATGTAAAGGATCGATTGGCGGTTCAGGCATTTTTCGATGGACTTCGTGACCAAAAAACCAAGCGAGCGTTAACGCTAGCTCGTCCAACACATCTCGTAGATGCATTGACTCTAGTTTTTGAATTTGAGCCCACGAAAAAATCCTGCAAAGGCCAGAGTGAATCCAGATAATTGAGGGATTCACAGGAGCCTGCTAATGGTGAATCTGTCATGAGAGAAGTAAAAAAGTAATTGCTGTCTAAGAAAAGAAAAACATATGCTTATGCCGCTGTCCTTCAATGACAAAACAAAGGTGTTTTCGTAGACGGCCTTGTACCAGGCTCCTATATACAGGTGCGACTAGGACGATCCTTGGTCTACCTTCGGCAAAACACCGGAAGAATTGAACCATCAAATCAGGGGAGCCAGCAACTGTGTAATAGTGAACTACCAATTGAACTGACTCTAGGCATGAATTCCAAAGGATCTGAATTTCAGTGACAGCGTCCTTCGCGCCAATGAAGAAGACCTGGTGCTTGCTTCATGGGAGAAGTGAAGAAATGATACGAGTCCTGGTGGCACAAGATGTGAGCGTACCTGAGACGACTGAAACCATTCTGGAACCTCACCTGAAATCCTGGAGGAGGTATTTCTGTGACTGAGAAGCTCCGGATTGAAATTGAGCCCCAAGGAATCTTTCAACCCTCAACTTACAGAACATAGATCTTGGTATCCTCTACTGTAACAGGTATTATTTTATTTCACTATGTGATGGAAATCCCGCCCCGTGGAGGACAACACCATATCAAGGGGCATCAAGTTGCCTTGATGGGACCACTTCCACCCCCAGGTACCTACTCATATCAGTCAGAATCATCCCACTGCGCCGTCTGTAGCCGTTTTCACACAGTATTACTTGAGTCAACATGCGCACCCTAGCCCTTCGCCGAAGGCATATGGTGTGAACCCCTGTCCTAGTACCAGCGACAGAATGAAGGAGGCCTATGATGGCATCAAGGCCAATACTGGAGGATTCAAAACCAGTTACCTAGTTTGGCTTATAATCTCAAGCATCACCTTGGCTTATCAATGAAGTTGCAGAACTCATGAAAAAGTAATTATAAGGCCATAAAGAGGTAAACTAAGAATCTTCCATTTCAATAGGTTGGCTCTTTATGCAAAAAATCACGACCAATTCGCACTCTCAGACCACTAGACGATGAGATAACGTTGCAGAAGTTCATGTCCTTGGGGTAACTCGAGAGAAGCCACAAGACCTTTACACGGTGCCTGCTGATCACGCGCTAGCCTAGCGCCTAGTGTGGGGCAGAAGACCATCAAATATCCAGAGGCACCGTCGTTGTATTCCCAAAGAAGTTCGATCAACTCAAGGAACTAATAATAATAATACTCCATAAGCAGGGAGGGCCAACCACCATCCAAGGCCTTGATGAGTTGCGACCCCACTCTCCTGAGCAACCGGTACAAAACCGGACCAGCAGCCATGGCGCACCCTGGAGGGACTGCTCATTCCCTCTGATGTCGGCCATGGGTATACTAGGCTAACTCCTGGTACACCCTACTATTCGGTTCAGGACACACAAGGAAGAGGCCCCCACAACCGACCCCCTCGGATTAGGGGTCATAGGCAAGGTGGTGGGGCCGAAAACGATGGATTGCGAACGCAATGAAAACGGACGTTTTGAATGGACATTGCTATGAGAGCAGTGTGCCCGCCCGAAGAGGATACATGGCGAGAATGCATACTCTGTGGTGTGAAATATGCCTTTTCCGCCCAGAACCTAAGGGAATATGTATATCTTCGGGCTTGAGGCTATGTCAGAGCTCCTCCTCAGCCTGTTAACGAAGTGGCAGATACGCCACGTGTCGTCCTGAAGCCATCAGAACCCGCAGGGCGCTTCATAACACCAAGCCCCTGAAGCCACAACATCTGGCACAAGTGGATGCGGAGATTCACGATGTCCTTTCAGAAGAGGCTGACATCTGGTAGATCAACTCTGTCGTGTATGACGCCGCTCAGGCCCTGTCCCAAGCAGAGAGGAGGGATACCTCCCCTCTGATTGGAAGGCATGAACGACGCATTCACAAGATGGAAGCTAAGATGGAATCGGCGGGACTACACGCGTCTTGTATCCAGAGTGTGTGGCGGACTACGTGGCGGCCAATAGGCCCTTCACGCCCGCAGTGTGGCGGATTGCCAAAAATTTAAGACAAGCTCAACACTCACTAAATCAAGGCGTAATGTTTACCATTAAACAGCACTTTCTTGATAGGATACGAATGCTGGTGGCTGCAAAAAATCACTATTGAGGCGGGCGAGAAGCATCGCGGAAATCATGAAGTTTCGTGATAAACCTTCTTGCCTATTTCAAGAGCCTCTATGTGCTGTGAATAACCCGCCGGCGGCTAATGGGGTACAAACCTTATGGAAGGGCATTTATGAGTTTCCACAACCACTCAAAGTAGATACTCTAGCCCTAGCGCAGTTCGAAGCCTTCTGCAGGAGACTTCGTCAGCCTGAGCTCAATAAACTGCGCAATCCGATAACCCCAGAATAAGGTTGATGGACCCTCAAATGCTCGAAGAACTTTGCTGCTCCAGGCCCCAATGGCCTAAATAACTATTGGCGGAAAAAATTTCCATGTACCCACCACCATCTAGCAAGAGTTTTTAACTCATGGCTAGATGGGGAGCAGCAGATTCCGGATTGGTTTGTCGAGGGGCGAACCGTGCTAATTCCCAAAAAAGGAAATTTGTCTGATCCGAAGAACTACAGACCGATAACATGCTTGAACGTATGTTATAAGATGTTCACACGCATCTTATACTTGCGAATACTCTCCACAGTTGAGCCGGTGTATGAATAGATATATGAGTCCCAAAGAAGGGGGTCGCTGGCTGCAAGGAGAACCTGCTGATCAACAGATGCATCACGCAGGACTCCGTGCAGTTTGTGCGTAACCTTTCAATGGCCTGGATCGACTATCGCAAACAGAGCAGGTTATTTTTAGAAGGGGTGTGTTTCAGGGAGACTCCCTCAGCCTTCCGCATCTCACTACTGCCATTGTCCGTTGCACTACGGAAAACCCGTGGATACAACTGCGGCACCTCCAGCAACCGGAGGCATAAGGTCACCCATCTGTTTTACATGGATGACCTTAAACTTTATGCCTCCGGAGGATAGGACCTTTATCAGTCCTTGAGGGTGGTGCAAGAGTAAACGCATGCTATTGGAATGGAGTTTGGGATCGACAAATGTGTCACGGTTCATCTCAACAGAGGACGATGCGAGGAATACGGAGAGGACGTTCAGCTCGTAGACGGAAGCATCCTACATCATCTGGATGCCGGAGAGACGTATACCTACCTAGGGGTGGAACAACGCCACACCCAAGAGGTAGCTACTGTCAAAAACTCTCTCCGCGGCAAATATCAGCACAAACTCCGACAGATCTGGTCCTCAGAACTGTCGGGGAAGAAAAAAGTTGCTGCAACTAATATGCTTGCCGTACCGATTCTAGTTTACTCCTTTGGAGTAATGAAATGGACTTAGGAATAGCTGCGACAACTCGACGTAAAAACTCGCCAAATGATGCATCTTCATAGGAGCTTGCATCCTAAATCATCCGTTCCACGGTTATACTTCCCCAGACATCGGGGAGGCCGTGGACTTTTGAGTTTGGAGTGTCTACATAACAGAATGGTACTGGATGGAGCCTGTAAAGTCATCAGGAGTTCAGATCCCCTTCTCTGCTTAGTAAGCGATCACGAAAAAGCAGGGATTAGAGCATTTCTTTTCAAGGCAGCAACCCGTGCAGCCGATGAACTCGGTCTCCTATTCGACACTGAACGGACGAACCCAAACTCTGTCATAGAGTTGGATCCCGTTCAGCAAAAAGCCCACGTAAAAGCTGCAGAGTGTGACAGGCTCCTACAGCTAAATAGGGATAAGAACATAGAAGACCTTGGGTTATCCAGAAACCTGACCTTCACTTTTCTCAGGTCAAATGGGCTGAAGTCGGAAACCGAGGGATTCATAATGGCCTGCCAGGATGGTGTCTTCAACACCCTCGTCTACCGCAATCGCGTGATGGGTATAGAAGTCCCTGACACTAGATGCAGAGCGTGTCGTGGGGCAGCTGAGACCATAATGCTTTTGCTGTCAGCTTGTCCAGCTTATGTGGTGTCAGCCTATAACCACAGGCACCACCTACCACCTACAACACTCGTACGGTATAGACGAGACACCGGTGTTGCCTCATGCTCTGGGGGATATTGAGTCCATTGTGGAGAATGAGAAGTGCCGAATCTATTGGAACTACTCATTCCCCACCCTCAGGCAAATACAAGCCAATAAGCCTGATGTAGTCCTCCTCGACCATCAATGTAGGACGATATTCGTCATAGAGTTCTCGGCTCCTGGCGAAACGAACATCGTCCGAAAAGAGGAGGAAAAACCGGCAAAATATCGAAATTTACTCTTTGAACTCCGCAGACTTTACCCAAACCATTCTATCAAAATGGTGGTTCTGATCATAGGGGTACTTAGTGGAATGATGGACACGCTGCTCTCGAATCTGAAAATCATACCGGCTTGCCGTGATGTGCCAGAAAACCTAGCCGGAAAAATGCGGAAGGCCGTTATTATTGGTTCACTCCGCTTAGACCCCTACTACTACTATACAAACTAAAAATTTTGTATACAAGTAAACTGAGCAGAACTCGCCCCACTAAAGCCACGAAATTCAGTAATTCTACACGTCAAATCGAGAAAAAAATCAGGTCTAACTGAGGACTTCTATCCACATAATCGGGCGCTTCCACTACGCCGCGCTGACTTAAATAACCTCAATGAACTCAAATTATATTTTTGGCTGCTAATTCGCACAAAAATTCAGAAAATTATTTGTTGTAAATTAACTTTTTTCCTGTATTAATATAGTATCAACTTCAATTTGAAAGGTGCATTTTACTCGCAGAACAACTTTGCTGACATTTGTTCCAAAAATCTATAAGCGCGTTAACTGTATTTTTCCGTCGACCGTTTACCTATTTGCGATGTATTTTAACCCCTGTTAATGAATGATTTTCTATTAATCAATGATTTACTTATATGCAACCCAACGTACATTGCTCCAATACATATTATATTTATATAGTGACCTGTGGCGTATGCAACCAAACTTACTATTTATACTTACCCGCTAAAACATTTATTTTGAAATCGAATAGGTAGCTGTGTGAGTACTATCTGTCATTATTAATTTCATTGTTGTAATTTCATAAAAATTCTACGTTTATTTTGAAATCAAAAATTGGATAGTGACGAGTTCTGTAAAAAAAAAATTCAGAAAACATCAAATACTTATATCAGTAAAGTTGTTAGTAGCATTAATAGCTAGATAGTCACGCAGCCGGCTGGTAAAATGCTGGTTCGAGTCCTGAGGTGATAGCAAGGTCGAGGGTTCAATCCCCAAGTGGTACCTTTTTTTTGAAAATTACGGTTAACGGAAAAGTTTTGTAACGAACTCGTGAATTAAAATGGCGATTAACAATCTCGAACATTCCCAATTGGTTATCGCCCTTATTAATACACGTGTTCGTTAAATAACCAATAATGTGGCATAAAATTTTTTTTCGTCGACCACATAGGAAAGTAACGTCTATCGCATTCTACCGTTCCACATTAAGTGGTTTATATCAATACGGATGCGGAAAGTTACTTTTCGCTCATGTGAGGAAAGTAAATCGCACGTGTGCGGAAAGCTTAAATCGCACGCGTGTGGATAAGCTGTCAAATGAGTAATTTCCGTTTTGACATTTAAGTTATCTACTTTATAATTTCTGAGCACAAAAAAATCTATCTAAAAATAAATTATTTTATTTAAAAAAAATTGACACCATTGGGGTTCGAACCTGTGTACTAACCGATTGCAAGTCACTTCGCTTTACCAAATGAGATAATTGATCATATTTGCTTCAAGTGAAATAATAGGTCAGTAAAGGATATTTCATATTCGTAATGATTATTGATAGTATTGACCTCATAGATATAAAATTCAAGAAAATATTTTGCATTTCGAAATAATTATTCAAAATAGATGAAGAAATTGTCTTCAGTCAGACTCTTAGATTTTCTTGCCCAATGTGTCAATAACATCGATATAAGTTTGTAAAATGATCGCGTGGTCGCAGGAGAAATAGATAAATTACTTGTGCATAAGTGATTTTTACACTCGTGGGATTATTGCTCTCGGCTACAATATTCTCCACTCATTTGGAAATTGCTACTTTCCACTCTCGTAATAATATACTATTTCCTGTACTTCACTACATCATGTCAACAACTGCCCTTCTGCATTGAATCAACCATCATCAAGCCATGACATCAACTACCCTTTAGCGCTGTCAGTATTCATCAAGCCTTACCATAAGTCACTCGTTAAATTGAACTTACCGGATCTGCAATTAATTTGCTGTCATTTTCCATTATTATTTTCTGTTATTTTCTTTTTGCATAGTTTGTTCAGTTATTGGTTCAAGCGTAAAAATTATTGAATAAATTATAATTTTTTTGAAAGTTTGTTAAGTGCCTTTCCCGCACGCAAAAAATTATCCGAACTCCGCTTTGCGTCTTTCGTATAACTGTATAATGGTTTTCTCCTACGACCACATAGGAAAATAACGTATATGGCACTGTACAGTCTTAAAGAAACTAGCACGCGTGCGGAAAGTAAATTTTTGAACGCTTCTTTTGATTTACGCTGTCGAATACATCATTACTATTCAGATTTACCCACATTTGAAAGACATAAAACATACCAATACTATCGATATAATTTGGTGAAATTATCGCGTGATTTTCAACACTCGTGGGATTGTCGCAATCGGCATGCTCCTCGTACACAATATTTCCGCTAATTTTTTTTGTTGTTTTTTCCGTTAACCAGCTGTCATCCCCCTACGAACGACAGCCCTCAGAAGTCGAAACTTGTGCGAGCTAAGGATTAACGAGGTATTACCTTTTAACGTGCGATTCCCTTCGGCACTCGTAACGTATACTGACTTCAACTGTTCGAGTTTTTTTTTTTCAGTATCAATGTGATATTCAATAATCAAACTTTTACAACTGCTACTATTACTACTATACGTTTTTGTTTCCAGTTTTTAGCTAATTATTTTTTTCAATATTGTAAGTAGATATTTCATGACATGAATTTATAAGAGATATTTCAACTTCGTGTATTGCTTCTTTAGTTGATCTCGGCCAAAATAGATTTTTCACTTAGTTCTCTCAAATTTATCTGGTGCTTTGGGATATGTAATTGTGTTCTTTAGTATTATATTACTTTTCTCAATACAGAAATCTATTTATTTGTAAATAATAATGAAAGTTTTGCTGTTCAGTAGTGAACAATTATTAAAAGTAACAAATTGTTCAGGAAAAACTAAGGTAATACAAGATACAAGAGAAACGTAGAAGTCTTCTACAACAGTTTTCCTATAACAATAATCAAAAGTCACCTTGAGCAGATGAAACATAAAATGAAAACAAAAATTGATAAAACAGAGATATAATGGAATGTACAAATTATTTATTCTCAACATAATTTTGCTGTTCCCTTCTTACAACAGAACCACTCTACATAATATAATACTCTACAACACTGAGACTAACATCTGCCTATTTCGACAGATTGTATTAAATAGGCAGATATTTTTCCCAACAAGCTTCACGTGCTGACAAAAGATGATTTATGTCAAAATGAAAAAAAGGAAAACTACAGGGCGAGTGAATAGCAATTTTTCGCTCAACTTCTGCAACAGGTTTCAAGAGTTTCATTTGTTCACAGCATACTCGATCAATATTCAAATGATCCTCTAATTACGCCAGAGACAACCGAAAAACTTGCTAGTTCTACGACAACCCTGTATAACATTTTTATGGTCTAAAGACAAAAAAGCACAGCCAGCTAACAATTATATTCGCTATCTTCTCAGATGGGTGTGCTTTTTTCAAAAGCTAGGCTACTGTTTACGCTAACACGTATAACTATGGACATCAAAAAACCATCAATACACTTATGTTGTGATATTTACAACAATGCTAAAATAACAAGACCAGTTTATGTTAGTATTTGGAAGGTGATGAAACTTTGCACAAAACTCTTGATCTAAATTTTTATTTAATGAGCCGAATTGAAACAAATGTGAAATGGGAACAGATGGACATACGAGATGTTAGTTGATGAAATTTTGAATTCGTATGGAACTGAAAAACGATGAGAACCGACTTTTTGAATGTTATTCATACACATTTTATAAATTTTATTGAATTTTTAGTGAAATGTAAACGTTTTGAAAGTCCTAACTACTGCAAGTATCAAGACAACAAAAATCAATCGAATTTAATCAAATAACAATAATACTCGCTTGACCATTTTCATGATAAAACTGTCAAAATAACATTCCTGAACCAAAGTTTTTGTAACTAGCCCGAATGGCCGTGACCATAACGCAAAAAAATAAAAAATTAATTGTGCTACTGTTTGTAACTTTATTTAATTACTTGGTAGGCTCAATAGAGCCTGTTTTTCATAATTATATAGGAAAAGAAGATAGGTAACCTAAATCTACTAAGAACTATACAATTAATTTACTGATAAGAGGTGACTTGCCATGAAAATGAAGCTGGAGGCGTCAAAGTCCGTTAAAAATTATTTACAATGATAGTACTGGTATAGTGAAGTACGAGGCAAAATAAACGCGGACGATTTCACTCAGACAACACATTCAATAAAGTCGCAGTCTTTGGCAAGGGTATTGTTTATTTTGTCTCGTACTCCAAAAAATAATAGCCCTATCAAAACTAAATTATTTACAACACCCACCTCGTGTCACTTTCATCGCCTGTTACCGATTTTATACAATCATTTTTTTACATTTATGGAAACATTAAAAACAAAATGATCGGGGGCGAGAGGCGCAACATTCGATTTGCGATGTTGGGGCGATGAAAGGGATCTGAGAGTTTAAGCTTTAGTGTAGAGGAAGATGGCTACGATGAGACCGTAAAGACCTAATACTTCAGCGAAAATGAGGATCAAGATCATTCCTACGAAGAGTCTCGGTTGTTGTGCTATTCCTCTGACTCCCGCGTCACCTATGATTCCGATAGCGAAACCTGCAGCCAGTCCGGAGAAGCCTACTGAGAGTCCTGCGCCCAAATGTACGAAACCACTGAAAATCAAACAAAACACTGAATTAATTTATGGGTTCTCCAGACGATAGCTATATAATGGACTTTCCCAAACAAAATTTCTAATGTAATTGTCGGTATAACCTGTTTCAAGAAATATAGATTTGAAGGTCGTAGACTATGCGGTAAGTTGATTACTCTCGTTGCGAACTTCCATCGCCTGAACTGGTTGAAGTTTTTTGTTTACGTCTAATTGCAGATACAAGCAACTTGAACCTCGCGAGAAAAACAATAACCAATTAGATGATGAAGGTCTGCAAGATTAATCATAGAAATGTTGGTATATAAAACTATAAGAAAAACGTGACAAATTTGAATTTTATGAAAGCCATCAACATTGGAGTTACACTACTGGCTGTTACTTGTACAGGGTTTTACTGGTAACTGGTAATGTCTTTATTCAATAATCTGATGTCTTCATTATGAAATTGATAAACAAATCGAATGCGTACAGAATACTGAAATAGTTATTTTCCTAACAAGTGCGCAAAGTGTTACTTTTCCGCACGCAAATACAGTTGGGTGAACGACGCGAAGCGGAGTTCGTATAAGTTTTTGCGTGCGGAAAAGGAACCTTGCGCACGTGTTAGGAACAAAATTTTTCCTACGAGCTTCATATTAGATAACGAAAAAAAAAAGTTATAAATTATTGAATAATTTTTAATTAAACTTAATAGAAAGAACTACACAACAAACAGCAACTAACATAAATATAAATTTTCCATACTAGTGAGATTTTTGAGAAGTTTTACTTTTCCGCACGGCGTTCGGTATTCATAACCTAAAAATCAAATCTTGTGTCTCAGATTTTTCTTTCGCCTATTTTATTTTAGACTAACAAATAATTAATGTGATGATAAAATGTGCCAAAGGGGGCTTCGATATCGATTTGTGTTGAAAATACTACAGAATTATCAGGCATAAGTTATGTCGTATCCACGATCTTGCCCGAAATGAAAATAAAGAAACTTCAATTCTGGCCTTAATCGTCCACTAATAAAGGCCGTATTTTAATACAGGTTCCCTCATTCGAGATTCACATTGCGCGTGCGTACATGTCAAAATAAGGACAACTTTTTTACCGTCTGACGATATTATGAACTGCAATATCTCTCTATTATTGAGTTTAGAAAATCGCAGAACAATTATTGAAATGTGTTTTATTAAATAAAATCTAATCTTTGGTAGATTTGAAGTAACTGGAAAAGCAACATATCGGATACTCCCTCTGGTGTCGAATGTTGAAACTATAAATACATCGTTAATCATTGTTTTCCTCAAAATTCCTGTGATATCGGCCGTAGTTTTTGAAAATGTTGTTGAATCTGTAGTAACTATTGATATGTGATGAAATTCTAATACATATACAGTGTGTCCACTTGAGCTGACAACGTAAAGAAAACTTTTTTATTTTACGTTTAAAAAAAATCCTTATAAAAAGTTCTAGAACCTAATTATAAATAGTCAAACCTTAAAATCTGTCATTTGCATACGAGTAGTGTCGAAAAATATGAATTTGGTAGAAGAGTATGTAAGTACTTTTATTTGTGGCAATATCCAAAATTGTTATGTAAAATTTTCAGAATTGAAAATAACGTTCAAATATGCAATCGTATCCATCTACGCTGAAAATAAAAATCTGGTGTCATAATTTTTCTCTACAATGACACTTCAATTTTACCCAATAAAGTGATCGCTCTTAAAGTGAATTGGTCAGAAATATTTGCTGGCGAAGCATTCTAGCTAGTTTTAAACGAAAATTTCTGTAGAAATGGGCAAACTTACATGTTGCTGTGGAGAAAAATGTTGGGGATGGGATTACTATTTTTTTCTAGATAGATATATATGATTGCCTATTCGAAGATGATTAATAATTCTGAACAACCAATTTTCGATATTGTAACAAAGTACTCTTGTTTCAAATTTTATGCTTTGATTGATCAAAATTAGGTACTAGAACACGCAGAACTTTTAAAGAGAAATAACTCTTTCCGAAGAAGCCCCCTAACGCGAGTTATGATGATAAACAAATTATAATTTAATGGGCCATTCATTATCGCTACTAAATCAGTCCTCATGGGAATTTTAAAGATAACTGTATTTTCCAGACAATTTAATATTCTGTAAACACTGAGGGGTATTACTAAAATACGAAATTTTCTATATACTACGGGTCCATTATATACTAATCTGCTATGAGTGAGTTGTTTCAGAACATATTTATTAATTAATTGGACATTATTAGAGCCATTTCTTTGATGTTGGTGTTGGTTTAAAAAATATTTCATTACATTAAGTAACTAAAAAATGTATTGCAACAAACGGTTACCATTATTTCTCGCAATAATTTTTTAATGTTAACTTTTATGCAATAAATAGGAAACTACTTATGGCTAATTTCCAGTTGGTGTTTTATTATTACGAATGGTTTTAGGTATTATCCCATTTTCAAGTATAATTTGCACGAATTAATTCACAATATGACTAACTGGCTCATGAGTGAAAGTTAATCCAGATCAATGTTAATCATTAAGTATTTTATGTAACAAGTATTATAAACGTCATTTTAGTAACGAGTGTTAATTAAAAAAATTTAGGAGTTTATTTATAAACGCGTTACATACCGTATTTTTTCTACGAACTCATTAAAACAACAAAATTGTATTTTATTTTTTCATTTTCTTCCTTGTTATGGCGCTTTCAACTGCTGAGGTCATTCACTGCTCTCTTTCTTTTCCTTTGTAATAGGATTCTTTTATCAAGTGTATTTGCTTACAATAATTTATTAAGTTCATTATAGATGTTCGTTGATTTGCTGAGAGCTGAGCCCAATTTGTTAGTTACTTTAAATATTTCTCGTGATATTGCGTAAGGAGGCGAGGACAATCTTCTGTCAATTCACTTTTGCATATTTCACAAAACGGTTGGTTCTCGCCTATTAGGAGGTATTTCCATGTGAGGCATATATGATCAATTCTAGGACGGGATAGTGTAAACCTGTTTACAGCAGTTTAATTTGCATGGGATTTTCCATCGATGAACAGTTTACGTTTGACTTCTTTCAATTTGGAGTATGTGTTTTCCCATTCTTGTTGCCATTATTGACAGAGTACCTTCTTAATATGAATTTGAATGTCAAGAGGATTTACTAGAACTTCAATGTTAATATTGCTGCCTTTTTTCTGCTTTGTCGGCCAAAATTTGGGTTTTTCTTTTCTGCCCAAGACATGCAATATGGCTTACTAATGAATTTTCATACGGGGGTCATGTGACAGCTTGTATGGAATAAATTGAGTCAGTGCAAATTAGCTAATTGTCAGATACACTCAATCCACAATACTGTGCCTACGAGAGTTGCCTTTATAATTTCGTGATTAGACCCTAGTGTTACAATGTGGCAACTTACAAATCTATCGTGAAGTTTGACATTTTTTAGGTTATGCGTACTCGGAACGATTTGACATACGAGCGCTATTTGTGTTATTAATAAGTAGTAACTCAAAAGATTCATCCCGGCCAAAAAATGGAATTAAAACGTGAACATTTTCGTGCGATTATTTTTTACAACTTTCGACGTGGATTAACTCAGCAACAATGCATCGATGAACTTAATTACATTTTTGGCAATGAAGCTCCATCAAGGACCAGTGTTTATCGATACTATGGTGAATTCAGTCGTAGTTCGCTTCAAG
Organism: Chrysolina americana; assembly: GCA_958502065.1. Lineage (NCBI taxonomy): Eukaryota > Metazoa > Arthropoda > Insecta > Coleoptera > Chrysomelidae > Chrysolina > Chrysolina americana. The sequence continues at coordinate 22,394,751 of OY293418.1, forward strand.
ACAAATTTCGTGAAGGTCGTCCAAAATCAGTTGTTGTTCCGGAAACCATTGATGCTGTGCGCGAACTGATATTGAAAGATCGTTATGTGACCTATCGTGAGATTGAGACAACCTTAGACGGGACCAGCATACATTCAATACTGCATGAACATTTGACTGTCGGAAAAATTTGTTCGCGTTGGATCTCACACAATTTGTCAATGGTTCAAAAACGGGGTCGTATCGATTGGTCGAAAGAAATTCTCAAAAAATACGATTGAGGTGCTTCAAAACACGTGTATGACCTTGTGACAGGTGACGAATCGTGGATTTACGCTTATGAGCCCGAAATTAAACAGCAGTCGACTGTATGGGTGTTTCAAGATGAGCCAAGCCAACAAAAGTTGTACGCGCACGAAACACTTCCAAGCAAATGTTCGCATGTTTTTTCGGAAAAACTGGACATGTCGCAACCGTACCACTAGAACAACCATTTGTTTGCCAAATGGACAGTATTTACGAGTCTATTGCTATCCTTTTCATTTTAGCGGACAAATAGCATGCGCACTCTCTTTCATTCAATGGACGAAGTACACACAGATGCAATGCTGTGTCCTCTTCTATCGTATGGGATGGTTCGCTGGGGCCTCTCTGTCGCACGTTTTCACTCGCAGCAATATTTCACGTTTTGAAACTCGACAACCAGAATTCATGACTGTTTTTTCGCAGATAATCCTATACCACCGTGTTCGTAATGAAATAATCTTAATTCTAACTCAACTGTAATTCAATAACCTGACCGGTACAAGTTGCTAGGATCAATTCACCTGTGTGTACCTACCCAAGAGTTGTGACGGAAAAAAAATAGTCAACCTTACGTTTGCATTTTCTATATGCTTTATACTTTCGATTGGTATGGAATTTGTCTATTAACCAAACCTGTGAAATGGTTAAAAAATTATTATTTTTGAATTTTTAATTAATCATATTCTGGACTGAAATTTTTCAGACAACCCATTTGTAATATATTTATTGACATATTTATTTTATATAAAATTCTTTTCATCCATTAACCAGCTCGGTGAAGGTCGTTTCATACTGGGATCCTATGCTATTAAGTTAATTTGTATTAGGTTATTATAAACGTTTCAAAGGCCAAGACTTACTATGTCAGGAATTTTAACCACTGAAATCAAATAGTAACCATAGTGATGTATTTAAGGAATGTAGTTGTCATGGTGAACATTTGGCGCGGACAGATCTTTTATGCAACAATAACAACATTTTATCGGTCGTTTTTAACAATATCAGTAACTTTGTTGAAGCAGTTTACTTTGTTCGCTTCATTTGTAATAATTTTAGACAAATCGTTATAAAATAGCTGTTAATTCGAAAAGAAATAGCTGACACTATTGAAGATAGAGAGAGAACAGGCTAATCATTGTTCACAAATATCTATCTAGACGCGTATCACATGAACTGACGTAACAAAAAGCGACTCATGATTGCATTATATTGTTATTTGTCGAGGATTTTATCACGAGGTTCAAATTATCATTCACTTATCAGATTAGTATTGAAGACTGCTGAATATTATGTTGGTACAAAATGCGTATTTTCGACTATTGTTGTCCACTAGCAGACATCAGTAATCTCACGAGTTCATAAACAAATGGTAACTAATGAAGAGAGAATTTTTCATTATTTCTTTAATGTATTTCCGTTAAGCTACGCCAAACGATCAATAGTTATTGGAGATAGATAGCTATTAACAGTAATGTGGTTAATACGCGGAAAGGGTATATACAAGAAGTTTTAAAATTTTCAAGGGGTGGTCCCATACATCATTCAGGTGTACGTGCTTTCAGTTTTCAGGATCAGGGTTCTGCTGTTGAACTTCTAAATTATGCTTAGGCTATTATTTAAAGACGACCTGGATACATAAAGGGAAAATAGAAGGCTTAACTAAAACCCAAACAAGGTAAGCAATAGAGAGCTCAACGTATTTCATAGGCGAGGAGGTATGCCCACTAATTGACGAAGTCAGAGCTTATGCGGCAAAAGTGAGCCTCCAACCAAGGTGAAGGAAGGTTACAGAGAGATCAACGTATTTTCTAGGTGGAGAGGTATGCCCACTAATTGACGAAGTCAGAGCTTATGCGGCAAGAGTGAGCTTCCAACCAACGTGAAGAAAGGCAACAGAGAGATCAACGTATTTTCTTGGCGAGGAGGTATGCCCACTAATTGAAGAAGTCAGAGCTTATGCGGCAAGAGTGAGCCTCCAACCAAGGTGAAGGAAGGTAACAGAGAGATCAACGTATTTTCTAGGCGGAGAGTTATGCCCACTAATTGACGAAGTCAGAGCTTATGCGGCAAGAGTGAGCCTCCAACCATCGTGAACGAAGGCAACAGAGAGATCAACATATTTTCTAGGCGAGGAGGTATGCCCACTAATTGACGAAGTCAGAGCTTATGCGGCAAGAGTGAGCCTCCATCCAAGGTGAAGGAAGGTAACAGAGAGATCATCGTATTTTCTAGGCGGAGAGGTATGCCTACTAATTGACGAAGTTAGAGCTTATGCGGCAAGAGTGAGCCTCCGGCTCGTCATAGGATACAATACAAATGCACAGAAGCACAAAAGCACAATCATCAACATAAATGTCGAATCACTATCATAGTTCATTATAACACTGAATTTTGATAAGTAATGAACCAACTTTCGCCACGGCAGCGAGGAAATAACTCTGGTCGGAAAAGTTGATGATAATATTGCCAACTGACACGTGTCAGACGAACCTTCGTGTTCATATTCTACCACATACAGATCAGATTTCATCTAGTTACTCCATCACATATTCCGATGAAATATAGAATTCCAACCGGGATATACGCTTAATGCCACTCAGTGGATCTTTTGACAATGTCAAGAATGATATATGGAACAACCAATTAAGCGAGGCAATAGTTGCCACCTATAAGAAAAGCTGTACTGAAAAACAAGACAAACAATTAAGAAACAGTCTGGTAGAATGAGCATCTAGAAACCCTTCGAGGTGCGGAGGCTACTTAACAAACAAAAATCCTCCTAACACTGGACCACACACAAGGTTAAACTTATGCAGTACCAGTACAACGATGAAAAACCTTCAATAATAATGATAATAATACTCCCTCATAAATGCTCATAGAGTGTACCCAAATGCATAGCCTGGGCGGCTAGAGGATGGCTATTGTTATTATTATTATTTGCCGTGGCGCTCCGGGGCAACTTATTGATTTTTGGTGGCGTATTCTCTTTTCAGCTGTAGGAAAACCTACAACACCACTCCGGGTGGTCGGTGCACACTCCAAGCAAGCACCAGACGTCGGGATTGGCATCTAGACAATTCACATTGCTTATCGACTCCGATGAAAATAAGAAAAATTTTCTTATTCTCAGGATTCGAACCTGGCCCAGTGCAAGCAGAAATTTCAAAGGCCGGCATCTAACCGCCTCGCTACCGAGCACCCTCGAGGAAAGCCTCAAAAATGCTCATCGAATCACACTTTCCGGCTTTGGCCATTCTAAATAACCCTATAGAATAATGCGAAAGAAAGCCAAAAAGGCCAAGTGGTTTGTTAGTGGAGACTAGCTGCGGAAATATCGAGGCCAAACAGAATCAGGTGGGCTGTCAGGAAATTTCATCCTTATAAATCACCTGGAAATATTCTCCACACCTGTGTCCCATATAATAGCACTACGGCGACATATTACAATGATGCGGTAAAACGTGAGAGTAATAAATATATTTTCCATAAGTAGAAAGAATTGGCGACAAGACACCCAAGATATATCTTATAAGTTCAATGTCGTTTGAAAACATTGAGGTAGAGGTAGAGGATTTTCTTAAGAGCGGGGTGGTGCTGTAGGTTTTACGGGTTTTGCTACAGCTGAAAAGTGAATACACCACCGAAAATATCAGTGAGCCGACCCAGAACGCCACGGCAAATAATAATAATAGCCGTCCTCTACCCGTACAGGCTATGCCTTTGGGTACACTCACTCTATGAGTGTTTATGAGGGAGTATTATTATTATTACCTTAAATATATCTGTGCGTCGCTTACAGGCAACAACTCACTAAATTATTGAAATGGAAACCGAAAACATTAACTCAACTACTTCACTAAAATAGCCTAGCCTAGCCTCGCCTAGCCTAGCCCATAACAGCCTACGTTCAGTAGACTACTGCCGAAACGTAAATTTGTTCTCTGCGACGGTATGAGTCATAGCTGTTAATAAAATCCACTACCTCTACTACAATCAAGCCTGCTACAAAAAGAAAGTAACTGAAAAAACTGGGGGTTAGAACCAAAAATTACACCAACTAATTCAATTTTTTCTAGTTTAGAGCAAACTACATTTTATTAGGTATTTGTTAAACGAGGATAGCTTGGCCTCTGAGATTTTGATGCGCACTCAATTAAACATTTCGATTCGATCAAGAACCACCGAGCAACTAGCAACAACCGTTGGTATGTCTCGTTTACAAAATATTTACAAAATAGGGATTCACAATAACTTGAAATTTAGCTTTTCAACGCTGAACTGCTGATTCTTACAATTTTAGAATCTTATTGAAAATACAAGATTCATCAAAACAGTCGGAATCGTTCTAGACATTTCCAGTTGTTTCGAGCTAATCAATCCCCTTCAAACATAGGTCCGCAACTGCTTTACTTCCGAGATAGAAGGTGTTGAAGTTTTCAATCACTGTTTTTTTCTCTTTCGATTAAAACAAAATGCATTCATTGAGATCAAGAGAAAAAAATCACATAAACAATTACAATAAAGACTAAAGACATATATTTGAAAAAAAAGCGTAAATTAAACAAATCATCATCCAGATGCATGATGCATGTGCCATAATTGAAGAAAAATGCAAAGCAGTTTTGAAGATATTCGAAAAAACTATTTTTTCTGTTAAATTCCAACTTCCTGTATCTTAGAAATAAAGCGGTTGCGAACGTATTTTCATATAAAGTATTTTTCTTAAAAGCCATTCAGAATCATCATTCAATTATGCAATAAAATATATTCATCTTTTAACTTATTGATTTTTCTAATGCATTCGTATTCGTATTATTGTTCACCATAACTCTGAATCGCAATTTGCAAATACCGCTAGCCAAATTACACACCGATTGTTAAACACAGAGTTAGTAGGCGAATAGTACTTTCATGAGTCATTTCCGTTAGATTTTGTAGTATTGAAAGGACAACACATTTTTAGAACAAATTTTATTCTTCATCAGCATTCATTGCATGAAAATGTATAAACCATTGAGAAAAGGCCTAGCCTAGATTAAAATTTAAAGTATTCCATAGATCCACTATACCAAATAACTGCAAGAATATCCGAAGTGAAATTGAGTTTTGTAATTAGAAAAAAGAGCCACAGAGAATGTATCTAACAAATGGTTTTGGATACGAGGTTGTCGCATACAGCGGGTTTTTGAATAAATGTTGAACATTTTATAGTTAATTCAAGACATCCGACGAGTTTTCTCCGTGGGGCATTAATAAATTGTCCGAATTTATCGAGAATATAAAATCACGATGGCTTGCAGAAAAACCGGAAGATAAAAATCGAGAGCTCAAATAACGGGACCGGATCCAGCAAATGTTTAGAAAAACATAATCACCTGCAGACACTTTTACAATAACAAAAAGTCAAGAAACAAGCCCAGTTTGATATACAGACAACAGTAAGCAGGAAAATAAGTTACAAGAAATACAAAACACATTAGAAAAACGAAGTCAAAAACCAGAGACCAGAGAAAATAGACCTAGCATTCAAGGAAGTAACTCAAAATTAGAATATCAAATCAAGAATACAATATCTGAGAACAGATATACGTAAGGTTGAAAACAGAAGTTAATACAAACGGAACTTGAGGTGTCCTTATGGCTTTTTCTAGACGAAATGTAAAACCTCAGACATATCCGATGCCAAGACTTCCTTGATGATTGCCTCCAGATGACAATTTGAAGCTGCTGGTATCGCAATTGTCAGGGTCATGTCTACCGAGATAAAGGTAAATGCGCTAAGTCCTACAATCCAACATAATAATTATGAAACGAGTTTAGGTGATTCGTAGATCAATTCAAACATCAAAGAAAATTAGAACTACCAATATTATGAAGTTGATATTCAATGTTTCATGCACTTTTTGCTTATCCTGGAGCAACGAAGGATATTTTCTAGAGACGATTCGAAGTCCTTAATTTGCATTAACCAAAACAGTCGATATACGTGTATATCTTAGCTCGAACGAATCTCTCGAAGACTTAGAGGGTTGCTCGTAAGGGTGCCGCCCGTTGACGGAAAGAACAAATTGAAAATGAAAAAAAAAAGAACAAGATCATTAGCCAGAGGTCAGGTCAGTGTCATACAGGTCAACGAAGGCTCAAGTGGCTATGGAACGCGAACAAGATAAATACTAGCCACTCTTCTTCAAGAGGTATTATCTGCAAAGAAAGGAGTTTAGAACTGAAAAGCATCACTGAGGTCCTGATCACCAACCAAATACCTCAATTTTACAAGAAACAGATCAAAACACTCCAACCACCAAAACAAAAGTGGGTAAGCATTAGAAGCAGAGTGACGCGCTGCCGTGATCAATGCAGACGACAAAAGCTAACAAAGTATGCCGTTCTAGATCTGTCTAGACATCTACCAGGAGTAATGAAGAAACAAAATTATTCGGCCGCCCTGAGATCTTGCAGGAACATAGTTACGATGAAATTATTGTGAGTAGCCATAAGAGACTAACAAGATCAGTGGACGAAAGATTGGGCAGTGGGAGTCAGTAGTAGTCTACAACGGATTATACTCCATCATAAACACTTATAGAGTGTAGGTACCCATAGCCTGTGCAGGTAGAGGACGGCTATTAATATTATTATTATTTGCCGTGGCGCTACGGGTGACTTACTGATGTTTGGTGGTGTACTAGCTTTTCAGCAGTAGCCCGGGTGGTCGGTGCGCCCTCCAAGCAAGCATCAGACGTCGAGATTTGCATATAGGCAACTCACATCACACTTGCTTCTCAACAGGGCATGTGGCCGCCTAAAAAAACGGAAGCACTTGAGAATGAAGATTCTCGCGCACCGAGGCCTCGAACCTCAGTCCAATGCAAGTCTTCGGGCTACCGGCCGATCAAAATAACCTGTAAAAGCCTTGAAAGAACAGTTATTAACACCTAATTGGTATTGAAATAAATTGGTCTTATCGAAATATAAGATCATAGCGTCGAAGATGTCTCCTTTGTACAGCTACTCAATTAACAAGAAACGTAGATCTTCAAATTTGACGCAGACATGAAAATTACTATAAAGTCGTCAAGAGGTTCGATGATATTGTGTATACCAAGGTCATCGTAGCCAAAATATTGATGAATCATCCAGATAACCAGGCGGAGTCGATCGACGATCAGTGCAGTATTATGGTCTGTTAAGTCGGATATCAGACTGTTGGAATATTTGAATAGTAATAATGGGTTCTTGTTTGGAGAACCAAGGCAGAGTCATTAGACAATTTGAAAATATTTGGACGAATGAATAACATAATTTTCCATATCCAATACTACTATTTACTCAAAATAAAGTACAATAATTCAAATATTTGAATTGTAATTGGAATGTTGTTTGGTGTTTGTAATGTTCAGACAATTTGGAAATATATAGGCGATACGATAAATTTATTTTCTACTAACTGGTATTTAATCAAAAAGTTTACCGACTGGTATAGTTCAAGTAAACAATATCGTGCGAAATTAAAGTTAGTGTCAAAGGCCCATAAATTTGATAATCCCTGTAAAATGAACCGTCTGTGGATTGGACGAGGACCGTCATGTGTTCTGTGGGACTGTCGAATTTGTGCGATCCGTATAGTTTCTACTAACAGTGTCTTATGATTGATTCGCAAATAGTTAAAAAAAAATTGTATTCAAAGTATTTCTCGGCAAACAACAGAAATTGCTGAACGTTTATATCGGAATGATGTTCAGTTCAGTCACTGATCGTGATTTGAGTGTGGTATTTGTCCAGGGCCCAAAAGTTATAATTACTTAGCTCCCGTACTATTTTCAAAGAGGAACTGTTTGAAGGTAGGTTGCACTATATCATTTACTGCTTTATCAGTTATGTAGGTATATCAGAACTTGGTATAATTCCGTTAACTAAAGCCACAAGCTATCAAAAAATTTACTCACTTATTTGGCCTCCCGAACAAACAAAATAAATAATATATTTGGTGGTCTCAAGTACTTACGGAGACCCATTTTTGAGTGATCACTGGCATTTTCTAGTACTCATTCTTACCACAAAAATAAAACAGTAGAAACACTCAAAATTCTTCCTTCTAATCACTAGCAAAATGTTAAAAACACCCGAATTGACCTATTTTACACATTTTCTTTATTGGAAACGGCACTTCTTATGAAAAAACTCGCCATTTTTTTATGATTACATTAACAACAAATTTTGGCTAAAAAAGGTTAGAGAAATTCATCCGTGTCAAGTTGGTAACTAAGAAAAAGCATGAATGAATAATTTCTTAGTTATCTTGAAGTTAAATGGCTCGAAAAGTTAGCCGGGCAAATATGCAAAGGTCCAAGTTACCAACCTGTTTTTGATGTTCTTAAAAGAAGGTTGAATTTTTGAATAAAAAATGCCGTTTTGAATAAAAAAATGTAAAACTGGTAAATTAGGGTGTGTACGTGGTGCTAGTAAAAAGATTTTTTTTGTGAGACCCTAAATTATGCCAGTCATAATTACTCAAGACCGCCAAAAATTATATTTGTATTTTTTGTTCAAGAGACCAAACTTCGTTCCAAAATATTAGTTGACATTGAATAAATATGTTATCATTCTTTCGAATAATATAAACTAGGTAACTAAATGCAAGCCTTAGGCGAAAGAAGAATTTAAGAACCAATATAATAATAATTGAAAAATAGACACATAAGAATTGAAAAAGCATTTTTCAAATAATTAATTTCTTCATATATTTCCATTTTTTGTCGAATTTGGTTTTCAGGGGTTTTGTGGAAATTGAAAACCACATTTTCGAATAACTACATATTTTGATATTAAAGTCCGTGTTTTATCTTGATTTGACCTTTTTCATCATTCATCTCTGAAGAAAGAATATTTTGAACGGATATCTTAATGCTTGGAAGTTCGAGTTGATATTCCAGATTCATCTGAAAAATGTTCATTGAATGTCCATTTTCGATTATACCAGAAGTTGCTATAGGTAAACTTTCCTATTTCAAATTCCCATGAGATTATACGACTACTTTGTAATTTTTTTCTACACAGTTGCGTCCTCTCATAATTACAAATTCTTTATCACGGATAGATAAGTACTGAAAAAAGTATGAACAAATGTGATCACAAGATCACGAGAAAGTACGTACAGGGTGATATTAAAAAGTATATTAAAATATGGTATTTCGACAGGTTTTCAAATAGAATGACCTTCTTGTCATCAAAAATGTCAATGAAAAACGAAATGTACCCCCCTCCGGTCCTCAATTTGTGAAGGAAAATAGAACGTTCAATATTAACAATTAAAAAGGCTGTTTCATCCATCTAGAAGTATGAATGTTAATTTTGTGGACTTTGGCACCTCTTGATTGTTTCTCAATATGTAAAAAATTATTGCAGATTTTATTCACACATCAAAAAAAATTGTCCAATGATTTTTTTGACGCCGCAGTCATGTTCAGTACGTTACGACTATTAATTTTGAATAATCAAACAATTTTTCAGATTTTTTCAATTTATTTAAAATAATTCCTATTTATAAAAACCTCACTTACCTGAACAGACTGTAGGATTCGTTATCGTACACGTTACCAGAGATCAGTACGGCAATGACCAAACCGTAAATGGCAACAATACCCGCCATGACAACGGGGATGATGCACCTCATGATCAGATCCGGCCTCATGACGGAAATGGCGGCGATACCAGTTCCAGATTTCGCCGTTCCATAGGCGGCACCCAGCGCTAAAAATTAAGAAAAAAAACATTAATGGCGCCGTTTCGTCAACTTATTAAACAGTATCTCCATTTCTACGTGATTATCTATACGCGGTAGTGGAGGAATGAAAATGTCTCAGTTCCTCTCACCAAAAATTAAAATTCAAACGCCATTGTCTCGTCACGAGCTATGTTTTCAATTAGTTCTGTGAAAAAGTCATTCATTTTTGGAGAAATAAACTGTTAATAAATAATGTTGCAAACATCGTCAGCAAGTACTCATCGAATTAAAACAAAATGCTCCTATGGATTTTGCAATGGGACCAGTTTCTTGGGAAGTTAATACAGTGCAAACGTTTAGAATTAAATAATATATGCCCCTTGACATTACCGCTGAATATGACTTGACCATTTTTAGATTTGAATGCACATAATTTCAATACAATAACTATATTTTTTAAATAGCTATCTTTCGTCAAATGTAAGTGAAAAATTGATAGTTTTGGAATTGACTATATAATTTGGGAAACGATTAACTTCTATAAACAAAATTCAACAAGTACGTTATCCTCACATACTTTACTCCAGTGTAAAAGATAGGAGTATTTCTAACACTTCCAGCATAAAACCACATAAATAAAATATATATATAAAAAAATACATTTTTGAAATAACCACTAACAAAGCTAAAATAGCGATTAAATGGAAAAAGAAAAAAAAAAAAGGAAAAATTCAAACCCAGTTAAGATAGTTGTTTCAAGACGAATTCGTTTACGTTCAATAAACATCAAACATTTTGACTGTAATTTTGATGTCTATAACCATTTGATACCGCGTGTAATAAATCTATATACAGTGTGGCTATTAATAGTCCCCCCCTGTTAACTTTTGAACGGGTTGACGTATAAACTTAAGAAAAAACCGTTTAGAGGGTTTTACCGATAATACTAATTGAAATAAAACATATTGTGATTGCTCAATAGATGGCACGGGGGGCACATCAACAAAAAAAATTTAATGGCATGGGGGGGTCATGTGCCACATCGTTGAAAAGATAATTCAATTCTCTTTTCAACCATCTAAATTTTTCAGATTTGCGTTTTTACGTTTTTTCTCAATATGCATTTGAAACGTCAGAATAAGTGCGGATTTGGCGGAACTGAAGCCCTTTTCTTTCCTGACCACGTACTTCTGAATGGTTTGATGTGACATAACGGGACAGAAATTTTTTTGAATGGAACGAAATTATAAAAATTTTTAGATGGTTGAAAAGAAATTCAATTATTTTTTCAACGATGTGACAAATGACCACCTATTCCATTTAATTTTTTTTAGTTGATGTGCCCCCCGCGCCATCTATCGAGCAATCACAATGTGACTTATTTCAAAAAGTATAGTATTGGTGAAACCCTCCAAACGGTTTTTTTTTATTTTGTACGTCAACCCGTTCAAAAGTTAACAGGGGGGACTATTAAAAGCCCCACTGCATAAATATGGACGAATTAAACGAATATGAAGAAAATGTTATAGTCGACGACATGCAGGAAGATGCAAAATTAGTGAATGTTGCTTTATTGCCGGAAAAATCAAGATTCCGGTATGAAATAGAGTATAATGATATTTTACTAAATTGGATGAGTGAAAAAAGTTTAATGAAGAGGTAATTTTTGGGTATTTTCAAAAACTTTCAAAGATCTTTCAACCTCCTATACATGTTGGCAAAATATTCAATGATCCGTCCTACAATTTCAATAGAGGAAGATAAAGATATAAAGTACCCCAAGTTTATAGCACTTTTAAAGATATCGGGGGCTGGGTATGAGGCCAAGAAAGCTGTTGTTTTTTCCAGAGAGGAGGTAATAGTTATTTGTTTTACTAGGCATAAAAGCACAAGATTTAATGCCGCGGCTGGTGTTTCATAGCCGAGCGTAGCGAGGCTATGAAACCTGCCAAGGCATTAAATTTGCTTTTCTGCCGTGTGAAACATATAATTTTGTCTTCAAATTTATTCCAATTCCACGAAAAATCGACTTTTTCATATTTAAATTGCGTTTCATTATCAATATCCAAATAACTAAATTATTTCATCAAAGGTAACTGGGCCCTGCGTTACTATGTTTACCGCTGATGACGTTTGTTGAATTTGTTTGTTTACTGTTTACTTTGTCATTGTCAATTTTAATAACCAGTTTGATTTAAATTATTACTTGGAAGGTTGCCTAGCAACGAACTTTTTCTGCCTATGCAGTAAAAGTGGACTTTTTCTGCCTAGGCATTAAAAGTACAACTTCTAAGCCTGCCAAGTGTCATTAAAAGGCCGCTTTTAATGTCATTTGGAGAAAAATAAGTTTATTGCCGAAGCACCAGATGACCAGTACTTAATGATGAAGGTATTAGTCATCAATAAGTTTTCATTTACTAAGTGGTAATTTTTTTGTAAGTTGCTTCAATAACTGAATTGATTTTTTTTGTTTTTTTTGCCAAATAATTAATTACCAATAGATTATAACAATTAAATATACCGCAAATTGATAATCTCATAGGTATATTTGTGATGAAGTTTTCACGAAGCGAAAGGATTTTCGAAGCAAAATGTGTTGATTATCAATAGGCCTATTTCACAAAAATATCAACTGTAATTTTTTTTCTTCAAGTAATATTTGAAATTATAAAAAAAAATATTTTCAACATTTGAAGAAACGTATCTAAAAGAGAAATGAAGTTTCGGGAGTTGACATTATTTTTCCGAAAAATACAATGAGCCACCTTAAGTATTTTACTTCGCATTAGCAAGAAAATTTACAAACAGCAGGGAAGCCGACAATAATGTGGCGATATATTGTAAAGATGCGAGGGAAAGCTGCATCAGTGTTTGAAGTATTTTAATTTTACTCATGAAAAATATTATAAGTATTGTTTTTTGAATATCATTACGTTTTCATAAAATTATTTTAATGAAGTGATGAATAAAAGAAAATATTGTTATTACCATCATGGCAATGTGTTTTATATTTTATAGTATGCAGAAGCGAAACGGAACAATGCGGTTGCAGCAAATCATTTAATAAACCTAACAGATGATTCTGCCTACTCAGATTCATTACCACTTCGAGTATGTACAGAGTTATCAATGAAAACATACCTAACACTGCGTAGAAGATATAGTTGAATTTTTGGACCTTCACCCGTGCGTCATCATTTTATGATCAAAGAAATTACACACTCTCTATGTATAACCTCTTTCAATCAACCGCTATGAGAGAACCTTGGACTTCCCTTGCTATATCAAGCTTATTAGATATAGAATCCTCGATATAACTTTCTGCTACAGCTGAGCTTCTCCACCCACCAAGTCGTTTAATTGTTGTAAGATCAGCACCTTTATTAGCCAGTGAGGTTGTTGAAGTGATATTTTTGTAAATAATTTAATTGATTTTTGGATATTCTTGCGTGAATAAAATGCTACTTATCTAAAACACTTGTACAATAAATAACTATTATTCACCAGTAATGTTCAAAAGTTCCAACCTTTCATTTGACATAATTGGAAGTGGTCGGTCGGTGGCTACACCACCGAAAACATCAGTAAGTCGCCCCGTAGCGCCACAGCAAATAATAATAATAGCCGTCCTCTACCCGCACATGCTATGCCTTTGGGTACACTCTACGAGTGTTTATGAGGGAGTATTATTATTAGTTAAGCAGAAAACATCCAACTCAAAAATAGCAATTATTCAAAATGTCACTGAAACAATGATTTCACATTTTATTCAACACAACGATTGTGTGGACGATTTCTGCAAATTTAGCAAACAGGAATTGTATAGTCGCCCTACAAATGACAACATGAATTTTTACAATTTGTGGGTTGGACGTTTCCTGCTTAACTACGTCCAATTGTGACCATCATTCTGCATTAAAGGGGTATTTGAATAAGTTATTTGAGTATGTGGAAGTGGAACCCTATTACCAGAAAATAATCTCATGGATTAACAAAAACATTCAATATATTTGTACTCTTTTTCAGATTATGCCGGGAACTATCCTCCATTCACAAGCACAAAAAATTGTGACAAACTTGTACGAGTATTTTGAAAGGGAGATAATTGGCAGAGATAATAGAAACAGTGATGAAAATGTCTTGAGTTTGTGAACTATTAGAGAAGTGCAACACCGAGGCATGGGCAAAATATGTAAAACACACGGAATCAGTCATAGAAGAAAGGTATGAACGAGAGAAACGTATTTGTGATATGGAATTTGAAGCAATAATCATAAACATCGTTGACATTTCTGAATCTGTTTTTTTTTTCTTAATCAGGCATCATAAATGATACACAACACAGTTTTATGTAAATAAAGTTTACTGATATTTTTTTTAACTTCTCAGATAATCATTTAATTTTACAAAATTATGGAATGCGTGATGTGGCACTGGACTGAATATCATCTTTTCTCAGTGATCGCAAACAATACGTCTGATTAACTGATAGCGACTGTAGTTCAGTAAGTACTATCAGTTCCGACTTCGTAAACGTAAACATGGGTGTCCCTCAAGGATCCATATTGGTACCTATTTCATTTATATTGTACATCTAAAACATAAATACTTGTATGAAACATTCGGAATATATTGCATAATGATATTTCTGTTTTAGTAACAGCAGAAAATTCTGAAAATTTGTCTGCGAAAAGCTTTTCATTGATTTAAAATATTTCTATTTCAATAACCTTAACTTATTTTTCAATTCTGATTAGATGAACTCGGTCAGATTTGTAACTTCTGGAACGGTTCAAGATTTCTCTATTAATGATGACAACTTCAATATTGATGTTCAACATGAAGCTATTCGCTTTTTAGGAATTTTTATTGATGAAAAGATAACTGGAAATCTTATTGCAGTCAGTTAGTTACCAGAATATACTCGTTAAAATTCCTTTTCATCAATATTTTGTTTGATATGATGATGAGTTATCATAGTTCAATTTGCTCAGGTTAACCCTCAGCTCAGATATGGTTTATGTTAATGGGAAAAATTTAATCAATGCCTCCCAAGTTTTTTTGCACAGAAAAAATATTGTGATGTATAGCAAAATTTTACCAGTTTTTAAAGTTATTATTGAAGTCTCCCAAATAACGCACAACTCGAATAAAATAAGGAATACCTTGGCGAGCGGGGTCTCCTGAAACAAAACGAAATATTTCTCACATCACCGAACGATGCCAGTCATCACTTCGAAAGTCGATCCAAAATAGAACGACTACCGATCTCGTGTAGGCATAAAATCCCAACGATCAGGCTAGACATGTTTGATAGACATTTGGTAGCGTTCCAACTGAGGAAAATGAAACGCCATTTTCTCATAGACCATTGTCTCTTCGATAGAAGCGCATTGAATGAACGATTGACTAATTGTTTTTTTTTTTTTCAACAGTCCGTTTCAGTTCTAAAGTTTCGTAAGCAGCCCCTCTAGTGAATGGCGCGTACAGCTTGGCTATTTTTAACTGTCTCACAATACATCATTCTGGCCATAAGTATAAATAATTTCGCCAGTCAGATACATCGTAAAATACTACTAGGTATCCGGATAACTATTATAAGGACATAACAACAAACACAGACAGAAGTTGCTGTCACATTATTCGTGGTGTGGAATGTTGTGTCAAAAAATTGAGCCTAATAATAATTATTAAACGACGATCATTTCCGTCCATCAAAATTCTGGTATTCACATTAACAATTCCTTTATGTCTTATTATCCTTCGTTGTCTTATTATGATTATTTTAATAGTCAATGAGGAACATCAACTATTTGGGTAAGTACCTGACATTTATATTGATAACAAAAAAGGTACGTAGGCAGGTAGGTATTGTCGTCGACGCAATTTGAATATTCCAGATAATTATGTCGATTTTGCATGAGCGAGTGTGTTTCACTATATTTGATAAAAACCTGGAGCGTCTTTTATTGCTTATACAAGACTCCTTTACTCAAATTACTGCTTATGACCAACTCCTAATTTTGTATTAATTAAAACACATCAATCCTTAAAGTGCAAAATCTTGTGGTTATCGTTAGTAATTTTCATTTCATTTATACGACAAAGAAGTTGTGCCAGCTTAATGATCTGATAAGATGTATTATACAGGATGTTTCAGAAATTGGAGCAATAAATGAAATGGGAAATAGAACATGTCAAAGCAAAACGAAATGAAAGAACACATTTTGGTCAAAAAATTATTATTTTGGGAGATAATGAATTTTAAAGTTTTCAAGACACTTTTGTTGATCACAGATCAGAGGCAACAGCATACGCAAACCGTTCATTGTCGGTGAGAAACACACTGACAGCGGGCACACACGCTGTGATCTGGAGAATCAAACCAGTGCCTCCCAAACGAAGGTAGATTGTAGATTGTAAGGGGGTCGTACAGACTGTGCAGCCTCACAAGCACTTCGACCTATAAGTTCTTTTGTGGGTGACCCTTGATCTATTCGAGGCCCGGGATTCCGGGACTTCTTGCAAAGTTTATCAGTTTCCTGGGAGCTAAGTTCCTGACGTCGGAGGGCGTTAAGAAGGCCCCTTCCAAGAACTTAAGCCTCTTGCACAAAAGCATTCGCACAGCAAATGTTCTGCAGTTTCCGCGAAGTTCTCGCAGAAACGGCAACTATCACTGTCTGATTTACCCATCTTTATGAGGTAGTACCCCAGAGGGCAGTGTCCAGTGAGAAGTCCCGTTACCATCTTCAAGTCTTTCTTGTCCAACTCGAGAAGCTGTTTGGCTTTCTTTGGCGATAGACACACTAGTCTTTTCGCTTGTCTTTGTCCCGGCACTTCTTCATTCCAGTGAGATTTCATTTCATCGGTTTCCCAGCGTCGGAACTCTTTTTTCTAGTGGGCTCTGGAGAGTCCTTTTGGTCCTGTAACGCCCACTCCAACCCTTTCGTCCATCTTACATCCATTTGTGTACCACACTGATGCATCCCTTCCCAGTTGAGGTCTGTTCTCTGTGCAAGTTTGGTGGTAAGAAGGTAAGTAAAAGCGCCAATATTTTGAAAAAATTTTACGGCTCCAAAAACAAGAATTCTTGCCATGTATTGTTACCTCATGTCCCAAATAACATTCCTTTTTTTTTTACTGCTCCAATTTTGGAAACACCCTGTATATGGTACTGGAACAAAGGCAACACACAAATTTTGGAAGAACTGAAGTGATTAATTTTAGAAAACTTTTTAAAAGACTCAACGGTTTTTGTCAATCGGAAACAATAAGAAATCGATAGGTAATAAATGAATCAGAAGAGGAAAAAGGTGATACATTTTTTCAAGTACTTTGAGAACGAACGATTATTGTTGATTGACGTTTGGACTATGGTTCGTACCCAAGTTATACCACCTTGTTACGTGCTTGCATTTTGCAAACCACCTGTAAAGATTAACACTGGGCGAGATGAAGTCGGTTGATGCATTGTTGTTGAGTTTAAAAGATCAACTTGTGTTACTGAATCGTAAGTAATGAAATGCCTCGTATATTGACGCACAAATAGAAAAAAATTGAAGAATTTTACGAAAGTTACATTGACAATTCGCTACAGGCATTCAAAATTATTTCAGTACAAGACTCTTACTATAAAAATTTTAACAAATTGGCAACCAGAACAATTTCGCAATGACATGCAAAAAACATAATTGAATGCAATTGAACATGTTAACATGTAAATAAGTATGAAATTTAGAGAATAGGAAGAGATATAAGGGACAATTAGGTTTACAATAAAAAAAAATCAAAGAATTGAGGCCATAATAGTATGGCACTTTTTTTTTAAATAAAAAAAAACATTGTCTATTACGGTGCTTCTAGAGAATGTTTTGATAATTCAAATGTCATTGTAAAGGGTCCATCACAACCAGGCGAGGCGATATGGATATGTAACCAAAGCCAACATTTAATTTAAAGTTCTGCGAGACCACGAACATTTCAGTTTTTTTTTAGTTCATACAAAAACCCTTCATTTCAGATATAGAAATGTGATCACAAAGAATCTACTCGTCTACCACTTGATAAGATTCATTCTTCAAATATTTTACACATCAAAATTTCTGACACCGTGTATACATTTTTCTTCAAGTTTTTAAAGCTTTTTGACAAATTTTGAAAATATTTGGATAGGCTTGCTTAGACATACACTTTAGAAAAAACACTTTAGACATACATAATGAAGTTTTTTTTTTTATAAGGAATGTACCAGTCAGGCACTATCTCAGGAGCTCCGATACAACCGGAGGGTGCGCTGGTGTGTCATTAACCCCAGAGTGATTACCGGGTCCGAGAGTCATGTGCCCTGAGAAGGCGGAGTGAACCAAGAATTACGGCCTTCTGCATTCTTCCGGCTAAGTTTTCTGCCGCATCATGGCAAGCCGGTATGATGGCCAGATGATGGTACATAATGAAGTTTTTATTATTATTATCATTTCTTATATTATTGATTTCTTTTTGTGGGGATACTTGAAAAATTAAGTATACGTGACTCCTAGACCAGAGAATTTGGAAGATTTGAAAGCACGAGTATGCCAAGAAATCAGAAACATTACACCATATGTCATCGAAAATGTTCAAAATGTATTTGTTGGTAGCCTTAGCTACTGTCAGGTTGTCAACGGTGCTCAATTCGTAATTCAAATACTTTTTCTTCAAAATTGTCTTATGTAACCATCACCCATATTTACCTTGTCGATGTCCCCTTTCTTGAGATTGAATATCATTTGACAACTTCGTTGTCAAACCTACAACGTAGGAAACACAACGCTTCTGCTCACATAATATGAAATAAGCAAATTATAGTCTACTCTCTGTCTACCCTAAACAAACATAAACGCGATTTTTCTTTGATGTACCGACATTGAATCAGAGAACAGTCCGCACCGAATAAATTGATGAGGTGAATTCTTGTTTGCTCTCGCTGGCTTTTTCAGTAATTACGCGTCTTTAGAATTGGCTCATCCTTAGGTAGATGCAAGACAGGACTACCATGATTTCTGTAGTTTCTATAAGAGCTTGTTTACGAAAGGGTCCTTCAAGTCTATGAAAAAGTTAAGACATCTGGTTCAGTATCTGAAATATGTACGGGCTGCTGTTGATGCAGATAAGATGCGAACTCCTAATGATTTCATAGGCTCCATTCAACTCTACATTCCAAGTGTAAAAATCCAGGACTTCCCTATTGTCGGAGGTAAAATTAACAAGGAATAAACTATTTGGATTACCAGATGTGTTATTACGACTTCCGTAAAACTAGCAAAGCCACTTTGGAATTTTCAATTTTTCTTGATCGTATCAAGGTTAATTTCAGGATAATTTATACTACTACTGAGTCATGTTCAGCCAGAAATATTCATTAGGTAAGCGATGTTTTATGCCGGTGGACTACCAGGTCAAAACAATGCTTTAAGTATTTTGAAAGCCAGACGAAAAATATCAGGAATGTCACATTAAAAGAAAAAAAAATCGATGTGTAACGGAATCTCTCTGGGCACGAAAGCCTCTCATAGGATTGTTGAAAAAAATCACAAAAACAATGTCTCATAAGGCGTCATTTCTCTAGACACATTAATTACCCCGAATAGAATTGTATGATTTTTCTCGCAAAACTCGTATTCAGAAACCCCAAGTCGATAACGAAGACTACTATTTTTGTATATCTTTACGATTTGTTTACCTCATACTTGTTACGTGAGATACTCCAGCGCTTAATGAATTTCTAACATTTTTCTAATGAGAAAGCAGAAGGCGCGAGTATATGAAACTGGCGAAACTCTAATTATAGACAGGAATGAAAAGTGTGAATCGAGTGCGAATATAACTAAACTTCAATCATTTGGAAGAAGATTATAAATCCTTTACTGGATGAAAAAATAATCAAGTGAGGTGATCAATTTACGGTCAATTTCAAAACTGGTCGAACGATACTTTGCCAACAATCGCCGGAATGCAAAAATTCAACTGCACAGTATATATTCATTCATTTGTACAAACTTCGGTTAACCAACCCTGAAATGAGAGTCAAGACCAACCGAATACAATGATATGCAGATATAGTATGGCAGAGATAAGGCGATTTATGTGAAGGATCTTTTGTTTTCAAGTAGAACGATATACTTTTGTTAGTACTTGTTTATGAATTTTTTTATTTGGTGTTTATATTGGCAACAATTGCTGTGATTTCTAACCATTATGTGTTCTGGGTATGCTGTGTTACGAACTGCTTACGCCACCGTAGTGGCAGTACTGTTGATCTGTCAACCGGTTGCACCCCTACGTGCAACCCTCAGAAGTCAGAGTCTTGTGCGAGCTAGGGAAGAAGTAGCCCTTAACTTTTAATACGTGTGATGCCATGCACGAGACCGGTGGCAATGCTGAGATTCGAACTCGTGCTCTTTGGCTTATGAAGCAAGAACTTAACCCGCATACCACCGCGGCTCATAGGCCACGATACTTCATTAATTTAATAAGTTGATACGTCTAGAAGAGTACTTCGACCACGCCACTGAAGATGACTGCCGCAGTTGCAGTCGAAACGTTTGTAGATTTAAACGAAAGAAGACCACGGCAAAACCCGGAAACCAACCAAAATATTGACGCCAGCCGTGAAAGCTTACATTCCTACAAATAAAACTAAATTAGTTATTTTTTCACATGTCAAATTTTGACGTTTCTGGTATTTCAATCAATGGCAGCGGATTATTCTGGCCAATCATTCGGTTTTATACTGATAAAACTGCCTGGTCCTCGATAAAACGTTGTCTACCTTTGAACTGTCAAAACTAAATAGGGTTATCTGCGTCGATTTTATTGACCGGATCATATGATACGTTATACTGAATTATTATATTATCAAAATGAATGAAAAGTTACCTTATTATCAAACATTCAAACTTGGGGATTCGACTCCTGACCGTCGCGTAGGCAGGAGTCATGTTAGGGTATTAACGTGCATTGCAAAATTATTATTTTATGTTAAATATCAATATGTTTGTGTAGTTCAAGAACTTATTGTGTAATTGTCCGCCCCTCTTGATCTCTACGCCGGTTAAAGGAAGATGACAACGGAATTGTCGGAACAAGAGGGTTTTTAAGGAGTGAAGATATTGCCGTTCAACGTGCATCGCATCGAATAAATTATTATTTATCGTGAATTTTACTTGTTGTGAAAGGATTCCGGGCATCGTGGTATCACTTCGAGTGAGACTTCCACTTTGCCCACTGAAGGAGGGCCCAAAAGTGAGGATAGGGTTCACGGTCCACGTGGCCCCCTCACAAATAGGCCTCCGAGGCTGGCGAACTAGCCTAATGGCTAACGCCAAATACGGAGAGAAGAAGAAGAAGAAACAGTCAAACAAAGCGAATTCAGATAAAATCACTCTTTCTGAAGGACTCGTGATTCACTTTATCAATCGGTTTGTTTTCATATATTTGCCAAACAAAGAGTCAATATAAGATTCCTTAAAAATTATGTAATGATGGTGAGATGAGAAATTTATTTCGCCTACTTTACTCGTACGAATTGACAATTGTTAAAGACTGAGAAATACGAAATACCTATTATATGCCTATAAACTGTTGGACAATTGAATTGAATAATTTAAATTTCTAGACAAATGTTGATATAAGACCAGTCTCGTCTTGGTCTTGAAACATCAAGACCAATACCAAGACCAAAACTGAATTTATTTTTCGAAACCACGACCAAGTCTTGGTCTTGGTCTCGCGAAGCCCTAGACTGTGGCTGTCTTATGTCAGATATTTTCACGAAGACTCTCAGAAAAACTGACTGTTTTTCTTGTTGGCAAACTTGAGATGTTTGCCATTCAGGTGATCCAAGAACCAACCCAACTAATCTCGTTCACTACTCAAAACAACAGGTTCATCCGTGCCGATGTGACTTTCATCTTGAGGAGATTTATAAAGAAATTGGCTACCACCGGACTCAAAAGACTTTCCATGGCTACACGATCTATCTGTTCATAAAAGTCAAAATTCCACACCAGACAGGCCTGGAATACTCTGATGATGTGAGTGGATTTTAATGCAAAACAGGAAATCGACGTTATGAAGTCATGGAAAAGATAAGCTGGATCAGATCTTGAGCCACCTGAACGCTCAAGATCCTAATATCAAGTTTACCATGCGGAGCGAACAAGACCAACCGTTATCTTTCCAGAATGTCTCAGTGAAAAGACGTGACATGAGACTGAGTCTGCATCCAACCATCATCATATTTAAAAATGTGGAATCACCATGATTCTTACAGATGTATGACCCAGAAGCTCTATAGGAAGATTTGAATCGTCCAAATTCAGGTTTCTGATCGATGGGGTTAGGATGCTCAAAACTTCCCCAGGCCAATACAAGGATGAACCACAGACGGTTGCACGGGCATACTTTTCATATATCCCTTGAGTAACGGAAGACAATCTTCACACCTACCAAGAAGATTCAGCAGTCTTAGATCACCCCAAAACGCACAACCTCTAAGCTGTGAGGATAGTTTACCGCGTAAGAGATAGAAGGGTGGTTAAATGGGTGCAAAGTAGCGTATTTCAGAGGTCAGTTATATATGAATCAATAAAATCTCATCTTTAGTTCTGGAGTTATACAGGAAAAATCGAAAATTTCGGAATTCTCCTTTTACCTATATGTTTTTATTTTGCGAATACTTTTTAAAACTTTTTGTAGACTATCCAAATACGTACAAACTGGGCCCTCAATTTATTGATTTAAATACGGACCTGTATTTTTTATTGTATTTTTATTTATATTTAAAATTGAAAAAAAATTATGATTCTTTGTTACTTCTCAATTACAGCTATTATGGAATTTATAAAAAGTTGAAATTTCACTGGTAATAGTTTGATATTTGTAAAATACTCTGTAGTTCTGAGTGTTGACAAAAATACGACACCAATATCAAACATGACTCTTGGATTTTTTTTGTAAAATTTTTTTACGAATCACCCAGGTTTTCGGAGGAAACCCCTCTGAAGTAGAGGTTGCGCGAGCAAGGGAGGTCTGGGACCTACAGTTCACGTACAAGCGGATTCCGAACCATTTTAGCTCATTGGCAGGCGGTGAGGTTCGAAAAAGCCAAATATTTTCAAAATTCTTTACAGAACGAAAAGACATGGGCAAAAAAAAATTTCGAAATTTTCGATTTTTCCTGTAAATCTCAAAAACTAAAGAAGCTTGAGCATATTTTTCTGATTCACATAGTTGACCAATGGAAGATGCATTTAACCACCCCTCTATATTTTACCATTACCGAGATCCCAATTCATAGCCCTATACATAGATACCTCGAAAAAATCCATTGGATGGAACCAAAATCAAGAATCTACAAATTGGTAAGTACCAACGGTCAAAACTGCAGAACACGAACTGCGTCAAGGGGGCCTTGAAATAAGCTTCGAATATGTTGATATTAAACAGACACTAACAGCTGTCCTGGATAATACCACAACGGACATTGAACTACATCTGACAGATATTTGTTCAACGCATATCAAGGACTCTATCGCAAGTGTTCATGTGGCACTGCGACTGACTTAATTCCCGGGTCATTTTTGAGAAAATAAACTCAAACCAGAAGTTGTCTTTCATTAGGCTGGGACAGGACGACTCTAATATTGACCGACATACCCTAACACTGATAAGAGCCAAGAACACAGAAATAGTGTTAATTATATTTCTACGAACTGGAACCTCGAAAAATGTCTGCAGAGAGTAAATTCTGCCATTTGATTATACAAACATTTGCAATAGAGCAGTGTCCTTGGAGACCGTTGTACAAATATCTGTCAGATGCAGTTCAATGTCCGTCGTGGGGTTAGGGGTTAGCCAAGGACGTCGCTGCTTTCTGTCAGATATTTGTTTAATTTTTCCACTTCTGTCGTCGTCGAAATTATTCTTTTCATATCTTTCATTCTCTCCAGCACACGTCGGCCAATCAGACGCCACGAACTGTACTTACCAATCTAGTGGCAATTAACTTATCAGCGCATCCAAGACCTAAACCTAAGAATAACTTACTATCGCCACTAAGTCAATCTGCCAACATCAAAGTCTCACTACTGGCCGAGTATCTTCGATTATTCCACTTATGCTAAAATAGCGTGTTTTGATTGGTTGAAATTTTTGTGTTGATGATTGAAAACATCATGTTTTCGATTTTTTAGTTCCGCTCTTGATTGGCTACTGGACATATGTATACAGTGAGGACGTAAAAGTCCTCCCCCCCCCCTTAACTTTTGAACGGAACAAGCTATCGAGATCGGGTAAAATTCAGGTAAAAAGGAACCACTTTTACTACTTTGTGGCATAAAAATGATTGTAGTCATGTGGCCCAGTGTCAAGAGGGTACCATCAACTTTTTTTTTAAATGTAAAGGGGGGTCACGTGGTTCCTGGTTTTGAAGGTCTTCCGATTATATATCCAACACTTCTTTGTTTGTGAAAATGGGCCAAGCCGTTTCAAACTGACGAGCGTTTGAAATTTGCTTCAACCTCGACCTATTTTGGCTTCTACTACGATTTTTCGGAAATATCGGCGGTTCCATCGCTGTTGGCTTTTATATTATTCAAGTATTATAATTTAATATCTAATAAACTTCATTAATTGTTAAAAAACGATAGCATAGGTAAATAGTTGGTACACTACTGTGCTGGCGTCACATAATCTAAGAGTTGTAAAATTTATGAGAACAAAAAATACGTATGGTAAAGACTGATTACATCAAAACCCAAGTCATGTGATCCAAAGAAACCCCTCCCTGTATAGATTGGGAACAACGGGCTATTTTATATTCACGAATATATAAAAAATTCTAATACTGTCATTTGCTGGAAACAATGAAAAGCACCTGTGTGACACATGAAAAGAGGAAATGTGTCATATCTCACAGCAAACCCAGTAAATAATTTCGTCAATAAAACGTTAGAAATAGTGAAAATTAGTTCAGGTTAGTCTGACTGAACAATTCATGTTGGTATGAATGAAAAATTTAGGGCATTTCAATAAATTCTTCAGACTATGACTTCAAAAAATCACATGATGGATAATGGACAACCTTCACAGTCGATTGAGATTCATGTGATATCATTATTAGTTTTCTCAAATAATGAACTTTCTTACAAAATTATTGATACATCTATAAAACCATTTAAAGAAAATTAGATTTGGTTATAAAATTTAATTCCTGAGATGAACAATGTAGGTAAATATTCCTTACAAAGATTATTCATGTGATTTCATCAATAACCTTGAAAATCACATGGTTTCAGGTGACAGATACACCCACCTGTTAAACAACAAGAAATCCCTTTAAAAACTTATTTTTTCCTCTACTTATCAACGCATCCTTTACCTTCATTATTGAAAACATTAGATACAGTCAAAATTAGAACAATCGAATCAATACAACCTTCAAACTTTAGGTCCTCTAGTCATATGTAAAGTTTTTTTTTAAATAGGTACATATGATATGTATATTATTTACATATACAATAGAATCGCAGGGTAAAAAACATATATTATTTTTCATAGAATAGGTAATAAACTGTTCTGGTTTATACTGAGTAATAAAATGTGGTATTTTAGGGTGGCAAATCACAGTAGAATTTTTGTTGTGAATTTTCATAAAACAACTTGAGCGCATGGGATGGATCATCTACGCATAATTAGTGATACAGTTTTCTATTCAAGTGTTAAGACCAGTTATTAAATATTAATGGGGTGGGTCATTCATGACATGTGATCATTTCAAGTGTGATAAGTAGGTAAATGTTTTTATTAAAATTCAAGAAATATGGGAAGGGGCTCCTGCAAAAAACTAGTTACAGGCCTCAGAACGTTTCAGACAATCGATTTTTGAATAGGAAAATCACCTGGATCTACAAAAACTTGGCATATGACTATTCTACGACGCCCATGGTTTTAAATTCGTTTCGAATTCAAAGAATGCTTTGATGAGACCTATTTTTGTAACTAGCCAAGAAACATGACAAGTCCAAGCTTTAATAAGGTTCTCAAACCTTGTGAAAATTGCTGATATCTCAAACATTTTTTTATTGTATAAAATCGATATTGTGTAGCTCATGACTACAAAATTTCACTTACAGCTGAATATAATTGCCGATGCAGCACCCATAACGCCAAAGAAGGGTCCATAAACGGGGTTTGTTTCAGTGTTAACCATTTTGAAGTTTTATTGAGAATATTCACAGGTCAGAACGATGTTAAAAGAGCACAACACACTACAGAACTATCGAACCCACTGTGACAAATATGGCTTACGCGGCTGCGACTAGCAAGAATGGGTCATATGACGATAAGAAAATTTCAGGTGGAGTTTGGATATTTCAACAAGCTATTGGTTGGATTTGAGTTTAAGGACACATCATAGCCAATAGAAAGCCAGAGTGGTAGATAATTTCGTGATGTCACTATAGTGTTTGTACACATGACGTGACAAAATGTTGAAAGTTAACACATAGTCGTGATATTCAGTTCATAAAAATTATTTCAATTATTTTCCATATATTAATATCGGTAGATTCTATCAAGTTATGTAGTTTAAATATTTCATTTAGTTTTGATTTGAATCACATGACAGAAGGGCGTTTCCTGTTGTCGGCACGGGATCCGGTAACCGCCAAGTTTGAATTTCATATAATATTATTTTGGAAATACAACTTCAGGTTTCTTTTTTTAGACTTCAAAGCCTTTATAATATATTCATTAGGTGGAAACTACAGAAAAACTCGTTCTCGTTCTCCTAGTAACTATTAAACTATTTTGTTTCTTAACCAGACGCGACTATAAATTGAAAGTGCATTCTATCACAACAGATTTATTATCAGTTTTTGTAATTAACGTAACGAGTCGTTTAGGCTGATACTAATAAAAAAATAACAATAAAACATGTCAATACATATAACACTTTTTAAAAAAAAAAGCTTTAATTTAATTTTGACACCAATGACATTTGTCAATTTTTTGCTTATGAATGCTACCAAAACAATATTCACTTTCTACTGGAAAAATATATGTATCTATACATATATAAACTTGTAAGTTTTGAGTGAATTCATATCATTCACGTAATGTGTGGATTATGGGGCACATCATACGTCACCACAGCCCAGTCGCCAGTCGCCCCAATCCAATGTGACTTGACTTGTGACTTGTCACCATTCAAGAATTCCAATCGACCAGACTTCAGATAGGCAAGTGGGTGTGGCTAATTTGAAAAATGAGGAAAGGACAAATTCACCTGCCAAACTTACGTCTACGGGCAGAAAAGTAATAATTATTGTTAATTGTATATGCATAAATTATCAACCAATCCAACCTGACCTGACAAACTTAAAGGAGACATAATAACTATCCAAAATCGGATAAATTTTCCACTCCTCAACTATATAAAGTCTGGTCAATTGGAATTATTGCTGTAACTACTGTCTTTTTCAACTTTTGTTTCCTTCGTTTATTGGATTTTTTGACTTGTTTGTCGTTTTTGGTTGCACCAGCGTTGCCAACAAGGTAATCAAGTATGTCGCCACAGATATACAAAAAATTAACTACATTACAAATTCATTTAAACGCCCAGCGCATGCGCACTGTTTTTAACATCATAAAACCGACATAAGCGACTTTAGTGCGTTTATGCATATCCGAGAGTTCGATTCAAAATTGATTCGTTCAGCCGTGCGCAACCATTGAGAATAATCACTATAAACTTGGGGCATGATTTTATATTCACCAAATTGGTGTGGTGGATTCCATTCGACCAATAGTAACATTGTAAATTTCAAATTGACAAATGAAAGGGCGAGTTTGCAATCCACCACACCAATTTGTACGGTGAGACTGATCAGTAGCACAATAGCCGCTTTCTATTTGAGAGTTTCATATTCCATACTTGCTATTGGTGGATTTTGACAGATGTATTTTTCTAGCCAATGATTTAGCCCTTAGATCGTATAGCGTTAGCATATATGATCTAAGATTTAGCCAGAGAAGCCCCGGTGCAACAGCAACAAAACCTCAAAAAGAAAACAGTATAAATGGTCACATGGTGCAGCAGACTGTTCAGCCGAACTAGTTGAATCATAACTCATAATACTCAAATGTTGAGAACGACTGAACAAACACAATCTGTCTGCTCCCTGCTCCGTTCGCCTACACTAGACGTTTAGTAAATGGACTGCATTAGTGATGACGTCACAAATATGCAACCAACATTACACCGAGTCCTAAATCATTTGGCGCGAAATGATATGCGTCATTCTCGACGTTAAGTACGAAGCGATAATTAACAGCTCTTTTTGTTTTATGCTCTCACACGAAATAAGTAACTATTTAAGGAATTGTCTACAGCGGGCCTTGGATATGAAGGATGGAAGAAACGATATTTCGATAAAACAATTTTCTCTATTCATACTTTTTCATGAAAATTTCAAATACATATTACATATGACATCATGTGTGTTGTGAGGACACGACTACGAGCAAACAACATGAAGTTAGAAGCATGATTCTATTTTGCTATTGGTCGACGCATAATGGATTTTCTGAAATTTATTCAGAAGTTATTAGAAGACTTTCTTTTCGTTAACCATTCTATAAGACGTATTAATTCTTTTTCTATCGAATTCAAATGCATACATTTCTCAAATATTGCTGATAATAGCGAACTAATTAAATTGATAACATCATAATTTGGACCGCAGATTCTAAACCTTATGTATGGTTACTGAAGGTTCATGTTAGCCCAGCTTCGTTCAGATTATATTTCGTTAGGACTCAGTTAGTTGCATACATTTGCAAATATCTCAGCCTGATTCTAAATCATTTCGTTCCGAATCCAGAGTCAAATGCACATATATATGTTATTGCTCCCTAGCTCAGATATAGTTTATTGTTCTTGCTCTAGCTTAAAGGAATCCAAGTGACGTTTTATGTACCTATCTAACCCAGGCGCATTTGTTTAATATTATTCATATTAATCTAACTCGGTGATGATATGTGATACTACATCAGCATCTGCTCGCTCCACTCGATCTTGAAAACCGAATGTACCTTCCAACAGTTACTCCACGCATCTAAAACGACACTTTTCAAACTTTTTCATTTTTATTGATTGCTGGAGCTGCCATAGGTACATGCGCAAATTTTTTTCGTTGCCAACAACCACTAATTATCTCTTACAAATAACTTATTTGGTCTTGAGGGCCACTGATACTGAAGTAATACGATTCAAATTATGTAGGTGACTATCACTCAAAGTTTATTTCTCGAACAACTCAAAATTCCGCATTCTCTTTTGCTTTTACAATATAAAGTCAGGTGCTGTTCACTTCAGGGGTAACACAAGCTCCATTAGGTGATACATATTTTTTCTACGACCATGTCTTTTTATCCACTTTCCCGCGCGCCTTTTAGTTTTGAAAGTATCACTTTCCCGCACTAGTACGCATGTCGATTTAACGTTATACCTACCCAGTCAACACTGGGCAAACATCCACATCTCAGGGATGTCAATATCGTCAAAAATGGGATTTAGATGTCCTCGTGATATCATATCGTTGACATTCCTGCGA
Organism: Chrysolina americana; assembly: GCA_958502065.1. Classification (NCBI taxonomy): domain Eukaryota; kingdom Metazoa; phylum Arthropoda; class Insecta; order Coleoptera; family Chrysomelidae; genus Chrysolina; species Chrysolina americana. The sequence goes on from OY293418.1 coordinate 22,424,418, forward strand.
TATTACACCGCGACATCCCTTAGATATCAAAATCAATAATAACCGAAAACAGTTATCTCTGCGATGTCATATTGTTGTCATTACTGCGATCTTACATAGCGACGTCCCTGTGATATCTAAATTGGTTGTAGCTGCTGGATTTAGATGTCCCTTCGATGTCATATTGTTACTCGCCATAAACGTCATACTGCGACATCAATTAGACATCAAAATCTATACTTGGATATCTTTGCTACTATATTTTTATTGAGTTATCTCCAGATCAGGTGATAATAGAACTTTCACACACATTCACTTGACTGCCGATCACATGGACGCCATCTGTCCTTCACCACGGTCGAAAGGCAAATCCTCTATTTGTGGTAAATGTTTATTTTGAATTAACGTGGTTAGTTCGCAACACAAGATCGTAGGCAATGTTGGCCAATCTGAAAGCGGGAGGCGACGGCGTGACCGGCTGTTACCACATTTAGTTCTAGTTCTTTCTTTTCTTCTTTGTATCTATGCATCGATCGAAGATCGAAGCTTTGTGTTGCTCTGAATGCTTTGCATGACGTTCATGTTCTGATATTTCCATCTGGAGCTGATCACATTTGCAAATTTTAGTGTCCATAAACTGAGGTGAAAAGTGAGTATCGTTGTATCATTTACCGTTATCGAAATACCATCAATAGTGGCATGACCTAAAAAATTCGACCTGTATATTTGAAATTGGAAAATTTAGAGCTGTTCAATGGTGTCAAATTATACCAAAGTATTCCGTTACTGTCTGAATTATTATTTCATGTCCCACTACTATGTGGCATTGTAGCTTTCAGTGGTTTCATATTGTTTATTGATTGTCATATTGTTTTATTGATTTTCAGATGTGGTGATGAGCCTTCACGAAGAGAACGAAAAAAATGTCGAAGCACCCTGTTCCAATTGTTTCAGGCATACCAAACAAAGGCTTGACAAGAAAGGGAACCAAAGCAATTGACTTTTAGTTTTTTAATTAATATATTTTTAATTTTTTACTTAGTTAATGTTATGCCAGAATGATTAAGTGTGGATTCATGCAGCACCAATTAACAATTATCAAGTAGCAATTATTAATTAACAATTACCAAGTACAAGTTGAACTCCTTGTATTACAATGAATGCATTCATGCAGACAATTAACAATGATCAATTATCAAGTAACAAGTAGAAGTTGGCCACCTTTCATCTTAATTGAACGAGATTTTCTTCTAGTGCGCAACTAGTACGAAGATGATCGTGGATTGGTCAGTATAATGACGGAAAGCATCGAAAATCAACAAAAAAAATGCCGGAGTAGCTTCCATTTCAATGAAAATCGTGAATGCACAAAATTGATTATAAACATTTGGAAAACGAATAGAATCTGAATGTTTAAACAGTTTCCACGACAAAGTGAGGTTAACTCAAATGGCACGGATCTGCTTTGTGCGCATGCTCACTTGTTCCTTGGGTAATTGTTAATTTGGGTGCATGAATGCAGCATTTTCAATACTTGCTAATTGATAATTGCTACTTGATAATTGTTAATTGGTGCTGCATGAATCCACACTTAATTTTTTGAAGATTTTTTTTATAAATATTTTTGTCTTATTTTTTTTTTATATTGAAAATATATTTTCTTTTCCTATTTGTTGTTTCTGTCTGGAATATCGCATAGACATTGACGTCTTTCGAATATATAGGCGGATTTTTCGGATCATAATGCACAATTTAATGCACATGCATAATTTTAAAGTACAATTTATAACATTTCAATAACTAAGATTCATATGAAACCATTTAGGAATTATAAATTAGGAAACGGACAAATGGTTTGATATGAATCTGAGTATTGAAATTTTATGAATTATCATAGATATATAGTATATATACTTACTCTAATATATTTCTATGTGAATTATACATTAAAATTACGCATATGCATTAAATTTCGAAAATTATCAAAATTCTTCAATGTTTTTAGAATGTGATCAATAACTACGATCTTTCCCGAGCGCGAAGCGATGTGAAAGCGAGACTTTCATACAGTCATACGGAATACCAAATGAAGCGACTGTAGTAATAAATTATAGAATTCTATAGTGACAAGGAGGCTATCGCTTAGAATGAGAACGAATGATTTTGTCCACAAAATACAGCGACAGACCACAGTAACAGAACCACATAACTCCAATTATTTGAACCATTCTTGAGTTTTTGGTGACGATTTTTTGCTTTGTTTGACGATTTTGACAAGATTGTCAATTTGTTATTTATTGCTTACTTAAAGACGGATTCAGATACATTCGTGACCATGCAGGGTTTCTGAAGCAAGGGGTTTTTAAACGCCTTTTACTCACGTTTTTATCACAATAACATATTTTATTTGGTTCTGTTATCATTTTGTCATAATCAGTTCAAATAATCCCTATGTATTTTTCACTGCCTTTTAAGGCCGATTCAGATTCATGTGTGCCCATTCTGCATGAGATAAAAGATACAGAAACAAATAAATCGGAATCATTTGAAACACTCAAATAGCATCACTTCCAGCATTACAGAACCAAATAAAATATGTTTTTGTGATAGAAACGTGAGTAAAAGGCGTTTAAATCGCCCGTGCTTCAAAAACCCTTCATGGGCACGCATGTATCTGAATGCCAAATAAAGAGAATAAAGATGAAAGAAATAAAATGCGTCCATATATTATAGATTTATTCCGTATATGTGAGGTTGATTTAATTTCTTATTTTTTGTGTCTATTCTCTTTTTTTTCATATATCTTTCTGGTTTCATTATAAAGCGTAGAAACCACATAAACGGAATGAAATTATTTCAGACGATATCCGAAAAAAATGTGTAAAAGATGTTTTCAATGTGACGTCACTCGAACTAAAATTGAAATAATCATGGTGATAAAACATGTTTTCTTTTTAAGAATCACCCTGTACTCTTCAAAATGTTTTGAATCTATTCAATGAGCTGATTTCAAGGACCTATATGTATTAAATCATGAATGGGAATTTAATGAATATAGTATAGGGGCTATATGTATGATATATACATAAGTATATATATTCTTAAATTTTTAATGGACTTGTGGAAAAGCTAAAGTAGAATAAAAATACGCTTTCACTAGTCAATGAAAAAATTTATTTGAACACAGGACGTTACTTTTTATTTCATCATATTATTTATTTCAAAATGTTTCTCTCTATGTAGGTATTTATATTTGTTTGCTATAACTTTTCCTTAAACATTGGGTGAAAATGTTTACATTATTGTTCGTACCTAGTGAAAAGTGAGAAAAATTGAGTCTTTTGAAACAAAAAAAATATTTTCACATAAGACATATTTGGGTACACTTTATGTTTTCCGATCACGGAACTTAGTTTTAAAAAAATTTATTTAACTCAAAAACTTTAATTAACAACAAATAATATAATGAGATGTTTATTGCTCGAAGTCTATGTCTATTCTAAATGTTTCTTCGTTCCCATGAACCGAAGTTGAATACAACACCGTCTCGACGTGTTCCTGGAAATCTGCATAGGCAGCAATGCTTAGTTCAGCTATTCCCACGGGAAGGCATACATAACTCCTCCATCCCTTAGAAGGAACTCGAGGGTGGAACCACTTGAGTTTCGTTGATGGCCTGGTTGTTTGGTGGTTTGTTGGGGCTGAGTAGGCGAAGGATATCTTGTTTCCGGGTCACCACAAGATATACCACGACGAAGGCGGTTAGCGTCGCCACGCTCCATAGGGACCATCTGGAGTAATCCGGGCGAAGATTGATGAGGTCCAATGGGTCTTCCCGAATTTCGTCTAGTTGGAGCTCGTGTAGTTTGTCAAGGGAAACTTTCTCCAAGTTAAGTTTCTCGACTTGCAGGATTGGAATATGAATGTCTTTGATTTCTTCCAATGTGAGGGGGTGTCCTACAGTTGATCCTTTCTCGTTCCGGTAGGTGTATTTGGAAGTCTTCAGGGAGCATTTTGGTGGAACAATAAAGAGGTATACACCTTTCAGCACAGCGACATCGTTTTCCACACAGTTTGTCTGGAATTTTCTCTTGTTCGGAAAGATGCCTATGTAGTGGGCATCATTGATTTCCTCGATTATTTCCTGATTGATTTTGACTGAAATTTGATGGCATTTATCAGCAAAGGCATTGGAGGAAAGTAGTGACGTCACACAGTCTGGGTTGTCCTGGATGGGCAGAAGGTGATTCTTCTCGCACAGGAAATTTGGTTGTAGGTCAACGCACTCTTCGTTCTGGTACTGGTACATTTTGTTGCTTAGTGTTAGGTAGGAGGCAGGTGGGATAATAATTGATTGGTTTTGATTTGGAATTGAATAAAGGTGATAGTGATCGAAAGTTTCAGTGTGAACCAATGGAAAATCTAATGAAAATATAATTTTGTCCTCGATGGCGAAAACTTTGGTTTCAACAACACTATAATATTTGAGGTATTCCTTATTATCAAAAAGTAATTGAGAATGACTGTGTGATAAGTAGAGTTCATCTATTATTGTTTTTAGATCGTCTGGAGAGGCGATACTGCGATGTAATGTTTTCAAGTTCGCAAATCCCATAGCATTTTCTGTTTCTGTTAGAAAATCTAGTAGAGAATCGAGATTGATTTTTATTTGATTCAATATTTCATGAATTTCCAAAAAATGTGCATAATTGAATTTTGTCTCGTTAAGTGCAATTCTCAACTCATTGATTTTATCTCCTATCAGTTTTTGATTATCTGAAACTGAAGTCATTGTTTCGTTAATATTTTCCATCAATTTTGAAGTAATTGAAATTTGTTTATTGGTTTTTTTGATAATTCGATTTTGGTTTGATTCGAGTTCGGCTAGGCTGTGATATATTTCTTTCGCATCTTGCTCGTCTAGATTTCCGCTTATGAATTTTACGAGGGAGCCAAGAGGAGCAATGAGGGCTCGTTTTGTGCGTTTATGGGGAAACAAGGATCTGAATTTGTGGTTAACATTTTTGACTTCGTATTCGAGGTGTTTATATGCGTTAAATAGGGCAATTCTATTGAAAGGGGTTGTATTATTTATTGTGGCTTCTAATAGCTTATATTGATTGGTTATTGAGTTTATTTGGTTTTCTAATGGACTAAGTTGAATATAATGTAGGAAAGTATGGGAAGCTACTTTGATTCGTGGGGTTCCCATTTTAAAGGGAAGGATCCCTGGATTCGTCTGGAGGTTCTGGATTTGAACCTCCTGAGTCGCTGTCTGATGAAGTATCATCGACCTGTAACAGATTTTGGTCTGTCATTTTTCTTGGTGGTTTGAAAGATTGTTTGTGGTATGTATTTTGTGGGGTTGTCACAGTTAGGTCAGTGCTTTTGAGAATGTGTTCGGGTTTGTAGAGGGGAGCCGTTTTCGACTGTCTTTCGGGTGTTTTCATATATCCAATGGTTCCGGGTTCAAAATTTGGAGGGTCTTCTCGATTTTCGTTACGTTTTGAAATTATTTTTGATTTTTGTTTTGACGTGTCTTCGTGAATTTTTCTATATATTTGGGAAATAGATTCTTTGTGTTCGTTCAATGTGGTATTGATTGGTTCGAATTCGGAATCAATATCGATTGGATCTTTTAGTTCTAGATGTCCAAACACTAGATCTATTGGTTTTAATTTTGTTGTTGAATGAAGACTATTATTATATGCAAGGACGGCGAAAGTCAATTTTTCAAAGGGGTTCAGATTTGGTTTCGAGAGGTTGAGTGTTCTCATGTGTTCTATGAGAGTGGAGTGGAACCTTTCTACAATGGCATTGGAATTTGGATTATATGGAAGTGTATAATGCCAATTGATTCTATGCAGTTTCACGAATTCTTTTAGAAGGTTTTGGGAGAAATCGGTACCATTATCAGAGACGATATTTTCGGGGATTTTGAAAGTTGAAACGAACTGCAAAAGTGATTGATATACGTGTAGTGCGGAAAGACTGGGAATGATGTACGCTTGTCCAAATCTGGTAAAGCTGTCACAGATTGTTAAAGATATAGTACTGCCAAATTTGAAGGTATCAACGTGTATAGTTTCGAATGGTTTTTTGGGAGTGGGCGTTAACTGTAGTTTGATCAAAGGTGGGTGACGTTCGTATTTAGATTGTTGACATATTGGACAATTATTGATAAATGTTCTTACGTCATCGTGTAACTTGGGCCAATAATATTTGGTTTTGAGTTCGGCAATGGTTTCGTAAATGCCTCGATGGTTGGTAACACCTTCATGTTGGGATTTGATGAGATTTTGTTGGCGATCTTCGTTCGTCACATCGAAGAGGAGTTTATTGGATTTGAAAAGCTTAAAGGAGGAATTTTTGAATGTTTGTGGTATGAACCTGCACATATCTTTATAGAGTACGTCTTCGGTATCATTTTGGAAGTAAAAGACGTAGGTGCGTTTTGGAACACCAAATTCTTTCAGATGTTCAATAATTTGGGCTTGAAATGATTCGTTGGTAACATATAGATACCATCGGGTACGACATACTGAATTCCTAAATAGATTTTTGGTTTCCATTCGAGGGTTTCGATCAACTTTAATTATCATTAATTGGCACAAAAAGTTATTGATTGGTTTGTCTGTGATGTGGATGTTCAATATTGGGTCTTCTGCACTTGTGTGAACAGTTTCATTTTCGTCATTGTCATTGGGGTCAATTTGTCCTGCGTTCGATTCGTTATCTTGATTTTGAATATTTTCAGGTGTGTTATTTTCTGGGTCTCTGCTTGTGGATGGTCTTTCATTGTCTAGGACAGGGTTTTCGTTAAATTCCTGCATATGTCTCAATATGGGGAGTTCATTAGTCTGTCTGACAGTTTCATTAGGGTAGAGTTCGATTCTAGAAAGGGCATCAGCGTTCGTATTGATTTTCCCTTTTTTGTAAATAATTTGGTAATCAAACTCTTCAAGTTTCAGTCTCCAGCGAACCAATCGTGAATTGGGTTCTTTTAAAGACATCAACCACTGAAGGGGTTTGTGATCCGTAAAAATTTTGAATTTTCGGCCGAAAAGATAGGGCCTAAAATATTTGGTTGCCCAGACGATTGCAAAAAGTTCCTTCTCGATAGTCGAATAATTTTGTTCGGCATTGGAGAGGGTTCGTGATGCGTAGGCGATTGGTTTATCATGTCCTGGGGGGCCCTGGGACAATATAGCACCTAACGCTACGTTACTGGCGTCCGTGGTCAAATTGAACTCTTTTGTAAAATCGGGTTACTGCAAAATCGGGTCGTTCGATAGTAAGGTTTTGCAGTCCTCAAATGTCTTGATGTAGGTGGGGTCAGTTATATCGATTTTTGCTCCTTTCTTCAGTCGACTTGTAAAGGGTTTGGTGATTTTGGCAAAGTTATTTATGAATTTTCGATAGTAGCCCAGAAGACCAAGAAATCCTTTTATTTCTTTTGTCGTTTTGGGTATCGGATAATTCATGATGGCCTTGACCTTATCGGGATTTGGTTTTATTCCCTCTGTTGTTATCAGATGTCCCAGAAAGGAAACTTCCTTTTTCAGGAATTCTGATTTGTCGAGTTGGACTTTCAGATTGCTCTCGCGCAGTTTCTGAAAAACTCTTTTAAGGTTGACCATGTGCTCTTGTAGCGAAGTGGAAAAAACGATGATGTCGTCCATGTAGACGAAACAGATTTTGTTTTGTAGATCTTTCAAGACGTTGTCCATTACTCTCTGGAAAGTTGCTGGAGCTCCTTTCAAACCAAACGGCATGCGAAGGTACTCGTAGTGGCCGTTCTCTACGTTGAAAGCTGTTTTCTTTACATCATCAGGGTACATCTCGATCTGATGGAACCCATTTGCCAAATCAAGGGTAGAAAAGTACATACATCTACCCAATTTGTCAAGGATGTCCGATATATTTGGAATCGGATATCGATCATCGATGGTTTTCTCGTTGATTTTTCTGTAGTCCACTACTTTACGCCATTTCTTCTTGCCAGAGGCATCCGCCTTCTTTGGAACTATCCAAATTGGCGAGGACCAAGGTGAATCGCTTGGTCGAATAATGCCTTGACGAAGCATATCGTCAATTTGTTTTTCGACTTCCGGTTTATGAATAAACGGATAGCGATAAGATTTCATCGGTGGTCCTAATTTTGTGTTTCACTTGGTTCGTGAAAGTCAGCTGTGAACTTTCGCGGTAAAATATGTCTGAAAATGATAGGCACAATTTCTCAACGTGGTGTCTTTCTTCAGAATTCATGTGTGGAGTTTGTATAAGTTGTGTGATGTCTGATTTGAATATATTCGAAGGGGTGTTATGATCGATTGAAGCATGGTACAATTCGAATTGGTCGGGATGAAAAGTTTTCACAGGGACAGGTTCATAAAGGTAAATCTCTTGTATTTCACCTGTATCATTCCGAATTTCGACAGGGGCATAGCCGTTTCGAGAGGTTGTCAAACCTTCGCGAATTCGGCATTCAAATAATTTTGTTTTGATAATCGTGATGTCACCGTTTGGTATTGTTACAGGAATTTTGATTGTTTCGATTGTAAATGGTTCTATACGAGCATAAAAGAGTAATTTCTTTTTGCTTTCATAGTGCGCCAGAGGAAGCTCTGATTCAGGTGTTTTTAAACTTGAATTTTTCAAATCTAATTGAACATCTAAGTTTTTCAATGTATCATAACCAATCAATCCATCAAAGAAGTGATGGAATTTAAACAAATAAAATTTTATAGTTTTCTCAGTGTGAAATTCCTGAAAGGCTGGTAAAAAATCTTTCGAAGTGGTCTGAAATATTGAGCTGATTGTAAACCCATCTTTTCTGATAAAATCGGGAAAATAATTTTCGGCAATTTCGGGATTCAAAAAGCTTTTAGTCGCTCCTGTGTCAATCAAAAGTTTCAGGGGTGGATCTGAAATTTGAATGTATGGGAGGTCCTTTCGATCGTAAATAGAATGTATTTCTATGAAATTTTTTCGTGATGGTCGATTTCCTGAAAATTTTGGTCCTGTGAGGAACTTTGATCGATTTGGGTATCGATTGGATATTGATTATCGACATATTCAGGTTGGATTTGGTCATAGTTCATATTTTCGTAAAAATCAAATTCATTGGAGGAACAGGGTTGATTTTGGTAGCAAAAATCATTTTGGGAGTAATATTCATTTTGGAAGGGTATTGATTCTTCCTGATAATGGGGATTATCAAAATTGTAAAGTTCTTCTGCAATGAAATTTGGTCGATTGGGGTTTTGGTATGGTCTAGTATTGGGTTGACGAGAAGTGGTGGCTTGTGAAATGACACTCATAGGTGTTGGCTTGGGGCGATTGAAATTGTTTTGGTTATTTGGTCTCCAAACGTTGGTTGAGCCTCTTGGATTGCCAAATACTTGACGATTTGTGAAGAATTTTTGGGGTTCTGCCGGTCTCGGCTCAATATTTATTGGGCCGCGTGGAAATGAGGGATTATGCATTTGGGGTTTGAAATTTTGAAAATTGGGGTTAGGAGTTGCGTATTGGCGAAAATTGGACAGTTGATTTGGGTGATTGGGTCTTTGAGGTGGCCTAATTTTCGATTGATCACTGTTATTCGGTTTTTGGAGATGCCGAATAATATTTTCGGAAATAATATATTGCCTAGCTTCTGCCATAGTTGATGGTTTCATAGCACGAATAGTTGATCCTAAAGGTTCTTTCAGCCCAGCTAAGAATATTTTAAGAGCATGAGTATTGTAAAAGGTTTTCTTCACCGTTTTAGTCGCAACTACATTTTCATGTGTATCTACATAGTTATGAAGAGCACTTAAATTTGACATAACCCTTGTATAAAATTGTAATGATGGTTCATTGAAATTTTGTCTTAATTGATCTAAATCAAATAATAATCCATTTTCGTCTCTTTGGTCGCCAAAATGTGCGATTAGAGCATTTTTGACTGATAGCCAATCTTTATCAATGCAAATGCTATAAACTTCGCGAGCTTGACCTATCAATTTTGAATAAATTCCATAAATTATTGTAATATTTTGGACACAACTGATATTTTCGGGTGTTGGGTCCCAGTATGTAGTAATAATTGAATTAGCTGTTTCTAAAAATGATGAAAGTTCCAAAGGATTGCCGTCAAATTTTGGAACAATTTCCAAAAGTTTTGATTCAAATTTTGGAACTGGCATTTTGATATTTCTACTTATTGATAGCTTCGAAAGAAGTGCTTATAATTCTATTGATTCGCGAGAACTATTTTCGAAAATCGAATTAGGTTTCGGCGAATTTTGTTCACTAAAAATTAACTCACAATCACTGTTTTCGGGAGATGAATCAGGACTAGAGGAGAATGACATAGACAAGATACAAGGAAAAGCAACTTACATTAGTACCACTGAGATGGCTGTTCTCATTTCTTTTCTTCTTTACTTCTTTGGCTTCTGCTTGATCTGCTACCCAGAGGGACTGTCCAGAAACGGAGGTTCTCTTGAATTAACAGTTGGAACTGACGGATTATTCACAACGAATATCCGTTCAAAATCCTACAACGACTGCGCCACTTTATGTTTTCCGATCACGGAACTTAGTTTTAAAAAAATTTATTTAACTCAAAAACTTTAATTAACAACAAATAATATAATGAGATGTTTATTACTCGAAGTCTATGTCTATTCTAAATGTTTCTTCGTTCCCATGAACCGAAGTTGAATACAGCACCGTCTCGACGTGTTCCTGGAAATCTGCATAGGCAGCAATGCTTAGTTCAGCTATTCCCACGGGAAGGCATACATAACTTACACACTCTATATATAGTGTGCTGTACACAAGTGCATGTCACCCTGTATATTTGAATTGTAGTTCAAGTAACGTCAAATTTTCCGAGCTTTTCTCATATTTTTTCGGGTAGGACTACTACCTATCACATGAGATAATTAATTATACCTATTCCATAAGTTGTTTCCACTATATTATAGAATGTTATGGAATAAAATGTATGATCTTATATCATTTGACCCATTAGAAAAACAGCTATATACAATCTACTACATTTCTGGCAGCATGAATAAGATGAGGCTCAATATTTACTTTATAAAAAGAAAAGGCTAATTAACTATCTACCAAAACTGCCAAACTTTTTATCGCCCTTATTCTTTTCATGTTGAAGTTTCGAAATTGCTCTCTTTTCTCACGCAAGTAAAATGTTTACATGCTGCATTTCTGTTACGAGTGTTATTAACATAATAACATTTAAAGCTAATAAATGATTTTAGCTATAAACTGTGACATATGAGTCACAAATTCAAAGATTATATATAAAAAAATTGTGCTGGTTCTGTAAATATGACTTTATAATATTATAAGATAAACCAGAAAACCCCAGTATGAACAAATAATATACATATAGTTGAAAACAAGAAATTCCTTAAATCTGCTCAATGTTTTCAGCACGACTCATATAATCACGATTTCTTCCGATTCGAAAGCGGTACACGGAATACCGACTGAAGCGATAGTAGACAAGTAATTGTAGAATTCTACTTTCGCTTTGAAGCGATGGTACACGGAATCCCACCCCAGGGCATTTTACCGCGAGTTTCAAAAAGAAGATAAAGAAAATGAAAAAGTCATTAGTCGAGAGAGGTATGAACTCCTAGAAAAAAAAATGCCAAAGATTGTTTTCCAAATATTGCGGTCGCTCTAAGAATGTACCTGTCACCTATGGTCGCAAACAGCAGTGGAGAAAGGTCATTTTCAAAATTGAAGTTGATAATCTTCGAACCTCCATGTTAGAAGGCAAATATCGGGAAATACAATTGAAAGGTAAAAAGGAAAAGACTTGCAACGGCTTCTCATATTGCATAAACCGCGGGTCTTCGTGTCAAAAATTTTGTATATTTTCAGTACAGAATGTTTTGGAATTTTTTTATTTATATTTAACAGATTGTTCCTGAGAAATGCGACTAGTTTGGAATACTTGTGCTGATGTGTATATTCTTGAAAACATTCAAAAGCATGTCCGAATCATCGAATAAAAAGACCAAAGTGTTCTCAGAGTCTTGAATCTTTCTCCAAAATGAGCCAGTAATATATTTTCTGAATACTTATTAACTTTCTTCGATTGGCACCATATGCAAGTTATCGTATCGTAATTCATATTTCTGCCTCTATATTTCTTGAAGGAGATTCAAAGTTACATTTTTCGCACATTCTGCCACATCAGGAGGTGTGTTAGATAATTCACAACCCTTATTTTCCATGAATACTTATTACTTTCCAATAGTAGGTACCATACCAATGCGAGCGTTTTTTAGATTTTTTCGGTCTAGAGCAACAATGCTGTCAATTAATGATATTCCTCGAAAAACATTAACTTTGCGTTGAGATTTGAACGCGCCAAATAAGGCTACTTTGTTATGAGGTTGTCGAAAAAAAAATTTCATCTGCACGGTGTTCGGAAAAGTGTAAGTTTGCGCACGCAAATGTATACAGAAAAGTACTGCTTTGCGCACGATCGTAGGAAAAGTAAATTTTCTTAGTCTACTATCTTTGTCGACTATATTTGAATTAGGAGACCACTTCTCTATTTATTTTAGCGCTTTATTGATCTCAGCTTGGTTTGTAAACTGTAATTGTCCCTTTCAAAAGTAGAAAGGTTCTTGGAGGGCGCTCAGAAAAGGGCACTGAATAAGTCTTCTGAGTAGCTAACATGAATGTTTAGGAGTTTGGTGAACCACTTCGGAGGTTGTTTTTTGGTTATAGTGTCAATCTTTCTTGTGTTTTACACCATTGTCGCGCCTTCTCGTTGAATTTACCTCACCTTGCATGTTTACTTCTGGTAACCTGAAATTCCTCAGACTGACGGGCATTACTCAAACAACCAATACCAAACAGTTATTTTTCTAGCTCATCTTAGAGTTTTAGATAATAATGATGATAATACTTCCGCATAAACACTCACAGAGTATACCCAAAGCAAAGCCTGTGTGGATACAGGACGGCTATTCTTATTATTTGCCGTGACGCTCCGAGTCGACTTTCTGATTTTTGGTAGCGTATTTACCTTTCAGCTGTAGAAAACTCACAGCATCACCCTGGGTGGCGCACTACAAGCATGCACCAGATGAATTTGTTGAGTTAGTAATTTATGGTATACAAATAATAACAATACTCCCTCATAAACACTCTTACGAGTGTACCCACTGAAAAAGTCTGGGCAACTTACTGATTTTTAGGTGACATTATCACCATCTGTGGGAATATCTACAGAACCACCTGGGTGCATGTGGTCGGTGTCCATTATAAGCAAACATTAGACATACAATTTTCTACTGTACCTGGTCTCGAACTAGATAGTCCAATGTCAGCTGAAATTTCAGCGGCCGACCCTAGACAGTTGATCCAACCGACCGCCCAATAAAAGACATACTTATTAATAACTAGCTATTTCACACCACTTTTTCAATTAATTTTATTTTGATATAATTATAGAATTATCTCAGAATTCAGATCAGCACTCCCATTACCACTGGTGTTTGTATTTTCTGGTGTTTTTAGGGACCCTGATATTGAATTCCATCTCGAAAAAAATGCGATAAGTCAGCTTATTTACAAAAAATTGTAACATATTTTTCATTTACAGATTATTTAACAAGTAAACATGCCTCAAATACAAAAAAATATCAGTTCTGAGTGATCACGTTCTTTCATTTAATATCACCAGAGTAAGTATAAAGTTGCAGTACTCTGATTTAAACGGATGATAGCATCTAAAGTATTCAGACATATTCTATAGTTGTTGGTAACATCTTCAATTTCATAAAATATTCAGTTTAAAAGACTACAAAATGCTTCAGTTCATTCCTTCCGAATTCTGTATATACAAACTTAATGCTCAATCAGGAAATGCAATTATATTAAAATTCCTAAATAAACTGGACTGTTCAATGCTTCTCCAAAACTTTTTCAAGCAACTCATTCATCGAAGTAAGGAGAAACCTGGAATCGTCCACAAGTCCAGCTCCTACCATAGAGTTTGCGAATAACTGAAAATGAGAAAACATTTTAATTTTGGTTGTTTCTATATAGAAAAGAGAGTATTTTTACAAAATGCATGACCGTAAAAATGGCTTCATTGTGCAAAGTAATAGAAACAATTCTCAAATATCTCGACAGTAGCAGAGTGAAGGTAGAAAAGCTCCAAAAGGCAATTGTTGAGAATTATAGACAAGATCATCTCCGAGATCAAGTATTGCCAATTGAGATATTTTTAAAAATTGCCCATGTAGAAAAAAATTGCTATTCTCCATGACTTTTAAAAACCAAAAACTCTATAAGTTTTTATAACTTCTGACAATAAAGTATATTTTGACTTTGACTTTGATTTCTAATTTTGAATAACATTCTGTTTTTCTATAATTTCATCTATTTTATTTGTTTCATATTTCTGTTTATAATATTTATCCGTACTTTTTTTACAGTTTTTTATGTTTATAGTGGCATCGATGGCCAACCATAAGCAATTATGTGTTCCTGGTAGGCTTTGTTACTAACTTCATACGCCATATAGGAGCAGCTCCGTTAATTTTAAAACATCAGTAAATCGTTCCAAACTCAGTCCAGTGGAGCCACGAAATTTTAATAATTTAATCAGTCAAATTAAATTAAACAAAATATAACATATCACGTGGTTTCTCATATTCATTACATCTCATTTCAAGCCTTCTTTGTCTGATGAGGACCATGGTAGAACAGGAAAGGTTGGACGCAAGATGAGCGAACCCCCTTTCCCGACCTTTTTCAGTCGAACGAGAGAGCGCAAGGCCTGGGAGAACCTGGGGCCCCAGTGAGAAGCTCCAGAAGAGGACACTCTTCAAAAGCGCCACGCTCCAGCTTTTATAGATTTTAATTTTATCCTTGTAGATTCGTATCATTTCGGGATATATGTATTTTTTTCATTGTGATATTTTACAATATCATAATTTACATAAGTAGACGAGTGGTTAAATCATCACTTTTCAATCATTCTGGCTGTCGGTCGTGGGTTCAGAACCCAGCGAGTGCAGTATATTTTTCTGATGACCCCAGAAAGTACGTTAATCCTTGGCTCGCACAAGTTTCGACTTCTGAGAAATAAAGCCACACTTATGCGAATCAACGAGAACACAGAATGTGAATTATAAAAGATCTAGAGGTAGATATAAAATTGTGCAACCTTTTGGGATACTATACAAAGTTAGTCAAACTCCAATTTTTCTCAGTTAATATAAGAGTTATTGAAAAAAAGTTTGTATGAAAGCGGTATTTGACGACATCGGTAATTTTTTTCTAAATTGAACCATATATGTTTCTTCCCAATTCAATATTACCAATATTATTTCAACTTACTCGAAAGATACAGTGAGTTTCGTATTTTTGTATCCACCTATGTAATTCACTTATCTATTGCTTGTTTTGTTCAAAAATTTACGCAGTTTGTGAATGTAGCCAGATGGATATTCTAGCTAAATCGCAATTTAATACAGACAGTGGCATATGTCAGTTTCATAAAAGATTTTTTTCATATGCTACATCAACAGTTTTTTCATTAACAAAATTCACTTACTTGACCTTGATTGTTCAATACTGTCACGTTTTGCTAAATAATAGGCCGAGCACACTACTGAACTGTTTATTTTCTAACTTCACTATAAACAAACATACAACACTTCACTGACTAATAAAACACTTAGATCTATCTATACAACAATACAACTAGCTAAATATTCCAAACACTTCTGCTTATTATCACTTTCTAATCTTCTTAAATAATTCTCTTCATAAAAACTTCCTTCCCAGTCAAACGTCTCCGTTTATATAGGCGCTCATCATGTGGACTGGATTAATCGCGATGATTCGAGAATACTCAAAACGGAGAACTTCTACACATTTCCAGGAATTGAGCGATGACGCGGCAGCTCCGTTATCTAGACTATTCATGCATTACAGAAAACGATCCATCCAAATAAACACTTCTTGGAACTAATTATGGATGAGGCATCCGCGGAATGGACTCAGCGGCGCAGCTAGGGGGCTTTTATCAATCTCGTAACATTATCCCCCTCTCAATTTTGATCGTCCCGATCAAACAATGTGTCGTTGTCTCCATTATAACGTTTGAGTCTCTCTAGGTGAACGACCTTCATTTTCGCTCTCGGGCTGCGTTGAATTCTATAGACCACGTCGTTTATTCTTTTCACTATCGTATATGGTCCTTCCCAAAATGGTGTTAATTTAGGAGAAAATCCTTTCTTACGACGAGGATTGTACAGCCACACTCGATCTCCTTCTTTGAATCCACCAGTATTGGCCTTAAGATCGTATCGAGCCTTCATTCTGTCACTAGTTATCTTCAATCTTTTTCTTGCAAATTAGTGGATCCCATTCAAGCTATCTCGCAGTTCGTCTGCATAATCCTGTACCTCTTTTTCTTCAGAACTTGGTGATCCGAACACCAAGTTACAGGGCAACCGAAGTTCTCTCCCGAAGATGATGCTGGCTGGAGTGAGCTTTGTGGAATCGTGCACAGAGGCCCTGTATAAGCCATCAAGAATAGTGGAAGATGTCGATCCCAGGTCTTTTGGTGCCCCTCTACTACTTTGGAAAGATGTTCTTCCATAGTCCTGTTGAACCTTTCAACCATGCCATCAGACTGTGGGTGGAGGGCCGTTGTTCTGGTCTTGCTAATTCCCATCAATTCACAAACTTCCTTGAATAAATTTGATTCAAAATTTCTTCCTTGATCGGAATGTAGCTCCATTGGGACTCCAAACCTTGAAAACATGTTATCCACCAAAGCTCTTGCAACTGTGCATGCTTCTTGATTAGGCAAGGCATAAGCTTCAACCCATTTGCTAAAGTAATCCATGGATGTATTTGTTGCCATCATTCGTCATCGGAAACGGTCCTGCTACATCGATGGCGATTCGTTCGAAGGGAGCACCTACATTGTATTGTTTCATTTCTCCTCTCGATCTTGTCTTGGGACCTTTGCTTGCTTCACACTTCAGACATCTTCGGCACCATCTCTCTACATCTTCACGACATTGGACCCAGTAAAATCTCTGCCGTATTTTATCCATGGTCTTATTCACTCCAAAATGTCCACCTGATTTGCTGCCTTGGATCTCCTCCAAGACATCACTTATCCTCGACCTAGGCACAACCAATTGAGAAATCTCTTTTCTGCCGTCGGCCGATTCCCAAGCTCTCAATAGACCATTCTCAACAATCAGGGAATCCCATTCTGCCCACAATGCCTTGAAACCTGGTGATCGTAAGGAGATTTCCTTCCAAGTGGGTCTTTCCGCTCCGCTTTCCTTCAATCGTAGAAAATCTGCAATGTTTGAATCACCTTCTTGGTCCTTCCTCATTTTCGCTGTGGTCCAATTGTCGTCAACCATTAATCTCACCTGGTTGATCCCTTTGCGACGTACAATTCGCTCACAATTATCCGAATCAGGTCTTCTGGACAAGGTATCTGTGTTGTTGGGAAATTCAGTTATTCTTAGCCTCTTATCTGGGATGGCCTCGGGGGCTTCATCATTGTTAGTCGGCATGTGCCCCGATATCAATTCGTTTCTCATTCTCTTCACTGGTATGACCCTGGGGGCTATATCATTGTTAGCCGGTGTGCGTCCCGATATCAATTCGGTTGTTTGTAGCCTCTTAACAGGGATGATCCTGGGGGCTCCGGGCTCCATCTTTGCTAGCCGGTATGCGCCAAGAAATGTTGTCTAATTCAAATTTTTCCTGCCGCCAATTTGAGGACTCGCTGGAAGACCTTGTCCACACAGGTGATAGCGAACGTTGTGGCATTCTTACCCTGCAGTCTCTAATAAAATGTCCCAATTTTTCACATCGATAGCAAGCCCTGTTATCCTGAGTGCTCATTCCGCTTTTCAAAGATCTGAGCGCATCCAGAACCTTCTCCAATAAACTAGTATCTGTGCTTGCTCGTTGTTCGGGTTCTTTTATTGAAACCGCTCGTGCTTTCGGACTCAAGGAGTTGAGGGCCGCCTTAACTTCTAGAGAACGTACCAAGGCATCACTACTCCTCTCGAAGTGTGTCAATCGCAGAGTCCTTTGGATTTCGGTGTCTCTGAGTCCATCTATAAATAACTGCACCGCTAACTGTTCTTTGAAATCTCCCGGTGCTTCTGGGTAAGCCAGCTGAATTAGGCGTCTCACATCCGATTCAAATTCCTGCAGACTCTCACCTGATTTCTGAGTGCGCGTTTTCATTTGAGCCCGATACAGCTGTTCTCGATGTTGATCGCCATACCGTAACTCTAATGCAGTAATCAGGTCTTTATATTTATTTTGCTGTTCGATAGGTATCGTCTGTAACATACCCAAAGCTGGCCCTCTCAAAGCTACTATAAGGGCCGTAGCTTTTTCTTCTTCACCCCATCCATTTGCCACTGCTGCAGCTTCAAATTGCCGGCGATACACGGACCAAGAGGACTGTCCATCAAAAGTCGGTGGTTTTACGTAAATTCCTGATGTGGCAACCCTGTCTCGACGATCTTGCTTCTTGAGGAGTGCTATCTGATTTTCGAGTCCTTTCACCTCCTCTCGCACTTTATCCACTTTCTTATTAAGCTCATCGTCGATTTTCTTCCTCTATTTTTCCTTTCAGTTCCTCCATATGTACTTCGGTTTTCTGTAGAACGTGTTGAAAGAACATATCTTGATGTTCTAGAACCTTCTATGGAAGTCTGTTTTCCATTGTTTTTCTATTCGTTCCAATTCATTCTTTTGTTGTTCGAGAATTTTCTGGAGTGCTTCTTCTCGTTCTTGTTTTTCTCTTTCTCGTTCTTGTTTTTCATCTTCTCTCTCTTTTCTCTATTCTTCGAGAATTTTCTGGAGTGCTTCTTCTCGTTCTTGATTTTCTCTTTCTCGTTCTTGTTTTTCATCTTCTCTCTCTTTTCTCTGTTCTTCGATAATTTTCTGGAGTTCTTCTTCTCGTTCTCGTTTTTCCTTTTCTCGTTCTTGTTTTTCATCTTCTCGCTCTTTTCTCTGTTCGTCGAGAATTTTCTGAAGTTCTTGTCGTTCTTGCTTTTCTTTTTCTCGTTCTTGTTTTTCATCTTCGCGCTCTTTTCTCAGTTCTTCTAGAATTTTCTGAAGTTCTCCTTGTCGTTCTTGCTTTTCCTCCTGGCGCCTTCTTTCCAAATTCGCAAACTGATTTTGGATAAATTTCACAATGTCCTCCATCGTATCGTACGATGTACTCCTCGTATTCACCATAAATAGTTTCTGTTTTTCACTAATATCCCGCTTCGGACACCACTGTTACGTTTTTGCTAAATAATAGGCCGAGCACACTACTAAACTGTTTATTTTCTAACTTCACTATAAACAAACATACAACACTTCACTGACTAATAAAACACTTAGATCTATCTATACAACAATACAACTAGCTAAATATTCCAAACACTTCTGCTTATTATCACTTTCTAATCTTCTTAAATAATTCTCTTCATAAAAATTTCCTTCCCAGTCAAACGTCTCCGTTTATATAGGCGCTCATCATGTGGACTGGATTAATCGCGATGATTCGAGAATACTCAAAACGGAGAACTTCTACACATTTCCAGGAATTGAGCGATGACGCGGCAGCTCCGTTATCTAGACTATTCATGCATTACAGAAAACGATCCATCCAAATAAACACTTCTTGGAACTAATTATGGATGAGGCGTCCGCGGAATGGACTCAGCGGCGCAGCTAGGGGGCTTTTATCAATCTCGTAACAATACGTATGTGAGATTCAATACCAACATGTTCACGATTTACGAAAGGACAACTTGAAATACTTAAAAAATATTTTCAAAATCTTTCACAATGCCTCATCCATTCTAGATGTTTTTCATCTCAGACCACGGGTCCAAAAAAAAAATAGTTTTCAGGACTCATAAATAAATGAGATCGCCGTTCTGCATACGTCGTTCAGCAACCTACTTTTTCATTAAATAGAATAGTTATTTTCTGAACCACTGAAACAAATAGTAATGATATGACAAAAATAAGTATTCCTGTTTTTTTTGTCTGTAAACTTCTATTCAGGAAAAAATCAGGATTAGTGCACTTGGATTATTCTGGAATAAATTTTTCCAGTGTCTGTGAAAGTTATACCTACGTACGCCACTGTCAAATTCAAATTGAC
Organism: Chrysolina americana; assembly: GCA_958502065.1. Classification (NCBI taxonomy): domain Eukaryota; kingdom Metazoa; phylum Arthropoda; class Insecta; order Coleoptera; family Chrysomelidae; genus Chrysolina; species Chrysolina americana. The sequence continues at coordinate 22,444,606 of OY293418.1, forward strand.
ATATCTGTCTGGCTTCATTTCATAACTGAGTAAATTTTTGAACAAATCAAGCAATATGTAAGTGTATTACAGAGGTAGAGACAAAAATACGAAACACACTGTATCTATCGAGAGTTGAAATAATATTGAAACTACTTAAATGAGAAAAAAACAAGCTTTTTAACGATACTAAACATGAAATTATTCCATTTAAAAAAATTGCCGATGACGTCACTCCTTCACCAATAGCACATCAACAAAATATTTGAATTCACAAAAAGATACAGAGTGAAATACCGTTTAACTTTCATAAAAACTTTTTTCAAACTCTCATATTAACTGAGAAAAATAGTCGGGTCGATACATATGACTAACTCGCTGTATAGGATGAGGTTACCTTCCTTCAATTGTTTGATGATTCTTGTATTATGCTAATTTCAATATAATTTTAACTTAGCAAAGTTTCAATGGACTGATTCACATTACCCAGGTATTCAAAATATAGAATATAGTAAATATACATTTAAATTATACTCTGAACCTGAATTTGGAATTACTCAACTTATAATTTATATTTTCTACTCACTTGTTTTGCTAAAAGTTCTGCCAATTCTGGGTCTGATTTGGTTAATTTATGTAGCTTTTTGATAATGGGATGCCTGGAAAAAAATCAATATCCAATATCAGAGATGTACATTGATATATGTAGTTGTGCCATAATATAGAATATAAACAGGATCTGAATTCAATTACCAGTACCGAGGAATGCATGAAAGCAAATGAAATTGACAAATTCAGTACAAAAAAGTGAAAGATTTTTTTCAGAATCTCTTATTTCACCCTAACAACATGTAAATCTTCTGGATATCCCAGGGACGTCACAAAGATATCCACTAACCACAAAAAAGAACCAATATGTGTTGTTGCATTATGACTTTGGTACCAAGAACATTCCTGGTAAGTCCCAGGGATGTACCAGCTGAAAAGTCTCAAACATGTTCTTGTACCGACGGTAGACTTCGGGGCATAACATGGACGTACCTGGGATGTCTCTGTGTTGTTAGGGTATGTGATTATATTTTAAACAGGAACTAACGAAACAATTTGTTCACCAAGAAAATACATACCTGGGATTGATTTCAAACTGTGGTCGCAATATGTTATATCTTCTGTCTTCTGGTAAATTATGACTCTGTGTTTTAATAAAGTGTCTAGCTGCTGCCATTTCTTCAACTGTCACTACACATGGATGGTTCTCTAAACGTGTCGTAGCGTGAACAGAATCTGCCTTGCCGCTCAGCTTGGCTTTCACCCAGTTCGACAGTTCGTCAATTTCACTGCGTTTCAAACTATCTTCCCCTGTTACGAAAAAATAAAACAGTTGAAGTGACGTTTCACTAAATAATTCCAAACATGGGCTGAAAATATTTTATCAGAAAAATTTCTAAAACGGTTTTTTTGAAATAATATAACTAATGTGTGCAGTTCTTTTAGACAAAAACACAACACTGTCCTCGGACTCTATATTGTAAGTTTGAGATAATTCATAAGTGACTTATAAGTAGTAATTTCTGGGTTTGATGATAGTTATTCATGATAAAAGTTCGCAAAGTAGGACTCATTGGCACGAGAATTTCCTACCTGTCCTTATTGTAATCTACCAGTGATATTTAGGAAGATGATGATGTAACTTAGTGATAGTTTACAGCTCGCTCTGAGGATGGTTTGTAGAAATAATTGTAAGCATTATTGCAATATACACTGTGTCTCACTACTCATGAGAACACCCTCGTAATTTCCGTAATTTTTTCCGTAGGATTCTGAATTTCGTAGAATCTATAGATACGCCAACAATATACTACTGAACTCTAAAGGGTCATTTCAAATATTATACACTGCTCGTCAGCAGCGATGGAAACACCACATGTCCGATTAATATTTATAGTAGGAGTGTATCTTAAACAAAAACATTCATAATTACAATCCCAGAAATTTGAATGATATACATATAAACAGAACTACACTCAGAAGTACCATGAACTATATATCGTTATTTCTTAAAGGTTTTCACAAATTCAATGAATTACCAGAATTGTTAAAAAAATGCCTACCTTGGAATAAGATTTCAAAGCAGAACTTAAAGAGGTTTTTAAAAAATGAACAGACCCATAATCTGGAAAAGGGTATACTTCATTGTTTTACTCATTTTTTGTTTTCAATCATGTGATTTCATTTCAACTCATTTATTACTTGACATAACCAATTAATCTGTAACCAAACCAAGCCGAATATTTCTGTTGTGTGTATATTTTTATTTATTTTGCCGATTTATTTATTTATCTGCAAATCCTAGAAGATGTACAGAAGCAAGGTCAGGTAGCCGAGTGGTTAGAATCAATACTTTTCAATCATTCTGGCTTGCCGGTCGTGGGTTCATAGCCCAGCGATTTCAATTTATTATTCTGATGGCCTGAGAAAGTGCTAGGAATCGCACGTTAAAAGACCTTGTTAATCCTTGGCTCGCACAAGTTTCAACTTCTGAGGGCTGTCGTTCGTAAGGGGACGACAGCTGGTTAACGAAAAGAACAATTTTAAATCAATTTAAACTCGAAAGGATCAAGACGATTGTAGAACGACCACAAAATCAAATTCTCATCCTTCGAATACCTCAGAGGTATCTTGTATCTCCAAGAAAATCAGGAGGATCGAAAATAAGTATATACAACATCAAGAGCTGCTTTCAATCCGGCAATACCTTATATCACCAAGACGAAACCTGAAAATACAGCAGAATCCAGCAAAAACTGCATTTACGAAGTCCCATGTGAATGTGGAGATTCTTATATCAGAGAGATCAAGAGACCAATCCGTAAGAATAACCGAACACAAAAAGTGGACTTAACGGGGAGAGCCATCTTAATCGGGAATTGCTGCGACCATGTTTGGACTGAGCACTATCGAATTCTTTGGAACGAGGCTAGTATTCTTCATAGAGAAGAACAAATATTCAAACGAAAATTTATCGAAACCGCGAATATCGAAGCCCGCAATGGCGCTTTCAGTCAGCCGAGCATGGAAATCAAAAACGTATGGACACCGCTCATATAAACCGCTTTGGAGAGAAGAAAAAGCGCGGAACTACATGCGCCATGACACCGCCATAATTACACCTTAATAATACCACATCAACATATCTATAAATACCTCGTATCATCTGAACTTGTCAGTATTCACCTGAAGACGATTGCGGATTAAAAAATTAAATTGTAGTTTAAAATTGTTTTTTTTTTTTTTCGTTAACCAACTGTCCTCTCCCTACGAACGACAGCCCTCAGAAGTCGAAACTCGTGCGAGCTAAGGATTAACGAGGTCTTACCTTTTAACGTTCGATTCCTTGCACGTTAAAAGCAATCGAAACGTTGTGAAAAAATGAAAGAAGTCGAACATCTTTCAAACCCACTAAGACGGTGGACGTCCAAAACCCAAGTAATCAAGTTACTATATCATCAACAACCTTAAAAAAATCAGTGATATCTTGAACTGAAAAAGTCACATACAATGAACTATGTACTAAATACAAAAATATTTTAAATACATTGCAAGTACAGATTACTGAAAATTAAAAATTTCTTTATGCAGAAATCCAATCAAGATTGACTTACGATATAATACTCTGGGAGTCTACGACCGAAAATCTCCCTTTTCGTTAAAAAATGCAATAGAGTTCTGCTATGCAAAATTCAATCTTAGCCTAGTAAACTTCTATTCAAACCAATCCAAATATTACCCCTCTACTTTGTCGCAAATACATTCATAACTACTTCACTCGAAATCAAAATCTTCTAAATACTCCACAAAATAGAATATGAAACTAATCCAGAACTGTCCTCTTAAGCAAGGGAATCCAAATATATAAACATTTCTCAAATGATAAAAAGATAAAAAAATTATTTCAAATTCAAAAAATCCCCATAAAAATTTTTAAAAGACAGCTTAATCAACATAAGAGGTACTCTCTCTGGTGACGAGTTTTGGAACTATTTATAAGCACAACGTTACTATTATTTTCGTCAAAATTTGTATATTAGCTATTGTTTATGTACATACTGTACATTTTTAATGAATTTATAGTGGTTATTGATAGGTGATTTTGTTCATCTGTTGACAGAATGCAAAAGAAAATAGTTCGATTTTCGCCACTTTGGCCCTGGCATCTAATGTTGAATTCCCAATACTTTGGTTTACATTTCTAGTAAGCTGTCTTTTTGATACATACTTACCCAAGTTCGTGAGATCATTGGCCGCCTTATCATCCCTCATATCACTTTCAACTGACACCAACTTATAACCTTTAAACTGTCGCAACTGCGTTAAAACTAGTTCATCATAAGGTTCATAACAGAACAATACTTCCTGTTTCTTAGTTTTTAGAGATTCGTAGTAAGGAGATGATTCTGCTAGAGTTCGACTAGAAATTGGAAAATTAGAACATTTAATTACCTCAGATCAATATATCTTTTATTGAAAAACACACCTAGGAGCTGCAAGGAAGAAAATGGTCCTGTTCTCGGTAGCTCTGGATATGTATTCATTTAAATTAACTTTCTTATTCGGTTCTTGTTGAGATGATTCAAACATTAATAGATGAGCAGCCTCTTCCTGTAACAGAATCAGAAGAGATACGTGTAGATGATAGAAAAAGTATTGATGGAAGAGGATGCAAGGGAATAAAAAGGATTGATTTCAATAATTATAAATTCTCATCAATGAACATATATTTGTTTGGCATTCGATAGAAAATTCAAGGTGTATATAATTTTCGTCTTAATTTTTATTTCTCCAAATGCTTCGCTTCTTCAGTATATTTTGCTATTTTCTATCTTATACATTTTTTACATTTTGTGAAAATTTTAAGGTGTTTCTTTTACTACATCTTGATTGATGAAAAAATTAAAAAAACTAATCTCGAAAAATCCGCAGTTGTTAATTATTGTGAGCTTTACGTCAGAATTTGAAATTCTCCTCTATGCATTTCCTGAAGGAAACATTGACATATACTTTTTGTCAAGTTCTGCAAAATTTCAAGGAGGATTATTTCTAGATTCTGACTTTTCTAACAAATTGAAGTTACTATAATCCCAAAATTTCGCGGTTTTAAGGCTGAAATATAATGGAAGTTTTATGTTTTTGGATTTTATTTGTATAATTTTAGATTTCGTCTTAACACGAATCTATAATGCTGTCATTATTCTGATTACGTGCCACAAACAATCTTTTTTGTCGAATGCAAGCTTGATATTTAAATTTTGTTTTGCATTCATTCTATTCAATTTCTAAAATTGATGTCCAAAATCGCAAAACTTAGATTTTAACTATTACATAAAACTTCCATTGTTTCTATAACTTCACGCTCTCCATAAAACTTTTAAATTTTTCATTAAACAATTCCAGAAAAAAAATTGTTCACATTTTATGAGAATTTCAAGGTGACTTATTTTTGCCTTTATCTTGACTTAACAAATTGAAAGAACTATGTTTTCGAAATACGCGTTAAATTTATTATATTGATTTTGGATCCAAAAGTTCTGATATATTTCTTTACTGGGCTTCTTAACCATAAGGGTCTCCGTGGGTTAAAATTTTTGAACAAAATAAATCAGATTTCATTCGTGTTTAAAAAGCTAACTCCTCGTGTCGCACCATCATACTAGGCAGATTTTGTTGGGTCTCAATTCTCAATACCAACGAAGCCAATAATGGATCAAATTGAATTAGATCATTCGTCTCAAGAAATGTGTTCCCGAACTACCAGTTCACTGTTCTGTCTTGAAATCCACCCCTAAATATAGAAAATGTCCATACCAATAAACCACTATACGTACGTACCGCATTGCTACCAGATATCTTGAGGATCATGGAAAAAGATAAAAACATCATGCTCATGAATTATCTGGACGCAACAGGATTTTCTTTGTCGTGAACCTAAGATAAAAATTTAAGAGAAAAAGACACCTTGCCTGATTGTTTTGACAGTCTTGGCCCTACAAAAGTGTGTTGGCCGATGGTTCTGACACCTGTGGCCATTTAAATGAAGAAGACGAACCAAACATCAAAATTGTCAATGTCAAAAACTGAAAAGAAAACCGGGGAATGAACTCATCTGGGGAAATTGAAATTTTGTTTACTAATTAAATATAGAGAATATAGTAATATGAGTGTGTCTGAAGCAGAAAGTGAAATCTTAACATCACAAATACCACCCTCCTTACAAAAATCTCAGATAATTAACACCCACATATATAATTTCCGAAATAAACTACAAGAATTCGGCATTCGGTTATCTTTGAAGGACGATGAGCCCCACATACTGACCCAAGAACAAGCTTTGGTCGCTAGAGACTTGGAGAAACACTTTGACAATTCAAAATGCGACGTTGAAGTATTTGTAAAAGGGTTGAAAATGCTTTGCAAGAAAGAAAAATATTTTCGTAAATCACTGTTGCTAACACGACTCGAAAAAAATGATAGTAACGACACTATCAGGCTTAGACAAGGACGAATTGAACAAGAAAGTCTGTTTAGGTAAAAGTTTCATAACCTCAATAGTGAAATATCGATACAAGCTCTACAATCAATCATGTTTCAGGATTTTCTTGAAAGTATCTTTTATGCAAAGTGAAGTTATGGATCTACTTCTAAATGAAATAACGGAGACATCTGAATCAGCAGAAGACACTTCAATGTTACATCTGTTGTTGAACCCCTTTCGCTACCTTCCACATATCAGTGATCCTCAAAATCTCACAACAAAACTTTTAGATATTTTGGACATTGCCAGCTATCCTGCCCAACTGGAAATTCTAGACTCAATTCCAGACATCATTCCTGATAGCCAGAACTCTGAAACTGCCAAGCAACTCTGTAAACTCATGGATGACAAGGATGAGTTGGCAGGGGCTATTGTTGACTGTTTAAATGTACTGGATTTAGATTCTGAAATAAGAACAGAAATACAGGACAGAGTACTGTTGAAAATTGCAAGCGGTGCTTCTTTAAAAATATTTCCTATACTTTTGTCAGTAAGTAAAAGTATGAATGAAAAAATTACCATAGAGAGCCTGTTTTTTTTCTGGTTGAAAATGTTAGCAATTCTAATGAGGCTCATTATGTTTTTTTTTTAATAATTGAACTTGACGAAAAGAAACAATATTGGTAAATTTTAAGAATAACATTGATAATGTTTTAATCTTTAAAGTATTTCTTCAGGTATTCTCTGATATATGAAATCACTCATCTATCAAAACAGCATTAAAAAATATAGGAGTTTTGAATACTTTTTGACCCAACAAATGTGACAGCTCAGCATAAGATATTATCAAAATGACATATTTGCAAGGTACCTTGAATCTCCTTGAATCTCTCAACCTAAATTCTTCTTTGCACCTCATAAACTTTGGTAGATAATCTTATTTTTATCATCCTTGTGAGGGTGGAAATGTTATGTATATATTATTACATTTGAATTTTGTACAAAAATGATTAAATATAAGAAAAAACAAATTTGAGGTGCTATTATCCTAGTAGAGTAAAATTCATCTTTCACTTTTAGTACTTTTGAGTTACAGGTCAAATTGAAATGAAAAAGAATAAATGCACAGAGAAGTGCACAAGTAGTTATAATATGACATGAATAATGAAGTAGTATCAGTACAAACTGCAGAAATGAAAGTTTCTCAATACTTTCAAAGTTGACCTTGCCACTGTCTTTTATTTAGATGAATCACACGGTTGTATTGAATATTTCGATTATCTTGAAACATACAAATTTTTTTTTTGTTCATTGTTAGATACTCTTTTTCATTAATTCATTTGAAGGGTACAAAAAGCCTTTTTTCTCCAAATGACATTTAAAGCGGCCTTTTAATGACACTTGGCAGGCTTAGAAGTTGTACTTTTAATGCCTAGGCAGAAAAAGTTCGTTGCTAGGCAACCTTCCAAGTAATAATTTAAATCAAACTGGTTATTAAAATTGACAATGACAAAGTAAACAGTAAACAAACAAATTCAACAAACATCATCAGCGGTAAACATAGTAACGCAGGGCCCAGTTACCTTTGATGAAATAATTTAGTTATTTGGATATTGATAATGAAACGCAATTTAAATATGAAAAAGTCGATTTTGCGTGGAATTGGAAAAAATTTGAAGAAAAAATTATGTTTCACACGGCTATGAAACACCAGCCGCGGCATTAAATCTTGTGCTTTTGTGCCTAGTGAAACAAATTACTATTTCCTACAAGCGTGCGTAATTCACCCTATACCCGCACGCTAATGTCACTTCAAGTAAGTTTTTCCCGCACGCGAAAGTTTGTTCAAGAGCGCTACATAAGATGTTTCAATGCGCTTGTAGAAAAAATCTTGATCCTTACTCATACGGAAAGGTACTTTCCCGCACTCGACTGCTTACCCGAACTCCACTCTGTGTCGTTTGGGTAACGGCTGTCTCATGCGGGAATGTTACTCTTTCCGTACTTGTTAGGATAATAACTATTGGCTTTGTATGCAGAAGCAACAGTTTCACTTCGATGGTGTTACTGATTTAGTGAAAAGTCCCAATTAAGTCCCTTTTGTTTGATAAAAGAGACCTGAGTTTAATATTTGATGAATTCACCTATGATATTTTTGTGAATTGTCACTCCACAATTTCTTTTCCCTGACTTTTAGAAGTTGTGCATTTTTCTTCTTTCATTAATTTCGAGATTTTCTTGTAATATACCTTTGTTGTCCTTCCTATATTATCCACTATTTTGGCCTTTCCATCGTTTTCTTTGTCTTTCTCTAGATCTCATTCGTTTTATTTTCCATATGCTATTTCTTATTTGTTGAGATTCATTCTCTACTGTTTAGCTGTACCATTGGATTCTAACAATCTAATCGTTTTTATTCATCTTTTAATTTCATTATTTGCTAACACAGAAAACTTCCTTCAAATTACAATTCATTTGAATAAAAAAAAGCAAATTCAGTTTCTCAGAGAAACATTGAATGAATAACCAAATGAAAAATCCAAGACCTATAATTTCATTTTCCAAAAATTTTCATGAAAATTTACTATTGAAACGATGTTTATAAAAATCGTACGAAACTTCATGGTTATTTGATCAGTTAATTTGAATTAGTTTACTTAATTTAATCATGAATGTACATTCAATCGTCCTAATACCAGAAATTATTCTGACTGGAAGTTCTTTCTTCAATCAAAAAAAAGGAAACCTGGTATTGTAGTAAAATGTAAATGTGTAGTTAATTTTGAAATCATTCACCAACTAATGCCAGAAAAAAAAACAATTCAACGGTGTTTCATAATTTAACAGTTTTCGTATCTTTGATAACTTTTGATCCCAATGGTGGTCCTGTAATTGGAATTACCCGGTATATAAATAAACAAATGATGTCCATGAAAAAAATTCCTTTCTAAAAATTAACTCAAGTTATAAATAGCCTACTAAAATTTACTTTTGTTTTCTGAAATATTTACACATTCTGATATATCAACAAGGTATTGAAATAATTTAACTTCTTACATAACCATTCACCACCATTACAAATTTGCAATGATTTTTTCCAAAATAGGATAACTTTAAAGTCCTTAGTATTTATTCACTATTAGTGATAACATTTCGTTTTGCAGTTTCTGATGACTGACAACAAATCACAAAACTGTGTTCAAACGCTTCTTAAAATACGCAGTGCACTCGACACAACTATGCTGTCAACAGATAAAAGTAAGGATAAAGATTCCTGCAAAATTCTCATTTTCAACAAACTCCAAGCATCCACTCTATCATCAAAAACTATAGCTGATGCTTGGTTGAATATGATTTCGAGCATCAAGTCCCATTCGGATCATAAACCGATTGATTTCCTGTTGCTCTTTATGCTACACACTACTGTGACTGCCAAGAAGAGGATAATCGAGGCCATCTTTAAAAAACGTGTCCACAGTGGACTACTTAAGATCAGTCAAATGGAAAAAATGTTCGAGAAGTATTTGTCACAACAACTTTTCAAAGATTATTTTGCTTCAATTCTAGAAATAGGTAAGTGTAAATGTTGGAAATCAGGATCACCACCGAGCTTTGGAAAAATTGTATATATGAATTTTTGGTCTTCAAAATGTAACTTTTCAGGAGACTCATTTAATTTCCAACATATATTCAAATTCCGCTTGAAAGCGGTAACAAAAAATATTTGATGTATTGGTAGAGTTTATTACCACAAACTTTTTGAAACTTATTGCACAGAAGCTATTCTATTTGATGCAGTCCATCAAAGATTCATAAAATATATTTTGAATAACGAAAATTTATTATTTGGCAGGTTGCAGCTTGGTCCGATCCTCAAATGATCAAATTATTGAAGAATTTTCTTCAACACTTTTTCAAATCTTATTTAATCATGACTACACCGAAACAGTCTACCGCAGAGAAATTCTCGACGCCTTGATAGTTCTCACTGGTTCTAACGATAAAAAAACAGTTAGTGCAGTTTTAAAAATTATATTGTCGCTTTTGGCAAACGGCGAAAAATTGCAACAACATTTAGTTCTGTTGATGAGACTGTTGGAAAGAATGGACTTGTTGGAATTGAGAGATGTGAAAGTAGTATTCGAAATATTGTGTAGTCTGACGTGCGGACCGAATGCTGACGAATCTATGTCCGGTTTGAAAGATGAGATTCACATGATTATTAGAAAACAATTGTATAGCACCAAGCGGAGCATAAAGCATAGGTACTTGATCAAAAATTAGCATGTGCGTTGATTAAATTTTTTCATTAAAATTTTCAGAGGTATTGTCTCAGCCGTGGTGATGGCTCGGAACATAGTACGGACTCCTCCAGATTATGATCCTCCCCCACTACCCAAGGACTCCATAAAGAGTATCAAAGATTTGCCGAGAGGACCAGCAAGAGAAGCCGGATCCCTTTTGGAGCTTGCTAGTCTTTGCACGTCTGGCTGTTCCGAACTAATGGGCCTATATTACGATCAGCTAGCCTCAATGCTGGTAGCCAATCATCATTTGGATCAGTCTTTCATGGCTTGGTTGTTTGAAACTATCACTGCTGATTTCCAACTCAAATATATCGGAGAGATAACATCGAAGAATGAAAGTGATCTGCAACTGGAGTTGCAATATTTGCTTAACAGGTAATCATTCATAGTCTTCAATATACTTATATGAAATTTTTCTTCATGATTGTACTTTCCCATATTTTCTTCTTGATATCAAACAAAAATAAATGAATTCTATCGATTGCAATTCGAGATATAGGAAGTTGGGAAATCACTTTTTATTCACAAAATCTATAAAAATAGGATCTAACAATGCACTTGTTTAAAGAAAATGATCATTGTAAAGGAATTAATTGGCCTAATTGTTTAAATTTTTAATTCATCCTCATTTACCTACTTCATAGAAAAAAATTTAAGGTTATTAAGAATCGATAAAAAGACGTTTTATGGAATTCGATTCAAATGCGAGTCCAACAGAAACATGTAAGGGATAACTCTTTTCGCCAAATCGCAATTGTGGACGTCTATCATCGTCAAACTGATCTTTGATTGAACGACATCAGAGTGAATTACTTGACTAGAGCTGCTGAATATCTTTCCTCAATAATGGTGTATAAGGTCGTGGAAAGAGTTGAAATAATCATATTTTTTTAAAGAATGATGAGTGCGGTAACCATGCAGCTAATGTGTTCAATGAAACGCATCCAGATAAACTTGTTGCTAGAAAATACGTTCTAGAATTAGTGCAAAAATTTCGTCAAACTGGATCAGTAGCCAATGAACATGTTGAAGTTGCAGTTTTAGGAAATGTTCATGCAGACTCAACATTGAGCAGAAGGAAATTGGCTAGTGTTGTCAATATCAGTAGAACCAGTATCCGCCGAATCCTGAATCATCATGAATTCCATCCATACAAAATACATTCGGTACACTAATTGAATTAAGATGATTTTGATAGGCGACAGGAATTTTGCCAAATTATGACTACGAGAATAGATGCAGATTTGAATAACCTTTTCAACATCTGTATTCTGATGAGTCTACATTCATTTTAATTCGACCGTGAATCGTCATAATTGTCGTTATTGGTCAGATGTCAGTCCACATGTTTTCCGCGAAGTCCATAATCAAACTCCTCAAAAACTCAATGTCTGGGCCAGTATTTTTGGGGACCGTTTTATTGGACCAGTATTTCTCGACAGTAACCTGACAGGAGAAACTTATTTGGAATTATTGAATGAATTTGTTATTGAAAAACAAAATCTATGCAACCGAACCAGAATCTGTGGAAGAATTACGAAGTAGAATTATTGAAGAATGCCGTCGAATAAATCCGGAAATACTACGAAATGTTGTGTTTCATTTTTAACAGAACTTGTACTATTGTATGGAAATGAGTGCTAGACAGTTTGAACATTTAGTTAATTGACAATAATAATTATTGCGACAGTTGCTTCATCAGATATTGTTTTTATTGATTGAGTGAATAAAAAGTGATTTCCCAACTTCAAGTTCCTATATCTCTAAAACGAATCAATAGAAATGATTTATTTCTGTTGTTTGATATTAAGAAGGAAAATACCTCTCAAATGAGGTATCACTTGTCATATGTTGCCTTTTAAAAATATACGGGTGGCGGTCACAGCTCGAGAGATGGAAGTATTTCGGGTGAATTTCATCGCCCGTGAAAATGTAGTTGACGTGTCCGAGCGTTTCTATATAATTCGGTTCTGTCGACCTACAGAGCCGCTGTTTCATTTTCAATGGCCCACAATTTCTTACGATTCCTTCAAATATTTCCAATGTATAAAAATTCGAAAATGCTAGAAAATCATTAAAAATATTTATTTTACAGAGCATTGTCCTTTGTTTGATCAGAATGACCTGAGCTTTGACTAGCTTGTAAACAAATGCTATAAATTAGTCAAAATAAGACAATTTGTGCATAAATTGATTCAACCACGGTGACATAGAAGAAAGACTATTATAATATTTCCATTCTGGAAACATCAAGTAGATGACAGCCTTAAAATATTAATGAAACAAATTACTTCACAGGCCTGCAGAGATCAACTCATCTGAAATGGGGGTGAACATAGCAGGATTAACGTTAACCAAGAATCCTTCTATTTTACTACTTGCACCCCATTTCCGCCTACTCAGACTTCTTCACTACAGATTGCAAGATGGAAATCTCTCGACAGTAAATGCCTTGCTTGGTTGTGCAGTCGCACTGCCCAAGGTTGAAGATGCCGACGACTTGGACTCGGATCAGGTGAAACAGGTTGCTGATTGCTTGTTCCACTGTGCCAACTGGTTCAGAGAAATAATTAGTGGATTTGTGACACAACACAAGAGGTCTTTGCGAGTTAAAGTTGTGGCAAGATTGGAGGTAAATTTTTATCATGATTGGAGGAAAAGTTTTAATTTTCATTTTCAGCATTTACTCGAAATAGAGAAGAAACTTGAGCACTGTCTGGAGAAAGTTCCTGATCACAAACTACCAATGAGCTATTTTGATTCTGATACTCATAAACAGAAGACAATTACAAGAAATGAAAGTAAGTCTAAAAACCCGAAGAAGAAGTTGAAATCTGCCCCAGTTGTGGAGGATCCAGATGAAACTGCAAACAATACTGTTGCTGCTACCCAAGCTAAAAAAAAGAAGTCGCCAACCAAAGTTGCTAGTGTCGGTCAGAAAATACACTTCAGGGATTTGGATACCGACTCAGTACTATTATTCAAGGTGAGATTATCTCTTTAGAGATATAGGATTTGATTTGTTTTGTTTTTATAGGAATCCTTCAATGAAAAATAAGGTTTTCATTATTTATCACAAAATCAAAAATTAATCGCGTATTTTGGCCAAGCCCAATCAGATTTAACTTATGAATTTTTTTTGGGCAGGAACACATCTTGTTGCTAGTGCTATTTTGGTTCATAAAGTACAATATTAGATATCTTGTAGACTGTACAATTTAGGCATCTAAGAAAATAAAACATTAAATGAGTGCCATTTTTATTCTCCAGAAAAATATCTTGGCATAATTTAATTTCGAAACGACCACCACCTATTTTTATGTGTATTCTGATGTATCTGTAATTTTATGTGATTTTCAGTTGTGATATCACAAGAGAGTGAGAATAAAGTGAAAATAATTTGACAGATTTTTTGAGCTATTGCTAAATGGCAACAAGTTTGGGAAAAAATCTGGAGAATTATTTTCTACTTTATCGAACTCTCGTGTGGTATTCAATAGATTATTTTTTGATACCCCAATCATAGACCTATTCTCTATACATATAACATTTTTATTTCAACAATTTACTTGAATCACTATAAACAGAATGAAGTTTGGAATTGAAGTTCTCATCATGAAATATACAATTATTATGGATGTTTTGTCCTTGGCTGGAGGATTCTGTAACTTTGTTTTGTTCTGTTGGATTGAAAGCTATTGCTTTCTCTCTGTCCCTAGGTTATCAATTGAAACTATTTCCAAATTGACACGTTACTCAAAATAGTATTCTTGCATGCCGGTGGATCAGCGGTCTAATGCACAGGCCGTTCGAAACTCCAGCATAGCGATAGTCGGTTCGAATCCGATGTAGGTACGAGAATTTTTCTCAACTACTTTATATCGGATCGATAGGCGGCCGCATGCCTTGTTGAAAAGCAAGTTTATTGTAAGTTGTCTAGATGCCAATCTCGTCTAGTGCTAGCTTGGAGTGCACACCGTCCACCCGAGGTGGTGCTGTAGGTTTTCCGGGTTTTCCTACAGCTGAAAAGTGAATACATCACCCAAAACATCAGTAAGTCGCTCCGGAGCGCCACGGCCAATAATAATAATAGCCGTCCTCTACCCGCACAGGCTATGCCTTTGGGTACACTCAACGAGTGTTTATGAGGGAGTATTATCATTATTATTATTATGCATTTTCGTTGATTTTCTTAAAACTAAACCGTTTTCGAATCATTTTTCACTTTTCATGCAAACTGATGACAGACGTCAGATCAAAAGTATCAGTTGTCACATAATAACAACAAAATTCCACAAAAAAATTTCCGCGGTAATTTTCAAGGTAGAAAATTCCCACTATAATAATGCTGTGATTGGCCTGACTGAACGTACATGAATGCTTTGAATTGATGTTTTCGATTGGTTGCAAGAATTGTCAAAAAATAATCTTGGAAATTCTATTGTATATTGTCAATCTATTGTAGTTATTGTGTTTGGACAGTAAATTTTTCTAATTTGAAATATTTATTTAATGATTCTTGTTGTGATTTGAAGTATCCCTTGAAATTTCCCGAAGATAATTGCACCCAGTTGACTCAAACGGCATCTTTGAGCATTGAACAGCTCGAGTTTTTGCTGAAAGATTTAGTTTCAAAACTATCCGTTGCAACTCAAAATAAAAATATTGGACTATCCCATTTGAATGAAGTTGTTCCGCTCCATCTCATAAAGGACTCAGCAGTGCATATATTACCGAATTTGGACTCCCATCTTGAGGTAATGATTCATTCATTCATTTTTTCATACATTTGGGTTACATTATTTTGGCTTACAGGTAACCATAGAAAAAATCGACAAGCTGTTGACAGATACCGACGGCAGATTAGATTTCCCAGAAATGTTCTCTCCAGAGGCTTTGGTTATCAAAAATTGTTTTGGTTTGATTTTGGAGTCATTTTATTTAATATTCAGTTGGACTGGATTTCAACATTCTACTAATCTAGAGGTGAGTTTCCATATTTTTTCTGTCAAAACGTGTGGTATTTTTCAACGCTGTTCTATCTACAGTGAGGCGTTTAGTACCCCCCCTGTTAACTTTTGAACGGTTTGACGTACAAATATAAAAAACCGTTTGGAGGGTATCACTAATACTACTTTTTGGAATAAAGCATATTGTGATTGCTCGAAGGATGGCGCGGGGGGCACATCAACTAAAAAAAAAATAAATGGCATCAGGGGGGTCATGTGTCACATCGTTGAAGAGATGATTCAATTCTCTTTTCAACTATCTGAATTTTTTACATTTTCGTCAATACGTTTTTTCATAATATGCATTTGATATGTCAGTATAAGTGCGGATCTGAATCTATCGAGCAATCACAATGTGTTTTATTTGAAAAAGTAGTATCGGTGTATATGTACTGTATATGATTTTGTTTGACCTGTTTGGTGAAATCGCATTCCGTAAAAGACAACTTTGGAAAAATAGAAAGTATATGTGACATCTATGACGAAAATTGGTTAACTGAAATCTGTCATAACAACCGTAGTTTCATGTCGGTTTTTGCTGGTTGACTTTGACAGTTTGTATCGATTTATCATCTGTGACTGTGCTTTGTCTCTTACCTCTTTTGAACAATAAACGGGATACTCTCATTCACTTAGATGAAGACAATTCGAATAAGTTCTTAGAAATAATAAAAATATTTTCTTTATAGGTACTCAAAACACTCTTGAAAAGCATGCGATCCACTAGTCAAACTCAATCGCTCAATTCTGCACATAGATTGATCATTGATTTTGTTATGCGCCTCTCAGGTTTGACAGATCAATGTCTGGAATTACCGCAGGCCGTTCATTTGGTCAAAACAATGGAAGCTTTATATACCTTAACGACACCCACTCCCGAAATTCAAAAGAAAATAGTGTCAGTATCTGGGAAACTCCTTTCGAAGCGCTGGTACAACTCTAAAGGTTTTTTGGACACTGGAAGAAGTTGCATTTTGAATATCGACGTATTGGTTAAGGTATATCTAAGCAGAGCTAGTGTAAAAACTATCGCAGGCCTGGTTGGAACTCTTCAAGAACAAGTTAACTCTTTGCGAACAAATGAAGACTGCTTACTGATGATGTCCAGTATCGACAAGAAGAATTTTCATGTTCTTTTCAATGGGCTTTGTAGCGCTTTGCTGAGTAGGTACTGTCAATCCTCTAATATTTCTAGCTAAATATCCATTTTCAACTAGGCACTTGCCTTTCACAAATGGAACAATACTCATATAGTACACAGAGTGTTAGCGGAATGACCGCCGTAATTTCAACACATTATTAAACTGAAACCAAAAAGTTATACCGGGTGAACTATGACCAAATACCAAAAATAAAATGGTGTATGATCAAGATATCATATAAACACCTGTGAATTTAAGAGCAATCCGTAATATTAGTTTTTGTTCGCCAATCTCCCTAAACGTGTTGCTGATTCGAATGCATCTGTTTTGACTCTCTGCCGACATGTTCAATTTTCATGGTTCCACGCACTTTACAACTGTTTAAGCGGTCTGTCATCATTCAGAATAGATTAAAATTTCCAAATTTCACTTTGATTTCCACTCCTTTTGGTGTGTAGAGCACACTATATAATTTTCTGTAATTGGTAGTTCAACCTATAGAACAAAGAGCCTAAACGAAACTATTTTCGAAATCATTACGACTGCCATATCCACCATTGGGTATTTTGAAAGCCTAACCAGATTTAAATAGTTATTTTTATATCTAGTGCGCGAAATGCTACTTTGGTAATCGAGAACTGATTTTTTTTAACGAGGCGCAGCCGAGTTAAAAAAATAGTTGAGATCACCAAAGTATTTCGTGCATGAGATGCAAACAAAATTTTTTCTACAAACGTCAAAAATATGTTCTAAAATAAGTAATATGCTTAGATTAATATGAAAAATAGTATTGAATTGGCTTAAGCTGTTCTTCCAAATCAAGTAATTACTGTAACTATGGAAATAAAATGAATAAATGATTTCTTGGATTTTTGCTTGATTGAGGAACATAAAGGTTGAAATATAAACATCCCATATAGTTTACATGCAGTGTGCGAAGTGAGTATTTCGCACACTTTTGCGCACGGTGTCATGGTAACGAGGAAAAATGAAAAAAAGGGTCACTTCGCATATTGTTGTCAATGCGCGAACCTTGTCATTTTTGACGTTTGTAGAAAAAATTAATTATCTTGAAACGTACAAAATTTGTCACGAATTACTATATTATAAAATAGGAGGAACTTTAAACAGTGCTCAAGAAACAATCAACTATATGAAACGGTAGACAGTGCATATGACTCATATATAAAAATGTATCGCATATGTATCCTAAAGGATTCGAATAAAGTGAGAAGTTTGCAGGAGAGTTACAAATACATTTAATAACGACATCTCTGACTAATACTACAACATATATTAAACTATGTTCCTCATAGAGAATACTATTGCAAGTGCTCATTGTAATCAGAAGAGTTTCATTCGATAAAGTTACCGCATGCAGACCGAATACAGATCATCTATGAAACCCCAGTTGCAGTATTGCCAGAGTTAAAATATACAGGATGTAATCCAACCTCTTACACTCCCGTGAATGACGGGTGTAAAATACCATATAACGAATTAGTTGTTGAATAATCGAGACAAATAACATTTGGTTTTTAAAATTCGTCATTTTGGGAGCCGCTGTCCGCCGAACCTCAACTACAAAAACACTGGCAACTGCAATATGGAATAACTAATAGACCGTCAGATAACGACAGATTTTGCTGACTCATTTTCTCGTTTCAGGGATTCAAACCACTGAAAATTATGTCAGTGTAGAGCTCAACAAATGAAAATTTAGCGATCGGACGTGTGCTAGGCATATAGAAAATTCATTTTCCTTTTGCAGAAAAAAATTGTTTTTTTCCCAATTTTCTCGCTTATGGCATTTTAACACATCAATAGGTAAAACAATCTAATAGTGAAAAACCAAAGCCATAAGGTTTGCACGTACTTAAAGGGTTGAAATAAGGGCGCGATCTTGTAAAAAAATACTTGGTTGCTGATGCATTTTCTCGCTTATGGCAATCAACAGAATGAAATTTAATATCGTTAGGAACCCGAAAAAAATCCCATAAGCCGATCAGCTGTTTAAGTCAAATTTCCGGAAGGAAAATTTTGTGATTTTTTTTTAATTTTCCGGCAAACTTTCTCGTTTATGGCATTTCAACCATATGATTTTGATGATGGATAATCATCATAATAAAATTCCCATAAGCTTTGCATGTACCTCAAGAAAAGCCATAAGTTGTAAAGTTGTAGGAAAATTTGTAGAAATTTTTTCATTTTCTCCTTGATGGGAATTGGCATGTAAGAAGAAAAATTTATTTCAAGACCAGAAAAAAAAGCCATAAGTCGGAAACATGATATCGATGATTTATACAGTGTGGCCCATTTAAAATGGAAGAACACTTTTATAAAACATACATTTTTCATCCGACTAGATTGTTTTTTTTTTAATTGGGTAGATAATCAGAAAGTCCACCAACAAACCTAATTTCATGCACGAATCTTCATTTTCAGGGCCAACTATTCTCATTTTTAAATAAATAAAAATACCGAAAAATTAATTTAGCGATTTTTTTAGAAAAAATCTGACTACACCACTGGATTTGTAGTATTTTCAAACGGTTCATTTTGAAATTTTGTTGAAATGCGTCCATCAATAAGAAAATTATAGGAGAATGAAATTTAAAAAATATCCCGATAACCAACCCACTAATTAATTTTCTACTCTTTTCAAAATTTGGAATATACCACTGTATTCAGGTAGTCTCAAAATATCACTAATCAGAATTTCATCGAAATTTATTGATAAAAAATAATAATGAAGAAAATATTAAATAAAATGATATTTTCATGAAATTCCATCAACATATTTTTAAAATTTTGTTATCCTGTAATTTCCTTATTCATAAGTGATGATGAAATTTTGACCAGTGATATTTCGAGACTTCCTGGTGTTGGTGGGTTGGTTAAATGGCATATTTTTGAAATTTCATTCTACTGCAACTTTCTTATTGATGAACGAGTTTCAACAAACTTTCAACAAGAACTATTTGAAAATGTCGCAAATCCAGTGGTTTGGTCTGATTTCTCTAAATAATTAATTTTAGATTTTTTACCATGAAAAATGAGATTAGTTGGCCCTGAAAATGAAGAATTACTCATTAAATTTGTTGTCCTGATGGACTTTTTGAATGTCTACCTATTGAAAAAAAAATCATTTCAATCAGTTGAAAAATTGAAGTTTAATATGAGTGCTTCCGTTTTAAATGGGGCACACTGTAAAAATAAATACAGATATTGAAAAATGCAGCTGCCATGGGATTTGGCATATGCATTGCAAACTTCATTCTTAGGCCATATAAAAGCCTAGTCGGAAGCAAGACGATTAATATTTAATACACATAATTCATTTATTTGAATATTTTTTTAAGAGTTCTGGGCATTATTGTTACAAACTGATAGGGGTTGCAACGATAATTTAAGCAAATTTGCCTCATCTCCTAGTTAGGACACTATATAAGCAATTAAAAATTGATAGGAGCAAAAAGTGCACCGGTTGCAAAATGTTCGCCTCACTCACTGCCCTGTGCTGTCGCCTGGAAAAGTTGAAAAACTTAACTGCGCAATTCCCCGTGCCTACAGGTTTGCTGTGTCATAATCGGATGATCATTCGAATTCGAATACGGAAAAGCCGATTTTTAAAATAATGTGATTATGCCCGTCACTGTTTACTATGACTATGAGACACTATGTGGCGGATCAAAGTTCACAAAAAAATAAACACAGCAAGACAGTGAGCGCAGGAAAATTGCGAAGTTGAGTTTTTTAACTTCTTCAGGCGACAGACCAAGATTGTGAGCGAGACGAGCCATTTTGTTCCTCTCAAATTTGAATTGTTTTAGTGCCAAAGCGGATCATTTCCTGATAGGAGTTTATTAGGGAGGTGTGATTTTTATGTCACCGGGTGTCTTTTCGAAAACATAAATCGACATGACTCAGGGTTTTTCATAAAAATGGCTAATAACATAGGAAGTGAATGTATCCAATACTTCCGGACCTCACTGTATAAAACGTCGTAATCATGTTACCGACTTATGGCTTTTTTTTTTCTGGTCTTGAAATCAATTTTTCTTCCTACATGCCAATTCCCATCGACGAGAAAATGAACAAAATTTCTTCTGATTTTCCTGCAAGTTTTCTAGCTTCAAAAACTATGATAAGCACAAACTAGACTTATGGCTTTTTTTATAACAGATTTTTACATTAACAAATTCATATTGCACTCTATTTCGTTCACGAGAAAGTTTGCCGGAAAATTAAAAAAATTTTCACAAAATTTTCCTTCCGGAAAGTTGACTTAAACAGCTGATCGGCTTATGGGAATTTTTTTTCGGGCTCCTAACGATAATAAATTTCATTCTGTTGATTGCCATAAGCGAGAAAATGCATCAGCAACCAAGTATTTTTTTACAAGATCGCGCCCTTATTTCAACCCTTTAAGTACGTGCAAACCTTATGGCTTTGGTTTTTCACTATTAGATTGTTTTACCTATTGATGTGTTAAAATGCCATAAGCGAGAAAATTCGGAAAAAAACAAGTTTTTTCTGCAAAAGGAAAATTAATTTTCTATATGCCTAGCACACGTCCGATCGCAAAATTTTCATTTGTTGAGCTCAACTCTGACATAATTTTCAGTGGTTAAAATCCCTGAAACGAGAAAATGAGTCAGCAAAATCTGTCGTCATCTGACGGTCTATAATAACTAGTAGATATTTAGGAGCGCACATACAACGCACCACCAGAATCACAAAAAAAAACCTTTCATTTGTTTTTAGTTAAAGGGTTGACACCGGACCTTGACATTGGACTGCTATAGACCAACTGAAGCAGCATTGTCGACAGTTCTCGCGCGTGCAATTCGGTACTGTTATCTTGGACACGATTAGTTGCGGTTAGGTGGACAGCTTCCCAAACTATAAGCAAATTTCAAATGCTGAATAAATTCTTTCAAGTTTTTTTAAATCTTCAACTCGTTATAAAATGGCATTATACACCCATTAATTCATGCTAGAAATTTTATTACACTCTGTATATCATCACACTAATTGGGAATTATTTATTTTTTGCATACTTATATTCCGATCGGGTAGGTTTGTTGGGTTCAATAATTTGTTGTAATTACATCAGTTGTACCCCTAAAACTGCGTGAGTTATAATCAACTAATACATATTTTTAGTTCAAGAAGTGAACTGATCCATGGCTTTTAACTGATTTTACCATTTTGAAATTAATGAAATATTACGATCTCATCATCACATTCTCTATCCAATATTCCAGCTATTTTTGTCTGACTAGCTTGGAAAAATCTTTGCGAATCGCAAATCTTGTGAAAAAAAAATATCTCCTAAATGTTACATTTTTAAACTTTGACAGGATAAAAGAGGAAGTTCAATCCCTTACCAATTATCAGCACCTAGCCTTATGGCGAAACGCTGCTTTAACAATGCAAGGATTAATGACTATTGCAAAAGCCCAAGAAACCAAAACTAACCTAGCCTGTTTCTTGAAGAAATCCATCGGCATCCTCAAAGTATTTCTGTCGCACGGAATTCCAATAATGGAAATTACACTGCGTTCTAATCCAGATGAAGTTGTGTCCATCTTCAAGTCGCTGCAGCTGAGCACAAGATTTTTGCATCACTTGTGCTGTTACACTAAATTCACGAAAGATTCCAGCTTGATGGCATATGTACCACAGTTCCGACTAACACTAGAATCATTAGTTTACAGGTAACTTGATCTTGCCAAAAGTTATGATAATTCGTTCAAGCAACAATGTCCAAATCTCATTCATCTCTTGAAAATTTGTTATTAGGGTGAAGGCTGCTCTGGCTGCTAACAACTGCTCAACAGCATTCTGGATGGGTAACTTGAGAAACAGAGACTTGGAAGGTCACGATATTATGTCTCAGAGTACCACAATGACTGACGAAAATGCAGAAGAAAGTGAAGAAGAATTACCAACAGACGATAGTGATGAAGATGTGTTGGAAATAGATTTTTCAGGCAACAATGATAATGAACAACGATCCAGTAGCGAGGTATTTGACTGAAATAAAACTGCACCAAGATCTACTCACCTTTTCTGCTTGATCATAATTTGTGATAATTCCTTCTTTGATGAAAAGTCCATAGTCCTGGTAGAACTTCTCGTATTCCTCTGGATTCTTTTTCAGTTGGTCCTGAAGAAATTTAATTATCTTCGCAGTTAGGACATCACGTAGTTTCCTTGAATCAAGATTGCCATGTTAGAATTTAAAAGTTCGTATTTAAGTAAGATGAATATATATATTTTATACTGTAAACGTTTTTTGAATAAAATTTGTCTTGTTCAAATCTAATAATGTACTTACTTGATGAGAGAGCTGTTCTGTAAAAGTTCTCGGCTCAAATTCAACGGAATGTCTTCAGAATCTACTACTCCCTTAACAAATCTCAACCACTTTGGTAAAATGTTGTCAGCTCTATTTTTTATAAGAATTTTTTTGGTATAAAGTGCGACACCTGACTGATTTTCTTGGGACATTTCAAACAAACCTGAAAAAAATTATAATTCACAAAATGGATATAATTCAACTCACTGATTATAAAAATTCCTCTTGAGAGGTGCAAAGTATCAGAAAATTCAAACCTGGTTTTCCTTCAGGAAAATATAGCAATGCCCTTATGGACAAAGGCACATCAGTCTTATACTGCAAAGTAAACCTTGGCATATCGTAGCTTCCACTAACAAATCTATAAAAGTCGTTATGTTGCTGTGGAGTTATGCTTTTCGGATCCGATAGCCACAAGGGTTGGACAATGTTGGCTTTCTTGCCATTGAGGTATAAAGGACTTCCAACAAAATTACTGTACTTGTTTATGATGCTCTTGATAGTATCATCATCGGCAAATTCTCGGCAGTCAGCTTTCAAGTGTATTACAATTTTTGTACCATACTGAACACCTTCGGCTGGTTGAATTTCATAAGTTCCCGTTCTGGAAATGAAAATAATAGAAGAAACTCCTAAATTCCCAACCATGCATGATTATTCAGTTATTCAGCTCTCCCAATCACAAATTCAGTCTTGTTGGGTAGTATACAACTGGGAGTGTGAAAATAAACTATAGAGAAAACATTAGTAAACTAAACTGGTTCTCATAACTTGATTCAATCAAATAACTATCTGATCACTTCAACTAATTTCAAGATTCTACTATAATACAAGGGGCAAATAATCTAATTTTCCACAATTCTATGTGCAAAAAACAAATCAAAGAACATGGCACCTAGTACCTGGATTCTGTTCAAATTGTTTGAAATTTTACTACGATCATGCATATCATTACGAACTACTCTGCAGCAAAATATGGTGCCTCTGAATAGATGTCAGAAAGAGTTGTATTCAACATT
The DNA here is from genome assembly GCA_958502065.1 of Chrysolina americana. Taxonomy (NCBI): domain Eukaryota; kingdom Metazoa; phylum Arthropoda; class Insecta; order Coleoptera; family Chrysomelidae; genus Chrysolina; species Chrysolina americana. The sequence goes on from OY293418.1 coordinate 22,468,958, forward strand.
TCATCCAAAATTTATCAAATATTTTTTCATGATTTTCACTCTACTTGGTTGGTTTCCGAAATAGCAAAAATACTTGTTATTCTATCAAAACGTTTGATGAAACTGAAGTACTAACTGCACTAAAAAGACTGAAGCCCAATATAACAAGTAGCATAGCCAAAATTCCTAGCTACCTAGTTAAAGACTGTGCATATTTGTTTTACAAACCACTTCAAATTATCTTCAATCTCTTTCTCAATTCACACTTATTTCCAGAAGAATTGAAAACATCCAACATCTTCCTAATTTTCAAAACAGGATTCATAAACAATATAACTAACTATAGGCCTATACTAATATCCAATTTTGCAAAGGCTTTCAACAGATATATCTATAATCGAATATTTTCCTTCAAAAATTCGATCACCTTCTTCTATTGCTAAAACTTAGCCAGATAGGTTTAGACAAAAACCTGTTGTTGGATCTAGTGGAGTCTTATTTAACTAACTGATCACAATTCGTGCAATAGAGAGAGTACATTAAATTAATCCTATCTCTTCACTGCCGCAAGTAAAGCCCCTCCAAGGCAGCAATCTTACACCACTGTTATTTCTCACTCTTTATTAACGGCGTATGCGAAAATATAAGCGACATTTTACTTCTTTTTGCTGAAGTAAGAAATAGGAAGACCAGAGGACTAAGTACCTAGAGTCCCTACACAATGGTTGCATAAATAAGAAATTATACCTAGGAACAACCCAAAATTAGGCAAATACTCAATTTACAATATCCATTTAGTTACAGGGTGAATTCCTTATTAACGATATTGGGATATAATTTCACTCCAAACTATTTTACTATACTCATCAACAATATTACAACATCGATAAAAAATTATGGAATTCATATTTAAGAACTGTGAAGATTTTAGATAAACAATGCCCATTCATACTAATTTTCAATGCACTCCATATCCCCCGGAGCATAAGGTAACATCTGTGTCTCGTCTATACCGTGTCGTAGATAGTAGAATAACACTCGTAGATTCGCATTTTGTGGATATAGGCTGAGACCGCATAAGCTGAACAGGCTGACAGCAAATGCATTATGGTCTCAGCTGCCCCACGACATGCTTTGCATCAAGTGTCAGGATCAGGAACCTCTATATCCATCTCGCGACTACGGTAGACGAGAGTGTTGAAGACACCATCTCAGCAGGCCATTGTGAAAATTTTTCGAAACATTGCTGACTGAGAGTTTCCAGTGAAAATATTTTATTGAAACAGTAGCTTACAATTTCTCAAAACATATTTTTTTGTGGCACCATCAGACAAACTTGGATCAACCACCAATAAGGGGGGCGAAAATTTTTCATTATATATTTCTTACTATTCTGGTCGGCAAGATTACTTTTTGTTCAGCAAATTATACACACTTTTCACAATGCAATTTTCGATTTCTACAATATACTTATAAGAATTACTACAGTAGGTATATAAAATTTATCGATGATTAATCATCTGGGTTATTTGGATGTACTAGTATATCTTTGGGTGATGAGAGGTTTTTGAAAAATCAAACGAGAGTTCTTAGAAGTTAGGTTGACAATAATTTTTATTCTTGGAGGATTCAATAATTTCTTGGAGGATTTCGGATCTCCATGTTTGTTGGAAAACGAGGATCTACCAATTCCGGAAGAAGACAGTCCATGTAAACAAATTTCAATTTCAGCGCCATATTGTTGATCCAAAAGGAATTGTTCCGATGAATCTGCAAAAATGTAATGATTTTCGAATATGAATAAATAGCTTCATTCACGACTAAACAAAAATGTATTAGTTTTCAAGAAACACATAGTACCTCTTGCGTCATCATTCCTAATGGCGACCAGATGATAAAATAACATGTTGTCCTCTTTGTTATATGAAGCTGACACTGTATTTGGTAAAAATAATTATGATTCATTTTCAAATTACTTTCATTATTTTCATCCAAACTGCAGAATCTCAATCATTTGTTTTTTGCGCCTTTAAGTGGATGCATCTTACAAATATTTTTTGGACATTTCACTTCAATTATGGAATCTATTAAGCCATCGGGACTGGCTCCATGATAAAATTCCCCTTCATCCACAAATAATCCGCATGGATCCAAGTGTAAACAAATGCGAAATATTTTTTTTACAGTTCCATTATCATATCATACCGTAATTACGTTAAAATGATTTCAGAAATCCCTTATAGCAAACGGTTCATTCTCTATCCCGTATTTTGTTGCTTCAGAACCTTTGAATGTACTGTAAAGAAGTTGTTTCACTTTGTTTGCGCAAGATGATTTTTTTTTCATTTTACAAATTTCTCCGAAATGTGATGCCGTGAGTCGTAATATCATTTCTTGAAGCCAATAGGGATTGTTGGATTGACCTCTAGTTTTCAGTTCAATTTCTTCAATTTCCTTTCTTGTCTTTTCGAGGGATTGTAAAAACTGTGTTTTTAAAATTTCATATTGGTCCTCAGGAATGTCGGGCTCGGAAGAAGCATTAGGACCATAATCAGAATAAGGCAACGCTGTTTTTCTATATATATGTGTTATTTTTCCGTAGTTTTCTTTTTCGAATTCTGTTATCGGTAAATTTCTTGGTGAAAACTGGAATAGTTTTATCTTTCAGGATTGAATAATAATTTTCACTATTGAAAAAAATTGCAGCAGCCTTACATCTTGTTTCATACGATCTCTTCAGTGAGAAATTTATTTTCCCCCCAACGAAATTACAAACTATACTATTATATTGCTCGGCAAGATTTTTATTCATATTTGTAATGAGGCTGTTTGCGTTGTGAATCAGGCGATTCATATATAATTCTACATCTTCTATCAAACCACACTCTCTCATTAGAGGAACCAAATTGGTTTCATTTCGAGGGGAATATTTGAAGTATCCAATGGACTAGCATTCTTTGTGCTCCCCAAATATGTGGGATGGAATGTTCCTCAAATCTTGTATCAGACTTTCTCATCAAATGTACTATTCTCAGCTATCCCATATCTAGTAGTATGTGTAATGTCTGTGCGCAATCTTAGTGCATTTTGTCCTAAAATATTTCTGAGAGTTGCCGGTACCACAAAACTTTTTAAATCACTTTGTTTTTTATTTGGAAATGAAGGATATTTATTTTCAATGTACGATAATAATTTTGATTCTACTCACCACATAGTTCTCGTATTTTTTTGTATAAATTTCTGAGTAGATGATGTATACACTGTACTTTTTCTATAAGCATATTTCCATATGGTCTCGATTCTAGCAATTTTGTGTGAACACTACTGTCCCTATTTCCAATCAAGCGATGATATTTGACGCCATGCATTTCTATACTCCTTTTGAAGCCCTCAGCTATATATCGCTTTCCATGTCAGTCGATGTTCCATTCCAATTTTTAAAACACTTGTGTTCCGTAGGCGAATCAATCTTTCTCTGTGCCGAACGAACGCAAATTGCACAGTATTTATTTCAAATACCCAAAAATAAAATCTTTTTTGTTCAGACTCCAAGTATGTAGGCCTAAGGAGAAATTGATTCATTGACAATAAGGTCTAATTACCTGGATCGCTCGGGCCTTAATTGAAGCAATAATTGTTTACCTGCAACCAAATATGGAACTCGACAGTAAATAAAATTTAAAACACTTCTTTATACTATTTTAAAAAACCTAATTCTACTATTTGTAACTACCAAAAAAAAAATAGTCTCCGCCACTGTCACTGTTGCACCAACGAATTGATTCGCGTCGATATGATGTGATGGCGCCACATTACGGCTGTTTTATTATGCACTTCTTATTTATCACTTTTTAGTATTTGTACTGTATAGATCTATAGTATATTCTATATGAGATAGTGAATTGCTATGCACTTTTAGGAAAAGTAGTCTGACTCGAAAAAAAATCTATATTTTAATTAGTTTGGGCCAAAATGGTTTAAAATAAAAAATGATAATAACTTTCCCTGAAAGAGTACAATATTTTGAAAAAGTAGGTGCAAGTTTTATTGAAATCGGACCAGGCATTTTCTAACAATTTGAATAGGCGTTTCAGCGAACATGGGGAACGCTCTTGAGTAAGGAAATAAAAAAGGGATCGTAATTTTTACTCTTTCTAGTAGAATATTTCTGTGAACCATATTGAAGGCATTTTCAAAATCTATTTTCAGAAATACAGAAGAAGAATCTGGATGCTGGTTTAAGAATCGACGAGCTGCATGAGCGACGGCTTCGCATCCACCAGGGGTTCCAAAACCAAATTGTATGGGTCGGAAAGAGTTACCCAATAATTCTTTGATTTGTGAACATGCTAATTTGGATACAAGACGTCTGAAAGTTGTACCGACGGCTATCAGTCTGATACCACCACATTTTTTTCTCAAAGCAATCAGTGAAGCTCCATATAGGATTGGGATCACATTTTCGTTAACTTTACCGTTAAGCATAAAATTGCAGAGATTAGTTAAGGAATGGAGAAGTTTATCGCCCATAGATCCAGAACTTTTCGACAGCAAATCTTGAAGATGGGATGGTCTCAAAGAATCCAGGCCTCCAGAAGATCCTGTACAAAATGATTTATCTGCATTCAAGACATCAGTATCGCTTACTTGCAATAGGTTAAAGTTTTCACTACCTGTATATGCAAAATCCATGTCAGCTGGATGTTTTGATAGGAGCTCCGATAGGGTAGAATCGTCAAAAGTGGCGATTGTATCACTAGACGTCAATAAACGAATAGCAGCAGTGAGATCGCCATCAGAAACTTTATTGACGATACGTTTAGGAAAATTATATTTCGGCGTTCAAGGATTAGCAAGGCGTGTGGTACCTTCAAACACAAACGGGCTTCGGATGTTTCTCTTGATGATTGTTGTTAAAGATTCTTTACGATTTGAATTGGTTGATGGAAGACAGAAGGACTTGTATGCGAAACATAACAGATTTTCCCATGCTTCTATAGAGTTTGACAAGATACAATTGTCAATTGATCTACTTAAAGCTTCAGCAGTACTCATTCTAGCTGATTTTGGTATCCTTTTGGCAATGAAGATAGTAGCTTTGAGATGGGCCAAACGTTTATTCAGGAGACCAGAGGATGGTACGTTGTCAGTTGAGGAAGTTCCATTCAAATCCTTGGTCAGTGAAATCGAACATGTATTATAGGAGAGGTGCATTTTCTTTTGATGGATATTCAAACCTATTCTGGTATTAAAACTTCTTTTACATGTTTCACAAATGAATTCTAGAGGTATTGCATCTTCTGAATATGGTTCTTCAATCATACATTTCTTCTTTGCTGTGAGGTTGAAAGAATTTACGATAATCGCCGATAACACAAGTTGTATTTGTTAAGATTATTTCATGAATGAAATTGAAACCATTTGAATTTATCAAAAGAATTAGTTCGTGAAGTAATTCGAATAGTGTCTCCCTATAAGGAGGGAGATAGAGAGTCAGCTGTAAATATTGAGACAAAAGGCACCTTTGTCTAAATAGGTCGGTATATGATTCATGAGAAAATACGCTCATGATGGTTTAAGAAGTCTTCGATAACACAACACAAGAAAAATATAGCAGAAAAGTTGACAACGTGACGCGTCACGTCATGTGACGTAAATACCCTTCAGCTATTGGTTGAATTCGTGACCCAAGCTAAGACATCCCTCACATCCTTCGAAACCGACCAACTCTCTGTATCGCATTCGTTTTGGGAATAGCGTCTCGAACGAGAAGAGTATCGCATGCAAATTTTTCGGGATGCAAATATCACGTTCGAAATTTATCGTACGAACTGAAACATAGCGACCCTGGTCTATTTTCAGAAACATACTTATAATTTTGCGCTCATTGGAAAGCCACTGGTAACTTATTGAATATGTATTGATATATTTATTAAAATCTATGTAAAGTTTGCTAGGTTTCATCAGCCTGGTCTTCTCCCTGTGAAGGAGTTTCGACCTTTCAATTCCTAGTTTTTCCTTCTCTTCAAATCCGACTTTCACCGAGTTAAGGAAAATTGGATTCAACGGCTGTAGATTTTAACAGTTGAAACTTCGTGAATAAAATTGCAGAGAATTGCATTTTTCTTTGTTAATTTTTTTAGACAATGGGTAGTCCAAAATAACCTTACTCATATCTTGTGCTGAATTGGATGAAACATGTCCTCAGATTTTCTGCAAGATGGTTTACGAAAACCTTGTGCACACTAAACAAAATTTAAATAATCATCTCACTCATACTGACATACACATCATATGACAACACATATGACACCAGAAATAAAAGAGATATGCTTAAAAAATAGATTATGAAAGATATAGGCATCAAGCTCTATGATATATTGCCACTTGAACTACACAACGTGCTGCTACAAAAATATACAAACTCAATCAAGCAAGTTTTGTTTATGAATCTGTTGTATGATGTTGATGAATTTTTTCATGATATCCAAAATATAGAAATGCTCCCGAGGCAATGTAAGCCAACTTGTAGAACAGAATTTTATGTTTTATTTTTTGTGTGCTATACTTAATGATTTTTTTTAATTTATTCTTTCAGTGACCTGTCTACAAACTTTGTTCCATAAGACCAATACAAATTATCATTATCACATAATTATCAGGACTAGGTAAATGAAACTCACCCATCAGAAGACCACTTGTAACCCTGTTCTTCCCCTGTTGCTCTGGAATAAACTTCCACTTTGTCAGCAACCATGAATGCACTATAGAAACCAACTCCGAATTGTCCGATAATATTGTTGTCCCCACTTGATTGTTTCGATTTCATTTCTTCAATGAACGCCTGACAAGAAACCAATAAATATTTTTTCTGGTTGGTTTCTGGGTTTTGCCATAGTCTCCTTTGATAAAAATATATTTTTGAAGAGTACTTCGTTTACGCCACTGAAGATGACTGCCGCAGTTGCAGTCGGAACGTTTGGAGATTTTTTAGCAAAGACCACACCAAAACCAGGAAACCAACCAGAAAATTGACACCATTAATATTTTGTATGAATTTGGTGTTTGCTATTTTCTCTTGTAACAGGTAAAAATGTTTTAGTGTATGAGTATTGATTGAAGTGTAAAGAAATGGGTGAAATTCCGTTAACAAATAGCCAAAAGCAATACATTTTTTTTGAACTTACGTAGTTTTGGTCCCTTGAACAAGAAATCCGAATAAAATTTTTGGCAGTATCAAGTAATTTCTGAGATATGGCCCTATTTTTGAGTGATGACTGACATTTTCTAGCACACATTCCTACCGCGAAAAAAACACTTAAAATTCTTCCTTCTTATACTCTCAGGATATAAACACCTTAATTGACCTATTTTACACTTGTTCTTTATTGAAAACGACACTTTTTATGAAAAAAATCATCCTTTTATGAACATCAAAAAATCTAGGCAAAATGGTTAGTGAATTTTAAAGTTTGCTGTGCAAATATGCAAAGAACCAAGTTACCAACCTGACATGAATAAATTCACCAAACATTTTGCATAAGTTAAGTTCTAAAAAGAAAGTTGAATTTTTTTATAAAAAAAATAGTGTAAAACGGGTGCGTAAATTGTGCTAGTGTAAAGAACACTTTTGAGTGTTTTTTTGTGGTAGAAATGAATCCAAAGAAATGAAAGGAACAAAACTAGGATCAATTAAAAAATGTATAGCTTCTAACTATTAGTAAACAGAATTTTACTAAAAAATGTTCTTGATTCAATTCCATCTACAATTATTCACCTCATTTATTTCAAAAAGAGAGTTGAAACTCCAAAAAAGGTAGGAAAACTTAAAATATGAGATATGGATTTCATCATGATACCTTTGATCCAGATTTTGCTATAATTCCGAGGTTTGAAACAAGCTCTGGTTTAGTCATGCCAATACCAGTGTCCTGAAAAACAAATAACTATGATGAAGTGTAAAAAATTAAACAAGTACTTCTAACCTGTATTGTCAACGTCCTATTGTGTTTATCAGTTGAAATGTGAATCTCTAGTGCTCTATCGGGGTCTTCAATTTTTTCAGAAGCTTCTCTGGATATAGATAAATATCGAAATTTTTCCAGTGCATCACTCGCATTGGATATAAGTTCTCTGACGAAGACTTCCTTTTCTGAATATAAAGATCTTGCTACTATATCCAACAGCATTCTAGTCTCGGCTTGAAATTCATGTTTGGTGCTATCTCCTAGAATTAAATGTGATGGTGAAATTGGTGAAAATATATCAGATCTCAGACAATGAAGTTACCTATTGGTTTTTCTGTATTCTTTATGATAGAATAATATTCATCTTCTTTTGGTGATGTCTCAGTGCTTAAAAATCTTGAATACGGTTGCCTCCCTGTATTAAACAAAAGTTTAATCAAATCTCAAATTTGCTAACCAGTCAGTAATATTACCGCAATATAGACCTGCTACATTGATAGTATTTTGGGTAATATTCTTGAATGAATTGTTTTTTGCTTGTGGTATTAAATGTCTGAGAAGGAATATACGATTCATTCTGGTTAAAGAAGACATTTCTATTATTAGTTTTATCAAAAAATACTTCAACCTTATTAATTTTTTGAATTATTATTTTCGAGATTTCGAGTTTGGAAATTGCACCACAGAAACACGAGACATGAAATACGAAATACAAGATAGAGAAGAAGATAGTTCTTAGTCACCGACGTCACCGTAGATAAGTAAACTGAAGTAGATTCACTCCCAGTCGGCGCCTTTGATGTATCGGTTTCAGATTTTATTTTTTTCTGGCATGCGGTGGGGCAAGAGGGGTCAGCTGAGAGTTGTCCTGTCTCACTTGGTCTCATGTTGCGCGATAGCACAGGATACATCGGATAAACGCAAAATTCGGGGTGGGGGTCGACACAAATATGGCGGCGAGTGATCCTACTTCAGTTTACTAATCAATCTACGGTGACTTAAGGTTCTGTTCTGTGTAGATGTAGAACCTCTACTCTTTGACTTAAGGCTAGTTCATACCCTCGCGAATATTCGCAATATTTGTGCGATTCGCAAATCGCAAGAAAATAGCCGCATGAACGTTCATACCCACGCGGTAAATGATAATGATGATTCATAACATGTAATTTTTCGGTAATTGGGGTTAGGAATTGTTTTTTTCAACAACAATGTAGGTACAGTAAAACTAATATCAATAAAGGATCTGTGGTCGGAGGATTCAGCAGATTGAGTGTTTAATATAGTTCCATAAAAAGTCAGATACAAAGTTTTACACCCCGCTTCAACAGTAACGCCCAGCAAGATGCTCAGGAGTTGTTAAGATACATACTAGGTAGTCTGCAATAAGATGTTATTGCAGAAGCGAGATTCAATTTCAACAAAAAAATTTGAAAATGCTACAGAATCGTGTGATGCCGTAATTGTGGATAATTTTATTTCTCAACTCAATTCATTTGAAATGTACACGCCGTTATGCTCACTGTTCAGTCACCGCAAACTACAAGTCAAATAATACTTTCCTAGTGTTTGATTTTTCAAAATGACATTAATGTTGAATGGGAGAATATTATGTAAATTCTATATAATACATAACTCAGTTACAGCCAGAGCATTTCTTGCAGAATGCAATGGTTCCAAACCTGAAGACACCCGCTCTTCAGTTTCGTACCCACTATGAACAACAGTTCGTCACCCGAAAGTAAATAAAATATTTATTGGAATCATACATCCACATCTTATTAATCTTTCTGAACTTTTATAGCATGGAATATTTGACAAATACTACAGATCTTTCGTAATTGATTGTGAAATCTTATAAATGCAAATGAAATCTTTTTGCAATCAAATTTAAAGATTCAACATCCAAAGATATCTTCCAAGTTAGTTGAATCAATATTCAATATGGCGAAGGCAGAAGGCATAGAATTATGTTGTTCCGTGGTTTGAGCGAATTCGCAAAAAGTTAAAATATTTGAACTTTCTGCGGCAAGTCTGGCAGCCATTTTATTCGCAGAAAAATCACGAAATTCGCAGGGGTATGGTTTCGCCTTCAAGCCCGTGGCTCACGGTCAAATAGTTTGTTCAAACTGCTCCGACGTGACGTAATTTCAATCTGTTTATTTCATAAAACTCCAAGCAAACCACTAGAAATGACGTCACTTGAAGACAGTTTGACCAAACTATTTGACCGTGAGCCACAGGCTTTAGGGGTAAGCAAGGTGCAAAGACTTGTTGTCTTGGAATCACAGGGGCCATCAAATCAACACCAACTGCAGCGATGGAGACACTCCTGGGACTGCCACCTCTCCACTTTGTGCGAGGCAAGGCTTGGTGCCTCTAGACTGCAGATCGTACCCAACCCGAACGTTGGAACGGGACACATGAGAATCGTTAGAATTGTGATCGGGGACGCGCTAGGAACGAGAACGGACCACATTCCGAAACGGTATTCCTTCAACAACCAGTTAAGAGTGCTGGTGCCAAACAGAACCGAATGGAACGGCTCACAGCTCAAGGACATTCTACAGGGGAAAATCTGGTACACAGATGGATCCAAGACTGAGAATGGAGCGGGCTCAGGAGTGTTCTCCAGGAATCCGAGTATTGGTATCAGCTACTCACAGGGCACCCATACATCTGTCTTTCAAGCAGAAGTGTACACCATCCTTTAATGCGCGAAGGAAAATAATAGGAGAAACGATGAAAACGCGCATATCAACATCCTATCGGACAGTCAAGCGGCATTGAAGGCCTTGTGTAGCATGGAAGTAACGTCCAAACTGGTATGGGACTGCAAAGAAGAACTGAAAACTCTGTCAGACCGGAATCAAGTCAAACTGATATAGGTCCCAGGTCATCAGGGAATTGCAGGCAATGAGAAAGCAGACGAACTCGCACGAAGAGGCTCGGAAATGCTCCCAAACCAAGGGCAGATGCTAGGGGTATCGTACCGAAGTGTACAATAAGAGCGTCTGTAAAAGACTGGATTAGGGATAAGCACAAAAACTACTGGGACAATGTCCCAGGAAACAAACACGGGAAAGAATACATCAAAGGACCGTGTAACAAAAAAACGGCAGACCTGTTAACGATGAACATGAGCCAGCTGAGACCCATTACGGGACTCCTGACTGGACATGTACCAGTGAAGGAGCACCTCAAAAAAATGGGGCAATACGACGGAGACGTCACCTGCAGACTATGCGGTAAGGATCCAGAAACCGTGAAACAGATACTGTGCTACTGCGAAGCTCTAGACCGCAAAAGACAGGCAATTTTCGGGCAGCCATCTGGCGACCCAGAACTAACTAACACAAAAGTATTGGACTGGGTACTGTGACATTGAAACAGTGGTGCCTTGGTTTGCGGGCCTGCTAGCTAGGTCCATTGATAAAACGGGGAGTTGGCGGGTTTGCGAGTTGGGGCATCGATAGGTAAGATACAATGGGCTAATAAGCCTAAGTGTCACCGGAGGCAACTGCCTGACCGGAACTACACAGAGGTGGAGATTTTAGTGAGTATGCCTAAGAAGGAGAGTCTCACAGTATTTATTGAGTCTGGAGACTCAATATTTCTCTATAAAAGATTTCCTCCACCTCCCCCCCAAAAAAAACAGGCTTTATAGGGCCGGTTTTACAATGTACTTTAACTTCGACCTAAATTTAACTCATAGTTAGAATGAGAGTCGATTCCTTAATTTAGCAAATGCCATATTCATTCTAACCACGAGTCAAATTTAACCGGGAGTCAAAGTACGCTAACACGACATTGATAAACTGGCCCTTAGTAGACAAGTAGACACGAGATACAAGGACGAAATCCAACGAAATCACATTACACAGTCAAGGTGAGTTCCTAATCAAGCTTTTTTGACTTGCGCGTTACGAATTCTGATTGGCGAATATCCGACGCTCGACGCTATTATCCAATCATAATGCGTGTCGCACGACGCAAAAATATGATTGGCATTGAATTCTATGAATACTGTATCCCCTTCGACCTACTTTTTCCTGTTATATATTGAAAATTTTCAGCCAAATGAATCTTCACAAAGGAATCAAAGTTAAGACATAAGTATTCAAAAAAATATCAACAAAACATCTAAAAGTCGTCAACTGTCACGAGTGTCACGTGACTGATGTGACGTTTGCTTTATTTTCCCGGAGTTTTGCAGCGCCACCTGGTGCCATTGGCGACCGCGAATAAGGCAGCAAAAGCAAATGCCATAAATAAAAGAAGAAGAACATCTCGGGCTCGTTTTCTTAGGTTAGTTTTTGTATTTCATAAACAATCTAAAGAATATTAGAATAATATACAAGTTGATGTGGTTTTATCGTGCGACAATTGTGGAATACGGACGTTGTTTACTTAGCTAATGCTAATACTGTTTTAATTTGAATTGACTACATTGGAAAGCAGAGTTTTTGAAATAATCCAAATGTCTCAATGCATGGTCCTTTGGTGTAAGAATAAAGGACAAATTCCAGGAATATCTTACTTCAGGTGCGTAGTTTTTCAGTAGTGACCTTCATGTTCTATTTTTTGAAATAATCCACTATGGACTAGACATTTCCAATATTAATAAATGAATTAACAAAAACGAAATTTAAGTTTTGCTAATCAGTCCACCAAAACAATTAAAGTGAACTTATGCACGGTTTTCTAGCCACGCCTTTTTCAAGAGAGTTGGAATAGAGTAGGATTTTGCTGCGGTGTTGCCACGTTTTCCGAAGATCCTTAACTGTTTGATTCTCATTTTTGATAGTTACAAATGCATGATCCTCGATCAACATCACCAAAATATTATAAATAATGCTTTTAATATGTATAATGTCAGGAAACAATTTAGAGTCCTGTAGGGAAAACGTCATTCTCTCGCCACGGTTTATAATTTCGTATATCTCGGTTGATATTGGATGATCATTGATGAATTTTGCATGAAAATGTTGCTTATAACGCATAATTAAATATAAATTTTTCAAATCAATTTTTAGTGACATAGGGAAGAGTGTAGACAATAAAAACTAATATTTTTTACAGTTTTTTGTCTTATCTCAATTATAACTGGATGATCGTTAATAAATTTTACGCCAAAATGTTTTTAATATCGCATAGATTACGAAAAAAAATACGAATCAATTGGAGTGCCGTAGGGGAGAGTGGAAAAAATAAAAACTTACATATTTTTACAGTTTTTCCTATTATCTCAGATTTTATTGGATGATCGTTAATAAATTTCACACCAAAATGTTGTTAATAACGCATAGATTACGAAAAAAAAATTCAAATCAATTTGGAGTGCCGTAGGGGAGACGTCATTCTTTCGCCACGTTTTTACATTTCAAATATCTCGGTTATTACTGGATAATCGTTGATGAATTTTTCATAAAAATTTTGCTAATAATGCATAAAAAATTTAAATCAATTTGGAGTGCCGTAGGGGAGAGTGGAAAAAATAAAAACTTACGTATTTTTACCGTTTTTTCTATTATCTCAGTTATTATTGGATGATCGTTAATAAATTTTACATCAACAAAATGTTGTTAATAACGCATAGATTACGAAAAAAAAATTCAAATCAATTTGGAGTGCCGTAGGGGAGACGTCACTCTTTCGCCACGGTTTTACGTTTCAAATATCTCGGTTATTACTGGATAATCGTTCATGAATTTTTCATAAAAACTTTGCTAATAATGCATAAAAAATTTAAATCAATTTGGAGTGCCGTAGGGGAGAGTGGAAAAAATAAAAACTTAAATATTTTTACAGCTTTACCTATTATCTCAGTTATAATTGGATGATCGGTAATAAATTTTACACCAAAATGTTGTTAATATCGTATAGATTACGAAAACAAATTCAAATCAATTTGGAGTGCCGTAGGGGATACGTCATTCTTTCGCCACGGATTACATTTCAAATATCTCGGTTATTACTGGATAATCGTTGATGAATTATTCATGAAAATTTTGCTAATAACGCATAGATAACCAAAAAAAATTTAAATCAATTTGGAGTGCCGTAGGGGAGAGTGGAAAAAATAAAAACTTATTTTTTTTTCCAGTTTTTCCTATTACCTCAGTTATTACTGGATGATCATTAATAAATTTTACACCAAAATGTTGTTAATAACGCATAGATTACGAAAAAAAAAATCAAATCAATTTGGAGTGCCGTAGGGGAGACGTCATTCTTCAAGACGTCATAATTTCAAATATCTCGGTTATTACTGGATGATCGTTGTTGAATTTTTCATGAAAATGTTGCTAATAACGCATAAATTACGAAAATAAATTCAAATCAATTTGGAGTGCCGTAGGGGAGAGTGGAAAAAATAAAAACTTACATATTTTTACAGTTTTTCCTATTATCTCAGTTATTATTGGATGATCGTTAATAAATTTTACATCAAAATGTTGTTAATAACGCATAGATTACGAAAAAAAATTCAAATCAATTTGGAGTGCCGTAGGGGAGACGTCATTCTTTCGCCATGGTATAACATTTCAAATATCTCGGTTATTACTTGATGCTCATTGATGAATTTTTCATCAAAATGATGCTAATAACGCATAAATTACGAAAAAAAAAATCAAATCAATTTGGAGTGCCGTAGGGGAGACGTCATTCTTTCGCCACGGTTTTACATTTCAAATATCTCGGTTATTACTGGATAATCGTTGATGAATTTTTCATGAAAATTTTGCTAATAATGCATAGATAACAAAAAAAAATCTATTTGGAGTGCCGTAGGGGATAGTGGAAAAAATAAAAACCTAAATTTTTTTACAGTTTTTCCTATTATCTCAGTAATTACTGGATGATCGTTAATAGATTTTACACCAAAATGTTGTTAATAACGCATAGATTACGAAAAAAAAATCAAATCAATTTGGAGTGCTGTAAGGGAGACGTCATTCTTTCGCCACGGCTTTACACTTCAAATATCTCGGTTATTACTGGATAATCGTTCATGAATTTTTCATAAAAACTTTGCTAATAATGCATAAAAAATTTAAATCAATTTGGAGTGCCGTAGGGGAGAGTGGAAAAAATAAAAACTTAAATATTTTTACAGCTTTACCTATTATCTCAGTTATTATTGGATGATCGTTGATGAATTTTGCATGAAAATGTTGCTTATAACGCATAATTAAATATACATTTTTCAAATGAATTTTTAGTGACATAGGGAAGAGTTTAGACAATAAAAACTTATATTTTTTTTACAGTTTTATGTCTTATCTCAATTATAACTGGAAGATCGTTAATAAATTTCACACCAAAATGTTGTTAATAACGCATATATTACGAAAAATAATTCAAATCAATTTGGATTGCCGTAGGGGAGACGTCATTCTTTCGCCACGGTTTATCATTTCAAATATCTCGCTTATTACTGGATGCTCGTTGATGAATTTTTCATCAAAATGATGATAATAACGCATAAATTACGAAAATAAATTCAAATCAATTTGGAGTGCCGTAGGGGAGAGTGGAAAAAATAAAAACTTACATATTTTTACAGTTTTTCCTATTATCTCAGTTATTATTGGATGATCGTTAATAAATTTTACACCAAAATGTTGTTAATACCAAATATCACCAACAATTCTACTAAAAACCTACCGCTACTTCTACCTAACGGAAAATTTATGAAACTCAGTTGTTCTGCCCATGATTTTCTGCTGCAAGTTAGGACTGCTAATGAAGAATGAAACATTAAGGCCAGTTCAGATACATGCGTGCCCATGCAGAGTTTTTGAAGCACGGATTGTTTACTTACGTTTCTGTGACATGAACATATGTCATGTCAATGCTATTTAAGTTTTTCAAATAATCCCGGCCTCAAAGCCAGTGAAAAATACATCGGGATTATACGAAAAACTCAAATAGCATTACTTCAGCATTGACATAATTATTTCAGAACCAAATAAAATACGTTCTTGTCATAGAAACGTGAGTAAAACGCGTTTAAACCGGCCGTGCTTCAAACACCCTGCATACGCTTGAATATGAATTTCCATACCTTACCTACCCATACCACAGAATATTTAACCTACACAGAAGCGTTAAAGCAGTCCTCTGATCTTTGAGGGTCAAATTTTCGCGACCTTCATTTGAAATTTAGCTTGTAGAAAATGTGAATTCTGGGCGGTATATTAAAACTGTTGTTGAAATATATGTTAAGTCATCCGCTTTTGGTAATATCCGCTAAGCTCGCTTGCGCAATTTTACCTTACATTTGGAGACACAGCCCTTAGAAGGTCTAAGATAATATCTAGCAGAATTTCTTCTGACCAAAATTGAGGTTGAGTCAATCAGAGACAAGACAAGTGCAAATAAATGTTGTTTTGGCAGGAAGCTTGACTAACGCTTATGTGTAGGTTAAGATGTTCTGTGCCCATATTATGGCAAGGATGCGTTTGGGGAGACAAAAAGTTTCAGTAGACAGCGATGCAAAATTGTAACAATTGCAGTAAATAGTAATATATTGAACAATAACGAGGGACAAAAAGACAAAAAGAAAGAATAACGACATGCGCATAATGCCGCTAGATCAATTAAAATTATAGTTCTGTGAGTCTGAGTTAATAAATTGCGAAGTAGGTTGAAGTTACCATGTATATTAAACTCATACATTTATTAACCACGAATATTAATTAGAAGGACAGTCATCTGATGCGAAAATTATGAGCGCCATAGGCAGCGCAGAATTTCTGAACATGCGCTAAATTAAAAGTGGAAGTTGACACTCAAGACCGATTCTCTCAAGTGTTGTTTCTGTCTCACGTCCTTAATTAGGCTTCACTTTGCTAACATTGGATGTATTCTTTTGTTTTGATCAAACTGAACGAACTGAAGTGAAGTGATCCGACTGTTGAATTACGAGCTCGAAATGCAACACTCGGATCATTTCAGTTTAGCTCATTCAGTTTGATCAAAACGAAAGAATATATCTACCTATTGTCTCATGGCGTATGGTCAATATTTGTAGGAAATCCATATATGATTATTATATGTAAAAATTTGAGGGGAACATGGAATAATTTTTTTCGAAACTTAACATATAAGTAATTTTTCTTTTAGAAAATAATATCAAAATGTTACTGAAATAATAAATAGTGAGATCCATTATTCAATAATAAATAAAAAAGAATAAACATTTCGAAAGAGGCCTATACATATCGATAAAAAATCACACAAAATGCCTTCTTTGACGACACTTTTTTTAGAAGCTAATCTACCTAATTTCACAATTACAAGCAATAAAAACAATTGTTTTACACTAAAATTCGACCCCTTAGTTATTTTCATTGTCACGGTAGGTTGTCACTTGAAATATGTGCGGTCGACTATTCAATTTTAAATATGAACAAATGTTTACTTCCCCTTAATTTATATGTTCAATTGTTCAACCCATAACCATAGACGTGAAGATTATAGCGCGTCAACCCAGAATTGTTGTCAAAATGACCCCTCGTTTAAAAATACTCAAAATAAATTTTAAAATCAAATTATTTCTAGGTACCTACCTATAACAAATTAGTAGATATTTACAACTAATAAATGTTACATTTCACATATTTTTATTTCAATAGGCACTGAATCAGGATGTACTAACTAATTTTTAATTCGAACAGGGATTCATGGTGTATCTAATTATTATTTTTTTTTTATGACAAAAAACTCTTTCTTTGTATATTAAAACCAGTAAATATAAAACTATTAAAATAACATAAAATATGAAAAACTGCAAGGGATGTTTTCGACGTTTTTTTGAACAGTGCAGTCTCTGCATTACCCTTTTGGTACATTCCACACAAATTATTATTTTAATATAATGCAACAATGGGATGTTTTATTTCATTTATTTGCCGAATATCTTGCCCTGGTTTATCAATATTACACATTTTTGGGCCTATGAAACAAAAAATATCATGTATATACAGACATGACGTCAATTTGACCACTGCGAAATTTAAGCATATGATTTGTGACGTTATGATAAACAAAAAATTATTAGTGTCGGGTACTCAGGGTTGGCTTGACAGTGAAGTTATATATATTTTTTTTTACAGGCTGTACCGAAAGTAGACCGTTACAGATTATAAAGTAATTGTAAGAATAATCAACTCGCTATCTCGGATGCCGATTTCACACTGAGAGCTGAGAATAAGGTATACCTTGATAGCGTATATACAGTGTCACACATAAAGTTCGCGACATATGGAATTTTTTTTATTAATAGATATAAAGGAAATTTTACTTCGCAGTTAGTTTGTGCTTGAAAAATGAGTGAAATACAGCATCTTTCCTTCTTTCATTTGCTACTCTAAACCTGTCAAATTTGACATTCTTTTCGAAAATCTTTAAAAAATCATTTTTTTTTTGGAAATTTCGAAAAATGCCAAAGAAAAAAGTTGCTCAGTTTCCAATTTTATACATTTGCTCCAAATTTGGACTCTCTATACTGTCACTTCTACTTTTTTTAATTTTCCGAATCTTTCGCTCTATTGATTCGAACGGAACATTATTCAAATTTCATAATTTTGATGAATGTGAGACTTCAATGTCATATCTTGCCCAGAAAATACCGACATTGGCCTGTTACCAGAAAATAACAAAAATGCACCTCCATTGTTAAACTGATGTGGAATTTCAATGTATGGATGTTAATATGTCAGTAATCGAATAAACGAATTTCTCTTCATTCTTGTAACACTCGTATTTCTTTTTTATTAGATTTTTATCCAGTTAGATTATTCTTCTGACCAATAATAATTCAGTTAAAAACAAACCCGAAATATCATACTTTTCTGTAAACTAAACAACGACCTACAGTTTCATAACTATTCAAAAGACTTTCCACGGACACATTCCTCACGGACACATTATAACAAGTAGCACTTGCAATTATGTGTCCATGAGGAACCTTGCACAAATAGAAGACAGATATAATTCAATATCCGTAGGGGGAAGTAGTTGTTTTCTGTCAGATATTTGCCTTAATATCTGTGGAATTGTGTGGAGAGACAAGCACTTTTCGGTTTTACGAAATATTTGTTTCCTAGAATTGAACTCTCCTATATACACTCTCAAACTTTGTTCGTTTTATGTACTTTTGGTCTCTGCCTGGAGACAGTGCTACCAGGAGGGTTACTTGATCTGTTGGCGGATGGCGCTGCGAATTACTTTATTGTGAGTCGCAGCTCCATTCGTAGACGGATACTATAAGGCTATTGAATGTTATCATTGATATTTGTGGAACAAGACGACTACATGTTCGTCTGACCTATACTTGCACTGATGAGAGGAAAATAACCTCGAAACATGCATGTATGCAGGTGGTCATTTCCAACAAAAATGAAGGATTAATATTGAATGGCATTATAACAAATAGCACTTGCAATTATGTGCCCGTGAGGAACGTTGCACAAATAGAAGACAGATATAATTCAATATCCGTAGGGGGAAGTAGTTGTTTTCTGTCAGATATTTGCCTTAATATCCACTTTGTGGAATTGTGTGGAGAGACAGGCACTTTTTGGTTTTACGAAATATTTGTTTACATAGTGCAAGCTTTCTGGAAACTCTTGTGGCCTTTTGACAAAGCCTCTCAATAGTCCCTTGCACACCATCTTGTGTTAGATTCTCTTTTCAGAACAAATGATAAGTATTGCTTTTGAATCCATCCGCGTTTTCAAGATGATTGAGCATAATTGCGCAGCTATGAGTTGACGCCAAAAAAAGTTAGCTAGTGACTGTACAAATCTGAAGAATGAAGTTGCTTCAATTTAGCTCTCCGCAGCATATACTTTTTATACTTACTCCAACCAAATTCAGTGCACTTCAGGTGTAGTTTACGAGGTGATTTATTTTTTTAATATACGCCAGTATATATTTGCTCCTATTTAAAATTGAATAGTCGGCCGTGCATATTTCAAGTGACCAACCTACCGTGACAATGAAAGTAACTAAGAAAGAGGTCGAATTTTTGCGTAAAACAGTTGTTTTTATTGCTCATAATTGTGAAATTAGGTAGATTGGCTTCTGAAAAAAGTGGCGTCAAAAAGAAGGCATAATTCGAAAAGTAGTTGAAACCCCCCACTTGA
Source organism: Chrysolina americana (assembly GCA_958502065.1). Taxonomy (NCBI): domain Eukaryota; kingdom Metazoa; phylum Arthropoda; class Insecta; order Coleoptera; family Chrysomelidae; genus Chrysolina; species Chrysolina americana. The sequence goes on from OY293418.1 coordinate 22,489,059, forward strand.
CATTTTTGTGTTCAGGAGACAAAAATACGTGATTCAAGTCACTTTTTTTATTTCAAGGCGGAGCCCGATAAACTTACGTTTACCAATAAATTTGGTATATCTGTTTTAGGTTAAGCAAAAATCGACACGATGAATGGATGAAAGCTTTGGGACGAAATCCAAATGTTGAACGTTTGAGCACTAGCAATGTTGTGTGCAGTGAGCATTTCACAGAGGAAAATAAAATTTTCAAGAATAAGCGTCTATATCTGAAATCCGTTGCAATTCCTACCTTGAAACTTAGAAAAGGGGATACAAGTGTATTTGAAAATCAGAGGTATCTGAAAGGTGATTGTTTGAAAGTTTTATTAGATAGGTAATGTCATTACGTGTCTTTCATACTTCCATTATTTGGATTATTTGTTCAATGAAATGATCCAAATAATGACAGTAGAAACACAAGTAATCATATGATACAATGTTCCTCATTTCCACACTACTAAACTGTTTGTAGTACCTTCGCTATAAAAATACAAATACTACACTGACTAATAAAACACTTGGACTGCTTCAACCAAGCGCGGATCTGCACAACTTTTCTGGGGGGGGTAAAGGGTATCCATTGGGTGATATAGGTATAGAGTAGAAACAAGTATATTTTTTCAATTGTTACAGCTTTTTTTTGTTCTGTATCGAATTAATCTAGGGGGGTAATTACCCCAAATACCCTCCTTGAATTCGCCTTTGGCTTCAACTAGCTAAATATTCGAAACACTTACAAACTTTTCCATAAATTCCTTTCCGAGAGAAATGTGTTGCCTTATATACTCGTCCAGAAAAAATTTTTGGGGATTCTTCCAATCTCCAGATTGCGCAGTACAGAAAAACATCCGAATAAACAGTTCCGAGAAAGAGGAAGTACTTAATAACTGTGATCGACGCCGGTTTATCTCGTAACAATATGATTTTCAGTTTTGATGTAGTCACTTTTCTCTGAATTTTTATTTCTTTTATTTATTTCTATCTTCCCCCAAAAATGGTACAGATCATAGCAATGCACAAAACTACAGACCTATCACACTGTTTTCTAAGTTAGCGAAAATGGTGAAAAAAGTAAAACCAATCGCTGGGAATCATTCATAAGAAGCAAAATACCTGGCTATCAAATCAGGGCTTGACAGCATATCGTCTGTCGATATTAACTAACGATATAGGATCCACCAAATTGAATAAAAGGAAGACAGGAAACTTATTCTTGTATATAAATAAAGCTTTTGACAGTGTCTTGTACATATAATCTTTATCCACACATCAAATGAATTTGTTCCTCAGCAAGGACTTCCTCAATATCATCTATCTTCCCAATATTATATAACCTATACTGTGCAGATGTTTATAGTCATCATGATCAGGACCCAGAACATTTGAATAGCTCCTCTTACCTACTGCAATATACATTGCATTGATAGCTCACGAAGAAACAACAGAGGAGTCACTAAAGGTAAACTTGCAAATTGTGAAAAAATAAGCCATAAAAGAATACCAATTATCTCTCCCAATCATAGTAATCATCGAGAAACAATTCTTGAACACATCTATGAAATCTTTCAATTGAGTCCTTTTTTTTATTCTCAGCTTTGAATTTTTTGTTTTACTTTAGTATTTGTGAAAATCTTTTTATTGTATTTATTTATGTTTATAAGATATTGATTATGTGATGGGCGAAAAAATATTTTTGCTCCAAATGTGTTTTAAAATACATAATACATATTATATAAATGTACTTAGAAAATATTTTTTGAGTCAAATTTCAATTACAGCTGGTTTAATTTCTTACTGAAAAATAGCAAATTTTCAAGGTTCTAATATTGGCGCTCTTAGTGACGTACGTGCCCGAGTAGCCAATAGGCGTAATGGGGTTGATTCTGACGTTTAACGGCAACGTTGCCAAGCTTCTAAAACTATAAACCAGAGAACATAATACCGTAGAGAAGTTACAGAAGACACTATTCCCAATGTCATACGACGATGACGACTTTGAAAGGTGTGAAAACCACCGTGAAAACATTGGATCTGTTATAAAACAATATGTTTGAATTTGTGTTTTGTGGACATCATAAGTATGGCAACGTTGCTGAATTAATTGACGCTGTCAACCGTCGGATTGGTTGCTCGGGGTAGTACGTCACAATGGCGCTAAAAAGAAGCCATTTGAATTTATGAACTTTAAATATTTTTTATGTTTCAGACAACTCGCAAAAGAACAAGAACATTGTCAATAGAGTGTTCATAAAAATATTTTGAAAATTTCGTGTCCACGCCTATTACAATGGGATTATTGGATTGATGTAATTTTCAATAAAGTGCTATTTTTTGATTATCAAATTCAAGCATAAAACAATTGAATAGAAGAAATATGTTGCACCGAAGTTCTTTTACAGAATTATAGATATACAGGGTGTTTCCGAATTTGGAGTGATAAAAAAACGAGTTGTTATTTTGAACATACTGTTACAATAAATCGCAAAGATTCTTGTTTTTGGAGCAATCAAAAATTTTCAATATATTGGTGCTTTCAATAACCTCTGTTTGGGAGGCACTGTTTTGATTCTCCAGGCCACAGCGTGTCTGCCCGCTGGCAGTGTCTTTCTCACCGACAACGAACGGTTTGCGTAGGCTGTTGTCTCTAATCGGTGATCAACAAAAGTTTAAAATTCATTATCTCCCAAATTGATTTTTTTTTCATTTCGTTTTGTTTTGTCATCTTTTACTTCCCACTTCATTTATCGCTCCAATTTTGGAAACACCCTGTATATGCAATTTTTAGTGATTATTTGCGATTTGCAATAAATATTCCATAAACTGAGGGGAAAGTAGAAAAACATTTGTACTTCAATCCAAAGTGAACTTTGTGCAAATGTTTTTCATTATAGAGCTGCTGACCAACTGCCAGGCTTAGAGAAAGAACCACCGAAAATAAAAGTAGAAGAGGAAGAAGAAGAAAGGAAACAATCATGGTTGGTGTGCCGCAGGGATTTATTTTAGGACCAATTTTGTTCATTTTCATTAATGGTGTATCTCATGGTGAGATATCATATTTTATATGTTAAAGATAATACAATCCAAAAACAAATGCAAAAACTCTAGATGACGTGCTGGCATTATCTTTTGATAATCATTCAAAAACTGAAAGGTGGTTGGTTCACTGTCAACAAACTTTCCACATGAAAAAAACTCAAAATATGGTATTCACCTATAAAAAGAACGAAATTTTTTCAAATCACTACATTATGTGACATTTTTGGGAATTTATACTGCATATTGATAAGAAATTTAAATGGATTAGCACATAAATACAATATCAAATTGAAAGAAATTTATATTTCCTAAGATTTCTCCAGATAACTGTCAAAACCAGCTCTCTTCCAGCACCATACTTCTCACTGAATGCATCCATTGTTATTGAATCAATATCAGATTGATGATAACAAGTGGAATGGAAATGATTCATTAACATTTTTTATTTGGGTTTACCTTTCAAAAAATATGACATCAAAATTTTTTTTTTTTTTTTTATTTTTTTTTTCCGTTAACCAGCCGTCATCCCACTACGAACGACAGCCCTCAGAAGTCGAAACTTGTGCGAGCTAAGGATTAACGAGGTCTTGCCTTTTATCGTGCGATTCCTAGTAATGAGAGTTAGTAGATTCTAGCTCATATACCAGAGTTTTGAATCAATTTGTTGACAAACTGAATAAACCATAAACAAAATGAGCAACAAACTAGAATCAAAGTTTGGGAAAGGTTCCTCCGATGATTTCAGCCATTGTTCCTGAAATGCCATAATGTGTTCAGAATCATAGCACACTCGTGATTTTAATATTTGAACTTTGTGACAAAAGTGTGACTGTAAACATAATTTGATTTGATTATATTGCTGTTGAATATGTGCAGTTGAAACTTTTAGTGAAAGAACAATTAGCTACAGAGCCGTAGATCTAAAATGAAGTATAGTGATGAAATTTTCATGTAGTTGTCTTGTCTGAGCTGTGATGCTTCCTGTGGTTAATATTTGTTGTAAAACATTCCGGTTATTACTGGATAATTTTCCAATTTTTATTTTTATTACAAAATTCTACCAAAACAAATAACTGAAATGTGAAATATAGGTACCATTTTTTCAGTACAGTTTCCAAATGATTTTTTTTTTGTTATAGGTGGTTGTAATGGATGAAAGGCTGTTGGAAAAAAAAATTATTGACATTGATGTAATGACCTCACTTTTCATAGAAAAAGTAGTTTGTATATATATATCTAGCCTTATTTGATTTAAACAGACGAGTCACAATTTCAAAATATGCCCATTTACCAAATGATGCTACTATTTAAGAAAGAATTGAATAATCTGGTACTGCAAATTTTTTTTTGGAATTTGAAACTTAGTGATTATAGGTCCATGTCAAGATGTCCTAAAAAACCCAGAACCAATCAAAAAGTAAGGAATAATTTGAACTAAGATTTGGAAGAATGTCATTTTCCAATATTCACAAGGCTGTTCTGTTGTGTAATGTAAAACTTTTTCAGGAATTCGAGCAGAAAAGTTTTGGTTTACTCAGGACTATTAAAAATTGAAGCAGAAGAAAGTGACATTCAATTGGAGTTTTCAGTGTTGGATGTTATGAAGAAAAAGAGAGAATTCATATAAAAACTGGCTTATTACTATCGCCCAAGTAATACATTTTTAGAACCTCACTTTGTGAAATAAAATGTCTTTCAAATAAAATTTTAAATAAATATTATTTATTTTATTTGTTTATTTACAAGCAAGTCAATTTGAGAAAATTGGGTGACATGGGTCATGGGCTCTCGGTTTGTTGTCTCCCTCCGCTTCGCGTCGGGAAATAACAGAACCTCGATCTAAAATCCAATACTTTTTTCCCTTTTACAATAAATAACTATTGTAGAATCAAAACAAAAAATAAACTCGCAAGAACAAAGGACAAAATGAAATATTTAAGATTGAAACCAAATTTTCTCATAGTTATGTCGCTTAAAACAATGCTTCCCTCTCGTTAATCTTTGTAGATAGTTATAGCATTCAATTTTAGATGTAGCGATATTTGCGACTACTCAAATGCCTTTATTATTTTGAGGGCATGTCCCAAGTCGCCCTAAAAATAACCATAAATAATATTGAGGGTATAATTTTACAGCAAATATACGAAAGTTAGGCCAAGTTTTACAAGCTAGAGAGAAAAAACAACATAGAAGTGCCAGTGTCAAATAATCAATAATGTCATAGGAAGGGTAACTGTCAAAACTTTGTTACTTACCTGTATTTGAAGTTGAAACACATCGATACCCAACGTAAACTAATATAACTTATGTCGTAACCGCAACCTCTATGAATAATAAATGACTACCCTGACATCTACCGAAGCCTTCCGTAAAAACACTTTTAAGTCCCAAAAATTAAAATTGATCAAAAATAATCGAGCCTTTCGCTTATTTCCTATACAATCGGCAGTTGGCAAACGTCGAACAGAACATTATTCAACTGCCCCATACGACTGCCAAATTACTCTAGCCCAATGCCTGGCAAAGTTTTTCTGCAAGAATATACTTTAAAGTACGTCCTGTAACAACTACCAAATGATAATCGAAAATATCAGGTGTGTCTATCTACGTACTAGTTTTACGGTTCACCCGGTCATCAGTGTAGACCCAGACACAACTTGCAAACGATTTCTACTTAGTTTTGTCAACTGGCCCTACGACAACCCAAGTACCCACCAAATGAGCATCAGAGCCATCACCATTGAGCACCATTGCCATCGAGAATGTAGCAAAATTCTTCAATGGACGCGATCTCCTTTTCAAAACGGATAAAACACAAATATTTAGATTAGGATTCATAATCATGTTGTAGAAAATTTGCAGATTCCAATAGAGAACAAACACATTTTTCTTCAATTCACAAGAACCAGTGAAAATCTTGAGAATGTTTTTTACAAGAATAAACTTCGCAATATTTCCTGTAACAACCAATGAATTATAATCGAAAACAGGGGTGTGCCTATAGACATACTAGTTTTCTATACTGTAGCCGTAAGGGACTTTAACGCAGAATCCAGGAACTGAAGTTGCTGCGACAACCCGCGTGGAAAGAACTTGGCAGAAACGCTAGTTCCAGAGCTAGATTATATCTCGGTTACTGCAACACACGAGCCCACGCACTATACTGGACATAGCTTTTATACATATCTGTACTGGAGGAAGTATCATCAGACCACAATCGAATCCTACTTTTACAGTAGGGTAGGGAGAAGTTGAAATCGTGCAAGCGACCAAGCGGACAGTGGACTGGTCACGCTTCCAAAGAATTGTCCACGACCATGACATCCCCAGGATAGACACAACCGCTCAACTAGAGGCTGCGATGTCTGGATTAAGACAGTCCATACTAATAGCCATGGACATATGCTCGAAAGAAAGGTCTCCCTTCCGAAGTCAAGGAGATTATGCAGAGAAAGCGTTTGAAAAAACGCTTTCAAAGAACATTGACGCCCGAAGATAAGCGCTGCTAGACAGCTAAGATATGAACTGAGCAGCTCAGAGATCGTCAGTGGTCTGAGTGTTGGACGAACTAAACTCTGAGCTCGGAGGACAACTGCAGAAAATGTTCAGACAACGCCGGAGAAAACGTTCCTCTCTCCACGGCGAGATTGATATGGTTTTCACGGACGACGACAAGGCCGAAGCTTTAGCCGACTCCTTTGAACGTCAATGCCGTGAGAACGATGTCGACCTCACTGCAGGGGCGGATTCAAGGGGGGGCATAGAGGCCAAATAAATATAAAAATTAATTTAGGTATTCTAATTTACAAATAAAGATACGCTAGTCAAAAAAATAGGAGACTGGAAATGGTTATTTAGTTTTTATTTATTAGTTGATTATTTGATTTTTACATTTTTATATTTGGTTTGTTTTTAAAGAGAATTTTTTTTTATTTACTTTTTTCTGTCCAAGTTTTCTTATAGAATAAATGTGTACATATATTTATGAAATATGTCAATTATAGTGTATTCATATTTCAAATACGCTCGATGTAAACAGTGATCAATGCATGATTGCAGCGTGTCCACCTCGTGATCGCCAATTCTCGCAACTGCTATTGGTCGATGGAACATCAACCTGACACAACATCAAACGAACTGTTTTTGCAGAGATGTATTCAGCTTGGCTGCGTTACAATTATTATTGAAGCTGCTATTTGTTGGAAGTTGAAGTGGTGATTTATTTTTGTGTTTTTAATTACATTATTGATTATTTATTTCGAATATTTGTTTTGGTGTAAAGTTCTGGGTTGGTTTTGGATGATGTTATATTTTCAAATTCATTTCATTGGGTAAACAAGCTTAATGTGTCTCTTTTCTAGTTTGGTGTTCACGTGCTTTTTTTGACATCGTCCGTATTTGAAATATGAATGCACTATAGTTTGAACTTGTTTTTTACTACAAACATTTTGACACATGGAAGGAAACTAAATATGATATCCTGTTTACTAATATCAATCTTTCTATGAAAAAGCACTTGTCAATGACTCAGTAGGCAGTAGGTACCAACAAAAATTCCGCTATTTTGCTAACCTATATGAGCCATGATTTTCTATGCCGCCCCCCTAAAACATCGCCTCTGTATCCGCCCCTGCCTCACTGACGAAGTCGAAGATATGGGAGCGCATGCAGACTTGACAATCAGAAAGGCACAGACGAACTGATGACAGAGACATCCTACTGGAACCCACATCTCCGTAGGAAATCAGGACAATACTAAGATATGCAAAGACCAGGAAAGCACCTGGTCCAGACGCTATACCTGACAGAGCTCTGAAAGCCTTAACCGAGGATTCGGGCGAGGAAAGGCCTAATAAAGTGATCCACATATCGTGGACGCAACAATCCAAGGCAGAAACCGAGGATTCGGGCGAGGAAAGGCCTAATAAAGTGATCCACATATCTTGGACGCAACAATCCAAGGCAGAAACCGAACGATCAGAGACCACTCAACGCGGATGCTGGCTACACTACACCAATCTAAAAGATTTGATATAACATGAAATGTCATCAGTTGAGTGGTTTTTGTTATTTGTTTTCATGAAATCTCTTATTGAATTCACTTTAAAGCTGCAATAATTTTAATTGATTAAAAAGTGACACATGAGTGTTTGGGTTCAAGATTGTATTAATTGAGTTCATAGTTATTTACATATATTTTTTATTTAGTATAATTTTTCATCGTACGGAATAAAATAAAAATGCTCTACAATTTATATGAAGGTTGTCTTAATGCAAGGTCGCTTTTTGCTTTCTTTGCAATCTGTTAATTTACTTGTAAGTAAACATCAATTTGATATTTTTATTATTTGTGAAACGTGGTTGAATGAAAATGTTAGAAATGATTTGATTAATTTTGAAGGATGTGTCTTATATTGAAAAGATAGAGGTAGCGTAGGAGGAGGTTTCTGTATTTACGTAAATGATAAGATATATAGTGAAGAATTGAATTATAATGGAACGGTGTCGGAACAACTTTGGCTGAATATAAAAATCAAAAGTAAAATCATTGCTCTTGGTACAATTTACAAACCTAAAATAAATAAGAATTCTTTTATAGCTGAAATGGAAGATATTCTGAGTCTGATACATCCCACTGTAGATGAAATCATATGCGGTGGAGATCTTAACATAGATTTTTTAAATATCGATGATATTCATGTGGACAAAATGTCATGTGTGTTAGAATGCTTTGGTATTGATCAAATCATAGACACGCCAACGAGAATTACAGCTACTACTGCTACCCTGCTCAATGGTATTATCACTTCATCTGACTGGGTTGTTGAGAGAGGAGTTATTCACGCAACAGGTGTCATTTCAGATCATGAAATAGCTTCTTGTAAAGTGAAGATAAGTATCGAAAAACAAGGTCCCAGAATGATAACTTACAGATCTTTCAAATATTTTAATGAAGATGATTTTAGAGTAGATTTGTACAATACTCCATTTTTCAGAATATTTGATCAGGAAGGAGCTGATGAAAAAATAACTTTTTTAATCAACTGTCTGATGAGTCTGTTTGACAGACATGTGCCTTTAATAACATCGCGTGTTTCTAAGCCCAGAGCTCCTTGGTTAACTGGAACTATCAAAGAAATGATGATAATACGTGATAAAGCGCTAAACAGGTATAAGAGGACTAAATCTCTTCATCACTTTCAGTTTTATAAGGACATGAGGAACTACACAAATTCCGCTATCAGAAGAGAGAAAAAAGCATTTTTCACATACGAATTTAGTTAGAAAAATTCTAAAACTTTTTGGAAAACTTCAAAAGCTTATAGTGTTATACCTAGCAAATCAAGCACAATACCGGACAATTTGAAAAATCCTGTAGAAATAAATGAATTCTTTATCAATTCGTGTCTTACGAGAGAACCTCCTGAAGAATTACTTTTGTCGTACAACCGAAAAATAGTCTATTAAAATTTTGAATTTCAAGAGGTGAAGGATCTATATTTGTCTATCAAACAATAAATTCTATAAACACAAATGCTGCCGGTGAAGACAAATTGAATTTATGGCTATTAGAATTGTGCTGTCCACATTTAATCCCTTATATCACACATATTGTTAATTTTTGCTTGAATCACAATATATTTCCTGAACTTTGGAAAAGAGCAGCTGTGAAAATATTGCCTAAAAAGTCAAATCCACTTGAATTTAAGGACCTGCGACCAATTAGCATTCTGCCAACTTTATCTAAGGTACTGGAAAGAGCTATAGAAGTACAACTAAAAAACATATTAATCAGTATTCATTACTACCTTTAACGGAATCTGGATTTCGAAAAATAGTCATTTATGTACCAAGGACGAAAAACTGTCTATTACAGTCGAGCCTGTAAATTGATAGCGGATTTCGTAAATAATTAATTTGACAACATCAAATGTCACAGGCGCCTATGTATTAATTAAAACGTGAATTTACGAAAATGACTCGATCACCGCTCTCGTACCGTGCTGTATCATAGCAACCACAGCGGACGAAAAGAGTTTGCGGACGAAAAGTGTTTGCGGACGAAAAGTACTTGCCTTCAAAAATAGTCGATTTTTCGTCCGGAAATTAGTCCGTAAAATGTAATTTTTTGTTGAGGTCGACGAGAAATTATATTATATCTCTTCTCCATATTATTGATGATTGTTTTGGGGTATGTCCCCATTTGTTCTGTCGGTTGATTGAAAATGAAAGAAAACACAAGAAGAAAAATGTTTCAATTTTGTTTTTTACTTGAAAGTTACAGTTAACAACCAAACATCTTTATAATAATCTGTCTCCTAGGAAATGTAACAAAAAAATGTCATCGAACTGATCAGCGCAAATATGCAACACAGTGGCGTAGCACGGATGAAGGAAACATAGCCGCCCGCGTTGAAGGCTTGAAAAGTCTTCAACAATTAATTGATACTATCGATGGGTAGTTTACACAACCGCACCACCGAACGTTTGAAGTTTCCATTTATAGTCTTTACTGTCACGACACGAGTCAATCCATCAGCTCCTGGATGCAACAATAATACACGTCCCATTCGCCATTTCAATGGAGGAAGATTGTCTTCGCGTATTATCACTAAGTCGTTTACGTTTAGTGAGTCTACTGTTGATTTCCATTTCGTGAGTCTTTGAAGCTGACATAAATATTCCTTGGTCCACCTCTTCCAAAAATGTTGTAACATATAGGTCAGATGCTGGTAACGGTTGAGTCTATTCACATTCAACTCGGTGAAATCTTCTTGCGGTACAGACATGAGTGAGCTCCCAATGAGGAAATGTCCAGAAGTGAGAGGATTCAGATCATTAGGATCATTAGTTAGGGGACATAAAGGACGAGAATTGAGCTCCTCAAATGTTAAAATAACGTTTCCCATCACCTTATACAAATGTTTCTTGGTAGATTTTACTGCTGATTCCCACAGCCCACCAAAATGAGATCTTGGTGGAATAAATTTCCAATGAATAGAATGAGTTGAAAGATGTCTTTGAATTTCTATTTGATTTTTCTTTAAAAAGTCTTGAAGATCTGTTAGAACGTTGGAATAAGCCCCAACAAAATTAGTGCCATTGTCAGAGAGAATAGTTTTGCATAAACCACGTCTTGATACGAAACGTTCGAGGCAATTTAAAAATGATTCTGTTGTAAGATCTGGCGCTACCTCTATATGAACGGCCTTCGTCACCAAACCAACAAATATTCATAAATAGCCTTTAGCAATTTTTGCATTTTGAATTTTACTGGTTTTGATATTAATTGGTCCAGCATAGTCAACACCGCAATTCAGAAAAGGACGAGTGGGAGATCACCCATCAATTGTTTAAGAACAAGCGGTTTGCTTTTGAAACAAACAACTCAGTTTTTTAAAAATTTCTTAACTGTACTTTTACCACCCATAGGCCAATACCGCAACCTAAGTGTGGCTAATAAAGCTTGCAAACCAGAATGACATTGACGATAATTTTATTATTATTATTATTAAATTAAATTAAATTATTAATTTGGTGAAATTATGATTTCTTGGAAGAATTATTTGATGTACATTATCGTAGTCCATAAATGATTTAGATAGCCTTCCTCCCACCATTATCAACTGACTTTCATCGAGAAAAGGTTTGAATGAAAGTAATTTGCTTGATTTGTGAACGTACCCAATTTTCTTTAAGTTATGAATTTCATCACTGAAGGACTGATGTTGCATTATTCTCAGAAGTACTAGCATGGACTTATCTAATTCATAAACAGAAAGTTCCCCTAAACGTGATTCCGTTTTACAATTATTGATAAATCTAAGAATGAATGCCATAACCCTTTTAATCTTGATAAGAGAAGAGTATTTGTCAAATATATTCCAAGAAACTATATTTAAAAATGTTTTGACATTACGTTTTTTCTCAGGAACGTCTTCCATAGGAAAGAATCGTTTTTCTGGCCATTGATCAGAAGATTTTGACAACCACGATGGCCCATACCACCAAACATCATTCTTTAATAACTGCCCAGGCATAATGGCCCTTGAAATGATATCAGCTGGATTTTCATGAGTGTTGATATACCTCCAATGATTAGCTGCAAACAAATGCTGAATTTGAGCTACCCTGTTTGATACAAAAATTTGCCATTGACTGGCATCACCAGATATCCAAGATAAAACTATGGTGGAGTCACACCACAAATGAATTTTGTCAATATTTACTTGAAGTGACATTACAACCTTGTGAACAAGTTGACTCAAAATTAATGCTTCACATAGCTCAAGTTTGGGTACTGTTATTGTTTTAAGAGGAGCCACCCTTGATTTAGAGCATAGCAAATGTACATATTGACTCCCTACTGAGTCGACTGATTTCAAATACACACATGCTGCGTAGGCTTGTTGTGATGAATCACAGAAGCCATGGATATCTAATGAGACTGGCTGTGGACAAGAAACATGTCTCAGAATTTCAATATTATTTAATTTGTCAATTTGGTCATAATATTTTGTCCAACGTGTATGAAGATCTAGAGGAACCCCTTCATCCCAATTACATTTTTCTTGCCATAATTTTTGCATGATCATTTTTCCAGTGATTATTACTGGCCCTAACAGTCCCAATGGATCAAATATCTTAGAAATTGCACCTAAAATGAATCGTTTTGTGACTCTTTTTTTAAAGGTTTCCTTATTTATTGTGAATTCAAAAATATCACGTTGTGAATTCCAAGTGAGACCTAAAGTTTTAGTTGTGTTGTCATTCACAATAACATGATTTGTATTTCCCAAAGTGTTGAGAGTACCATTCAACACTTTCTTCCGATTTGAAGCCCATTTACGTAAAATAAAACCATACTTGCGCATTATAGTTATCAAGTTGTTTTTAAGTTCAATAGCTTCCCGAACTGTTTCAGTACCCGTAAGTAGATCATCTACATAGAAATCCCGAATAGCCTTACTCACCTCTGGATTTTCTGTTGCGCAATCAGTACCTATTTGTTGGAGGCATCTGATAGCCAAATAAGATGCTGGCCCAGTCCCATAGCTAACTGTAAGGCTGGGCGCATATTGAGACACACGTTACGCAGCCCATGCAACACAGCGCAGGGCACAATTTTCTATTCTACGGGTGTTCATCTACATGCGCATATTGAGACACAGCGCAGGGCAACACACGAATGTGCCGAAACAAGCGTGTGCCGCGCACTAGTCGAGACAGAATTTCGTGTGCGTGCGTTCGTCAAAAATGGAGGAAAAAGTAATTGAAGCCGTAAGAATACATAAAATTTTGTATGATACAAGAGATCTAGGCTATATGAATTCTAAACTGAAAGATGAACTATGAAATAATATTGCTCGTGAACTGCAATTAGAAGACGATAAGTACATAATAGTATATATGTAACGAGTGAGTAGAGTGATACTTTGTGAGTGGGAAATGTTGACAATTCCTGCGAGTGAAAAAAAAACACTTTACCCACGAGTTTCATACAGTTATTTTTGCAACTGTCAGATTTCATTTGCAAATATAAAAGAATTTGGCATTTTGTGAAGCTACGAATGCCCTTTTCTTTGAGCTGTTTGCATAAAAACCATTGCACTATCCACGATTTTCTCTGTTCACTCTTCGTTACTTTCAATTTATAAACCACAATTTAAAAAAAAAATAATAAATATATTTATGCTTATTTAGAAAGGAAACAGAATATGTCCGATTAAATAAAGGAGACAAAGTTGAGTTGAACATTAATTTGAAATTTACGATAAATGAATAAATATTTGAGAAAGCTATGATGTCTTTATAGCACAACAGAAAGAGTGATTCGTAATATCGGTTTTGAATGTTAAATATGGATAATATCGAACAACATAATATTGGTTGGATGAGAAGCTCCGTCGTTATATTCTAGTACTTAAACAGCCAATAGTAAATACTAAAAACTTTCTTCTAGCGATGCTTTCTTCTTGTATTTTGTAGTAGGTTGTGAACCTCATCAAACTGCTCTCTATTTAATCGCAGATAATTCGTAAATTGAGACTCTGACAAGTCATTTAGTAAGCAAAATTTACCATGTGTTTTTCTTTTTTTAAGATAGTTACTTCTATGACATAACTTTTTTCATTTTGTTAAACAGTAAAGGTAAACTTCATTGTCAAATGCTTCATCGGAATCTGATTCGGAACTCAAACCTAGCTCTAGTATTTTGAGAAACACAACACAAAGTTCTTCCACAACACTGTTTCGCAATATGCGCTCGTTATCAATTTGTCATGTGTAGCATGGGCTGCGTCGCGTGTGTCCCAATGTGCGCCTTGCCTAAGTAGCTTATAATGTTCAATTCCGACTCGGGCTCCGCTCGCCAAGTATACGTTGCATGTCACATTGATTTTCATCGACCAGAACCTGACGGTACATTTATTCAACGTCTGCTACCAGAACACAATTATTCATTCTGATACGAATAAGAATAGCAAAAATATCTTCTTGTAAATTTGGACCCACTTTGAAAATATCATTCAAAGAAATTCCTGTGTCCGATTTGGCAGAACCATCAAAAACCACTCTATGTTTTGTAGTTAGACTTGTTGACTTCAAAACCCCGTGATGTGGCAAGTAAAATGGTTTATATAATAATGTTTCTTCAGAAGGATTTACCTCTGACATATGCCCCAATGAAATATATTCGTTCATAAAATTAACATATTGTGTTTTCAAAATAGCATTTCTCGCCAATTTTTGTTCAAGAATATTGAACCTAGTTAATGCAAATTTGAACGATTCACCAAGTTCATCGACATTATTCCTAATTGGCAATTGTACTACAAAACGACCCTCCTTATTTCTTGTAGTAGTGTTTGTAAAAAGTTACTCACACTTTTGTCCCCCACTGCTAATACTTGGTTTTTCCAAATAATTCTCGATGACCCAGAATTTTTCCAACTGTTCGTGTGAACCTACATTGGAAATTAAATTGCATACCTCTACTCTATTTTCATTATTCTCAACAGAAACAGTCCCTGATAAAATCCAAATCAGCTTTTTTTTTGTGCTATTGGCTGTCCAATACCTAACTTCAATTGCCCAGCGCAAAGAATATCGAAAAATATTTCAGCCCCTAGTAAAACTTCAATTTTCCCTGGAGTGTAAAAATCGGTGTCTGCTAGTTGGCAAGTATCAGGAATCTTGAAGGAATCTATTCTAACTTCAGAGAAAGGTAACCTTTCAGAGATAGAATCAAGCACTAGGAATGAAGCTTGTGATTTGAAGTTACTGAATCTAGAATATACCGTGGCATATGTTGATTGTCTTATATCCGTTGAAATCTGATTTATACCAGATATTGGCTGTTGTATAAGTTTTTTTCCAACCCCAATTTGTTTACTAGTTCCTTGATTATAAAATTACATTGACTTCCACTATCTAGCAACGCTCTGCATCGGTGAAAGTTTCCTTGCTGATCAGACATCAAAATAGTTGCTGTAGATAAAAGAATTTCGGTGTTTTGTTTATTAGCACAATGACCCACAACTACAGGCAGTTGACTATTTGAAAACATGGCTATAACCCCATTTTCACGTGTAGCTGAGTCCCCAATACCTACTTGTCCAGTTGCAGTTTCGTGAATTTGACCTTGATTTTGACCCCCATTAACTGACTGACGACTGTTAGTGATACGTTCATGTTCGTGAAGCAAAGTATAATGCTTATTAGCACAATTTCGACATTTAATTGAAACGCACTCTTGACTAAAATGTCCAGTTCTTAAACAGTTCCAAACCTTCAATGCTTTGACCTCACTCCGACGCTTATCCACTGAAAGATAAAGGAATTTTTCACATCTGAATAAAAGATGAGATTCCCCACACAAAGGACATTTAGCCTATGTCATTAATGCAAAAGATTTAGTTGACGATTTGTTTTGCTTCCATTTATTTTGAAAATTAGTCGCCGAGTCCTTTTGTGTACCTTCAGAATCCAAAGTTTCCAAAATTTGACACCTGATTGTCAATAACTCCAAGAATGTTTGCATAGTAGGCATATCACCAGAAGAACTTTTTGTTTCCCACTCTCGTTTTGTTACAGTGTCCAATTTTGTTGAAATTAAATAAATCAAAATTGTATCCCATTGCTCTACTGGTTGTTTCAAAACCCCAAGTGCCCTGATAGTTGTTTTAATATCATCCAAAAGTTTCCTCAGGCTAGAAAATGATTCTTTTGCAATGGATTACATATCAAATACATTTTTAAGGTGTATGATTAACCGTTTATTTTCAAATTTGTCCGTTATCAATTTCCAAGCTGTTTCATAATTATCAGAAGTTACCTCTTAGGGTAAAAACATAGTGGAGCATCGCATCAAGCATCGCATCAAGCATAGCCTCAGGCATCAAAAACAAATACACGTACGAAATATAAACCATGCATAGTAGAGCATCGAGCATCGACTGAAGCATCGCATCGAGCATCGCCGTTCCCGAGGAATCAAATCAATTTGATTTTCAAGAATCTTCACAGGACTGATGCCTGAAAAGTGATATACGATTGGTGCGCTCAAGGTCGTGTCAACACTAGCCGTTGTTTTACATCTACAACTGCTTTTATAGATGCCTCACTATGTGCCCTCTGATGCCTGGTATGAGTCGATGCTCGAGGCGAGGCTTGGTGCGATGCTTGATGCGATGCTTGATGCGATGCTCCACTATGTTTTTACCCTAACGCTTGAATAACACCCGCCGCTTCCCCTTTCAAAGCGGACTTGAGATAGAAAAACTTTTTAATATTGCTTATCCCAGATTTTTCGTGAACCAATGTTTTAAAAATGTCATGAAAATGTAACTACTGATCATAAAATCACTAAAATTTGGTAAATCGATGGTAGGCCACCTTACAGCAGTATGATTATTGCCATTAATGTTGGAAGTTGCAAGATGGATTTAGAATAGAAATTCTCAAACATAACCTGTTCTTCCATGTTTATTTCTGTTTCATCTATGGTTTCAATTTGTAATTGAATATCCTCAAACTCTCCCAAGATCCCCTCACAACTTGTAATGCGCTGTGGCAATTCCACGTAATTTTCATCATTCAAAGTGGTTAAAAAAACATCTAACCTTGAGATTTAAGCCATCAGCACACCTCTTTTAGTTAAAAGTTTTTTCAATCCACGTCTTCTCATTGCAATGTATGAAATAGTTTGGTCAACCAAGCAGAATTCTAACGAACTCACTCTTCTCTTTTAGTCTGTATGTCTAAAGTTGAGTTTTCATGTAAACGAATTATTCGTTTTTCGTTCGAAATTTGTCAAAAGCTGTTCAAATATATTTCGTGGCGGCAAATTTTAACTGATGGTACGAATAAATTCAAAAAGTTGAAATAAAGTCAACTTGTCCGAAATTTTAAAGGAAAAAAATGATCAGTGCGGTTATGTATTTATGTAATATTTTATATTTTACTGACTTTGATAACGTATTGGAATTTTGAATTGAAGAAAAAAATAAAAAGGGCTCCCAAACATTTTTGGTGAGACATATTTTCAAACTACGAAAATAACATGGCAATTACCACAGCATAATTAACGAGCTGAGGAATTTACTTGAGAAAATGGACGGTAAATTAGGGGGTGGATGTTGAATATTTCATTCATTCCGTGAAGGCATTTCGCACAAATGAAAACCGTTCAAAATATCATTCGTACGGAAAAGTGACATTTCTTTCAAATTTCCTACGAAAAACCGAAAATTCGGATGCATGAAAACTTAGCAAAACGCGCTGAAATCAGGAAATTTCCACCGCTGTAGTCTTCAGCCCGTGTAGTCCTGTCGATACTCTTGCTTGTTTCTGCTTTCGTATTGAAATGCCCCAGGCGTTATAGCTCCAATTGACTGCACAAACTGTCTCTTCAATTAAAGAAATCCCGTTCGAAGGGCCAATGTTTTGAGGTATGTCCCCATTTGTTCTGTCGATTGATTGAAAATTAAAGAAAACCCAAGAAGAACAACTTTTCAATTATGTTTTTTACTTGAAAGTTACAGTCAACAACCAAACATCTTTATAATAATCTGTCTCCTAGGAAATGTAACAAAAGAATGTCATCGAACTGATCAGCGCAAATATGCAACACAGTGGCGTAGCACGGATGAAGAAAACAATGATGTTGTTCGAGCTTCAGACAAAGGTGAGTGTACTGTTCTAGTCTTGCTAGATTTTAGCCGAGCATTCGATACCATTAACCATAATTTAATGCTAGAAATTCTACATTACCTAGGACTCTCGAATAATGCTAAAAATCTCTTAGCATCTTACCTTCGTGGCCGTAAACAAATGGTTTCAATTGATGGACACACATCCAATTATATGGATTTAAAGTGAGGAGTCATTCAGGCCTCTATTTTGGGGCCTTTGGTGACTCTCTTTGTAATTCAGGATTGGGTGCGCCAGAAAAGGTAGCGTGGTAGGATATATGGCATAAAAAATTAAACAACGCCAACAGATTGGATGCAGCAGATATAATCTATTGTTAAATTCTCTAACTGCGGTTGTATCGGCGACTGGATTATTTACATTCAGTGCTAGAATAAAATGCACAACTATGACCTACTAGCACTTTTTTTACAATATCACGTTTTGAAAACGTAAAGCAAATTTCAGAAAAGAACATTTATAAGAGAGATAAGCACAACAAAAAAACTTACCTACCTGGAATAAAATGCGGGTGCAAGTCTACGAGGAATTCTCGGGCTATGGACTCCTAGCAATTAATTTAGCACTGATATGTATGTCGAGTCTGAGAAATCAGTCTTCAATATCTCTCGAAAAATCCGGAAAGCCAAATCGGCATTCGGAAAAAAACGCATTCCGAGTACAGCGCAAAAACAATTCTGAAGGCTTGAGGACAAGTAACGGCCTCACTTGGCCCTACTGAGCGAAAACTTATTAAAAACGACACTTGGCGGAAACGCCAACAGATGTCCGTAGATGAAGATAATGACCAACTAAATATTAGTCAAAGTTATTTTAATGTGAGAAATTCTAGCAAGAACAAAATTATAGCGAATAAAAACAACGGATTTGCTACACTATACTTCACGTCTAGTGAATAATCTTCAGATTTGTAACGTACACCTATATGCGGATGATTCTCAACTTTATTACAGTTTTCACCCCAGTACGGTTGTGAGGTCCTGTGACTATATAAATAACAGTTTCATTGAAGCCGCAGAGGATCACTGCTTGAGTTTTAATTGTAGTAAATCTAATGTTATACTTTTTGGCAATAAAACCAAACTGGATAAGATTTATGACAATGTACGTATTATATAATAAGAAATAAAGTTCTTCAAAACATGAGTGAAGCTAAAAGTTTAGATATAATACTAGATTCCGATCTGAAATTTGAAAAATACATAAACAAACTTATTCAACGTGCATACAGTACTCTTAAAACTATATATGGCAATGGACACTTTCTCCCAATACACGTGAAATTAAATTTGTGTGAGTCATTATTACTGTGCATATTTAATTATGCAGATGTACTGTATGGGCCATTTTTATCCAGCCAATATAAAGGAAAAATACAAAAAGTTCAAAATTCATGCTTACGACTTGTATTTGGTATCCGCAGAAGAGAACATATTTCACACAAATTGAAAGATAATGGCTGGCTGAATATGACCAATAGAAGAATGTTACATGCTGCTGTCCTTTTTCAAAAAATCATTTTCGATAAATCACCCTCATATTTGCACAGAAAAATAACCTATCGATCCGATATACATAACCTGAACATCATATATAAAGGCACCCTGTCACCGCCAACCTTCAGACTTGAAATTTTTAGGCGCTGTTATACCTACCAAATATGCTTGGTCTATAATCAGGTCCCTACCACGTTCAAAACTTACAGTTTGCAAAGACTCAAGAAGGCCTACAAGAAACATTTGTGTTCAATTCAACCGTGCGATAAAAATTTGATATACCTACTATTTAAATTTCCTCTTTATTTTTTTTTTGTAATATTTTTGAAGTCTATCTATATCAACCTAGCGATATGTTGAAGGTTAAGTGGAAGAACAGTTTATGAACTGATTTTATATTATCTTATAAACTGAACTTCGCCTTTTGCTTTCATGTAAACCTTATACTATGTGTACTTTTTTTTGTATGTATAATTGGAAGTAATAAAGTCGTTTATTATTATTTTTATTATTATTATTATTATTAATGGTCAAGCTCATAAACTCCTTCCTTGCAGAACGACATTGCAGATGCAGAGTTCAGCAACGTACTCTCATCCCGAACGAGGCTAGATGGGATCTCACAGGTATCGGTTCTGTCACCGCTCCTGATGTTCTACATTTACACCGCCGACATGCCGAAAGCAGACGACAACCATGACTCTATGCAGATTACACAGCGATATTCACAATCATCTCACGAGAGGCAAGTGACATCCAAATTCCAGCGGACAGATGAATGAGCTAGAAGTAAGTATATGGTTCAACCGATGGAAGATAAACGCAGACAAAAGTAGGCTATTCTGTTCACCAGGAGACGCAGGACACCAGAATGTCACGTGTTTTCAAACGACGACCAAATACCGTGGGTAGACGAAGCCGTCTACTTAGGAGTAACCGTGGACAAGAAACTCACGTTTCAGAGGCATGTCTCCCACAGATTAGAGCTAGGCTAAAGCCGTAAGACATAAGCTACGGCCGCTCATAGGACGCAAGAGTAACATGGCCCTCGAGCCTAAATTGCGGCTAATCAAGATAATCCATACTATCAAACGCGTTGGCCACGTGGGGTCAATGCGAAAATAGCAACGGACGTAAAGCGATACATCCAAAATAGATTCATTTATCGAGACCTAGACATCCCTCCGTATTACGTCGACATACTGTGACGACATACAAGACGTCAGCGACAGGGACAAATACAGAAGACCTATAAACCAAGCCGACAACCAAACCCCGGAAGACGTAAGACAGGAGCTCCACCGACGCAAGCGTTTACCCTAGGCTCTCATACATTATGTTTTTCAGGTTTTTCTTTTCTCAAAATCAAGCGGACAAGCCGGGGCCATCAGCCCTGTCATTGAGGCCTTCAGCTAGTTCGCAGGGGGGGAGCACCATATGCTCATTGAAAAAGTAATTGCTAATGAAAACTCAACTCAGTCAGATATATAAGGAAGTTTCAGACACGAAAAAGCTGAGTACTTCATATCAAACATTCAGATTACATTCTGCTGATCACCAATCAACAGGATGAGGTTTAGTTTGTGGGTCGGGGGTGGTGGAATAGGAGGAGATGCTTTCGAGCATGTGAGCAAGTGAATTGCTGGGGATTTCTTCCTACCGGGCCTCAACCTTATGGGGTGTATGGTGGGAGAGAGGACAGTTTGCAGTTTACAAAGACATTCAGAGTTCAGAGCAAACAGACAGAGATGGTTTGGCGATGGTGTTATAAATTACTATATATCGTTGTTTAAAATAAATCAGAAATTATTTAGAGTCCAAATGAATTTGTATAGTAAGAGTATTATTATAACAATACCGAACATAGAAATGGAGGACTTCATTGGTATGAATACTTCTGACATAATATTGTACTGAAAATACACTTTCCTAATTTCGCTAATTTATTTAAAACTCATCGCTTAACGATAACTCAATTTATTTGCAACATTTATATCACAGTCACTATTTATCTTCACTGTCGCTGTATGTCTGCGGACTCTCGAACTATATATCTGCGACTCTCCCAACAAATGGAGATACTGGTCCCAATCTTAGACTACCTTAAGAGAGTCATAGTTACGACCGCACCGGGGGGGTCTGGGGGGGCCGGTCAGGCCCCACCAGCCTGGGCGCGTCTCCCACTGGGTGGGCGGCCAAGTGCGCTGGTGTGCTCTAGTGAGCCAAAACTTTTCCCCCCATTGTGACTTCCCCCGGGTGTTAGCTATGCGTCCTGCCATGCTCGCGTACGATTTCGAAGGGGGAACCGTGAGTTTCTCATTACAGGAGGGGCCTGCCGTGGGGACCGCAAACCGTCCCCGGACCATCCCCACTTCTCTTTAGCTCTCAGCTAACATGGTTTTCACTATGACTCTGACTTTCAGCTCAAAGATGTTGCCGGAACTGTGACGGCTTCGTACCCTAAGGATCATGCATACACACATGAATGGGTCCCCCAAAATCCCCGCAGTCCCCCTAACGAACCACTTGCCCCTGAGAAGCCAACACCAACCGGAGGGGCGAGCTAGCCGATACTCGGGGCTCCCCTCCACCCTCAGTACCATTATTCATGAACCTCCGATCATGCCGAGAATGGTCGCCGTTCGGCCCAGGTTTCCCTGTGACAGCCTACTACATATCAGCTGAAGCCGCGGTGGCACGTTGCCCAGACAGCTGGGATGGTGTACACCAACGACAACTTTTAAGGGTAAACGCCATGTAGTCTACACCGTTTACCCGCAGACAGGTGGCGGTTTATCGTCTTATTCATCCGCTCCACCATTCCATCGGACTGTGGATATAGAGCTGCGGTTTTACGGATGTTGAGCATCTGATACATCTCCTGGAACAGGTTTGACTCGAAATTTCTGCCTTGATCCGAATGCAGCTCCAACGGAACACCAAATCTTCTTTACCAAAACGTCGGCAACGGTGATAGCCTCTTGGTTGGCAGAGCATTAGGCTCTGGCCTACTTGCTGAAGTAGTCCATCGCCACAAGGATGTACTTATTCCCATGATCAGTTTATTTATTTTATTTTATTTATACATTGTACTGGCACATCGGGGCCTTAGGTCTTGTTCGAGGCCCATTCTGGCAGCGCATACAGCACACTTTCTGCACCAGTCCTCAACATCGGCTTGACAATTGGCTCAGTCTTCGTCACTCCCAGATGTCCTCCGGTGATCCCATCATGAATTTATCGGATCACTTCCTCTCTTCTGCTTCTGATTACTACTGTCTGGCGCCTGTCTTCCCCGCCATCCTCAGACTCTAACACACGCTTCAGATTAAGAAGTTCCATTGGACCCAGTAAGATTTTACGGCCGGTGAATAATTGGCATTTTCCTGCCTAGACGGTCTTTGATTAGTCTTCTTCAAGCCGACGACTAAACCAGTTGTAGTTCAATGTCCGTCGTGGTATTAGCCAGGGAAGTAGTTGTTTTTGACAGATGTTTGCCTTTATTTTCCACTTCGTGGAAACGCTTAGAGAGAAGGGTACCCCTGTATTCTTTCAACATTGTTGATACCTCTCTGGCACAATATATTCGAACTAGTTCGAATGTTTACAGATTTCTCTTCCCGGAGACTATGCTGCTTGGGAGTGTTTTGTCTTGTTCCGTGCGGATGGGGCTTCGATCAACTTGGTTGTTGATCGTGGTGTTATCTGTGGGGAAATATTAGTTGAACAGTTGATTATTATTCATTTGGCAGGGACAGGACAATTATAATGTTGTCCGACCTACCCTGTCACTGATGAGAGGCAATAAACCTCGAAACATGCATGTCTGCAGGTGGTCATTCCCAGACAAATGAAGGATAATTTTCTGTTTAACTACGAGACAAACAATTGCAATTGGGTCTTCTTTGAAGAACGTTGCACAGATATCTGTCAGTTGTAGTTCAATGTCCGTCGTGGTATTAGCCAGGGAAGTAGTTGTTTTCAGGCAGATGTTTGCCTTTATTTTAGAGAAAAGGGTACCCCTGTATTCTTTCAACATTGTTGATACCTCTCTGGCACAATATATTCGAACTGGTTCGAATGTTTACAGATTTCTCTTACTGGAGACTGTGCTGCTTGGGAGTGTTTTGTCTTGTTCCGTGCGGATGGCTCTTCGATCAACTTGGTTGTAGATCGTGGTGTTATCCGTGGGGAAATATTAGTTGAACAGTTGATTATTATTCATTTGGCAGGGACAGGACAATTATAATTATATAACAAACGGATTTGATAAAGCGCTTTAAAATATCGAGTAAATGTTCAAAAACACCACCTTCTTGTTGAACACACATTTGGGCCCTTCTATTGACACTACGTGTGGCATACAATTCAGTTCGGCCATCAATTCTATTAATTATAGTATCAATATAATTTTTCAGTTCATCTATATAATTATGTTTCATTTTGTACACCTCATTTTTTAGAAATCCCCAAAAATAAATATCTAGAAGTGTCATGTCTGGTGAACGAGGGGGCCACTTAACAGGACCATTTGTAGCAATCCATCTGTTTCCAAAACAGCCTCGCAGCATTCTTTTTACCCCACTGACATTATGTGCTAGTGCTCCATCCTGCTGAAAATAGATCATCTGACGAGCCTCCAAATCAAGATCGTCGAAAAACTCTTCCAACAATGTTGTTAATGAATTAATGTAACAGGGTCCGTTCAAAGAAAAATGGACCGATAATTCTGCCTCTAAATAGACCACACCAAACATTAATACTAAATCGTCTTTGCGGATTGTGGGGAATGGGGATGGAGTAGAAATGGATCATGTCTACTCCAATAATGAAAATTCTTCCTATTTTACATCTCACGATTTGAAAAATTAGCCTCATCGCTCCATATAATATTTCTATAGAAGTAAGGATCTTGTCTGCATTTATTCATAAACCACCGACAAAACCCCAATCGTCTCTCAGGGTCACCAGGTTCTAGTGTTTGCACTGGTCTTAACTTATACTCAACTTATGTTTCTTCAGAATTCGTTGAATACCATACAGTGGAACAGCTATTTCTCTAGATAAAACTCTGATGGAAGTACTTGGATATACGTCAATTTCTGTATCTTCAGATAATATAATAAAACGTTTTTTAGTTCTCCTCTTTTCAAAAACTGTTTCATTGTTCCTGAATCGACGATGAAGCACAGCAAAACAACGCCGATTAGGTAATTCACGATCGGGGAACGAATTGCTGTAGTGTTGGAGTGCTGTTACGCTATTTTTCTGGCAAACCAAGTAGGATTCTAACATATCACATTATTCTTGATGGCAAAACGGCATTTCGAAAAATATTCGAACAGTAGTTGACAGTTACAATAATTTATGACATTGTCATAATATACTTGAGAATATTTGACAAATAGTATTTCAACAAAGTTTCAAGGAAACTTGATTGCTCATAATAATTGTGTTTTATCGAATCAAACACATTTTTTCCAACCACATTCATATGACCCTCCAGTATTTTCCGTTCTGTACAAAAACGACTTCAAAGTTATCATCACAAAATAAATGCGGCTAGCGGAATGGCTTTAAGATAGAAATTATCGTTTTGTGCATTAATACCAAATAGCTCAGTGGTGTCGATTGAGTGGTGTGACATGATGATCACGGGTTTCACGAGTTCACTTTCTTTCTTATTAGTAACAAAATATTGTCATTCGTATAAGTACCAAAATTGGGTGTTTGGAAAATCATGAGGTTTTATTCGCCAAAACAAATACATATTTCCATCTAAGTCGCTTATTTTCCACTTTAGTAAGAACAAGCTTTATTGTTGAGAATGTTGTCACGAATCGAAATGCATGAAAAAATATAGTGTTCCATTGAAAGAAATATCATTTTATGAAATATTCTGAAAACGCGACTATTTTTTTCGGCATCGAGAAGGCCATTAAAAATGCTACTAGTTTGCCCATTTAACCGAATTCGTATAGCATCAATAATAACGGAGTTGGCAATGGTGCCGACTTAATTTGGAACACCCTGTATAAGTACGCCTCCAAAACGTACTGAGAATATCCAACCAAGAAATTCTGTATGTACTAGGGACGTCCAGATTACGTACAGTTAACGTCCTATGTACGTATTGGAGACGTCCAGGATCCGCACATTCGTATACTCCCAGTTCGTCCGTTTTAGGTCCTTGAATATCTGAATTGGACATTTTTGGTACATTCCCACAACGTCCACTTTAGATAACTAAGGACCCAAAATGGACTTACTAAGATCGAACGAATGCGCGGAATCTGGACGTCCCTAATATTTTAAAGTATACTCTGCAGACTTATTTTGGATTCTTTTCAGAAAACAAGCCTGAGCTAGAAAATAGTTTCCATAAATGTCTCGAAATAAAATATGGCAAAATCAACTAATTGGCTATTGCATGGTTCATAGTTGAAGAGGACCAATGAAGGAAAAAAATGTAATTTGATATAAAAGTACAATTTACCAAGAAAAAGATTCAATTTTGATAAAGTTAGTCAACAAATTCTGTAAAAAGGGAAGGATTCCTCTAGTCAGTCTCCATATAAATGAAAGAAGGTCTTTGTTAGTTCTAGCTTATTAACGTTAAATATCGCAATTAAGAATTTATAAACAAGATCTCATGTTTTCTCTTTGTTTCTTGGGATAGATTTTGAAATTACACAAATTTGGAATGAAATAAAATTAAATAAAAAAAAATTGTTTTAATATTTATTAATATTACTGAAAGTCGACGACTCGAGAAATGGACGTATTCAGTATTTTGAATACCTACGTATGTACCCAGTACGTTCAGAAATGAACATTTTCAGTAGGTACTTCTTGAATAGATCCAGAGGAGGTTCAGACCTGAATTGGACCTGAGATGGACGTACTCAGGATGTTGCGTGCTGAATGGGATATTTTTCAAAAGTTGCTGCATTATATAGTGTGCCTCATTGCTTATGGAAACACCCTCGCAACTTCCGTAATTCTTCATGTAGAATGGTGAAATTTTCAGAATCGATAGACACACCAAAAGTGGCCTAGGAGTGGCTGTTTCAAGTGGTATACACTGCACGCCAGCAGCAATTGAACCACCGACATTTCTGAAAAAACGTAGTAGGAGCATTAGATGGCAGAATATATCGAAAATGTCTTCGGATTCTAATTCAGAATAACAATTTCACTACTGATCCACTTTGTTCCTGAAAAATATTCACTTCTAGAAAATCCAATTTTGTCTCACTTCTCATGGAAACACCCCCGTAACTTCACATCGAACTTTAAATTTTTGCTACATCTATCGTTTCTTTAAATTCAATAGTGTTTTACCATTCGCGAAATGCATTTCCGCTAGATGGCGCTCAGAGTTTAGGCGCGAAACTGTGTAATGGTTATCAGCCTACAAATTCCATAAGAGACCATGGTGTTCAATTTTATTCTCATTCGAATTTGAATAAATTGTTGAAGATGTCGATAATTGAAATATGTTAATCAGACATTTTTATATACGTAGTCATTGCCACTTTTTGCCTAATTCTATGTTTTTTTTAATGGGAAAATTATGTAAAGAAACTTTGTGTTTGGTACTATTAATGATGCATTGAGCATTGGAGCACTGAGCAAATACGCCTATTGTTTGGATTGCTTAATTCTGCCGCCATTTCGGTTATTATATTCTGAAACATGAAGGAATATCACCAAACTCAATTTAGTGTCCCAAACTCAATTAATTATGAGAAAACAGATAAAATAGATACACTAGCTCTTATGGCAAAACAAGACCTTGCAGCATTAGATCAGTTCAACGAAATAATTATAGGTGTCGCACCCTTCGCGCAGGTCGCGAATTGTCTACATCATCAATGTGTACTAACAGAATAACGACCCTTCCTTCAAAGATTTCTTCCTTTCTACTGGTATTTTACGCAAAGTTTGGCTACTGACCACTAGATGCCAGTAGTGCCACAGTTCAGCAAACAATATTTTATGTAGATCATGGATGATGAATAATTCATCACAGAAGATGGAGGTATCAATTATTGATACCTCCATCTTCTGTCTAACCAGCTTGCTGACCAATTTACTTACTGATCCATAAACAATGCGTAGTCATTCTCCAAATCTCCAAACTCGCTTTAGAAATCGATCTATTTGATGGCAAAAAAGCTATTTATGCAACGAGGGTATCAATTTGATTACCTACGTCCGGCACCATGTTTCCATGATGAAAAAGAGTTTGAGGTTTACTTCAATCGATATATAGATTGATGTTTGTTATCAAGATCAATGTACAAGAAAAAAATGCAATGAGATGTAATGAATACCTACTTGTGTATCATTATCATATTGAATTTCAGGAATTTTTATAAAAACAAGGCATGAATTTTCTGCGGTAATAACATAATGATGGCAAAATAGCTATTTATGCAACGAGGGTACATATCAGTTTGATTACCTACGTCCGGTACCATGTTTTCATGATGAAAAAGAGTTTGAGGTTTACTTTCAGTCGATATAGGTTGACTTTTGTTATCAAGATCAATGTACAAGAAAAAAATGCAATGAGATGTAATGAATACCTACTTGTGTATCATTTGCATATTGAATTTCAGGAATTTAAAAAAAAACAAGGCATGAATTTTCTGCGGTAATAACATAATATCAAATAATTGAAAACGCATTGAAGAGTTTACTGTATGAATTGAAAGTGGTTCACAAAGTACTTATCATAACCTACGGAGGAACTGTGAATACCTAAGACATCTTGGACTGTGCCTTTGCTTTGCATTCAGAAAAGGTGCTACAATACTCATTATCTCGAGAATAAAACGAGGATAACATGAGTGTATGTTTCACTATTCTTTAGCATCTATCAGATACCGACTGACAATAGCTATATTATCTAGATGATACCACAATCGCTCCATTGCACACGAATACTCCGAGGAGAAAATAAAAACACCCTTTGAAAGGGTTCTGAACTATCATCACGCAAAATCCTCCTTATCCCTTTCAAAAAGTGATGAAGTTCTTTATTGACATGCCGACGACACGTTTTCAAATACTTTCGAAGATTTAGAGGATTTTGTAACCATATAGCTAAGCTTTGGGTTAAATAAGGCGTAAATTTGGCAACTCCTTTGTTTGCAAATTGAAAACTGAGGGTTGAAGGAGTATTAATAGGGATCATCATGTGGATCGAGAGAACTGATACTGTATCCGTATTGAAGCAAGGCTAGAGATTCTAGGAAATGATTAAAATATAAAGCTGACAAATATTATAGTAATTTCTCACATTTCTGCTTTTTCTGCGAGTATAGTTTTGGGAAATGACTATTGATAATGGCTACTCGAATATTTCATATTAATTTTCTTGCAAAGTTATTAAAATAATATTTTGTTTTGCAGAATATATTCAAAATTCGAAATAGATACGACTTACCCCTATAGCCATAAAAAAAATGGCGGATCGACTACAAAAATTGAAAGAAAAAATCCAATCCGTTCAAAAGTTAAGAGGGTTAGGATTACTTTATGATAGTTCTAACATTATGTACCGCCATTTTATTTTGGATTAATATTTTTGGTTTGAAATTATGCTATCGAATAGAGAATTCGAATGAGGTATCACTCGACTCCCCATGCAGTTCAAAAAATTCTTTCAAAATTTTTTTAATTTCCATTGTATATTAACAATGTAATGGTGAAACTACCCTGGTTGATTGGAAGAGCAGGATTAGCTGAACTCCACCAGATGAAATAAAGTTGAATTCAGAAGTTCGCCTTGTCAATGTCGATAAAGTTTGTTTTAGTATATAGATTACTCCGAATCTACTGATATGATTTGACAGAACACAAGATTGGGTTTGTTGGAAACTCTATGAATATCTATTTGTGTGAGGAATATCAGACATCCATTCACCACCGATCGTTCTAAAACCTAAGGAGATATTTTTAATACGTCCCTCATCATTCTGCAATACGAAATTGATTTATGCCATTAATGAAATCTATGACAGGTGAAACAAAATGATATTATGCAACTCCTCAATGAGCAAAATAAAACTCTTTTTACAGCACCTTCGCTGTCACTTTCGCTTGAGGAAACTAAACATGCTAAACATTTTCTATCAAGGGAAACTTATAGGCAGAGTTTGAAACGATGCTTATTAGTATTTCTGAAATCAGAATTCCCAAATGAGTTGCTCGAAATATTCGGTGGATTTAACAAACGAAAGTGAGAGCCCGAGCTCTACCGATCAAGAAAACTACTTAAATTCAGGCCGTTTTATTTATTATTATTTTGTTACCAAACGAAAGTGAGAGCCAGAGCTCTACCGATCAAGAAAACTACTTAAATTCGGGCCGTTTTATTTATTATTATTTTGTTATCGCCCTCTGCTTATTCCATTTAAACCCCTTGACATTTTCGAGTGCTTTGTCCACTCTTAATTTTGTCATGTTTAAACTGCGCAGACACCATCTACGATCCCTCAATAATGTAACGAGCCTGGAGCTAGACCCGTCCCATCGCGTTCTTCGAAAGTGGACTTATATCAGTTCACCGCTGCATTTCGATGAACCGAGAATTTTGAAATATTCGAGACTCGCGTCGTCTAGACGCGAGCGGAGAAATACGAAATAGACTCTGTTCTGGCTGGCGATCTGTTATTCTAATATAATTAATTATCACGTGAGCAGGGAAGAGAACGGATTTTAGACAACTCTCCGTTGACACAGCTGAAAATGCGGGTGCATAGCTGAAAAATAAATAATTCAGTCAAATAAGTTGTGGATATAAATTAGTGATATTCTAATTGTAAAAATAAATCAGTTAAGCACAGTCAAGTGCATTATAATATCAAGAAGAATCATTCAGCGTTTGCAGCTCATCCAAATCTCCTGTGATCGTTCGATCTGTGTAGACGTGCTCACATATCTACTTACATAAATAATATTGGATGACTGAAAAGAGGAGGATTTTACACTTCAGTGCACGTTTCCATAAAATTGTTTGGACTAAAACACCTCATTTTCTTAAAAGAAGATAATATTTCGCATAGATGTCTACAACCTCAATACTAGATTCATATCTCGACATGAGTCACCTCTGCATACCTCAAACACACCGCTCTACAGCCGATTCTTAACGAACTGAAGATTCTGAGTTACCTTGCTTTGAAGACGAGCGGAAAAAACTATTAATATCTTTCATTTCGAGGTCAATTTGATCTCAGAAGTTATTATTTTTTCATCTATGTTGGTGTCACATTCTTCTACATGTAATGATGTACCGGTATTATTTAATTTGATTTTGTTGAGTGGAAGAGAATACTTATTTGTTGCCTACGGACAATTAATAATAATAATAATAATAATCATACTCCCTCATAAACACTCGTTGACTGTACCCAAAGGCATAGCCTGTGCGGGTAGAGGACGGCTATTATTATTATTTGCCGTGGCGCTCCGGGCGACTTACTGATGTTTTAGGTGATGTATTCACTTTTCAGCTGTAAGAAAACCCGGAAAACCTACAGCACCACCTCGGGTGGTCGGTGTGCACTCCAAGCTAGCTAGCACTAGAGATTGGCATCTAGACAACTCACAATACACTTGCTTTTCAACAAGGCATGCGGTTGCCTATCGATCCGATATAGTAGATGAGAAAAATTCTCTTGTACCTACATCGGGCTCGAACCGACTATCGCTATGCTTGAGTTTCGAACGGCCTGTGCATTAGACCGCTAAGCCACCGACCACCACAATTATTTCACTAAATGAATTATTTTCATAATTTCATTACTGGCGGTAGATAATTTTCGTTTCAACCTTTTGTACCGAACAACATTTTTGTTAAACTTCAAAGCTAAAGTACAAATAATTTATCTTATCCTTTTCATCGAAATATGGCTATCAATCAGAAGGTATATTTCGAAATCATTCGTTTCCTCAGACATTATTCACTTTCAGGGAATTCAGATCCTTTCATATTCGGTATCCATTCACAGTCGCAGAAAACAAATTGTGATACAAACAATTCATGTCTGCATTTCTTACGCAAACTCGAAAAGGGACAATTCTTAAGATTTAACACATTTTACCCTTGCAAGAGGTTGGCCACGGTCCAGGGCTGTACATCCATTTGGTTGGATTCAAGAAAGCTTCGAGCTGAAGATAATTTAACGTGAACCAAAATCAAACCTAGAAGTTTTTTTAAGAAGAAAACATACCACTTAATCACAGTGTTTAACCAGATAATGTCTTATTTACGCCAGTGCAGAAAATTGCACCAGGAATTGAAAGTACAAAACAATAAAATCAAACAAACTGTTATTATTCCATTTGACATATGGACAAATACTATTTGGAATTTTGACAGGACTGAGAAATCTTTCAATGTTTGTTGGCTTTGACAATGCTCAGACAACAAACTCCACTCTATAAGTTATTACAAGGCAGGAATTGAAAGTAAAGAACAACGAAACCAGCCAACTGGATCATTATTCATTATGATCTATGAAAAACATTCCAATCTACATTTTTACATTTTTACCCAGACATATTTCCGCGTGAAGGAAATAATTACATTGAATCAATATTCACATCATTATAAATATACTTACATACAGTTTAAGAATTTAGCAAAAATGGTATATCTACCTGCTCAACAACGCTAGGTGCAACCGTTTTTGAGAAATTTGCAAATTTCATCATCAATGCAGATTATGGGGTCACTCAGGCGCCAGATAAAGTTTCTCAGTACAAAAACCGAGTATATGATGAATCTCGCTAAATTAAACAACTTTCTTTTAAAAGATGTATCGAGAAATAACAAGATACAAGATGTTATAAAACCGACATTTATTAACAATTCAACAACCTGCATTTTGAGATCGAATAATTTTATTATGCACCTTGATAAGAAAAAATATTGCAGCGGGATCTATCACAAACTCAGTTTTTGTCAAGTTTTGAGCAACTTCATTTGGTGCCTAATGACCCCATAATATTGATGCAAAAATTTGAAAATTCTCCAAAAACGGTTGAAGTAGGAACTATAACTTTGAATAAAAAAAATCCTGAAAGTTTATTGTCAAAAAAGTTGGGGCAAATTAAAATAAATAGTGATAGCGTATGCAGCGTCCTCTGAGTTTTAAAAAGAAATTAATACCAAATTTTGATTTCTTACCTCAAAAAATTTCGTTTACCAAATTTGGTGCAAAAAGTTTATTTATTGCAAAAATTATTCAAAATAATTGAAAATAAAATTTCAACTTCAACACGAAACGAAACATTTGTGGGCACATATTCATCTTAACTTTGTATCTTGAAATCAGTCAAAGATTTGCCATTCGAAGTTTGTACAAGTACGTAATGAACACCCTGTGTATATAATTGAATTAGTCCGCAGAAAAGACAAAAACAGTAGAATGTCTTCTAACGTACAAATATGGCTTACAATAATACAATTCACTACACAAAATTTTATCTTTCAATTTCGGTTAACCAGTTTGAAAGTAGTATCACAAATCCAGTGGTCTCTTATTGAATATCTTTGATGTCATAGAAAAAGAATATAATAAAAATTTGTTTTTCTGACTTGAAAGTTTGTCAAACTATATTTTAAAAGAAATTCAATTAAATCAACAAAAACCAGCGAAATAACTCTTGGAAGACATCCAAGAGTGTATATTGCAGACACAATAGTGGATAAAACTTCAATTATAAGGTAATTGTGAATGAACACATTTTTTATTAGCACCGGAATTGAAACAGTAAATCGATGTATCATTTATTGAAATATATGTTTTTGGTTTATTGAGTATTTGTTAAACGATCTGGTCAAATGAATACCTCAGCTATCAAATATCGATTTTTCAAATGAAACAATTGTCATGAAAACATTCTTTTGAATGATTTTCACCGAAAAAACTTCTGGGTAATAAAATTCTCCTTTCGTTCTTCGTTTCCAAAGGTGCAATATGCATGCATGTTTCTTTTCTTGTTGGTTGGACATCCCTGCATTTTCTAACATAACTCTTACGGACACACATAAATCTAGTGTCAGAAACCAAACAGAGTGGCCATGTGCAAAATACAAGGTCTAACTCCTGCCGGCGCAACTCTAATTCTTCAACCCAGTCTTTACGACTTCTTTTGTCCTCTTAATGTAGCCCGGCTACTGACGACACTATTGTTGATACTTCCAAAGAGGTCATTTATTACCCCTTTTGACTGACATTAACATCCTATTCGTGAAAGTTGTCTCATGTCCGAGATTTGAAGCTAAGTAGGTCATTCATTGATGAATTTATTTAGGTTTGTGACGTTAATGATGTTAGTTATTGTTGGGATGAGTAGCGTGGTTGACAAAAATTAATGGAATCAAAGTGAACTTCATTGTACCGGTACAGAGGTAGGGTATCTCATCTTAATGATGTCCCAGTTTCTCTTCTCTATGAATTTTCTATGGTTTACTCGAAGTGAGGTTGCTCAGTTGCTACTTGTTTACAAATGTACCTACCCAAGTAATGCACACGTGTATACAAACTAATTCAGTAACAGTATTGCCAATCAGCAAAATGTGATTCCTTTCAAAATTATGACAAGAATACATAGAGGTAATTCAAATGAATGCAGTTCACTGGGATTTACTGGGGTTTACTGGGATTACATATTTAGATATACTTACTTAATTGAATCTTGACATATTCAGACCAAATATTATCATGTCTGAAACCTTACTTATAATACTTGATTCAGAGTTTTATTGAGTAGGTATGGATCAATTAAAGTTTTGATAATTACGACCTACGCTTTATAGGTATCAGTCATTTTTCAGATTAATTGAATATAGAAATATTTTTGATTTTTCATGCTTGGGAGCTATATTATAACGAGAATTGAAAGGGTTGATCTTATTACGAATCAGAGAATATTATCGAACTATTTTGCCTTTTATTCTATAATTTTTTGTCGGTGGTTCCATTGTTACTGGCGTGTAGTGTATATCACTTCAAATCAGAACGTAGAGATAGCACTGGGTATACTCCAGTACAGGTATGTCTTGAGGCATTCTCAACAAAAACTGAAATGAGTTTTCGATTTAATTGGGTTCGTTGATATGTATCGTATTTATTATATAGTTGCTCCTCCATTTGAATCGGAAAATAATTTCAGCTATGATATTTAAAGGGCACTACAAAGTAGTTCTTGTTGAAACTTTGCCAAAAGTATTACAGATATAATTCAACGGTCGTAGGTGGCAGTACTTGTTTTCTGTTGTAGTCTTGTCGAAGGATACAGTAGAAAAGTTAGTTAAAATGTATACCTAGTAAGAAAGTCAAAAGTTGATAATTCGTTAAATGAATGAAACAAATTTGTTGTGTTATTTATTCATTTATTCGTTTATTCGTTTGTTCGTTGGTTCGTTCGTTGTTCATTTGTTCATTTGTTCATTCATTTATTCATTCAACGGAAAAGTCAATTATATATTTCAAAAAACAGACATGTGAACAGATAACGGATCATTACATAAAAGATAAAGAATCCCGCACAGACCTTATGGGAATCTGGTCCTCTGTTGAATTGGCTGTTACTTTGGCAAAATGAAGTTCTCGGCATCCAGAACAAAAGTCCCCACGGGCACAAAAAGATTCTATGAGTAGTTTCGGAAGTATGGGACCTACAAGTCCAAGACTTTTAATGATGTTGCGCCTGTAAGTAGACTTAGCTGGGAGTCAAAATAAACGTGAACTTTAGCTAAGGCTGTTGAAAAATGGTATTTTTGAATCCTACCGTTTGAAAGTAAGTGTTGGAAATGTCGAAAAATCCGGGAACACCTGAAAAATCGTGAAAAACTCACTTAAATCTACATTTTTGGCTGTCGAAAAGATGTAAACAGCCTAGATTTTTTCAAAAACAGAATTCTTTTTCCAGAACTTGAAACCTCTCGCTCAATAATAAAGTGTGGGAGAATCGGAAAATCAAAGAAAATCTAATTCTATCCTAGGCCATTATTGTACTTGTAAAACTGGAGCAAGAACCTTAGGTACTTGTGCTCATGTTGCGTCCTCACTCTGGTATTTAGGATATGCACGTCATCAAGCACAAGTACAATATCCATCCACGGTATTTTTGCATAACATTTTAAACGTTCGAAATGATAATAATCTTGAGTAATGCAGGATGCAAGCTGGGTGTTGAGATTTTTTTCAGTCGGTATTGGTACTGGCATTTATATAGCCAAGGTCGCATCTTTTCAACTGACCAGATGTAGGAGGCGCAATACCGGGCAACCTGTACCCGAGTCCGGCAAAACGTGCGTAAAGGCATTTTTTTCCTCTCGTGTAAAAAAAATTAAATGAGTTTTCCAAGCTTTTCAGTATTTTCATTGATTTTCCGGTTTTTCCACACTTTGGTATTAAGCAAGAGCTTTCAAGTTCTGAAATACAGAATAATTTTTTTGAAAAAATCTAGACTATTTACATCTCGACAGCTAAAAATGTAGATTTTAAGCAAGTTTCTATGATTTACTTTTCATCATTTACTTTCAAACAGTAGGATTCAAAAATACAATTTTTTCAACAGCCTTAACTTAAGTTCACGTTTAGTTTTATTCCCAGTTTAGTCTACTTACAGGCGCAACATCATTAAAAGTCTGGGACTTGTAGGTCCCATATTTCCGAAACTACTCATAGGATATTTTTGTGCCCACGGTGACTTTTGTTCGGGATACCGAGAACTTCATTTTCTCAAAGTTACAGCTAATTCGACAGAGGGCCAGATTCCCATAAGGTCTGTGCGGGGTTCTTATAATAGTTTTTTCACCGAATATCTAAATGATGGTAAAAATTAATTGAACAGTTCAAATTTGTTGTGAGTGTTTGCTGATTTCAATATACTGTTAGAGATACCATAATTTGTTCTATATTCAAAGAAAGCGAAGTGAGCTCAACAAGTTCGGGACAATCAATACTGCCGTTAACAATTTTATGAATGAATACCAGACCGATTTCAAGTCTTCTATGTGTGTATGTGTGGGTGTGGATGGATGGTTGGCAGCGGATGTAATCCATTTGCCACAGATTTTTACTAAATTATTCCTGTGCTAAAAAATAAAGTATTCAAGTTCAGAATCTTCAACATTTGTTAATAGTTATATTCATCTCTATAAATTCCCAACTTATAACCATAATACCTTAAGAACTCATTTTCAGTATTATCTAAAAGGTCAATATCAACTTTGTAGTATGGCGATAATATGATTGAATTGTATTCGAGTATAGATATCACCTATGCACAATAAATAATTCTGAATAAGAGACAATCTCAAAATTTTTGGAGCAATTTTCATGTGATAATTGAAAGTCAATTTTTGAGACGCAAACAACATACAAATCATTGATTTTGTTGATTTCTGATAGATTTGTGTTGTTAATTTGGTAAGTATAATCAGCTTTGGTAAATGAGCCACCTTGACAATTATTCAAATAAAACTGTAAACTCTCAGCATCAGACATAGATTGAAATGTTATGAACTTCTTTAAGTCATCTGCAAATAATAGAAAGGCACTGCTAGTGATAACATTAGGAAGATAATTCACAAATAGATCCAATAAAAATGGACCAATGTGAATTCCCTTGGGTACTCCTGAAGGAAATACTATTTGATGTGATGCTGAATTTCCATGTTTGACGTATTGGACTCTAGCACTATTCGATCCACTATAAAATGTTTCCTTCAATTCCCAAAGATTCAAGCTTTGCGAGTAACTAATTGTGGTTGGCTTGATCAAAACCTTTTGAAAAGTCTGTGTATATATGTATTTTATTCTCTAAGGAGTTGATGATATAATTCTGAAAGAGTAACAAATTTGTGGAGGTCGATCTAACTTTACATAAACTATGTTGATCGCTGATTATAATATTTTTGTGACCCATGAAAGTTTTTTAGAATTCAAACAGTCTAACATTTCTGGAGCCTCTGATTGATTACAAATAATTACCTCTGAAGTTATTAATATTATCCCGTGATCCATCCTTATGGATGGGTTTTATAAAACTGTATTTCCAAGAATTGGGAAATGTGCATTTCTTGGGAGATAAGTTGAACAAAAAGTTAATGTTTTTTTTGAAAGTTTTTGTGACTGAGTTGTCAGATTTCTACTGTGAGGTCTGGGGGAAAATATGGTGGTTTCAATCTTTTATGGACTCCATCTCAATTCGTTTGATAGGGACCACCGTCCCAGTAGTTTTTGCTGGCTATCTATGCCAGAAACCTATGAGGCGCATCGTTGTTGGACTAAATGGTAGTAGTATCATCTGTGTATACATTATCGGAAAGAATTCATGTTGGGTATTATGATTTAATGAGAGTGTGAAGAATATCGTGCTAAATATTGAGAGAGCATTACAATTTCTCCTCGAATGGCTCGAAGAAGGGGTATCAAATTTTCGATAGACGTCACTGTGGAGAATAATAAAAATTACCACCTAGTTTATCATTTTTTATGGTTTGGTTGTTATAGAAATATCTAATGGAGGGTTTGAATAAAAACGTTATAAAAGGAACATGAAACTTTTCAATTATGGAATTTTCAAATAACCATATTATTCAAAGCACAAGGATTATACGATATTGTCAATGGTGAGAAAACATATGACATAAAGAATGGGGATGATCAAAAATCATATTGGAATCGCAAAGATGCAAGAGCACAAAAAGCAATTGTTAATTCAGTAGATAAGAAAATATCAGAAATATCAGATTCCATAACCCTGAGTCAAGAAAAATATTCCAGAGGTCTCCTTGAGAAGTTCCAAATGACTGAAGCCAATCCTGCAACAACACCATTGTCAGGAAATTATACAGGCGTCAATGATAGTATGGAAACTGAAAGGAAGTTTACCTATAAAGAAGCAATTGGAAGTCTCTTATACTTATCCAATAAAACAAGGCCAGATGTAGCTTTCTCTGTAAGTTTTGGAAGCAGCAAAATGGAAAATCCAACGATTCAAGATGTTTCTAACGTAAAACGAATACTGAGATATTTGAAACATTCACCAGATTATAGAGTTCGATATAAAAGAGATTCAAAGGGCAACGAGTTGATAGCATACTGTGATTCATATTTCGCAGGAGACATTGAAAAAAGAAAAAGTACTACGGGGTATGTTGTGATGTTCTGCGGAGGACCTGTGAGCTGGTTTTCTAGAAAACAACCTATTGTAGCCTTATCCAATACTGAGACGGAGTATATTGCTACTGCAGAATGCACAAAGGAGTTGATTTTTCTGAAAACCCTCATTGACGAGCTTACTAACCAAAATTTGACCATCAAACTGAATATTGACAACCAAAGCATCCATGAAACTGATAAGAAATGGGCAGTTTAATCAAAGAAGCAAACACATTGGTCGCATTCAGCAGAAAGAGCAAATAACGTTTTAGCTACGTATCGGTAGCGGAGCTTTTGCTACTTCTGCTAGATGAACCGCTGGGTAACGTCACTGCCAAAACTGTCACAGTTATCAGGTTATTCAAATAAATCCCTTGTCAGTCCGTAAACTGCAAGATAAATGAATTTTCACTTGTCTTACCAACTTTTAATCTCCTATGTATTTCGTATGTGGCTCCGACTGTATAAAATGCATTTTTGAATTCATATGAAATCGAAATCGTATCTTTTCCCGCCATATTTTCATCTAGCTACCAAAAGTGAGCACACTTTTTTTACGCTAGATAAAATGGCGACCGCTCCGCTACCGTTACACAACTTGTTGACAGGTACCTAGCAGTTGTACCAGCAGAAAAATGTGTTACAGTTCCGTAACTGTTTAGTCTGCTGAATGCGACCATTGATGTTCGCTATCATATCATCAATGAGAAAGTAAGTGAAGGAATCATCAACATTCAATATTGCTGCTCTGCTGATATTTTCACAAAACCCCTCGGAAACTGCAAGTTCGAAAAACACAAAAATACGTTAGTTTAAAAAATTTAACTTTTAGGGGGATTCTTTGGCCTTTAATTACCTAAGTAATCAGATTTAGACCGTTTTTTAATGAAAATTATCAATGACAAGACTATACAGCTTTTCTTGACTTTTTTTATCTATTGACAACTACTCAAAAACATATACACAAGGTGATTTACATCAAACTTATGAACATTAAATATCATTCAGGAACATTCCCTCCCAGTGATGAGAACTATTTGTGTTCATTACTTGTCTTGCTGAACGTCTAAAATACAAAGTTTGGTCACTGGACGTCATATTTGTTTTTACATCCACGACTCGAATTTGGTCATCAGTGCTGGGGGGTATACTGCTGTGATGACTCCTCTAGGCCAAACATTTCTACAGAATTCTGAGTCAACGATTATTACCAGATCACCAATTTTAATCTTTCCTGCGGAAGGATTGAACCATTTTGTTCTTTTACTCAGCGTAGGTAGGTACCTACTCGCGTGCACATCTTCGCCAAAAATAATCAGCCAGTGATAGGGAAATTCGCCAATGTTTGCGTGAGACCAAGTCATGCTCGTTAAATTTTCCAGGAATTTATGCCCCACTTGAGGAACCTAATAAGA
This sequence comes from Chrysolina americana, assembly GCA_958502065.1. Taxonomy (NCBI): domain Eukaryota; kingdom Metazoa; phylum Arthropoda; class Insecta; order Coleoptera; family Chrysomelidae; genus Chrysolina; species Chrysolina americana. Next base: position 22,529,439 of record OY293418.1, read on the forward strand.
AGTGATTAGGTGTCAATGCTTCATCATCAGCATTGTCTAGTGAAACTTGGACTAACGGGCGACTGTTGACGATATATTCAGCTTCTATAAACAAAGTTTGCAACGTTTTCTCACGGGGGGCTTTCTCCTTCAAAATAACGTTCAGTGCTGTTTTAATCGACCAGACAAAACGTTCTCAACTTCCATTCCATATGGGGGGCTGATGGTGGAATGAAATTCCATTCAATGTTACTTATCGTTAAAGTTGAGACAAGCTGATGGTTCTGGTCAAGTTGGGATAAGGCATCCTTGAGTTCTTTTTGGGCACATATACACAAGGTGATTAACATCAAACTTATGAACATTTCAGGAACAATAACATAATTGAGTTCCTTGTTAGTCTTCTACATTTGTCTATACCCGAGATATATTTTTTCCGATACTGTAGTGGAGATTAGTATTGGAGGACAAATGGGGCAAATCATTTACTTAAAGAAGAAAAACTATTAGTTCCAACACAGATCCATGGGGAATCCCATAATCTACTTTCCTAGGATTTGACTTTATTATTGGGTTCAGGTGACTAAATATGATTCAGTTGAGGTAATTCTGTCTTTACTAAAATTGGAAAATTTGTTACGTTATGTGATACGCAATCGAACGCTTCTAGAATCAAATGACAGAGCAGGGATTGGATAACATTGGTATTGTCATTCTAACATTCAACTGAAAAGAAACAGTATCTTTATCTTCTTTTCCTTTTATCGAAGAAACTAGGACCGGCATCCGCTCAAACCTTTCCTAGCTTACATATATTAGGCGTTGTGCCGATACTAGTTGCTAAATAACGTGAAAAGAAAGAGATTTTACGTCACCCTTTTTGACAAGGTTGTGACTGATATTTATCCGCTTGACTTGCACCGAAAAGGATACGTTTTTGTCCATTGTGGGCGTTCGCATTCAAAGGATTAAAATGCGATAATAACAAAGATGTCGGGGACAATGGATTTGGTACAAGTTCTGGTCCAGTAATCTTTGTGAAATTCGCCGCATTAAAAGCCCGAAGAGTTGACGGAATCATACAGTATGTTCGATGTTGATACTGCTAATAATATCTACTTATTTGAATTTTTGTTTTACTAGAAAATATTCATGTTTATTTTGTATTCTATTAGTCTAATTTTTGATCGTGAAAGTAAAATATTAGATATATACAGTGCCCGTCATAAAGTAAGTAACATAAGGGAAAAAAGTTTATTATTCCAGTATTGGAAAAACTTTTATGGGTGATAGATTTTGTGCATGTCCACCCACTAATATTGCGGCAAATTGAAAAAGTTACTATGAACAGGCTAACAGTGGGTTGAGATAGCAATATATCGAAGAAACTTATATTTTCTACTCATACACATAATGAACAAATGAACCTCAGGATAAACTAAAGATATTTTGGTTTTGGCGAAGCATGTGTCAGTTTTATTAAATTGAGTTATTTTGTTATACTCATTTGGTATGTAAGTTCATCAAGTACGTATGGATTTTCAACAAATTATTTAACGGAATGCAATATAATAAGCTGCAGAATTCCGTCACATTATGAAAACACACACTACAAAAATATACAGGGTGTTCGGTAGATCGACGTAAAATTTTTAACAGCCTATTATTGGTCGACAAAAACCATCTAAAGATAATCCCGAGTGATAGAAAGCAAATATAAGGCCTACATATCTCAATTAACGACATACAAAAGTTATCATTCACAAGTTTGTACATATTTTTTTAATTTCAAATACAGGAGTCATAAGTAATTCTCGCTAGGCCACATTACTTGCCGACAACATTAATTGAGAAAATTACGTACAATTTTTTAAGAACAATATGCCAGACCAAAAAAAATGTTTGGGAGCGAGCTAAGAGTTTAGTGTACAACGCAGAAACAAAAAATAAATAAAAAAGCCTGAACCATCTCATTCGAAAATTATGACGGTAGATATGGGAAAACATGACACATGACCCATCATTTGAACGGACATGAGAAGAGGAAGTTTTAACATTAAAATTTGAACATTTTAACTGCTTCACTTGAAAGGAAAAAGTATTTACAAAGTTGAGAGTTATCGCTTTCGTAAGTTAAGAGAGATCTCTAGAAGATTATTCAAACTTCCCAATTATTTTTTTCTGTCGTGACATCACAACAATGAAACGATAGGTGTTTATTGGTCACTATTTGCCGCAAAATCTAATTTACCTGAAAGTTCAAATATCTTGAATTCTACTGGACTTTTGGACTGAGGTAAATGTAGTTAATTTGGTTCTAAATAACCTGCCCCCTATTGGGTATTTAAAAGTGTAATCGTCCTATCAACAACTCTGTGTCTTTTTATACTTATTCATATTTCATAGAGATTAAAAATTTTAAATCAACATTCAAACGCCGTGTTTGATTATTTATATTCGAATGGATGGCTAGATGCAGCAAATGATCATTCAACGGCTCCGACAGACTGTTTCAATCATGTCCGAATAGGGTGAAAGAGGGGTCAAAATGCAGAACAGCAGATGCGGGCTCAACCCAACCCGGATATGAACAAACTACCAGAAAAGTGGAAATTGAATGAGGTTCGCATTGGCCGGTGCCGCTTACTCATCAAAATATTTTCCGCCGAGCACGGCGCGAATAAAATTATAATGCGAAATGAAATTTAATACTTGGTGAGTTGAAAATAGGCATTTCTCGAATTTCAAGTGTCCAGCTCTACGAGAATTGAAAAACTATACATATTGTGAGTTTAGTGTGCTTGAAATGCAGGGTGGCCCATCAAAATGTACCGCAAGACATTACAGGGTGGGAAAGAATTTTTAGACAAAATCCAAAAACACGTAAAGATTGTTTCTCAGAGGGACACATGTCGAAGCAAAAATTATAGTACAACCTTCAATCCCCTAAGGAGGGGTGTCATCCCAAAAATGTTTTCAAAGGGGAAGGGGGGTCAAGTGATACACCATTAGAAGTAGTTGCTAGATACCTGTCGTGGTTGAAGTGTTTAAAAATTATTGACTTTAAAATTCATCATTATGGTGTATTCAATTGCAGAAAGAGTGGAAATTGTCGAGTTTTTTTTCTAAAACGATGAATGTGGAAATTGGGTTGCGGAGTTGTTTAATCAACGGCATCCTGACAAAAAAGAGACAGCTTGAAAATCGAGAACTAAATGAATTTACGGAGATAGCAGTATTAGGGCAAGTTGCAGCAAGTACGCTAAGTACAAGACAATTAGCCATTGCGATAGGTGTGTGTCGTACTAGTGTTCAATTGGTATTAAAAAAAATCAAATTCCATCCTTATAAGATTCGCTTAGTGCACGAACTAAATGAAGACGACTTTGATCGTCGCTTGCAATTTTGCGAATTTACGAGTGAGCGAGTGAGTGTATTTTTCGGAAGACTGTTCCGGACGAGTGTTGGCTGACACCAATCCAAGAATTTTCTACAAGTCATACACGCAATCCCAAAAATCAAATGTGTAGGTTATTTTTGGAAATTATATTGTATATAGAATCTTTTTTCCTTCTTCCTGGAAATTTAACAAGTGATATGAACTTGGATTTACTACAAGATGCCATCGATTCAGTTCTAACAAATATCAATGAGAACGATCCCGCATACAATGGAACAGGAACTGATTTTCCAACAAGACGAAGTTCCTCCGCATTACTCCAAAAATGTGCGCAATTATTTATATAACACGTTTCCAGGGCGATGGAGAGGACGACAGGGTCCAATTTAATGGCCACCTCGGTCACCCGACTTAAGTCCATTAGATTATTTTTTGTGGGAACACATAAAGAGCATTTTTTACAAAACACCATCAGACACATTAGAACAGTTGCATAGAATAATTATTAAAGTATGTTGCGAAGTGACACCGCAAATGCTCCACCACTTGCACCACTGTATGCAGGTTGGCGGACAGCAATTCGAGAATTTACTTGACTAATAAATACGTTTTAAAGTACAATTGAATCGATTTTTGTATTTTTCGTTAGACATTATTGTTGAAGTTTCAATGCTCTATATTTTCAAAAAGAGTGGATAGATTTTCAAAAACTACGCAGCACTGTATAGGCAATGACAAGCCCCTTCTAATGACCTTCCCATTTGAAAAAATTTTTGGGATGACACCCATACTTTGGGTGTTTCAGGTGTTACTATGCTTTTTGCGTCAAAATGTGCCCCCCTGCCAAAAAATCTTGACGTGTTTTTGGATTTTGCCAAATAAAATTTTCCATCCTGTAATGCCTTGCGATACGTTTTCGATGGGTTACCCTATATATGTTATACATACAGTGTGGCCCATAGGTCTGGAATACATTCTTTTCTAGCGTTATTATGGATTTTATCAAAAAATCCTGAAACAGGTCAATTTTCATTGTTAATTTGACAATTTACAGGGAGTCGTGTCGCATCTTGTTCTAGAGGGATTTTCATTCTCTGTTCAAAAATATTGAGAAAATGCATTCTGAATATGTAAAATGTTGATACTTTAAGTAGAGTGAAGGAAATAATGTAACATAAAGGAAGAAGTCTTCTAATACCGACACACCAATCTCACTTTGAACTTTCCAAAAACACCATTCTATATGATGTAACTCGAGGATAATTTATCCTACAAATTCGAATTTCTACCATTAATCTCAACGATCTCATACATTTGTGCTGAAATTGACAATAATTTCATGAATTTGTTTTGAATATTTATATTATATCTTTGTTATCAATGAAGATTTTGAAATTAAATTAGGGGATATGCATTCAGTAGTGGTGTAGAGTAGAAATTTCATGAAAAAAATCGATGAAGAATAAAAATCGAAAATATATTTTGATTGCATATTTGTGGGACAGTAAACTTTTTCATTGTGCTAAAAAAAAACAACTACAAACATAATCTATAGTTTGACTGACAAGAATAGAAAGTGTTTCCATTCCAAAGGAAATAACTATTGATTGTGGCAATTGAAAACTGTTCATCCTGTATATTGAGAACGCTTGTTACACAATAAACCATTGAATGCCCATATAAAATCATCTCTTCCATTTTCCATTTGAAAAAGGAAAGTCAAGAAGTAGGTTAGAACAGTTATTGGTGACTCACACTGTACATCTTTTGAATTATTGAATAATAAAAAACGGTACTGAAAATCAGTCCACGAATAGGTATTTGTCCAATGAAAGTGAAACACCCAAAATAATGCACAACTTGAAGTAATAGGTAAATTTTTACTTCCAACAAAAGAAGTAATTTTTTTCTCAACAAAGATATCTGAAATAAAACGACCAATTGTGGAAAAGTGCTGTAAATGATAGCAATTTGTTCATAATTTACGAGTATACAGTTAGTTCTTTGGTAAACAAGCCCTTATAAAACGGTTAACCTTTTGATGGCATCGAAATCTTACCTAACAAAATGCAAATGTTCTTTGGCTTTTTATGTATTATTTTACTATCTTTGTAGAATGACTAGCAATAAAACAATAAAAACTGATTCCAAAAATCCCAGAAGACTTATGCAATTCCAGCCGCTTTCCGTGGTATATTTCTTTATTAGACCATAAATAAAAATTTCGCAAGGATAATATGCAAACCAGGATTAAAATTTATTACGAAAAGGATGGATTTCTGGGAAAGGTTTGAAAGTGAGATAGAGAAGTAGTTATCGGGTTTAATTCGAGTCAAAAATGTTTCCATCCTGTCTCATTCTTGGTGCAATAAATGGACGTTATTTATTTGGTTATTTTTTAGTACTCAGTGTAGACAAATATTACCGATAAGCTTCCACTCATAAAAATCTATACCTTCCACATCAAGTTCTACATTTTTGTATGGTGTACAATTTCATTTGAAGTTTTTGGGATAATACCATAAGTGCCTTAAAAATTACCAATAATTCTGAAAAAAACTTCTTTTTATTTAAACACGTGTCAGCATATCCTGTCATTCATGAATTACAGCGATAACTCACATAGTAGGTGGATTACCCCGATTACCGCTGCAATCTTATGGACATTTTAACACATGAGTGAAATTTTCACTTATAATATCCCAAGGCTATTGATAATTTCGAAATAATTTGTTATATACTTTCGAAAGCGAGTTACCTTAAAGCAACTCCCTTGAGAAAAGTAACGACAAATTTTGAGAATTTATCAATAGCCGAGGGATATTTAGTAAGAAAAGTTTTCATAGAATATTCACTTATAATTATATCGATCGACTCATTTTGGATATTCCATATCTACTCGAAGGGACTGACATTTTGAAAATTTAATTGAGTGAACGCCAAACTATGTCATAACCATGGTGACTCGATTGTTCAATAGTGATAATTTGCCGGGGCACTTATCAGTTAAATGTTTGTCTGATTGGCTATTTTTGGTCACTTGGTCACTAATACGTAGATATGATAGGTTCAAATTACATGGAAAAAATGTTCGTACAAATTGTATTGTGAAAACTGTTTGTCATTGTAAAATTTGCCGTACACGATTTGCACTGAGTTTTGATACCTTAAATGTAGTGTAGTTGGGAGCGAGGAAATCAAACAAAAATTTTGTTCATATCAAAGGTACAGGTACTCAGCCTGCAATCGAATGGTGCAATTCAGTTTAAAAATTAAAAAGCGAATGGTATTTTGGTGCAGTTTGTCTACACCGATTCAAATTTTTCATTTGTGAGGAATGTGTAAAAGCCCAATTCAAAGAGGTGATGAAATGCCCTTATATTTTCTGTTCAAGAGAAAGAATTAAAACATGTATTTCAAGTCACAGACTTAATGGACTATATGAACAAAATGCGCTTCTTTTCTTTCTTTGGAAAGCTCTTCCTTACAAAATTATTATTGGTATTAATTTTATCTTAGCAATTACTGTTTCATTAAATTTTTTTGGAACTACCTACCTTTTGATTGATTTTCTGCCGGAATGAACAAAAAAACTCATTCTTTTTTATTTCAATAGTCCTTTCAATCAGTTCACATAATCTCTTCGTGTTAGTATCCTAATGATAATTGGTAAGATGCCTAACAAATACTGAGGTCGCTGGAGTATTGTTGCAAGATAAGATACGCAGAGTATGGACCCTTGGGTGATGTCTAAAATCAACCCATACTGTTGAAAACGAAATAAAATTTCAACAAACCTTAGCAAATGGTCTGTAACACTTGCTACTTTTTACTTTCGGTCGAACATGTAGTTGAAAATAATCGTGGCTAGTTTAAAAAAATACGCTATCATTGATAAGGATCTAATGTGAGGTTTTTAAGATATTTCTACCACTTATTTGATATATTATTATTACATAGAGAAACTACCATGTGTGATATCGAATTCAGAATGAAACATTCTTTCAGAAACTGCATTTTATAGAACAGGGCCGTATTTAAAAAATATATCAAGTTGATTATGGTTGTCACAACTCACAACTCCAACAATCGGTACCTTGTGAACTACACTAAACTAACTAAACTATTTTTGCCCATGTTAGCTTCTACTCAGTAGGCCGAGTCCAATATCGAATCGAAATTCTAGAAAATTTGACCGAAAGACTTAATTAGATGTGATTACGTATTCGAATGAGATTTTTGATTTTGAACAACTGTTCAAAATTATAATTTTCGATAGTGAAAGTATTTTACCGAATCAATATTTTTAATACTACTCGTATGAATAAAACTGTAAAATTTTAATATTTCATTATTCAAAATTAGTTTCTAGAACATTTTAAAAACATTTTATCAACAATGACTTTTCTCCCAAAACTAGAAGCACAAAGTTTTCCTTATGTTGCCAACTCAAGTTGACATACGTATGTTGCAACTTGATTCATGTGATTTAGTCCAGCTTTGAATCAATTGATTTTACAAGAAAAAAAAGTTGGAACAGGTACGTTCCGTCAGATCCACTGGCTTTTTGGAGACCCTACAAAATCCTTCTGATAGTGCGTTAGGGTAAGGTGATTTCATATACGAATGCCAATAAGAATAATGATCGCCTGTTGTATTCCCATTGAATCTGGAGTAAAATTTCTAGCATGTGCGCAAATGAATTGGATTTTTTAAGGAACTATAACGAAATATCATCGAATAACTGTCTGAGTATAAATTGGGATTCATTCTAAACTTCTCCCTTAGATAACGAGTTTTATTTCTTCAATATCTTTTTGAATTTCTTGGAAAATTAGAGATGCATTGCATTCTTCTTGATTTAAACTTTCAAATATTTTCTTTTAAACCTATCACTGTCACTACGAAATGTTGTTAGCAACTCTATTACACAACCGTTTTTATTTTCATTTTCTTTCCATCATTACAGTCCAATAACAGATACAATTGTTTAAATATCATTCGAAAGTGAATTATATCAACTCCGTTACAAGCCAGCAAATACAATTTTGAACACCATGTTCCATTAAAAAATCAGTTTCACACATTTACAGACGTCATACGAATATTAGTATCATTAGTTTTATGATTTTACTTCTTTATTCTACGACTCTTCTAATAACCATTACTGTTACATTGTTGATTAATTCCTTTGTAGATATGGAGTCGTATTATTGTTTGGTTTTCAGTTGAACTGATTCATCCCTTGTACTTTTTCTTATATAATTGCCTTTCAAAAGAATTTGAGCAGGAAATAATAAAAAATATCTGCTGGTAGTAGCCACTCGACGTATGATATCAATTGTAGATATACAGAAATGAATTGAGCATAATATTGGTAAGTGTCTATTGCCGTCATGGAGAGCCTTCAATTCAGAAGTTCATGTGAGTGGGTAACAAATTCAATGTATCATAAAATCTAAGAATGTTATAATTATTAAAATGGACTGTACTTTTGGTATTCTTATAAAGAATCGAACTGCTTCTATTCTCTCTTTATTTTATGATATCTCTATGACAAGTTATTTATATTTTTACGTCAACTGTTCTGATATACAAGGTGAATTACGTTACTAGTGTGGAAAATGACCCATTTCACATGCGTAGTAGAATGTAGAATCCCACGAGTGTGAAATGGCACTTTCCACAGAAGTAATGTACACTATTTTTCCAACGACCACAGATCAATGAATAATTGCAAAAAAATTATTTTTTTTTTTTCACTTTTTTTGAGAATTTGAGAATTTTACAAAGAAAAGTAATAATTGAACAAGATTACTGCTTAGAATTGTAGAAATGTAGAGAGACGGCTTTCGAAGTACTGCTGATGGCACCCATAATTTTATTGGCAATATTAAACCTGTTACTAGCAGAATATATCAATATATTCTTCTGCGACTTTGGACGATTTCTAACCCCCATGTCTTTTCAGAGAAGTTAGATCTCCTGCAACTACTAATATAGTAGGAGAAGAACGGTGAAATGAGTGCCCTGTGTATTTTTCAGGATCCTTTAGATTTAAAAATTTAGCCAATACTCTAGGTATGTTTCCAATTTTGTTAATGCCCACAACGTGTTTTGAGCATTTTTGGTCTCTATAATTAAGAAAAAAGCATGTTTCGGTAGTTGGCGGTCTTAGATTGGCGTATTTTTTATAATTGCTATAAAAGTTTCCAGTATTATTAATTTGAATGACAGTCGCAGTCCCCAAATCTTCAGTGTTATTTATACATAACTGGGTAAGTTCTTGCTTGCGACATGCACCAGATATACACATAACCAACACAAACTAAAAAAAACATAATTAAATAAATGTATAGACTTTGTTTAAATACCGATAACTTACCTTTGTGAGTAAATGAATCTCATCGGAAGCTTTATTTATAAATTCACAAATTTCTTGTTGCGTCAAAATTTTAGCTTATTTCGGTTTATATCCGTCACTTTTTCTTTTAAAAAATGCCTCAAGTTTAATATATTTGGAGATATCTACATTGTAATGAATGGATAAAGTGGTACGCAACATAGAATAATTAGTCCATAATGTTGAGCATTGGATTCTATTGGAAAGTTCACCTATGTATGCAAGCAAAATGTTTTCAGAAAAGGAGCTTCTTATTTCTTTATTTCTTCGCCATGAAAGAAACTGATCGTGAGCGTAGTCATTCATACCTTCTTTTGGACTTTTCAGGCAGTAAATTTAGTGACGTTAATTTTGCGTCCTCTTCAATTTCATTGATCTTCATATTTGAACTTCTCTCTATAACTATAATAATTAATATGGACTCTGATAGTGAAATTTCAGTATTTTATAGACAACGTATATCGTAGAGAAATAGCAAAATAGAAAAACGTTTTTTTCGTTCGTCTCACGTCACGAAAAAAATAGTAGGTATTTTCATCTCTTGTTGAAAAATTTACTATTTTATTGATTTGAAAGTTAAAGCAAACTATTTTTGCTGACAGTAGAAAAATAATTTTGATTATTGGAATTTTCAACTTATAAATTGAATGTTCACCACGAATACACTAACGCTCTTTAGCTTTTAAACACCCTGTGAATTATCTTGTAGACGTTTATTATAAAACATTAACGTTGACTTTCATACATATTTGGGGTACAAATCCATTGCATGGATTCAGCTGGAAAACATATCAGCCCAATAATAGTTATTTGAAAATTTCGGTTCTCATTATATTGTTCTTATAATATCCCGCGTACCTATTATAGTATAAGTACTTCTCTGTTCGTCTATAGGCCAGAAAAGTATACCAAGAAAATTAACATTCTTTCGTCAAACTTCACATTCTCTCAATGAACTTCATAGCTGAAACCTTCCACTTCAGGTATATCCGCACTCAAATATATTGAGAACATATGTGGGTGTATGCGTGGAAGGTCGCTAAGAGCGGAAACTTGTTGACCAAGGTCGCAATACGGGATGTGACGTCGGGGGTGAAAAGCGCAACAACCGTTTGGATTCTAGGAAGTAGACACGAATGCGAATAGCGAATGGTAGGTATCTTTCCCGTTCCGCCCTGATTAATGATTATTATTTTTGTTCTCTGCTTATATTATGATAACATTTCTGAGTTAAATAGGATTTTAGTTGATTTTTGAAACGTATTTCATTATTTCACTCTTCATAATTCCGGGAATCGCATTGAAAAACTTTATACCACTGTAGTGGGGACTTCTTTCATAATACACTATAAGTGTTATGTTCTTGGTAACAATCTGTAGCAAACTACCATGTCTAGTATTTTAGTTATTATTAACAGAGTGTATTTTTTTGCAAGCAAAATACTTTTATAGATGTATACACGGAACCGTTAATATCCTATTATCTATACAGGGTGTTTATTAGGTACTTGTACAAACTTCAAAGGGTGAATCTTTGACCAATTTCAAGATAAAAAGTTCATAACATGTTTCTGCAAATGTATCGTTGAAGTTGAAGATTTATTTTCAATAATTTTGAATAACTTTTGCAAAAATGGATTTTTTGAACACAATTAAGTACGTTAATGAGGTTAACCGGGGTAGGAAATCGAAATTTGGTATTAATTTTGTATGTACGCTATCAATATTTATTTTAATTTATGCATTTTTTTTAACAGTACACTTTTGGGATGTTTTATATTTTTTTCATATTCCACCACTTTTTTTTGGTAAAAAAGGTATACTTGCTCCATAACGCTAGGGGCAACCGTTTTTGAGAAATTTGCAAATTTACGCATTGATGCAGGTTATGGGATCACTTAAGCGACAAAAAAAGTAACTCAGAACTTTACACAAAAACTGAGTATGTGATGGATCTCGATGAAATAAATAACTAAATAATAAGAGTTATCGAGAAATAATAATTCATTCTCAAGATACAAAATGTTGAAAATCCGATATTTTTTAATAATTCATCGATGTATTTTAAGAACGAATAATTTCTTGATGTATCCTGATGAAGAAAAAAAGTATTTCAGCGAGATTTATCACATACTCAGTTTTTGTCAAGTTCTGAGCAACTTCATTTGGCGCCTAAGTGGCCCCATAATCTGCAGTGATGCATCATAAAGGACCACGCACACACCTTATGGGAAAAAGTCTTTCGGTGAAAATGGCTGAATTTTTGATATGTTGTAGCTGGTACCATTCTAAGTAAAAGTCTCCATTGACCCAACTCGATCGTATGACTAGATTCGGCGCTAGAGGGCGCCAAATCATGAATTTAGTGGTTTTTGAAGAAATTCAGCTGAATGAAAAAATATCAATATCTCATTTATATACAATATTGTGTACGACTAGGCATTCCTAATGTTCGCAAGAAATATTTTTCCATAATACAGAGAAAAAATACGCTGATATTTTTATACAGGGCAGTCAACAATATACTCAATTCTTCAGTGATTGATTTCGCCTAAGAGGTTAAGAGTTGATTGAGTTTATCATTGAGGATCAAACACTCTGTATTCATAGCTTCATTTTATTTTGGTCGATCAACAAACTATTCTGATTGATCGTTAATGATAAATTCAATCAACTTACAACCTCGTAGGCGAATTCCATCACTGAAGAATTGAGTATATTGTTGACTACCCTGTATAACAATAACGGCGTACTTTTTCTCTGTATTATGGAAAAATATTTCTCAAGAACATTAGAATTGCCCAGTCTCACACAATATTGAATATAAATGAGATATTGATATTTTTTCATTCAGCTGAATTTCTCCAAAAATCACAAAATTCATGATTTGGTGCCCTCTAGCGCCGAATCTAGTAATACGATCAAATTGGGCAAATGGAGACTTTTACTTAGAGTGGCTTCAGCTACTACATATCAAAAATTCAGACATTTTCACCGAAAGACTTTTTCCCATAAGGTGTGTGCGTGGTCCTTTGCAAAAAAACGGTTGACCTAGCGGTGTTGAGAATATGGTATTTTTTGCTCGGGAAAAGTAGAGGAAAAAGATTTAAATATAAAAAATCCTAAATGTTCACTATCAATAAAATTAGAGCAAATCAAAATGAATAATGATAGTGTACGCAGGGTCCTCTGAATACTACATGAAAATGAATACAAAATTAATACTGTGCATGAAGGGCTATTTTTGAAAAATTAATAGATGCAAGTGGGAATTCTGAAAAGATCTTCATTTCTAGTGGAATAACTGTGGTACTGAGATACTGTGTCTTAAATATGTATGTGTTTCAAGAACGCCATGATGCATTCCAGGGGTGCTATTCTTGACTGTTCGCATTAATAACGTATACGTTTATCGTCACATTATGATGTCCTCTGCATGTCGTTGACATGCTATCAGTAACTTAGAATGTAAACATCCGAGTACTCGTTAATATTGCGAACGGTCAAGAATAGCACCCCCAGAACGTTTATACAAGAAAAAGTTAAAATGTCAAGTCTTATGAAATACTGCTTGCAGGAATCTCTGATTTTCGAATCAAAAATTAGTCTAAATTGCTGGATCAGCCCCAAATATTTATTTCACAAGGTATATGAGGATAAATTATAGCATAATGAATATTTATTACAAGAGTCGTGATGAAGAATAGCGTAGCCACTGCTTATCTTCTTGCAAAGATCCGCAATAATTTCTGTCAAATATCTGTCGCATATCACTTACTTTGTAGGATTATTACACGAGGTATTTTTTATTATTTTTCGTTCTTGTACAATACGGCTGCTCTATGGAAAAACGAAGTATCTGCTTCAGATAATATTTTCCAGGAGAGCCAAAAATTGTTCAAATCATTACACGGAGATGACCTTGCATTTATTCTGAATTTTGTAAGTGATTCTCATTTACAGTCTTCTAGATGATTTTATGTCAGTTGCTTTAAATGAGTAGGTACAGACTATAATCAGGACCCCAAAAATGTAATGAGTCAATTTTGAAGAAAATGTTGGATACTTTGTTTTACCATAGAGCAGCCGAATACCTAAGAATAAGCAGTCTTGATTTCAAATCTGAAATTACAAGACACACTGGCACCAGCTTCAACAATTCTACAATTCTGTCAAAATACAAACGCGATTGAAATAACTATATTATTATTCCTGAAACACCTACAGATGCAAACAGATTATGAAGACAAAACTACGCTAGCTTATATGAAATGTTAAAATTTTACCATATCTCTAGCTGTACTTATCATATCATCGCAATTCCTAATAAAAACAAAGGATTATATATAACATTAGATCTTTTATGGTCCCCAAAATACAAAACAATCAATCATAGGTCTGGCGAACCATTTTACCGCACATGAAAGGGTGAAATGGCCGAGAATTCCCTCTCGGTGACCCCGTCGTAATTGCTGGGGTGCGGAAAGAGTTGAAAGGGTTCATTGAGTTTCGTGCTTTATTCGAAAGAAATAGGCGTGAAACTAGTACCAATTATTTGAGTTACGGTATTAACAGTAGGGCTCCCACTCGAATTCTGAAAATATTAGTGATATTTTCAGAGAAAGGGGTCGATGGCATTCGGGTGATTAGTTATAAATTTGTGTTCGAATTGATTGATGGCGCTGATATAGGATTTGAATTTTATCATCGGATTGTTGCTATTATTGAAATTATTATTCGTTATTTCATATTGCTCGAATATCCAAATTAACTTACATATTAGAACATGAAACATTTTCATAAATTTTGTTCTTAAGTGATTAAGAATTTTGTACAAAATTAGTAGATTTGAAAAAAAAAGGGTTTTGAACATATTATAAAAGGTTGAAAAATCATTATAAGGGTCCTGCAACACGGGCATGTTCTACCATGTCTCCATTATGGTAATAGATAGATTTTATCAGCAAAATTATACTATTTTCTGAGCTCCACAAAATGAAAACGATGGCACTTACATAGATTTTTCAGTTTTTTCTGGGCAGGCCCCAACTTTGTTTTTTTAAATGTCAACATATATTTTTTATAATTTTTCAGTTTCTACGTGAGAAATAAAAGGTACTCATTGTAATTTTGACGCGTTTCGATATTTTTAGCATAACCGCTTTTTTTTCCAAAATTCATTACTCACAATATTTTAAATTATAAAGTTGTGCCAAGTTCCATTAAAATTGATTTTTGGTAAAATTTTGTACCTTTGGTGACTCTCTCAAACGATAAATCTAAAACCGACCTATGATATACAATATATATATACCGGGTGTCCCGAAACTATGGTGCCAAATTGAAACAGAAGATTCCCCTTGAAAAATAAATAGGACTTTCCTGATATTTCTTTCCTCAAATTTCGTTCGTTACGGAGATACAGGGTGTTGAATATGAAAAATTAAAAGTAATTTTCATTCATAACTTCCACAATTTCCGAAATTTGTCAATCAAATTTGAAGAATGTTTGTATTCAATAGGTGCTTCATTTCGAAAAAGAAAACACATTTTTGTACAAGAAGGGCGTACAAGAAGGGCATTATGGTCCTTTTTCTCCCCTATTTTTTACGCCACTGGTAAAATCAAAAAAATTATACATTTTTCGCATTCCTCATTCAATTTTCAGTAAAAAATGTTTGAATCCGGAAAAACTAACCGTTTTCAAGATAATCGCGCTTTTATGAATGAAAACATACTAGTAATGAGAAATTTATTCGGCAGAAATTAATTTTACAATCCCAATTACTGGTCCAAATAACATCTAATTGATTTCTTCCGAAAATAGAGCAGCCATTGAAGAAAGGCATACCTTCAAATATATTTGTTTTTTTTTTGTAACTATGAAAGTGACGAGAAAAATGCCTTTTTATTTTCCAGTTTCAACACCCTGTACTACTGCAAGAAAAAATGCATGTGGAAATGTCATTGATTTTTTTGGTAGAATATCCAGTTGTAAGTTTTAACAGTAATTAGAACTGTAAAATTCACTTCAGCCGAACATTTTTTTCATTACCAGTTATGTTTGTATTCATAAAAGCGCAATTATCTTGGGAACGGTTGATTTTTCTGGAATCAAACTAGTATACATTTTTAACTCAAAATTTAAAGAGGAATGCAAAAAATTATTAATTTTTCTGATATCACCAGTGGCGTAAAAAATAGGGGAGAAAAGGGACCATGATGCCCTTCTAGTACGCCACTGGTGACAACTGAAAATGTGTTTTTTTTTTCGAATTGAAGTACATATTAAACACATATATTCTTTCTATGTCTAACGATCTCATAGTGGGTAACGACACTTATATTGAACTACGCTCGGATCCAACGTCGTCTATTCAATCAAAAAGTAATAAATTAATAAAGCTAACACATATGAACGACGAAATCGATGAGGTACAAAAAAAGAAACTAACTTCATATAAATCTATTTCTCCAAAATTCTATTCACTCCCCAAAATTCATAAACCGACTTTGTCTGGTCGACCAATAGTGGCCTCAATAGGAGCTCCCACAGAATCCATTTCATCCTTTCTCACTGACATTTTAACCAAAGCATATGACTTCGATAATGATTATTACATAAAAGACTCCTTTCAAGTTAATACACTTTTTAATAAATTTAAACTTCCAAATAATTTTGTTCTGGCCAGTCTAGATGTGGTCTCTCTATTTAGTAATGTTTACTTACAGGCGTGTTTAAGGGCCATTGAAAAAAAGTGGAGCGTGATCAGTGGTTACTGCAACTTGACAAAAGACACTTTTTTGAATTTAATATCTTTCCTTTTTGAAAATACTTATTTTGCATTCAATGATAAATTTTATAAACAGACTTTTGGTACCCCAATGGGTGCAAAAATTAGCCCTATATTGGCAGCATACGTGATGGATGATTTGTTAGACATGGTCACTCATGTTCTCCCTTTCAATCCACCTTTCCTTAAGAAATATGTAGATGACATTATCATTGCAATTCCGTCAGATACCATAGATGACACCTTGTTCATTTTCAACAGCTACGATCCCCACATACAGTTCACCATTGAGAGAGAAAACGAACATAACAGCGTTCCGTTCCTTGATACCATGTTTATCAGAACACCAGAGAACACCGTACTTATAGATTGGTACAGGAAACCAATGAGCTCTGGAAGATATATGAGCTACTGGTCTTATCATAAACAGAGCATGAAGGTCAATCTGATTAAACAAATGAAATCAAGGGTCATCAAAATATCTGACACTTCCTTTCTCAAAAAAAATTTAGACATAATTTACAATCTTTTTCTCCAAAATTCATATCCTGCTTCCTTTGTAAAAAAGATCTTGTATAATACCTTATCCATGGATGACATAAACTTACATAGTGATAATATTAATAATACACTTTCTCCATCTCCAGTCAATACGCAAGTTGCTGAAGTCACTGGGACTCTTTCCTTTTATGCTTCTTTACCGTTCATTAAAGACATCACCCCTGGACTATCCAGAATTTTCAAATCTTTTTCAGAAAATATAAAAATATCCAATAAAAATGTTTTGCCTATCAAGAGAATTTTTTCCAAATTAAAAGACAAGACTCCGTGCATAAACTGTTCGGATGTAGTTTATTGTATACAGTGTCAAAATTGTGAAAAACAATACATTGGACAAACGTCCAGACCACTTAAGGACCGCATTGTGTCACACAAGAGCGACAGTAGACTACACCCGGAGAGATGTGCACTGAGTGAACATGTTGCTAAGGAAGGACATTGTATGGATTATAATTCGGTAAAAATTTTATCTACAGAAAAAAACACAGCCAAAAGGCTTTTTTTAGAAATGGTTCACATTGCACAAGCGGACAATGCGCTGAATAAAAAAACAGACGTAAATCACTTGAGTGAAATTTACTCTTATTTAATTTTTGCAGACAATACAAGGTTTGGAGACAATCAACGGATTACTTCAATGAATATTGACTTCACAAATTAATTCAATATAATTCAATTCCCCCATCAAAATACTGTTCATACAATCTTTGTTCCATATTTTTCAGTAATGTATTATTGTTAGCATTAGGTCGAGTGTTCATGTTTTCAGGATATGTTTCCTTTGTTGGTTCAGCTCAATTGGCACCTACACCATTAATATAAAATATATTGTTCTCATATTCCAAATTTCACAATTCATAATTATTGTTCCATGTAGCTCCATCACAGATCTGTACCATTAGGTTGTAGTGTCATCTGTCACTCCCCATGATTAAGATTCCGTGTAGCTCATGTCACCTGTCATATATCATGTATCAATTGTCTCATGTCATTTGTCAGTGGTCTTGGCTAGTCAGTCGAATAAAATTACTCGCCGCGGTTGTTTGCCTCTTCAAGGACAACACGTGCTTTTATAGAATTTTAACAATTTTTAAAATCCATATCATAATGTATCATCAGTAATGAGTGTGCATCCACGTTACTCTTGGTTGTTATCAATGATGTTTTACTCCCAGTGCTGTCCATATTTCATGATTATTTTTAACATATACGCCATGTAACCTCGAAACAGTGTAAGTTATTCCACGTTTTTCGTTGGCTTAATTCTCATAGTTGTCTTTACATATTTGTAGTTTCCCTGAAGATGATAATAAAAAGTTATTGAAAGCTTGGAACAAGTGTATAAGAGTACCCTTATTGGCCTGCTGCATATCCCAAATATTAAAAAACTCATATATATATATATATATATATATATATATATATATATATATATATATATATATATATATATATATATATATATATATAAAACAGCTTACCACTAGTTGTGAATGAAAATGTGGAAAATCTTGACCTCAGTAAAAACCTCATGATTTCCGAGATACTGGAACTTTCATAAAAAAAAATTCCATCTCACATCATTCTTTAATGTACCAAGCAACTAAGAAGCGTTTCATGCCATTTCTTATATTTTCGATAAATATTACTGAGTAGTAGTTGTAGCAATCTCAGAAGGCAGATTTTCGAAAGCAGTCATTACGGTCTACAAAAAAAATTATGCTCCGATTCGGATCCTTCAAGATTTCTATTATGAAAGAGCAAGAAAGGGGAGTATTTTACGGTAGACCAAAGGGATTATAGATTAGTTCGAAACGGGTTTATTTTCCATTTTATCAAAGTGTGAGCTGCATACATAGGTATGAACTGATACAACTAAAATTCAAAATAAAAATATAGGTTGATTCTTATGAAAACAACACAGCAATGTACACTTCAATATTCCGCATGTACATGATTAGGAAATTACAACAAATGTTTGAATTGTTTTCCTTCTGCTCTGATCCAAGCGCTACATCTCCTCAAAAAGGACCTTGTCAACAAACGCAGAGCTCTTGGGTTACTATTGATTTCTTTGTCTGCATGTGGTACTCGGTTCCGTAGTTCCCTTTCGGTAGTGATGAAGTTGTGGTAAACCTTCCCCTTCAAACATTCGCAATAAAGAAAATCTAACGGGTACAAGTCCGGTGACCGTGGCGGCCATAGTAATGGCCCAAGTCGTCAAATCCATCTTCGAGCTTATCAAATCCTATCGAAATATTCTCATGGTCTGCCTGATTGTCAGTGGCACATTTTACAGTCGATGGATTAATTGGAATTGTAAAAATTCTTAATTATTTTTGGAGTTCAGTGTTGGTGGAAATTCGAACGGACCAATTACATGGCCATTTAGTATACCGGTCCAAAGATTTATTTCATACATACGGCGATAAAAAGTTACTTGTTTATGGTCAACAAAGATTGCACACGCTGAACGTGGAAGGGGAACAGTTGGCGTTTTTTTAAAATATGAACGGTTGATTTTTTTATGCCGGTTCTTCTCTCGATACCACGTACGCTATCACGGATCATTCTCACTTCCAAGGACCTCATCTTCAAGGTCATCACGACAAGGTCTGCCTGAACCATCTTGGGCACCCAGAATCTTGCCTTCCGAATAACAGTTATGTACATCGATGAAATAGAAAATCAACCCATTTCGAATCTGCAATCTTTTCATCCGCCGTAAAATACCCCCCTTTCGTACTATGTTATTTTCGATAAAAAAAATTATAGAAACTTTCATGCCTTTTTAGACTCTGGACGAAACGAGCAAGTTTTCAAGGCCAATGTCTAGGTTTTCGTAGAAGATTCAGTAATTTGTTACAAAAGAAGTTCAAAGTTTCATAGCAGAAATTTTGAAGAATTTTGTAGACCGTTAATGACTACTATCGAAAATTGGCATTCTGCAACTGTTACAACTACTATTCAGTAATATTTATCTAAAATGAGAATAGACATAAAACGCTCTTCATTTGCGTACATAGTACGGTTGCTTGACGTATGTAAAATAACATATACAAGTGTGTAAATATATGGAGACATTCCAGTAAAAAAAAGACATGGTGGCTGGAAGAGCACATCAGGGGCAGTATGATATTTATAAGATTTCACATTGAATGAGAAAAAAACGGCAAGTTCAATTCTTCAGTCAATCGAACAATGTTTATCATCAAGTAAAAGTACTTTCACCCAAAAAATATCAACTAACAATATGAATGAAAATGTCAGTGTTGATATAAATGCACCGACATTAAATTTCAAAAGTTGTGAGAATATCACTATAGGTAAATTAAGTCATAACGTATGACAAGTGAGAAACATATTCAAGTTCGCTGAGTATTAAAGATTTCTGTCATTTGTATTATTATATTATTAAAATCATCGAGGCTGCTCTTGAAACTGTAGTAGAGAAAATATGGTATTCTTTCGTATAAAATATTTCATTCTATCAAATAAATCTTAAATTCAAAATCCATTATTTTCATTTAAATTGCATCAAAACTCTGACTATCGTATAGTCGTAGAGAAAGTTTAGTCCTTTACTCGCGTATAATGATAGCTATCATTATCTCGGATATTTCCGAAACTCGCCTTCAGCTCTTTTCGAAATTTTCATCCTCTAGAATAATAGCTATTATTACACGCTCGTCGAAGAATATACTATTTTTTGTTAGAAACTCGCCAATGAAACACTTGCTAAGTTGTTCTTGTAGAACCATGTCACTTTTTTTCGACAGATGGATTTAATAATGAAATTTATATTTCATATAGGATCTTCTGAAAGTCTTGAAATTTCATTATACATACATTCATTTGATATACCTACATTGGCCTATACTATACTATTTCACTTAGTCCTTCTTGGCTATTCATCAATAGAATTTTCTACAAAAATCGAAATTAATTTGTTCATGAAGTCAGAGGAGCTAATTCCTCAAACTCTGTTCTGAGAAATCATCACGTAAAAGTCCGATTTCATAAAAGTTATATTTCTTCGCATAAAACCTCTCTTCAGGCAAATAAATATTCACTTTTCAAGTTAAAAGCAAATGTGTGCCATATATCAACTCCGAAATGATTCTTATAGTTATCGGTTGTGGGTCTGAGGTCACATGTGCATTTCCTGTTCGAGGGGGTTGAATACCTAATGGTCCTTCCTGTAACGTATTACCTAAGAGATTAAGAAGGAGAAGCGAAGGGTGTGGAGAGGTGTGTGAGAAAAAAATACTCTTTGGCAAGCTGGTGCACATATCTGTCATAAAAGGAGAAATATTTCGTAACTTAGAACGTTTCTTGGAAATAGATTGCTTTCGAAATACATACCGGGATACAAAAATTGTTTGTCAGAAACAGAAGCATTATTCAACAATGACTTTTTTACAACAATTTGGATTTTTACTTGGGAATGTCAACATGTATCCTCTGAAATTAAAAAAAATTATAACTGCGCTAAACCTATTGATGATTGTTTCGTCCATATAATATATTTTTAATTTTCGTATCAGATCAGATTTCAAGGCATCAATGAGATGTAATTATTATTCAATTTATTTTACAATCAATATTTCCATGGCACAAGGATTGTAAGTAGGTACGCCACTGAGTGTCCAAGCGCAAAACCTTGTGCAAAAACTGATGTGTTTTTTGCGTGAAAGGCAACGCAAAAGGAAAATGGTCTCGAAGAAACACTCTCTTTCTGATCGCTTTAAAAAATTCTCAAAGTGTCTGTTTCAAGATTGGTGGTGTGAATTTCGCTATTGAAAAAACAAAGTCCTAGCTAGGCAAATATCCTGCTGTCGACAATCAAGATCAAGAAATCCTGTATACGCACAAATTTTTCTTGTGCCAATGTATTTCCTATTTTATTATTTAATACAGTCCATTGCATAAATCTCGCACATAATTTGGTCCTTCGTGCCGGATGCTCAGTCTCATTGGTGCAGTGAATCTCAATCTGAAAATTTGAATTGAATAAAATAAAATAATCTGCTATTGCTAACGAGTTTACCGTTGAAGGTCACTAGTTCGCATTTTTATTTCTCGCTGTAATTTTTTGTTCCACTTGCCCAGCTCTGTTGGAATTCGTTTATTTGTAAATCGATATTTAAAAAAAATTCGTTTACCAACTTGATATTGGATATTAATAATTTGCTCAAAATCCAGATAAATTGAATCTCGATTGCTAATCATTACAAGTACATGAACTGATAATTTTTTTCTCGAATTTATTTACTGATTTCATGTCTTTTTGATTGCAGTTTTTTGATCATTTGTTTCTCTGTTTATACTGTTTACAGTTGTGTGCTATCTTTTTCCTGTGTTGGTACTGACTATACAGGGTGTACCAATTTGCTTTGCATTTTTTTGTGATAAAGTTAACTTTGTTATAGCTTCATATCATGTCTGCCGATGCAAAGAAGTTGAAAAATTATGTTGCTCAGAGGCAAACAGAATCAATTAAGCTTTCTGAACTCAAACGTATAAGTGAAAGTGCATTACTTGACTCTCAATTTCACAACAATTTCAAATGTAGGTACAGAAATATTGTCACAATATATGCAAGCTTCGAAAAGGTCCATTATAATATTTTAGCTCTTGGTTCATCTCAAGAAACCTTCGATTCAGAGCCACATAATAAATTGTTTACTGATTTCGAAAATGATTTTTACCACATTCAAGCTATTTATACTCAATTATTTGAAACTGGAGATGAATCGCAATCAGTAATGAATACTTCAATTTCTGCACGAAATAAAAACATAAAGCTTCCCAAAATCGAAATACCCAAATTTGATGGGGATGTTAAGACTTGGCAAGCCTTTATTGATATGTTCGACGCAATGATACACGCAAATGATTCTCTTTCGAATATAGAAAAGTTCAATTACCTAATTAGCTCTCTAAAAAATGCTCCTTTAACACTTGTGAAATGTACGCCCATGAGTGGGCAAAATTATTTAATTGCTTACAATGCACTAAAAAAGCGATATGATAATAAAAGGCTTATAGCCACTGCTCACTGGCATTCTATTCAGAACACCAAAAAACTGAATAGCAATGATAACTCACAGTCACTAAGAAATATATTAGATATATTTACTGAAAATATTTCTGCATTAGAAAACTTGGGATATCCCACTAAGCAATGGGATTTTATCATTTTTAACATGCTCTTTGATAGAATTGACTCTTCCACGGCAACTAGGTTTGAAATGGATCATTCCACACTTAAGGAAAATGAATATTTCGAAACCTTGAAATCATTTCTGAATTAGCAGTGCATAGCGTATGACACAGTATCATTTTCAAATAGTCCTAACTCCAGGAAACCTGATCAGATTTTGAATAAATATTCAAATAGTACAAATCAAAGTTATAAAAATAAAAGTAGCTCATTTGTTGTCAACTCGAGCCAAAATTCCAATTGCCAGTTATGTAATAAAGATCATTTGATTTATAATTGTACAGCATTCCTGGCAAAAACGCCCGAGGAGAGATATACTCTGGTTAAAAATATCAAATGGTGTTCAAATTGTCTTGGGTTCAAACACACTTCGCAAAATTGTACTTCAAAGAGCATATGCCGACTTTGCTCATCGCCTAAAAGAAATCATACTTTGCTACATTTTCCCAAATCCATAGGTCTCAATGCCATTTCATCAGCTTCATGCCCTGAAGCTAACTCTGCTCATAACTCTAATGATTCTTCTTTCAATGACACTCGTGAACAATCTCCGAATACTCAGGCCCTAGCTGTGAATCTGAATCCTGGTTACTCAAATACTGTCCTGCTTTCCACAGCCATTGTCGAGGTTTTCGATAGTCGAGGTCATTATCAACCAGTTCTGCTTGATAGTGCCAGTCAAAGCAATTTTATAACAAGTAAATGTTGCATGAGACTCGGCCTCTCTCGAAAGCCTTTATCTTTAGAGATAAAGGGCGTAGGTCAACTGACTTCTCACGCTTCCCATGGAGTTACATGTTTATTGAAACCAAAAAATGCTCCAGACCCTCTCTTCACTGCGGACTTCATTGTTCTTTCCAAAATATGCTCGAACATGCCCTCAGTTACAATTTCTGAAGAACAATTCTCTGAATTCCGCAATCTAGATTTAGCGGATTCCACCTTCAATATTTCTAAACCCATCGACATGCTTTTAGGAGCAGATATTTTTGCATCCGTGTTCAGAGGTGATTCTCGACACGTGTCAGTCAACCACCCTGTGGCATTTGATACATTATTTGGTTGGATAATAATGGGTAAATTAAACCTCTCACAGGAAATAACTTCTTTAGTCGCCTCTATCGAGATGTCCCTAGAAAATTCTGTCAAGAGATTCTGGGAGCTGGAACAAGTCCCTTCTGTAACAGCTATTTCCCCTGAGGACCAGAAGGCCGAATCAATTTTCCAAAATACTGTCTGCCGAAATAAAGATAGGAGATTTGCAGTATCTTTACCATTCAAAGGTGCAGAGGATGATTTTCCTGATACGAGGGACATAGCTCTAAGACGTTTCCTTGCACTCGAACGTAAATTAGTTCAAAATCAAAATACATATGAACAATATAGAGATTTTATGAAGGACTATCTTGCATCAAATCATATGGAACTTATTCAAAATATATCATCCATTAACCCTAGCTTTTATTTACCCCATCATTGTGTGCTTAAACCTGACAGCACAACCACGAAGCTAAGGGTTGTATTTGATGGTTTTAGCAAATGTAGTAACAATTTTTCTTTAGATGACACCTTGCTAATAGGACCTAAATTGCAACCTGACATAATCAGCATTTTGCTACGATTCAGGTTACACAACGTATGTTTTACAGCAGATATACGCCAAATGTACAGGCAAATTCTTATCTGTGACGACCACAGGGATTATCAAAGAATCCTTTGGAGATTCTCCAAATCAGACACTATCAAAGATTACCGCCTCAATACAGTAACTTACGGTATCAACGCTTCTTGCTTTCTGGCCATAAGAACCATTCGTGAGCTCGCCAAAGAATACCGCAATGATTTCCCACATGTCTCGAACATTCTTGAAAACGACGTGTTTGTGGATGATGTCGTTTCAGGCTGTGATACGCTCGGTGACGCTCTCAGACTACAATCAGATCTCAATGAGGTCCTTCTCAAAGGGGGTTTTATGCTTCGAAAATGGGCAAGCAACAATCCTCAAATGCTCAAAAATTTGTCATCCGATTTATTACAGATGGATCCATTGTCATTTGACAAGGACAGTGCATCTACATTAAAAATTTTAGGTCTCCAATGGAATCCAACGATGGATACATTCGGATTTCGAGTGGAACCACTTGATAAACTTTGTTCGAAGAGAATTATTCTCTCCGAGTTGGCTCGGGTCTTTGACCCACTGGGTTTTCTCAGTCCCATCACTCTTTTCCTGAAACCCCTCATTCAATCATTATGGACTCTGGGAATTGATTGGGATAGCACTCCGGAACACATTTCTCTTCTCTGGTTCAGGTTCAAATCTGAAATCTCCTTCCTCTCTACTATTGAAATACCTCGTTGCATCATCCCTGCTTTGTCAGGATCTTGTGAAATACATGGCTTCAGTGACGCTTCTGAAAGAGGATATGCAGCAGTGGTATATTTTAGAACAGTCACATCAAAATCTGGGTATTCAACTCAATTTATTTGTTCCAAATCTCGAGTAGCCCCTCTGAAAAAAATATCCATTCCCAAACTAGAATTGTGTGGAGCTCTGCTTCTTGCAGGTCTGATTTTTTATATAAGAGGGATCTTCTCAAGTAAATTAGAAATAAAAAACATATTTGCCTACACTGACTCGACCATTGTCCTAGATTGGGTGAAAAGCTCTCCCCATAATTGGACAACCTTTGTCCCAAATAGGGTTACCCAAATTCAAGATAAAGTGCCTCCGTCTTCATGGTACCATGTCAAATCAGAAGAAAATCCAGCTGACCTCGCCACCAGAGGGCTTCTACCACATGAGCTTGTCAACAATAGTTTATGGTGGGCGGGGCCTGCTTGGTTATGTTTCACAAAAGATGAGTTTTCTCCAATTCCTTATAATTCTGACATATCTACTACGCTTGAGAAACGCCAAACTGAAACACTAGTTGCAGAAATTGACGAAAATCGTATACTGTTACTCACAGATCGGTTTTCGTCACTACCAAAAATTCAACGCATTATCTGTTATATATTACGATTTATATCAAACGTTCGATCTCCAATTTCTCGACAGTCTCATCCTTTTACAAATTTCGATCTGGAAAACTCTCTGCTCCTTCTCATTAAAATGAGCCAAGCAAATAATTTTTCTCAGGAAATAAGTTCCCTTGAAAATAACAAAATGCTTCCGAAACACATTCGCAAACTCAATCCCTTTCTGGACGATGCTGGAGTCCTGAGGGTAGGAGGACGTTTAGTAAATTCTCCAATTCCATTTGAGCAAAGGCGCCCCATTCTATTACCAAATAGTGCTCGACTAACTCATTTGATTATAGAATATACTCATAGAAGTTATTTACACCCTGGTCTCCAAACAATGCAAAATCTGCTCTTTCAAAGGTATTGGATCCTCTCCCCCAAAAAAACCATTCGAAAGATTATCTCGAAATGTCTCAAATGTTTTAGATCAAATCCTAAATCTCCGCAACCCCCAATGGGAAATCTTCCAGCAGTTCGAGTATCACAGGTCAAGACATTCTCCCATACTGGTATAGATTTTTGCGGGCCCTTCAGGATCACTATGTCGAGAATGAGAGGGGCCAAGGTTTTGAAGGCATATGTATGCATTTTTTGTTGTATGGCCACGAAGGCTGTTCATGTTGAATTGGCCTCGGATCTTTCAACAGACACATTCCTAGCAGCATTGCACCGCTTCATTGCACGTCGAGGTCGATGCAATGATTTATATTGTGATTGTGGCTCTAATTTTGTAGGAGCATCTCGTCAAATTTCACAATATATGAAAACCGCAGCTGAACATGAAGGAATTAGTTTTCACATGAATCCCCCATATTCACCAAATTTTGGTGGATTGTTGGAGTCAAATGTAAAATCCCTAAAAACTCATCTAACTCGCGTTATAGGAGATCAGCTTCTGACTTTTGAGGAACTCAATACGACCCTTATACAAATAGAAGCTGTGTTGAACTCACGATCATTATGTTCTTTGAGTTCTGACCCAAATGACTTTGGTGTTTTGACCCCGGGCCACTTTTTGACACTGGAGCCACTCAATGCAATTCCTGAGCCAGAGCTAGGTGATCTTAAGTTAGGGCGATTGTCTCGCTGGCAACTTGTTCAACGTCTTCACCAAGACTTTTGGAAGAGGTGGCACGCAGAGTATCTCCATACGCTAATGCAAAGAAGCAAATGGACGGTTCCATCAACTCCAATAGAAATTGGAACAATTGTTTTATTGAAAGAAGAACTTACTTCCCCATTGAAATGGCCTCGTGGGAGAGTAACACATCTGCACACCGGGACTGATGGTATCACGCGGGTCGTTACTGTCAAAACCCCAAACGGTGTTTATAAAAGGGCAGTTACAAAGGTCTGCCCACTTCCGTCTAACTGATTTGAATATTCGTTTACTCTATATTTATTTATTTATTTTTTTTTTCGTTCAATTAAGGTACTTACTTAGATATCGCAATACATAATGTTTTTTTTTATTTTGGGTTTATAAAATGTACCATTTTGGTGGGCGGTATGTTTCGTCCATATAATATATTTTTAATTTTGGTATCAGATCAGATTTCAAGGCATCAATGAGATGTAATTATTATTCAATTTATTTTAAAATCAATATTTCCATGGCACAAGGATTGTAAGTAGGTATGCCACTGAGTGTCCAAGCGCAAAACCTTGTGCAAAAACTGATGTGTTTTTTGCGTGAAAGGCAACGCAAAAGGAAAATGGTCTCGAAGAAACACTCTCTTTCTGATCGCTTTAAAAAACTCTCAAAGTGTCCGTTTCAAGATTGGTGGTGTGAATTTCGCTATTGAAAAAACAAAGTCCTAGCTAGGCAAATATCCTGCTGTCGACAATCAAGATCAAGAAATCCTGTATACGCACGGTGAGTGGCCTTTTCCACAAATTTTTCTTGTGCCAATTTATTTCCTATTTTATTATGGAATTTTACAAAGGTTAATGAAAATAATGATGTCATCAGGTATAGAATCATAATATTCGTTCATCTCTTGTTTCTGAATCAGAAAAAAACAAAATATTCATTACTCTGGGCAGGCAAACAAGTCAAATCAAAGCATCCAATTAGCGTAGCATAATCAAACAGTTTGCTCATAAAAAAGCATTTCAAGTTATACGAAGTAACTGCAATTCAAAATATACCAGACAAAGACGAGCTCACCATGAGTCCCCCCGCACCACTTCCAGCGACATAGGGGTTGTTGCTGATTTGAATGAAATTTGTATAAAAATGTTATAATTCTCGAATTTAAGGGTTTATTATGATTTCATCGGTGCAGCTGTCGCTAGCGCTTTCTTTTGTGCGAAATTTGCGTTTTGGACGGTTTTTGTGTCGTTTGATGAACTTGGAAGTAACCATTGGTGTATTGACAGTCTGATAAAGGGACACGTGTTTCATTTTACTGTGTTAGTACATTTTCTGATTTATCATTCTGTATTTGATTTTTTTAATCAATGGCATATACGTTGCTATCAGAGCGAAACTAGTACGTATACAGGGTGGTGAGCATAAGTCGATATGATCTACCCACGTAAAATATAATTGACAATGCAGTGTTGCCGCTTTTACTAGAAAGTAGTTGCAACTTATAGAAATGAACGAAAGTCTATGTTTTGAAATAAGAAATTCTGTGTATTTTGATTTTTTAAATTCTGCTGTCGATTTTTACCGTTTTAGAAATAAACAAGTTGAAAAAAATACTGACATATTATTTCTCTTGACTGACATTTATCATTTATTTTGTATTTCATTTCATCATTCAATTATCTTTCATCAGTTCAGCAAAAATGCGTTTTATGATCCAAATTAAATTCCACATTGAATATCAAAGTAGGTATACTGAAGCTAAAACACGAATTATTAATATTCCCATGAGAGATGATTGAAAACTTAATTCAGTTATTTTTTATATTTTAAAACATGTCCAAACACGTCTTTACCTCGACTCAAACAAAGATTATAAATGTGTAGCTCTTCTGATTAATTCTCGAGTTAAACTGTGGAAAGCAGATGAAACTATCGATTACATGTTTTCTTCTATTATTACTGGGCAAGAGTATACCATATTTTTAACATTACCTCCACACAAAATAATCCAATGGAGTAATGTCTGGTGTTCTAGGAGGACAACGAAAAGTCCCATATTATTAACAATCCATTTGATTTCGAATATTTCTGTTGAAACATCACTTACTAGATGAAAATTATAGGGAGGAACACTATCCATTTGGTACAAAATTACTTCTTTCTGCTCGATTATTGAAAATAAATTTCATATGTTGTTCCCTACAAATTGTTATCAGAGATTGCGATATAATGACTGTAATAGTATGGTCGCCGCTGCCAGATCTTCCTTGCTCTCACAACTTCCAGATAATGCAATAAAAGAAAAAAATATACTATTTTGTCTAGTGTGTATTTATGATTCGACCCTTGTCTCTCCATATGATATTATGCAGAAAATGATCTGCCTTCTGAGTAATGATTAGTTACGATTCTTAAAATTTAACTCTTCAGTTCGATAGCAGAATTAAAAAATATATCGTAATATACTCATTTCAATAAATGTGAACCCAGATATTTACATTTATGCAGGTGAAATTTTTTGCTATGAGGTGGAAAGCCTCAAGGATTTTCTCAATACAAAATTTTATCTATTTGATATCTGGGAGTCCAAGAATCAGCAATTTTTGGGTGTCATGGTTTTCTTGATTGAATTGAAATACAGTTTCATCTCAAAAACTGTAACATGTAGGCATGGAAAAATATCGACTAAAGTTGTTAGGACAGTGATGAAAATACTGAAAATTTAATACATAATATATTGAACTGAAATATCTAAGTTGCCGTTACTTTCTAGTAGAAGCGACAACATCGCATTGTCCATAATATTTTTGTGGGTAGATCTTGTCTACTTATATAGTCTTTCCAATGTATGAGGTTCATTCAAATTGGCACATGATAATGTGTGAATAATGAAGAAAAACAATAGTATATTTTATAACAAGGGACTAAAGTGGATGTTTTAATTCCGCACGTGATGTTTATTGCCTAAGGGCTAGTAGAGCCTGAGGGCCAATAATCACGTAAGGGATAAAATATTTTTTTAGTCCTGAGACATATACGCTATTTTTTGCACTTCCCAGTATTATAACTTTCAATATTAATACAATCAATGATTTTAATAAACACGGTACTTGGATTACTCACTAGGTAACGTTATAGCAACAGTGTCAAAAAAAATTTAAATGTAACTTTATCTCCCTAGGGACTAAAAAATACATTTTAGTCCCTGTTATACGGGACTAAAGTTGGCACTTTACTACCCTTCAGAAGAGGTTGATTAAAATTTTTTCTACGTTGGCATAAAAAGTGTATATTGGACGATCATATTCTACTCTTTCAGCGAAATATCTTTACTGGAAACCGGCCGGTCAGCAAAGTACTTCGAAAAATCGCAAGTACAAACTACCCTTTAGAAGGGGTTGATTTAAATTTTTTTAATGGTGGCATAAAAAGTATATTATGGACAATCCTGGTTTACAATTTCAACGAAATATCTCTACTGGAAACCGCCGGTAAGCAAAGTATTCCGAAAAATCGTAAGTACAAACTATCCTTTAGAAGGAGTTGATTCAAATTTTTTCTATGGTGGCATAAAAAGTATATAATGGGCAATCCTGGTTTACTATTTCAACGAAATATCTTAAGTGGAAACCGCCGGTCAGCAAAGTGTTTCGAAAAATCGCAAGTACAAACTACCCTTTAGAAGGGGTTGATTCAAGTTTTTTCTACGGTGGCATAAGAATTGTATTTTGGACGACCATATTCTACTGTTTCAACGAAATATCTTTACTGGAAACCGCCGGTCAGCAAAGTATTCCGAAAAAGTACAAACTATCCTTTAGAAGGGGTGTATTAAAATTTTTTCTATGGTGGCATAAAAAGTATATAATGGTCAATCCTGGTTTACTATTTCAACGAAATATCTTAACTGGAAACCGCCGGTCAGCAAAGTATTTCGAAAAATCGCAAGTACAAACTACCCTTTAGAAGGGGTTGATTCAAATTTTTTCTACGGTGGCATAAGAAGTGTATTTTGGACGATCATATTCTACTTTACTGGAAACCTCCGGTCAGCAAATTATTCCGAAAAAGTACAAACTATCCTTTAGAAGGGGTTTATTAATTTTTTTTATGGTGGCATAAAAAGTATATTATGAGCAATCCTGGTTTACAATTTCAGCGAAATATCTTTACTGGAATCCGCCGGTCAGCAAAGTATTCCGAAAAATCGCAAGTACAAACTACCCTTTAGAAGTGGTTTATTCAATTTTTCCTATGGTGGCACGAACACCTTACTATAAACAATTCAGTTCCAGAGTTTAGTTTGACTATGTATTTCCTGAGGTTCTGTTCGGTAGAATTATTTTTTGGTCAGCAAATTATCCACACTCGCCTCTGATTGAAGAAAATGTGAATTATGACCAATGAAAATGTAAAAGACATTGATTGCTGCGACTAGAAAGTCTATGACTACTCATCACGAAGAAAAATTTCTTAGTTGTTTGGGTTCGAGAAATTAACAATGGATGATTTAGATTCTTCTGTTTCACCATAAATTGAAAAAGTTGCAAACAGAGTATCTTCAGATATTATTTTGCCTGAAAAATCACGAAAATAATATGATATAAAAAATTTGTTTGTTTTTACGAATCACCCAGGTTTTCGGAGAAAACACTCAGAAGCAGAGCTTGTACTAGCTTGTGTAAGAAGTTATAGAAGTCATCAACGCTGCGGTCTAAATTCTCTATGATAAAAGCTGAACTGAAGATAAAGAAAAACGTGGGTATAATTAAATACCATAAACGGATCACATTTTTCAAACAAAAAAGTGTCGGATACCGTCTGAAAAAATCAAAACTTCTGACAAGGTAACAAATAGACAGATTTTCTATCGAAGCTCCTGATACCAAATTCTTATTATTAAAGTGGCAACCATTTTTGGATTATTTGGAGCGTGCCGTCGTGAAGAACTTTGCAAATTGAGCGTAGATTACACTGAAGACTAATTCAGTTTTTACTCATTTATATTTCGGAAACCAAAACCAAAATTCAAAGAAGTTTTTGCATCGTTGATCACTACATGAATCATTACCGGGCGTGAATATGCTGTATTACGCCCAACTCCTGTTACTCACCGTCGGTTTTTCCCGAATTACTCTAACATCACTGCATGCATTGTTCAACTAGTTCGAATAAATACTTTTGGGAAGATGCCTTCCACTATTGCTGAATTTCTGAAATTACCAAATCAGTAGCAGTTATAAGGGCCAATGCTTTCGAAGATCTTCACCATCTCTAACTATTAGCGAATTTAGGAGCAAGTTTTACTACAATAAAGGCACAAGTCAAGTTACAGAAAGTGCAGCGGCTAGCCTGCCTGGGAATCACAGGGGCAATATTTACGTACCCTACTGCAGCCTTAGAGGCAATGCTAAACCTTCCGCCATTGCATCTATTTGTAATGAAAGAAGTAGAAAACAGTGCCTTCTGACTGAGCCAGACAAAAAACTTAAAAGCAGGAGATCTGAACGGACACTTAAAGATTTTGGAACACATTCATTTCCCTAGAAGCCATGTCTAAACCGACAGATTTCATGCCAGTTAGGTACGACTTCAAAATGCAGTTTAAAGTGGTCGTAAACAGCCACCAAACATGAACAGAGAACGGACCTCAACTGGAAAGGAATGCATCAGTGTGGTACACAGATGGATCTGAGAAGGATGGAAGGGATGGAGTGGGTGTTACAGGACCAAATTTCAGGATCTCAAATCCCTTTGGTAACACCCCAACCATCTTCCAAGCAGAAGTACTTGCTTTAGAATTGTGTGTCCAGGAATGCCTTGAAAAAGGCACTCGAAGGGCAGAAATCTATATACTTTCAGTTGGACTGTTGGACTGAATTTTTCGTCAGTAACTTCACAGGGAATTGATATTACCAATTGCACAAAGTGCCAAATACATTCAAAAATTTGTAAAATTTGTTTTAACGAATCGCCCAGGTTTTCGTAGAAAACCCCTCAATAGCTGAGCTTATCCGAGCAAGAGCGATCCGAGACCTACAGCTTCAATGAAAGTTGATGCCGAACCACTTTAGCTCAGTGGCAGGTGGACCCGGGGAACGAACCCTGACCACCTGTGGAAGCAATCTGACTATTATAATATCTGATGAAAGTGTTTCTATTGGAGAGATTTATATTATTGGGTAAGTATCTATTATTTCATCTGTCTTTTTACTTTTAATACTAGTGTTAAAAGTACCTAGTTTTAACACTAGTGTTGAAAGTGATTTTGACACATAATGTGAAAACGTCAGTTTTTAATTCATATGCCTATGAATCAAAAACATAATATTTATAATGCGCGGTTGTACAAAATCATCTATTCGAATTTGGTTCCTACAATGAATTATCACGTCTATAGAATTCATAGATTCACAGACATTATTTAGAGTTACCGTGAACTATGCCATAAGATGAAAAGTACCTAACTCTAACTCTCGTGGTACTCTTTCAGTCATGATTGTAGAACTGACGTACAGTTTATGGAAACGAACACACTGTTACAATCAAATATTTATGAATTATTGACGCTACTTGTGTGTCGTAATGTTGGTTGAACACGATTTTAAAGAAAAATTCACACCCTCAATTTTAGCGAAAAGTTTTAATAGGTATTTTTGAGATGTTTGAAATTTGCTATAGAGGTATTATGGAAAATTACCTGTAATGGAGAAATAGTTTCTTTGGTTAGCTAAGAGTAAGGCAAATACAAATACATCAAAGTTTCAAACTTGACACAACCTTGAGATTTTTCCAGATTCAGCTCTTTATGATTGTGTTCATTTCATTATCACCAGTTGGCTCCCGTAATGTAATAATGTTCAATTTTTCAATATAATGATGAATATAAGTAAAAAGAAACCCAACCTTCCAGACACGTTTGGCTATAATTTCAGAATTAATGGAGTTTGTTTTTCATTCCATAATAAATTGGTTCAATTTTTATAGAAATTACCTCGATTAACCAAGAGAATTTTAATTTCAACCCTCATTGAAGTTCGTTCCCAGTTAAATGGGAAAGTAACTTTCCTTTACCCTTGAGATTGATTAGTGTATCCAAGATGGCTGAATTCAAATTAATTATTTATTGGTTTTTCTCCTCTGCGTCTCCCCTACTTGGGGCTATAAATGACATTTTAATTTATTACTTCCATCAGTTTGATGATGTGAGTACGAACAGAGTTTAATAGGACCGAAAACGGGAATATTAATAATGATACGTAACAGAAGTATTCATTAGACTACTGAATTCAACTTGTCTGTTATTCGCACTTTTTGTATAGAGCAATCAGCAGATATGGTTTAACACCATTGCACAATATCATATATAGGGTGTTTCTGAATTCGTACAGAAGAATTCAGGAAACGATTAGTATTTGTGAATTAGGAGAGGCATATTCTATAAAAAAATGATTAGTTCAGCTACTTATGAGATATTACTCCTGGAAGGATGGAAGTAAAACTGAGTTTTGAATGTTTCTTCGACCTGAGTTGATGTAAGAAACTCGAATAACGGAGATTACCTACATACACTCGTGAAGAGGGAAATATTTTTTTCAACATTATCTACAATTATTTTATGAGATGTTGAAATCAACAACTCTAATCATATTTTATTTATTCAAATTTCCTGTTGTATTCCTTGATTTTTTTGTCTCTCGTTTTATTTCCAGAGATCTGATTGTTGTGGCACAAATTCAACTGGAACGACCAATATATTATATATTTACACATATTCAGAATATTTCGAAACGCCACTTTTCAGGTATGGCTGACAGATACTATTTGAGGCATCGAACCCCTTATGTTACTTCTAATTGAAGATAATCTAATAATCTTCACCCAAGGAGTCCCTCAGGGCTCTATACTTGGACCACTATTATTAACGGTTCATATCTTTTATTTTTACTATCATCTGTCTAACTACTGTCAAATACATTTGTATTCAAATGACACACAGGTGTATTTCAGTTTTGATAACGAAAAACGGAGTCTAAACGATGACCTTGACAAACTTTTCGACATATCAACCGCACACGGATTAAAACTGAACCCTGAAAAATCAAAATCTATAATATTCGGTCCTACAGTCATTACAATACCATACAAAAACACGCCAATTCCCAATATGAATAAATGAAAAAATACCTGCGATACGAAAAACACATCATTAATAGATGCAGAGTTTCCTATTTCTCTCCGAGAAGTCTTTTCCCTTAAAGGCATTAATTTGATGACATTGAAAAAAATAATATGTGATTCATTATTTATATTCAAATAAGTTTGCTGTGATGCTATATTAGGGGCCAGCTCCAATAAAAAAAAATATTTCCCGTTCAACATTTTTGAATACGATTTTCTATTCTAATTAAAAAATACGATAAAATCAACACATTCACAAAAATTTAAAACTCACGCAAAATAAGAGAGAAAATTATATTTTATCTCTCTTACACACAGAGTTTTGATTCATAAAAAGCCTCGTTACTGTTAAAAATTTCAAAATCCTCTTCTCTCAACCCTATCCCATTTGAAGCAAATATGAGTCAGAAAACAACTACTTTTCTCTACGAACATCGAATTACATCTGACATCTATTTGTGAATTGTTCATCCAGTAGAAAAGTATTGTTAGTGGTAACTGTAATCAAGCACTGAATAATATCCCCCATTTCATTGGGAATGACTATCTGCATGCAAGACATGTTTCAAGGTTGTTTGCTCTCATCAGTGCTAGGATAGATAGTTTGGTTCACCAATTCCTTTTCGTCTAAACCTAGACTGGAACACCAAAAAATCATGATTTTTAAAGAAGGCAAATTGCGGCCGACAAAAATTGCAGAAGTTATAAACAATAACGTAAAAGACAATAGAATGGTTTGAGAATGATTCAAAATTTAATTGAGATAACCAACATTAAAAAAAAACTGAAAGAGCAGAAAATTTACTAAAAAAAGTTGCACCTTCCGGAACTGTACCGAAAATAATTATAATTTTAATTTTGAGGTGAAAATTGAGCAAAAACGGGTAGCGGCGCTAGCAGAAGGTTGATAAAAAAAAAAAAAATACCGATAAAATATAGATATTAAGGAATAAAAAGATTTTAGCACAAATAATAATAATTCGTCAACAAAAAATTTTTAAACAAATATATTTTTTAATCAAGTATGCTTTCGTTAATTACTTAATTTTTGCCAGTTGAAAGTTTTTAGTTATGAAATAATCAGCGTTTTGATTATTTCATAACTAAAAACCTAGAATTTTCATTTCTTTTTGGACCTACTCTTGAAAGAGTTTCGAAATGATCCCTGTTGGATTTATTGAAAAATTTAGATTTTTATATTTTCATTAACAATCAAAGGTATTAAAAAATAAATAATGTAAATAAAGCAGTCAAGAAATTTTTTCTTCATTTATCCCAATCATTTTGTTCATTACTATTAGCTATACCACTATAATTTTTTAAACATTTCAACTCTCATAACTTAAATAATTGTTTTAACAAATGCATTGTTAATGTTAATGTTAAAATATTTTGATTTTTTTTTGGAAATCCAATCTTTAATGGAAATAATGATTTTCAGGTAATCGTTTCTTAAAGAAAAAATTTCCATTGACAAAAAACGCATTGCTTAATTAACAATTTTTTTTTGTTACTAAATATTATTATTAATTTTTAAAATCATTATTTATCACGTTCTTTCAAACTCCGAAAAAAAATTATTTACTTTATATTTGTTTAATAAACAAACAATTTACAATATAAATTACTTGATATAACTAATTATTTTAGTAGTCTAATACTGAGATTGGATGAAAAATTAAGATCGAAAACGGGGTATTTTAGTCACTATCTTTGTATCTTTATTACAATCGATAAATTGTTGTCACAATTGGTATGTTTTTTCACAATTGGGATATTCGAAGTTTTTTTAATAAATCATAAAATATATTATCTTTTGGTCTTTTTAATCCAAATTTTGAGATGATATTTGAATAAGCTGATATTGGTTATTGACTTCAATAGAGGAACGAGGAAAGTGATTATATAATTTTGGATCTAACTCGTTTTTATCGCATTTCGGGACTTCAGCAGTGGTGTTTTTGTTTCGAGTGCCATACAGTTCGATTATTGTATCATCAATTTATGATCGAAGAAATCAGACAAGCTCTATCGAACATCTCGAACATCACATTTGTCTTCTAAGCTAAGAATTATGGTATTGTGATGATGACGCACGGGTAAAGATAAAATAGTCGAACCGTAAATATGTTCAATAGGTTTTAGTTAAATTTTGGATGTTTGTATAGTTATCACAAGTTATAGCAATATAATTGTCTAACATTGAATATTTCACTCAGAAGAAAGAGTTCCTCATTGATAAAGGTGATTGTTTTGTTATAAATGTTTCTCAAAATATATTTTTGTTACACATTTACAGTTACAGCCCATCCCCATCCATGAATTCCATAAGTCAGTTGAGGCTGTATACTAATGCACATGCACTAGACTGTTTTTAGGTGATGTATATCTGAGATTAGGGATAAATATCCAAACCTGCCAATTGAACCCCAAAGTTTTCTTATAATGAAATTAGTGTGTATGTCCCAACGTAAATGTCTATCGATAATAATAACTAGATAGGTGGTCGGTGGATCAGCGGTCGAATGCACAGGCCGTTCGAAACTCCAGCATAGCGATAGTCGGTTCGAATCCGATGTAGGTACGAGAATTTTTCTCAACTACTTTATATCGGATTCGATAGGCGGCCGCATGCCTTGTTGAAAAGCAAGTGTATTGTGAGTTGTCTAGATGCCAATCTCGTCTAGTGCTAGCTTGGAGTGCACACCGACCACCCGAGGTGGTGCTGTAGGTTTTCCGGGTTTTCCTACAGCTGAAAAGTGAATACATCACCTAAAACATCAGTAAGTCGCCCCGAAGCGCCACGGCATATAATAATAATAGCCGTCCTCTACCCGCACAGGCTATGCCTTTGGGTACACTCAACGAGTGTTTATGAGGGAGGATTATTATTATTATTATTATTATAGATAGGTACTTACTTGACAGACTCAACTAGTAGTCTTGTATTAACGTCTACAAACAATTCATCCATATCAATCATATCAAATTATTAGAGAATGATGTAATCGGTAGAATGCATACTGATATCATAATGAACCATTTTCAATGCGTTAAAATTCATTTCATGTTATTATGGTTTTAAGGCTACCTACCTGACATCCATAATTTCGCTCCTAGTTTTCAGGTCGGAAATCTTATTTTAGCACAAAAGTATGATTTCCTTGAACGCTAGGGAAACTTCTAATTGATGGGGCTATATTTGCACCCATTGCTGATTCCACAATACCAATAAAAATTGAAAATATTATTTTTAGCGATTCTGCCCCAACCTACTATTTGACAGAACATCAGATGGATAGTTTGTACTCATGATAATGATGGATAACTATTTTTATGGAATTTTAACAAACGAATTTTCTGTTTGTTCTTTTTAGGATATTGTAAATTATTCAGACTTCCTTTTTTGTTAAGATCAGTAAAGAGCTAATACAAAGTGACAACACAAGGTTGGGATTTATGACACCCGACAACAGAATTGTGCAATTTTATTTGCATAACATTTACTAGATATTGTAAACTTTCACTATTTATGGCAGAATATTAACCTTATTTTTATTTCCAGATTATAAAGGCAAAAAGGCACCGCTTCAGTTTCATGGTTGTCTGAATTTAAATGAGCATAATTTCAAGTGACTTTCATTTTGGTATGCTAGTGACAGACTAAAAATATATGGTAAAACTCAACCATCTCTGTTTTTCTATAGCACAAAAATATATAGAACTGAAACTTTCACAGTGAAGAAATATCGAAACTCTGTAACAACATGAATTCAGAATTTATTGCCATGGTTTTTTGGGTATTTTGCTCTTTCACATTATGAAAGTGTAAAAGGATAAATGAATCACTTTGCCCCGATAAGTTACAAGCATTTCAAAAAGGTATCTAATTCTGTCAGTAACGCATCATATTCTGAATTTGCCTATCTGAAGAAAAAGTTCAAAATAACTAGAAAGTACATCTTTTCTTAAATAACATCGTTTCGTAAACATCTGCCTCCGTGATCAA
Source organism: Chrysolina americana (assembly GCA_958502065.1). Classification (NCBI taxonomy): domain Eukaryota; kingdom Metazoa; phylum Arthropoda; class Insecta; order Coleoptera; family Chrysomelidae; genus Chrysolina; species Chrysolina americana. The sequence goes on from OY293418.1 coordinate 22,569,115, forward strand.
ACTTTTTGACAAGCTATATTTTTTATTGTGTTTGGAGATGATATCTCTATATGACAAAGTCAAATGAAATCAATACTATAAATTTGGAAATTTTACTATAAGGTAAATGTGGGTATGAAAAAATTGTATACTATTGTTATTCTAGGTGTTATACTGATTTTGGAAGATTCGAAAAATGTATACAGTATGTTACACTTCTCATGGAAACACCCTCGTATCTTCCGTAATTTTTGACGCAGAATCATGACATTTTCAGGATCGATAGATACACTAGAAATGAACTCACTGTACAAAAAGGGTCAACCTACGTGATATGCACTCTGCACGCCAGCAGCGATGGAACCACCCATTTTTACGGTAAAACATACTAGGGGGCAAAATTCGCTCAAAATTATTTCAGATTCGTGATCAGCATCCCCAAATTACTATAAATACACCTGTCTCCTGAAAAATTTTCAGTCCTGAAAAATTCAAATGTTTCACTTCTTATGGAAACGCCCCCGTATCTTCCGTAATTTTCGACGTAGGACCATGAAATTTTCAGGATTGATAGGTACACTAGAGATGAACTCTCTACACGAAAGGGGTCATCATTCGTGAGGTAAATGAAAAAAAATTGAATATTTCAGGACTGAAAATTTTTCAGGAGACAGGTGTATTTATAGTAATTTGGGGGTGCTGATCACGAATCTGAAAGAATTTTGAGCGAATTTTGCCCCCTAGTATATTTTACCGTAAAAATGGGTGGTTCCATCGCTGCTGGCGTGCAGTGTATATTACGTAGGTTGACCCTTTTTGTACAGTGAGTTCATTTCTAGTGTATCTATCGATCCTGAAAATGTCATGATTCTGCGTCAAAAATTATAGAAGATACGAGGGTGTTTCCATGAGAAGTGTAACACACTGTATTGTGTAAGAATAGTTGGACACAAACTAGAAATATACAACACATTTGTTGACCTGCTCAAAAATTTAAAACTCATAGGAGCAGGTCACAACAGATTTGAATTTTTAGAAATTATATAGTAATTCGCTACTAGAATATTGATTTGAATTTTTGTTAGATTATCAGAGTTGATGACCATATAAGTACAGCAGAAAGAAAGTCTGATCACTAGATTTTCACCAAAGCCACATTCCTAATCTATTTTAAACATTTTAATATTCAGCCCTTTGCTGTATCACTTCCGTTAAAAATAACGTCACCGTTATTCGCCATTTCCGTTATTTTGCTATTACCAAGCAATAGCAAAATAACGAAAATGTCGAATAACGGTGACGTTATTTTTAACGGAAGTGATACAGCATAGGGCTGGTTGTTATTTTGTCAAACGCCATTATTCTGATCATTTCATTCGTCCGCCAAAATTGATTCGCTGATAAACTGTCCTCATTCCTTTGTGGACAAACTATATCGTTCTTTATGACAATTTCCTTGGTTTATGCTATATATAAAATGTCGGTGCTTTTGGCTATTCTCAATATCAGGAGTTCCGCAGGGATCAAATTTGAGACGACTATTTGTCAATGATAAATGCGACTCTTTGAACTTGGAACTTTCTTGTTTGTGGATGATTTGAAGTTGTACCGTGAAATTAATGACTTTTGAGATTGTAAACTTCTACAAGAAGACTCATTAAATCTGAATGATCGTTTTTGTGGATAACAATCCACTAAGTGTTAGTAACAACAAGTAATAATATACAATAACACTTTAATTAATTAGTTGCTGTTATGGAGAAATACGGTCCTTCAAGTGTGAAAAGCCTCATTCATGAATTGAAAAAAAAGCAGAAACTTGCGGCCGTAAAGAACAGTTGATAAAAAGGTAAGTGGATGGAATCGGTGCATAAATGTCGGTTTGTAGGTTAACTTGTCTATATTTTTTAAATATTATCCTTTCAGGTTACTCGATTATGGAAGGAATAATAATTTTATTCAGAAGACGACTGATTCATAGGACGTTGACCATGATGAACTGAACTGGCCTCCGCAGATGATTTTTTTTAGCAGCGTTTCAAAAAAATCTGTAACCCCACCTCTAGATATTACGAAGGCGTAAAAATGCCACCTATCGATAAAAAAATTATTTTTGCTAATTCTGAGATATTGAGTCAGAATGAGCTAATTACGAGATACTAGTCGGAATTCTGACTTAGTATCTCGGAATTAGCTAATTCTGAGTTACTAAGTCGGAATTCTGACTTGGTATCTCGGAATTACCTAATTCTGAGATACTAAATCGGAATTCTGACTTAATGTCTCGGATTCAGCTAATTCTGAGTTACTAAGTCGGAATTCTGACTTAGTATCTCGGAATTAGCTAATTCTGAGATAATAGCTCAGAATTCAGACTTAACATATCGGAATTAGTATCTCAAAATGAGCTAATTCCGAGATACTAAGTCAGAATTCCGACTTAGTATCTCAGAATTAGCTATTATTTAAATAAAATAAAGATTTTAAATCGTTCGTACTGCCCCTTTCGTGCCCGTAAGAGTTTATAGTATTTCTTCTCGCTTCTTATAGTACTGGGTTGAGATGGTATGAGGTGATTTAAAGAGTGGATCATTATTCATTTTCACAAATAAATATTACTCTGACATGAGCTGGACTTCGATTTAAGAACAGTGGCAATATATCGATAAATATCTCTGTGAATTGTTCGACCTTAACTTTTCACTAAAAAAGGTAAGTGGTCAACAAGCCTGTGACGGCGAACACGAAAAATCCTACCAACCCATTATTGCAGGGTGGACCCTTCAGTATTTCTCTCCCAAAAACAGTTGCGAATGGACCCTGTGCGCTGTCCACCAATGTAATTTATTGCTAAAGCTGGACGCCGTCCACATAAAGGGTGCAAACTTGCAGCCGGCATCATAAAAAATCCCTTGCAACCAGCCATTTTCAAAAAAGCATTCATAATCTATTCAGTTGTCCGAACTAATGCAGTGGCCGGTTAGTATTATTGAGAGAAGTTTTTTTTTTCGAACCCTTGAAAGGCCCGAAAATGGGTCAGGAGATGTTCATGGTTGATTACGGATTTGACCGTTGAAAATTTACATCGGTAGGGTAAATATTGGATATCTGAATATCAGTTTCCAGGAATATTCATCATATACTATGTGAATGAAGTAGGACATGTGCAAAAACAGGCGTGCAGAATGTAGGGTAATTATTGAAGAAGAAAGCCAATAATTCATTTTCATTTTGTTGAATTCATTGAAAGTCGTTTCAGTACATTATTAAGAATCTGGCCTATTTAACATTTTTGATACACCTGGAAAAAATTTTGCGAAAATTGTTTTATTATGCAACCAAAAAACAACGTTATTCTTTGAAAAAGTTCAGATTATGTTTGATACCACCATTAAAATTCAAGGGAGGAACTGCACTTTACTCGTGAGGGACGTATGCAATTTTTTCTACTTCCTTTTATACTAATTTTCGAGAATTATCTTTGTATTTTCTCATAATTACATTGTAGTTTCGAATTTTTGGATTAATCCCTGTGTTTCACAATAATTAAGAACCCTTTATAAAATATAACATTTGAAATCAGTTATTATATATCGAAGAACTAGGGTAGAGTAAATGCGGTTGTTTAAACATAGCGCATGAAAAATTTTAACTGATTTTAATTTTTGAAAAAAAATTATCTTCCAATTTGGTATCCGTAAATCTTCTACCAATTAAATCTCGTGAAAGATACAAGCAAGAGTATCAGCTTTTCATAAGACGCCGTTTTGTTATACTTTTCAAGAAGAGCGACACTTCAAAACTATCAAGCCTCTGGTATGTTGTGCTCATGTGAGAATGTGGAAGGAATCATCGACATTGAGTTATTTAAGAGATAGTTATTTCGAAAAGATAAATCCTGCTATAAATGAAAGAAAGCCAAAGTATTTACAAGAAAAAGTACCGAATAAAAATTTTAATCATAGTAGTTCACATAAAAAATTAATTTCAATTAGAAAATTAGTATTTATTTTTTAATTTCATCATTTCTTTCTCTTCAGGTGGCATAACTGGAATGGAGAAGATGATGGTTGATGGCATTAACGAGAGATATGGGTGATTTAATTATAGTTGATTTTCCTGACTCCACGACAAAGAAGAACAGAACGTTTACAGTTACTAATGAAACTATACAAGAAAGTCTTTCAGAAAATATGTTTCCATAAAACTAAACATTCAATATATACGTGAAAAATACTTAGTGTAAGTAATTGGTAAGAATTTAATTTCACAATTTGCATTCGGAACTGCAAGTTTCCTGAATTAGGAAATGCAGATCACCATACAGGACATAGTATTCGGTGAAAATCTGATACCTTGCTTGTAAATGCAGGAGGTGATTTCCTCACTCTAAAACAGCACGGAGGATCAATTATTATTGCTGACTCAATCTCCAGAAAATGTGAAGTGGAAGCAAAATGATTTCTGAATTCAAATAAAACTAAATTTATTTTACCGAGCCTATCAGGACTTTTACGACAATGACCAATGATGAAGCAAGTAGTCTTGACTACAATTCTCCCAAAAGAGCCAACGATCAAAAAAGTATGAACATTTGCTCGTAAAACATAAGTTTTGGTGGTATTTCTTTTGATAATTCAGCCGATGAATTTAAATAATTGCAAAAAGTTATTTTTAAGATTTTCTTGTTCCAATTGTAAACTGTTTATTGTAATTTGAAAAAATTAAATTGCAGGAAACTTATTATTCAGAATTTGGATTTTTTTAAAATCAAAGATATATTTCAATTGGTATGCTCGGGTGATACAGCTTCCCCATGGAGGTAAAAGTTAAAATGTATTCCTTTTTGTCCTAAAATCAAGGAGAGTGAATTTCAAACAACTACAGTTTCGTGACAATCGTTGGGAATAAACCAGTACTGCCTGGGTGATTAGCAAAAACTCTACAACAACGGCCACTTTTTTTCATGAACTTACTCCAAGTGAGCAACTGAAAACTCTTCCAGAAGAATCATACCCCTATTTTAGAAAAGAAAATTTGGAATACTTCACTTAAACACTACATTATACAGTGTGTTTCACTTCTCATGGAAACACCTCTGTATCTCCCGCAATTTTCAACGTAGAACCATGAAATTTTCAGGATTGATAGATTCACTATAAATGAACTCGCTGCACAGAAGGCGTCATCATACGTGATATACACTGCACGAAAATAGCGATGGAACCACTCATTTTTCCAGAAACTTATATTAGGGGTCAAAATTGGCCAAACATTCCTTCGGATTCGTGTTTAGGATCCCCGAATTACTACTAATACACCTGTTTCTTGAAAAATTTTCAGTCCTGAAAAATGTATATCACATAGGATGACCCCTTCCGTGCAAAGAGTTCATCTCTAGTGTATCTAGCGATCCTGAGAATTTCATGATATTTCGTCAAAAATTATAGAAGATACGAGGGTGTTTCCATGAGAAGTGAAACACACTGTATATGTAATCACCTAATCCCTAGAACCTTCCTAGAATCAACGTAGGCGGCATGTCACTTTTTCTTGTTGTTCTTTCTATGAAATGGTTGCCCTTACGAGTTTACACTCAAGAAACGTGTGCGAGTTAAGAGAGACGAGGTCCTTACCTTTTAACGTGTGATGTCACTTGAAAGTGTTTTAACTCGATTTGTTCAGTTTCATACACGATCTTCTTCAGATTTGACAAACTTGTAGGCCATCTAATAGGACTTCTGTTTCCTATCTGGAAATACTTCGAATTAGGTACACTGTGAGCCAAAAATGTGTTTAGAATCGAGAAATAAAAACTATCAATGTTGTAGATCATTTCTTTTGTTAGGTATGATAATTTTTTGACATGATTATCATGCCTCATGAACCAGGTGCTTCAATCTGATGATTTTAAAAGGAGTCAGAATGGACGTTTGATAGGCCCTTATTATTATCAACTGATTGGGCGTAAATGTCTGGAATTCATGCGAAATGAACTTCAGGGATTGCTACTTGATATTCCTCAACAAGAAAGAAAACTTATGTGGTGGCAACAAGATGGTACTCCACCACATAATAACCACATTGTAACTGAATACCTAGATCAATATTTTCTAGATAGATGGATAGGAAACAGAGATCCTTTTAGGTGGCCTTCACGTTCGCCAGATCTGACACCATAATATTTTTTTCTGAGGGCGTATTTGAAGAAGATCGTGCATGAAACTGGACTAATCAACAGATTCGTTATCATCGACCACGTAAAATATCACGGGTGAAGTATCCATTAAGTTTCTAGACTATCGAGTCATTGGAACAATCGATCTGTTCGTGGCATACGTTACCACTCGTAGCCAAAAACATCAATGTCAGGCATGGACGATATCGCTCCCGCCAGAGAGCGCTAGTGTGAGTGGAGGTCATGAGTGACAGTAATAACAAGTAATAATATACAATAACACTTTAATTAGTTGCTGTTATGGAGAAATACGACGCTATAAGTGTAAAAAGCCTCATTTATGAATTGAAAAAAGGAAAAGCAAAAACTTCCAGCCAAAAAGAGCAGTTGATACGAAAATGAGTGGATGGAATCGGTGCATAAACGTCAGTTTGTAGGTTAACTTGTCTATATTTGGTGAAATTTATTTACTGGCTATAAATCTTATTCTTTCAGATTACTCGATTATGATAGGAATAAACTTTTCATGTCCGTTATGCACTTATCAACTACTCCAATCTGACCTCCACTAACAATTGCGCCATCTACGTTAAGCTTGCCAGAATACATGCCATTTGATCTTGATTATAATGTTTGTTGCGGGGTCCTTCGTCACCGGTGTTTTGTTTCTGAATTTTCAGTATGTTGTGTATGTTGAACAGTAGTTGCACATCTCAATTATTCTATGGCTACTGTTCAAGATACAGAATTGGAAAGTGATCATCTTTTAAAAGGGTAAATGTTTTGCGCTAGTAAGTGGCCCTACAAAATGAAGATGTGACTAAACTAATTATCATACTGATGTTCATCGTTTGTGTTATAATTGTCAAATTCAAAATTTTGTACTGGGTGAGCCAAGAGGATAATTTATTTTTGGTGACATTTTATGAAGCCCGATTTCATCTTTTAAGCTTTACGTATATTACAAACTATAGTGACATTTTTTAACTCATCCTGCTATTAATAATTTTGTATGTAGAATTTTACAATACTTTGTTATTACTTTCACTTTGAGTACACCATCATAATGTCAAACATTTATGTCGTCTGTTTTTTTGCATGCCAATTTTTTTAGTTTTTTAGAATTATCTACCTTCTGACATTGTCACATTAGTGTATTGTTTAGTTATGTCACTGTATTTTATTCTTTCGTGACTGAAAATAAATGAAATGAAATGAAATGAAAATATATCTTTGTTATGTCCGGTTTTTGTGGTACATTGGGTAATACATAAAACAGTTACAAATCCGTTAGTATACAAGTTATCAAAAAAAGTTATACCTATTCAAAAAAAAAGTCATGCAAGGTGATCAGAAAATTCTGACTTTCAGACCTCTATTTCTTAATTGTATACAACTGTTGTGATAAGTTTTATAATAACGGATACACAAATTATTTGACATCATGATAGTGTACTCAAAGTGAAAAGAATAACAAAAATCAAGTTTCAACCAAATTAAATTCGAATACAGGATGTATTATTATTATATTATAAAAATACCACTTTTTTTTCTCAATTTTTAACATCACCTAGCGTGTGTCTCACATTATATATCAATTTCAGACTAGGAATATTTTGAATGTTTTGTAGTCATGTACCTATCCACAACGCTCAAAATATAAAATCAAAGTACAAAAAATGTCACCGAAAAAAATTTGACTAACCCAATACATGATTATGTCAATAATGATACTTGGTTTGGTCACATCTTCACTAGAATTTCCTTTTTGAGTAATGCTCGATTCACCCTGTATCTAATAATATTTTCTATAAAAACTTGAGTAAAAGTATCGCCTAATGGGTAGGCAATGTTAGTCGCGCAAAACATTCACATTTTGAAATGTTTTTCTTAGAAAAGTATCCAACTTTAGAACCCTGTATCTTGAAAACTGAACATAGATTTGGGTTGTGTCCATGGACACTATTATTGTCAATCTCTACAACATACCAAAGATTCAGAAAAATGAACCGACGTCAACATTTTTATAAGGCCGCTGCCTGGTCGTTTATTTTAACATTTGTTCTATTCGTCAACTGGTTGTACCCTTACGAGCAACCCTCGGAAGTCTCCGACAGACTCGTTTGAGCTAGAGTAGACGAAGCCCTTACCTAACGTGTGATGCCACGCATGGACGAGAATCCAAACTATTTGAAACCGTCCAAGTACGTCGCTCACCCATCCAAACCCATGGCAACAGACACCATCACTTGGTTTCAGTTATTGACAGTATCTGACTTATCCGCTCAAGCTCTCTTCTTGTCTATTCTTTAATCTATTTCGACCTTTGCCTGCAATCAAAGCGTCCCTTATTGAAACATTTAAAAAATTTGACGAAACTTGAAGAATTTTTCTTTTTTGGTATTTATTAGCAACCGTCAACAATATGTTTATGATGAAATTTACAACATTGGAGGAAAACGATAGAATATCGTCGTGAAGGGTATAGTCGTATACATGAAAAATCTAAACAATTCAATAATTCTCTAAATCAACTCATTTCTGGATAATTATTGATAAATATCGGTATATTACTGTGTGTGTTGTTAAGTCTTAGAGACAATGGAAGTATTATGTTGTAAGTTTTAAGTTTTGGGATTTTGTATATCAATTTTTGAAATAAAACAGGATGCAAAACAGAATTGAATAATAAAGGTTGAATTCTACAGAAAAGATTATGAGGCGTGATCGAAATAATAATGGCAATGACAGTTTTGTGTGAAAAGGAAATCTAAAATTATGAAAAATAAAACCAAAAATACAAAACTTTCATTGTTTTTCAGTCTTTATTATGTAGCAATATTGAATTGGTTGATATGCAATGAAACCAATGTATAAACATGTATGATCGTATATACAAGATAGTTTGATCAAATTGAACATTCTATTCAGTTATAGAAAATTATTCGAAAAAAAGTATCTATCAAATCTGATTCAGTTGTAGGCATATATACCAGAGTATATTTATGAGAATAATAGAAATATATGTTGGTGTTTAGGTTCATTATTTACTTCAAATTTGCATACGATCTATGTTACCAAACATATAGTTATTTCAAAGAAATAATCATATCATTTTTAATGTTTCAGTCCTTTATTTATTCATCGATTTATATTCGACTTCAGGATACAAACAGAAAACTTCCAATAAAATATGTCATTATACTTTATACAATTCGAATAGCTTCTCTATATCATTCAACAGAGCCAAACCAAGGTTGTAAGAACCTATATTCCAGTACAGATAATTTTTCAAACACACTCTGAGAAAAATAATAAAAACTGGATAACTCGTGCCTAATGTCAAACCCAACTAAAATAAATTTATTACTATTTTTACCTCACATCACCATTTTTTTAAATTCGAGCATAAATTTGACCTCACCATCTGCTCGTTTTTTTCGCATTCCTATTATAAAAATGCAGAGTGCAACAATTTGAATATTCAGAGGGGCTCTAAAAAACATTCGGGGATTTTTTAAATCGCGGCACGAGTCGATTTCTGTTCCTTTGTCGCAGGGCCGGTAGCAAATTCGAACAAAAGAATTAATACAGTGGACGTCATGTTTGGTTTTTTAAGACCTGGTGGTTTTTCGAGTGGCACGCTTTTTGTATAGGAAAGATTATTGCGACCTTTGGAATATATTTTATATTTACCTACAGCGGTGAAATGAGGTTTGAAGATCATGTTTAGAGATAAACACATGGTTGCATCCCTGCCCTAGATTGATGACAAGTTATTATGTTCAACAATAGAAAGAAATAAGCTAAGTTTAGTGTGATTTTTTATTGAGGTCATCCTGAATTTTCTTGGGAAGGAATATAATAGGACGACGATACTTTGATATCAAGTTGAAGTATCGGGGCTATAGTAAAATATATTGTATATTTATGAATGCTAAAAATTTATATTTATATGGAATAAATATATTCGATAATGACACAAATATTATTTAATGTAGTTAAAATATCTCTAGGAAAATTTCGTCGCCTGAACAAACAGTATAGGAAGGGGCGTTTGATACAAACTCTCCTTTGATAATATTTATTTCAACTTTTATTAGTCTTGCGGATATTAAAAAAACTGGAGATAAAACTTTTTCATATAACGTCAGTCCTATTGTTTTATGTCATTTTATGAAAACTTCATGCATCAGAAAGTAGGCTTACCTTGAAAAAAGTTTTTCCTGATGACAGAAAAGTTGAATCAACATAAATGGACCTCATATTGGACCTATAAGTTGATTGTTGTCAGTCAAAAACAATCGTCATACGCAGAAAAAATTTGAATTAGTCGATGAAATACCTATCATTCAACTCGAGTAATTAAAAGTGTTGGTATTCTACAATATAATATTAATTAGAAGGAGTCACATATTGTCATAAATTTTATTTGCAATCCTTTCAAAGCAATTTGTAAATTGTGTCCACTGATTTATTGTATTGTTCTTAAAAAAAACCTTCTTTCTTCTTGGAGATATCAAATGTTTCAGTCGATCATATGATTTGCCACGGAACGGGAAATAATAATAATAGCCGTCCTCTACCCGCACAGGCTATGCCTTTGGGTACACTCTATGAGTGTTTATGATGGAGTATTATTATTATTATTTAGATTTGATTTTGACTCCAACAAACAAAATATTTTTATAACTTTCGTTTATTGCTTCATTTGATCAAACAAAATACGTAACCAAATTTTGTCAAATTGCTCAACTATTTGCCCATTTAAACCTACTTCGTAACTCTTACGGTTACCAAGAACCCCCTTGCTGTTCATCCTCATCTCGGACACACTGTATATAAAGATATAGCTACCATGCAATACCACGGACAAGGATTATCTTCTGTAGCTTCAGTTAGATACTGGAAAAACAGATGATTTTTTTATTCACTAATTTATTTATTTTTGAGAGAAATGAAGTAGTTACTAGAAAAGTTGTTATTAATACTTTCGAGCTAGAAAATATAGTTCAATTCAATGAAATAGTTGTATTTCGTGTAAGTGAAATTTATTACAATCGCAAAGCGGTTTCGGCTGTCAAGCCATCATCGATGCTATACTCGTCAAGTATTTATAGAGGAGCAATATAAAAAGTCAACAAAACCATGGTTAACCTTAGTTTGATCGGACATACATACAACATGTTAAAATTAAGTACTTAATGTGAACCCTTGAAGGGATTTTCAATTAATGTTTCCGGTTTTGCATTTTTCCAGGCAATGCAGAAGCCTACTCGTGTTGTACTAACAACGTAACAACCACGAGGTGAAACCGGAAAGGATTTGAAATTTTTTTACACGAGTATGCTTCCCAGGCGGCACACTGACGTCAATTTGACGACCATTTTTGGTCATCTGTAACGTACTGCGACTTTGAAGATGACGTGAGGGTAACGTTAAAATGACGGGTAAATGTCACAGTCCAAAGACGTCATTTGTAACGTCTTTGTGTCGTCATGTGACGTACTTATCACATTCTAGTGACGTCGTCAGCTGACGTAATTTGAACGTCACTTTTTTTTAGCATTCATTGAATGAAATACCTGGAAATATATTATTAATATATTACATTAATAATAATAATATGTATTATGGCATGGCATCACACGTTAAAAGGTAAGGGCCGGCTGCGTCTTCCCTAGCTCGGACAAGTCTTTCGAAGACTTTTGAGGGTTGCACTCTTAAAGGTGTGCATCTAGTTGGCGGAAATAACAATATTTTATTTTAATATTATATATTATTGAGGAAAAATTGATTAGGTAATCCAATCTGCCGCTTCAACCTATCCAGTATAACAGTTAGATGTTATGTCTCTCCCATGGAATCAACCATTTTCACTTATTTGCTGAGAAGTAAATTAATCCAGATTAAGTACATCTACTAGGGTGCATATGGGTTTAAAGGTTTGAATACTATCGGTATTGCCAAGACAACATGAATCACAAAAATTATTAATAAGGGATTCCTTTTGTAACCAGAGAGAGGTGCTTCATTTTCATTGTTTTAGAGATATTTTTGTCAACATAACCTCTAAATTAACCAGTCCCTGATGGTGATGAATAAATGTCGTATTTGAGAAGTCAGTTGGAGCTTTTAGAACATTATGACCTTCGAAATACGTCAAAATGACGTCTCTCTGATGACGGCAAAGAGACGTTCCCAATATGACGTTATGACAACGTCAGCAATTCGTCAGGTGACGTCGTTGACCAAAAAATGACTGACAAACGACGTCAAAATGACGGCAGGGTGCCGCCTGGGTTCTGCATTGCCTGGAAAAATGCAAAACCGGAAACATTAAGTAAAAATTTCTTCAAGGGTACACATTAAGTACTTAATTTTTACATGTTGTAGGTATGTCCGATCAAACCAAGGTTAACCATGGCTTTGTTGACTTTTTATATTGCTCCTGTATAAATACTTGACGAGTATAGCACCGATAACGGCTTGATAGCCGAAAGCGCTTTGCGATTGTAATAATTTCACTTACACGAAAGACAACTCTTTCATTGAATTGTATAGATACATGTACACAGCTTTAAGAACTTCACCATAAATATAGTTATCAGTTATCCTTGAAGTGAATGAAATTGCGAATGAGAAGTCTTTGTGTTGAATGTAACCAGTTCTTTAGTTTGCTCTTATACGTATTGAATGTGGAGGATTTTAGTTTATCAGGAAGGAAATTGAAAAGTATTGGGCTGAGGTATCAGAATGATCGCTGGAAAACTGTTTTATCGGGTTTTGGTACTTTTAATTGTCGTATGAATTATAAATTATATCGGGTGAGATGTTCGTGATTAACTTAAGAGAACAGTTTTTCAATTTCGAATTGGGTAAGTATAGGGTTTTCCTTGTGAATTTTCATTACATATTTTTGAAGTAATTTTTTTTATTCGTTTTTAGGGCATCACCCAAGCGATGATTCCATATCTCTGGTGGCTTTCGACTGGAAAAGATATATCGTCATCAGGCGACTATGCGTGAGAATTTGTATAAAGTATTTGAATTTTGGTAATAATCAGCAAATTTCAACAGAATGTTAGGTAAACATGCGGCAAACATTCAAGGGGTTATTCCTTGACCTATTCTAAGAATATTTTGTTCAATGATGATTTTTGAAAAACCACTTTGTTTCGATATTTGTTGAAAAATGTTGTACAAAAATTTAATTTTTTTAACAGCAACATACGGAGAATTCCCTGGATTATTTCTTCTAATGATATCTGAATTTGGATGATTTGCGAAATCGGATAATTGCTGGGAGTAACTCAATTAGAAACGTCCTTGGTATGTCTGACAGTTCGGCAGTCCATGACGAGAAGATTGAATGCTTGTATCCAGGCTGGAGGAAGTCATTTCGAGGATGTCGTAAATTTTGTTAGCCCTGTATCTTCGGAACAACGGGATTTTTCAAACATCATCATAGAACCAAATATTTTTAGAATAGGTCAAGGAATAACTCCTTGAATTTTCGCCGCATGTTTACCTAACACCCTGTAAATGGGTGATAAAGTTTGTTCATAGGTATATCAAGAGTGTTGAATACAGGAAAACCATTTTACTAAAATTGAATGTTAGTAGTTTAGAATTGAACCAGTTTATTATTTTTTTTTCTTCCACTTTATTTTTCAACCCATGCCAATTACTAAATTTATTTAAAGTAGCACTTCATATTTACTCATCTTACTGTACTCAGTTTTCAATTCAAATCATTGTTTCTGATTGGTCAGATAACTTCGAATAAGATTTAATGAGATACTTCTGACTCCTATGTCCCTCCATTGTCTCAAGTAGTTGCGAGTGGCTCACCGTGTCCTGATGCTTCAGCCAGATCAACGAAGATGCAAATTGTTGGAATTTTTACATTCAGTGAATTGTAAAGACTTTGTATAGACTCGATGCTAGTATACTAATTGCATCTTTTATCGATCTGCTTTTTCTAAATCCATGTTGATTATCGGAAATCATATTATACTTATTTAAGAATTTTTTTAGTCCATTTCATTATTTTTTCAAATATTTTGGCGATGTTAGAAATCAGTGATATCGGTCGGTAATTTTCCATTTATACCTTATTTCTTTTTGCAAATGATGTTTTGATAACAGCTACCTTCAAAATGTTATATTCCTCATTTAAAAGATTTATTTACAAGAAAGCTAAGGGGTGATGCCACTTCACTCATAATATATTTCAATGTATCTTCCCGCATATTATCCATTCCTGGTGCTTTTTCATCTATCAGCGATGAAATAACCGAAGCTTTTTTTTTATTGGCCTTCCCAGAAAAATACATGAATTTTGAATGATTTTTAAAAATTTATTTTTCGACCATAATCTGTTCGTGCTCCCAAGCATAAACTCCAACATCAGATCTGGTCATCAGAATTGTTGGGGAAGAACAAAAATGCTGCAACTAATATGCTTGCCATTCCAATTCTACTCTACTACTTTGTAGTACTGAAATGGACTCAGGAGCTGCGAAAACTCGACGTAAAAACTCGCAAAATGATGCATATTGATAGAAACATATATTCTTAATTGTCTGTTTCACGGTTATACTACCGCAGACAACGGGGAGGCAGTGGATTTTTGAATTCGGAGTATCTGCAAAACAGAATGGTACTGGTTTGAACCTGTAAATCATCAGGAGATCAGATCCCCTCCTCTGCTTTGTCTGTGACCATTTCAGCTGGGATCGGAGCATATTCTTTTCAAGGCAGCAGCCCGTGCAGACGATGAACTTGGTCTCGTATTCGACAATGAACGTGATGACCTAAACTCTATCACAGGGCTGGAACTCGTTCAGCATAAAACTTACGTCAAAGCTGGAGCTACACAAGGGTAAGCAAATGCATGAGGTCTTCTTCAAAAACATCGTAGGCTTCGGTTTATCAAAAAGTTACTTACGGTACTTACAGATAACAATAAAAAGATTTGGAAATTATAAATGAAATCAAAATGAGAAAAATTTGATTCATTAGTATCTACCACAGCTATGCCCTACGATATCATACATTTCTCTTTTTCCGAAAATAGTGGCATCTAAAACGTTTTGCATGTTGCCTAAAGTTCGAAGATGATGTATGATTCTACTCACATCTAAACAGAAAGGAAAGTTTCTCATTCTCATTTCTAAATAATAAAATACTGAATTGAAAAAATAGACAGAAGCACGGTTTCATAATTCAAAATGATATTTAACAAAATAGGATTTTAATATGTATTTTCCTCCGTATTTTTGTCATTATATAACCGAATACTTGGCCTGAACGATCTAACTAGGTATATGCTATATTTTTTTCCATTCATTTTCCTTATTGACAATATTGTATAGGAATAGTCAGTCAGTGTAAATAACAACACAATTACATCAAAACTGGAAGTAAACTAACAGTACATGGACATAAAATTGTGGATAGTCTACAGGCACATTGAGCAACCATGACCGACCCCGCGACCGTTCAACTACGACCAAAATGTCCAAAACGTGTATTCTTATTGGATAACTCACACTGAATGATCGTCTTCAACCGGTTTTCGAAGACCATGTTTAAAATTGCAATCTGCTGAAAATTTTGGTTGATCAGTGTGAGTTAGAAAGTTTTTATTGATCCCTTTCAACTTTTGGTCGTTGCTGGACGGTCGCGGACGGTCGATACTGGTCGGTCAGTGAGATTCCTAGCTCAGTGTGCCTGCTGCCTTAGTGTATATACAGATAAAGTGATGCCCTTAAAGCTAAAAGTGACATAATAGGAACATTACACAACATTGTGGCTTCATCTGAATTCATGTCAAATACAAGTATCACAATTACATACTATTATTGCTTTGAAAAAACTCTTCAAATGAATGATATGCTTTTTTTTCTTGAAATGATTGATGTATATTGACACAGCTTTGGATTGTGGTAGGAAGTGAGTTGAAAATTTCAGGGCCCAGAATATATGGCGAACGCTTGGCAAATTCAAGCCTGGCAAATGGCTCACATGTAGTTTTTTTGCGTTGTCTTCAACTTGTGATGAGAACATTTGGTTGTGAATTCATTCCGATGATTATAGACATATAGTGACATTTCAAAAATATATAAGGAGTACACTGTCAGAATTTGATAATCCTTAAATAATGATCTACACCAGAATGTTGTTGGTTTTCTAGTCATGCGGCTTAATATTCGTTTTTGTGAAATGGAGGTTTTTGGAAAAATAGTCGAGATACCCCAAAAACAAATGCCATATCTAAGTCGAGATTCAATTTCTGAATGATAGTACATGATAAGTTGTCTATTATTTAAAATTTGTTCAATGTTAAAGATCAAGTAAGTCATTGATGATAATTTTGATATTAAATTCTTACAGTGTTTCTTCCAGTCCAGGTTTTCATCTGAATGTGTACCAAGAACCTTCACATTATCCGCATTTGTGATTGGTTGAACACTATCATAATACTGAGCTCTTTGATGTAATAGTTATCTATGTATCTGTGTGCGAAATGCTACTTTGGTGATCAAGAACTGATTTTTTTAACAAGGCGAGTATTTTGCGCAAGAGTTGCAAACAAAAATTTTTCTACAAACGTCAATACATATTGTTCTAAAATAAGTAATATGCTTAGGATATGAAAAATAGTACTGAACTGGCTTAAAATGTTTTTCCAAATCAAGTAATAACTGAAACTATGGAAATAAACAAGCATTTGTTAAATGCAAGAAAAATATCCGAAAATGTGCTGTTAGCATATTTTGCAGAGAAGTTTAAGATGAAGTCTTCCATGTTATGTGCAAGCAACACTTAATATTAAAGAAAACGTAGATTTCAAGAAATTTATCAAGTTGATTCAATATTTCAAAAAAATGTCAGTTGGAAACCATCCCAAAAACGTAAGATATTAAATCGAGAGGAAGTTAATCCATTCATATAAGAGGGGCAGATGATGAAAGCTATTTGATGGTGAAGGTAGATTTTTAATGATTGGTTTATATGTTTTTCAAATTACTAAATATCGTCATTGATTTCCTTTCAGGTCGTTTAATACTTGGTGAAATAACTAGAAGATGAAAATGCCATTTTGATTGTCAAAGTACCCAATACTAAAACGAATATACAATAAATTTTTACAGTTTCAAATTTAGATTATATTGGCATTCACCGAAATTATGCGGCTCTTCGTCCAAGTTATGCTATACCGTCGCCGATTTTTTTTCAAGTATAAAAATAAGAGATGTTTTATTCAAGTAATTTGAATAAATTGCATTGAAAAGATGTCTAGCTTGATAGCAAAACACCTAAAATTACCAAATTCTGAAGTCTACACTGGTCATTGTTTTCGGAGATTCGGAGAACTTCAGTAACACTCCTTGCTAATGCGGAGGCCGATATATGTGTTTTGAAGCGACATGCAGGATGGAAATCTTAGACCGAAGCATAAGTGGAAGATTCTATCAATAATAAAATTCAAATATCAAATGAAATTTTAGACTGTGACGTGACATTTCAGGATCAAGTGCAGTTGCCTTCAAGTAAAAAATTTATAGTCTATACCCCCAAAAATTATTATAAAATTATTTGGTTATTGGTTCATTTTTTCACAATTTAAAAAATGTTGAAAAGCCATAATTATTGTTGAACATTCAGAAATAAATGATTTCTTGGATTTTTGCTTGATTGAGGACCATTGAGGATAAAATATAAAAATCTCATATAGTTTACATGCAGTGCGCGAAACGTAGAAAAATGAAAAAGAAGGGTAACTGCGCATATTGCTATCAATGCGCGAACCTTGTAATTTTTTGACATTTGTAGAAAAAATATTTTTGTTTGTCCCTTCCTGGATTATTTCCTTGTGGTTAGACAAGTCTCGAATATTCAACAAGTTTTTGTTGATTCACTGTTCTATGTTCATCCAGGGCCTCATACACTTCTACTCGTGGTAATATATCTTTTCTTCCATCAAAATATTCGACGATGAATAGAACCATAACTGCTATCTGAACGCTAAATAAAAGACGAGATGACGGATGCATATATCTTCTGACTCCGTTGGGTTTATGTTCAACAGAAAAATGAGTGGTTTCCGCTCAAATTTTGATTAAGATGTAAATTAAAAACGTGCATGTTTTTTATAAAATCTACCTGGCAACGAACGGTTTCTCAAATGCATCTTCCGAAGGGATCCATTTCACTACACTGGCCATTACATAAAAAATTGTATGTCCGCGATAAGATCGACACTGAACACACTTTAGCAATCAATATGGGAGCACCTGTAGATCCGCTGTCTTCTGAGATACGGTTAGATACGACCAATTCGATCTGTTTTCTCGTTTTCGCAGGTGATGTTCATCTATTTTTTTGGTATAACGACGTCTCGAATAGGAACAAATAAAGTTTCCTTGATTGCTTGTGTTTTCGGTATCTTGAAATAATAAATTTGACACATTATTAGGCAGGAGAGGATATTGGTGCGATTGTTGGTTACGGTTATGTTTTGGAAATTTTATGAATTATTCATTTGAGCATCTGTTGTCTTCTGAAGAAACCACCACTAATTCGGAACATGGAAATAATGGTATAGTATAACGTTATCACTATTCAGCCGCCATTCGAAAGATTAAGTACTACCTGATTGATTGGATTCATTATGATGTCCGTTTATCGTATCTATATACTACATTTCTTGTGAGTGCAGCTTTTTCATCCTGAACCAACCAATTTTCAGCTGAAAATATAAAATATTCTATTCTGAAGCAGCCAATATTTCGGGGAATAACTTATGGAAATTCGTAAATCAAGAAAAAGGGTTTTTTGTACATGGTTCTTTTTGTCTCAACTTACTCATTATTTATACAGGGTGTTCCAAATTAAGTCGGCATCATTGCTAACTCCGATATTATTGATGCTACGAATTCGGTTAAATGGGCAAACCAGTAGCATTTTTAATGGCCTTCTCGATGCCAAAAAAAAATTGACAGTCACGTTTTCAGAATATTTCATAAAATAATATTTCTTTCAATTGAACACACTATTTTTTTCATGCATTTCGATTTATATTTTCACGTCTGTCCAATACCTGGTCACCTGGTAAAGTTTTTCTGCAAGAACAAACTTTGCAATGCTTCCTGTAACAACTATTGAATGTTGATCAAATCAGATTACATCTTCATACTAGTTTCACGGTTATGCCGATTATCAGTGCAGACTTGGCCAGGATGGAGACCAATTAATTCTCGTTTGCATTTGTCAAATGATCCTGCGATAACTAGAGTATCCATTGAGAAAGTAGGCGAAGCGCCATCTTTAGGAACAACAGAAATAACTCCAACTAGTGGCCATCAGATTATCTTACACGATGAAGCAGTAGTGAAATTTGTTCCTGTGAGATATCCGTGAAAACTCAAGGATAGCTCAGATACTACATGGACGTATAAATGAATAATGGACCCAGTTATTTACATCTCCAAGTGAAGTCGCTGAAAGGCACCATCCTCCTGCTGTTGAGTTAGGCGCTGCCACATCGAGTCTTTGATAATTCTTCATCAACCATCAGCACTAGCTTAAACTCAATTGCCAGCGAATTCCAGTCAGTAACTGAACATTCCGATCCGTTTATGAAATTAAACTCGGCATTATACATTCCAGAATCAAAACTAGTGAAATTAATTTGAAAAATCAGTGCGTAGTTCCAAAAAATTCTGCATTGTCCGTTGAAATGCTACACGTGCGGCAACGCTGTTGAAGTACGCTTTGTTTCTCATCATTTTTTGGTTGTTCACAAATTTCACCACTTTATGTTGACATTGTCTGTCAAATACGGTATTTGTGAAAATATTGGTGTTTTGTTGCGTTTGGATTAAAATAGTGAAAGAAAAATAGATAGAGACTAATAATGGTGCTTTACTGTTGGGTTTGCAAGCAATCCAATTGTTCTAACAACCAGAATCTCAGCTTTGATAAGCATTTATTGTCTACAAATATTAGATTGACGTTCATATTCTTCATTAGCGTCACAGTGGGTATCAAATTTCTATACCTACATACAAAATGAAATGGTACTGAAATCTTATTACTTTATATGAAGGAAGGCACATATGGGTATTTTAGGAACACATCAGATCGTATCTAACAAGTTTTGCTGAAATGTTCATAATCATATATGAAATTCCACATATTTTTGTTATTATCAATACCTATATCAGTTAAATTGCGTGCACCACTGTCGTTGGAGGGTAGGTGAAAGTCTATCGCAGGTCTCCTCCTTCCCCGCAACCCGCGGCTTCAAAACAAACTGTATTGTAAATATGGGATTGCTGAGTCCATTAAT
This sequence comes from Chrysolina americana, assembly GCA_958502065.1. Taxonomy (NCBI): domain Eukaryota; kingdom Metazoa; phylum Arthropoda; class Insecta; order Coleoptera; family Chrysomelidae; genus Chrysolina; species Chrysolina americana. The sequence continues at coordinate 22,589,634 of OY293418.1, forward strand.
AATTTATACGTCCATGAGATACTAGGCATGTTAGAAGTATTTGAGGCAAACAATCACAGAAAACCATTACAGAAATTGATAGAACTCAATCACGTTTGAAATTCCTACCAAATTATTATCGTTCCGTAGTTATCTTACGATAGTTGAATTGATATGATACCATAATAAATCAGAAAAGAAAACACACAGGACAGTAGTAGACAAATTATCTCCTCATTATGACATCAACAGACGACCCCTAATCGTCTCGTGCTAAAAGAATAAATAGCACAGAAAAAACGTTGCTGTCAGAGAGCGTACTGAAGTAAAAATGCACTTAGCTATAATCCACATATTCAATTGAACTCGTAGACTATAACTTATAACTCTCAGTCATTTATATCACTATCATTAAGCCACTTCTGCCTATATGAAAACTCTGATAGTAACTAATTAACTGTAAAACGGCAAATTGCCATCTCTGGTCGGGACTTCTGTATTCATACCAGCAATAGGCTTCTGTTGGATTATTCCAGAAACGTCGGGAGAGGTCGCAGTCATTTGGAACGGTTCGAAACACTCGGTGACTGTTTATTCTTCGATGTGATTAGAGCATCCTCAAGTGATGATATCATACATTGTCAGATGGCTGAGTTCGATTATTCTAACAAACGGCAAGGTTCGTTAGATTTCCCACTTCTTATACTTTTCGCCTTGAAATGTCATGCTTGGAGAATACCACAGAGATGCCTATGGATATTTGAAGATCTTCTGCCACACAGTGAGCTAGCGCCTAATCGGCAGATACCTAAAAAAGTTCTCGAAGCTCCTCTCGAGTTACCCCATGTAGAACCCCATCTAGAACTTCTGTGGAAAGATCATATCATCCTCCGGTGGCCTGAGGATGCGGACCTATTTGAATGGATGACTCTATATTTCTCTCGGGCTCATGAATTCGGTAGAAGAGGTCGTTCATCTTCTTCATGATCTTGCACGGGATATCCTCCAAATTCTACAACTTTGATAAGCCACGGTGACGCTAGAGGTTATACAACTATCCTAGGTCACCAGCCTGGAATCCTCTAGCATTGGCCTTGATGTCAGATGTCTCCTTCATTCTTTCGCTTGCACTTTGGATGTTCAAACTGACTCGTTCATGAATCTCGTCCGTTCTCTTCCATAGTTTGCTGACGTAGTCTTCTTCCGCAGTGTCTTGTCCTGGTAGTGTCTCAAGGTTCAGATCACGGGGAAGTCGCAGCTTTCGGCTCATAATAATACTAGTAGAGGTTTTGCCAGTTGATACGTGTACTGCGTAACGATAAACCATCAGGTACTGATTCAAATTTCTTTAGTCTGGTCTCATCGGACTGGTGGTTCTTGTCCTCTGGATGTTCACCATTTGACACACATTTACTAGAATAGGTTTGAATCGAAATATTTGTCTTGGTCCGAATGCAGCTCCAAGGGATCACCGAATCGACATATCTACTCCTTTACTAAGACGTCGACGACCATTTACTCTTGTATCTATCCATGTAGAGAACTCCACTAATTTATCATCATTTTTCTAGTGGGAAGAATTCCTTCCAGTTTAATTTTTGTGAAGTTGGCAATTTATTTAACAGCTCTTGTTAGAGTTGGAGATTGTGCAAATGATCTTCCTCTTCCAATGCATCAATGGTAGCGACAAGTTTTCTATCTGAAAACTCAACCAATATCTCCAACTTTTCTTTGACAAAAGGGAATTTTCTCACCCCGTCTATCAAAAGCGATATGATATATTCGTCCGGAGGAACAAAACTAAAGATTGTGATACTTTTCGTGCGTTGACTTTGAGGCATTTTTGAAGTCGACATTGATTCTGCTTGTTTGTATAACCGTACATGGTTGGAATCTTCACTGAAAATGAGCAAATCTTTTCGAACACTTTGACTAGTAAAAATTTTCTTATGTTATGATCTTTTATTTGAAATTGGCGAGAACTTACTTTTCTTTTATTGAATATTTTTTGGAACTATTCGAAGAAAACTCTTCTTAATTTACGATGAGATAAAATTCAGACTTCTTGTTATTTCTTCTTCATTTCTTTCAGTTTTATTGATAACAAATATCTTCTTTTACAGCCTACCTTGGTGTTTTTATATTTAGATGTGATATTGGGACGCATTCTTCTTGCTGTCGGCTTCCAAAGATTCTATATTGGCTACCATCAATCTAAGTCATAACCTCAATTTTCTTAGAGAGATATCTCTCAAAGTAATTTTGCCAAATGAGAATGAAACTCAATATTTGTGCGTTCAAAAGAAGAATCATATCGTGAATATTATTATTCACTATTCGGTTGATACTTGTCTGTGTATACCCAGATGTCCCACTTTTAATGTGAGAGAATGATGAAAATGTTGGACAATAAAGTGTCAATAGCTTATGGGAGTTACATTTTGGTGTTAGTTTTCCATATTCAGGGTGTTTCATGTAGATGCTACAAATGAAAATGTTATTTATTCAATAACATTTCCTGTGTATCCAGATCCTACGTTAAATATCTTAGGTGAAGCATGACTACTACTACCGAAGATTTCAATTGTGACGTGTTAGCTTGTATCGTTCCTAATTCACATGTTTCAATTCGTAATCTGATGGAAGAAGAACTAAGCTCAAATATATTTTGACTACAGAGAATCCTAAAAAAATAAATAACATCCAATCAAAATTTAGTTGGTACAAGCTTTAACACCTACGAACTTTGAACGACGACTTGAATTCATTAGTTCAATTCTTCGTAAGTTGTTAGTTAGGTATCTACACACCAATTATTCTCAGTTACTAAACCTTCTTGGTAAAAGAAATGAAAATGGACCCAAATTCAAACCCAGCGAAACTCCCGATGTTGATGCAATTTTGAAAGTTGTAACCCTATCATATTTCACAAACAGTTCCCGCTTCATTAAACACGGTTTCAATAAATGTTGTGTGCTCAGATATTATATGGAGAACATGGTTATACATTTTGCCTGAGATGTTGAGTTCAAATAACTCGCGATACTTTTTGAAATATCTATGAAGACACAAAGAAAAACTGAAGTACGCTACTACCGTTAACTTCACTATAGTAATTTATCAAAATTCGCACACCAGCGTCGATGAGTAACGTGGATGGAAGGGCTGATAGAACACACGAGGGCCGTAAAATGATCATCATATGTGAGTACGTATGGCGGCAGAAAGAACCCCAAAGGACAATGGTGGACATCGGCTGGACACACCCCAATGTATTTTAGGGTGCATACTGCACAATGAAATTATCTTGCAGTGTCCAGTGGTGAAGGAGCGGAAGACTAAAAAGGGTTCCTCAGTGAGTTTCAAAAATCAAATTGAATACTGTTACGCAAAAAATGTCATAGTTCATTCATTCGTTTTTCCATAACACACCGACTGAAAAATCTCCTCACTTCAAAAGCTAATGGTCAATTCTCATATGGGTCTCAACTATACGGAATTGTTGCAATGAAACTACTTGCGTTCATCATTGTAAAAATTGGTGTCCTCCAGGTATCTTATAACATCCTTGATTGACGTGAGATTGACTTTCGGAATGTTTCTCATATACACAGGAAGGTTACACATTTGTCTGACTCCGTTGAACTTTGTGCACTCGGCGGAAATGTGTTACACAGTGATAACTGATCCGCATTTGTCACAAATAGGTAGGTGGAGCAAGATGACTGTCATTCTGGTATGACCGATTCTGAGCCTTGAGAGAATTACCTGAGGTCTTCTATCATTGTGGTGGTGTGTCCAATGTTTCACGGATTGCTTCACTCCTGCAAGTTCTCAGTTTGTTTTGCTCCACTACTTCTTTTTCCAGGTTCTGTTGATAGCTCATTGGATGTGGGAATTGAAATCTGATTTTACCATTCGGGTAACCTCTCTAGCTTCTATTGCCCTTACTGCTGCCTGGTCTGCGGCTTCCTTACCAATTTTGCCAATATGGGATGGTACCCAAATGTAGGTCCCTACTGATACTCTGGATAGTTGTCCTTTCGCAAATTCGTAATTTTCCGCAAGAAAACCTCTACAATAGGTATGGTCGTCGGCAAGTATTCAACAGAAAACAACTTTTCTTGCGGAAGATTGGATTACGTAATCCACCATTTTCATAATTTGTTCAATGGTCTTCCGTCAAGTAGTGTCGCCCATCTCTCCATGATCATTCATTACCGTTGAATTGGAATCATGTCCATGACATTAAACAGGGTATAGGGGTATGACATTCATGAGTTCAATATTGAAAGGCTTGATATCAAACAAACAAGCTACCTAGTTACAGGGTCCTGGAACAAAGGCTTGGTATTCCATATCTCCATTATGGTGATAGATAGATGATTTCAGAAGCAAAATGATACCATTTCCTTAGCTTTACAAAATGAAAATGATAGCACTTCAGTTTTTTCTGGGCGGTTCCAGAAGAAATATCCAAAGGAATTCGTAGATCCTTTGTTAGCGCTTCTTATGGATCAATAATATACCGGGCGTTTCATTTAATATAAAGAAAATTTTGCATATTTTCATTTACAATGTTTGGCAAGCTGTTTTGCACACCCTGTATATCACAGGTCGATTTTAGATATATTGTTTGAGAAAGTCACCAACGTACAATATTTGACCAAGAATAGGTTTATATGGGACTTGACACATTTTTATAATTCCAAATAATATAAGAGACAAATTTCGGAAAAAAAAACTGTCATGCTAAAAATCTCGAATACCCTCAATAAAAATAATAAAAAATGTACATAAAGTACCTTTTGTCTCTCATGCAGTACACAAAAAACTGATGAAAATACAGATTGGGAAAAAAAGTTGGGACTAGACGGAAAAAACTGAACTCTCTTTGTAAGTACTATCATTTTCATTTTCGAGAAAATGGTATCATTGTACCGATAAAATCATCCATCGCGCCCTTGTTGCAAGACCTGGTATGGAACACCGAGCCTAAACCCTCGGTTATCAATGTATGGAGTGAGGTGAATGAATATAAAGCCGATGTTCTTACTGAAGTTTTTTAGACAAAATTATTTGTGTCGATTAGGCAGAAAAAAGGTGATATAGCGAATGCTTTTGCTGAATTTCATTCACATAACCCATGATCATCCAAATGAAGTAGAAATACCAAATTCAATCATGAAAAATAATCTGTTACAGATTCCCCAAATAAAAATAAGTTTCAAGTTTCTGACTTATATGTACTTCGACACGAAAAAAATTCAGTGCACACTGGTAACGACGTGTTCAGGATTTGTGCATGTTTAATAAGCTGCTGCAAAAATATATTTCCGGATATCGTCTTTATTGGCATGGAGAAATTCAGTGATAGCTACCAAGAGCCTCGTAATTGGGGTTGTACTTGTTTAATTTACTGGCAGTTGCCTCTGCGATGTCCCCGATTTACTTGGTGAGGATTTAGGAACACTACAAAGGTCCAGAAACCGTTTAGCTACTTCTTCAAATGTTTCTCTATTTGGAGACCTACAATATACAAATTCTTCATCAATTTTTTAAATCTTAGTATTGGTCGATTGTAACCCAAACAATACTGAAAAATTGATATTAATTTGATATAAGTCCCTGAAGTTTCTAGATATTTCATGAGCTTGATGTTGATGGTCTTATTGCCCCCTATTGGAAACTGGTTTTGTACACATACAATCTTTCAGTTGGGAGTTGGAAGGAAATAGCTCTAAATCATAGAAGAGATTGAATAACTGGTATAGAAATGGTGTCAGTTTGAAAGTACATTTCTTGAGAATGGTCGGTAGAATTCCATGATTTACTAGCTTTGTTGGTGTAAAAATCCACCAAAATGAGTCTGATACTAAATTGAAAGGTAAACTCAGGCATATGACTGGCAACGGGTGGGTTGTTGTGGAGTGGTTTTTCCAATGATGATGGGTTGTAGCAAATATATTGCCAAAAATATGGGCATTTTCGTATTGTTGTGTTCTATCGTTCTTGGTTAGGAGAAGAAATGAGATGGTAGTGAAATTGCTTCTTACAGCTTTCGAAAAAAAAAAAAACAAAACCAGCGGGACCGTACTACTGAAATAATGATCAGTTTGATAAGAGTGAAATAATATTTTGAATCAATATCGGAATACAATTGAAGTGGTCCTAAGAGCACTTGTCTCTCATCTAGGTTGCCGGGTTCGATCCCCACCACCTGCCATGGAGCAAAAAGGGTTTGTAATCCACTTATGCGTAAGTTGTAGGTCCCGGATCTCCCTTGCTCGCACAAGCTCTGCTTCTAAGGGATTCTCTTCGAAAACCTGGGAGATTTATGAAAAGTTAATAACTTCAAATACTTATGTGGTCCCGTACGGACCAACGCCGTCTGAGTGAACCCTGAGCTGAGTTTCAAAAAGGCTAGACAGAGAATGCGTAGAGATTAAAAAAACAATCAACGGTTTCAGACATGAAAAATTACGACAAAAAAGTGTTAGTTGAGGGTCTCATGCACCCTCCTTCTCGAAAAAAGTTGTTAAAATTCTTGAAAATTATATCGTAAAAATATCGAACAGTCGAATAATGCAGTTTAAAAAAAAATTACCACCAGGTCTTCCTAAAGACTAGATAGAAAACGTGTAAAAATTCTGAAAAAAATCCGACTGTTCCGGCGTGGAAAATTGCAACAAAGTAAAATTTCGGTCAGGAAATATTAGGCAAGAGGTGCAAAAACTCACGAAAATAGTATCGGAAATATCTGTAAAAATTGTGAAAAACATCGAATGGTCGAATAATGTTTGTAGCTTGACTAGACGAAAAGCTAGGCACCATGCTAAACAAATGTTAGTCGGGAGTTTCGGAAACCATATCCTTCTCCAAAAAACCTCTCGTGGTATTCTCAAGAAAGAGCGATTAGCACCGAGCACTAGAATTTATTGAAGAGACCATTCGTATACTTCCAATGGCCTTTCTGAGAAAAATATATATCATGGTTTCGTTTGCATTGAACTCCACAATTTTACCGAATCTAACTTTTTTTTACATATCAATAACAGTCATCCTTCCAAGATGCTTTGTCTTATATTCAAGCTCTGAAGGAAAAAGCAGCATGAAGTTGTGTAATGCAGTACTTGTCTTTCAGTGATATTGTTATGGTATTGTATAATGTGCTTTAATTTGGAAAAAATTCTAAACCATAGAAAACTATCCCATGAAGAGTATTTCATGCAATGTTCCTACATCCATTTCTTTAAAAATTTGAACATTCAGTAAGGTAGTCACAAATACCTGTTGATTTTCCTCTTTTTCGAGAGTGTAAAAAATCAAAGACTGATATTTTTAACTCGATTCGGTGTGAAGATTGACTGGAAAAAAACCATCATGAATTTTGTCTATTCTCTACGCTACTGGTTGTACTTGTTATCTTACAACTACCGAATTGCCTAATGGCAGAATGGCCAGTCCCCCGCGTGAAATATTCGATAAACCGCGAAAGAAACCATAAATTTTACTAGAGACGTGTCACGAGCAAAAAACATTAAACGATCAAAATAAGTCCTCCATTTTGCTGTCCAGATAAGCAGTTCAGCACCCTCTCTAATCTTGTCGATTGTTTTTATCTTTCGTGAAATTTATGTTTTTTATCTAAATTCCAGAAATACTTGTAGGAATTGAGTTGCTGTCACACGGAATTAACGATAATGATGTTTTCAAATAATATATCTTTATGTGGGATAATTTAGATTCAAAACAACAGCTTATCCAGTTACAGCTTTGCCGAATTGAGTTTGGATGTGGTTGTTTATATAAATCCACGGAAACGAAGTAGTGGCTCTATTTTTGTTGATGAAGTTCTTAAAGCTATGTACACTTAACTATTCAATTCAATGAAATTTCGTATAAGTGAAATTCATTACAATCGCAAAGCGCTTTCGGCTGTTAAGCCATCATCGGTGTTATACCTGCAAGTAAGTAATAATGGAAAAATAAAAAGGTTAAGAAATTTTGAATTACTTACTCGTCAAGTATTTATACAGGAGCAATATAAAAAGTCAACAAAACTATAGTTAACCTTGGTTTGATCGGACATACATACAACATGTTAAAATTAAGTACTTATGTGTACCCTTAATGGGATTTTTACTTAATTTTTTACTCAATGCAAAACCGGAAACATTAAGTAAAAATCCCTTTAAGGGTACACGTAAGTACTTAATTTTAACATGTTGTATGAATGTCCGATCAACCATGGTCTTGTTGACTTTTTATAATGCTCCTGTGTAAATACTCGACGGGTAAGTAATTCAAAATTTCTTAACCTTTTATTTTTCCATTATTACTTACTTGCAGGTATAGCACCGATGATGGCTTGACAGCCGAAAGCGCTTTGCAATTTTGCAATTGTAATAAATTTCACTTACACGAAATACAACTCTTTCATTGAATTCTATTTTTGTTTTCCTGTTTTTGATAAGATACCTTGGTGGGCCTGTACCAGATGTTATACAGTTGAATTTTTTTTTTCGATTGGAATTGTATACGAAATCTATTTTTTAGACTTTTTTATTCATTGACGCCATCAAAACGAACTAATATTTTTGTGTGGTTTTATCTCAGTATTAAAGTCTATCATTTACTTAGTGAAACGGTTACCTCCCTTTTTTTTCTAAGTTTTAATTTTTGTGTAAATAATTTCACAAGAATGTGTTGTTTTTGGGGAATACTAATCGTTTCCTACTCGCTTTTCTTTTAGATATGAAGACCCTTAATATTGAATTTATAGAATTGTATGTATATTAGGATGTGTGAATATTGCATTAGGTTGGGTTGATAGAAAACTACAACCTGATTATAACGTTCATGACAAATATTCTATAAATTCAATAATTCACAAGCCCATAGATTTAGTAGTATGATTTTTTGTAGGTTGCAGTTCTTTGCTGCAGTGCCTCTGAAGACCTAATAACAAGACATTTCAAATGATATCAAACTCGCAAATGTCCAACCTAGTTAGTTGACTATCACCGTTCTATGAACAAGATTCTAATCATACAGTGCGGCTTTTGATAGTCCCCCCCTGGTTAACTTTTGAACGTTTTGACGTAGAAACATGAAAAAAAATGTGTGGAGGGTTTCACCGATAGTTGGCGCGGGAGGGCACATCAACTAAAAAATTTTAAATGGCATGGGGGCTCATGTGTCACATAGTTGAAAAGATAATTTAATTCTCATTTCTAAATGATAATTGTAAAACACTTTGCCAAGTATCAAACAGATATAACTCAACGGTCGTAGGGGGCAGTAGTTGTTTTCTGTTGGAAATTCGTCGACGAAACTGTACCTGTCTATATGTAATTTTGATCATTGGTTTGTATATTGGTTTGATATGCCGGACACCTTATTCTATTGCAAAAATTCTCACTGATGTGCGCTAGAATGACCTATTATTATTTATTTTTATTGATTCACGGGACTGGCCATCGGCATATAACCTTTCTTCATCTGATCTGATCTTCCAATGAACTCCTTGATATTTCTCATGAGGTTTTTCTGCGGAGCCAGAGCTTCGAATTCAAAAACTATATGGGAGGCTGTTTCGTCCTCTTCGTCACAGAACTTGCTTAGTGTGGAGTCTTTGTGTATTATCCCCAGCAGTGCTAGGACGTTCTAGGAATCGCACATTAAAAGGTAAGCCCTCGTTAACCCTTAGCTCGCACAAGTTTCGACTTCTGAGGGCTGTCGTTCGGGGAGGACAGCTGGTTAACGGAAAAAACAATTTTAAACAAAAAACAATTTTAAACAACAAGATGGAGATGTGGGAGTGCCCTTTCAGGAATCCCATAACCTTCGGGCTCAGTTCGAAAAGGTGTCTTGATAGCCGTGCGATTGACCCCATTATCATAAATTTTTCGTTAGTCAATTAGGAAAAAAAAACTGGCATGATCGCAGTCCCTTTATTGCCGCCTGACAGTCATATCTGTATATCAGATTTGCCCTTTTGACAGCATTTGTTGTGTCCCTTTGTCCCTTTATGTGACTTGCCAATGGTGCTTTGTGCTTTGTGTTGGAGTAACTTAGGTTGTTGCCAATCCATTGGTCCAGGCACTTTACTCTAGATGATTATATCTTTGCCTCTGCTGCAATATGCAAATGCAGAGAGGAGAGTTCCGAAATCATCTAAGGTAATCGTCGCAGCTTCCCTCTGCTTCTCACTTGTTTGGCCACCACTTCAGGGCATCTTAAGTTATCGAGTGCCTTACTATTGCTGTGCATAGCCAAAAAAATTGTTTGGATCCAAGTCCTCATATCATGCATATTTGCAGGTGGTTATTCCCAGCCAAATGACGGATGATCTTCTGGTCAATTACGAGACAAGCACTTGCAATTGGGTCTTTTTTGAAGCACGTTGCACAAATATATGTCATGAAACTGACCATGAAAGTCAGTAATTTCCGAGATACTGTTTATATAAATGAGAAATAGAATAGGTCCAAGCACCGTTCCCTGAGGAACGCCAACAACAAATTCTTGTGCATTACTCAATTGTTCGCCAATCTTAACTTTCTGGGACCTATTCGCTAGATAATTCTGCAGGACTTCAAGCATTTTATTTCGCACACCATATTTGTTTAATTTTTCGAGAAGGAGACTATGGGATACAGTGTCAAAAATGCTTTGGCTAAATCAAGGAATATGGTTAGACACTTCCTAGATTTCTCCAAAGCATCGACAGTTTTTTCAACCTAATCCATAATAGCACTTTCAGTGCTCAACTTGCTCAGAAAGCCGTACTGATGTTTTGTTACGACGGAATGTTTCTCAAAGAATGATAATAGTCTTTTTATGCTTTGTTCAAAATTCTTTGCGAAGTTGTTTATTACAGAAATAGGCCGATAATTGTTCAATTGATTTCTTCTACCTGTTTTATAAACTAGTGTTAACTGACTCTTTCCACTGCCGAGGCACTCTGCCTGTACAAAACGATAAATTTATAATATGTAATAATGGTGCTATGATATGTGGGTGAATATTTTTAATCATTTTAGCTGTTATACCATCAGAACCTGGTGAACAGTTATTTTTAAGATTTGAAATCAAGATAATTATTTCATTCACATTAGTAGGTTCAGACGTGTTTTTTAGGAAACCTTTTGGTAAATGTCGTCTAGAAATTTTTTCATCATATCCTCTCCAATATTTATAAAATAATCGTTGTATAAATTTGTTTTCTCATAATTTTTGTTTATGTTTTCACCATTTGACTTTATTGATATGTTTTGAACATTATTTTTAGTTATGTTTGTATTCGAAAGGTTTCATATGTCTTCGTTCCTGTTTTTATCTAATGTCCATACCTTAGTTGCCCTAACTGAATATTGCGTAAATTTATCGATGAAAAGATCATATGCATGTTGTACATCATAGCAGTTCAGAATAGTCGACCAATTTTTTTGTTGTAGAAGTGAAATAAGCTTCACATAATCAATTTTCTTCATGATGTCTCTTTTTTGGTTCAAAGTTACACTAGTTTGTTTTTTTCTGTTTATTGATAACAGTATTGCGTAATGATCTGTTATATTGGATTGAATTATAGTTGGCTTTATTAAAATTTCATTTCTAATATAATTTACTTTCCTAACGAATATATGATCTATAACAGTACTTGATCCTTCCGTTATTCTAGTAGGCTCATTGATATATCATATGAAACCATGTTCTGTAAGAATATTCAAATATCTAATTGAGTTTTGACTAAACCTATCCTTCAGATTAATGTTGATATCGCCTATGAATATCTCAATATTGCTTTTGTTAGAATTCACAAAGAAATGTTCTAAATTGTCTAAATATGTCACTTAGTGAATGAAGGTGTATTGTATTTATTAGTAATTATATGGAATATCGATAAGTTTGTATGAAGAAAAAATAATAAATATTTATAAAATTAATATCAATTAATCTGTGTATAATTTCGTATGATTGGAGAAGACAAAGAAAATTAGGAGATTTTAACGGAATTAGAAGCATAACAAAAAGATATTTTAGCTATTCATCTAAGAATTCTGCAAGAAAAGTTTGTCAAAATCATCCCTAGATCTTATTATGGTCACTTTGTTCAGAATATTAACAAAAATGATCAGCAACACTCGATAAGTCGATACTAGAAACTCATCATAAAATCAATTTAGTAAAACTAAAATTAGTAAAACCCGTTAATGATTATAGAAAATTGGATTGTTATGAAAGTACTGCTATATACAAGAACGGTTCAAGCAGGCCCTTGCTTAATAACGATAATGGTCCATTATGTTCAAAACTATTTGAGTTGTTGCCGACAAAGTAATCAATAACATTTTGATTTAGTTGAATTATACCTTACTGTAGGTTTGTTTACAAGTTAGGATCAACTCCTGTTTCACATTATGTTATTCATAACAATTAAATAGATATAAATATAACTAATTTGGTACTAATCTTCAGTTTAGTAATCCTACTGATGAAGTGATTGGTTAACGAAATGCGCATCTAGGAATGAAATTACTAGTGTGGTGAAGGGGAAAACTTCTTATGTTCTCATTGAGTGACACCACAGGCGTCCAATACCCCATTTTCTTCATTAGATAATCATTTGTGTGCGTGTCAGAGAAACTAACATTCAAGAATGAATAACCGTGAAAATGATGATAACTTCACTAATCAAGAGGAATTGGACATGATACTGATTTATACCTACGTGCATACAGAGAGAAATACCCTCGTCAGACAATTTCACGTCGAGTGCAATAAACACCTACTCTTTGCACTTGTTGCATAAATAACTATTATGTTCCAGGACAGAACATCTTTAGTTAAATCAACATTTCGTAAATTGCTCAATATTACTGTTGATGTGATTATCGAAATCGTTATAAAAATATAATTGTTCATGAATTATCAATTATTATTGAAGTCAAAATCAAGATTACACAAAATATCGTAGCCTACTGCAATTCTTTCAATAGAGCACTGTCAGTGACGTAATCAGTCAGTTGTCAAAAAGATGATGGGGGGGACAAACAAAGCTATTTTCCATAAGACTACGTGTGTCTTTCTTGTGAATTTTCTGCGAGAACCGATTAACTAATGAAAAGTTTTTAGCATGGTGATGATTATTAATTAATTCTGTATAGTGTGAAGTAAGTGCCTAAATCTGTTGTCTTCTTATATGCTTGTATTTTTCAGTTTGAAAATACGTTGTCATGATGACATAAATAGGTTTCTTTTCTGGATTTGGTGAGAGAAATAATGAAGAATGTCGTTTTTGTTGGGTTGTAGTAATCGAGATCAGCATCGGAAATTTCCAAATTTCTATACACACCAGGCGGAGACAGGTAGACGCTACTACAGTACGGAGACATGCTAGTTGAATAGCTGCTCCTCATAGGAGTGATTTCACGGATTATAAAGCAAATGCACATATGCTCGTTATAGGTAATGAGCTGACAAATACTTATCTGAATATGTGAGGACGAATATAATATATTTTCAGGTTAACCATCAGATGTTTCCGAACATCCAGACTATGTATCTTCTCAAATGTGTAGTACGGATCAAGAGCTGGGAAGTTACAGTCAACATTTTGAAGAATGTATAAAGCCATTACATTTTCTCCTATATTCATTCCGATAAAAGAAACTAATCCAAATTTTATTATCTAGTTGTTCACATTTGTTTAAATATAAATGTGAATAAATTTCATTTGTGTAATAAAAGAAGTTGTATGATGTTAATCTACTGTATGTATGACTAGCCTTGACGTCAAATTGCTTAAATTTCTGTTGTCCTTGTTCAGCCATTCCAATCTCCAGTTATATTGATACATAATAGTCATTAACGCTTGATGTTTGTGAAGGTTTGCTCTCAAGTATCTTTTCATTGTCATTTATGATAACTTGATAACAATGTAGATATGCAGAATTTATACTTTGTTTTCCACTTTACAATAGGAAAACTTACCCTAACCAAGTAATTCAGTTTATTAATAATTACGCTTTTATACTGGACCTAGTCAAATAATGCCAACACACACTATGAGTGAGACCACATCAAAAAGTAAGGCCCCTTATATTTTTCCTAGTGATCACACAAGTCTTCCGAAGACTTCTAAGGGTTGTTCTTGAGGATGCAGCTGCTTAACGGAAATGACGAATTTTCGATAAAACTGCTACTGATTTTCCATCAGTTCTGGAACCAGCAAACCTCAATGCAAAAAGTATCGGAGCAACATGTGTACATACTTCTAACCCAGCTATACAATTACGATGACCAATAATGATTGTTCCGTTTCCAGATTCATTGAAAAGTCTTTGGGAATAGGCGAACCTATAATAAGTCTCAGACATATCTAAAATCATATTTACTTTTCAAATGATAAAGTTTATTTATCATTCAATTTGCAGATATTTATATGATGTGCATGCCAAATGTGCGAAGGCGTCCACCTCTCATGCTTAAACTTAAAAATATGTTGAAAGGCTCATACTGAAGAGAAAGTAATATAGAATCATATTTTATTGAAATCCTTGAAATTTTGTACAATGCTGTATCAAAATCAGATGATTCCAAGATGTATGTATATAAAATCCAATTTTATGATTTAATCAGGCCATTCCTAAAACACAGAAATTTTGGATTATGAAAATCATGTAAAGTAATGTTTTTACTCGCCATTTCAATGCAAAATATCGCAAAACTTCCAAGTGGACAAGAATAAAATCATATTTCAGCCAAAGAGAACAAAACAAAAGCCAAGATTTTAGTAAAATTAGTCGATTTCTCATATGAAAAAAGGGACTAATACAATATATTATCAAAATGTAGGATCCCTGAATGTCTGTAAAGTTTTTAAAAATCGCAATTAATCACCCAAAAGAACAAAAAACCAAATTTCTTCTCATACACAAATGCTTTGTTTGTCCCCCCATCAGCTGATGACCGCCACAGAACACATAATTCCGGCATGTTGTGACGTCAGCTGACAGTGCTCTATTTGAAAATTCAATTGACATTTTCTTAATCAAATAAAATGTAAAATATCAAGTATGATACATCGCTGGAAAGGTAATTTTGGGTAGAAATCAAATATTTCAAAAAATATACAGGTTGCTATTTGATATAAAAAAGTTAGAGTCATTTCCGAAAGTGACTTTCAATTCAATTCTCAGCTAAAGGTTCCTTCAACGAAATGGAGATCATAGAATTTTCAAATTTTTATCATTTGAAATGGCTGAGTTAAACCATTGGAACATGTATACTGGGACACCCGTTATACCAATTGTAGTAAGGTTTCACAGGTGCTACTTTTTTATTCAAAAGTCGAATACCTGAGGTAATCAATATCGTCAGTGCTAAAGCGTAATCCATTTAAAATACCATATTTTAGTGCTTGAACAATGACACTCGCGAATCAGTAATTATATCTGACTCAAAATCAGTATTGGAAAGCATTAACAATCCTTCTCAGATCATCTTCAAAAACCTCAATTTTTGTAGGATACGGAATTTACTTTATAGGCTGTCTCTACATCTAGAAGTTCCCCACATTTTTCTATTTGATGTCCCAAAAAAATATTCCACTATTATACCACGGCTCGAAACCCATGTTCAAGCCCATTTACATAAAATTGGGATTCTAGATTCACCTCTGTGCCAATACGATAATGAAACTGCTGATTTGAACCAACTATTTTGCTCAATTATTATAGTGATTGTTCAAATAACGTGGATCATTGATCGTTTTTCTTGAGGATATCTCTGAAATCTGAAAGTTCAGCTCTGTGAAATGGAGGAGGGGGCTATTCTGTTAGGCAAAGATGATCATATTTGATGAAAGACTTCGTTTTGGTATCAGAACACCAGAAACTTGTTACTCTAGTCAAGATTTCTGCCTGTCACCCTTAATACTAGAGGTCAGATATTTTCTTATTGGCCAGGTTGAGGAGTTTTTTAAGTGATTTCAATACCCTACATCTCAGTCAGGAAGAGAATCAAGGAACTTGCTTATAGAACCGTTTCTTACTATTTTTATCAAAAAAATAAGCCAACAGAATTTGTCGGTTATATTCGAACCACCCCTTTGTTTTTTGTTCGATAATGCATTTTCTATCCATCCATCGCATAACAAATCTTTTGGTAAAATATTTTTATTATTGGTTGTTGTTGGATTTTTGACCTGTTTGTAATCTAAACACGCATGAATAAATAAACAAATTACAAATGTACACATCTGTGATTTGAAATTTTTCCACTATGGCCCTAACATTTTATTTTGAATTCCCAAAGGAAGCCTCACTCATCATCATGGTGTAACCCTTCATCATGATTTGTCAACATTTTGGCGTTCGACAATATTTATTGCTGGTCTGTAAAAACCTAGCAAAAAATAGCTATTCAAGAATTCCACATCAAAGAAACACTCATTAGCCATATAAATAACAAAATAAACCCTACTTTACCCTTTATTTACAAATGGTTTTTATTGCCCACTATAAAAATATCGGAAAGTGCGGCGCGTGGCAGGACCAGGTAAAAAACTATCAGCCGCAAAAAACGGTATAAGGGTTACCTAATAAGACATGTTAAAAGGCGTTCTTTTTATTAAGTTATTAGAGGTTAACCGCTTATTTTATAGCGGAGCACGCGACCAGGTAAAAAGGGTTTTTTATCGGAAGGGTTTCTAATGAATTGGTATTTTTTATATCGTTAACAGGGTCTGTGGTAGGTATAGTGATAGTAATTGTAATGAACCAAGTTTTGCTACCGCCCATTTTTATACACCGATATAATTGTTAATACTACTAGATTTAAGTTTTAGTAAGTACTCAACGTACAGGATACAGAGCATTGGATTTTCGAAAAGTTTATTATTTTTCTTGAAGATATTCCAAAGTGATTCGAAGTATATTATTTTTATACGACTGCCTCGGAAAATAAAGTTTTGCGTACAGAAAACTTGCTCCGAAACCGATACTTTGCACATGTCGTTTGCAAAACAAATTGCGCATAGAAATGTCATATTTGCGCACGGATATGTCATCTTAGCGCACGCATTTCCCGTTCACTTTATTCTTTTGTTTCTCTCCTATTAACGTCATCATTCTGCTTTCAAGTTGGCTGAATTCCATAGCAACCGTCACGGCTATTGTTTTGTTGACTGGATACTTCAAAATATTATTATTTCTAAAGTTTGTTGAAGAAAATGTGCGGAATGCTCTAATGTTACTACATCCGTTTTCTTGATAAAACGAGTTTTACAAAGAAAAATAAGGTTGGTGTGGTTTCTATTTGCAGTCGTACAAAAAGTGTCGTAAAAATCCATTTGAAAACCTCTTTGAACTGTCGCTTGACTTCGCCTTCGCCTCCGCCGGCTTGTGGACCTCCACCTATTTGTCTCGTTCGTGTGCAAAACGTCGTTTTCAAACCTTGTTACTGAATATACTATTTTCTACTTACATGACATGGCAATGGCATTTAGCTTGCGGATATGTACCGCACTATATGATCGAATCATCACAGATTCGCAATTTGTGTTTAATCCAAAGGACCATACATCTCATGAAAAAAACTTTCGGTAAAAATGGTTGGATTGATATGTTGTATGCCATCCTGAGTGTGGTCCAACTCAATCGTATGAACAGATTCGACGCTAGAGGGCGCAGTGCATTTTTTAACAAAAATTCACAGCGTGTCCATATGCATTTTAAGGCCCTCCTCATTAATCTCATTTTAAGTTTTTTAACATAGGTACAAAAAATCGTCAACAGATAGTGACGATTTCTAATTTTATGTGCTCTTTTGAATTGGTAGTACCTGGGCGACCGAGCTTAACTTGTTTTGCAACCTAATATGAACTGCAGTCATTTAAACAACGAACGTAAAGGCAGCAAAACGGGACAAACCGAAAACAATAGTTATTTGTTTTACTAGGCATAAAAGCACAAGATTTAATGCCGCGGCTGGTGTTTCATAGGCGAGCGTAGCGAGGCTATGAAACCAGCCAAGGCATTAAATCTGCTTTTCTGCCGTGTGAAACATATAATTTTTTCTTCAAATTTGTTCCAATTCCACGCAAAATCGACTTTTTCATATTTAAATTGCGTTTCATTATCAACATCCAAATAACTAAATTATTTCATCAAAGGTAACTGGGCCCTGCCTTACTATGTTTACTGCTGATGACGTTTGTTGAATTTGTTTGTTTACTGTTTACTTTGTCATTGTCAATTTTAATAACCAGTTTGATTTAAATTATTACTTGGAAGGTTGCCTAGCAACGAACTTTTTCTGCCTAGGCAGTAAAAGTGGACTTTTTCTGCCTAGGCATTAAAAGTATAACTTCTAAGCCTGCCAAGTGTCATTAAAAGGCCGATTTTAATGTCATTTGGAGAAAAACTACTTTTTTTGTCAACTGTCACAGTGACAGTTCTCAATTCCAACAAACGTTCCCCAAAACCTATCTATAACTATTCTAACGGTTCCAAGTGTTTACTAATATTTGGTAAACATCTCTTCTTGAGTGAATTAGTGAAATATGTATTCTTTCAAATTCAAATCCCCAATTCTTCGATTCGAACTAAATTTTGTTTGTGTAAAATCGAGTTTTTTTCACGATAGACTAAATATTAAACTATATCTTATTGGAACTATTGGAAGTGGGTGAAAATTTTGAAAGTTCCCATCACTACATTAATAATATTTCATCGATTCTTGATATGTGTGCCAAATTTTGTAAATTTGGACGATCAAAAGTGGTTGAAAATTTAATTCAATGAAAAGTTGTCATTATTATTATTATTATTACTATTATTAAAATATTAAAATTATAAAATTTTTGTTTTTCCATCAGTTCTTGATATGTGTGCTAAATATCAATTACTCGGACGATTGAAAGAGGGTGACAATTAATTGAATTTGAAAATTATCATCATCATTATTATTACTATTACAATAATATTATAAAATGTATGCATTGTCGTCGGACCTTGATGTGTGTGCTAAATTAAAGATTATTCGGAATATTGGAAGTGGGAGAAAATTGAATAATTTAAAAATTGTCATTATTATTATTATTATCGTCATTCGTACATTAATATTATGAAATTCATGTATTTGTGTCGGTCCTTGATATGTGTGCGAAATTTTGGATTATTCAGATGATTGGAAGTAATGGAAGTATGGGTGAAAATTGTATTTAAAAATTCTCATTATTATTATTATTTTTTTGTCCCATAAAAGGATGTTCCAGTCAAGCCCTGTCTCCGAAGCCCCGATACATACGAGGGGCGCGCTGGATCGTTTACCCAGGTACGTCCGTGGGGTGAGTGACTACTGGGTCCGAGAATCATGTGCCCTTAGTAGCCGCAGTGACCCAAGGATGACGGCCTTCTGCACTCGTCCGGCTGAGATTTCTTCATTATTATTATTATTACAAGCTGAGGAAGCTAATTGTGTGTACCACAGGCACACTTCAGAAGTTACTTGTGTCATATTTGTAACCAGTCCACATTCCATGACTACTGGAAGTTCCCATTACAATAATATAAAGATCCCGTCTCGAATATCGTTACAAGAGGAAACGTTGAATGATCGTCTGATGATTGTTTTAAATGGCCAGGGAACTGCATATTTCGATCCCAGACCTGCCGTTTTTCGGGAGAAAAGAACGCCGATACAGAGAGCCATCACCAGAAATTTACCAGAATAGAGATTTTATCAAGAAATTCTTCAGGAAAGAGACTGAGTTCAATTTTTAAATTGGAGTGCAATTTTTCATTTTCAATAATACAGTAATGTAGAGAGTTTATTCATTTTGTTTTTCAGATGTTATGATTAAAGATGTAAATGGAAATTCTTGTCATATTTTGTGTATGTGTATGTGTACTTGTTTGATTCTTCAAGTGATGCGTGTGTCTTGTCCCCAAGGCCCAATTTTGTGCGTTTGCCATTTTACAGCGTGCCCACCCTTAAGGCCCGCGAGTCCACTTGGACACCCAATATAAACCTTAAAAATGCCTTGAGAGGGCGCCAAATCATGAATTTTGTTTTTTTTTTGAGAAATTTTGCTGAAAAAAATATATCAATATCTCATTCATATTTAATGAAGTGGGGAAATTCGTGAAAATATTTTTCCCTAATGCACAAAAAAACGCAGCTGTTTTTCTACAGAATATTCAACAATATACTCGATTCTTCAGTAAATGAATTCGCTTACGAGGGTATAAGTTGATTAAGTTTTGAATTGAGGAACAATCAGAATGTTTTGCTGATAGACCAAAATATAATAAAGCTATGAATTCAGAATGTTTGAAATAATAAAGGAACCATATTACTCATATTTAATTACTCCAAATCATGAATTTTATTATTTTTGGGTGAAATCAGATAAATTAATTTTTTTTATTTTATTTGTAATCCAATGTGTACTGAGCGTTACTAAGATTCGTGAATGATTTTTCTGTAATAAAAAAAACAAAACGGTTCTTCTACAAGGTAGTTTTAAAATTTTCAGCCAAAAGGATTTGCCTATGGAACTATGGCTTGATTTAGTTGATTATTATTGATGATCGATCAGAATGGAAGTTGATGTCTCAAAATGAAATAATTGATTGTATTAACTAGAGATTCGGCAACAGAGGTCGCCAAATAATAAATTTTGTGTTTTTGTAGGATAGGCAAGCTACAAAATATAAATATAATAACAATATCTTTTATTCACTAACAGTAGAATAAAAAGGGTACAAAATGGTGCATATATGCATGTTGGTGAAGTCGTGGAGCGGAATTCAAGAGTCATGCGTGTGCAAATATATTTTCTGAGTCATTCAAAGGAATATATCTGACGTTCTGAGGATATTGAGTAGATACATTTCCCTCTACTGTATGTTTGAATTCAATGAACAGAATGATGCTTTATGACCTCAATAATTATTGTAACGTGTGGATGGTTGGGAATAGTTCAAGATAACTGGAACCATTGTTGCCGACGTTTCGACTTATATAAAGTCATCCTCAGGGCATTACAATAGGGATTGTGATTGTTATTTAAAATTGAATATGAGTGAGTAGAGAATCAAAAATCAAAAGTACAAAAATTCAGTTAAATACAGACACATTCAGACTGTGAAGTATCATTTTTTTTTATTAAATTAACAAGGATAAAATTATAAAATAAAATATATTATGTAAAAAACAACACAAGATACTTACATACCCTTTTAAAATCATGTTTTATCACGACAAGAAACCCACTGTTCATGTAAGTATCTTAGTGTTTTTTACATAATATATTTTGTTTTATAATCGTATCCAAGTATCAAAAACAGTTGACTCTTCACAGTCTGAATGTGTACCTATGTATTTTACTAACTTTTTGTACCTTTGATTTTTGACTCTTTACTTACTTACTAATGTATTCCCTTATATTCAATTTTGAGTAACAATCACAATCCCTATTGTAGTGGCTTGAGGATGTTTTGATATAAGTCGAAACGTCGACAACAGAGCAACAGTGGTTTCAGATATCTTGACCTTTTCCCAACCATTCACATGTTACATCAATGAACTGAGTTTATCAATCTGAATTCAAGAAGAATTCAATCATAGGTATGCAGTTATTAAACTATCCCTCAATTAAAAAACCTAAAGGAATGTATATTGTTCATAATTTGTTGAATATCTTATTATTCTTATTACATTAGGGTAGTATTGTTTCTAGTAGAGATGGTGATTTCGAACTATTACTATCATAACTATTTCCACTCCAAGGCAGTCGCCTCCTTTATTGAACTTTCAGTGCTCGTGTTATATAATAAATAATATACTGTTACGAATGTGGTATTCGATAGAAAATAGTTAATAGATATTTCTACTGGCTTCTTGTTGCCAGAGGACGCGTTTTGTGATTGGACGGCACACATAGACACCAAATTCACCAAAGCAATAATGACTAATGTACCTATACAGGGTGTTCCAAATTAAGTCGGCACCATTGCCAACTCCGTTATTATTGATCCTACGAATTTGGTTTAATGAGCAAACTAGTAGCATTTTTAATGGCCTTCTCGATACCGAAAACAAAAAAAAATTGACATTTCAGAATATTCCATAAATTATATTTCTTTCAATGGAACACCCTATATTTTTTCATGCATTTCGATTCGTGATAACATTCTCAACAACAAATCTCATTTGACGTTTTTTCGTAAAGGTGAAAATAAGACAGTTTTATCAATAGGAAACATTTATAAAAAACGGATTTGATAAAGCGCTATAAAATATCGATTAAATGTTCAAAATTACTGCCATCCTGTTGAACACATATGTGGGCCCTTCTATTAACACTACGTGTGGCATTCAACACAGTTCGGCCATCAATTCTATTAACAATAGTTTCAATAAAAATAAATAATTTTTCAGTTCGTCTATATTATTATATATGTTTCATTTTGTACACCTCATTTTTCAGATATCCCCAAAAATAAAAATCTAGAGGTGTCATGTCTGGTGAACAAGGGGCCACTTAACAGGACCATTTGTAGCAATCCATCTGTTTCCAAAACAGCCTCGCAGCATTTTTTTTTACACCACTGACATTATGTGATGGTGCTCCATCCTGCTGAAAATAGATTATCTGACGAGCCTCCAGATCAAGATCATCGAAAAACTCTTCCAACACTCTTCTTAATAAATTAATGTAACGGAGTCCGTTCAAAGAGTCATGGTAGAAAAATGGACCGATAATTCTGTCTCTAAATAGACCACACCAAAAATTAATACTAAACCGTCTTTGCGGATTGTGGGGATGGACTAGAAATGGATTATGTCTACTCCAATAATGAAAATTCTTTCTATTATACATCCCACGATTTGAAAAATTTAGCATCATCACTCCGTATAATATTTCTACAGAAGTTTGGATCTTGTCTGCATGTATTCATAAACCACCGACAAAACCCCAACCGTCTCTCAGGATCACCAGGTTCTAGTGTTTGCACTGGTCTAAACTTATAAGGAGAAATCTTATGTATCTTCTGAATTCGTTGAGTACCAGACAGTGGAACAGCTATTTCTCTAGATAAATCTCTGATGGAATTATTTGGATATACCTCAAAGTAGGATAAAACGTCAATTTCTGTATCTTCAGATATTACAAAACTTTTTTTAGTTCTCCTCTTCTCAAAAACTTTTTCATTGTTCCTGAATCGACGATGAAGCACAGCAAAAAAACGCCGATTAGGTAATTCACGATCGGGGAACGAATTGCTGTAGTGTTGGAGTGCTCTTACGCTATTTTTCTGGCAAACCAAGTAGGATTCTAACATATCACATTTTTCTTGATGGGAAAACGGCATTTCGAAAAATATTCGAACAGTAGTTGAGTTACAATAATTTATAACATTGTCATGATATACTTGAGAATATTTGACAAATAGTATTTCAACAAAGTTTCAAGGCAACTTGATTGCTCATAATAATTATGTTTTATCGAATCAAACACATTTTTTCCAACCACATTCATATGACACTCCAGTATTTTCTGTTCTGTACAAGAACGACTTCAGAGTTATCATTACAGCAGACATATTTTGATTCACAAAATAAATGCGGCTAGCGGAATAGCCTTTAGATGGAAATTATCATTTTGTACAATACCAAATAGCTCAGTGGTGAGTGGTGCGACATGATGATCACGGGTTTCACGAGTTTACATCACAGCGCAATTTTTTCTCTCTACTGTCTCTTTTTGCTATTAGTAACAAAATATTGTCATTCGTATACGTACTAAAATTGGGTGTTTGGATAATGAGGTTTTAATCGCCAAAACAAAGAAATTTTCTGTACTAGTGAAAGAAATGAATATTTCCACATAAGTCGTTCATTTTCCACTTTAGAAAGAATGGTGATAGGAGCTTTGTTGTTGAGGATGTTATTACGAATCGAAATGCATGAAAAAATATAGGGTGTTCCATTGAAAGAAATATCATTTTATGAAATATTCTGAAAACGTGACTGTCAATTTTTGTTTTGTTTTCGGCATCGAGAAGGCCATTAAAAATGCTACTAGTTTGCCCCCTTAAACGAATTCGTAGCATCAATAACAACGGAGTTGGCAATGGTGCCAACCTAATTTGGAACATCCTGTTTATATATTAAAAATTTCCCTATTAATTCACGAAAACGGGACATCCCCCAATATTCAAGTCACCGTCGCCAGTGTCCGACACCAACAAAAAACAAAACTTTGCCTAACTACAATTACGGAAAAACTCGAAATGGATCCCTGCATACAGGGATAAAAGTTTACAACTAGGTATTCATCTTACTCCATGAGGAGACGCCCACTAGAAAACTCACACATTGAAAACTTATCACACCAGCATTATTCTACAACCTCAATGGTTTTTTTGCTTTATCTTTTACGAAAAGTAGGTAAGTATTCCATTATACCTAGTCTTGTTGAAACTTTCCGTTTCCCTTGATATTAAATCACTCATTCATTCATTCAATTATTGTCAAAATATCGAATTTGTAAATGTTTTTCACAGTGCCACTACTTCGTTATGCCAATGGCTATGTATACCCTGTTTGTCTACTATACTATAATCCTAACAAGTACTGAACGATTTTCTTTCGCGCATGCGACTGCCGTTACCTGAAAGACGCAAAACGGAGGTCGGGTAAACAGTCGAGTGTGGGAGAGTACCTTTCCGTATGAGTTAGGATCAAGATTTTTTCTTCAAGAGCATTAAAAAAATATATGTAGCGTGTGGGTATAGGGTAAATCACGCACGATTGTAGGAAAAAATACTCACTTATAGACTATAGACTATAACACACTTTATACACCTACTTATGTTGAGAAGAGCTGTTGATTATAGGAATACTTGCAGAACTAGTCAGTTTTCATGAGTAGCAAACCATGAATGAGGACCAGAGCCACTTTAATCTAAGCCTTTCTCACCTACAGGCTCCCATCCCCTTTTGCGTTTGCAAGAAATAAGGTTTGATAGAATTTATGTGTAGCTTGGTGCTTGAGTGTGAGAGTGTGTTACCAGAAATTAGTTCATTCTTGCTTTTTTTAATTTTCCTCACTCTACATTTTGTAAAAAAAGTACCGACGCACGAAGTATGTGAGCATCATTGGAGTCATAGAAACCTAGATCATCGCAAAAACCCGATTTTTGTAACCTTTGACCTTGAACAACTTACACGCAGACATTTTATAAGACTTTTGAGATCACTTTCAGAACGCCAAAATTAAGGCGTTTACAATTTTCTACCTTATTCTCATTCCGAAGTGACACCCCTAATTTGACTGGATTAAAATATGGATTTTGAGTATGACTTGTAATTCAGTGATATCGTCTTTTCCTACAGATGAAAAGTGAATACACCACCAGTTATCAGTATGTCGCCCCGGAACGCCGCGGCAAATAATAATAATAGATGCCTTCCAACCTCACAGGCTATTCCTTTGGGTATATGGGTATGCTCTACAAGCGTTTGTGAGGGGAGTATTATTATTACTATTATTCTAATTTATTTAATTCAGTTTATCAATAATGGCTTGCTACGAATATATTTGTAAAAAAACAGAAAAGTCAATAAACGTCTGCTCTATTGCTTTCTGACCATCACCGCATCGTTTTGTTTGAACGGGCTCGATTTTGCCATTATCCCTTAATGCCCTCTAAATGATTGTTACCTACGACAGACAATAGCCCTCGGAGCCATTAATCATCCTTGTTGACGGAACTCTTATTGAAGATTCCAAATTATTTAATATCTGCTTTTGTTCGAACAGTAGATCAAGTGATATATGATATGAAGAATGCAATCTTTTCATAGTTGCACACGGAAAAATTCAAATCCAAATTGCTTTTATGGATACTTGCAAAAATATAATTTCATTTTGTATATTCGAAAATTGGATATATCAGAATATAATAGAGGTTTTAAAGAAATTTTGGTTTTTACGAAAAGGAAAATCCTATATCGTTCAAATAATATACGAGAACCAATAAAAAAGTATAAAGGTGTATACATATAGATATTGATATTTTTCTCGAAAATCTGCAAATTGTTAGCCCCGATACACATCCCCTTGTAATGAGTTTTACTTCTCTGGAAAAGAGACGTTCAACAAGTGCCGCAGAAACTGGCTAATGGTGGAATGACTGATGATATTTTAAAAGAGCATCAGCAATTTAATTACAAAAGAATGTGAGATGAAGAAAATAAAGTAGATTTCAAGAGACGCCGAGCACAAGTACGACTGATTAACAAGAAAAGCAAGAGAGATTTGTGGAGAAAATATGTACAAAGTATTAATAGCAACACCCATCTTCCTTCAGCATGGAAAAACGTTAAAAATATTTATGGAACCAAAATATATCACGAAATAAATGCAATAGAGAGGAATGCACTATTATAACTCAAAAAGAAGACATGGAAGACAACGAAGAAATTTTTTGATGGTTCTAACAACCATTCAAATTTGTCATTTTGTGTCATATGAAACCATTTCCCCAAAACACGTCAACTTCAAACTGAAAATTTTTTCCATGTAATTTGAACCTATCATATCTAAGTATTGGTAACCAAGTGACCAGATATAGCCAATCAGACAAACATTTAACTGATAAGTGCCCCGGTAAATTATCACTATTGAACAATCGAGTCACCATAGTTATGACATAGTTTGGCGTTTACTCAATTAAATTTTCCAAATGTCAGTCCCTTCGAGTAGATATGGAAATATCCAAAATGAGTCGATCGATATAATTATAAGTGACAATTCTATGAAAAAATGTTCTTACTGAATATCCCTCGGCTATTGATAAAATTTGTCTTAACTTTTCTCAAGCGAGTTGCTTTAAGGTTACCAAGCAACTCGCTTTCGAAAGTTTACGACAAATTATTTCGAAATTATCGATAGCCTTGGGATATTATAAGTGATAACTGCATTCAGTGCAATTATCAATCACTATGACAACACGACTGAGTTTGACAACTTCATTCCAAATAAATTTCAAAATGTCACGTTTTGGCAATGCGAATGTTCAAAGTATAAATGCGCTAATCAAAGAAAGAATTCCCAGAAATACAAGAGAGAAGGAGAGACGGGACCAAATTTAAAGAAGCATCGGTGAAGATAAACTGGAACGTTTCGTGCAAATTTTTGCATGAAACGTACTATAATATCATAATTGACCCGTTTAACAACATAGTATTTAAACCAGTCCGATATGCCCGCGATGCAATCAGGAAGAAACTACAAGTAGATCCATGTAAACGTAAGTCCAGTTCAGTTTCGTTAAAGGACCACGCACACACCTTATGGGAAAGAGTATTTCGGTGGAAATGTCTGAATTTTTTATATGTTGTAGCTGGAGCCATTCTAAGTAGAAGTCTCCATTGGCACAACTTGATCGTATGACTAGATTCGGCGCTAGAGGGCGCCAAATCATGAATTTTGTGATTTTTGGAGAAATTCAGCTGAATGAAAAAATATCAATATCTCATTTATATTCAATATTGTGTGAGATTGGGCAATCCTAATGTTCGCGAGAAATATTTTTCCATAATACAGAGAAAAAGTACGCCGTTATTTTTATACAGAGGGTAGTCAACAATATACTAAATTCTTCAGTGATGGAATTGATTGAATTGAATTGATTGATTGAATTTATCATTTATCATGAACTTTTCTCATCCATTATCAATGTCCTATAGGGATATTACTACTGAACAGTTTTCTCACACATAAAATTGCACAAGAATCCACACCGATCAAGAGAGGAAATAACCAAGAGCCAATCACAGAATCAGAATTTTTGGAAGCGCTAAAATCACTCAAGAACACAGCTCCAGGCCCAGATGATATTCCAATATCATTTCTGAAGAACTTGCCGCAGGTAGCAAAAACTCTTCTGCTACAAATATTCAACATAATTTGGATCGAACGGAAATTCCCTAAAATCTGTAGACACGCAGTCGATATCCCAATCCTGAAACCAGCGGTTCATCTTGAATCATACAGGCCGATTTCATTGACATGCACAATGTGCAAGCTGTTGGAGAAAATTATCAACAAAAGATTTATCTGGACACTTGAAAACAAAAACAAATCATTCCAGAACAGTCAGGTTTCAGACCTTATAGATCAACACTCGACAACATCATAGTTTTGGAAAATCAAATACATGAATCTTTTGCCAACAAAAAGAAATGCATGGCAGTTTATTGTGATATTAATAAAGCCTTTGAAACGGCATGGCGTCATCAACTCATAGCCAAACTTCTGCAATGGGGATACTAGGGAAATAACTTAGCCTTCGTTAAGAATGTTTTGAGCTACAGGATTTTTCAAGTCCGACTTGCTTTAACATCATCACAACACAAAATCCAAGAGAACGGCAGACCGTAAGGCAGCCAGCACACTGAGTAACTATGACCGACCGTCCGCGATCGTTCAACAACGACCAACATTTTTAATACGTGTATTCTTATGATCGTCCTCGACCGATTTTCAAAGACCATGTTTGAAATTCCAATCTGCTGAAAATTTTGGTTGACCAGTGTGAGTTTGAAAGTTTTCATTGATCCCTTTCAATTTTTGGTCGTTGCTGGACGGTCGCGGATGGTCGATCCTGGTCGGTCAGTGTGTTTCCTAGCTATGGCTCAATCATGAGCTCAACACTGTTTCTCATTGCACTCAATGATGTAATTCAGTCCTTGAAATAACTAGTTCAAGCAAGACTTCATGCAGACGATTTGATCCTACACGAACATAATAATTTACTCGAAACATGGGCAAAGACTACAGGCTTTACTTTTTCCTCAAGTGCATAATATTTTCGAAAAGAATCATACCGGGCATACCAATACCTACATTATATAACACAACTTTAACTTTCCTTAGTGATATTTAATCAGCAGCTAAACTGGAAATCACACATCAAATATCTCATTCTTCTTTCGTGTCAAAAACGCTCAATCTCATCGAATACCTAGCCTGTAAACAATGGGAGCAGAAGGATCGACCCTTCTCACTCTATTAAATTAAGAACTCTCATACGCTCCAAAATCGATTGTGGTTGTATTAAGTATGCCTCTGCAAAATCTTCGATACTAAAAACTCTGGACATCCTCTACAACTCAGCTTTATGCATCATCCTAAGAGCCTTTAGAACTAACTACCCCAATTGAAAGTTTGGAATGCGAACTCGGAGAACCATCCCTACAGCATGAAAGGCAACAACTGAGTGTATCCTATCCCGCCAGAATAGCTTCACTCGACAATGTTCCAACAGACAGAAAAACAATCACAACATCCTTTCTGTCAGCATACGAGCATCCCAGAAATTATCCATTCTATGAGAGGATTCGAAGGTATCTAATATCACTCCA
The DNA here is from genome assembly GCA_958502065.1 of Chrysolina americana. NCBI lineage: Eukaryota > Metazoa > Arthropoda > Insecta > Coleoptera > Chrysomelidae > Chrysolina > Chrysolina americana. The sequence continues at coordinate 22,619,064 of OY293418.1, forward strand.
AATGCAAAAATATTCATCACTTAAATGTGAACACTACACCACGTACCTATCCCAATTCAACAAAAATTACTTCTGTGAAATTCTACACTACCATCAGGAATTTTTGGAAATTTTTACAGATGCCAAAGAAGTTAAGTAAAACTCAAAGTTTTCTCCACAATATATATTTCAGCCCAATGTTGAATTTTCTAGAAAATTTACCCATGTAACATAACAAAACTTTTGATGTGCTGTGTGGAGAAAAATATGGTCTTTCAAAACTATAGGTTGCCATTTGAAAAAAAAAAACCGATGATGACATTTCCGTAAGAGTAATGACGTCACCATTCCGACTAGGACACCAAAAGATGCGCATCTTGAAACAAAATTTGACGTGCCTAAGGGTTTTTCCGAAAAGCTTTTCCTTTTCTAGATAATGAATTTATTCCTTACTTTATGTACACACTGTATATTGTGGAGACGACTTTGAGTTTTACTTAACTTTTTTGACATTGAAACTCCACTTTGAGTATGGACTACTTCCTTCAAATGAATATACAGATGCTTCAACTCAAACTACCCTAACCTCTAGCCTATCAGAAACCAATACAATTCTAACAGAGGAACCATTTGCAATCCTCCAAGCATTACGATACGCAAAATTGAGAGATTCCAAAAAGTTCATAATTATTTTGGATTCACTGAGTTTCCCACAACTGCTTTGTCAAATATATTATGTCAATCACCCGATAGGAAAACTGATCACGTAATTCCAATCATTGGAAATAGAAGTACTTAGTACTACTTTGGGTTCCTTCACACATACTGGAAACGAAACAGCTGATATGAGTTCACGAGAAGCAATCAATAATCCCAATCAGGTGAATCAGGTAGTATTGCAATGCTCCTTCGATTCGCATGAAATCATTACATCGAATACAAGATCAGGATTATTTGGAATCCTCAATAGCAAACCCCACAATCAAAACTACGAGAAATCAAATCAAACGTTAGACCGTGGCAGAATCATTCAACAGAAAGGAAAAAATAGGTGATGATGAGTCGACTCCGCTTAGGATACATGAGGCTCACAAACGAATACCTTATATCTGAACAAAATGTTCCAACCTGTGATATCTGTGAAGTTCGGCTAACAGTGAAACATTATAATGCAATGTCCCATGTTCCAAATTCAGAAAGAGCATTCAACATATCCCATTACTCACAAGAAATGTTAGACTGAAGTTATTGTAACAAAATAAAAATTGTACAATTTTTTCATGCTTTGGATTTGCTTAAGAAAATATAATTGATATTCATCAACTCCACCGTTAATGACCCAAAGGATTGATGCGGTTATTAATAATCAAAAAAATCGAATAAATATAAAAAGATATATTCACAACTTCTCTGCAATATTACATGAAATTAAGCGAGTTTGTGAGCGTGACATCACCGACAAGAAAACATTATTTAATTTCTGAACGGTAGTATCAAGACATTTCGTCTTAACAAAAATTTATGTATTTTGCGGTCAACTAATTCAATTTATAAAAAGTAGAAGCCTCAGTACCCAATACTTTTGTTGAATATTCTTCACCATTTTCTTTCATTTCATTGCTATATTAAAAATATGATTCAGACCACGGTTGAGAAGTTGATTCTACAAAGCCATAAAGATTCAGTTTCGAAAGAAAATTGTTTCTATGTACAACTTCAAAGTCTTCAAACACTAGAATTGTGACAAGATTTTCAGTTATTGAATATAATAATAATAATATCTCTACAATGTTTGTTCAATACAAGGTAGTATATTGTAAGGTAGTATGTGTGTGAATACAAGGAATTTCACCTAATTTAATATAACTCAAAAGACTGCCAATTTCTTTTATTTTCCACAGAAACATTAATAAAAAGGAGAAAATGGAACTTTACATAACTATTCCGAACTCAATGAACTAACTGTGGATAATCGTTATCACATTTTTATCATTGTGAATATTATCCACATACATAACGCGGTCATACGAGTGTTGTACTACCATCTACGACACTTGTACTACGATCTACGACTCTCGTACGGTGTAGACGAGACACCGGTGTTGCCTTATGCTCCGGGGGATATTGAGTCCGTTGTGGGGAATGAGAAGTGCCGAATCTATTGGAAGTACTCATTTCCCTCCCTTAGGCAAATCCAAGCCAATAAGCCTGATGTAGTCCTCCTCGACCATTAAAGTAGGACGATTGTCGTCATTGAGTTTTCAGCTCCTGGCGAAACGAACATCGTCCGAAAAGAGGAGGAGAAATTGACTGAATATCGAATACTCTTTCAACTCCACAGGCTTTACCCAAACCATTCTGTCAAAATGGTGGTTCTGAAAATAGGGGTCCTTGGTGGAATGATGGACACAGCAGAAAACCTAGCCGGAAGAATGCAGAAGGCCGTAATTCTTGGTTCGCTCCGTTTACTCAGGGCACATGATTCTCGGTCCCAGTAATCACTCACATCACGCACCTAGGGAGTGTTTACTGGGGTTAATGACACACCAGCGCGCCCTCTGGTATAATAATATTTTTTAATAACTCAAATTATTGTTTCTGAAGCATGTTGCCTTGCTTTTTATTATGTATTTTTTTCACGTCGCTTATCCAGGTTCAGTTAAATAGATCACCATGGTTGCAGGAAAAAAACAAATGTACACTCCTTTAAGATTACTCTCTGTGAAAAACTTTAAAGATATTATTGCACGAAGCTGTTTATTTTTTTTTCGTTAGGAATTTCCCAGACAGGCCCTGTCTCCGGAGCCCCGATACTTCCGGAGGGCGCGCTGGATCAATTGTCCCAATAACTACTTCCCACACCGTGGGGTAAGTGACTATTGTGTCCAAGAATCATGTGCCCTGAGCAGGCGGAGTGAACCAAGAATTACGGCCTTCTGCATTCGTCCGGCTAAGAGTTCTGCCATATCACGGTAAGCCGGTATGATTTTTAAGTTTGACCATCATTCCACCAAGGACCACTATTATCAGAGCCACCATTTTGACAGAATGGTTTGGATAAAGCCTGCGGAGTTCAAAGAGTAGATCTCTATATTTAGTCCGTTTTTCCTCCTCTTTTCGGACGATGTTCGTTTCGCCAGGAGCTGAAAACTCAATGACGAAAATCGTCCTACTTTGATGGTCGAGGAGGACTACATCAGGCTTACTGGCTTGTATTTGCCTGAGGGTGGGGAATGAGTAGTTCCAATAGATTCGGCACTTCTCATTCTCCACAACGGACCCAATATCCCCCAGAGCATAAAGCAACACCGGTGTCTCGTCTACGCCGTACGAGTGTTGTAGATGGTAGTACAACACTCGTAGGGCCGCGTTATGCCTGTGGAAGCTGTTTATTATTATTATTATATACGAGGTCCTGCATCTCAAATTAAAGTAGAGCAATAAGATTCTGTTAAAAAAATCAATCTGAACGAATATCAGAAACAATATAATAATATGGCAAGCGTATGAAACTCCATGTGATATACGAAATAATCAAAATAACTGACATTATTTCAGAATTTATATAAGAAAACATACTACTTCATTTCTGTTTTCATGATGCAGAGTTGAACAAATCACTTATTGATATCATTTTCAGTTTATTCGGCCCAGTTTCTTTTATTCAGCCCATGTATTACCCTTCATCTATCTTCAATTTTTACCTAACCCTGAAAGCCAGACCGACAATACCGAGCACATATTTATTATATTTACAGGGTTAACAGCATTAACACCATGAAATCATTATCCATTATATCCATAAATATTATAAAAGGATCGATCATGTTTATTTTGTAATTTGTCCCAACCCTTTTGTGCCGAACAAAGGCCATTTCCTTTGGAATGAAAAAAAGTATGCAGGTAGATTTTGATTCTATGTATTACTCTTTTCATAGATAATTTAACCCATTATGTATTTTATCTAAATAGTAAATGGTGATGCAGGTAATATTTTTTAAGGGTTGTGGGTTGTACAAGACTTTTCATATTGTATCACGTTGTTCCCATCAATGCGAATACTGAAAATGAGAGCTACTATTATTATTCAACCTAAAAATAAGTTACTCGAAGAAGAAGAAGTTTTCTATTTTTTCGTTCATTAGAAGCTAGATTCAATTTTCCGAAAAAAAAATGAATAGAGAAACACGCAAATTAAAGTGAAAAATAGGTTAGTCAAGTGCATTTCTACTATCGAAGGTTTTTTACTGAGTATAGGTATATTCTGAAAACTAATGATTACAGACCTCTCACTAATTCGAAAAATAATAATGTGTATTCATGCTCTATACAGTGTATTCATACTCTATACAATGCATTGTATAAACTGTCACTTTTAAAGTTCGTATCACATTGGACTTTTTATACTTAGCTTACGAATATTCTAGAGTATTTTATTCGTACATGTGAAATTAGACATCAAATTTAAATCAAAATGTATTGTCCTGGAGCCCAAAACCTAGAAACAAAAAATTAACCAAACGTTAAGAAAGTATATGTTCGTCATATCGGGTCGGACAACGTGTAATTCACGAAAGATCTATTCTATAATATTGGGCATATATTACTCTCAGTAGTATCAGTACATCAAAGAATTAGACACTGAACAAATTGCGATTGACACTTGGCGTATGTCTAAAAAGCTTTATATTTTGAAAAAGCAATTTAAAGAGTTTATCCTCGTCTTATGGACCACTGAAAGTTCAGGGATATTAATCTATATTGGAGAACCTTGTATGTGATTAAAATAATTAATATGAGAATAGTTTTTGATTTACTACGTTTTGAAAAGAGACTGAAAAGAATAAAGTAATTTCTCTGTGACCCATATCCTGTATGTACAATTTACGTAGGCCGTGCATTAGAAGTTTTTTAACTTAGATTAGATACTTGAAATTAGGTATGCTGTCGTGATCGATCATGTCCGTTCTACCTGAAATATTTTTAGTCCGACAGCTATACTGGGTATTCCAAAATTCGGTAGCAAGTTTCTCATTTTAAATGGAAACCTACAATTTTTTTGGCTTTTAGATTATGAGTTCAGACAACTTTAGTTATATTACTTATCTTCTACAGTTTTTGATTTATTTTCATTTTTCTGAAAATAATTACCGACGTAGTAATATTGAAAAAATGTGTAACTTGCAAAGCGTTCAAAATTAGGAAACCAATTTTGTGAAGCAGTTGGCTGATGGTCTAGGTTAATACCTGATGTCCCATCAATGGTACCATTTTGTACCACATGGGCGCAGGCGATTTTCGAATGTTACATTAAAGAATTTTTTAAACTCAATATTTCCATATAGCACTTACTATTTTTTTTTTTTTTTGCTTTTAAGCTTTCCCTATACCTAACATCCACCTCTACCGAGTTAGTCAATAAAAATCAAAACATTCCGATATATTTCTTGTTTCTTGCCATGGAAACATCAGTCAATTATAGATTTCTATTCGAGACAAATTATTATTAATGAATAATAACAATATTGAGAGAACTCAAACGTTCAAACATTCTGTTATTCTACTTTCAATATATTGCGTAACACTTCTGATTTCTTTGGGATCGAGACTTTCAAAAGTCTGTATTATTTTAAGTCTCAAATCAGTTATATTGTAAACTGGTGAAGAATATAAAAAATCTTTTACCCCACCCCAATTATGAAAGTAGTAAAGGGGTAAGATCTGGAGATCTTGCAGGCCACAGAAATTGTCTTCAAATACATTAGAGTTCTTCTGTCAATACTGTTCTTGTATAAAAATATATTAGGCAAATTGGACATGATTGATTATGACAGCATACCAAATTTCAAGTTTCTAATCCAACAGCAAGTTTAAAAACTTCCAATGCATGGCCTACGTTAATCACCCCGTATATATACAAACCCTATCCAAAATCCTAACTCACGCGTTATTCAGGAACTTGTGATTGTGAATTTTTAATAATAGCTATGAATGAACTTATGAGATTTGAGATATAAATTATATTTTCTGCTTTTTAGTCTTGACTCAGGTTAAGTATCTAACTGAAAAAGTTGGATAGTTTAAATCTTATTGCACAATTTGTTTATATTATCTTGTTTTGAATTATATTTAATTTTACTTACCTTTTTACCTTTTTAATTGAACTGATATTTCGTTACAAACCACGTCAATCCTCGTATTTAACCTTATTCCTTGTTTTACTTTTAGGAATCTCACCATGTTTCATTATATACAATTTGGCCATTCAATGTGACTAAATCAGAAATATTTCCGAAAACATTACTTAATTTGGGGTACATACTAATGTTATGAGTTTCATATTTATATGATTTTGTTTCGAATTTCATTTAATTTTGCCTACCTAAACCGGGTGGCTACGGAAGTATTGCCTACGGAATATCTCAGTTATTGTATGAAGTAGGTTTGTGAAATTTGGAGCGTCGATATAATGACATAAGAGCTAGAATTTGAGCATATTGACATGTCGAAGTTAACTTCCGGTCTGACCGGAAGTAACATCAACTTTCTTATTTTAAATGGAAATGCTATTTTTTTTTCTTTTCGCTTCATTCAGCATTCAATTCCCTTTCTAATGACATATCACAAGTTGATATCTAAGCAGAAACTAGATCAGAAAAAAATTATTATTGAAATTCACCGAGTAGGCCGTGGAAGCAAAATGAAAGCCAAAAATTGAAAAGTTGGCTATGGAAACCATACGTCACTTGATAACAGTTGCTCAGTTGCTACTACTGTGATATTTTATTTTCATTCGTCGGCGTTATAAAAAGCCGCCAAAAACAATATTGGAAAAATTGGGAAAAAAACAGTGGGTCCAAAACTTAAATAGGAACATAAAACTTTTTCTTGCCTGTACTATTCAGCATAACCATTCCTTTCTAATGATATAATAGAAAGTAATATTTTGAAATGAAATACCAAAAAATCCAAGTGTTATTATTCAAATAACAAAAAAAACAGATTTATCGAAAAAAAAAAAAAAATTCAAATTGATAGGATTAAAGATAAAATAAATTCAAAACAAATGTTCGAAATGCATTCCCTCAGCGTCAATACATTTATTGACTCTGGTGATATTTTCATGTAAAACGTTTCTCAACATTTGGGGCGTGATATCTTGGAAAGCTCTACGAATTTTCACTTCTAACTCATGTAGAGTTGTAGGCTGTGTGGAATACACCCTATTTTTAAGATGCCCCCATAGAAAAAAGTCGCACGGAGTAAGATCAGGTGACCTTGGTGGCCACCTGACTGGACCATGGGTTGTTATAAGTCTCTCTTGAAAGCGATTTTGAAGAAAATTTCTCGCTATTCTTGAATTATGCGGAGGGGCGCCATCTTGCTGGAAGTACATTCTCTCAGTTATTTCCGCTGGTAGGTTGTTAATGAATTCCGAAATTTCATTCGTTAAAAAATTAAAGTATCTCTCTCCGGTTAGTTGGCCTTGAAAAAGAATGGGGCCAACAATATGAGTTCCAACTATTCCTGCCCAAACATTCACTCCAAATCTCTCCTGGAAGCCACCTTGTCGAAACCGATGCTCGTTTTCTATCGCCCAGTACCTGAAACAAAAGACCGTTCACACTTTTAGCACTTTACACTTCGACTATCGACAATAATCCAAATAAAGTACAGTACCTACCTTGTATTATTCCTGTTAAATAATCCATTGTTGGTAAATCTTGACTCGTCCGTAAACAAGATATAATAGTTAAATAGGTGATTCTCAGCATTTTGTCGAAGAAACCAATTACAATATTCCAGGCGCCTTTCACCGTCATTTTCATACAAATGTTGATGCAAGTATCAACTTGAAGGATTTAAATCGATGTTTTTTCAAAATTTTCCTAGCAGAGTCCTTACTTATAGCTAATTCGGCGCCAATCTGCCTTGAGGAAATTGTGCTATCATATTGTACTAAAGCTAATACATTAATTTCAGTTTCCTCATTAATAACAAATGCTTCTTGGTCTTCGTGAACATCAGGCTCAGTTCTTAATTTTTCTTCAAGCCACTGGAAATACCTTCTTGACGGTTGCTGCCTCCCTGGATATCGCTCTAAATACAATCGTTCAGCGGCATAAGAATTTTTTAAACATTCACCATAAATGAGAAGCATGTCAATTTGTTCGGTTCGTGAATAACGGGGCATTTTTTGAATATTCCACTAACTGATTTCGATTTCCAAACCCTTTTAAAATGGCAGAATCAAAAACACTACTTCGAACGTCAAAATAATATGGATAGCAGCGTTCGTGAGAGCTCTCGTTTCTTTTTTGTTTCATTCCAAAATACATCTTAATCAGCCTACTTGTTCATATTTTGGTTCGAATGATTATTGCAATGGAATGATTATTCTGAATAGCACAAACATCGTCCATAGGTAGATATTAGAATATCTATGGACGATGGCACAGACCAAGTACGTTTATGTTCCTATTTAACCTAGAACCTACAGGATATAATTTATCATTCCACATTATTTTTAATGATATTTTTGCGTATGGCGATAATCTGTTTTGTTATTTGAATAATAATAATTGGATTTTTTGGTATTTCATTTCAAAAAATTACTTTCTATTGTATCATTAGAAAGGAATGGTTATGCTGAATAGTACAGGCAAGAAACAGTTGTATGTTCCTATTTAAGTTATGGACCTACAGAGTATTGTTTTTTTCCCAATTTTTCCAATATTGTTTTTGGCGGCTTTTTATAACGCCGACGAATGAAAATAAAATATCACAGTAGTAGCAACTGCTGTCAAGTGACGTATGGTTTCCATAGCCAACTTTTCAATTTTTGGCTTTCATTTTGCTTCCACGGCCTACTCGGTGAATTTCAATAATAATTTTTTTCTGATCTAGTTTCTGGTTAGATACCAACTTGTGATATGTCATTAGAAAGGGAATTGAATGCTGAATAAAGCGAAAAAAAAAATTGGGTTTCCATTTAAAATAAGAAAGTTGATATTACTTCCGGTCAGACCGGAAGTTAACTTCGACATGTCAATATGCTCAAATTCTAGCTCTTATGTCATTATATCGACGCTCCAAATTTCACAAACCTACTTCATACAATAACTGAGATATTCCGTAGGCAATACTTCCGTAGCCACCCGGTATATATTGTTTGAATATTTTCATTAAAGTAATATTTTATTGCAAACCAACGTCGAAATCACCTATTACCTTTTATTTCTTCCTTAAAATTTAAAATTTCCGCCATGCTGGAATTTTGCCAATCAATATGATGGATGATTGGACAAAAAGGTAGAAACGCATAAAAGCGAACAAGAGAACATAGACTTATTTGTTATGTTTCATGTTGACTTGTTTTCAGAAAATAAACAGATAAGTATATAAACAAAAATATTTATTACTGGGAGGAAAGTATACATACTGGGCGGTTAGTATTTGAGAGTGAACGCCCTGCCAAATATATGATACATAGACTTGAAACCTATACGGAGAAACAATAATTGTCGTAGTTATACCTATCATCTGTGAAAAAACATTAAATTTGATATTTTGTTATACATTTCAACTTGGTCTTTAATCAAGAATCAGCTAATTCTATTACGTTTTCAACTGTGCAAGAGTATACGGCAACAAAGTAACGATAGTTTATTACTATAACTAACTAAGGAAGTTTCCGGTTTGGGTTTGGAAGAACATGTGGTATGTGGTATTGACCGATCAAAGACTCAATCAAATTAGTACCTATTAAGCAAAGTTCGTGAATAAAAACAACAAACTGTCGCTTGCGTCATCAATTCCTGTACTACTAACCTACCTAACATTAGTATCTTCCTGGAAAATAGCCTATAATCACTGAGCTCACAAACTTGATAATGAAGCCATTTTGCCAAATGCCATACGCTATGCGCTACGCAAATGTCACAAAGGCAAATCATTGCAAAAATAACCTAATAACAACTCATTACTGTTTGGAATCGAGTTAAAACTGAAAGAAAGGCCTTCAAAAATTAAAGTGGATTATAAAAGAATAATACTTGGAAGGCCCACCTAGTTCCGGTACCGAAATTGCTGGTTCTATTTTTCGTATTTCCTCCAAACCGTGCGGCTAAATAATAGTCATTTATTTGAATGTCTGCTATTAGCCGAAAAAAGTCCTCTATGCTCATGGGTATCTAGTTTCTTGGGAGAAAACTATCGGTTATCGACGAATCGACAGATGCTGCCTCAATTTTTGGTCGGCGGGCCCAGCAGAACAACTGTTGGTGGTCAAAAATTAAAGCGATTATGCACGGATGGTCGCATGACGATTTCTCTTAATTTTTTGAATAGTTTTGTTTCGTGCGAAGGCGTGAAATATTTTGTTGGTCAAGTCCATTCGTGGAAACCACAATTTCAGAATAAACGGTGGAAAAAAAGTGTGTATAGTACATTATTAATCCTTCGATTTGAGTTTCTCATTTTTCATATTTGTACCAAAAACTTATAAACACGATGATTCTCGATAACATGCTACTATTCATAGAGATTATTGTTGGGTTCATTTTGGGAAAAAAACTTTTCCTGAAGATCTTAACTATTGAACTACAGGGTACTAAAATTTTAAGAAAAAAATCCTATGACCCAAGGATTTTTTGGATCTTTTTTGCATACGAAGGTATTTTCTGCTGTAAGACATTATTTTTATTTTTGCCATTGGCGTTCGTGCGGGGTTTGCACTGAATCATTTTAAAAATAAGTTTTTTGGCGCGCGAATGGTTGAACAAACAATTACAATAATCGCTGCATAGGTCGTGGAGGACCACAGGCATGACCACATCGGTCTCCTGACCTCAATAGTTCAGGTTTTTTTCTGTGGGATCATCTTAAAATATTGGTTTATAGCACACCTATTCATACTGAAGGGCAGTTGAGAAATCACATCATAGTTTCTTGTTGAATCTATTAGTCCTGGATTTTTCCAAATAGTCCATGAGTTCAAGAGAAAAAGAGGCATGCAAATTTGTAGTAGTTTCACATTTCGAGCATCTGATATAATTATTTCTTTGTGTGTGTTTTGTCTCACCGTTACTAAATAATTTCAGTTTAAAGTTACATACATTGTTTTTTCTTGTAAATGGTTTCTGCAAATAAATGAATTTTATTTTTTATAGGAAAATTGTATGTCGAAAGAAAAAAAAAATCAAGATACCAAATTTGCTCAGACAGGAATGAGAATTACAAAAATGATTTTAAATTTGAGAATGAGCAGTGGCGTATCACATTTCTCTTTCAAATGATTTAGAGCAATTCCCGTACGAATCCCACTGGCAGGAATAAAAAATTATGTCATACAGCAGAAAATGCTCTTTGATGCGTAGAAAATGCGAAGTGAAGCCCGATTTCATAATGAACTTGAAAAGTAGTATTTAATTTAAATAGTTGTTAGACTGTGACTATCAAAATTGAGTTGCAATTGGCAGCTTGTCACAGTCTGACAATTATTTGAAATGAATAAAACTGAGTTCATTACGAAATCGGACCTAAGTTTCACAAAAATATTTCGGGTAATACCAAAGATATTATAAAAATAATTATTTCTTAAAACTTTCGCACCCTGTAATTGAAAAGTTAATATTAGGACATCGTAGGTATGTCCTGTCTGAAGATATTATGTTCATTTGGAGTTTTCTTTAAAATGGACCCAAGAATAGTCTCCTTAAATAATAATAATAGTAAAAATTTTGTTACCATTGTTTTTGAAATGTGAATGCATAGAATTCCCACCGAAACTGAAGTGGACTTGGCACAATTTAATTTACACTATCCATCCTTGTACATATGAGATCCATAGTATAAAATTGCTTGAATTAGTCTCAATTACTTTCACACTGTTGATATTAATTTTTGATTCCTAACATTTTGACATTTTTCCTATTTAAGACAATACTACGAATAATTATAGTAAACAAACAATTTGTGAAGCATTACAATTGAGAAACGATATTGATCCATCTTAAAACATAATAACATGAAGTTTTAAAAATTCATTTAGTCAATGAAAAAGCAAACCTAATCCCGATTCAAGGTCTTAGTTCTTTTCCATACATGATTTTCAGAATTCATTTTTATATACCGTTTTCGCCTTCTTCAAGTGAGTAGCAACAACTGCCCCCCCCCTCAGCTCAATATATAACAAATTTTGTTAAAATTAAAAATTTGTTATATCCGTCAACCGGTTGCACCCCTACGTGCAACCCTCAAAAGTCAGAGACTTGTGCGAGCTAGGGGAAGACGTAGCCCTTACCTTTTATAAGTGTGATGCCATGCACGAGACCGGTGGCAATGCTGAGATTCGAACTCACGCTCTTTGGCTTATGAGGCGAGAACTCAGCCCGCACACCACCGCGGCAAATGGAATACAAGATTCCACCAGAGCGAAATGAACTATTTTCAAGTGGTAGGTGTTATTAGTGAGTATTTAAATTTGATCAACATACTTCTTAAGGTTCTTGTAACATTGTCAGTGTGAACGTCCTATCCCATATAACTATCCATTGTTACACCTAAATATTCAAGGGCATCTGTTCTGAATAACCAATCCGTTGTTATGTATATCGGAGGTGTTAACATTTGGTAAAGCATTTCTGTAAGCTGAAAAAGTCATAAATGTGTTTTTTCAACGTTTCAATAGTTGATGATCAAACCAGTCAATTATAGTAGGTTATCCCAAGAACATGACAAACACCCGACTATTATTTTTTTTAGAATTCTATCGAGAGTACCTCATTGTTGACAATGTGATAAGACCATAAACATTGCCTACAGGATTTTCGTTATTTGCAGAAATGAAATGAACTGTGATATTTTTGAGGAAAATAGTACAAATCCAAAAAGAAGCAATTTTCGAATTTTTGCACTTACCATCCTTAGAACTTATGAAGAATGAAATATGCTTATTTTTGTTTGGATATTGACTAAATCTTGAAGCTGATACTAGATTAATCCCAGGTTCGATTCTTGAAAACTATTACAAATTCACTAAAATAGATTTCGTATATATTTTCTCACTTCTCATTCGAGCATTCTGATTTCAGGAATACTGATAAGCATCGTTTCTTTGTCTATAAGCTATCGTTCACAAAAAAAATGTTAGCATATTTAGTTTACTCAAACAAAAGTGACAGCGAAGGGACTACAGTACGAAATTTTTGCTCCTTGTCAACTCTCAAGGATAATGTTGAAACTTCGACAACAAAAATTGGTTGAGTGAGTTCTGACCTCAAACTGAGTACAATGTTAATTATACCTATGCAAAACTATAACATAAGAGGTCCCATTCTACAATTATTGCCTGAAAGTATTCAACAAATTTCTCAAAAATATAAAAACTATACAAAATTCAAATAATTCAAAATATTTTTATTCGTTAAATATATTACAGCTCTGAAATAACATGGTGAAAAAAAAAATTGTGACGATTGTAACTATTCATTATTCATGTATATATTATTTTATTTCACAAAATGAATTAACATTTATTTTTATATATTTTTTTCTTCAAGAATATCCCAATTAGGGCTTTGAAGCCTCAATACATTCAAATGGTATGCTGGTATCATTTACCGAAATAACTATGGCCGTGGGGAAAGTAAGCGATTATTGGGTACTACAAACATGTGCCCTGAGCAGACGAAGTGAACCTGAGATAACAGCCTTCTGTTCTCGTCCATTTAATATTGCTGCCGTCATATTATCATTATTTATTTTTTTTCAAAATACTAAGTATTTCAAGACACAGTTTTGCATTCTTTTCGAGCAACAACATTGGTGGAATTTTCTCCTCATTAAAACTTTCGTTTCTTCATGTAGTTTCAGACACAATTATGTATTGGAGATATATTCGCGATTACACTGTTAGAAGTATAATACTGAGGCAGCTTAAGATAAAAAACAACCCTTATTTACCCTTTTAAGTCGCTTGAAATGTTTACATTGTGTCCAATTAAGAAACCACCACAAAAACTTAACTGCTAGCTGTTTTTTATACCGTTTTCACCCTTTTGCTCAGTCATATTGAGCATGCTGAATGGGTCACCTGCATTGCAGAAGGGTGAAATTAACCCTTAACTCGCTTATTAAGCCACCTGTCTTCTGTCGATAAATATAAGGGTTGATTGCGAAGGGTTAACGGTACGAATTTCACTTTTTTACCTGGATCTTCAACAAACGGACGACACCTTTTTCAACAATCCATCATTTATTTTTTTCATTAAAACAGCAATATAACTCAATCAGGAATGTAATTACCATTCAGACTGAAACTTATTTAAAAAATGTCTCTCCTACAATTAGTCATATTTCAACATTCTCTATTTCGACAAATAAATTGAACAAAGTTCGAGAAGTGATTCTATGGAGAGAAATAAACGAAAATATATAATTTGGACTACGTTCGAAAATACCCTTCTCTCCACAAATTTACACAAAGTGGAGGCATAAATTTGCCAGAAAATAGCTACTTCCCCATAAGGATATTGAATTACATTTGTCATCCAAATTTTTTTTAACAATGTCTGAATGGCGACAAATGAAAGTGTCGATGACATCGGTACAATTAACATAATCAGCCCTATGCTGTATCACTTCCGTTAAAAATAACGTCAACGCTATTCGCCATTTCCGTTATTTTGCTATTACTAAGCAATAGCAAAATAACGGAAATGGCGAATAACGGTGACGTTATGTTTAACGGAAGTGATACAGCATAGGGCTGATTATATGGTTCGACAATGTCAAACTGAACGAAAGTATCGGTCAAGTAGGTACTGAAAATGAATCCAAATTAACAAAGGAAGTGAAATCAAAATTTATAAGATTATAGGTTATCAGTAGTCCAATTGGAACTGTTGCCAATGAAGAAGTTGAGGAAATTACTTGTGAATTTTTATTTTCCTATGGAAAGTTTTTTATGATATCTTCAAGAACCCTCTTATGAAGATTATTTTGGATTATTTGTAATCCATGAATAAAATGAAAACTTTGGAATTGAAATCAATTTGCAGGTTCCTACTCTTGTACATGAAAAATATAGTCAGTTTAGTATGGTCACTTCTTACAAAATAACTGGTTCATTGAATTCGATGAAATCCTGTGGATCACCAGCGTTTATAGATAAGATGTCGGATGAAGTTCTATCGATCACTATTATAGGGAGAGTAGCTCGAAAGCAGAGTATACAACTCAGGGAGAAAGGAAGGTAGACGTTTCTCCAAACACGAGTAGAAATTATTCATGGGTATATAGACAACCAGTTGAAATGAAAAAAATAAGCAAGAAATATCATTCAAATATCGTGAAAATATCATGTACGCTTCATCACTAGCAGTAAGATGAATCTGGATAGAGAGTTGCTCACCATGCAGGTGCACGAAAATTTTAGAAGAGCAGAGACATTTGAAACATATTTGAAAGACATACTGCCAAGGTATATAATTTTGTTTCCGAACTTCATATATTTATGCAAAATTTACTGAATATGATCACCCCCGTTAATACCAACGACTGTGTTTGTTCCCTTCATC
Organism: Chrysolina americana; assembly: GCA_958502065.1. NCBI lineage: Eukaryota > Metazoa > Arthropoda > Insecta > Coleoptera > Chrysomelidae > Chrysolina > Chrysolina americana. The sequence continues at coordinate 22,634,624 of OY293418.1, forward strand.
TGCTCTGGTGAAAGCGATGTGTTCATTGAAATATCCCATCATGATCACTTCAACAATGAATGGTTTCGCTGGATAGAGTCCAATTTGAAGGATAAAAACTCGAAGAGGACCCTATGGCATAGCTTATTTGGAGATACGCAAAGGCGGCAATGAAATTTGGTTTGTTTAGTCTTAGTCATCACGTCAGTCTTTCGGTTTTAAACTCTCCGTGCGATGGCATGAAAGGTTATCTTGTAGTAAAGGCTAACACCAACTTAGAATGTGAATCGAGAATGGAGTTGGTAACCAGGACAGAGCATGTGGACTTATGTTTCTATTATGGCCAGAATATCAGGTTTTTCTGCCTGTGATGGTGGACGTCATTGAAGTTCTTGTTGAGCCTGCGGATGTTACAAAAGTGTATCTTTAAATTGTTCGAAGGTGTGTATTAGTCCAGTCGACATATTGAAGAATCTGGGTTAAGGTAGAAAGATCGGAAGTAAATTAAACGTTCGGATATTGTTCAGGAATGGTTAACCAACATTTTCTTAAGTTTTAGAATCATCAGTGATTTCTTTCGAGTACCTCTTGACTGAAAATCCGAATGAAGAGGTATTTTGTTTCCGTAGTATTTTACTCGAGAAGACAATCATAATTACTTTGTTAGAATTGAAACAGAAAATTAAAGGGGAAGGTGGAAAGGTGTCCAGAGGTGTCGACCAAATACTGAAACATGGAATAATCCATTTCACATCACATATTATAGTCGGGCACCGGGCAATGGTGCAGATGATCTACCACCTATGGTTATCCTTTTATTTGCATCTCACGACGGGGAGAATTTACCAGAGAACTGCTCTTGACCGACTCCATAAACGGAATAGTAAGCCAAGGCCTTGAGGAAGATGATGTAGTGGAAGTGCTCCTTAGGAAGTAATAGTATTAGTGATAAATTCTAACAACGTGCAAAAAACGTTTCAATCTCTCCACACTATCCCACCAAGTTGAAAATTTGAGGCAAATATATCTCAGAAAACAAGTACCTATACTTCTTCCCTACCCTTACTGAAGGATTTTATAACAAAATGTAAACCGAAGATTAGGTCATACTTATTATAGGAAAGAATGTCAAAATCGTATTTCGTTATCGACTACTGTATATTTTGGACACCGGACACCGGTGCAGTAAGGATAATCTCATGGTGAATCTTGATAAAACAACACTCATTCCCTCCACGGGAGATATAATATCTGGGACTAATGCCAGATATAGAACCAACTTGGACATATCTACAGAGCATTGTCAAAAAATAAAAAAAAATCGTTGGTGGCATCCAATCAAGATATAAGAAGATCTGGAAAATTAAGACCACTATTCATACCCTGGCTGTTCACAGCAGTGGTGAGGCCAGTGATTGCTTATGGCTCTGATGTATGGAGGTCAAAAACGGGCCAGAAAATAGCAGAACTGATGGAATTATTGAAAATCTAAAGCTAGCAGTCTTGGAAATTCTACTGAGCCTTTCCCTCCTCGGTATAAATGTGAAGGATGGAAACACGAGTGTTATCAGAAATTCACTGAACTCAATGCCTCGCAGCTGAACTCTTGGTCGCGGATTATCGGTATGGTATATGAAGTATACAAAATAAACTATATACAAAATATACGATACTATACAGTATTTAATTTCATTGAAACATTTCAAATTTCTAAGACTTCTCCACTTCGTAACACCACAATTTCTCATTTAATAAAAAATCTCGAAAACATAATTAACTTGCAGCTCGTTTCTCACAAAACCATAATCAAAATTAATGTTGGTTTATTTCACATTAATTTCGGAACCCATCTAATAACATCCAACCCGAACTCGTTCTTCGTTTGTCGCAAGAAAATGAGTTTTTTGTGGCACAACAGGCAATATATTTTCTAAAATGGAATATGCCGGAAACTGTTTAAACGGCGAATACGCACGCGACAACCCCTTGCTGCTAAGGGTGGTTTTTTTATCATCAACGTGGTTATTAAATGAACTTACAAAAAAAGGAATGGGCGATAGGCTTATAATAGTAACGATAATAAACACTATCATCAAAGAAGTTGAAGTTACAATTAAAAAAAGTATGTTTGCAGCGATGGACAACTGTTATATTATAAACGTCATAAATCAAAATCAATGATGTTCGCTGTACAGTTTTATTGTTTATTTGTCTTGGTGGTACCCACAGAGCACTACGAATGGGTACTTACACACTACGTATGTAGAAACTAGGAATAATCATCCTACGACATAATCCAAGTTTTACAGATAATTTCACTATAAAGAATCCCAATCGTCCTAGCTACAGACATTTAATAAGCAGTGAAATATCCGGCTGTTGACAGTTCGAAAGTGATTGAATTTTGAATTATGTTCATTGGGCACTGTTATATTCTGAAAAGGTTATTACTTTTTGTAAATTCCTGTTGTAATGCTAAAACTCCATTTTAAAAGAAAAAGTGATTCTAGCAATACTTGTTTTCATCCAAGTGCGGCGCGTCCCTACACTTACATAAGATAATTTTCTTGGTCCAAATTTCACTTAGTTTTTCACTTCTTTTGGTAGGGTATAATTTCTGGTGAGTGGTCGTAGTTCACCCTGTATAATTAGAATACAGTTCTGGAGAGCCTTGTTTGAGAAAGGTAAAATACAAAAGTGGTCTTGTTATTTTTTTTTCTCAGTATGTATGGTATGGAAAAGAAAGCAAAACTGCGCAGCGGACATGATGCCAGAATGCATTCCTGTGGGATACCAGTAGAGATGATAGATTATCAGACCGAATCCCATCGACTACCACTTGGAGAGTTCTGAAAGATAGATAACAGAGTTCACAATTGAGGGACCAAGCCATATGATGAATGCTTGGTGAGGACTTTCTGGTACCAAATGCGATCAAGTGCCTTGGAAATATTTGAAACTACTGACTGAGTTCAACTATATTGTCAGGAGTTCAGAATTTGCTAATTCAAAGATAGAAAATTGGACAATGGACGCTTCTGGCGTAACACTATGAAAACAATGGTTTGGTAAGTATAGTACGATAAAATAGAATAGACTTTTTTCCAGATAAACAATAGTGTTTGTAGAAAAGTGTAGAGTAGCATTAAACATATGGATGTGTAATATAATGATAGCAATTCTTAAACGAGTTCCACAAATAAAGATAAAAAACATAACAGTTAAGAACCAAATCAGAATCTCTGTACATGGTATTATTAAATTACATCATTTAGACAGTCATCGCCTGAATATTAGGATTTCTTCAGTGGGTGATTTTTGAATGACCTCTTTAATTTATCACAGACCATACTTCTGAATTTTGGGGGTAGTTTGTTCTATGATTTAGCACCACAATAGTGCATATTGGTATCAAAAAGCGATGTTTGGGGAAGAAGAATAATTTGGTTGCACTGACGAGTAATGATGAACTGACAGCATAGATGAATCTATTATTGTGGGCGAAGCATAAAACTTCGACAATATAAAGAGATGGTAATATTAAAATCCTCATGCGAATAAAATGTTACTTGCAAGAATCTAGACTTCTGTGCCCCAATACGATTCTGACTTTGAAGTATAAAAGAAGACTGCTTCTTTAACAATTCTTTCCAAAATATAATTCTGTAAGAGACATGAACTAATTTAAGCGTATTAATGGTAAGCCCCTGTACAACAAACACCCACTAGTTAATTTTGTTTTTGGGTTGAATTTGTTGTTGTCTCCGGTTTCGTTGGGAATCTATAACTATTCCAAGGCATTTGTTCTTTGACATTATAAAAGACTTGATTATGGTCTACAATTATAGAGTCTTGGAGTTTATATTAATTTTATTTATTTTCACCAAGTATTTATACTCAACAACGCATTGTTTAATTTATCTATACTCTTGTGTTCATTGATAACGGTATTTAAAAAGAGGGTGTCATCGGCAAACATAATTGTAGAAGCTTCTGTTACCTATATTGTTTGGTAAGTTATTGATGTACAATAAAAAAACTAGTGGGCCTAAAATTGATCCTTGTGGAACTCCGTTGTTTATTTAACCAAGGTAATAGCTTTTGAAATCTAGTGCTTCATAAACCCTTTGGGTGACATCGTATATAGCAAAGAATATATAAATAAAAATTTACAATTTTTTCTCAATTTAGAGATTAGCTAATTGAGACAGTATATTCATTAATTTATTATGTTCAAGATTAACAGTTGTTGTACTATCTGTATATACTTACCTACCAAATGTTAAACCTATTCTTTGAATACCTACCAAATCAGTGGGTTACCACATATTTGAATTAGCTGGTATATAATTCGTTGGCCCACCACCCTCTATCAATTCCCCAACCACTCTGCAGCGTTGTTTCTCTCATGCTGGCTCCATTGATATGTATCGGGTTACGGAATTTGCGGAAATTTCACCTTGTTTTCTTGAGTTTTCTGTTAAGACGCGTGTTGAAAGGAAGATCAAGATTGAATCTTTTATGGTCGGATATTAGTTTACAATGAATGGATTGGGTTTCGTCAAATTGGGCTCATGAATAGGCGCGAAATAACTTCATTGTGTTCTAGGAAAAATGAATGTATTGAATATTGAGCAAAAATTGTAATTTGATATGTACCTAAAATACTTCCCGACATTGTTGAATGAAATTCATTACTACTTAGTGTTGAAATGATTGAAAACAAATATCAGACGAATTTGATAGTTATTATTTGTGATTAATCAGATAAATAAGATATTAATAACAGAGATATACAAACTACCGTGTTTTAGGTTTTTGTCTGAACTCATTAAACATATTTTGACAAGAACAACTATCTATCACGTCATTGTTTTCGCTAGTTTTATTTGTATTTAGCGGTCGAATATATTAAAAAATATTTTTCAAGGTGCTATGAAAACACGAATTCTATATAAGAAATATAAACAACATTTTTCGTATAACTGTGAATGTGAATTTAAATCGTCTGAAATATATTAAAAATAAATACTTTCAATATACATCTTGACGTGGTTTTTTGGCCCGATAAGTTATCACTTTTAAACGACTATTTTGTCTTGAAAATATTATTCAATGTTTTCAGTAAAATCGTATTCAAAAATAATTCCTGTCTGAAAAAAATAAGTCCAAAATAACTAAATAATACTTTTCTTTTCCATACATGTTATCCTTAATGTTATTACTTCCAATACAATTTCACAGCATCCAGTGGTCTTTCTGTGTCGTTACTATAGAACTTGACTTGAGACTGTTTGACTGTGTTTGAGCGTAGTTGCCTCAATTTCAAGAAGATGGATGTTGATTATGATAGTGGTTGTGATACCTCATCAAATATATCTGAGAAAGCAAATGCAATAGTATCTAATATGTTAACGACCAAATCCAAGTTAGTATGTGAGAAAACATTTGACCAATTTCGTGACTGGTACGACAAGAAACATTGTGTGAAAAAGGTTTTTGAAAATGTGCTTATACTATTTCGAGGAAAAATGAAAAATTATAAAACCTCCTACGTTATGGACTGTCTATACAATGTTGAAAAGTACATTGAATGTTGAGGAAAATATTGATATAAGGAAGTTTTCAAAATTGGTCCAGCTCTTTGAGAACAAAAGCGTCGGATACCGAGGAAAGAAATCTAAAGTTTTATCAATGAATGAATGAATGATATCAATCAATTTATTCAAGATGCTGATAACGAAACAAATTTACTTTATGCAGATATAGATAATCATAATTTTGTAAGAGTAGTAGTAATTTCAATATTTTTTATTAGTAGGTTGTCCTACTTTTGGGTATCAGCGGAGCTTGTCGCCGTGAAAAATTATTTCATATAACTATTGATACCATTGAAGATGCTGGATCAATATTGATTGTTGAAATACCTGATACGAAGACCTATTGCGCAAAAACTTTTACTGCTTCAAATTCTGATTATATTGAGATATACCGCAAGTGTAGAGCACTACGGCCGCCTCATACAAAAAGTAACAGATTATTTTTGAAATATTCGAGAAAATGTATTAACCAACATGAGGGGATAAAAAAAATAGGAGAAATTCCCAGCTTGAATGCAAAATGGCTTGGAAAATACATGTTTAAGAGCTACACAGGTCACTGTTTCAGGAGAAGCTCTGTAACTCTTCTGGCCAATGCAGGGGGCAACATTACATCCATACAACGTCACGGTGGCTAGAAATCTGACTCCCTAGCAGAAGCATATATAGAAGATAGTTTGAATAACGAAATTGTGTTTTCTTACAAAATATTGAATTGTCCATCTTCTTCCAAAAAAATAAAATATCTGATAAAATTGTGGAATCAACTCTTCAAGAAATATCTAACGTTTCTGATCAGCAGCAACATGGAACATCTACGTGAATTTGTGTTGGAAGTAATTGTTCAAACTTCACTATCAATTATTATTCCAATAACTGAAATTGTTTTATGATGACTTATCAATTAATAATTGACTCTATCAAAAAGTAATAATTCATGTTTATTGTGAATTATTTTGACAGTGAAAAACAGTTAACATTTACGCACCAATAGAGATGCAGAAATGTCAAGTTTTTTTGACAGTTGTAAAAAAAACGTTTTTCTGAAAGTGTTCATTAATTTCAAAGCAATTGCGAAATATTGTGTTTTATTCACATTTTTTTTTAATTTCGGACAAACCAAAAACACTTCTTTAGATTATGTCTGGAACTATTCCCAATTCACAATCCCAACAACTTGTACTAAACTTGTCCGAGTATTTGTAAAGGGAAAGAACGCATAGGTAGATGAATTTGGTACCATTATATTTTTCATATAAAACTTTAGGCAAATCATGTGTTGAGTATTTCCTATGCAAATATTTATTTACCGTTGCTTTCACTTCTTAAACATTTACTTACTTATCAATATACAGCGTGTCCTTGCATCCATGCATCAATACATGAAACAGTCTGAATAGGTACTTACCTAAAATGTTAAAACCTATTTTTCATTCAAACATTCTCACAAAATACGTATCTAAACGTGCGAATGAAAAATTAATTTTAATTTTTACAAATTCCATTAAGAATATTATAATTGTTTTTTATGGAGGTTCGATATATTTCCATATATATGAAAATGTAAACTTTGCAATTTATTATGTACACGTTGCAATTTTTATCAAAATATTAGCCTAATCGTTTTTCATTTTAATACTTTAGACTGTTAAGAAAAATGGCGAATTACGTAATCGAAATTTTCCACAAAAACCTATACAATAGTTATTGTCATCGGCAAGTATCCAACAGAAAAAATTACTGCCTCCGACGACCGTAGAACTATATCTGTTTAATACTTGGCAAAGTTTTCAATAAGAACTATTTTGCAATTCTTTTTTAATATCATAGCTGCTTCGATTCAATTGGGGAAACCCCTCCGTACCGTGAATAGTAGTTTCTCATATAGGTACCTACACATCGACTCATCTGATCGTGGTATGCCCTGTTGCTGACGAAATAAAGGGTCTAAAATCGGATTATTTTAAATAGTCTCATTCAGATATACAATATTTTTATCCATAAAACTTCCGTGTTATATTGGAACAAGAAATATCATTATTATTTTATTAATAACCGGTAATTGTGATTCAATTGTCAAACGGTGCTAAATGTTCGACTAGATACTGGAATGAGGGTGGAAAGCTGAATAGTTCACTCCTCACGCATATTTTAATTCCAACATTCAGCAAAATGCATGAATGAATGGAATTATACCCATAAATTAGTCTCAACACGTACAGACGAAACATTTACAAATCAATTTCAATTGAAACACATTTCATCAAAAGACTCTCGATTATTTCCAGTAATAGAAAAACCCATTTTGATTCTTTAACTGACCATTATGTGCATATGTTAGTTTTCTGTGGGTCCATTCAATTCATAAAATATTCCAAGTCCACCCCATTCATGGTTTTTCTCTCGGCTGCCATATTTATTTTATCTGGTTGTTGTATTATTTCATTGTCTCTCTCTCTATCTGTCTTTCTCCCGCATGAGTCAGATATCGAGTTCAAAGAGTATTTTTTGCATTAAACAGGATCCGGAGGAATAAAACAAGTTTTTCGGAAGGGTCATTCCCTGGACTTAGTGGGGTAGCTTTCCCCTAAAGATAGTCAGAAAGCAGCACTAGCCAATAGTATTAGAGTTATGGCCAAGGGTCAGATGTTGATCGATATTTGATGCTATATCGGAAATACTGTTCCTTTTTTTAAGTCTTGATGGTATGGTCAATAATTACTTCCTTAATCATCATGTTAATCATGTTGGAATCGCTTTTCAATTTCAATTCGTTTTCATGAGTTTATTCATTGCACTCAATATTTGTATCTCTATTTTATTAAGTGTAAATGAGCGGATCGTATAATTGCTCGTGAGAGTCTTGCAAAAACATTAAATCAGAAATTATTGGGAGAACTGTATTACTCGAATGTTGGATGTATTCCTTCAGTTTATTTGAAGGCATGAGTACAAATAGTTTAAATTCCATGTTATTTTCTTGTATACAATTCAAACCTTTTGGCTTATTTTGTAATCTTGCCCAGAAGTAGGCGTATTACGAATATTTTTCTTAGCATTAACATTTTCTTTCAAATCTTTTTTTTTGTTTTGTCTTCTGTAAACACAATGTATTCACAATGTACTTGCGCTTTTATCAAATAACAGTGTCTACGATTTGAAACCGCAACACCCTGTTATTTTGGAACCCATTGACCTATTTTGTAAAATTATAATTCAAGTTATAGTACTTGTATGTTGACAGATATGAAATTCTCATTTTCAAGGCCTTCCCTGTTTTTTTGTGTTTTATATGTTTCCAAACAGTAACAATATTACTTAACAATAATCACAAATATTACCTAAATTTACAAAAATAATATAGAATATAATAAAATAGAACTTTTTCATTGAAATCAATGAAAATTGTACCGATTTCCAAGTTACCGATGAGCAACACATGTCTATCCAATGGCGAGTGCCATTTGATTCACTTCGTCAGACTCTCAATTATTTTTTATACTCCTATTCAGATGATAAGTATCTCCTGGAGTATATAACAGAAGCTATTGGAAATGAAAATATATGAAAGATCAAAAGTATTGACGATATAACAATAAAGAAATTGAACCATAGACAAATTAAAGGAGACACATCTCAAGGGGTCAGTGGAAAGAAAATTCGTTAGAAAAAATGTTGATCACACTTGTTTCACAAAGCCCTCCACTGTACGATTGTACTGTCCCTTTGAAAAGCAGGACTTTGAATATCAGAAATGATAGATGGTCAAGTCTTGTGGGGTTTTTACAGGAAGCTGATCCCACTGTTAATGTTGACGCTGTAAAGAATAAATGGAAATATCTAATAAAAGACCAATTTTCTGAAGCTGAGAGCAGTAGTAGACGAACATGTCCCTACCAGTAGTCAAGGTAGCTGTATTTTCGAACAGAAAATTGAAAAGGCTAAAGCATGGAAATACTAAGACAGCATACAATTTTTGAAAGAATATTCAGAGCTACTACATCTGGTCTGAACACCTCTGCAACTGCGGATAAAGACGACATGCTGAGATTGATAGAGCAACGTCCAGCTCGAAAAGGCGTTAACAATAAATCACAAATACCCCACTTCCGGAAATTCCCAATATGGATGAAGTTGACAGTTTTTGCCAACATTTAGCTGGTGGTTTGAGGCGATTGCCAATAAAGTCCCGATATAAAGTTGAAATAGATTTTTTAAGAATTTTGGGGGTTGTCCATGTTGAGTAATAGGCAATAAGTACTGTTCAGTATTTGTTTGTTCATGATATTCTTTCAGTTGACTTAGTAAAACAGATAAATTTTGCAAAATTTGATTTTATATGAATTTTTTAGGTTTCTTAAATCTTGATTTGAATAAAATAATGTTCATTGATTCTTAATTCCTTATCTAACTATTTTCATGAAAATCAAATCAATTTGAATATCAAAAAAAATATTCCATTTTCCTTTTTTAATTTTTTGTTTTAAATGAGGTTACAGAAAAATAATCAAACAGTTTACGTATTTCAATATCAATTCATTGTACTTAATGCTTTTTGCCACTGGATATCTACCCTACCATCAGTCAAGAAATATTCTGCAAATTCTTCCCTGGTAGTTGATGCACTTACAGTAGAAGCATGTTGAATTCTGATTTCCAGATTTCTCAATGCTCCAGGTCATTCCTTCATTCACCTAAAATTAACCCTCCATCTGTATTTTCATCTATATATCCTCTGGGACAATAAGCTAGCTGATCGATCATTCTGTCATTTTCTTGTAAAATAAAATTATGTAAACATACAGAAACCTAACAATAGCTTCTGTAGTTCCGGGAGATGCTATAATGGGCTTACAAAATATTCTCCATCTTGCAGCAAGTATTCCAAAAGCATCTTCGATTGCCCTTCTGGCTCTGGATAATCGGTATTTGAAGCTGGTACCTGTTTATGATGTTACGAAATATCACTCATTAGACACTGAAAAGTTCAGTAATAGAATATAAACTATAAATACCTACCTGAATAAATACATGCTTGCTATCTAAAGCTTCTAAACAATGAGGAAAATCAAAGTTGGATTTAAACTTCTTGATAGATTCAACCAAAACTCTTTTGTTGGGTAGAACTATAGATTTCAAAATATTCCGGAGAATATTGCAAGTTTCTTTTATAATAGCTGTACTTTTACCAATTCGAAAATTGTAATCAGTATACACCATACTATCGCCTTATGCAATATACCTGAAAAAAGTGGGGTAATATGACAGAATTCCTACAAATGGAGTAATAGACTGGTGTTAAATTATTATCTTATACTTAATAGTGTGAGGCTAGTCTCGTTGAAGGTTGTATTGGCTCTTGTATCATATGTAATCTTTCTAGAGAGCGGCCTATCAACTGCAGAAGATACTCAAATTTATCTTGAAGAAATTTTCGTAACTATGGGCATCATACATCTGCATTTCTACCATCAGGTTTGCTGCAATTCCTTGGCCTCTTCTGGCTCCTCAAAAATTCTCCTCGACCGTAAACTTCTGTATCCCTATTCTTTATTATTTTACGGTAGTAATATAAAACTGCTAATCTAATTATATTTTGTTTTCGAAAGTATAAGCCATATGTGAAACTCCATTTGGTGAAAAATATTTAAGCTTCCCGCGGAAAGCGAAAGCTTGCTTATGAATTCACCTTATCAAGCATAACTATTGAAGAATATTCCAAAAATGAGATATAAAACTACATAACCATTCTCATGAATGGAAACAATTGTAGCTCTCACATTAGAATCCTTATCCTTGGCAACGGCTGTGCAGAAGGCACACAGGTAAAGACTGATTTATCCATTTGATCTCACCCTTTTGTGAGCCAAATTCACGCAAAATCGAACTAACGACGAAAAAGTGCTACTTCGTGTTCCTGAATTAGGTGTTAATGCCAAACTCGTGAGTAGCGTTTAGTTTGGAGGATTTTATAATACAAAGACCCAATAAACTCGTCTGATTTACAACGTAAAAAGGGCATATGCTGAATGCTCGGATGGAGGAGAGAAACATTTAAAATATTCAGGAACTAATGCAATATCGACGACTGATTTTGTCAATTGTAGACTGATTTATTCCTGCTTTTATTTGTACGTGTGGACGTTTGAAACGAAAGCCATTACGTTATAAATAATTCTCATTTATTATCTTGAATCAAACATAGAAGCAAAATATGCGGTCTTCTGTTTTCCCTTTAATAGCCGAAGAGCCAGTAACGCATGTTTCATGAAGTGTTTGATGCACATTGAAATTTTGTAAGGCTAGTATTTAGGGGATGAGAAGTAGGAATACCTGTGTTTGCCTAACCTAACCCGGGACACCATGTACTGCGCATAATAGAAAGGTGTGATAAAATTGAAGCCAAAAAAAGTGTTTGATTCACAGGCCAACAAACGTTAATCGAAAGTTTAGTGAATTTTAAGTAGCATTCAAGATGACAGACACCTTTGAGGGGGTTAACATACAGTGTCTTTCAAAAGTCTTCAGAAATGACGCTGTGAAAATTTACGAAAATTTCGGTAGGGTGGTTTTTGATGATGCCCGATTCAACGGTGATGTTGTCAAATCAATATATTTTCAGATATTGAGGGTAACTCAATTTTTTCAAATGAAAAACCATATTTATTTTGATTGAAATCAATTCAGCGCCCCGTCACAACTTATATCTACAAATATCAGATTTTAAATTAATGCGGTTTCTGAAATACGACAATATTACATTTTCGTTCAAAAGTCTGGGAACGGTCCAATATTTTCCATACGATTTAAGAAAAATTCGTGAAATTTCATACAAGATGGTTTTTAATGATGACCGATTCAATGGTGATATTGGCTATATATTTGCCAAATCAAAAGTTTTTCAGATATTGAGAGTAAATCAATTTTTCCAAATGGAAACCCCCAGTTTTTTTCATTGCAATCAATTCGGCGCTCCGTTGTTACTCATGTTTCCAAATACCAGATTGTGAAATAATGTAGTTTTTGAAATATGAGAACATGGTTCGTTGAAATGTCTGCGAACTGTCCAATATTTTCAAAAGGGTTGGAGAAAATGTTATGAAGTTTCATACAAAATGGTTTTTGTTAAAATAACTTTTCAATAATTGAATTCTCTTCCAAAAGAGTATTGAATCGAATAACAGAAACTGAAAACTATCTGACCAAGTGCTCGAAATGTTTGCCATCATTTGCTAACCAATAGCCCAAGCGGTCATAAAATTCCCTCAAGGTATTAGAGTTAGCATTTGATGCGTGATTGAAAGAGCTGCCTGACATATTTTATTCTTTAAGATTTTTAAATTTGCTAGTTGCTGAAACTACATTAATTTAAAATCTGACATTTGGAGACATACGTAATAAGACGTCAATGAATTGATTATAATGAAAACAAATAGGGTGTTCCATATGAAAAATTTGAGTTAGCCACAATATCTGAAAAACTGTTGATTTGGCAACATTGTCGATATCACCTCTGAATCGGGCATCATCAAAAACCAATTTTTCTTGAACCGTATTGAAAATATTGGAACGTTCCCAGACTTTTGAACGAAAAAGCCATGTTGTCATATTTCGAAAACTGCATTGATTTAAAATCTGATATTTGGAAATATAATTTATGAGGCGTCGCTGAATTGATTGCAATGAAAACAAATAGGGCGATCCAGTCGAAAAAATTTAATTAATCCCAATATCTGAAAAACTGTTGATTTGGCATTATTGCCGAGATCACCACTGAATCGTGCATAATCAAAAACCACCCTGTCGAAATTTTCATAAAATTTCTCTGAGCCGTTTCTGAAATATGAGACCATTCCGATACTTTTGAAAGACACCGTATGTAAACCCCCTCAAAAGTGTCTGCCATCTTGAATGCTACTTAAAAATTCACTAAACTTTCGATTAACGTTTGTTGGCCTGTGAATCAAACACTTTTTTTTGGCTTCAATTTTATCACACCTTTCTATTATACGCAGTACATGGTGTCCCGGGTTAGGTTAGGCAAACACAGGTATTCCTACTTCTCATCCCCCAAATACTATCCCTACAAAATTTCAAGGTGCATCAAACACTTCATGAAACAATTCCGAAGATGCACAATTCAGCCACCAACATTATGAAATATTGGAAGTGAAGTGGTTTGTTATTCCTGTATTTTCAAATATTCAAAAAATACTCGCCTAGAAAAATTTATGTTCAAATTTTGCTAAAACATACTTCATCAACTATATTCCAAAGATGTATGGATTTGTTGATCATCATAACGCAACAAGATCAATAAAAAATTTAACCTTAAAAGATATTTAAGAAACAAGCTGCTATATATAAAATATTGAACTAAACATTAAAAAATAATATTAAGTGTATGAGAAACAAAGAACTTTAAAAAATGTGAATATCTTATTGAAAACTTTATGCGTCATTTCAAATATAATGCAGTTTATGTCTCAAGCTGCTAAGAATATATTCCAATTACATTTTTAATCACTAGATATTATATTTACTCTTTAATTCACTAGTTTATAGAAGATTTGCATTAGAATTTGTGTAATTATCTGTCATGATAGCTGCTCCAGGTTCTCAGAGGTCCGTCCGTACGTTATCGGCTACCCCTAGCTATCCATATTTTTTTTTGACACTTACCCCACCTTGATAGATACATACATACAGGTAATCCTACAAAAATTATCGACGCTCCAATGTTTATCACTATTTTCAAGGATCAGATTGAGTTTCCGCAAATACTTTCGAGATGGAGGGGTGCGAGCCTCCCAACCACATTGTTTTTCTTCCCAATTTCCTATTTCCGAAACCATTGGAATATTTTTCGAATTCCTACGCGAAATTTATCTAGGAGAGCTAGGGGTAAAATTTTTTTAAGAAATAAATATTTCATCGGTCCAAAGTATGTCATAATTTTTACGGAGTTTTTCAATTAATTTTATTTTTGCAAATTTTCACAATTTTTTTCTTGAGAAAACAGAACATCAATTATTTTTCGCTGTAATTTCCAAATTTCGAACCGTTGAATTTTTTTTTAAATTCCTAAGCTTTCACTATCTATATTTTAACGGCGCAGGGGGTAAAATTTTCTGATATTGAAATTTTTGTCAATTTATTCATTTCATACCCCATATTGAATTCTTATATGCAAAAAGAATTATATGAAATTGATAAGATCATTAGCAATATTATTAATTTTTTTTCTATAATGTCAAGTGATCTAGATAATAAATTATAATTAATATATTATCAAATACCAATGTATTCATTCATTTCAAGTTGGGGAGAATATGCTTCGTTTCATTATTCATATTATATCAACAATGATGAGGAAAAGCACTTCGGAAATCAGAGTTATTATTTGAATCTATGGCGAAATCGGCCCTTCCTTCCCACTACAAAGCCGATGGTCTACAATAAGAAGTACGGGGTTCTGCACAATTTCGAGCAAGATCTCATTTTACGTAACTCTGCATTCATAGAAGAAAAACAACCCCAATACAACAATAGAAATATTTAAAAGAAAGTGCACCAACAGAAAAGGTTAGACTTGCAAATCCACACATCATCCTCTGGTCCAGGTAATAGAATATTTCATCCTGGCCAGGTAAATACAGAAAAGTAAATTTAGTATTCACCGTCTCTCTCGAACTCTTTCAAAATATTCACCGGCCAGACGGAGACGAATATATGGGTGTTATTCGGGTTTAGTTGAAATTATGAGGTAGATAGGGCCAGCGTAAAGTGCATGAAAAGAGCCCAGATTTGTATAAGAATTTCAGAATTTTGTATAATGCTTGGTAACGTGGGAACATTCGCAAAGAAATGGGTTGGATGATAGGGTAGGAGATGGACATCATTTGACAGTTGACGTTTTGAATACAGAGTCTGATTGATATCGGTGGGTGGTGCGAAATACGTGGGAAACCAGAATAATTGATTATGTCCATATATAAGTTCACGATTTTTTGAATTCTTGATAAACTGTATGGTTCATATAATCGTAGGTGAATAATACTTGATTCATGTGGGCGAAATTTCAAACTTTGTTTCCTAGACCACAAATTACAAAATAGAAGAGGTAAATTAGGTGAATCTGGAAAAATCATATCGCACTTGAAGGAACACCATGCTCATTTTCATGTTTATTCGAAAGTATCCATTGCTCATTTATTCTGAACTAAGTTTATGACTATTTGCGGTTATTCCATTTCTCTTTTCAAATCTGTGCTATTTTTGTATATAGCCTATACACAGTACCTTTCTATAGAATGGAATACTGGCAATATCACTGGTGCTATTAAAAAAAACGATTCAACAGATCGAACTGGATAAACGCATTCATAACTGCATTCATGTCAAGTTGTGACGCCATCTACGAAAATGTATAATTCACTTCATTAATATAATAACAGGTGAAAACTCTTAACGATAATAATTGAAATCTTCCTGCCCAAGATTTGATAAACGTTCGCCAATATTCTGGGAGTAATGTAATTTCTACCTACGTTGACTCGATAGCCTTAATTGTTTGAATGATTTACATATAACTTTCCGTTCAGAAAAATCCCAAGCAAAAAAAGTTAGATCTCGGTACCTTGCTGTACTACTTCGCCCAATCAAATTATTTGGAGATACTGCAAGAACAATCACCGTATGACGTGGTGTTACATATAGTATCGATAACAAATATCAAAGTTCATTAAAATAACAAAATTCACTTGGTAAGCATTATTGGTGTTTGGATGTGGCATTGTTCTCATGGAATGGAATATGTGTACAGTAAGTCCACATATCTTGGGGCTGCTTGGGCTTGTGAAAAAATAATAAAATAAATATATGCCTATTACGCAAACAATGGTTTCATCCAAAAATTCAATATGGAAATTTACGATTTTAGTGACATAATTTTGTTGTTTCGGTATTTCATAAACAGCACAGTTGGCATTTTCAATACTGAGTCTGACTAATTTTATGAGGGTACTGCAAATTATGTATAGGAAGCAGATATGCAAAGAGTTTAATCCAAAGAGTTCACCTTGTTTATAGTGTTCCTGATCAAGTGACTATTAATAGAGAGATATTGTAGTTCATAATAACGTCAGTCAGTAATAAAGCTGTCTTTATTTTGATATATACGCACGCGCAATGTGAATCTGAAATAAGGACAACTTTATTAAAATACTGCCTGCCTTTTTTAAGGTTCCTTTATTTTCACTTTGGGTGGGATCGTGGACACGACGTAACGGATGCTTGATAATTATATGATTTTTTTTAACACAAATCGAAATCTAATCACCAACACTAATTTGTGTCCAGATAAAATAATCATCTCATGATGAAATTCCCCGTCTACTGCCATCACGAATTACACAATCATTAACCTAATTAATTCAGTCACACCCTTATCCATTTGCCATTGGCCCTGTTAACCCTTCGCATCTAACCCCTTGAACAGGTCGTTTACCCTTTCACTTGTCTCGATTTATGCTCAGTGCTGGACCCTATGACTAAACCCTTTCCCTTTCGAAAGGAGAATCTTTACCTGCTGCGCAATTGGTCGTTCAACCCTTCTGTTCGTAACCCTTACTATTTGGCAACCTTTCACTCTTCTTTTTGTTTGCACCGGTCAATGGCTTCTGTGGTTATGGGAATTTTGGTGTGATGTTTGCAAAAATTTGTGAAATGCTGCAATGCGTGGGAAGTTGCGTCAGGTTGGCACTCTGAAAGGATATTAGATGATGGTTTCGAATAAAAGGACTTGTGAAAATAGAACTTTGTTATAATAAGAATCTGATGTTGTTTACGTTGGTTTGCACATTTTCTGTATTTCGTGGGAATGTGGAATTTGAATAGAGCTAATGGTTCTACAATAATTATCTCGAGTAGGTACTGTGACTAATATTTATTCTCAATTCGGAAGTCACATTTTATTGAGCAAGAATATCCGAACGCGTTTGAAAATGTCCTAATCAGAATTTTCTATAATAAAACTTCAACTTCAATGATTTCCACGGATTATGGGTCCAGAAAACCAATAGTGTCATCATACAGTTTCTTCTTCAAGTAGAGGTGGATGTACGTTATATAATTGAATGTGGAATCGATTGAATAATTTTGGAAATAAAAATTTGAAACTAGATTAGATGATAGTCCTCCACAATTTTATACCACGGATATACTTACTCTATGACGGCAGAATAGGCGTTAGTAAAATGATAGGCACTAATGAACAAAAATATCACACAGAGAACTTTTCAGGATAAATTATAATTCTAGATGTCGCAGGTGGATAAAAACCACCGGGTCTTGTTATTTCTCATCTTCAGAATCTCACAGAAAAAAACCGCTTTATGTTCAGAGAGAATCAAAAGTTAGAAGGAAGGAAGAGAGGATGCGGTAATGTTTTCGAATTATGACAATGAGGACTAAAAGAAAATCGTCAGTGGAAAAAGATAACGGCTTTTTTTCGACAGCACTACCATTTTTGACTGAGAATAGAATCTGCTCAACTTTTACTCATTTAATCTTCACCAATCGTCATCATAACATTCCAGACTTGCTGGTAACTAACACATCAAAGCCACCCTCAAATACTTATTGATTGTAAAAGAAGGGGACACAATCTAACCTACCTAAATCAAAGTTGCTGGATCCAATCACTAATTAGTAAGAAAAGGTGATATCAAAGTAAATGCTAGCTGCGTTCTCAATTTATAAACTACCATGAGAAAGAGACACGCCTCCGGCACTCCAGCGAGTTTCTTTCTTCTGGCTGCCCACGTTTTCAGTCATGAACCTAATTTCTTAACGTAAAAGAAGGGGATACAACCTAACCTAACTAATTTAGCTATCCAAGTTGTTGGTAATCCGATCACCAATTGGTATGAGAAAGTGAAATCAAAGCAGATGCTCACTGCGCTCGCACACAACCTGCGGATAAACTCACCTTTACTTTGCTTACCGACTCGACCCGACGAAACCCGAACAATTTCAATCTCATTTTATGTATGTGGATTATGGTCAAGTATGTTCTCTTATTTAAAAAGTAGTCTTTATTTTTGTGAAGCCAAACGCTGAATTTCTCTTTGCGTTTACATTATTTACGCATGTGTGTGCGCATGTTATCGTACATGTGCGCGCGCATGTGTATACATGTTTGCGCACATGCAAATCATAGTTTCCGTGATTCTATCACGTTCTTTAAATTCTGCCAGTCTGCATTCATTTAGAAACATTTTGAGTACCTACCTACCAACGTTTCAAAATTTCTGAAAGCAAATTGGCAACAGCCCAAAATTTGCTTTGCTGTTACGACACAGTTGTCATTTGCCATTCAAAATGATTGCATGTCTATTGATTACAGGTATTTACTCTTTTTTTAATTCAAGGGGACCATACCTATTGCATGGGAATTTTTGCAGAAGATTGGGATTACGTAATCCACCATTTTTCATGATTATATCTTGAGGATTACTTTGCTCATAAATTGCTACAGGCTTAACTCAGTGCGTTTCAACCAAAAAGGTACAATGAAATACCGATTCCAATGAATTATGTTTGTGTTTTGAAAATAAGTACCGGCATACTTTAAAACAAAAAGTGAAAATGACCTTTCTGCGGAAAAATTTCAATGAATATTTCATTGTTATCATGTTTTAAGCCATCTGTGAAAATTTCGTATAATTTTGGCATTTACCCATATTCCCTACTTTTTCCGAAACTACAATAACCTCACTAATTATATCACAACTATATCAAAAATTCAAAATGACTACTGAAATCAGACTAACCTAATAATGTCAAATATATGACAGCTTTAATCGTTTTGAAGAAACCAATAAGATAACAGAATAAAAATAAAAGTCGTGAACGCAAAACGCCGTTATGTGTAAGCTGCCTAACAGTTTTCTGTCATCGATGTCAGCACAACGTGGCGGAGAATCGGGAACTAGAACATAATCCAACAGGTGGTATCTTCCGAAAAAATCAAAACAAAATCGAATCGTTGTATTCACCTTAAAAAACTGTCATGATAATTATCAATAAATTACGATATTTTGAATAAGTAAAAATTATTTTCAACAGAAAATTTCTTCACAAAAGTATTCACAGTCCACTTTATATCGATATTAAACAAACTTTGATTATATCTCAGAAATGAATAACTTGCGGACAAATATTATATGTTTATGGGAACTTTTCTTCTTACTTTGTCGTCAGCAACATGCTTCTAAATTTCCTACACGTACTCATGAAACACCATGTATATATATAAAACGTCGTTGATCCATCAAAAACGTTCGCTTACCACTTCCAATTCATTGGAAATAGTCATCCTTTTGGCGTTGTGAAAGTTGTCTATACTCAATTATTGTCAATACTAAATACATTTCTGATTTTATAACAAAAAAGAATTATAATTGCGACAAATACGAAACCACTAAGCTAATAGTTGTTTGATATGCACTTATTGGCTTCATTATTATCGATTATTATTATCAGAATATTAAATATCTGTATGATATTTTAAAATCAATTTGTTTTCCCGAAAAGCGAAAGCATATACTACCAAATTATCATATTTAATCCCCAGTCTTAAACTGTTCTGGCATTTATTTATCTATAACAACCCTTCAAGTAATAATATTTACCTGATTACCAGACTGCTACTAATTATGTTTATACTTCTTATTACTTGAGAGGGATCTAGGAAAAGTTCTACCCTTTGAAGACTCTAATCCCATTAAATTCGAATTTTGTACACAATGTGAATAGAGGAATCTGTGAAATTTATATTGGATAATATTTAAATTTTGTTGGTAACAATATACGAATTTTAATCTTGTTAAACTTGGTTTTCCGAAAATTCAATAGAAGGGTTCAAAATTGCTGGGTCCTAAACAGTTTTATTGTATAGTTAACAACTAAAATTGGATTATTTAGATTATACCTACCAAAAATGCATTTCTTTGAATTCTGAAATGTGATAAGAGAATTTGAGAATGGAAAAACTTATTACATAATCAGTTAGCACATTTATAGGGGCCTAGAAGAAATATCGACACAACAGTTTAGACTAGTATAGTTTTTATTTAGTTGTTGGAATCTGTTAAATTTATGACTTCTTTCACGTCTTTTGATCATGAATTCGAATTGTGTGATTTGTCTATTGCTACATTTCCAAGCAATACTTACTAAGCTTCACAAACACGGTAACATGGTAACATACATTTCTATTCACTCACTCTAAGTAACTGGAAGATAATAATTAAAATTTAAAGTATCACTTTTGGGAAATGCTTCCAGATCATATAGCGATGACAGTGTTTCTTCGTAAATAGTCCGAGAAGGCTTTTAGGGGATGCAAATGGCTTATTTTAAAACTTAAGAAATTATTCATCAATCTCTTAAGGCAAATTGTAACGCACACCCTTTTTAAAAGCGTCTTCGGTATCACTCTCTCCAATTACTGCTAACATGGCCTCTCTAATGGGTTGGATGTGCAATTTTAACGTAATTTCTTTGAATTATTATAAGCAAAAAAGACGCTAGACGTAAGTGGGATATTATCATGAGTACTTGGGCGACTTTCATGATTGAGTTTGAAATATTCATTCCAAAGTATGATTGAATTTACATTCCCGTGGATTCTCGGGAAGTGAATTATATTTTGAAATATACCTTGAATGTATCACAATTTTTTTTCATATATTCTATTTCTCTCTTGCTCGTTCTACTTTTCTAATTTCTATAAATATTTTTCTAGCCATTGCTTTTCTGAAATATCATCAATCGATCCATTATTGGCAGATTCATCGAGGTTGTCTTCCCAACTCTGGTTCGGTAAGTCTGGAGACTTTTTTTTTCAACGTTCTTGAAACTTATGTCCCAAGAAATGTTTGCCGAAACTTAAAACCTCGAAAAATTCAAAATCACACTAGTTCGTAACTTTATCATTGGGTTTTACAAAATTGTCCGAAGTTTGATATTTTGCTTGAAAATATTGATAGATTACTAAATATAATACTTAGTAGTAGTAGAAGTAATAATCATTTATCGTTAATTTAAACGCATCAATGAATCGTGTAGGACTTACCCGAATTGAGCTACAATTTTTTTCTGTGAATTCACTTTTAAATATAAGTTAGCCATACTGTACGTTTCAATATGCCCACAAAAAAATCCAATGAAAAATATTCCTCGTTATTCTAGTAATTTTTGTTAGTTCGCGGTGTTCTAGTAAGGTAAGCTCGGGTAAGTGTGACCGTGAATTTCATTAGTTCGCATTGAATTTAGTCCTTCTGATGAACATGAACTAATATAACAATGAAGTTTTGCAGGTACTTACTTCGAAAGTCAGTCTTTGTAATACGCCACAGAAAACTGTTGAAAAACGTATTCTATGAATTTTATTTATATATTCAGATATACATCTCCATAGGTCACACTTCCCCAAAAATTTGGGGCCAGTGTGAATCTGGCCAAATTTAAAGATATTAATGCATGTAAATCTCTCTTTGGGGCAGGTGTGAGTAAACAGTAAAAGAACTTTCACCATAATTTATTTGTTTCGAGATATCTTTATTCAAAACATAGTTAGGAACTTTTTAATATTGAATTTAAAATGCCCCATTGGAAAAAAACAAAAAATAATCGTGAAAGTGAACATGTGTTGAAAAGAAAAATTTGCAAGGTAGAAATCGAATGAGAATTTCATTGATCCCCATCTTCTGACGAGTGGTGATGGAAGCACAGTTGTTATTTCATCCTCAGAAAGTGTATCAATGTCTTTCAGATCTGGCCAGGTATATTGTTTGGCTCTCTGAGATTTCCGTATATAATTTCGTACTATAGCTGAAAAAATATTACTGTTTAGATTGACCAAATGAACCAGGTTCCCACTTACCCCGACAGATAGGTCACACTATCCCCAATAAAATTTAATTTCGGGGTAAGTGTGACATGCAATGGAAAAATTTGAAAAATACAACGTCATGAAAAAACGACAATCTATAGTCAGATTCATTGTATAGGTAGAAGAAAGGTGTATAAAATGGATTCTTACCTTAGATTTTAACAATACACTCGAAGCTTGAAATAAACTCGTTATACTCGTTCGATTTGATGAATTGTAGGTTAGAAAATTGAGGAAAATATTTGGATTTCACAAGATCTCTTTGGTATTTTATATGATGGTTATGGATTCATTATGAGTGAAGGCTTTTCGTCAATAGATGGCATTGGGCTGTCGCCCGGTTTAACGAAGATAGCGAGCAAACTCACACTTGCCCCAAATTCACACTTACCCGAGCTTACCCTAATTAAAAATGAAATGCAGAAAAAAATTTCAAAGTGGGAATATCAAATATTGATAATAATAAAGAAAAATGGAATAAGTAAACCAATATTTTGCAAATTTCTATACAATACTAGTTTTCGTCGGCAAGTTTTCAACAGAAAACCGCTAATGCCCCATTCGATTGTCGAATTATATATATGTTAGATTCTTGACATGTATCGGTCTTGACAGACGTGTGATACATATATTTTAAAGAATCGAAAATATAAGAAGTATTCTCTTCATCGTTTTGTCGATTACTTTTTTACTCCAATGTGAATCACCCTGTTTACTGAAATAATTTTTGCATCCTCAAGGGATTTGAAGTATGCGTTAGTAGGAATGAATATACGCAAAACTTACGGACATATTGCTATAACAAAATATTTTATAAATTTCATTTATTCGACTTTTTGAATAAATTATTATCCGATGTGAAGTTCGCAGTATATGAAATAGCGATTTGTGAAACCTTACCTCAAAATCAGTGTTGTCACTAAATGGCCAAACTGTAACACGTCGGGAATTTTGAAATCAATGAATGGAATAAAAGTGACTAGATTATTTGAATGATGATCGGTGATGAAATACTATTAAAATGATATAAAGTTCAAAATAGATAATGAAAACAAATTGTGCAATCTGTTTTGAACTAACTTAACACAAAACTGAAAATCAGAAAATAATAGTTTATACAAAAACTATTTTATAATTTACTACGTTTTCAACAGACTGAAAAGAATAAAATAATTTCTTTGTAATGAAATTTTTGATTGGCTTTTGTCAATAATAGCTATGTAAAACTTATAAGACTTAAAACGAGAAATGTAGAGTACATGCAATAAATAATAAATAGTATGGAATGTAGGGAGTAGTTCCCGTTGAGAAAATGTACCCAACAGTTCATATAATTTGCAGTGTAATAAAATTGTCAACTTCACGGTCTTCATCAATGAGAATGAAACGATTTTTTTTATTGATGGAGGGAAGATAAAAATAATTAAATTTTTTTTTTAAGTATTAAATGAATGAACAGTATAATTCCACTCATTTTTGAGCAATTCTGTTCATTGCCACCATCAAAACCAAAGAATATTTTTGCATGGTTTCATCTCGTTATTGAAGTCTATCATTTACTTAGTTAAATGACTATCACACTCTTTTAAGCTTTGATTTTTGTATAAATAATTTCACAAGAACATTTTTTTTTCACATCAATTTCACTGTCGAGCTATGCAGTGTATTGAGGAATCCACAAAAAATTAAGGATTTGTAAAAAATTACATATTTGTCTCAACATATGTTATTCGAATTCATTTTGATATCATACCTTGGAAATAATTCAGTAGATATCAATTATATTTTCATCAAGAATATATAGGAAAGTTCTACAGATTTTATATAAATGTTATTTACCGATGGAGAAGAGAAGAGGAAGAAGAGAACATAGATGATATCCACCTAGCATCCCATTTCTCAAGTCGTACTAGGCGATAAGGACAAAAAAGTGAAAAACTAGGTGGGTGTGATACTGAACAATATTTATTTTCGATATTTTTCCAAATATAGTTGAAAGATAATAATTTTATTAAAAAAGAAATAATTTTTCCATCAGCCTTGTATACGTTTGTAGGAATTTTGATAAATGTATTTTGGTTTTGGGAAGAGCAAGATAACTTTTTTACATGTGCTGACAACTTTATGCCGGATACGGATAAAAAATGAATCCAAGTAATTTGTATATACCTAGTAGTTTTAGGATATTCGTATCTAATTCACTACCCAAATCGCTACTCTCCAAAAATGTATTTATTCAAAACTTCACTGTCTCATACTATTTCTCCCTTTACGTTGTTTTTGCACTAGGGGAATGTACTATTATATATTTTTCTCAAGAAATTCAATATTTCCTATATGAAATATGTTCCTCGTCAAACGAAAACAAATAAATATCCTAAAATTCGAAACCCAACACCGTTCTGCACACAGCCGAGTTACCCACGATGTCCGAAATGTCCGTTCAAATTGATGACATAACATTAGATCAGACTGTACCCTGCACTGACGACTTCCCTTTCTCGAGGCTCACCCTTCATTTTTGCACGATTTAGGGAAAATCGGGGATTTTACCCCTTATGTCTGCAACTGGTCACAGTGGGTCCACCGTCTTTCTATTCGAAATTGATGAATCCGGAATGGTGAACTAAGAAAAATGACGATGCAACGTGAAAATGGTTTCCCACAAGACACCGTAGCAACTTTAATTCATTAATTTTAGTTTAAAGAAAATCCAGATATAACCATGATTGTGATTTATTGAGTATTTATGGTTGCATTCATTCCTAAAAAATTATTTCGCTATCATTGAAAAAAAAATTGTTTTGTTTGAATGCTATAGACAAGTGAGTAACGGTTGAGTATCGGCTATCGAGTTTTTGTATTGTCTCGGTCTGTTTATTGTTTACCAGTATCTTCAAACAGTGCGCGTCTCACTTTTCATGGAAACACCCCCGTAATTTTTTGCGTAAAATTTTGAATTATGTTGATCAGTCTGGTGCTTGCTTGGAGTTCGCGCCGACCACCCGGGGTGGTGCTCTAGGTTTTCCGGGTTTTCCTACAGCTGAAAAGTCAATACGCCACCAATAATTAGTAATTCGCCCCGGAGCGCCACAGTAAATAATAATAACAATAGCTGTCCTCTACCCGCACAGTAAACACTCTATGAATGTTTATGAGGGAGTAATATTATTATAGTTTTGTATCCAAGAATTTTGCTAGGCTAGGGGGTAATTGCAATTTCGGTTGGAAGGAGAAAATGTTCTGAAAAAATTACTTATATACCTTTCTCTATTTATAGATACAAAAACTGATTATAATATACATAGCAATAATGGAGACCACAGGACGTTTCAGATTTGAGTGTGGCCATTTCGTCTTGAAAATTTCAACAGCTTGAACATTTTGGAGTTCTTCGGGGGGGGGGGGGCGCTAATCACACTCATTACCTCCTCTTTAATAACATGTTGTAGAATCGGTAGATGCAACAAATATTTACAAAATGACCTCAATGTTTTGATTTTAAAGTTGTTTTTTCTACAAACGTCAAAATTGACAAGGTTCGCGCATTGACAACAATATGCGAAGTATGTAAACTATATGAGATTTTTATATTTTAACCTGTATGTTCCTCAATCAAGCAAAAATCCAAGAAATACCATTTTATGTCCATAGTTACAGTAATTACTTGATTTGGAAAAACAGTTTAAGCCAGTTCAATACTATTTTTCATATTAAGCTAAGCATATCACTTATTTTAGAATAATATGTTTGACGTTTGTAGAAAAAATTTTGTTTGCAGGAAATGCATTTCGCGCACTAGATACAAAAATAACTATTATCGACTTCAAAGTCAGAATTTTATTCATCGGATTTTTAACTGGAAAGTGGAAAGGACCACGCATACTTACTTTTCCTAAAATTGTTTTTTCCGTTAACCAGCTGTCATTCCCCTACGAACGACAGCCCTCCAGAAGTCTAAGCATGTGCGAGCCAAGGATTAACGAGGTCTTACGTTTTGAAGTGCGATTCCTAGCACGATTCTGCAAAAAGTCTTTAGGTCAAATTGTCCAATATTTCAATGTGTTGTTGAACTCGGACTTCTGAACAGAAGTTCCCGTGGGCACACAACATTTCTATGTTTAGTTTAAGAGATACAGAGTGTTGAAGTTGTAAAATATAAAAAGTATTGAATATCTCAATATTTATATTTGTTGTAGATACGGAATTTTAGCTAAGCACGGCAGTACTGTTGCACTGGCCAAGTGTAATACTGTGATGTAAGTAGATAAAAAAACCACTAATGATTTTGTGGTATTATCACCAATAAAGTTCGGTTGAAAGTGAAATTTTACAACTTCAACACTCTGTATCTCGTAATCTGTACATAGAATTTTTGTGTGCTGACTTCCAACTTGGAATTTCTGACTTTAAACTCGGACATCCTTAATTTGGGCCCAATTTCATAATGAGCTTAAGAACTATTTACTTCAAATAACTGTTAGACTGCGACTAAAACTATTGAACTAAATGATAGGTACTTTTAGTTCGGTATGAAATCGGTCCTTATAATCTCAGAAATTCCGACTTTTAATCATAACTTTCGACTTTAAAATCGAAATTGTTTAGTTTGAAGTAGGTAGGAGTTTTCTAGTTTGTAGTAGAAATTTCCAATCTTGAAGTCGAAAGAACAAAATTTCGACTTTCTTGGATTGGTATTGGTATTGGTGAGTATGGATGGTGATTGATGCGCTGCGACCTGATTAGATCTATTGTGCCCCATCTTCTTCTGCTGTCACAAGATGTTCTTGTTTACAGCAGCCCTTCAAGTCCCAATTCCTTCAGGAATTTTAGGATTTTGAGGGGGTCTGCTCGTGGTATTTCTCCCACGGTCAGCTGGTGTGATCCCAGTATATTCAATCTTTTGCGATGTACAGCGTAACACTCCATCAGTATATGGTGGGGTGTTTCTGGGTGTTCCCCACATAATCTGCAGGTGCTGTCCTCCTCTAAGCCTAGCTTCCTCAGGTGTTCTTTGAGTCTGCAATGCCCCGTTAGAAATCCCGTGATTGTCTTTAGACTAATTTTGCTGAGGTTAATCAGTGTCTTTGATCTTGCTCGGTTGAAATTTCCGAGGAGATCTTTGGCCTGCCTCAGCCCTGGAAGTCTTAGCCAGTATGTTGCTCTCATTGCTTCTTCAGCTTTATTGAGTTCTTCTCGGAAGTAATATTTTCCAAGTCCGCAGAATGGTTCTGGCCCGATCAGTGGCGTTGCTGCGCCTTTCCGTGCCAGGGTATCTGCTTGTTCGTTGCCCTCTACTCCGGCGTGCCCTGGCACCCAGAGGAGGGTCACCTTATTGTTCCTGCCCAGATCATTAAGTTTGTCTAGGCATTCCCAAACCATCTTCGAGTTGATGTTGCAGGAGCTCAACGCTTTGATGGCTGCTTGACTATCGGAGAGGATCACGATTTCCTGGTTCCGGTATTTCCTATTGAGGTTGAACTGAATGCACCTTTCTATGGCGACTTTCTTGGATACCCGTCAGACTATAAAATTCTTTAAGTTGAAATTAGGTACTAAAAACGGTATGATTTTACAACTTGAAACACCGAATTGAAATTTACACTATTTATTGCCTGGAAGAAATTATAGATCAACACCAGATAAATCACATTTTATACGTCCACTTTTATAACTGAAATACTTGCAACAGCTCTTTTCTGCGTGAAAAAACAAGTTGAGTTTGAAGTTTTTACGAATTGAAATCGATCTGCCTGACACATTTTATTGATTAATACCTGACATAGCTCTTATAGTACTAATTTTTGAATATTTTCCCAAATTATTGAATTTGAAGTTACTTCGAAAATGACCTATACTTCCCGGAGATAACTGATAAAAGAGTGAAATAACCCAAGTTCATCCAAGCTAACCAAATATACTGGAGAAAAAGGGAACTTTATAAGCGTCTTGTTCTCGCGATAAAGAACTATGCCGTAATTGATGGAGATGTTTCCAAATTTTATTTAAAATCCTAATTTAGTATCGATTTTCCACAATCAGGCTAACATTTTGTTTCGCATTCCACTCTGTATTCCATCTGAATTTTGATTCCAAAAAGTAGCATTAAAATGAAACCACACGCGCTGAATGACGTCAGCAAATCTAACGAATCAATTATAGAAAACGAATATACGAAGGGGGTAGTGAAAGAGCAGTTGCATCAGAGAAAAGGATGAAATCCACCCTTGTGCAGAATACGAATCCACCCTCCGTTCGACATTAAAACAATGTGCAAAAACGAGTTCAGAAATTACACAATTCACCCCAATTTCGGTTTCGACAGAGGATTTACCCCATTTCGAAATAAAGATAGATTAAGAGAGGAATGAAACGAACCCTTCTGTGTTCTGAGTTCGATAGACAATGGACGGGTTTTGGTTGATATTACCGGGGGTTGCCAATGTTATGAGAGTGAGAACATATTGCAAAAATCCAACTGGTCATTTCCTGGTTGAAAATTTTGTGAAAGTTTGGCCCATACAACATTGAACGAAACTGACTTTTTAAATGCTATGAAACAGTTTTTGTTGTACAAGCGTGCGTGATTCACCGTATACCACGCAATTCAGATTTGGAAGTGTCATTAGTGAAAAATAAAATTCCGCACGCTAAATTCAAGTGAGTTTTTTCCGCACTGGTATTGGTAAAAATTTTCGCTACTTAATATTTTTGAATGCGCTTGTAGAACAAATCTTGATTTCGAAAGGTTTGGCGTTGTTCGGGTAACGGCAGTCGTATGCGGGAAAGATACTTTTTCGGCACTCGTAAGGATAAATACTACTTATTTTAATCTACCGAACAAGATTGTTTCTCAAACTCGGATGATAAATCTTTCTGTGTAAATGTATAGGTATGAATTGTAAATTTTCTAATCCGTGAAAGTTGCCTCTCGGTAGTCATTATGAAACTGATGTATTGGCATGAAGGGATTTCTTCTTATTTCAGGAAAATAACTCTCTTCTAGTTTCTTTGCACAGAAATTTAATTGGATGAAATATTCCAATACTTCATTACTCCAATACTCCAACTCTTTTATTAGAATCGTCGGGCATATCTCAAGGATCCTTACCAGGGCCAACTCTGGTTACCTAACACACTGCTGGTATGGAAAAAGTGGTAGAATGATCCACCTATACTCTAACTGATATCCAGCTTTACAGAACACTTACATTATAACCACCAATAAGGGGATGAAATGTGTCAGGACCATGAATAAGAACTGGAAAACTTTTTTCGTGTGTACCACCACTCAGCAGTCTCAACACGACAATGATCTCCATGAATGACTTTCCAATCCCCGTGAAAATATTACTGAGTATTAACGCTTCATCAGCATCTCTGCTATCAAAAATCGATGTACCGGAATGAAATGCAATATATGGTTAATGACTGGTGTGGAACTTTAAATTTGCAGGAAATACTATACTTCAATAAATGTAATACCGGATGATGCGATTGTAATGAATGAATGAAAGAAGGAATTTTTTATTCTAGGCTAAAATCAAAATGTTAGGAGATTGATAAATTGATTTTGAATTTTGAAAAATGTTTGGATTTGATGCTATTTCTTATACTTGACAGTATCAACCATAATAATTTCTATTAGTACGAATTTATATTTGAAACTTTATCAATTGAAATTGTCACAACTCATGCCGAATGTATTGTTCCTCTTGGAATTTACAAATAAATTGCGGAAGTTCCTCAAAACCTCTCGAAATCGCAAACAGAAGCTTTTTTTCGAGGACCCCAACAAATAATAGAAACCCCATAAGCATCTCGAACATGTGCATTGCCTGCATCCTTAAAGGATACACAAAAATGTAAAAAAAGGCGCCTGACCATATTTGCTCAGTTTGAATGGGTCAATGTTCTCGAAAAAAATAATTTAATATCGGCTTCTTTGTGACTAGTTCTCACAATGCCTGAATTTCACGCAATGAGGATGTACAAATTTTGAGTTTTAAGATAGACGAGAATAGGGACCAAAATGGTGATGGCGGGGCACCCACAACATAAGGACTGAAAGTGAAAAATGATTCCACTAATTCTCTGAATTCAACCGACTGGGATAATGTGCCAGTGGTACAAGGTTAGATGCTTGGTCGATGATAGTACGGGCACTGCGAAGTTTTGGCAGGCATATATGAATATTGCGAATCGAAATTTTATTATGATACTTATACAAATGCAAAAGTTTTTTGTTTTCACACGTGAATATAATTAAGAAATAATTAAATTTTCGGTGCGAAAGTCGTTTTTTCCATCACCTATTTGCTTTTCGTTTCAAGTGCTATAACAAGTCAATAATATAGATACATCCAATATTAAATGTAATTACAATCATAATATTATAGTTAGAGTAAAGGTAAAGTTGAAGTCAGAAATATCAAAGAAAGCATTGTCTGTTTTTTTAAATCCTTTCAAAACTATTGAGAGTTGCTTATTTTATGGAATGGAAATAAAGTGGAATGTAAGAGGTACATGTCCTTGTTATTTCCAGTCTTTGGTTTGGTGCTCTATTATTATTTTTGTTCCTAGTATTATAGAAATGGTTATTTTCATTTTTAGTATACTTATACAATGCCCGTATAAAGCCCCCTCCCCCTACTAATTTTTGACCACCTGGTATGTCGCAAGGAAACTTGTTTAAATAGGAGATAAAAACCTGCTTTTTTGTGAAAGTACCACCTTCTATTTTTTTAAATAGAACACCCCGTATATTATTCTATTTTCGAAATCTCCTCATAATTTTCAATTTCTCTAATACACTTCACTGCTAAATTCAATTCTTTTCGAAATATCAACGATTGAAAAATGACATTTTGGTCATTTCAAACCCAACCAAAAATACTACTGTTAGTTGTTTTCTATCAAGCTTGCATTGGAAAAAAATCGTTGTCGCGGTAACATCTTGTTTAGTGTCAAACTGAACTGCTAACTGTCAAATAGTCCCTTGAGAGTCTAATCATTTTATGAAAAGTAAGACGATAAATTTGAAGCAGTTTTGATTTTTGGAGAAGCTCGAAGAAATTTTCATCGAACAGTCCGTAGTTTAATGACAGATTTCCCGAGAATCCTATTTCGGGGTCATATCTGCGCAAACTTTTAAATAAGTTCCAAGCAACTGGCACGCTTAAAGATGCTCCAAGATGAGAAAAGTCACCTCTTTCAGAAGAAAAAAGGTAGAAATTGTTGCCTATATGGTAATCAATCCGACTCAGTCTGAATGCATGTGCTTAATAGATGTTTTTGCTAACTTGTCAATAGTTAACTCTGAGTCAATGGCTATGCCAAGACTACAAGGCAGACTTTATCTGAAGTATAATTTTACAACGACATCATAACTGATTGTGTCTTGCTCCCGTTCACACATAGACTATTCGCACTGAACCAGTCTGTAGAATCCTGAATACTTTGCTCTCTTCTGATTCAGAAGGTATTTTTATTTATTAATTGTTTTTCATGCATTTCATGGAAAGGCGAAGGTGAACTGAAATGTGACAGTTGTCATAGAATTTGGCAAGTCATTGATTTAAATTAAGAAAAGTATTGGCCTGAGAACACTACCTTGCGGAACACCGTTTCACCATTCAATATAGTTTATATGCTACTGAGATCTTTATTATATATGCATAGATTTCTCTCATTCAGATATAATGCGAAAAGATTATATGCCTATAAAGCCTTGGTATGTTAGTTTTTCAAATAAATATTTCAGTCAGACTTCGTTCCGTACTCTTTTATTTTCCACAGTGGTCCGCCTACGCACCTTACCTCTTGGACTATGAAAAATATCCCAAACCATGTAAATGTATTATGATCTTTCCTCTACCGGGTTTATCGACCTCTCAGGTACCAAAATTGCGAAATTCAAGAACTATTATTTAAAAAACTTCTGTTCTAAAAAGAAAAAACATCCCTTCCAATACCATGTTTCCGAGAATCTATTAAGTTCATTGTCCCTTTCAGTGGGCAGACATTTCTCGAAGATGGAATCCGGTTTCTCATTTGATTTTTACGGTGTCTTATGATGAGTTTTCTTAAAGAAAGTCAATTATTTTCTCGAAGGTCGTAATTATATCTGTTTCCGATATTGATTATATTAGTTTTATTGTCTGGATGATATTAATGGTGCCAATAGCTCCTGAATATGAAAAAAATTATCAGCTCACGGAAGATAAGAATGGAAATCATTAAAAAAGATTTGACATAGGTACTGGAAATCAAAAGAAATCAATTAGCGGTGTGTCAGTGAATTTTCATTTAAATTTTTGACCTCTAGCATGTGTTGAAAATGCTAGATGAAAATGAAAAGGATCATCAAAATCATCCACCTAGTGTTTTTTGGTGAACTGCAGAAAAGGCATTTTAAAAATTGAGTCAGGCTATGATAAAATTGGATTTTCTGGAATGAATTGAAATTTGGATAAAACAAAAATTTTGAGAATATAGTTGACAGTCAAATGAAGACTTTTCGTGTTGTAAGGCTGACATTGATTACGAGTTTGACTCGGATGGATTTAAAAAAAATAAACAAAACCTGTTTTATTACATTACAACTACAAACTACAATAAGAAATTTTCAATAACTAGAAATATTGAAGGTCACTGAGGTGAATTGTAAACAATTATTCAGTACAATTGTAATCTCTCCACTTTTGTCGAATAAATAATATTAATATCCACATTACTTGATATTCCCGAAACACCTGAAAATACTTCATTGTCTTTGTTCTACATATTGACCAGCGAGTCCTCAATACATAAATTATTCATTGCCACTAATGGAGCACATGAAAATATATTGGGACTTCGCTTTACAACACTGCAACTGTCAAAAAATTTTTTGCTACAATTTTTGGCGATAATTGGATAGCCAACCAAGAACCCAACCGTTGGCCTGCCAAGTGACCGGACCTAACGCCTATGGATTTTTACCTCTGGGGAAAGTTGTTTAAATTGCCGAGCAATTCTAGACACAAATTGGGAGCGGCGGTGATGCAAAGTTTTGCTTCTCTCAATCCCATTGAACTAATTCGGCAAGAAATTCGGCAAGAAATGTTCAGAAAAGGTACCGCCTATGTTTAGGTGAAGCTGGTAGGCATGTCGAACACCTCATCAAAAGAAATATTTCGTTCATGTTTGTTCTTTATTATTATTGTTGGAGTTTCATTAATTAGAAGTGAATATAGTATGAATTGTTATTTGTTTATTGAAACTATTAGTTTTGATTACTGCTGTGAATAGCTTTCTTAACATTTTATAGCTACTAGTAAACACTTGCTTTCTGTTTTATCGCCGCGTCGTCTAAAGCCCACTAGTTCAAAGTGTGCGTTTCAAAGTCTTTATGAAAAAACATCTAAGCTCTGCATTTCAAAGAGCAGAATTCAAGTGTCCTACATTTTTGAAATGGTGATTACAAGCTCTATTGAAATATGTAGGAATATACAGGTTGTCTCATTTAAAAACCTGCACCATTGAATTCTACGCAAAAAAGTGCTTCGGAAATATTTTCATGGAAACAAAAACTTTTGAGATGATAAAAGAAGATAGAGCATTTTTTCGAAAAAATATATTTTTGAAAAACATATAACTCAAAAACTAAGAGATATCTATGGACGATTTTCACCATGTGTTTTTCATAAATATTGGAATTCAGACCATCCATCAGTTGTTATCAATTATCCAATGTCCATTTTACGTCCCGCTCAAGTCTCAAACGTTTGTGGATGTTGAATGTACATCCATTAGATGTACAGGACACTAACGTATGATATTCCAATTTTGTACATCCATTGTACGCATATATAATATACACAAGAATTCGTATTGATATATTATAATAAATTGTCCTATTTGTACTATTTCGGTTTCATCTTGAATGGAAATGTAATAAATTTGATTAAAAACTCAACCGATGTATGTGCGTTAGATAATAATAATAATACTCCCTCATAAACACTCGTTGAGTGTACCCAAAGGCATAGCCTGTGCGGGTAGAGGACGGCTATTATTATTATTTGCCGTGGCGCTCCGGGGCGACTTACTGATGTTTCAGGTGATGTATTCACTTTTCAGCTGTAGGAAAACCCGGAAAACCTACAGCACCACCTCGGGTGGTCGGTGTGCACTCCAAGCTAGCACTAGACGAGATTGGCATCTAGACAACTCACAATACACTTGCTTTTCAACAAGACATGCGGCCGCCTATCGAATCCGATATAAAGTAGTTGAGAAAAATTCTCGTACCTACATCGGATTCGAACCGACTATCGCTATGCTGGAGTTTCGAACGGCCTGTGCATTAGACCGCTGATCCACCGACCACCTCAGTCAATTGATGTACTTATCTGGACATTATTCGTACGTCCAACAGTAAACATCCAATTCATGCACGTGTATTTAATATTGATTTTGAATATTGATAATAAAATGACGTATAGTTTACTTAATACTAATTGTATAATTAACACAGAACATTTTGTTATAAATCAGCGAGCAAAACAAACTGGCGACGATAAAAGAATCATCAGTTGAAGAAGAGGAATATTTGTGGTTAGGTATTCTTTTTTCACATGTTTTATGACGTCATTGAGATTAAGTCTACTGAATAGTTTGATTATTTGGATTTAATGTGGAAATGTTGTAGATTGTGCACAGGTAAAACTATCGTTTTGATGGTTTCATTATATCTCCAACGAAGAATCAGAGATAAGTATAGTCATTATCATCTTTCATATGAATAACTAAAGAACATGAACTCTATTAATTCTTTTTAAACAAATATTATGAGATGATAAAAGATGAACATTGCGAATTCAGTGAAATGAGGATGATTGTTCTTATGATGAATATAATACCTTTCCTCCTAAGGTATATCCAACTGTGATTACTCCTGGAATGTATCATCATATAATAATGTTTGTATTTTCGTGATTTTTACCCAATTGCCAATTATTGCTTTTTATTTCACAGGTGCTGCAGAGAAGGCATCTTAGAAATAGAGTAACTATAATAGTGCATAATGAAATATCCGGAAAGCCAGTGAAAAAAAATCAATCCAGATATTTCAAATTGTAGTATTTTTTACATATTTATTAATTTGTTGTTAATAGTGATGTCAGTAATCGAAAGTGAATATTTTTTATTGTTGTTGATATGTGCCACATTTATAATTGGTTAATATATTTTTTTTACAAATGTCAAAAAAAGTACACTTTTTCTCATACTTTTCAGTGAAATAATGAAACAGTATCTTGATATTGAAAAACTACATACTTACGGCACACGACATACATAAAAAAAGTACACTTTTTTGACAGTTGATTTGTTAATTTGTTAATCGTTGGCAATATAAATTGGGTGAGGTTGAGTTGAGTAGAATAGTAGGAATTGCCGCACTTAGCCTACGCCTACTCATAAAAAGTACCATTTTACTCAGTTGTTACATAAATAACTATTAGCTCGTTTTGTTCTATTGAATTATTGAAATTATCTTGTATAGGAACCTCTGTTATTTTTACCATTACAATATATTTCCAAAGTATGTCCCATTATTTGCCGGACATCTAGTATAATTTCTATTCTTTGGATTCATTTCGGACATACTCTGGACGTCCAGGAGATATCCTTTGGATATATTCTAGACGACCGTTGTACCAAATATGGACGTACAATGGACGCCTAAAAGACAAACAATGTAAGTACATCCATTAAACGTTTTTTGGACTTTGATTGTATATCCATAGTGGTGTCCTGGATGTCCATTGAACGTCTATTGAATGAACATAGTATCAAATCTGGTCATCAATTGGATATCTTGAACTTCCATATTCCACATTCATTGGTCATCCATTATTCGTACATGTGCTGTGTGGGAAGCGTCTTATTTGACCCATCTTGTATACAAAATGAAGCTTTTCCAAACTTTCTACGTAGAGCAATTACACAATATTACTCTCAGATCAATTTTCATTTCTATAGAAACGTGGCACTCAACACACTGCTTCTTCGAAGTGCACGTTATTCCATTGTGCATTTTCAACATCGAAGTCATTACCAGACTTTTTCTATTGGAATAGCACACGGCAAGTTCTAATAACGAACTCGTCTTTTTCAGAACAAATTTCGACGTTCCCGCAAATTTGAAAAGGAAAAGGGCAAAGACCTCGGTTTCTCGTTATTCGAGTAGAATCATCTAAGATTACATGTTATTCGATTCATTCAAGTAAAACGGACCAATGTAAATAAGGTTTCCTGTCAATTTGTATAAGATCCCACACATTCAACTTCGCTAGGCAAATAATGGACAATTTTAAACACCTGAAAAGGTTTCGGAGAGGTATGCATAGGGGAGTTCTGAATGGATTCATAATTTTATTCAAGATTGCGGAAAGGGATTCTTTTGCCCGGTTAGTTCATGTGTTCGAAGCGGAACGTTTTGGTAAACTTTCGATATCCGAAATTCAACAAAACATGCTAATAAGTAGAGGTTGAAAAACAATTTGAGAAAATAGGTAAGATATAATATCCGTTTTCGATATTTTCAAAACAATGCACGATTGGAGATTGGTGTCATTATTGGATTTTGTGGTTTACCTGGAAGTTCAGTCAAATAATGAGTTCTGGTAACCAACATAAGTGTGCATGGGAAAGCTGAACTTGCGGGGTTCTTCTCAGTGAAACTGCGAGTATAGTGGAACAGTAGATGTTGACATATTTTAAAGACAGGCAGATCGACAACTCTTCTGCTGTGTATCAGAGAAACAAGCAACAAGGAGAAATTGCTGTTATTTGCAGTCCCGATTCATTTGCGGCCCTACCTTAATTTTTCAAATAGTAGGCCAGTAGATATAGATATGATTTTTCCAAAATTTAATAATAATTACAACAGTTTTGAAACTTCAGTTAAATGAAGAGTACGTTAAAATGATATTAGGTATGATTTTGAAACCCTTTTTTCTGAACGGAACATATTGAGAACCTGGATTTAATGATTTTTCGCATTATTAGCGCGGAAAAAATTGCAAAAGTTCTGCAAACTTTAGAAGTGTTGTCATATAGCAGCTTATCTTCTCATATATTTGCAACCATTCAAACAAAACGGAAATGTTTGTTCAATAAAAAAATACGTTTTCAATCCAAATTTTTTCGCGGAAAATTCCAAAAGTTCTGGCAACTCAAAAAAATTACTAAAATATTGTTCTTGATGAGTGCCTAATTTGCAACCTCTAGCATCAAAAGGAATATATATTTTTCATTAATTTGTTTTTACTATAATGAGAATCAGGATTTTTTTTAAAATTTTGAATAATGGTTGCGAATGAAGAGGTCCTCACATACAATGTTTTCATTAATTTGCAATCTCGCCTGCAACACGGAAATGAGGGTAAAATTGAAAGCAAAATATTTTCATATTTGTACTCTACCAAAAAAAGCAAAACTTCTGCAATTTTTCGAACTGTTGAAAAATACCAGGTCACCTCTTTGGACAAGTTTGCAACCATTCATGCTATATGGAAATGATTGTTATATAATAGAAGTATTAATCCTAATTTGCAACGCCGCCATTGTCGATTAATTTTTCTTCTCACGTAAAGTAGACAAAACTTTTACAATGGCCCTTTCCACGGACTATGAGAAAACACTGTAAAAGAAAGTGTAACATAAGCTAATATCAATTGTGATTTTTTATTAATTTTTTCTGACCACCAGTTTTTCTATAATTTGAAAAAAAGGGGTTTCGTGACGTCACGTTCATCAAAATTAAACTTGGCAACGTCGTATTAAGTTGTACACCATGGAATCTCAAATTATCATTACATCTGGATTGTTCGTCTGTTTCGGGGAGCAGATCAATAACAATTGTTTTTCTCTGTTTAACTCATTTGCTTACCTTATGTGATACAAGATATATCCTAGTAGATCAAATCTGTATGCTGGAAACTAACAGACTCTTGAATATTTTATTTTCTGAGGTTAATGCGATTTTCAAATTCAAAGTTTTGTTGTTTGTATTAAGTAATTTCTGTATTCCTTATAACCGTGTAAATGTCTAAAATGTTCTTGTCTGAACACCAGTGAATATTCAAATCAACTGTAGATATGTGTTCTGTGGTAATAACAACTTTTGTTCCATAGGAACTGTTATTATAATTTGCGGTGTTGCCAATAATAGTTTTTCATCAAAAGACAGGTTCGATCAGAAATTTTTAAAGTTGCGAATATTATAAAAAATTGCTTTTTCGTCAAATTTTTTTGATGTGTTAATCCAGTGACAAAGTTTCAATTATTTCTCGATGGCTTACAATCAGCCAGTAGCTATATTTTATGGGAGAACGATATTCCCTATTCCGGAACATGGATTATGGTGGGAGATGTTTCCGATGAACGTGACGTCAGAGGCACACCTTGAAATGTAAGATTTTTCTTAAATAAAAAAAGGAGAGCTCCACTCGTTGATAAATAGACATTTTAGACTATTAACAATCGATTGAAGTTCGTGTGCATATACACAATAAACAGTTATGAATAATTAATATTTTGGAAGGGATTTAGGTAGGTCAAAAGTTTTCAAGTGTTTATTTATGGAGCTGAACTATGTTACAGAAATATTGCAATCACATTCAATAATAGACACATAGGAACTGAATTCAGAGAAACTGGAACGGTTGTAAAAAAAACGATTCTAAAATACTGAATGGAGCAACACAAATTGAATTGAATAAATTTTTTCTTTAGTACCAGCGACTTTGAATACAAAAATATCAGAGGAAACAAATAACTCTATCAGTTCAGTTCAGAAAGTCATGCTGACAACAATAGTTACTAGATGAGTGGGACTACTCGGAAATATCTGTTTTAGTGACGAATGCAATTTTTTTTGTCAATGTGTAAACCGACTAAATTGTCTTTACTATTGTGTAAGCATTTAACACGTAAAAATTAATTTTTATTATTTTTTCTCTATTTTTCTATTTTTCAATTGTTCTTACTGGATTGCCAAAAATTCACATACTATTTTCTGGGTAGTTTTTATCAACGTCCCAGGAAAATGATCTTACATACTAACTGGAATTTTTAATAACGCCATCATTTATTGACGGGACTCTGATCGGAGATCTAAACTTCCGGTTACGGGAAGAAATATTGGGTTGTATTCATAGAAGCTAGCAAATGCTTCTATTATAGGATTTTCAACAAAATGAGTAGGTTTGTTTCATGAAATAAGAGTAAAACCCATCAATAAGTCAAACATCGCAACAAGATGAAAATGGAAGATGAAGATGAAAATGGAAACCCATTCTTGGGTGAACTCCTACATTCTCAACATGATGGTGTCACAGACATCCTCGTATGAGGGTATGGTTCGATCAATATAAGATGAATTGGAAAAAGAAATCCAACCGAGTGGCATCAGAGATCTTCCGGAGATTTTTTTTTTTATAATTGACTAAATATCGATTATTCATATTTTCTCTTTTATGAAATGTGGCGCTCAAGAACCTTCTATATAGATCGTTGTCAAGCTCTTCGACCAGAAGAGTTGCCTTGATCAGTGGCTGTCAGCTGATATTTTTTCAACGTAATCAATTTGATTGAAATAGAATAACCCTTCGTGATCAATAATGGCTGAGTCCAAAACCAGGGTACTCTTTTCAGCAATAAATTATAAAGATAGCAGCATACGTCAACGTATACGCCACACGCCATTGTGGCAAGGGCGCAGAACACAGTACATTCTTTGTGCGATCTATTGTTAGAGTATTTTTTATGAAGTTTTATTGTATATTATACCGCTGACAGTGGGGAGTGATTTGCCATGGAGTTTCGAGTATGGGGACGAACACCTCTTTAACATGTTATAGTTCGGAGGAACAACTGGTGCTGATTTAGATTTTTTATTATTTTTTATGGAATCATTTTCAGAATTTACCGATATTAAATTCTGTCGGGACAGGGTGGTAATTCTCAAAAATAAAAATGTTATAGTTTTTGTATTAGTGAATCAGATAGTTGTCTTAATCATTTTTGCGATTTTCCTTTTCAAAATAGCACATTGTGAAAGCTTCATTAGTTCAGAAAATGGTTCAAGCCCTGTCGTAAAATAACTGGGTTCATTCACTTTAAAAAATCTGGATATTCAAATGGCTGGAAAATATCAACATACACAATTAACATTATAGTTCATTAGTTTTTAACATCACGATATGTATTCAATTTCCTGAATTTAAACTTTGTTGAACCATCAAGAGATCAAATGTCAGATTGACGGTCATAAACATTTCAACTCAACTGAATTGATTTCTATCAGAAAATAGTGTTTTGTTCGTGAGGTGGCAATCACACGAACGAAAAAAACGTATTTCATCTCGAGTACGAAATGCTATTTTTTCTGCGATAGATGTTGTTTATAAAATACTGGAATTTTGATATCAGAGTCCATATTAATTAAGTATAGTTATAGAGAGAGAAGTTCAAATATAATCGTGAGAATGTTTATAAACTGTCAAACGAAGTGACGTTAGTTTGCTGATTCCAGTGCCAACTAGTGAGATTAACTGTCATTAGTGTCAAAAATCCAT
This sequence comes from Chrysolina americana, assembly GCA_958502065.1. Classification (NCBI taxonomy): domain Eukaryota; kingdom Metazoa; phylum Arthropoda; class Insecta; order Coleoptera; family Chrysomelidae; genus Chrysolina; species Chrysolina americana. Next base: position 22,675,792 of record OY293418.1, read on the forward strand.
CGAATTTTGTTTTAGTATATCCCCATCGGGTCGCATGATAATGTTCATTTGCTTCATTTTCATCTCTAGAGTGAAAATCTGGCTTCCGGACAATTGCCCGAAAACAATTTCCCGAAAGACAATTCCCCGAAAACAGTTGCCCGAATAGACAATTGCCCGAATGGACAATTTCCCGAAACACAATTGATCGAATGTACAATTGCCCGAATAGACAATTTCGCGAAGAACAATTGCCCGAAAGGAAATTGACCGAAAAATGTATTTTAGCGCTACTTTATTTTGTAACCAATATTTTCGGAAATTTCTGTATGCTAGTATTTCTTCTCTGATTTACAATAACACCCTTAAACAGGTCAATTCTGTTTCTCAGTAGCAAGATTGTTATCATAGCAAGACATTTTTCACAGCAAAATATATCTCAATTATGTAGAAGGCTTGAAAAATATCGGCAGGAGATGTTGCTACCACATCATCTACTGTCAATAAAACAAGATAGATATCAAGCCTTCTCCAAAATCGAGATATATTTTGCTGTCAAAATTGCCTTGCTATGATAACAATGTTGCTAGTGAGAAACAGAATTGACCCGAATACCTACTATAATAATTGAGGTTACTCCAGCCTTGCAAAAAGGCGAATCTGTCACCAGGTTAGTTCGTTCAGGAACAATCGAGTCAAAAAATATAAAAAATAGTCTTTTTTGGTCGTCGACGATGAACATTCCACAGGATTAGGTTAAAACTTTTATTGGTATTATATTGGTATTATATTCCGTAATATATCCAGTGATAAGGCACTCAACATGATCGTACGCGCAATTAAAAATCTATTGGTGTCACTATATTTGAATACATTTTTCGGTCAACTGTCCTTTCGGGCAATTGTTCTTCGGGCAATTGTCTATTCGGGCAATTGCACATTCGATCAATTGTGTTTCGGGAAATTGTTCATTCGGGCAATTGTCCATTCGGGGAACTGCTTTCGGGGAATTGTGTTTCGGGAAATTGTTTTCGGGCAATTGTCCTAGATCCGAAAATCTATCACTTTCATGAAATTATATTATCAGCATATAAAAATTGTCAAATGAATAGGAAAACATAACTGGTGAAAGCAGTTGAATTCAGTTTGTGGGAGAAATTGAAAGTTTCTTGTTGTTTCTTGGTTTTTTCCTGTACTGAACGTTATTTCTGTACATTGTCCTAACTGAAAGCTGGTTAGATCTTTTCATATACTAAGTAATATATCCGAAGAAAGTTATTATTCATGGTAGACTCAACTACATTCATTTTGTCAGTTTCATACAGATTTGACAAGTGATACAGAGTACTTCATTATAGTGGATTGAAACTAATGTATTGATCATTTTTTTTCACTGTTTTACTTATATATAATCAAGTCATAATTCGCTTCATTTCACCGCATCTGTCATTAATTTTGAGTATTGTTAGGCCTTAGGTTGGGACAATGTTAATTTGTATTGAATGCTCCATACTGAACTGAATAAGTATCAAGATACTTTTCAATATTTTCACCTTTTTTGAAAATCTTATAGGTAAACCCACAACTTCCGTTTTGTTGACCACTAATATCAAACATTTATAATAATTTATAATAGGTATATCGTTTGAAATTTAAGTTCAACAGAATGATGTAAGTGATGTTCTGCATGTCTTAACCAAATCTGATTACTTCCAATCTATCCATAAAGCTGAGTAATTTTTACAAACATTACGAAAAATAATGATTTAAATTATGGGAATTTTCTCAATTAAGGGGTAGAGATTAATAAAGAAGGCACTGCAGATGCATTTGTAGAAATCTCTTCATTAATATATTCACAAGTGAAAGCATCTAATAAATTAGATTTTTCGACGAATAATACAGCAGGACATGATTTTTTTGTTATTAATTATATTACCGTCGATCTTTGGGTGTCATGGTTTGTTGGGTGGGACAAGATGACTCTAATATTGTTTGATCTATCCTAGCACTGATGAGAGAAAATCAACTTCGAAACATGTCACGTATGCATGTCGTCATTCCCACCAGATGAGTAATACTATTCAATGCTTGATTGCAACTAGCACTTGGTATCGTCCTGAAGGAACATTGCACGAATAGATATAATTCAATGTTTGTAAGAGAAGTCGTTGTTTTCTGACAGATATTTGCATCAAATATTTCACTTTGTGACAGTGTGGAGAGAAGGAGATTTAAGGCTTCATCGAAATTATTCCTTTGATTTTTTGGAATGGACTTTGTTCGAAATCCTACTGCTGAGAATTTGAAAATGCAGTAAAAAAACTCAAACCTATGAAAGCTGCTAGAACGGATGGAATTCCACCTCATATCATCAAGGGTTGTAGTGATTGGTGGAAGAAACTAATTAGTAAGTCGGCCCGGAGCACCACGGCAAATAATAATAGCCGTCCTCTACCCTTTGGGTACACTCTATGAGTATTTATGAGGGAGTATTATTATTATTTAACATTAATTTAATTAATTTAATTTAAATTTAATTTTTCACACTTCAACATTAGATCGATAATGGAAATGTTTCTTATGCTTGCTGGCAAAAGATTACATAATTTTGGACCATGATGGAAAATACATCTCTGTGCGCGACTTTTTGAACTTTTTTTTATACTACAGTGTTACATATATCTACTATAGCTCCCATTCTGACCATGTGTCGATTCGCAAATAGTTTTAATGGTAAATAGTGTGAATTTTGAATAGACTACCTCAAGACTTATCCTAAATGTGCAAATGAGTAGTAAGTACAAAAAATGTTTTTGTATATATTTGAAAGTCATAGTTGATTATCCTTGGACCCGGTTCGAGACCGGGATGTGGGAGATTTTTTTCCTCAAGTTTATTGGAATCGATAGGTGACCACATGCCTTGTTGAACTATTGTGATGCCTGGTGCTTGCTTGGAGTGTGCACCGACCACCCGGAGTAGTGCATGCTTCAGTAATTCGCCCTGAGCACAACGGCAAATAATAATAACTGTTTACCCGTACCATTCGGGCACACTATACGAGTGTTTATGAGGAAAAAATATTATTCACGGGGTAAAAAATAGCAAGACGCAAAAGGAAACTAATAGTTGCTGTAGTTTTGACACTTCACATGGATTTTTGAATGTAAAGTCTTTAAATGATACAATGAATGACGCAAACTGATGAGAGTGTTGTTTGAGAATCGAGCTCTGTATAGATTTATACACGTCAGCATCCTGGCTGCAAATAACTTTTAATAATTCAATTCAGATACAAAACATTAAATTCGGTTATGCCGAAGATTTATGTCCAAACAGGCACCTCCTCACATATAAAAATTTCGAGTGCGGTCCTGTTTGTCACACTAAAGAAACGGATCATGTGCCTCCGACTGGACCAATTCGACCTTTTTTCCGAATAAAAACACCACTGACCGTTTCTCGATCACTCCCGATCTCTTTTGAATATGATAATCTTCGATCTTTGTGTTGTGTAACAGATTTTTACTTATGCCTTTACCTTTAACCTGATTTTTCCTTTTTGTGAGTAGCCATCGGTCTACAAAAGGGAGGGATTTGTTTAGAAACACAATGGAGAATAGGATTTTTTCACGGTTCGGCGCACGATGCAAATAAAAAATTCTTGCGATACATGCGGGGATTACAGTTTTTATGATTTGATGGAAAAATAGCAGATGTTGTTTTTGGCACGTGATGAAAGTTTTTTTGCTTGGTTGGAGAAATGAGTGACATTTTTTTGGGCGGAAATCTCAGTAGCAGCTAGCACACGTCATTTGTTGTTCGATTTAAATGCATTTCATTTCGTTGAGATGTTCCCCACAAACAGCATGAATGCGGGGAACTGTGTTAATCTTTAGTACTACCTGAAGTAAGCCAAAAAAATTGCTACTAATGCCATTTTCAACAACCATCATTGTTGGTTGCTTATTCATCATGATGATTTGTTGGAATCCTAATTGGTCATGTCTGATAATTTCATAGTTTTTCACAAATTGTTACTTGGATTATTTTTCAGATACACTTTTACATTTGAAAATCCAATTTCCATGGGCCCATGAACTTTTTTAAATTTTTTATCTCAATCAAAATAGGAAGCAAGTTATATAGATTCGAACAACAATTAGAAGCTTATGATGATGAGGTGAAAAGGAAGGAACTAACTCTACGAAGCCGTGAAGAAAGCAAACCGAGGAACATGGCAAAGAGAATGGAAAGTAGTGCTAGAAAAATAAGCTCTACCATTAATGAATGAACAAAATTAGAAGTGAGGTATGACAGTAAGGTGAACACGATAAAATTGATAGGTTGTTAGATTGATAAGGGGTGATATCTATTTACAGGTAATACCTATTAATAATAATAATAATAATAATAATATAATATAACGTCTTTATTATTTTCAAAAAATGGCTTCAGTGACATTTGAGCAATAAATCAATATAGAAAATAATGGGCGGAGTTCAAATTTTATGGTGAAATACCACAAAACTTGTTCTTCCACTCAACCCTGTGAAAGCTGTGTAGCAATTTTTTTAACTCAAGTTATTCTGTTTGAAATTCAGTGTATTAAAGAAAAGTATAATACATAATATATACTGTTATATTTGAGATTCATTCAATACAAGTTTGTATGATGCTTTTAAATTCCGGATATTGAGTGTCTTCATTCTCTGTGGTAGGTGATTGTAAAGATCCTACCTACCTTATTTATGAAATTGTAATTTAAACAAAGTATTAACGTAAATAACTTTAGTGTACTATCGCTTGAAGATGCTACCGTGTAGCGTAACATGTTGCGATTATAATAAATTTGTGGAAATCTAATCGTGCTTACCTCAATGTCATATACTATGGATTTCCATCAAGTAACGGCCAATTCTATCCAAGATTAGAAATGAGGTGTTATCAGAAAGGAATTTTTTTTAAAGTAGTGATGGATGACGGACAAATAGTTAACTAAAAGAAATTGGGGAGCATTCATGGAATACTAGATCGAAAAACAGAACATGAAAGAGGAATACATGGAGAACATCAACTAATCAAGCAGGATACATGCGTTTATTAGCAGATTTTCTCTTTTTATAGAGAGAATGCAGTTCAATCAAAAAAGGTCAACAAGAGAAATCTGAACATTTTCACATTCCTTTTCGTCAATATTTTACAGATTGAAAGTCTTTGAATTCATATAGGGTTTCCGTTGATAAAAAGAGCCATTTGAAAGGTAAAGGTCGTTTGGATTGTGTTTGATGCGCCTAAAGCAGTGAACCTGGAAATCATCATATAATTTTTAGTGTTAAATATTTTTTGGTCAAGTTCCAAGGTTTGAGGAAATGAGGCAGAAACCCAACTTGGAGTGAGATCTGAAATCTTTACTGGGACAACGCCGCGACATCTCCTTGATTTTCAATCTCATAAATTTTCTGAATAAACTACATGCACATTACAACCAAATTTCGATGCAACTTCGTTTTTATGAAAGACCCATTTTAGGTGATGAGCTCATGAAATTCTTAAAATGTTCTCAGGTAAGAAGATTGAGTGTTTTCCTTTAATCTCGTATCTTCGACAATTGACCGGCAAACACACCACCTGAATTTCTTTCGGCGTTATTTGAATAAATCACAACTTCGCTAACATTTTGATAATAATTAAGTCATTGGCAACAGTAGACATTTTGAACTTCAATAATAATTCAATCTGCAACAAAAACCAAAACTGGAGACAGACCTCTACCCCATTATCTTCATATCCGAAGTAGTATGAAAGATATATTCGTGCATAAAAGTGTGTTAAATTTAAAATGCCAAAGTTGTTAGTGATCGCATAAAAATCTATAGTGGATACCCTCCGAACGTCGATTGGACTGGGAATCATTAGCAAAAAACTCATTCAACCGCAGTTTTGCCCGAGAGTGCATGTTCTTGTAGAATACAGTAAGGTGTATTTGGTCATCAGCTGTTTTATACCCCAAAGAAAAAAAATTCTCACCTCTAAGCTGAAATGTATCTCAACAGTTTCATATCGGTTGTGTTCATGCAGATTGATGGATTGATCATCGACATGCGAATGAGTCAACGATAAAATCGCTTGATCTGAAACAAACAGATTTTTCATTGAGCGAATTCATGAAGAAAATAATGCAAGAGAAAATATATATGCACCAGAAACTTGAAAAAATGCTTTCATTCATATACTAGAGAACTGAAAAATAAAAAATTATATGTAAATTATAAAAAACAAAGATGTTTAATAATATTTTATGAAAGCTTGAGACTTTATTTCAAGTGTAACGACTTAATGATGAAACTTTAGGGAAATATTAAAACTTTGAAAAATTTCAATGCAATTTTTTTTTGCATTTTACCTAGTTCTCTGTTTTCTCACCATTATAACAAAATGTTTCGTTTGAAGCCTTCGGAGGTCATTGAGTAAATCTCAAAATTCCATGACAAAAATCGTCATATTTTAGTGGTGTAGGAATACTACATCGAACTTTTTGGGTTATATTTATCTGAGGATGGGAAAAAAAAGTATTTCCATTGTATCAAGCACTCCTAATTCTCAACGACTCAATATTATTATATAATATATTTGGGAAAAACCTCATGCATTGGCTATTTTTTGTACCTCCCACAGAGGAGAATCTTGTAATATTCAGAAAACGTCCTGGGAACCTGGAGAAAATAGGTAGGAATTGGTGTTCTTAACTTTCCTCATGCTGTATGCCTAAAGGAACACCTCCCGAAGCAGTTAGTTCCAAAGCTTTGCCGTTCGTTGGAAGAACGAGCACTTGGAAAGACATAGGAGTGTTTCGTTTCTTCTCGCTACTTGGGCAATGTTAGGTTTGACTATTCATTGATATAGATATACATATACAATTTACAAATCGATTCGATTTAAATATACATATACTTAAATGTATATAAAAGTTATTCATTTATTATCAACATTTTAGAAAAGAGGAGAGCTTGCGTACAAAACATGTAGAAAGAGTTATCTAACAGAGATATTACAGCTGCAAAAATAACTCATGACGACAATTTTCTCACTAACTTATTTCTCCTGAAAAATTCAACGAATTTTTTTTTAACATTGCGGAGAAAATTTTGAATTCTTTACCAGCGATAGATAAAAACAAAGTGATGTTTATGATCTCAACAGCAAACTTATTAATGAAACAAGCGGGATAATTGTAGAACCTCCCACTGCACTGACCAATCTATGTTTTTCCGAAGGCTCGTTTCCCCACATTTTAAAATTCACAAAAATAATACCCATTTTTAAAAAAAAAGGAGATAAGGACGAAGTCCACAACTACCGCCCAATTTCTATAATTCCCCTATCTGGAAAAATACACAAAAAAATAATAAAACCGTACTGGTCTCTATAAAAGTTATTTCTAAGGTTGTCCAAGGCATCGTCGAGGGTTTTGAAGAAGGCCAACATACATCAATAACAATGTGCGACCTAAGCAAGGCTGTATCTCCCATGACTTAAGCTAAGTTTTCATGTAAACGAATTATTCGATTTTCGTACGAAATCTGTCAAAAGCTGATCAAATATATTACGTGGCGGCAAATTTTAACTGATGGTACGAATGAATTCAAGAAGTTGAAATAAAGTCCGAAATTTTAAAGGGAAACAAATGATCAGTGCGGTTATGTATGTTAGTTTCCAGGCATATTGAAAATTTTAATGTTAAATATGGAGAGCAATCTCATGATTATTGATATAAGTATAAGAACAGCCATAATATTTTATATTTTACTGATTTTGTTAACGTATTGAAATTAGGAATTGAAGAAAAAAGAAAATGGGCTCCCAAACGTTTTTGGGTGAGACCTATTTTCAAACTACGAAAATTACATGGTAATTACCACAGTTTAATTAACTAGCCGAGGAATTTACTTGAGAAAATGGACGGTAAATTAGGGGGTTGACGTTGAATATTTCATTTAATCCGTGAAGTCATTTCGCACAAATAAAAACCGCTCAAAATATCATTCGTACAAAAAAGTGGCATTTCTTTCAAATTTCCTACGAAAAACCAAAAATTCGGATGCATGAAAACTTAGCTTTACTCCTAAAAAACTGAGCTTCTGTAATACAAGGTGTGTGGCACTTGATGTATCCAGTTCTTTCCTCAAAATAGGATGCAGTCAGTGCACATCAACGATGTGTCTTCAAGGTATCAAAATATAAACCATGGTGTATCACAGAACGCCCACTCCTTTTTATTATACAGTGCGGCTTTTAATAAAATAAAAAATAAAAATTAAAATGAAAAACCGTTTGGAGGGTTTGACCGAAACTACTTTTTGAAATGAAACACATTGTAATTGCTCGATATATGGTGCAGGGGGGCACATCAACTAACAAATTTTAAATGGCATGGGGGGTTATGTATCACATCGTTGAAAAGATAATTCAATTCTCTTTTCAACTATCCAAAAATTTTTAGAATTTCGTTCCATTCAAAGAAAAATTCTGTTCAGTTATTTCATATCAAACCATTCAAAAGTTTCGTGGTCAGGTAAGAAAAGGGATTCAGATCGTCAGATCCGCACTACTTATTCTGACATTTCAAATGCATATTGTGAAAAAACGTATTAACGAAAATCTAAAAAATTTAGATGGTTGAAAAGAGAATTGAATTATCTTTTCATCGATGTGACACATGACATTTTAATTTTTTTTCTTCAAAAAGTATCGGTGAAACACTTCAAACCGTTTTTTATGTTTGTACGTCAAACCGTTCAAAAGTTAACAGGGGGAATTATTAAAAGCCGCACTGTATATATGAATGATATTTTACATACTATATCTCCAGAATTTTGTGTATGCGATGCTGACGATACTACGTTCATTTAATCCCACAAAAATGTATCCACATTAAAAGAAATCTACACAAATGTTGACTGTAATCCGGAATTCTGTTTCAGAGCAAACAATCTTGATCTAAACAAGAGCAAATCTCAAAAGATGATTTGCTCGTGAACAGAATGTTGGTCGAAATGTGTCAAGCTGCTTGGGTTGAGTTGGCAAACTTACACATTGATATATTATGCAAAAAACTATCCACTTAGCTATTTCATTTGAGACGTCTTAAAAATTCAATAAACCGTTCTACTCTTCTTTCTTCATATTCCACTCCCATGTGAATTACGGAATTCTTTCATGGAGAAACTCCTTTCCGACTTCAAAAACGTGCTCAACGTCTGATGACTGATAATAATAATATACAAATGCTGCACCCCCAGCAACCAGAGGCATAAGGTCACCCATCTGTTTTACATGGATGACCATAAACTTTATGCCTCCGGAGAGAAGGATCTTCATCAGTCCTTAAGGGTGGTGCAAGAGTACACGCATGCTATCGGAATGGAGTTTGGTATTGACAAATGTGCCACGGTTCATCTCAAAAAAGGACGATGCTAGCAATACGTAGGGGACGTTCAGCTCGTAGATGGAAGCATCCTACATCATCTGGATGCCGGAGAGACGTATACCTACCTAGAGGTAGAACAACGCCATACCCTAGAGGCAGCTACCGTTAAAATCTCTCTCCGCGGCAAGTATCAGCACAAACTCCGACAGATCTGGTCTTCAGAACTGTCGGGGAAGAACAAAGTTGTTGTAACGAATATGCTTGCCGTTCCGATTCTACTTTACTCCTTTGGAGTAATGAATTGGACACAGGAAGAGCTGCGACAACTTGACGTAAAAACTCGCAAAATGATGCATCTACATAGGAGCTTGCATCCTAAATCGTCTCTTCCACGGTTATACTTCCCCAGACAGCGGGGAGGCCGTGGACTCTTGAGTTTGGAGTGTCTACACAACATAATAGTACTGGATGGAGACTGTAAAGTCATCAGGAGCTCAGATCCCCTTCTCTGCTTGGTATGCGATCATGAGAAAGCAGGAATTGGAGCATTTCTTTTCAAGGCAGCAACCCGTGCAGCCGATGAACTCGGTTTTGTATTCGACACTGAACGGACGAACCCAAACTCTGTCACCGAGTTAGAACCTGTTCAGCAAAAAGCCTACGTGAAAGCTGCGGAGTGTGACAGGCTCCTACAGCTACATAAGGATAAGCCAATGCATGGGGTCTTCTTCAAGAACATTGAAGACTTTGGCTTATCCAGAAACCTGACATTCGCTTTCCTCAGGGCAAGTGGGCTGAAGTCGGAAACCGAGAGATTCATAATGGCCTGTCAGGATGGTGTCTTCAACACCCTCGTCGACCGTAGTCGCGTGATGGGTATAGAGGTCCCTAACACTAGATGCAGAGCGTGTCGTGGGGCAGCTGAGACCATAATGCATTTGCTGTCAGCTTGTCCAGCTCATGCGGTCTCAGCCTATATCCACAGGCATAACGTGGCCCTACGAGTGTTGTACTACTATCTACGACACTCGTACGGTGTAGACGAGACACCAGTGTTGCCTTATGCTCCGGGGGATATTGAGTCCGCTGTGGGGAATGAGAAGTGCCGAATCTATTGGAACTACTCATTCCCCACCCTCAGGCAAATACAAACAAATAAGCCTGATGTAGTCCTCCTCCACCATCAAAGTAGGACGATTTTCGTCATTGAGTTTTCAGCTCCTGGCGAAACGAACATCGTCTGAAAAGAGGAGGAAAAACGGACTAAATATCGAGATCTTCTCTTTGAACTCTGCAGGCTTTATCCAAACCATTCTGTCAAGATGGTGGTTCTGATAATATGGGTCCTTGGTGGAATGATGGACACGCTGCTCTCAAATCTGAAAATCATACCGGCATGCCGTGATGCGGCAGAAAACCTAGCCGGAAGAATGCAGAAGGCCGTTATTCTTGGTTCACTCAGTTTACTCAGGCCACATGATTCTCGGACCCAGTAATCACTCACCCCACGGACGTGGGGAGTGTTTGCTGGGGTTAATGATACACCAGCGAGCCCTCCGGTAGTATCGGAGCTCCGGGGACAGGGCCTGACTGGTATATTCCTGATGGAAAAATAATAATAATAATAATAATAATACTCCCTCATAAACACTCATACAGTGTACACAAAGGCATAGCCTGTGCGGGTAGAGGACGGCTATTATTATTATAATTATTTGCGCTCTGAGGCACCTCACTGATTTTTGGTGGCGAATTCACTTTCCATCTGTAGAAAAACCTGGGAAAACCTAAAGCACCACCCTGGGTGGTCGGCGCGAATTCCTAGCAAGCACCATACGTCGGGAGTGGCATCTAGATAAATTACATTGCCTATCGACTCCTATCCAGGATTAAGGGCCGGTTTTTCAATGTACTTTAACTTCGAACTAAATTTAACTCATGGTTAGAATGTGACTCGATTCCTTCATTTAGCAAATGTCATATTCATTCTGACCACGAGTCAAATTTAACCGGGAGTCAAAGTACTTTAACACGACATTGATAAACTGACCCTTAGAAGGCCGGCATCTAACCGCCCCGCTACCGATGCCCACTACAGTACCTCATGCCGAGAACTCTTCAAGAAACTCTGGATACTGTGTCTTCCTTGTATTTATTCATATTTATCGAAATCTTCTCGACACGCATACGAAAAAAACAGAAATCTATACAAACAATGATTTCCATAATTATTCAACTCGGGAAGCTGACTACATGAGGCCTCCGAGATGAAACATTTCCTCAAAAATTGCAATATCTACTCCGGTCGAAGAATACTTAGGGCATGAAAGATCTAATTTGAAATTATCTAGTGCCTATGTAGTATCTTACCAAACAATAATTCAAAATCATAGTCTACTTAATTTCTATTCTTCGAGTTTATCGTTTGATACTTCAAGATTGTCTTCATACTAATTTTATTTTATTTCATTTTATTTCATCATTAATTTTATGTTCTTTCCGTTTAATTCATGTAAGGTCATGTATTATTTGTCCGTCCTCTCTTGATTGTATACGTTTTACTTACTTTATTGTAAGAATGTACGGATGTATTATCCCCATTTTGTTTGATAACCTTCCATAACCTTCTAGATAACACATAGCGATGCGATAGCTCCGTAGTTGCTCGGTAGGGTCATTTCCCTGTTTTGGGGGACTGGTTGTATCCTTTCAATTTTCCAGTTGGGCGGAAATACCCCCAAGTCATAAGCGAGATTTTTGTAATACCTATGGTATTAGATGATGTTATTCTTGCAATAGCAAAATGACGGAAATGGCGAATAACGGTGACGTTATTTTTAACGGAAGTGATACAGCAGAATGTTCTGCTAAAAAAAGAGCATGAGAGGAGATGAGAATGTAGTCGGAGTTCCCAAGTGGGGCACAAATTGTTATAATGTGTTATCCAGAATTGATGATGAGAAAAAGATCATACTAGCTGTTGACAACAGGAATGCGTGTGGGTAGCAACCAGCTGTTCTAGTCCATATTACGTGATATCAAAGGCTTCAGCGTGACGACCTGCCTCGTCTGTTTTGTTGGAACGTTCTAGATTTATCCTGTACAATTTTTTTATGGAAACACTCCAAAATTAATAGTGTACTGCCTTCGAATTGTCTGGGGGAGTATAACCATGGAATGGACGTATAAGTTTGCAAGTTTCTATGAGGATACATCATTTTGTGAGTTTAAGTAGTTCTTTTTGAGTCACTTTCACTACTTGAAAGAAGTAGTTAGGCGAGCATATTAATTGCAACAACTTTGTTTTTCCTCGGCAGCTCTGATAAACAAATCTGTCTGAGTTTGTTCTGATACTTGCCGCAGACTTCATCCCCAGGTAAGTGCAGGACTCTCCATTATCCAGGTGATATCGGATGCTTCCGTCTACGATCTAGTTATAATTATCAATTATCAAACAAATATCCAAAGTAATTTGGATACTGCGGCACTGAAAAAGACTTCCATCCGATATAACAGGGATTAAAAGTAAAAGACCAATAACATGAGCTTCATATTTATTCTGATACAGTGAGCACCATAAGTGTTATACCCCTATCTAACTCGTTACTGCTCTTTTGTTGAAAATCGCCAAGACACGTCAACTTTTACTTTCTACAATGTACATTCTTGTATGAACAGTTTACCTCTAATTTTATCCCTTTCTGGAGGGGCAACCTTTTTGAAAAATTGGAATAACATAGGGTAGTGAGTGATAGCTCAGTTTTTTCTCTATTCAACCGTGCAAAGGAATTGACATTGGCGCACTCATCCTTACAATGAAAATTCGGCCCAGCATGATATTGGGTTTGGTTCAGACGTCAAGTGAGACTCATTTGCCATATGTTTGGATATTAACCGCACGTATTTGTTGGTATTTTGCATTGTTTTCAGGATAAACGATGACCTGATATCAAGGACAGTGCGAGTCAGAGTATATAGTGTGAGTTTTGATTGCTATTCTGCCGTCCTTAGCAAAAGTGCCGTATCTAAAAAAATATGAATATTGAGATATTGGATTCTGTAGGTTAAAAAACCTATAAATTTTGCGTTTTACCAAGCAGAAATTAAGTATACTCTCGGTTTATAGCCAAAGTTAACGAATAATTTTGCCGTATGTACAAAAGTTTGAGAATTTCTTTCGTATGAAGGTTGGATCTATAGAATTCTAAGCAAAATGGCAGATATGGCATTTTCGCCAAGGACAGCAGTATTCATCTCCAAACATGAGGCTCATCACAATTATCACGAGGCTGTACGAATGTTCAATGAATGTTTTCTAGATCGCCCTATTGATTTCATTTAGTGAAAGAATGTTATGAGAATGGCAGTATGCAAAAATAACATTCTGGGCGATCAACTGTTGGGGAAGATAAACAAGTGGACATTATGGGCAAATTTGTAAGCAATCCACCCTCATCGAGTAGAACTTTCGCCTTGAATTATGAGGTTCCGTAGATGACTGTATTGAGAGCTCTGAAAAAAAAAGCATTCCTATAAAATGAAGATCGTTTATGAACTGACGGACGATGATCCACACCATCGCGTCGTCTAGAATATTGTGGAATTGTATCAAATAATATTCTGCAAAATCCCAGTTATTTAAAAAAATCATTTAGTATCTAAAAAGAGTTTTAAATTGTAATATAAAAGTAAGATTACGTTGAATAATTTTTGTAACTGACAACTTACCTGAAAAGATTGACCAAACTAATAATTGCATTCATTTTCAAAATGTGAGGTACTGATCGGGTCCGATGAAAATCCTCGACTTTTTCGCGAAACTCATACTCAGTTTCCACAAAAAGTTAATGGTTGAGGAAAATATGACTGTTGTCGTCTTTTTGGAAATGCTGGAAACAGTGATAGATCCAGGCAACTGTAGAAAATAATGTAGACGACTTTGGCATGGAAATTATTTTGGAACAAGATGTTCTCATTTCACACTATTTATGCAGGACGATGGATCAGGCGCCAATGATCTGTGAAATGGCCTCCAATATCACCAGATCTCTTAGGATTTAATTCCTTGGGGTAACTTAAAATCTTAAGTTAGTATACGAGACTCAGTGCAACTCTATTCAGGTGTTGCGAGTGCGGACTACGGAAATATGTGCAACAATTCTCGAGAAACTTTGCAAAGCGTCAGGGCTGAAACTGAAAATAGACTTTATTTTGGCAGGAAGTCAACGGGGTATATTTCGAACATTTATTGTAATAATAGATAAGGTTAGTGTTAGTTTCGTTGCCTTCCTGTTTGCGGTGTTTTTTTATTTTTAAATATTCATATCTCAACACATCCTTCCAGATAATCTATCACTTATCACCCCATGCTATTCAACGAAAATCTCATTACATTTTTGTATTCCCCTAGAAAAATCATACAAAAAAGTTCGGTACTTCTAGGTTGTCCCCCACTCTAAACGTGTCGATATCATGGCAGCAATCTGATTTTTCTAGGAAAATTGTCCGACAAAATTAATAAGGATCTTCAGCAGTCCGACGCTCCATAGATGTCGATTTCACGACAAAGGAAAACTTACCACTTTCAAGGTTTCCTCTCTGCGACATCTTGTCAGATTTGGCACTCTTAAACAGTATAAAAAGTTACAACTTGCTCGTTGTCACTCCAGATTTTGTATGATAGCTTGCGTACTATACCATGTGCAATTTATATTTTGAATATCAAAAGGAGTATTTCGACAATATTTATATGCCCGCACTGAATACGTTCCTGCATGGGCACTTTCGATTTAACCAATTGTCTAAGAGGCTTATATCGGTTCCCTTTATTGAAGTATATTATTTGTGTCCTTCCTTATCCTTGGAAATAGAATGCGAGCCTTATGAATGTCAATCATAAATCGGACAATATATTGAAGGCAAGTATGTCACCTAAAAAAATATCAGTAATGTAAGCGTTGATAGTTATGTTAGTTGACTATTGCAATTTCGGGATGAAAATGTTCTTCTCGCGTCTCGACATATTGAGTAAACATAGCAGTTTATACGGTTCGGTAATTTTTTCTCTCCAAATATGTCATTTCCCCTACGTTCTAGTACACTGAATTCACAAATCATGTGGTACTCTCCTTTGGGCAACCTCGTGAGTTACCTTCGAAGATTCTGATTATGTACAAGATAGAAAGATAGCTAGTATGGTGTAACAAGTGGGTCGTGGAAAGAGCTGAGTGAATGATGGCAAGAAAATGAATTTCACACACCCTGTATAACTATCTGACATAATATATTTCTGTTTGATCTGATAAGCGTCGTGGATTTTGTCGCAGGGAAAAAAATCATTTAGTATCTAAAAAGAGTTTTAAATTGTAATATAAAAGTAAGATTACGTTGAATAATTTTTGTAACTGACAACTTACCTGAAAAGATTGACCAAACTAATAATTGCATTCATTTACAAATAAATTCAAGAATTTCTTGTTTCAGATTTCACCTCAAGAGATACTTTATATTTATCACTTCAAATAATAAGCGAGAGTGTCTGGATTTTGTTACTTTAAAACAGGTTGAAAATAAAACTTTTCTCCGGAAACCTAGGTGATTCGTTAAAACATATTATTTCAATTTATTCTTAATTGAACAACAATGTAATAGATGAAATCAAAAACTAATCAAATCAATTGTTAAGTTTTTCAAGTTTGTTTTTCATGTTTATATTAGATACCAAATATATAGCAACAAAGTATTGTCAACACGATGACGATGACACCAACTTGTTATTTTGTCATATAACGGGATATATTTCCTCAACTCCAAGTCATTGTTTTTATAAGTATGCATGCAGTGTGATGAGAGCAAAATTTAAAAAAATTAAGACCCCAATAGCAGTAGAAAAAATAATATATATTCCTCAAGAGGAAAATACATTTGCTCCAGGTATGCCCTCCGCTTCAGGAGGAAATACATTTTTCTTCCTTGGTAAGTAAACAGGTACTCATTCTTTACTATTTTCTGAACTAATAGTGTTTTTTCTTGTTTCAATCGAGGATTGTGTGTCTCCTTATGGTCTGTGTACATGTATGAACATTTATGTTCTTTGAAACCACCGGGATTCAAAGTCGTTCAAAACTGAAATTTTTTGTCAAAGCTCTGTTTTAGTTGAAATTTTTCTCAACATTCAATTTTTCGTATATAATAGACGAAATGCTTACACAGAGATAAATCTTGTTGAGATATCAAAAGACTTGCTAAACGTTCCAAAAGAAAATCCTTTCATGAAAGGTCCAAACGCACGCTCTCGCCGGAATGTTTATTGTTTACGTCAAAGGAAATATGCAGAGAATATTTTTCTTAGTAGCTACAGTTCAGGAATATTTTTCAAGTATACAAACTGTGTACAGGGGGTTGCAACATTATTGCGTTCTGAACAAAACATGCAAGGTCAGATGAGTGATGGAAACAAAACAGTACATTTTGAAGAATATGAAATAACGAATTTATTTTAAATATATGTTAGATTGGATTCCACTCAAACCCGTTTTTAAAAACTTTACTTTATTTTACAAACAATAAAATATTTAAATACAATAATTTAACGTGAACTTGCAAGGAGTAAAGCTTGCAGCAGTAATAGTGATGCGTCGATCTTGGAGGTTTCATTTATAAGCTTAGAGATGCTGACTGGGGGTCTTCTGGCTTCTACGTCTTCAATAAATAACTGGAATTGCGTTACAGGATAACCTTGATAGTCGGCGACATCCTGGCACCATTGGGATTAACTGCGTAGATAAATGCGCAATTTGGAATAAAGGTCCATTGTATTTTTTCATATACCATATATGACACCGTTTGTTGTTGTTTTTATTTGCATATGTATTTTCTTTTTAGAATCTTCGACGAAAAGATGAATTCTGCAATGTTCAGATAACATCATGAGAACACATGTCCATAGGCCCATAGGCAATAACCAGCCACACACATAGGTTGATTCGTAAGTTTGAACTGCAACAGTTATGCCTGGCGATTTTGAACGCTATGGTTGAAACCCACTAACCACTAGCCTTAAACCGATGACTCGTCACATATAGAATTCTGTTTTGGTAGGCAAAACCCGAAGATGAATCCACGAGACAAACTGACAATTGGAAATTTCGCTTCGGCGAAAGTTTTGTGATACAGATGCACGGTTTTTGATGAGGGAGCTGTACAAATGTTCGAGTACAGGAGAAAACTGGCTGTCTATTGTGGCTCATACAGATCAACTAGACCCGTTAGACTTGATTGAGGAGCTTCAACTCTCCAATTCTCTCCAGAAGTATCCTCTAATGTTTCCAAATTTTTTTTATTTTATTTTCCTCTAAACCGGATGTTTTTTATAAACATATGAAAACTTCGATAGCAACGTTTTTGTAAAAATTATATGTTTCGAAGACCCAATTGATTATCCTTTATTTGGCTGGGAATGACCACCTGCAAACATGCATGTTTCGAGGTTTTGCCTCTCATCAGTGACAGGGTAGGTCAGACAACATTATAAATGGCATATCTGCAGGTGGTCATTCCCAGCCAAATGAAGGATAATCTTCTGTTTAGACACTTGCACTTGCAATTGGGTCTTATTGGAAGAACGTTGCACAAATATCTGTCAGATGTAGTTCAATGTCCGTCGTGGTATTAGCCAAGGAAGTAGTTGTTTTCTGACAGATGTATGCCTTTATTTCTCCACTTGGTGAAAACATTTAGAGAGAAGGGTACCTCGTATTCATTTCACATTGTTGATATGGCACAATATTTTCGAACTTCGTTCGAAATATTACATCTAGACAACTCACATCACACTTGTTTTTTTACATAAGGCATGAACCTGGCCAAGCGTTAGTAGAAATTTCAACAGCTGACATTTAATGAAATTCAAGGTGACAATTGATGAATACATTGGAGCGTGTAAATTTGCACCAACAGTTAAAATTTAGCGCGTGCATACCCACTAACGGACAGTTCCATAGATCGTTGTTTGTAAGAAAAACGGGACCAGAGTGCCAGATATATATATACAGTAAGTGCCCAGATCAACGACCAAAGGGCCAAAAGACTGAACTAATTATAGTCAATCCAAGATGAGGATGTCCACCATGGGGATATCAGATATGGTAATGTCAGTTAGATGGGAAAAAAGATTGCGTAACAAGAGGGCAACATTTTGTGTTTAAATTGTTATTTCCGTCAATCGGCTGCGCCCTTACAAGCAACCCTGAGAAGTCTTCGAGAGACTTGTGCGAACTAGTGAAGGTCAAGGCGATGACCTCACCTTTCACAGTGTGAGCCTCAAATGGGACCAATGACTACGCTGGGGTTAGAACCCACGTCCTTACGGTTGATTTGGCTGGGAAGCGAATGCTCTACCATCATGACCACCACGGTAGTATGAATCATCCAAAAAAAATTGATTTTCAAAGCTGTGCTCCATTTCTATTGAAAGGAATTCCAAACTTGTAATGATTTATTTTTAAGATCATCTTGCTGTAAGCTAAATCGACCTTCAGATCTTTCTCGTCTTTTCGTCTTTCAGGGATATTCAACCCAGGAACAGATGATCAAATAAGGATCAAGAACATAAGATGATGAATAATGAATTCAATAATCTAATCTTCTGTTTCTCTCGAGATGCATCGTTTGTTGAGTATACTCCACTACTTC
The DNA here is from genome assembly GCA_958502065.1 of Chrysolina americana. NCBI lineage: Eukaryota > Metazoa > Arthropoda > Insecta > Coleoptera > Chrysomelidae > Chrysolina > Chrysolina americana. Next base: position 22,694,897 of record OY293418.1, read on the forward strand.
GAGATAGTAAGATTGAAACAGCAAGCATATTATATATTTATGACATCGACAGGCCCAAAGAAATTTCCATAAGATCGTTCAACAAGAGGAGGAATACAAAGAAACTGACCCCTTTCATTTTCCAATCCACAGAATTTAGGGATTATCATAACGGATCAACAGAACATATTTTCTGACTACTAACCTTATTATTTCTTATTAGGCAGCACTTAAGGATCTGATTTATTTGAAAAAGCCTCCAAGACCGGTGTGAAAACCTTGGATAGAACAGAATAGAGTGTTAGTACTATGTGTACCACGACACATAGAAATACTGAAGAATGAAAAGGTGTTATGGGGATGTAGTGCAAGGAAGTCGCTAAAGAAATGGGTTCAGAGTATAAGCAATGAACAAACCGGAACAACATACTGGAACGAAGATATGGAAAAGCAGGTATCACAGAACTATTCGAAAAAAGAAGAGCTCTCAATGAACAGCTATACAAAATCCATTTGATTATATACAGGGTGAGTCAGAATAAGACCGACAAAATCCGACTACAGATTCCTCACCTCATTTCGAGGTGAAAACTTCCCATCAAGGTATGTCCGAAAATGCATCCCCTCTGAGATACACGGTGTCGAAAGTACAAAAATAAATTTGATTTACTTTTTTTTCTCCAAAATTCCTGAAGCAAAATATACCAAACTCGGTACACTAATCATGGTTTATCAACGTGATAATTAGAAGTTATGATTTTTAATTTTCGTAAACCAGTGGCGTAGTTACGTTGGTATGTGGAAATATTTTCCTTTATATTTTCTTTGGACAAGTGAATGGACAAGTGAGCGTTTGACATCAGTTAGGTTCATCGATACTCAACTTAAAAGTCATAACGTTCTAAAAGTAAAGGTTTCTGAGAAAATTGAGAAAAACTGAAGATATGTCCTGGAGTAGCAAAATAATTTCCTCTGTAAAATAATCTCACAATCGGAAACATAGTACGGGTGATTCAGAATGAGACCTAACTCAGTGACTACACGACATCAATTTCATCAAATAATATGATGAATGAATGACTCACCTGTACTATGTTTCCGATTCTTTCAACATTATGTTGTAAGAACTTAGCATTATGCGATTTTTGCACATGAAATTATTTTGCTACTCATGACATATTTTCAGTTTTTCTCAATTTTCTCAGAAACCTTTACTTTTAGGTACATGGAATGTTATGACTTTTGAGTTGAGTATCGATGAGCCTAACTGATGTCAAATGCTCACTTGTCCAAAGAAAATATGAAGGAAAATATTTCCACATACCAACGTAACTACGCCACTGGTTTATGAAAATTAAGAATTATTACTTCAAATTATTACGTTGATAAACCTTGATTAGTGTAACAAGTTTGATATTTTTTGCTTTGGAAATTTTGGAGGAAAAAAATTTTATCTATTGTTTTTTGTACTTTTGACATCCTGTATCTCAGAGGGGATGCATTTCAGGACATACCTTGATAGGAACTTTTCACCTCGAAATGAGATGAGGAATCTGTAGTCGGATTTTGTCGGTCTTATTCTGACTCACCCTGTATATGTGAAACTTCTAAAAAAAAGAAATACGGAAATTATTTTCAATTTCCTACAACTTCCAGTTATCCTAGGAATGGGCCCTGACTACTTCAATATTTTCATTGAAATATCACCAATTTTAATGAATTTTGGGTATCTCCGTGAAGTTGCAATAGAATAGAAACACAATATGTCCAAACTACTACTTACATTTTCGAAGGCAATCTTAGTATAAATAATCAAAACTCAATGTTGATTAGTTTGCTCTAGGCCTTTTTAAGTCAATTCTATTATGATAACACGAATCAGTTCATCATCAGATTAGTAAAGCCAAAATATGGAGTTCTCCTTCAAACAATGAAAGACATACTGTATGTACCTTATTAGACGAAAGAACAAACCTTCATCAATTATTACTGAACCATAACTTTCGGAACCAGTGAGAAATAGTAAAAGCCCCAATTTAATATTTTTAACTCCTAAATTATACCTCTTTCTTGTCGGCCAATGTGAAAATTGCAGTGGTACCGGTGATTCTTATTAATAACAACCATTAGGTACGCTTCCTTTCGTGTCATTTGTGTCTGATGTCCTATATTCGTTTCAAAAACCTTTTTACCTGTATTCATTACTATCATCGTGTTGCCGAATAATATCTTCTGGAGATAATATCAATTTTTCTTAGGTTAGGTTAGGTTAACTGAGTCATTTTTTGAGAAAGGTATTGGAAACTTATATTGTAAGAAAATTTTATATTAAGTATTTGGCTTGAATACTTTAGTTTTCATGAGAGAAAGTTCGTACGTTAATATAAGGAATCAGCAAGAAGAACTATATTCCTCATTTCTCTCAAATTTGTAAGGATTGGTTGATTGGTACCTATTTTGAAACCACACAGTATGTTAGCTTTACTCAAAGTGATAGGTGTACGATCTTTTGACTGGTTGAAATGCATCATCCTCCATCAAACAGAAATAGGTTAGGAATACTTTTTTTTATTTTTCATGTTTTTCAAAAAATTTGAATAAAAAAGATGAAAAATAATGGAAGGCTAATATTGTAATTTCATTTTCCATCGCTGGTACAGTATATTGTGGATAGTAATTCGAACATCAGTAGATGTCGGTGTCCAGAACTAAACTTCATCAAGAGTGTCGATATTTTATTCATAAAATCGACCGGGCTAAAAACATTGAAACGGTCGAATTGGAGATTTTATCGTAATGGATACTTTTGTGTAGAGAGAGCATCCTCCAAAAATTGGATAAAATAAAACTTTAACCTGATTATGGCGTCGACTGTGAGTATTTCGAAAAAGTGTGAAAAGTGCGATTCAGAGTAATCGATTCACATGGAAGTAGGATGGTAGACAGTGCCTTGAACCATGCGATATTTTTAAAGATAAATATGATCCCTAAATGAGTTTATTCATGTGTTTTTCAAATCTCAGGTCAGTGTCAATTTCCACACGAAGATTTCTTCTTTGTTATAGAACAACAAAAATTATCATGCTCTACTCATTAGGATTGATGTGCAGACAGTGCTCTGATGTCTTCGGTATGCGTTATTGAATATACTTGCTGTTTATTTTATATTTGCGTATTATCGACATAACAATGAACAGAACAGTGTTCGAGCGATTTTAAAATTATTAAAGTGAAAATAGAAAATAATAGTACCGGGTGTCCCACATTTTATGTGACAGGCAATATTTGGTTAGTCGGAGGAGATATAGAAAAATATTTCATACAAAAGTTTTATGAGTTCATGAGAGCTATATTTTGATATAATTTTCAAATATACAGGGTGTTTGGTGTAGGTGCTACAGACCAAAATGCCATTTTTTTAAATAGAACGCACTGTATATCATTACATATTCAAATTCTACGCTTAATTCTGATATCATTTCATGTTTAGTTTTTGAAATTCGGTTACGGTGTTGTTGAGTTATTGCTTAAAATGTAAAGTCTTGAGAACGACTATTATTTTTAAAAATATCTCATACAATAACTATTCTCTCTGCATCAGATCATATGAAAATTAGTCAAAATTATGGGTGTTCGAAGTAATGATTTCAAGTTTGAGTTGTGGAATTCAGTCAGGAATCATTTTGAATATGAAACAATTGCGAAATTGAAAGAGGTGTATTCAGGAACAAATCGTCAATAACAATGTAATATAACTTGATGAATTATTTCATAAGAATAGTACCTAGATATGTAATAAAAAATGTTCAAAGTGACGCCCATTGGATATTATGCAGGCTTCTAAACGTCGAACCACTTCTCTCGAACAAGTCGCTCTTATATCAGGCGTAATATCACTGCACGCTAGTCGAATTTTCATTTTCAGATCATCCACATTCGAAGGGGGAGTGGTGAAAATAATATGTTTTAAATAACCCCATAGGAAAATTTCAAGCGGTGATAAATCTGGGGAACGAGCCGGCCACCGAATTGGACCCTTATTACCAATCCATCTATTTGGGTGCGTTCTATCCAGATATTCAATAACAACTTGTGAATTGTGAGGAGGAGCACCATCATGTTGCCACCAAATTCCTTGTCGTTCTGCTATGGGAATATCTTCCATCAACTGGATCAAATCATACCAAATGGTACGCTAAAATGACAATAATGTGACAATAACCAAAGTTGTTGTTTTTATTTTCACATCATCGTTGTCAATGATATGATAAAGCTGTGAATGTAACTTGATTATTATGCAATTTGAATAAATCTCGGAAGTTGCACGTCCTCGATTATCATAAATCGCATAATAATCTCGTTACATTAATAGCTATTATTCAGTAGGATTCTAGTACAATTTAATAAAAGATATAGACAGGATGCGTGTACGCGTTAACGATTTTTTGGTACCTTATATCAAACCTTATTTTAAGTGCAATAACTCAACAACGCCGTAACCGAATTTCAAAAACTAAACATGAAATGATAACAGAATTAAGCGTAGAATCTGAATATGTAATGATATACAGTACGTTCTATTTTAAAAAATGGCATTTTGGTCAGTAGCACCTACACCAAACACCCTGTATATTTGAAAATTATATCAAAATATAGCTCTCATGAACTCATAAAACTTTTTTATAAAACATTTTTGTATATCTCCTCCGACAAATCAGATATTGCCTGTCACATAAAATGTGGGACACACGGTATAGATTCTTGTCCTACTCTTGATATCAAACTCACACATCCAGAGAACAAGAAGTCCCAAGAAGTGCAAAATGGAAAGAACAACTTATAATATGAGGTGTCGAATGCACGACTGAAGTTCAGAAGAACTAAAATGGTATGTTATTCCTGATCTATTGCTCTAACGATATTATCCACAATTTGGAAGAGAGCAGTGGTACAGCTGTAGGCTTTCAGAAAGGCTGACTGAATTTCAGTTAGTAGAGAATAGTATTATTATGGCTCTTTCCGAAATCGTGGCTCTTTCCAAAACATTCGATAACTTGGGCAGTATACTTATAGCACGAAGATCCTAATATTCCACTGGATCCGATTTTTTTGGTAAAACCACTCATGCCATCTTCCAAACATCGCGAAATTTTTGTTATCCATTCAACATGTATAGAAATAATTTAATGAAAAAGCTAGTATTAGAAGCGTAGAACTATACAAAATTGGTCGTTCACAACACAAGAATATCTATACTGATAAAAAATAAAAACAGAAAAAACTAAACTGAGCTACCCAATGAGAAGTAGTCTGCTAGTGCGTAGGGACATTTTTCAATACAAAAGTATTTCAGACTGGATTCGAACTGTCTAAGACTCTTTAGGTTTGTTTTGGTTCTGAAAATTATCAGTCCTGGGACATCAGGATCATGCGCAGTTGACGAGAAGTGTGCTCTTTAGGTTCATATTCGCAATTATATACAGGGTTATTCAAATTCGTTTCTGTACATGGGGATCTCGTAAACGATAAGAGATAGAGTGTCTGTTAAATTGTGGCAAAGTTGCGTATTTTAGAGACCCATTCAATAGTGTAAAAAAATCGAATTTAGCTCTTTTGGTTCTGAAGATATACAGGAAAAACCAAAAAATCCCAAATTATTTTTTTGCCTGTATCTTCTTTATTCGCAGACATATTGAAAATCTTTCCACATTTTGCTATTGGCACTTGATGTTGACTATCAGAATATGTCCGTGAATCTTTTATACAGGGTGTCATCTAACTTGGGCCACCCCCATCTTTGAATTTTTAAATACGGACCTGTATTTTTTATTGTAGTTTTTGGATCTTTGACGTTCACTTCATACTGAGAAATTAAATTTAATTTTATATTTCGGGTTGTTTCGTTAATATTTTATTATAATTGGGTTCTAAATTACGGCCCTGGAAATTGGTTGACTGAGTTAAATAAAAACACAATAGCAACTTTCACGTCTGCCCATGTACCATAGTGTTTTTCGAAAGTATTTTTTTCATTTTTAGGTACCAATTCATATTTCCTCACATTTTAAATGCTCTTAGCGCGTTTTCTACAATGATCTTCGAATAGCAAAACCTTTTATGATTATCTGAAACAACAACAGGTGGATAGCAAATAATGGGACAATAAGATGGCCTGCAAGATCACCAGATCTTACTATTTTGGACTATTTTCTATGGGAGACATTGAAAAATTGGATTTACGCTGGCGGAGAAATAGAAAATGTGGAAGACTTGAGATTCAGGATTTTGAATGCTTTCGTAACAATGCATCAAAGAAGTGTATTAAGGGCCATAAATAATATGAAAAAACGAGTTCAAAAATGTCTCGAAATGGAAGGACTCCAATTCGAACATTTATTGCGCCATAATTTTTTTGTGTTGATATATAAATTAGTTCATTTCCATTTTCATTACAATTATAGTGTTCGTTTCGGATGTCATTATTGCTATCGTTTCTTTTTCAGCTTATCAAAATACATATAATCTATTTTTGTGGTAGATATGTTTCAGATAATCATAAAATGTTTTGCTATCCGAAGTTCATTGTAGAAAACGCTCAAAGAGCATTGCAAATGTGAAGAAATATGAATTAGTACCTAAAAATGAAAAAAAAACTTTCGAAAAACACTATGGTGCATGTGGAGTTGTGAAAGTTGCTATTGTGTTTTTATTTAACTCAAGTCAACCAATTTCCACGGCCGTAATTTAAAAGGGAATAATTCACCCACTTATAATAAAATATTACTGAAAAATCCCGAAATATAAAATTTAATTTAATTTCTCAGTATGAAGTGAACGTCGACGATCCAAAAACTACAACAAAAAATACAGGACCGTATTTAAAAATTCAAAGATGGGGGTGGCCCAAGTCAGATGACACCCTGTATAAAAGATTCATGGACATATTCTGATAGCCCACATCAAGTGCCAATAGCAAACTGTGGACAGATTTTCAATATGTCTGCGAATAAAGAAGATACAGGAAAAAAATAATTTGGGATTTTTTGGTTTTTCATGTATATCTCCAGAACCAAAAGAGCTTACTTCGATTTTTTCACATCATTGAATAGGTCTCTAACATACGCAACTTTGCCACAATTTAACCGATACTCTATCTCTTATCGTTTACGAGATCCCCATGTACAGAAACAAATTTGAATAGCCCAGTATAAAAGTCTAGAATGTAGAATAGATACTGTGAATGTTTTCTTCTGAACTGCAATCCTTTCTCTTATTCTGACTATTCCTATAAATTGTATACATGTCGATTGAAAAATAAAGATATTGGTATTATTGTGGTGTTATTTCATTCACTATTTTATTTAAATTGAAGCTTTTCTGAAAATAATTATCGCGACGCCACCATTTTCATCTGTCATTGACAGTTTTGAAATCCACGGCAATCTATGTTGTTTAGAATGAAAATACATGCAAAACACATAAAAAGCACGTGTTTCAGAATGAATATTCTAACTCGAGAGTAAGAATATGTATGTTCTATTATTGAAAATGATTTCAGAATAACTATATATTCTTTAATGGTTGTGGAGAAAATATATTTCTGCACCTCAGAGTATACTTATATACTAGTTGTATATTCCCAGATCGCACACAAGTTTTTCGAAGTTGCTTATAGAGGTGCGGCCTGAACAAATTTTCAGTTGATATTTCTTAATTTTTTGAGTTAGCCGTGCAATAATTTAGTTTATTGGAAAATATCTAAACGAGACATTGGTATATGCTTAAAGGCTTCTGACGTCAAGTAATTTGGTTTCAACATAAAATTGTTAGGTATCAAATCGTCTAGATTTTGTACAAATTATTTTATATTCTATAGTATAGAATTTTGAACTATTTCTATACTATTCAGTATATTCCTGAGTGCTCTTAATGGTCTAAAAATAGGTCTTGGATACTTTTCTCAGATAAAGTGCCGATATCCGGACTTTATAATAAAGAAGGCTTTAAAGTGAATTTTCGTTTCAAAATTGGTTTATGGGTCACATTTTGCCTTTTTCAAATAAAGGGTACTTCAATTTTAATTATGGAACTGGCCGTTATTGCAGTATGCTTTGAGCTCCTGTGGATACCAACTTTGTTGGCGAAACGCGCGTCGAGTGAAATTGATGTTGTTTTGGGTTGTTTACATTTCTTGAACCTAGTAGTGATCGAAGAATTATAAAATATTCTTCAAGAAGATAAAGCGAAAACATTATTCACTACTTTTAAATATAATATTATGAAGAATTAAATATTTCGTCCTGTAAATACAACTACCTATTCATTCTTAATAAAACCAAACGATATAGTGTCAACGTAAGTCAACCCAACTGCCTCACTTCCTTTGTTCGAAGATAAGAAACCACAAACCCACATTTTGTTATCAAATGTACACTTATAGCTTGAATTTTTGAGATTATAACAACCCTTATTACCCTTATGACGTCCTTGAACAAATACTCGGTCATAAAAAGGGCGAAAATTGTATAAACTTCAAGATAAAGTTTCTCGTTTTAGTCTTTTCGAAATGCAGAGTTTTATTTGCACGGAATATAGCATGTACCTTATGATTCAAATAGCAGACTGATGTTTGGTGGTTCAAAAACAATTGACAAAGCTTATTTTTGATTGCTGTATATTATCAGTTGTAATATCACAAGAGAGTGAGAATAAAGTGGAAATAATTTGACAGATTATTCAAAAACTTGTTGCTAGGCAATAGACACGAGAACCCGAAGGGCTCGAGTGCCTATTGCCACATGGCAACAAGTTTGAGAAAAAATCTGGAGAATTATTTTCCGCTTTATCGAACTCTCGTGTGGTATTCGATAGATTATTTTTTGATGCCCCATCATAGTCCCATTCTCTATATAATTTACTTGAATCACTATAAACAGAATGAAGTATGGAATTTGAAGTTCTCAGTATGAAATATACAATTATTATGGATGTTTTGTCCTTGGCTGGAGGATTTCGTAACATTGTTTTGTTCTATTGGATTGAAAGTTATTGCTTTCTCTCTGTCCCTTTGGTTATCAATTGAAATTGTTTTTGTATTTTAATTTTGTATTTATTAGGTAGCTGTATATGTTTTTGGGTTAAGTGAAAATTTACAAATCTTCAATAATTTGAGGAATAAAAGTATTGATTTTTATTTATTTCAAAACAGAATCACGTTGGCAATCAACAAATTCAAACCATAAAATTCCCTGGAGTAGATGGAATATATCCAATCTTCCTCCGGAAAGGAGAAGAAATATAAATTCCACACTTGTGCCGAATACTTAAGGCTTGCATAGCACTTCGACATATACCTACGATTTGGCAAAAGGTGAGAGTCATATATCTCCCAAAAGTAGGGAGAATCAGTGACAAGACACCCAAGGCATATCGTCCGATCAGTCTAATGTCCTTCCCACTCAAAACGTTGGAAAGACTAATAGATAGATACATAAGAGGTATTACAAACAAAAGCCCTCTTAGCAATCGCCAATATGCCTATCAGCCAGGCAAGTCAACAGACTTAGCACTGGACGATTTCAACAGGCTACTTACAAAGTCCTTAGAAGACAAAGAGATGCATCAACTGACTCTATAGCAAGCGCCCTAGTAAAAATAGGGGTATATGCCAGTGAATAAACGCCAACTTGAAAAACAGGGTCGTAATATCAACAATTGGCGGAATAACACTGACAGCTAGAGCAAATAGGGGTTTTCCGCAGGAAGGGGTACTATCGCTTCTACTATGGGCCATCCTAATGGACGAACTGATAGAAAGGCTAACATACAGAGGCTTCTATTGCTTAGGATATGCTGATGATCTTGCAATTATTGCGAAAGGCAAATTTGCAAGGACAGTCTCGGAGCTTACATAAACAACCATAGATATAACCGACAGGTGGTGTAAGGATAAAGAACTGACAGTAAACCCTCATAAAACCACTAGAGTCACATTCACACGAAAGAAAACACTCGAAGGACCAAGGTCACTTGTGCTAAACGAAATAGCAATTCCTTTTGCCCAAGAGGCAAAATACTTAGGAGTCATCTTAGACCATAAGCTAACATGGAATCAACATCTACAAAAAGTGATAGAAAAAAGGTCAGTAGCCTTCAATCTGTACAGGAAAATGTGCGGAAAAAATTGAGGGCTACAACCAAAAATGACCACATGGCTTTATGCCAGAGTCATCAGACCTATGATAACATATGGGTCGGTGGTACGGTGGAGAAAGACAAAGCAGGCAGGGGTAGTACGACGACTGGGAGGACTGCAAAGACAAGCATGTCTGAGTGCTACCGGAGCCATGAGAACTACTCCAACAGCCGCACTAGAAGTCTTGCTCAACCTGCCACTACTACACATACACATTCAAGGTCAAGCCAGGTCGATCACGAGCAGATTACTGATGGCGAATTCCATTGGTAAAACTAGTGTTGCACCAGTTTTGCATCAGTGTTGCATCTACACTGTAGTGTTTGCCTCCAAAATGTGAACTAGTTCATTCGCAATGGAATACGAAATATGACTGAGACATGCCAAACCTTTGAGACACATCTTTCATAGTTGATTTATTTCTTGCGAACAAATAATGATTAAAAAGTGTTGTACAGTGAGTTTGACGCATGTTAGCATATACACGAAGTTCAAATTTCAAAAAGCAACAAATATATTTATTCGCAGGCAGTGACTTAATGGAAATGTGTTCTTCAGGTTGGAATCCCTCATCAATACTTCCTCAAAAAAAAAGTTCATATTTGTCAATTACTTCTGTATTCAATTCGAATAATTCTCTCCTTGTCTTTACTTTACTTACACTAATCCACTCTGAGAGTAACCTCAAAGAGCTCGTGCTAAAATTATTTCACTGAGTTCAAATCTAGATGCACCAGATTCCCAATGGAATACAAAACTCTACAACAGTTTTACCAATGGAATACAAAAAAAGCACTCGGTGCGCACTAGTTCTACCAATGGAATTCGCTTCTAGAGGTCAAGCGCCCATAAGCAAGATGCACGAAAGAGACTACCACAAGCTATATGAAGAGTTGGAAAACGACCATACACCGAGATATAGCTTTGACAAATCTTTCAAGATAAGCATAACGGACAGGGATGCGTGGAAAGAGGGACCTCCCATCAATGCAGAAATCGCCGTCTACACTGATGGCTCAAAAACCGATGAAGGTCAGGAGCCGGCATATACGGAGCCAAGCCGAAGATACGAATCTCACTGAGCTTAGGCAAATATGCGACGATATTCCAAGCGGAAATCGTTGCAATACATCATTGCACGCAGGAGTTAATAAGGCAAGAGTTCTCAGGAAAAACCATTGTCATTTACTCAGACAGCCAAGCGGCAATAAAAGCAGTCAACTCTATGCAAATTACCTCAAAACTAGTTTGGGACTGCATAGTATTCCTAAAATAGCTAGGCAGTCAGAACAGACTGACACTAGCTTGGTTACCAGTACACACAGGTTACAGAGCCAATGAAGAGGCTGATTCACTAGCTCGAGAAGGAGCAAGTCAGGCCCTGAATGGCCCAGAACCGTTTTGCGGTATAGCAAAAGCTTCACTAAAAACCTGCACCAAATCATGGATTCAGCAGAAATCTCAAGAATGGTGGAATGATTCACCAGGAATGAGACAGGCCAAAGAGTTTATTAAAAAAACCGCTGCCAATATTCACAGAATATCTACTAAGCCAGAGAAGGAGCACTACTAGATTAATAGTTGGACTCCTCACAAGGCATAGTAGGCTCAATAAACATATGAGTATACTCGGTCTGGCAGAAGAAATGCTATGCAGGTTCTGCCAGGAAGAAGAGGAAACATCAGCACACATACTATGCCACTGCGAGGGCTTGTCAAGGCTGAAGTTTCTAATTCTGGGAGAAAAAAAAAACAGAAGCTCCCAAATATATGGGAGTTCTAAAAACTAGCCTATGGAGTCTCGTGATGAAGACAGGGCTAGACAAAGAACTCTAAACGATTTCGAGGGCACTCACAATAGATCTGCAAAGGTCGCGGTGTAGATGCTTATGGCACAGAAGCCCCAAACTAATCTAATCTAATCTAAACAGCTAGTAGAATTTTGTTTGACAGATCGATGAATACTCGCATTTACTTTATAATATGGCCTCCTTTATAATATGCTATTTTTATGAGCAAAAACCAGTGAAAAATATGAGGTGCCATTTAAAAAAATTGGCGTTTGTTTCGCGACGTCCTCGGATGGGAAACCGTTATGGTTTGCATTTCACTTGACTGTCATAATAAAGTTACACTTTCATTTTGGTTTTCATTCAAAAGATCCGTTATCTTTACAAATTGTTCAAGATGATCCTCAAGAGTAAAGTATAAATTTCTCCATTGAGCGTTCCATTGAAAAAGTGAATTCTAGTACATACGTCCGTAATTTGTGAACTAACTGCTTTAAACTTTTTGTGATTGTTCTGAATTGTTTTTGTTGAATATTAAATAATTAGTGAAAGTAGAGAGAGAACATCCATTCAGGATCATGTGGATATAATTTATGGAAAATGTGAATTTTGTAGCATTTTGCCGTAATAATTGGCAAATATAATTCAACGGTCGTAGGGGTAGCAGTTGTTCTCTGTTGGATACTTGCCGACCGAATAGCATTTTGTACAGGTTTTGATTGCATTACAGTGAAGTTAGGCACACATATTTACGATCTATATACCTTTCCAAATATCCTATTTTAAGATTTTGGGATAATTTAATTTTATACTTTTTCAGCACTTTTCCGGCCAAGAAAATTGATTTGACCCTGTACACATACCTTTTCAAGAGTCCTTCATCGAAACCTGTTTTAAAATTTTTGTTACTTTGAATATTTCGGGATGGAATTTTACTATGATTTCCATTTTTCAATTTTCCTGACAAACAAATTGATTTGACGCTGTACATAAACATTTCTGGACATACCTGGATGGTTCAAGATTATAACAATTGAAAAAATGCAACTCTCTTATTTTTAAACGGAAAATATACGGAAGACTACAACTTTAGGAACACACATGTTACCTCACAAACACACCACCCAGGCTTTGTTCAGTTGGAAAATAAATTCGGCATAGAATGCAGAATAAACGCTCCTACACATTGTAGTTGTGTATTTGTGACATCCCAAACGAATACTTTATGTTACCGTCCCTTTCGTTGTATGCGAAACTTTCTTGGTCGATTGCGATGGAGTGTCCTCTAGATAAATGATGTCTCCGCAATTTATCATTCACTTGAATGGCCGCCATATTGAATTTATACGGCATGTCAATGACAGTGAGATGTTTTGTCCATCCTGAATGGTTCTTAAAAAGTTTATGTTGAATCTGTATACATAATAGCATTATTTGGTCCGAAAAACATCTTGTTTTTCGGGATGTTCCACTTCCATCATAATGATATTAATTTTTGTTCTGCAGTCGCTGGCTGACTTGTAGTATTGTGAGAATGCCATTAATTTTATGGAGTAGGTACAGAAAGTTAAAATCGACGTTAGTCACGTCTTGAGATTTTGGCTTCACCGAAAAAGTTAGACTTCTTATTTGACTTCAATGAAAACAGGCAATGGACACATTTGAAAAATCGACAAATAATTGTTTCGTGATATTTACTAACTGGCAAAATTAAAAAATATTTGAAACACATCAATTCACTGGACACGCGCCTCTCGTCAACAATTTGACATTTTCAGAGGCTGACCATTTCTTATCGTTTATGTTCAATCCTGATTTATATCTAAGAACCTACCTGAGTGATTACGGATTCAAAGACAAAGTTTTTTTGGAAAAATTAATAACTAATAATGACGAAGAGGAAGAGGAAGAGGAAGAGGAAGAGGAAGAGGAAGAGGAAGAGGAAGAGGAAGAGGAAGAGGAAGAGGAAGAGGAAGAGGAAGAGGAAGAGGAAGAGGAAGAGGAAGAGGAAGAGGAAGAGGAAGAGGAAGAGGAAGAGGAAGAGGAAGAGGAAGAGGAAGAGGAAGAGGAAGAGGAAGAGGAAGAGGAAGAGGAAGAGGAAGAGGAAGAGGAAGAGGAAGAGGAAGAGGAAGAGGAAGAGGAAGAGGAAGAGGAAGAGGAAGAGGAAGAGGAAGAGGAAGAGGAAGAGGAAGAGGAAGAGGAAGAGGAAGAGGAAGAGGAAGAGGAAGAGGAAGAGGAAGAGGAAGAGGAAGAGGAAGAGGAAGAGGAAGAGGAAGAGGAAGAGGAAGAGGAAGAGGAAGAGGAAGAGGAAGAGGAAGAGGAAGAGGAAGAGGAAGAGGAAGAGGAAGAGGAAGAGGAAGAGGAAGAGGAAGAGGAAGAGGAAGAGGAAGAGGAAGAGGAAGAGGAAGAGGAAGAGGAAGAGGAAGAGGAAGAGGAAGAGGAAGAGGAAGAGGAAGAGGAAGAGGAAGAGGAAGAGGAAGAGGAAGAGGAAGAGGAAGAGGAAGAGGAAGAGGAAGAGGAAGAGGAAGAGGAAGAGGAAGAGGAAGAGGAAGAGGAAGAGGAAGAGGAAGAGGAAGAGGAAGAGGAAGAGGAAGAGGAAGAGGAAGAGGAAGAGGAAGAGGAAGAGGAAGAGGAAGAGGAAGAGGAAGAGGAAGAGGAAGAGGAAGAGGAAGAGGAAGAGGAAGAGGAAGAGGAAGAGGAAGAGGAAGAGGAAGAGGAAGAGGAAGAGGAAGAGGAAGAGGAAGAGGAAGAGGAAGAGGAAGAGGAAGAGGAAGAGGAAGAGGAAGAGGAAGAGGAAGAGGAAGAGGAAGAGGAAGAGGAAGAGGAAGAGGAAGAGGAAGAGGAAGAGGAAGAGGAAGAGGAAGAGGAAGAGGAAGAGGAAGAGGAAGAGGAAGAGGAAGAGGAAGAGGAAGAGGAAGAGGAAGAGGAAGAGGAAGAGGAAGAGGAAGAGGAAGAGGAAGAGGAAGAGGAAGAGGAAGAGGAAGAGGAAGAGGAAGAGGAAGAGGAAGAGGAAGAGGAAGAGGAAGAGGAAGAGGAAGAGGAAGAGGAAGAGGAAGAGGAAGAGGAAGAGGAAGAGGAAGAGGAAGAGGAAGAGGAAGAGGAAGAGGAAGAGGAAGAGGAAGAGGAAGAGGAAGAGGAAGAGGAAGAGGAAGAGGAAGAGGAAGAGGAAGAGGAAGAGGAAGAGGAAGAGGAAGAGGAAGAGGAAGAGGAAGAGGAAGAGGAAGAGGAAGAGGAAGAGGAAGAGGAAG
The DNA here is from genome assembly GCA_958502065.1 of Chrysolina americana. Taxonomy (NCBI): domain Eukaryota; kingdom Metazoa; phylum Arthropoda; class Insecta; order Coleoptera; family Chrysomelidae; genus Chrysolina; species Chrysolina americana. The sequence goes on from OY293418.1 coordinate 22,710,109, forward strand.
AGGAAGAGGAAGAGGAAGAGGAAGAGGAAGAGGAAGAGGAAGAGGAAGAGGAAGAGGAAGAGGAAGAGGAAGAGGAAGAGGAAGAGGAAGAGGAAGAGGAAGAGGAAGAGGAAGAGGAAGAGGAAGAGGAAGAGGAAGAGGAAGAGGAAGAGGAAGAGGAAGAGGAAGAGGAAGAGGAAGAGGAAGAGGAAGAGGAAGAGGAAGAGGAAGAGGAAGAGGAAGAGGAAGAGGAAGAGGAAGAGGAAGAGGAAGAGGAAGAGGAAGAGGAAGAGGAAGAGGAAGACTTTCAGTAGGGGTTTTCTAATGTACTTGGGATCGCACGTTAAAAAGTAAAACCCTCGTTATCAACAGCTCGCACAAATCTTCAGAAGACTTCTACCATTGCTCGTATAAATAGGGGCGTAGTCATGTGATGGTTGGGATAAATTCAAAAAATTCATCTATTCAGAGTAAATATCAAATTTTGGAACCGTACTAAATTTGTGTTATAGAAGTCCCATTCGTTAAAATAAATCTTCCTTAACTTAATTTCAATGAGTCTGTTTTCAATACTGCGACTATTCCTTGTTGACTTTTGAATATGTACCTCTGAAATATGTATGACTGCATATGAGTAATCTTTACTTTGGTAATGGAATATTATCGGTTTCAGAATTATTATTCGAAGCATCTTTTCAGTTTTCAAATCTATTGATCACATACACTACCTTTCATTTCCAGTCTTATATTTGAAATCTCTAACAGATTCCCCTTCGAAATCCAAGGAAGTTAATCTTTGGGCCTTATGTGCCGGACATTTCCAAATAAACAACTTAATCGGATACAGAAATTGAAAAAACATCAAAAACCGATAGGTTTATTCATTTGACGATTGAAAAAATATAGTTGGGGTGGAAGTATCAAGGAGATGTCTGTCACAGGCCACTGGCCAACTGTCAATAACCTATTGGTTCTTTTATTTACCTGCCTTCTGGGATTTTTTGGATAACAATGAAATTGAGCTTTATATAAATTTGCGGGAGATTCATCGTAAATCGCATTATATTTTTCAAACTATTGTGTTAGAAGAGTACATAATTATGATCAAGATTTATCTGCGACACTAACTTTTTTTGATGCTTTCCTGCAAACATATACAGGGTAGGCCAACGAAAACTTTCCACTCGGATTTACTGGGAAATGGTGAATTATTTTCGGAAACGCTGGAACACGTCTATTATAATATCAAGGGAGACACGTGTCAATGATGGCGAACATGGGTCGAGTGATACGTCTTGAAACTCTCCTTATTCTCTATGGAAACGTTTCTATATTTTCAAAATCGAATTAATGGCAATTGAGATAAGTATCAGGTTCAGGTTCACTTTCAATAATTTTCAATAAAACAGGTTTTTCTGGTCAATTTTCTTATAAAAGCACTCATGTCAGTTCGATGTCATCTAACCTGTGTTACCATTATTTGATTTTTTTTATGAGGACTTTCTCTTTTCCTCTCGGGAATGTATAAATGGGGTCAGAATATCACCTGTATTTCATATAGCTTTTTCCAGAAATCCATCGTTACAAAGTTACGGGTTCTCCAAGTTACAAAATGAATAATGGTGGTTGACGAAACAACTGAATTCATTTGATGAGGTTTCTCTGCATGAGTCAGTTGTATTACCACAAAGTCAGGAAAGGGCTGCACCCGAAGTTCTACACATCAAAACTTTGAAATTATGAGATTGTTTCAGAAAATTTCAACAAAACTATCGTTGCTTTAATCGAAAAATATTAAAAACTTCAGTAATTTCAATGAGAAGTTGCCTCCGGCAGTCTGTTCCTGAACTTAAAACAGCTGACTCATAAATAAATTCAATTGTTTTGTCAGTCATCAAAATTTGGTTGATTTTCGTTTTTCATTGTTACTTCAGGGCCTGTAGCTTAGTAACAAAGGACTCTAGAAAAACAGGTTACATCCGAGAGGAAAATTGAAGTCCTGGGCAATTCCAAACTTTTACAGAATAACATATCAAGCAACGACCATTTGATGATGGCTATAAAGACACTAGCACCTCGTAAAATGAGCCGTAGGCGAATGTTTTAATGAATGCGAGGATTTTCAACAGTTATTAAGTTTCCCTTGATGAAACATACACCACCATCATATAAGATGGAAGACGCCAGGGATCTTACCAATACTGAAATGGCAATTCTGGTATACAGATGGCTCTAAGATGAGCAATGGTGTGGATGGGATTTACGGATCAGTCTAACCCTTGGTACTCAGGACCAATTTCATAATAAGCTTGAAGTAATATTTAGTTTGAATAGCTGATAGACTGAGATTACCAAAATTGAGTTGCAATTGGCAGCTTGTCACAGTCTAACAACTATATAAATTGAATGATACTTTAAGTTCATTCTGAAATCGGCTCTCAAGCCTTTATATTGTTGCGAACCTGGTATTACATGGAAAAGAAGTGGATTCTTCTAAAAACGCCTAGGAACATTTAAACGCCTCCTATGCACTCCATCGAGAGAAAGATCTGAAAGCACTAATATTTGTTTCAGTTCTCAATGTCAAATATTCTTGGTGTATTCTAGAAATTATCAGATGTTCGAGAACTTATATTTCATTATCTTAGGAATGGCATTTGGCAGGAGTAGTTTTTGAATTACCAAGTAAAATACAAGTACAGTGTTGTCAAACAGAATCGTGATCCAGTACAAGTTATCCACTCATTGAACCAAACACGCAACAGTATTACAAGCAGAGTTATAATTATTCACTCTGACAGTCAGAACGCAATCAAGGCATTATGATTATGTCGGTTTCATTCCAAATCTGTTTGGGATACCAACGAAAACCTCAACGACCTAGGCGCGGAGAACAGGATAACACTTGCTTTGCTACCAGGTCATAGGGGCATCCGAGCGAATAAGAGGGCAGATGACCTAGCTAGAGCTGAAACGTCATCAACCATCATTGAACCAGTTCCAGCCTGTGGAATCCCGTTTCGACTATTGAGAAGAACACGAAGAAACTGAACCATCATCAATCTTTGTGGGAGATTGCCTCAAGCAATAACTCACAGAAAAATGATGAAGATGGGGAACGGTTAACAAGACACCTTTTTCAACTTACCTGGAACTCTCTCAGCAAGATGGTATGACTCCTATCAGAGTACTGCCAACTGAGCAACTATCTGTTATATTTTGTATTGGTTGACTGGACCGATATTCCGATAAATTTATTCCAGTTCTGTATACGGTGGTAGTAGTAACTCTTTCAGTCCATTATAAACTAGCATTATTTTAATTATTGTAGAGACCAGAAGAAAAACTAACCCGTTTGATTCCGGTTCTTTTAGTTCTACCTCAGATGTAGACAAAACATGCAGAAGAATTACTTCGAGACCACGAACAGCAAATCCAAAAACGACCGAAAGTTGAATAATTATAAAACAAAGTAGTTATATTGATAATCAGCCCTATGCTGTATCACTTCCGTTAAAAATAACATCACCGTTATTCGCCATTTCCGTTATTTTGCTATGATTGGTAATAGCAAAATAAAGGAAATGGCGAATAAAGGTGACGTTATTTTTAATGAAAATGATACAGCATAGGGCTGATTATTGTTGATATCAGCTTTAAATGAGTGCTGTCATGTACGGGTCATCGAAAAATAACCTGCTGATTATAGGGTTATCGAAATGTAGGTAACTCAAATATAGTGTTTTCCTACGACCACATGGGAAAGTAACGTATATCGCACTGTATAGTTACACGGAAAGAGGCTTATATCGCAAGTGTGCGAAATATTTTCTGCACAGGTCCGGAAAGTAACTTTTCACACGCTCCTTTAGCTCAGTTCGTAAAGCAGCGGGACATGTTGACTTCTGACGAAAAGTACGCGGGTTCGATCCTCGCCCGCGGATACTTTTTCTTCATTATGATATTGAAAAAAATTACACTTTTCAAACAGATTGCTTTCAAATATTTTGCATTTAAAAGTAATTATTAAAAATAAATGAAGTCAGAATGTTTCTCAGTCGGACTATTCATTAAATTTTCTTGGACATTAGATTGTTAGATAATAACTTCTTGCACTAAGCAGACGAAATATCCACTTCCAAAAATTCTGAATTATCTAAACAAAGCAAGGAATTTTTAAAATGTATGTTTAGTTCCTTTTCGTTAAATAGTTTCATATATCAATTCCCCGTACCTAGTCGTGCTTTGAACAATTTATGTCAAACGTCAAAATTAATTGGGCGTGGAGGCAGCAAAAATATCCTTCATAAAAATCCTACCAACAAAATCTTGAAGCAATCTATTTGAGAAGAGTAATTTTTTGAACCCGCGTACTCTTCGTCAGAAGTCACGTCGAGTCCCCCTGCTTACCAACTGAGCTATTGGACACATATTATGACAAGAAAATATATTGTATTAGAGTGTATCTTGATTAAAAGTTATTATCAAAAATAAAAGTTGTCTAATTATGATTTTGATCTCGTCGGTATTATATCATACAGAAAATATTTTATATTTAAATTGATTATTAAAAATAAATGAAGTCAGAACGGTTCTCAGTCGGACTATTCATTCGATTTTTTTACCTGAAGAAAGCAAGAAATTTTAAAAATTCTTGTTTATTTTCGTTCAAATCTCTACTTTAGTCAGGCAATCTTGTAATCGTCTTGTTAGTTATTTATTGTATATAACGTAGGACGTAGGTCGGTGGATCAGCGGTTTAATGCACTACTTCTACTTCTACTTCATATCGGATCGATAGGCGACCGCATGCTTTGTTGAAAAGCAAGTGTATTGTGAGTTGTCTAGATGCCAATCTCGTCTAGTGCTAGCTTGGAGTGCACACCGACCACTCGAGGTGGTGCTGTAGGTTTTCCGAGTATTCCTACAGCTGAAAAGTGAATACATCACCTGAAACATCAGTAAGTCACCCGAAGCGCCACGGCAAATAATAATAATAGCCGTCCTCTACCCGCACAGGCTATGCTTTTGGGTACACTCAACGAGTGTTTATGAGGGAGTATTATTATTAGTATTACTATTATATAAGAAGCAGGCTTTGAAAAATGTGTGTGAAACGTCAAAATACTTTTATACATTATTTGGTATAATTATTATGTGGTCGTAGGAAAAATAGTGTACATTACTCGTGCGGAAAGCGTAAGCCGAGTGCGGCAATCACACGAGTGTAACAGACTATTACCTAGGACATAAGAGTAATGAATGGTTTTGGAAACACGGTTTAGTCCGAATAGGTATGAATTCTCGAAATTGTCTGATAGAATATTCCTTCAAGAAGCAGGATTTTCAATATACCACCTTACTTGTCACTGCGCTGCTGTATAAAACAAAGCTTTTATTACAGCAATGTGAAGGTACATTATTCTGAAAATTCTACATTTTGGCAGGATATAATTAATTACTAATAATATTATTAGAAACGGTATTATAGTTTTATTTGACTTAGAAGTAATTCGTGTACCTGGTAAGTATAGTTATTGAACTTTTCAGTTAGCATTTTTTCAGCTTAGTTCCACATACTGTTACGAGATTGATAAAAATCCCCTAGCTACGCCGCTGAGTCGATTTCGCAAACGTTTCGTCGATAATTGGTTCCTGGAAATTTTCAGATGATTTTCGGTACTTTGGCGTTTCAAATCAAGTTTTACTTTGCCACTTTCGTACATCCCGTCCGCACTTTCAAATCCCGTAAAAAAACAGAAAATGTACGATGTCACTATCTACAATTTAGGAACTAGACTATAAGTGTTTTATTAGTCAGTGATGTAGTTGTATGTTTATAGTGAAGATAAAAACAGTTTAGTAGGGTGCTCGGCGTATTATTTAGCAAAAATCGTAACAGTGGTATCCGAAGCGGGATATTAGTGAAAAACAGAAACTCTTTATGGTAAATACGAGGAGTACATCGTACGATACGATGGATAACATTGTGAAATTTATCCAAAATCAATTTTTGGATTTGGAAAGGAGGCACCAGGAGAAAAAACAAGAGGAAAAGCGGCGCCAGGAAATAAAACAAAAAGAAGAAAGGGGCACTCCAGAAAATTCTCGACGAACAGAGAAATGAACGAGAAGCTGAAAAACAAGAACGAAAAAAGAAAAAACAGGAAGAGGAAGTGCGACGGTTGGATGAAAAGAAAGAAAGAGAAGAGGCGCTCCAGAAAATTCTCGAAAAACAAAAGAATGTATTGGAACGAATAGAAAAACAAAGGAAAACAGACTTCCAGAAGGTTTTAGATCATCAAGGCAAGTTCTTCCAACATGTATTGCAGAAAACCGAAGTAAAAATGGAGGAAGTGAAAGAAGAACTGAAAGAATAACTAAAGCAAGACGTCAAAAAATCAGTGCGAGAGGAGGTGAAAGGACAATTTGAAGCTGCAGCAGTGGCTAACGGATGGGGCTACGGCACTTATGATAGCTTTGAGAGGGCCAGCTTTGGGTATGATGCAAACGATACCCATCGAACAACAAAATAAATATAAAGACCTGATTACTGCATTAGAGTTGTAGTATTGCGATCAACATCGAGAACAGCTGTATCGGGCTCAAATGAAAACGCGCACTCAGAAATCAGGTGAGAGTCTGCAGGAATTTGAATCGGATGTGGGATGCCTAATCCAGCTGGCTTACCCAGAAGCACCAGGAGATTTCAAGGAACAGATATCGGTGCAGTTATTCATAGATGGACTGAGAGACACCAAAATCCAAAGGCCTCTGCGACTAACATTCTTCAAGAGGAGTAGCGATGCCTTGGTACGTTCTCTAGAAGTGGAGGCAGACTTCAACACCTCGAAGCCGAAAGTACGAGCAGTATCAATAGAAGAACCCGAACTACGATCAGGCGCAGTTTCTAGTTTATTCGAGAAGGTTCTGTATGAGATCAAATCTTTGAAAAGCGGAATGAGCACTCAGAAGAACAGGGCGTGCTATAGATGTGGAAAATTGGGACATTTTATTAGAGACTGCAGAGTAAGAATGCCAGCACGTTCGCATTCACCTATGAGGACAAGGTCTTCCAGCGAGCCCTCAGGTGGTCGGCAGGAAAACTAGAATTAGCATGCTGGCTAGCAATAATGGAGCCCCCATCAACAGGCTAAGAAGAACAACCGATAGCATTACCATTTCAGGAAAATTGAATGAAATAGACGTCATATGCACCATAGACACCGATGCTGCAGTTTCGTTGGTACGCAGTGACATTCTTCTGCCAGAAATCGTGAAACTTATCTCTTCATACCTTGTACTTCGAACAGTCACTGGAGAAAATGCACCTATTCGAGGAGAAGCTGAGATTACACTGATTCTTGGGAGACTCACCATCACTAATATATTGTGCGTCGCAGATATAGAAGATGAATTTATACTTGATTTGATCAGTGACTACGGGTTTTCATTTGACAATGAAGAGAGGATCATGTTTGGAGGAGAAGAATTTGTCTTCACAACTCCAGCACAAAGGACGATGTCAATGAAACTGGTGAAGTCAAAACAAGCTATTCCCGTGAGAGTTGGCAACATGTATCTCGAAGAAATAACAGCTAAAGATGGCGATGTCGTTGGAATCTGTGAACCTATTTCATGGATAGCAAGCTATGATGATTCAGGTGACCACCAGGAAAGAAAAGAATCCTCAAAGAGTGTTATGACAATTCTGGAAAAATCATTTGAACACTTGTCGACAGAAGAATTGAGAACTTCTGAAAATTTTATCAGAAGCGAAAGCGATATCTTTGATTCAACAACAACAGGAAGAACTAACCTGGTCAAATTGGAGTACTCACGATATAGACCTGATAGCGGGGTGCAGAAAGGTTCTGTACAGAACTACCTGCATTTCAGCTGCTGGCCAGCCCCGCCATCTAATAATAATAATAATATCCTGGTCAAATACAGAATCGGTACTGGCCAAGCCCATCCGATTCGGCAACCACCAAGAAGAGTTCCCAAACAACAAGAGGAGGAAGAGCTTGTTGACAAGACGATGAAAGATGGTGTGATTGAAGAATCATCCAGCCCTTGGTCTGCACCTGTTGTGTTAGTTTCTAAGAAGGATGGATCCACAATATTCTGTGTGAATTATAGGAAATTGAATGATGTTACGAAGAAGGATAGCTACCCTTTACCAAGGATAGACAACACATTAACAACTTTAGCAGGTTCACGTTGGTTCTCAACCCTAGATCTGAAGAGCGAGTATTGGCAAGTGGGCATACATGAAGACGATAAGGAAAAGACAGCATTTTCAACTAGAAGCGGACTTTATCAGTTTACTGGTCTGCCTTTTGGATTGTGCAATGCTCCAGCAACATTCGAAAGACTTATGGAGCTGCTCCTGCGTGGGCTCACTTGGAAGACTTGCCTAGTATATGGGAAAGACATTTGAAGAATATCTGCAAAACTTCCGAGAAGTACTCCAACGATTCAGGAATGCCAACCTTGAACTGAAAACCCAGAAATGCTCATTGTTCTAGAAAGAAGTCGATTTTCTGGGCCATACAGTGACATCAGACGGCATCTGAACAGACGAAAGGAAGACAAACATGAAGTGAGGAGTTTCCTAGATCTCTGCACCTACTACCGTCGGTTTGTAGAAGGATAAGCTGATATTGCGGCACCCCTACATAAGTTGACAGAAGACCGAGTCAAATTCGTCTGGTCCAACGAAAGTGAACGGGCATTTGGAAAGTTGAAAGTTGCTTTATGTTTCAGTCCGATTTTAAGTTTTTCACGTCAAAGGGGCCTGTTCGTTTTGGACACAGATGCCAGTAATAATGGGATTGGAGTTGTACTATCACAAGAGCAAGATGGCCAGGAAATAGTAATTGAGTTTTACAGCAAGGCACTGACCAAACCAGAAAGAAATTATTGCTTGTCAGAACAGATCATGTAGCTATGAAGTGGCTACTCGAGATGAAGAGCCCTGGAGGACAAGTAGCAAGGTGGATTGAGACGTTGAACCAGTATCACTTCAAGATAAAACATCGACCAGGACGATTGCACAACAACGTAGATGCTTTGTCCAGAAGACCTTGTTCGGATACCTTCGAGCATTGTGAGCGAATTGAAAGACGCAAAGGAATCAACCAAGTGAGATTAAATGGTTAACGAGAGTTAGACTACAGCGAAAATGAGACAGGACCAATAAAGTGATCCAAACATTGTGGATATTCTACGATGAAAGGAAAGTGGAAGGAACCTGGAAGGAAATCTCCTTACGATCACCAACTTTCAAGGCATTGTGGGCATAATGGGATTCCCTGATTGTTGAGAATGGTCTATTGAAGAGAGCTTGGGAATCGGCCGACAGCAGAAAAAAGATTTCTCAATTGGTTGTGCCTAGGTCGAGAATGAGTGATGTCTTGGAGGAGATTCGTGGCAGCAAATCAGATGGACATTTTGGAGTGAATAAGACCTTGGTAAAAATACGTCAGAGATTTTACTGGGTCCAATGTCGTGAAGATGTAGAGAGATGGGCCATAGATGTCGGAAGTGTGAAGCAAGCAAAGGTCCCAAGACAAGATCGAGAGGAGAGATAAAACAATACAACGAACGAACGAATCGCCATGGATGTACCCGGACCGTTACCGATGACGAATGATGGCAACAAATACATCCTTGTGGTCATAGATCACTTTAACAAAGGGGTTAAAGCTTATGCCTTGCCTAATCAAGAAGCATCCACAGTTGCAAGAGCTCTGGTGGATAACATGTTTTCAAGTTTGGAGTGCCAATCGAGCTACATTCCGATCAAGGAAGGAATTTCGAATCGAACTCATTCAAGGGTGTTTGTGAAGTGATGGGAATTAGCAAGATCAGAACAACTGCACTCCACCCACAGTCTGATGGCATGGTTGAAAGGTTCAACAGGACTATGGAAGAATATCTTTCCAAAGTAGTAGAGGAGCACCAAAAGAACTGGGATCGACATCTTCCACTATCCTTGATGGCTTACAGGGCCTCTGTACACGATTCCACAAAGCTCACTCCAGCCAGCACTATCTTCAGGAGAGAACTTTAGTTGCCTGTGACTTGGTGTACGGATCACCAAGTGCTGAAGAAAAAGAGATACAGGATTATGCAGACGAACTGCGAGATAGTTTTAATGGGATCCACGATTTTGCGAGAAAAAGATTGAAGATAACCAGTGACAGAATGAAGGCTTGATACGATCCTAAGGCTAATACCCTTGGATTTAAAGAAGGAGATCGAGTATGGCTGTACAACCCTCGTCGTAAGAAAGAAGTGTCTTCCAAACTAACAACATCTTGGGAAGGACCCTATACGATAGTAAAAAGAATAAACGACGTGGTCTATAAGATTCAATGCAGCCCGAGAGCGAAAATGATGGTCGTTCACCTAAATAGACTCAAACGTTATCATGGAGACAACGATACATTGTTTGATCGGGACGATCCAAATTGAGAGGGAGATAATGTTACGAGATTGATTAAAATCCCCTAGCTACGCCGCTGAGTCGATACCGCAAGCGTTTCATCGATAATTGATTCCTGGAAATTTGCAGATGGTTTTCGCTATTGAATATTCGGGACAACGGAAGTATTTATCACAATTGGTCTAGCTACACGATTTGAGTATATAAGGGCGAGACATTTCACTCAAAAAACAAGTTTATGAAGAAGTGATAAGAAGTTTTTGAAGAAGTTAATAAGTGAAGTAGTTGTATGTTTATAGTGAAGTTATAAATAGACAGTTTAGTAGTGTGCTCGGCGTGTTATTTAGCAAATATTGTAACAATGCATTCGATCTAATAGGCAACCAGGAAGTTTGCGTTGTCGTATATATCATTAATCTATTCATAAGTTACCATCCTATCATTAGTAGAAGGTACAATGAAATTGCCTAGGACTTATTATTAGTAAACTGATAACGGCTTCACCAGATCTAGTGTGTACAGTTAAAATTTCAAATTTCAAATAGTCTGAACCGTGACCGTGGAGAATTTCATTAAAAGTTTCATTGTAGTTTCTTTTAGTTCCTTCATTAATTCATTAAAAAAAAATAATTTCCTTTTATGGCCAATGCATTACTTAGACCACTAAATATTCATTCTTTTCAAGAATATTTCCTTCAGATAAAGCGTTTCTCCATGATACTGGAAAGTTTTATAAGTAATACCTGTTTACAAAGGTACTAATTATCGCCCAAATTCGTCACTGAACCAGTTTGTGAAATGTTTTGAAGCAGTACCAATCAATAATTCATTTATCATTGATGTAAATCACAATTCGAATGCTAGCATGGCTTCTTCAAGAACATAAGATTTTTTGGACAACCCTGCGTGATTCACTCTAATTTTCCCGAGCGCTAAAGTTGTTTCGAGTGAGTTTTTCCCGCACCCGAAATTTTGTTCGAGTGCGCTAACACATACATTTTTAATACGCTTGTAGAAAAAAAAATTGATCCTACGGCAGTCGCATGCGGGAAAGGTTCTCTTTCCATACTTGTTATCATATAGTATATTATACATTACAAGTACGGAAAGTGACATTTTTGACACGATAAGGAAATATTGTAGCACGAAGTAGGTAATGTACACTAATTTGATATGTGAACAAGAAAATCGAACAAAAAGCTAACTGAGATACAGTTCAATTAATTAACTCAATTTTAATAATTATTTTCAAATGCAAAATATTTTCCTTCACATAATAATTATTATTTCGAATGAAAAATATTCATTTATGAAGTTTTGATCAGAAATCAATGTGAAAAAACAATAAGTTCATCTGGTAAAGAAATGAGTTTCCAGTCAAGGTATTGCGGAATAAATTCACAGACGGGATTTCTTTTTACTATGAAATTTTAATAAAAATTACACTTTTCAAATTTATTTATTTTTTTACTTCAAATGCAAATATTACGTAGATAAATCTGAACAAAATATTTTTCTTCGACAGCTTTACAGCAAACCGAAATTAAGCATTAACAGCTTTAACGCAGGCGAACGGATATGCTGATTTTATAACGATATACGTTACTTTTCTGTGTGGTCGTAGGAAAGTAGCAATAAGTGATTCACCCTATTCCCAAAAGCAATTCAGTTTGGAAAATGTAATTTTCTCGCACGCTAAATTTATTTTGAGTGAGTTTTTTCCTGCACGCAAAAGTTTATTCAAGAGCGATACATAAGATTATTTAATGTGCTAGTAAAAAAAAAACTTGATCCTAACTAACATGGAATAGTAAATTGTGCAACTAGTTCGGAAATATCCAGTTTCCGCACAAGTTATACACTATACTTTTCCGAAGATTTTGATAATATTTTTGAACGACTAACAATAGGAGGTTTGCGTATAGATATTTGTTTTGCTTTTCTTTAAGGATGTTCGTTACATCGAATATATTGACCAGACAGTGTTTGGCTTGAACTATTTCCCAATTCTCCTATGTAGGCCAATGAAACAACCTCGGAGAAGCTTTTTGCGTTACCTTTTTCTTTAGATAACATAAAATTATTATATGCCAAATCGTAGTTCTGTTTTGATTTTTATGGTAGCAATTCCTTCGTCGGCGTCGTTTCGCTTGCTAAATTGCGGACTTCTGGGGGAGTAGAATCTATTATTTCATCGTCGGATAAATATTTCATATTTTCCTAACAGCAAAGAAAACTTCGAACAAATTACATTTAATAAATATCAACATACTGACATTTTAATGTTAAAAATTTATTTGTAGATATATGCCATTGTCACAGCTGTCTAAATATGGGTAAAAATCAGAGTACTTAACTAAAGGCAATCGTACCAATCGCAGAGCGCGGAGACTGTGTGAAATTATTCATTTTGCCCTAGTACGAAATACGTAATTGTCTGTACTAGTTCATAGTAGAAATAATGCGTATTTCAAGTAAGTCGTCGGAAAAGGTACTTTTCCGCACTCGACTGCTACTAACTAACTAACTAATAACTAATACTAAATACTTCATAAAGTTTTTAAAAAATGTGAAAACTGTTTTTCCTACGATCACAAAGGAAAATATATCGCAATGTACAGTTCCGCGGAAAGTGACTTATATGCAAACGTGCAGAAAATAACTTTCCGCATGTGTACTGATAAGCTGTCAAATAAATAATTTCTATTTAGATTCACCTATATAACAGAAAGGCCAATTTAAAAAGTGTAAATTTTCTGATTTTTATGAAATTAATTAACTCGACTGGGCTCGATCCGATGAGTATTCAGAGGATTCTAAAACAATATAAGAGCCACCTGGATTCATTCTCATCAGTTCAAAAATCAAGAGCTGGTGACTATCAAAGAAGGAATGATTTTTGCCGATATATGTTGATCTGAATTTAGGAAAACGAACATTTTTTACAAAAATTGGTTTAACCGTACAGGCAAAATTTAGGACAAATGGAATGTTCAACCGCCATATCCACATTAATGGAGTGATACTAATCCCAACGTATTTCGAGCACGACAGTTTCAAAGTTTTTGCAGTTTCAATGTTTTTGCTGCAATAAAAACTGACGGAGTGCTTGTAGTGCATTTTTATGATGGAGACTTGAATTGTAAGCTCATTGACGATCGAAGGGTATGATATAAAAAAATATTTTCCATTTATTTTAGATCAGAGATATCTCGAAATTATTTACATCCGTAAGATTTGAACTGAAATCAATCACCTCATAATATTGCACATGTGAAAAACTTTGTAGACAATGGGCCGCGGTGGTGTGCGGGTTGAGTTCTCGCCTTTTCCCGGGGTAAGCTCGCAATAACCATCCTCACGTGAACTTAGACAATAGCAGTATCCAATGGAATGCAATGAACGACACGCATAAGCTTCGCAGGAGGCGTGTTTATTATGTCACTTACGACCCATCCAGGCTCTACAGCTTGACCTACCGCCAACACCGCCTCCGCTGGCTGTCAGCGCCCCCTGATCGGGGCCCTAGGCACCACTTGGCACAAGCGCTCGCCCTCCTCCCCAGCAATGTAGAGAATGATGGAAAACTGTTAGGCCTAATTTTAGAAAATATATTTTTATTTATTTATTTATTTTAGTTCTCGCCTCATAAGCCAAAGAGCGTGAGTTCGAATCTCAGCATTGCCACCGGTCTCGTGCATGGTATCACACGTATTAATAGGTAAGGGCTACGTCTTCCTCTAGCTCGCACAAGTCTCTGACTTCTGAGGTTGACGGATATAACAATTTCAATCATTTTGGAGATCATTTGATAGCCACCAATGGACGCTATTGATGGCCTCCTAGTTCGCCCGATATCACTGCATGTGTCATTTGGGTCGTATAAAAAATATTGTCCATGCTTCGTCGCTAACAACAGAAGAAGATTGCCAGGAAATTCTGAGTTCCACACATGCCGGATTTTCAAGAATTTATAAATGTTTGGAAGTTGAGGGCAACCAGTTTGACATTTACTCTAGTTTGTTTAATTTCTTGATTGTTTCTATGTGTGTTTCACAAATTGTGAATGATCCTCGTCCATTATCTACGACGGGTTTTTTGTTTCGCTTTTAAACAAACTGCCCGTGTGTTTTACATTTGTGATGCGTCATGGTGCCATGATGTGCTTTGTTCTATCTGGTTATCGCGGAGGAAAGGTTTCACATACTCTTTCAATGACCATGTCAAATTCTCCACAAATTATTAACAAATTGAAGTAAGGTTCGATTCAAAATTCTGAATGGGACCTGATAAAGAATTTCACTACGCTCAAACGCAAATTATTATCAAATATTGTTTATTGACACTTCAGCATTTGTTTCATGCCGATTCTTCCAAAACGGCCCATTGATAGTATTTAAGATATCTCTAATAACCACACGGAAATAGGTTTTTCAAATTCCTATAAAAACCGCCCAATTTAGAAATAGGGTTGTAAGCATGTAAATATGGGATTGACATATTCGATATAGCAACATTTGACGCCAATTTCTGTGCACTCCGCATAATTCTTTTGAAAAGTTTATAATGATTTAGGAAACTTCAAGTCTTATTCAGGCAAATTCTAGCAATTTTTGACCTGACTCCCTTTGTTTTCAAAAAAATATTTTTTTTGTGAAGGGCATCTGTCAATATGTTCAAAAGATTGAAATAACTGAAAACTGGAGCCCTTTAGACATATGATGTTTTGATTAAAGTAATCTGTACTGAATTCACAGCTTTCTTGTGCTCCGGTTTTTTGATTGAAAGGGTAGGAAGAGATTTCCCAAACTACTTATACAAATTCCAAAAGTTAAATAATATCAACGATTTATATCTTCTTTCCTTTAGTTTCATATGCATGTTTGCTATAGTGTGAACAAAGTTTTTTTAACTTCGTAATATTTATTCTGAAATATTTTACTACAATTTCGCTTCAATTCAGAGCATTTTGGCATACATTGACACTTCCTTCACAAATATGTATCTGATTAATTACCAAACCACATACTCTGCTAATTAATACAGATTATCTTGAAAATGTTCAGTATTCGGTGAAAGCTCTTCCTTCAAACAAATAAATACATACCTACCATGTGTTTTCGAACTTGTCTGAAAAATAAGGAGTTACCTTGTGCGTCTATACAACATACAATATGCCTGTCTGTATAAAATTCGACAGCCCGTGTGCCATTGAATGGAGAGCGTCAACAAAAAAACACCCTCTTCTATTTTGTGTTTTTTAGCGTAAAACTGCTTCCCCGATTCGGGAATCTTTGTGTTGCACCTGGGCCGGTTGTTCTGCGTTGATTTTTATATATTTTTATGCGCGCGTGCTAGACAGACTTCCGTAAGTAGGCGCGTGTTTTAAAAAACGTCGTGTCAGGTACGAGGGGACATGAACATCAGATATTTCGCGTTGGTTTCTCGTTAAACTTTCATGCTTCATTTCTATTGATATTCGAAAAAAAAGGATCTCTGGAAATGCGTCCCAAAAACCGTTTAATGTGATGTTGAATATTTTACTGTGCTGTAATTTTATAAGTATATTTTCTTCTACCGATGAGAAATTGTCTTTAATTTTGTAAACGAGTAATAAAAAAGTATAAATTACTAAATTATATTCTTTCTTCGCTCAGTTATAAGTACATATACAATAATGTAGGATAATTTGAAAGTAATATGTTCAGTGGATAACTAGATAACCAGAAACTATGCACACTGGAATATTTAGCGTTATATAAACGTGGTATACCTACTTCTCGCTTTGATCATTATCTTTTTATTTCATTCATTTTCAGCCACGAAAGAATGAAATACTGCAACATTACTATACCCATACCTAAGGTCTGACTCCAATAAAGCTACTCATTAGAGAGCGATCATTATGTTAGCAACACCAGAAAAATGTTTCGAAAGAATAGAGGCTACGAACAAATCACAATAATGTTAGATATAATATTCAAATCAGTCAGGTTTCAGGATAGGCCACAGCTGTGAAACAGCTGTGCAAAATGTTCTATATGACTGAAAGGAAAAAAATTACAATAATGTTATGATTGGAGCTGCATTCTTGGATATCGAGCGCGCATTTGAAAAATTAATAATAAAATTAGACAAGTATGGTATAACTGTCATATCACTTTACTGGCTGACTGATTATTTGAAGAACAGAAAATAGTAATCTTCAATTGACAATACTATATCAAATGAAGTCCTAAATAAAAACATCGTACCTCAAAGAAGTACATTGGGACCATTCGACCATTGCTATTTTTGCCGTTTATCAACGATATTGTTCACTCGTTTGAACACTGTCAAATCCATTTATTTGTCGATGATACTTAATTGTATTTTAGTTCTGAAGTTATACAAATCCTAACAGATACACTCAACACGGATCTGGAAAATATTTGTTGAAACTTAATGCCAAAAATCTAAATAAATTCATGTTAATTAGCAGCCTCAAAAAGGATGGGGAGCTCAAAGATGATAATTATATAATTACAACTGGTAATGAGGAAGTTGAAATATCAAAGATTATGAACTTCTCTAACACTATGGCACTCAATTAGAACTATCGATGCTTCTATTTACTTCTGAATCGGATAATAAATAACAAATGAGTCTCTATATATAAGAGTTGGAGAAGATCACTTAAAACTTTTGTTATTACTCTAGTTTTAGAATTGTAAAAATTATTTCTACGAAAAGTAGGTCATACCGACTTTAATATTCAACATTTAATACCGACGAAATTGTCAAAAATAATAAAACAAGAGATTATACCAATGAACCCAGAGCCTACTAGATTAACGTTTTTCAAACTGTAGGTCGCGGCCCCTCTGAGGGGGTCATCAAGTCTTGTTGGGGAGGGAGGGGTCTTAAGCCAGGAAAAAATTAATAACATGGTTGTAGGTTCTACATTATACATTTAAAAACAATTTCATTGAGACGTACATACCTGTTTATTTTTCATTGATTCTCGAATCATGGTTCTATTTTTGAGACAAAGATAAACAAATAATTTTTCAATACATTGTCGAAAGGAAGTTCAATTTTTGAGACGAAAATAAATCATTAACTCATTAAAGCCTTTTTATCTTCCTGGTTATTGTATCCATCATTGAAGATAACTTTAGTTCATATAGATAGGAAGAGGCAAATGGTACTAATAATTCCAAAGCTTCCATTCCCAGCTATGGATATGTTTCTGTTCTCTTCATCCAAATATTAAATTCTATATCAAGCATGCCGTCAGCTACCAAATCTATAGAATTTTATTAAAAAAAAAAAAATGGAATGATGGTTTTAGACATGATAGAAGATAGGAGAAGGAGTCAGTTAGACAAAATCAGAGAGTTGAGTCTTCAGGTTCCTACAGGATCAACAGCAAAGTACACGTCAACAGAATTTGACACAACATCAATGCTTCATTGGTTGAGATTGACATATTTTTTTTCACCAATTCATGGAAATTGCGTATATTTGTAAACTTTGCAAAATTTGTTGAATTTTTTTTTATATTCACTTATTTTTAACAAAGCATAATAAAAAACTGATTTTTAATCAATCACACTACTTACTTCGAACAAAACTTAACTTATTTTGAAGTTGTTCAATGCATTTTCAACAGGTATCGGACAAGTCAATTCAATTCAAAATTGCACTATTAAAAATTTTAACTCAGACATATAATTATAGCATTATAGCTATTGATTGATGCAAAGAATGGTCTGTATCCCACAGTGTTATAGTGCATTTAATAGTGCTAGGAATCGCACGTTAAAAGGTAAGACCTCGTTAATCCTTGGCTCGCACAAGTTTCGACTTCTGAGGGTTGTCGTTCGTAGGGAAGGACAGCTGGTTAACGAAAACAACAATTTCAAATCAATTTTTAAAACGAAAAAGCAATGTCAAATTTAACTTTATTGCAAAAAGTTATGAAAACATATTCACAGAGAAAAAAACATGAGATTATACTTGTTCACTTTACAAATATCTACTGGCGGCCATATACTAACATTTTTCGAATGGGTACTCGACATTGTAGGCAAGATTATTCATAAAAATTTCTCTGAGGGAAATTAACCTCTATCATATCATAATGAAAGGAGTTCAAGCTGAAAAAATCATCATTCCAAATAATATGAATTCAAATGAGGAATACATAACATAAGTGCAATTTTTATTGAATTGTGTAGAAAATACGACCTATGATAACTCTTCCAGTTCAACAGAACTCTGTCGACAAAGACTTCCAAATATTTACAACTTGACAAGAGTTTATCGAATTCAAATAAACTCTTGTTTAAAAACGATTAAGGAAATTATCCTTTTAAGTACACTGAAGGCGTCTTCCTAAGATTAGAATGAGTTGTCGACATGTAGATTATTGAAACTAGAACAATCTGAACTGGCGACATTTTACTCAGCGTTAACACTCAGTCAAAAGTAATGACACATGGAATGGATATTTGTCTTTTATTGGATTCTCACTAATTTTAAATTTAACTATAATTTCAACAATGTTTGCTTGGATTTTGGATGTGTATAGGTATAGGTATTACAATAATAAAAATAATAATTTGTTAATTGATATTTGTAATAATTTATTTGTATTTATTTCTAAGTGAAGTAATTCTTATTCTTTATCTTCATGAAAGAACTTATGCTAAGGAAGTTTCAAAAAGAGGTCAAATATTCATGGTAGCTACTTCACCAACAATTTTATTTTATTCATGTTCTCATTCCACTCAAATGTTTAATATATTTCGATCAAAATTCGGAAATTTAACAATAGCTTCCTCAAGATAGCATCAGGAGAATTCTTACATTTAATGCCATAGGCAGTATAGGTTTTTACTGTACGTGTCAATTTTTTTATTTGTTCTCAATCATAAATAAATTTTATAGCATTTTGTGAATGATTTCACGGGGCAAAATTACCATATATTCCAAGCTGAAACATATGCCATGGGATGAATCATATGATATAAATACAGGTCAATCTAGACAGTGAACAATAAAGAAAATATCTACATCCTATCTAACAACCAGATGGCAACAAACGGTATCAATTGTGTTAAGATACAGTAGAAACAAGTTTGGGAATAACTTCAAAGACTCAATGAAGTGGGGAAACAAGAACGAAAAAATAATGATAGTGTTCTTCCTGAACGAAAAAGAAACAACCAATAATATTAACCATTTTTCATTCATCTGAACTCAAAAGGCAATGAAAGGAGGAATGAGTTGCATACAGCAATGGCAATAAACAGATGCACTATGGAATGCAGACTATGTGATGAGGGAAGGAAACAGTTCCTCACATGATTTCTGAATGAGTCGCACTGTACAACAGGCACAACATAACACTCTGAGAGATTAACCTAGAAACAGGCATACCTAGTAAATAGATTCCTACACCTGGTGAAAGACACAGACTCATTTAACTAGGAACCAGTGATGACAGAAAAATACAATAGACTCCAACAGGGCTCAGTGTTAAGATGGGACATTCCAAGGGTAAACCCGTTATTTCGCTTGTCAGCCTTAAATCAACCAACCATCATCAGTCTACTAGTCCCAAGAGAGTAGATTGAAGTATCCAGAAAGTTAGAGAAAGTGGATTTTTGGTACGACCTTCATTGATAATATTAGGCATAAGTACCTACCAAGATACTGTCGAACTGAGCAAAACATTTTTGAATTCAATGGAAAATTTTGTCATTTCCACTAATCCAATCGCCAGTCTTTATTTTTCCGAGCTCTTATAAAAATATAAGGCCGAAGTTTTTAGACTGGTGGATCCATCTATGAATAAAATAAGTCTATAGCAACAAAGTGGTATACTCGAATTTGATATATTCAGTACCAGTCCATTTCTAATACATCCACTTGAAGCCTTGAGAATTATTTTATGCGACTGAATGAAAATGTAAATTCCTAAGATGACAAGCTTTTCAAAAACTGACTACCCAATACTTCAAACCAACAATTTAATCATCAACATTCTTATTACACCATTTGTCCATCCTATTAATGTTTGACCTCAAACTTCTGAAATAATAGCTACATAATCAGTTTCTGCTTCATTCTAGCTGTGATGTTACTCAACTTGTCGATAAAAATTTTTGAATGAATAATACTCTCAACAATTCCATGAAAATCTCTATAAAACATAAACAGATTGTCAACTTTTTTGCGGTATTCCAGAGAAGTATGCAGTATACAGCATTCCAGGATAGGTCGGATTTGATTGAAAAATTATCTGATTTGAATTCGAGATTTAAGGTACATGGTATTCATTTAATTTGACCCTATACGAGGAATAATAACCCTGAATGTATTAAGTTGATCTGAAATGTAACAGAACTGACCATTAGAGAAAGCTCTTGAAACGTTTTTGCAGAATCTTTTCATGAAGATATGATAGATATGATGATATGGTCAGGGGTAGTTGATTTTTGTTGAATAATATTTGAGGAAGGTTTAGATTATTTTGTTTAATATTTATTTAGTCGCTTTCCATCAAGTTTGGAAAATACTTCTCGGTTCTAGGTAAATTGTTGGCCGAGGCGATACGCCGAGGCCAACAAGCATTGAAGTCTGGGAATGTGCTTTTACTACGAGGTACACATACTATTTTTTCTGAAATCGCAATCAGCATTATCATAAATTAAGGAATTATACTTACTGTAGGAATGTAAGCTTTCACGGCTGGCGTCAATATTTTGGTTTTGCCGTGGTCTTCTTTGGTTTAAATCTCCAAACGTTTCGACTGCAACTGCGGCAGTCATCTTCAGTGGCGTGGTCGAAGTACTCTTCTAGACGTATCAACTGAAACTATACTTATTGTTTGCGTGCATTCATTTACTGTCTAAAATGTATACAAGCCATCAAAAATTTTCCCGGATCGTTTACGATACGGGAAAGTACTTTCCCGTACAGTTTAGTGCCGAAAACGGTCCGGGAAAGTTCGTTGCTTAGCAACGGATGAAAATACTAGATTAGCGTATTTTGAGGCCTGAAGTTGCTCCGAGAAAGTGGGCATTCTTGAACGATTTCAGAAAAATATAATTTCCTGCTCCTTTTTCCGATAGCAGCAAAAGTTAAACGAATATCTTCTACGAAGTGGATATCCTCTTCTATCTACACCATCCCACCAAGCGGAAAATATGAGGAAAATATATGTCAGATATATTGTCAGAAATCACTACTTCCCCCTTCAGTAGGACAGCCCTTTCGCTCGAAATACGATACCCCATTCAACATATGTATACATATTTCTATGAGCAAATTAACACTCAGTAGCTATCCTACATACAAAGTGGGCGACAGTTGCCTCATCAGATATTGTTTTTATTGATTAAGTGGATAAAACGTGATTTTCCAACTTCAAGTTCCTATATCTCGAAAACGGATAAATGGAATTAACTCATTTTCATTGTTTGATATTGAGAAGGAACATACCTTTCAAATGAGGTGTCACTTGCCATATGTTGCCATTTAAAAATCAAGGGTGGTGGTCACAGCTCCGATGGAATGTAGTCCCCCTCGAAAATGTAGTTGATGTGTCCAAGTGTTTTTTGTATAATTTGGTTCTGCCGACCTACTGAGCCGCTGTTTCGTTTTTAATGGCCCACTCTGTATATAAATGAGCCGCTGGCCGAGATCAAACCCGAGTCATCTGTGTGATAAGCTTTGACTAGTATCTCTTCACTACTGTAATCATGCAAGAATACATTTGTTCTGAACAGAAGCTCTCCATCGCATTTTTCCAATATTTCCGCTCTGTATAGGGAATGCTCCCACAAAATGACATTTCTTGGAAAATGAGAACTTTGCAAAGAGATGTGAAAGCGTCAAAGCCTTCTCTGGTAAGCGGTTGTAGAAAAAAATATGAACTCAGTGTTCACAAAATTAATGAATAAAAAAAAAATTGATTTTAACAAAATCCTGATGAGAGCTTTGCATAAATTCACTAGGTGATGGAAGTAGGATTAAAGTAAACTTATAATCTGTGAATACCTACTTCTTTGTATTCCTCTTCAGATATGAGAATCGAGAAGCTAACTTTCAAGTCTGGAAATCTTTAGATTTTATCGCAGTGCCAATCAAACGTATCTTCACAGTTTCCAACTTGAAAGCTACAGGCCAATTATTCAGTAGAGTTGTTATGTCTTATCTCTCGAACTACTTCACTGCTAATTTTCCCAAAACCTCTCCACTAAAATCGTAAATCGTCTCGCTGAAATCCGACCTAACTTCGAAATCTTTTGTCTCATATAGTGGTCTGAGAACTTGATCACAATGTTTTATGAATTGGAAAACTTTCGCCAGCCTGTCTGTTCAATTCGGTGTTCTGTGATTCGGTAGTCCACATCATTTGCAGAAAATTGTCAGTTGCTCTCGTGAGATCGTGGATGATCATGCGTGAACGTTGTTGTCATCCTGGACGGTCTTTGATTCTTTCTTTCATCGCGGTAGATATAAACATGTATCTGGTAATTATTATATCATTTCTTTCGATTCGCCAACCACTTCTGCATTGTTAACTCGCCTGGCTTACGTAGTTGGACAGGACGTCAGGATAGACATACAAATGAGAAATACGCAGCTTGACAAATTTTTTTCAGGAAGTAACTTTTTAGTTCTTCCGCAAATTGCATTTCTAATCAATCAATCTAATCAATAACTAGAGATATCATATATCGACTTCATCAATAGGCCAATATAATCAAATCGAAAAAACCGTTTTGAGGAATTAATCTCCAGCAAGGTGGAAAACGTTTCAATACCTTTATTTGGTCCTAAATGCGTGTAATCTGAGCTTGCACCATCCTAGGTGATGAGCTCAACATTTGGTAGCCAAAAACCACCAAATGTTTGCACCTTTTTTAGTGTTTTGCTTCTAGCTGGAAAACGGTGCGTCGGACGGAAAATGTGGTACCATTCAATAATACAAAAGACTAAATTCTGCAGTGCAAACTTACATTTCCCGGCTTTACAAGACGACATATCTTGAAAACAGATACTCATATTGAAAAATCTATGGAAAAAAGGTATAGAGGATAAAATTTTAAATTATAATACGAAATTTGGCATCAATTCAAAATCGGTTTTTTCGACGTTTTGCGTAATTTTAAGTCATTTGTTAGAGTAATATGCACAACCTGAGTAGAGATTCGAGTAGTAGTACAAATAAAAATCAATTTAAGTTTTGTATTACAATTGAATATTTAATAAGTTTTATTATTATTAGTTTATCAATAAGTAAATTAATCATAGTACTCAATAGTTTAGGTGCAATGAAGTAACAAAAACACTTCATTGATGAAATATAAATGTAAACAAGGCATAAATCAATACATAATAGGCAAGGCAGACACGAATTGAGGACCAAAAGAAAGGACTACGCAAATTTTATTTTTCTACCAGTAAATTCTAACACGAATTGAGGACCAAGTCTGGATCTGGATCATCTTCATAAGGACTATCCTCACTTATTTATGCTTGTATGGCAATGAAGATTACATCCTCATCCTTCAAGGGTGCTGAATTTGAGTATGACTGGTCATTGCAGATGAGGCATATTGTTGAACATTTTATGCCGACTTCGTGGCAGCTGCACTTGTACATTTGTAGGACATAGTGTTGATAATTTGTGGTGGAGCTGAATCCTTGGTATTTAAGATTGGGAGGAAGCCAACGTCCATCCTCCTCTAAACCAAGCTCAGAGGATCATTTTGTCTATCATACCAGCCCTAGATTTGAAGATGCACCCACAGAATATGTTGGACAGCGGCTGCATTTGTTGGAGGTAGAGAGGCCAGCTCGAAAGTTGGCTTCGTTTGTTTAGGATTCTGAAAATATTTCAAGGAGGTCTCATCTACCCTAGATGTATGGATGGCTGCCACAAACAGTTGACCCGCTGAAATGAGAACCTCAGGATCTGCATGTTCATGATGAAAAATCTTTAGACTCTTGTAAAGTCATGTTCTTTTCAAGAAGCTTGACAAACTTCAACTTCCCTTGGCGATAGAATGCAGAGGTTACACCTACTGACTGTATACAGTGCATTCCATTTAAAACGGCCACCCTGAATAACTTTTGGTACAATGATTTTCAGGAAAAATAAAAAAACATGTCAACAATAGTATACAGGGGGACACATTTTGACATATTCACATTTGATGTTACTTCTCCTATCGCACCCTATATTGTTTCACATTATCAGATGCTCCATAATGAGCAGATTTCAACAAACTATAATACATAATGGTCTGACGCTTATAGTTCGGGAGCTACAAATTATTTGAGTGGAAAACGAGCCAACCTGAATAACTTTTGGAACAATGGTTTTCAGGAAAAATAAAAAATACCTCAACAACAGTATACAGGGGGCACATTTTGACATAATCAGATTTGATGTTACTTCCCTTATCACACCCCCAGAGCATGTCACCATTTTTTTTAATGGATCACCCTATATTGTTTTGCATTATCAGATGTTCCATGATGAACAGGTTTCAACAAAGTAGAATACATTATGGTCTAAAACTCATACTTTGGAAGCTAAGAATTATTTGAGTTGAAAACGAGCCACCCTGAATGAACTTCTGTACAATCTGTTACCAAGGTTTCACAGGTGTTTTTTTTAAATATACTTTAAAAAAGTCATATTCTGACTAGTTGAGTTTGAATTCGATATTTTCTTGTCTCATTATACAATAACGATTACCTACCAGGTGAAGTTACAATTGTTGTTTCTGTTTTTGTGAATTCTTGAGAAGCAATGGTTATACGCTTCGAGAACGGATTAAAATAGTGAGTTTGTACTATCAGAATGGAAATAGTGCTAGAGCTGCTGCCCGTTTGTTCAATTATAATCATCCAGGAAGAAATGTACGACACAAATACGTTACGGAATTATTGAACAAATTTATGAAAACTGAATATGTTAACAATAAAAAGCATAACCGTTCAGGAGTTGTCAACGATGAAGCTATTTCTATTGCAGTTTCAGGGCACGTTGGACTAATGGAAAATACGCAATCTCTTACTAAGGTATCTCGAGAATCAGGAATCAGTCGTACAAATGTTTTCAGGATCCTTCATAAGTACAAATTTCATCCATATAAGATTAGACTAGTTCATGAATTGAACGAAGATGATTTCGATACACTTATCGAGTTTGTGATAGTCTCACTGAACGGATCAACTTGCATCAGAGTTTCTTGTATAAAATTTGTTTTTCGGATGAAAGTACGTTTAGTTTGAATGGAGAGGTGAATCGGCCAAATTTTCGATATTGGAGTGATACGAATCCTCATGCATACCGTCAAGTTCATACCCAACGTCCTCAAAAACTGTATTTGGGCAGGAATTTTAGGTGACCACATCATAGGAGCTTTTTTTATTGATAATAATTTGACTGGTAAGAAATATTAGGATATGTTGGGAAATCGAATAATACCGTACATCAATAAAATTGAGGAGGATATTAATTTATTCGAAAACAAAAAGTTTTTCAGCAGGATGGTGCATCTCCTCATTATGCAGCTCCAGCGCGACAATTTTTGGATGATCATTTTCCTGGTCGCTGGATTGACAGAAGAGGTCCTACAGAATGGCCACCAAGGTCTCCGGATCTCACTCATTTAGATTTCTTTCTATGGGGTCTTTTGAAGTCTAAAGTGTATGAGATAGAATTAACAACATTAGAAGATTTAAGAGGGATTTATCATGAGGCATTGCAGAGAAATAACTCTCGAGATTATCAACCATGTAAGGGTGGCAATGGAAGCTCGTTTGTACCATTGTATGGAAGTAAGAGGAAACATTTTTGAACATTTACGATAGAAATTTTTTTTTCTTCTCCATATTTGTCTCTAGAACGAATATTTCAAAATGTGGCCTCCTGTAAAATTGTTGACCTGTTTCTTTATTTTTACTGCAAATCATTATTTCAAAAGTTATTTATTTAGGGTGGCTCGTTTTCAACTAAAACAATTTTTAGCTCCCGATCCATAAGCTTCAGACCATATGTTTTATACTTTGTTGAAATTTGCTCATCTTGGAGCATCTGATAATGCGAAACAATATAGGGTAATCCAATTAAAAAAATTGGTGAGATGATCTTAGGGTGCGATAGGGAAAGTTAGATCAAATGTGAATATGTCAAAATGTGTCTCCCTGTATACTATTGCTGACGTGTTTTTTTAGTTTTAGAAAATTATTGTACCAACAGTTATTCAGGGTTGCTCGTTTTAAATGGAACGCACTGTATAGGTCATTCGACGCAAAATTTAAGTCCTCTGTATTGTTTACTGGTATGACATTTTTTGTCCAACGCACCGTTTTCCAGCTACAAGCAAAAAACTTAAGAAAGTGCACAGATTTGGCGTTGTTTGCTATCTAAAGTTAAGCTCACCTCCTGGGTTACACAAAATATATTAATTTTATTGGCCTCCAAGTAGTCTAAAGAAATATGCAATTGAGGCCTTTTAAGCTCCATGTCGACAAAAACAAAATAAATCTCATATCCATTGAATTTTTCAAATTAAGAATTAAACTAAGGAACAATAAAGAGTTCATTCATTATGTTTACTGCTTACTTTCAAGTAAATAATTGTAAAAGTAAAAGTCAAGGCCAGCACAGAATTTCTTTAATCAGTTGTAAGTATCCTACCCTAGCCTAACAAAATAAACATGTGATAGATGATGGTTGTTTGAAACAAATTAAATAAACATTGTGGGATTGCGATAATGAAACAGTTGTAATGTTTATATAGGGCGATGGATGTCTCTTAAGTGGGTTACAATTTTAGAAATACGAGCACAGGGTACGATTTGGATTTGTGACGTTATTGCCAAAAATAAATACTCTATATGTATACAGAGTCTTTGACGATAAAAATTTATTAGACCGATATATGGAGAACCATATTAAGTACATAAAAATTTGAATTTTGAGAGTCAGGGTTTTGAGGTATTCACTATACCTTATTTTTGAATGAAAAACGCTGAATTCTCGAATTATTAGATCATTATTATTTTTATAATTATCATGAATATGACTAAGTATATGTTTTCATATGCGTACATTCCTTTACAAACAATCATTTCAATGACGGCAAGAGGAATCATTTTAGTTTATGTGATTTTTATACATTCTGAAACACACATAGTCTATTGAAAGCGAGGGTAATGTGAGTCTTAATCCACTATCTATTGGGATGGTCTATAAATTTTACCAACAAAATCTGTCTGGGACGGTATATTATAACAAAATTGATATCTTTCTGAGGGAGAGGAGCTATCCTTCCCGAAATAAATCAGAAATTATACAAAATATATGCAACTTCTATCTTCATAATTATTATTAAAATCCCATTTACCTTAGTATATGGTGTAGGGTTTTCAATAATAACATTTTACTATACTGAAAACTTAATTTATTTACTCTAATAACCAAATAAAAATTGTGTTCATGTACGAACTTCGCCCATTGTTTTTTATTTCTTGTCATTGTTTTTGCCTCTGCCCATGTTTTTCCTTTCCTTTTAAGTATGCTTCCTATAAGTCCATCCCATGTTTCTCTTGGTCTTCCTCTTTTTTTCCTCTTTCATATATTTGACTGCCATACTCATTCAACTGGTCTTATATATTCATCCTTTGTAGATGACCCCACCGCAGCTCAGTTGTCACTTTTCAATGAATTCGAGTATTCAACGTCTTCTCTTATTTTTTATTTTTGAGTTTATCTTTCCATGTGACTCCTTTAGTTCGTCTAAGATACTTCATTTCTGCTGCTTGTATTTTGCTCTTATGTCTGCTTGTCATCACCCAAGATTCACACCCAAATGTATGGTCGATATATTGTTCTGAACACATTTATCTTTGTTTTCTTTGAGATTTCTTTTGCATAAATGTTTATTGTTTTTCACTCTATTGTTAATTTATATTTCTTGTCTTTTATTTCTACCTCCAAATAATTAAATCTTTCAACTTGTTCAATTCTTTCTCTTTTTTTGTTCTTCCCCTGAGACCATAATTCCAGTTTTTCTTTATTTACTTTCAATCGAAATTCTTCAAAAACTACATTCCAAAAGTATTTCTGTAAATTCTTCTCTTTTTCTGCTATTATTATTACATCATCTCCTAAAGCTCCTTCTGATATATCCACTCGTCTTGAATTCCAGTGTCCCACGTGAAGTTTTGCCATTCTACTAGAAGACTTTTTATTATTTTATCGATAAAAATTGTAAATTCTAATGGACTTAGTCCTTCTCTTTGCCCTAATCCTTCCTGTGTTGAAAAAGCTTCTGATTTTTTGTTTCTTTATATAACACAATTAATGGTATATGGTGTAGGGTTTTCAATAATAACATTTTACTATACAGAAAACTTATTTACTCTAATAACCAAATAAAAATTGTATTCTATTCTACTGTAGATGTTATTAATTATTCCTAATATCATTATGTAGAGAGTCCAAAGTCGTTTAGACTGTGTCTTCTCCTGTAATTTCCTAGCCATAATTTTTTCAATTCTGGCTATCAATACTTCCAATGGAAATAAGTGAAAAATGCAATTCCAGAACAAATCCTTACTTCTCTGTATCTCCAGCTCACCATTGCTTGCGAATGAACAAAGCTAACTTGTATCAAACACTAGTTACAATCCATTCAGATCAGCTTATTTGTTAATCACTATTCAGATAAGTATCGGTATATTTGCTTCATTCTTGAAATATATGGAACCGAAAGATAATCTTTGTCTTATAGAAATCACGACAATAAATATTGTTAAAAGGCTAAAATCACGTTATAAAGTTTTTCTTTTCAGGCACAACATGATAAGTTACTGATGTATGAGTTGAACGTCAGCAAGACACTTATTACAATAAACTCAACAACTATCAATTCAAGAAATAGACACTACCCAAACTCCGAAACTATCTCAATTTCACTCGATACACGTTTCGCCAACAAAGGGATCCTTTCACATGTTTTCGCATGTTTTGAGGGGTGTCCTTGTTTCGCTAAAACAAGTTGTCTCTTGTATAATTATTTGACATTCCAGCAACAATCCCAAATTCTAGACAGAGTCATTTTGCTACCAAAGTATTTGCCTATTCAACAAATTCCTCCGGTACACCATGGTTGCTTCTGGTGATTCCAGTTTACTAGGGAATTTCACTAAGCGCACTTTCCGTTGGAAACTGCACCAAACTTGAATAGGGCTTCGCGAGACCAAGAGACTAGTCTTGGTCTTAAGACCAAGACCAAGACCAAGACCAAGACCAAGACCAAGACCAAGACCAAGACCAAGACCAAGACCAAGACCAAGACCAAGACCAAGACCAAGACCAAGACCAAGACCAAGACCAAGACCAAGACCAAGACCAAGACCAAGACCAAGACCAAGACCAAGACCAAGACCAAGACCAAGACCAAGACCAAGACCAAGACCAAGACCAAGACCAAGACCAAGACCAAGACCAAGACCAAGACCAAGACCAAGACCAAGACCAAGACCAAGACCAAGACCAAGACCAAGACCAAGACCAAGACCAAGACCAAGACCAAGACCAAGACCAAGACCAAGACCAAGACCAAGACCAAGACCAAGACCAAGACCAAGACCAAGACCAAGACCAAGACCAAGACCAAGACCAAGACCAAGACCAAGACCAAGACCAAGACCAAGACCAAGACCAAGACCAAGACCAAGACCAAGACCAAGACCAAGACCAAGACCAAGACCAAGACCAAGACCAAGACCAAGACCAAGACCAAGACCAAGACCAAGACCAAGACCAAGACCAAGACCAAGACCAAGACCAAGATCAAAACCAAGACCAAGACCAAGACCAAGACTTGACTTTCGAGACCAAGACCAAGACCAAGACTTCCTCCCAAAAGTCTTGATTTCGAAAGAAGAACAATGAACTCAAATCTTCTCAATATTATGTTATAGCATTTTATTTCAATTAGCGAACTAAAGAGGCAAAAAGAATGATATAAACTACAGGTAGGTATACGAATATCTGGTCATTCAAACATCTCATTTGGAGACTCCTGTCGGTCTGTTTTCATCAACTTGTAAATTTTAACTCTGTATGGCCTTTATATATTGGATTTAAAAAAATATAAATATAAAAATATAACCTTCAATGTAAAATTAAAAAATCCTGTTCGTAGAAAAGGACATATGCCACATTGCCAACAAGTAATTTTGAATAAATGGGTGAAACACCAGAATCATTGAAATCGTGCCACTGGTATGTGAAAGGGTGCTTGCAGTTAGCCGTGTAGTGTCCACAATCGGTAGTCCCTCTATAATTGTTTTGTTTGTTTCTTTCAAAAACGTTTCAAATTGATTATAAGAATTTTTGGAAATTTATTAATTGAGAAGGACTTCGTGCACTTTCTTTTCTTTTCGCACCTCGAACATAATCATCTTGGCCTTATGATGGATATTAAGTCAAGTAACAATACGAAGCCTATTAAGAAACTGATCTTCATTAGACATTTGAATGACTATAGCATGGCAGGATTAAGTCACTACTTACAACATGAAGATTTCTCTGATATTTTTAACGGTAATAACATTAACGAAATGTTCAATCTTTTTTATGGAATTATTAATTTTGCTATTGATAAATTTTGTCCATCAAAAAAAACAATTAGTAAACAATGAGGGTGAAATTAAAAATAAGTGGTTTACTAGAGAATCTTTTGAGTTACGGAAATCACTAAACAATCTTTATTGGCTAAAGCAGAACCTTAATGATGAAAAATTAGAAATTGAATACAAACTTCTGCTTAAAACTTATAAAAACAGACTAAAATCAGACAAAAAGTTATATTACCAAAAAATTATTGAAAATAAATTAGATCCTAATGAAAAACAGAAATATGTTTGGAAATTAGTGAAAGAAAAAACTGGAAAAAATAATAATAAGATAAGAGTAATGAAATTGAATGTCAATGGGTCAATTGTTGACAGGGACTTTGATGTTGCGAATAGCTTTGTCAATCATTTCAGCACCTCTGTAAGATTGTTAAACGAAAAATTTTTTAAAAATTCTGTATCGTCTTGTACAACATGTGATCTGAATAATAGTAATTCATTCTTTTTCACTCCTGTTACGGCACAAGAGGTCTTTGAGATAATATGTAGTTTAAAAAATACTAATTCAAGTGGTATTGACTGTATATCAACAAAAATTATTAAATGTATAGCTCAGCACATTGCACTGCCTTTGTCTGAATTAATAAATATCTCAATTGAAAGTGGTCAGTTCCCGGAAGAACTGAAAACTGGACTCGTTACTCCTATCTATAAAAACAATGATCCCTTGTGTATGGATAACTATAGACAGATAACTGTTTCAAATGTGATTAGTAAAGTTGTTGAAAAATCTGCTTATAATAGAATGATTAATTATTTGGATAATCACAGTATTGTAACAAAATGTCAAAACGGTTTCTACCCTGGGAGATCAACAGAAGGGGCTGTTTATGAATTTATTGAATTTATATATGAACAACTTGATAATAAGAAAACTGTCGGGGCACTATTCTTTGATCTAACTAAGGCGTTTGACAGCATAAACTTAGATTTTGTCCAAGAAAAACTATATGCTTTGGGATTTCGTGGAAACGTGTTGACTTGGCTGATGTCATACCTAAGATATAGGAGAATAACAGTCAAAATAAATCAAACTCAGTCAAATGAGGCAATTGTTAATCTGGGTGTCCCTCAGGGTTCTGTGCTGGGCCCACTTATATTCATAATGTTTATTAATGATCTACCAGAATTTATGAAAACGAAGTGTAAGGTCATATATGCAGATGATGTTTCGTTTGCAACCTGTGGCAACTCTCCCGATGAACTGGCAGACAATTTAAATTTACTTTATAATAAATTTACTAAATGGTGTTTGAACAATCATTTAATTCTAAATCATGGGAAAACGGTTCTAATGAAATTTAACATAACAAATGATCCCAACACGTCTTTTGAAATACATACTGGAAATATTAACATTACTTCTTCTGAGACAACAAAATTCCTTGGAACTTTTCTCGACTCATCACTTTCTTTTCAGACATGTATTAATCATATTTCTAAGAAGATATGTAGCAGTTACTATGCAATCTTACAACTCAAAAATATATTCTCCCAACAACAACTAATGAATATCTACTATGCGATGACATACTCGCACTTATCTTATAATGTTATAATATGGGGAAACTCTAGATTCTCAACAAAATTGTTTATTTTACAAAAAAAAATAATACGTCTCATCTTTGGGATCCATAAACGAACTTCATGTAGAGACTACTTTCAAGAAAACAAAATTTTAACTCTTCCCTGTATTTATATTTATAAAAATATCCTATTCGTTAAAAATAATTTGAAGGACTTCATTAAAAGTGCTGACAAGCATAGCTATAAGACAAGGCATGGTAATCTTCTTCGAATACCTCCTCATCGGACAACTTTCTATGAAAAGAGTCCATCGTATACAGGTATACAGTTGTTCAATAAACTACCAATCGCTATAAGAGAAATCCAAAATCTGAATTTATTTAAAAAATCTCTCAAAGATCTCCTGTTGCAATACTCATTCTATAGTCTGAATGAATTTATGGAATTTAGCTTTTAATACCTTGTACCTATCTATTTATATGTTTACTTATGTAACAATTCATATTTTATGTATACTATTTTCTCCACTGACTTTTCCAATATCGTGTAAATGATCTCAATGGAATAAAAATATTATTATTATTATTATTATTATTATTATTATTAATGATTAATCATCGCCATCCAAAATTTCTTCTCTAGTCAACGAATCCAAACATTGTGAAAGTTCAAGGTTCGATATTTCTTGCGGAATCGGTAGAGAAAGGTTCAAACGTGACTGAACTATGACTACAAAAAGTACATTTTAATGTAGACTTCAGTTGGCCAACAAAATATACATTTTTTCTGCAGATTTACAGTTTTCAACAAATAGGTGTATGTTGTAGGTCGCAGTGGTTAATAAGTATTGCAATTTCTTTGGGATTCCGATTTCACCCTTCTGCCGCAATCGCATCTTACTGCTTGTCAACATTAATATTACAACTATTACGAATTTTTTTTCTGGCCTGTCGGGCGTCGACCTGTGTGCTACGTGGGTCTAATTCAATCTGTATTTAAGATTTCTTAAAAATAATATTATTATAGTGAAGTAAAACATTGATTTCGCTTACTTTACCCGTACAAATTGATAATTGTTAAAGACTGGGAAATACGAAATACTTATTATATGCATAGAAACTGTTGGACAATTGAATTGAATAATTCAAATTTCTAGACGAGTTTTGATCCAAGATCAAGACTATCAAGACCAAGACCAAGACTGAGCCAGTCTTGTCTTGGTCTTGAAACATCAAGATCAATACCAAGAGACCGAGACTACATTTATTTTTCGAGACCAAAACCAAGACTGATCAGTCTTGGTCTTGCATGGTCTTGGTCTCGCGAAGCCCTAAACTTGAATACAACTGGCCGTTTGAGTCTCACACCATTTTTCAGCAGACTTCGGAATTCAGATTGCCGACATTTTTCTAGCTGTTTTACAAATCTTCATGATCAATTCTCAGTTATGAATATGGGCATCACTCTGAATTGTTCTATTTTCTGGTTAGGATTAGATCTTTCAACTTTCTCCACCTATAGTTCAATTTCAATGTAATACATTTTTTCAGTTTCTTCTATCTGCATTTCATACGAAATAATTATTTGTGAACGAGAGACACTGAAGTTACAATATATGCAGTAGAAGCACATCTCCACTCATTTAAATGTCTGAATGGTAGAATTGTTAATTATCGTTGCCTGTTCAGCTTATTGAAAATGAAATCTTGAGGCTTCAATCACTTCAAGCCAATAAGCGCCCTCTAGTTCAATATATCATGACCTTCGAATTCGTAATTTCTGCTTGTCTTTCCTGAGCTCTAATGAATAGTATCTTCCCCCTTCCTATATTCTTAGGTACTGTTCTTCAGCAGCTGCCTCGGTTCTTATGGAAAACACACCTGTTTACTCAATGCTAACAGCGAGTCCAGTGTTGCAGTAATAACTTCAGAATTCTTGAGTGCTGTTCTTCAGCAGCTTCACCAAAAATGACCTGCTCTACCGCAAGCCTTGCCTCAGTTCTTCTTGAAAAACACGTGTTTACTTATTGCTAAAAGCGAGTCCAATGTTTCAGCATCTCGATAATAGAAGAATTTACGATGAATTTAACTCAGAACAACTTGGGTCTGTTCAACGGATTTTCATACACTTGTTCTAGGACTCACTTGTATAATGATGAAAAAAGTTGCTGTTTGGTAGTTGGGAAGGTGTCCTTATAGGATACTCTTCTTTCTGGGAAATTAATTGTTGTCTTCCATTCGCCCACTTTGAAGAGTTCATTTTAGAGATGTCCGATTATCCTTCTCCGACCTTTTGGATTTCTTCTCCGACTTCCTAGATTTCTACTCTTATATCTCGCGAAGCTGCCATACTGGACTATTTTGCTATTCCCATTCTTTAATATTTGTTCACTTTGCCTCTTGTTCCTATTGGCCTTGTTTGCTCCTCACTTCTTGTTTCTCAAGGTATTGAAATAAATTTGTTCCTTATTCTTGTTATTCTTGCTGTCTTTCTTACTGTTGTTTCTGTTCATTTGCTTTCAAGAACCCAAGTATATCTGCTTTGGGGTTCATCGTCCAATTATGGAAATCTGTGTCAATAGCCTAATTTCAGACTCACCTCTCTACCTGCTGTCATTACACGATTTTCATTTTCATGTACACACAACGTGAACTTGTCCTAATCAGCGCGGATTATTGATTTCACCATATTTTGTGTGTATTCAGTCCGAATCCACTCAATATTCTCAGTTATATGGTCACATCTAACAAATCTATTAACTTTCATTCACCCACATAACGATGAATTTATATGTAAATCTCTTTGCATTTCGTCCAATCAAGAAGGAAATTCTCAAAGCACAAAGTAAATGCTTGAACAATTCATTTTTGTTACTGAAAGTCCTATAGGATTGAAAGTAATAAAATAAAATTCGACATTTAATAAGTATCTTAGGATATGATGGAAGAAAACGCTTTCTTTATCAAAATATACATCAAAGCTCCATTGTCCGTGACAGATTTCTCTTTGAAGTTTTCAACTTGCTCTTCTACCGGTTAATAATTAACGAGAAAGCTTTATGATGCTTCGAATCCAGCGGCGTCGATAACGTTCAATTCTGAGAAAGATTTGAAGTGAAAATATTATAATATCAGAAGAGGAGCAAACATTAAACTTGTGTAAACATTTTTGAGCAAACGATACATTCCACCTTGAAGTTCACCCTATTAGGAAAAATCTATTGTGTTCAGAGAAACATCTAGAGAACTAACTATATGGGTGTGAAAATGGAAATACTAATTGATTTTTTGAAAATTTTTGTCGTTGGGAGAAAATGTTTTGCTGCAAGAAAACATCCATAGCTCTAGTGTTCATTAAAGGGTCGAAATGTGCTCATTGGTTACTCGTCCAGCAGGACTCAATAAAACTTCAACTGGTGGAACAATAGATGATACTTCAGGAAGGGCATCGACCATGAAATTATCGGAAGACCGATCGTCAACTTTAAGTCAATATTTTCTCTAAATGCTATCTAGAAGATTTTGGCACGGAATACAAAACTAAGTTGAGAAAGATTATTTTAGCCATGTACCTTTTAGCCATAAAAAATAAATTGCTTCTACCACTAAAGTATGTAACATATGGGATAGAAGTTTATCATTAGCGTACTTAACGAACAAATATTTTTGGGTGCATGTGTATCAAAATATCAATTTGTTTCTTATAAAATGATTGAATATACTGAAACATTTTCATTTCGATGACAACGACAAAACTTTCTCATTTTGTCCACACCAGATAGCACCAAATAAAAAAAATGGTTTTTGTACGATCAGAACTTCAAAACTATTATGATGATATTGCACTATAGAAACATCATGTTCTTTAGATTATAATCAAATTTCGAAGATAATCGTGTTCATACATTTCAAAACTATTAAATTTGACGTATTATTAATCTAAAATTGACAATTTGAATATTTTCACAATTTTTTAACATGGTTCAATGGCTAATTATTTACGGAGTGTGAAGTAGCGGTGTATTTTTTCATTATTATTAGGTATATATTTATAACTCAATTCGAAATTATAATATGCGTCGTTTTTTTTATTCGATCAAAGAATGAGAGTATTCTACAAACAATAATAACAAATTTACAACTACTTCTATATAATAACAATTCATATTTCACTGTGCCTTCCTCCTTTTTCTATACAATTTCTGCTGTACACTGATGTACAGTTTAATACTTCGGAAAGGTCTGGACTCATACACTGCAGTATATTTCAAATAGCCCTATAAGAAGTCACATGGGGTCAGGTTAGGTGAGCGTGGTAGCCAAGGAATTTCTGAATTCTACCTATCCACTTTCCAGGAAAATCTGTGTACAGCCAAATCCTTACTGTCAAAGTTCTGTGAATAAAATCCCCTATTTTGTTGAAAATACACCATTCTCTTTTCTTCGAATGTGAATTTTCTACTTCATTGTATTTTTTTATGCCAGTAAACAGTGTTCCATTACGTGATCTATTATATTTATAGGCAGGTTAAGTAAGAAGTTGGTTTCTTGTTGAATATGTGTGTCTATCTGATGACCTGGTAAGAGTATTACGATTTTTATGTATCAATATTGAACAATGTAAAAATTTCGAAGTTTTTGAAGTACTGGGAGAGTACGAAGGGCTCGTTTTTGTATGGTGAAAGTACTTTTGGACAAAACCGCGGTTTCCCGAATTTCGATACCATATTGTAAGTGACTCTGAAAATAAGCAAAGTAGACTGATTTGGCAGTTCCTAAATTTGTGTTTACGTCCTATTATTCGAATGGCGAAAATAGCTTTACCTAATTTTGTGTTCAATTGTTTAATATGAGACGACCAGCTGAGATCACTATCAATTAAAATCCCCGAAAATGTCGTTGAATCTGTAGCAACAATAGTTTCATTGTTTATAGTGATACTTGGGTTCTCTGTCTCGATACAGCTCCTTTGATTTAATACCATAATAATGTAATTTATTCAATATGATACTATGGCTGAAGCAATTGAATACCTTTGTAAGATCGCAAAATATCCCCAGAGGATGATGGTGAGTTTATAGTACTCGGTTTATGTGTTCCAGCATGGCATAAGCTGCGTCAGTAGTACTTATACTCCCGGAAGCAAAACTGAGACTCTGTTAATATGTTGTTTCGATTTAGGCAACATTTGAGTTGCCGATTTATGCTTGAGTCTTGGTTAGGTATAATCAGATAATGATGAGTAATAGGGCCGCAGTGGTCATGATGGTAGAGCGCTAGTCAATCAGTCAGAGGGACGTGTGTTCGATTCCCAGCATGGTCACTGGTCTCGTGCTAGGAATCGCACGTTAAAAGGTAACACCTCGTTAATCCTTAGCTCGCACAAGTTTCGACTTCTGAGGGCTGTCGTTCGTAGGGGGGTGACAGCTGGTTAACGGAAAAAACAATTTTGAAACAATTTTGAAAGGTAAATACATTATTACATCACGTTTTTATTCAAAAAACGACTAAAATCTTTCCCAGCGCCACCGCCAGAAATTCAAAAAAGAAATGGTTTCGTATTTCTCTACCAACGTACTCATAATCATTCATTTATTCGAGAGATGAAATACTCTACTTGTTGTAATATAAGTATCCATGCATTATATTCAATATTTTGAGTAGTTTGGTGAATACTGAAATTTCGGAAAGTTTTCTAGTTTTGAATAGATGGAGAGAGCAGTGCAGTTATAATATTAAAAGTTTCTGAAATAGAAGAGATTGAATTTATGCAAAAAAAATTCGGTGCGTTTAAATGAACATTAGTTTACTGAAACAGAAACTAGTCGAAAATATTTTGAAATAGTCCCCGGATTATCATAACCAATTAATACTGAAGAATCCTTTATATAGAGGGTTTGGAAAATGAAAATCATTTATTGAAAGTTTTCATCAGTTTTGCGCAGGCATTTTTTCATCTTCAGGTAAACACAAAGAGAAAAATTCATTAATATTCAGGAATACCCAGTTGACGATATAGAGATGAAAATACTGACCAACTTGTTGAGCTAGTATCGATGAACCACTGACGGTGAAAAGATTGATGATGATTCAGAAGAGCATCGACATCAACATGTTTGCGGTATTCCAGAGAATAAGTTCGTTTATTAGCAAGGCATTATTAATTGAGGAAATTTGCCTACAATTCATATTTATATGGATATACTATGAAGGCGTGAAAATAGAAATACAAGCTGGTAAAACTAACTTTAATTCTCATAAACTATTCCAAACCACATTGATTATCATTTCCTCGGTTGACTTATCGTTTTTTATTCATTATCATCAGCAACCCAATATGAATAAGTAAATGTTCAACAGTTTATAATATCTTTTCCCAAAATAAGCGTCACCGAAATGAACAAACATGTATCAGAAGGATTTATGAATGGAACAAATTATTGTATGGGAAGAAACAAGCATACTTGACTGATAAGTCAGATCATATTTTGGAGCAAGTAGATTTTATCTTTAAATTCAGGTTCACATTTAAAAAAACACTTAAGCTTATAAAAATACCTCCTTAGACAAAAAGATCTAAAACTTTGCAAGTCGTTGAAAGAAATACTCAAACTGTAAAATTATAAATGCATGAATATTTTTGGCTATATTTTTCAGAAATGTCTAAAACCTGGAGGCCATAAACAGCTTGTAGGTCATCTATTCAATGTCAAATAGCGTTCTCAATATATTAGCAAAATTAAATAAAACGAGTGTATTTATAAAAAGTAAAAATATATATTTTTTTATTATTATAATTTGTACCCAAGTAAAAGTAACCAAGTAACCAATTTTAGATGTTGTACGAGGAATACACACATATATGTATGTAAAAATATTTAAAATTAGAATTTATTATGCTGATGACACCACGTTAGCGGCTGAAGCTGAGGGTCCTAAGGAACTACAAAGGAACTTGAATACGTTTTCATAATAATTTAGTATCTGCATGCAATTTTATTGCAGATCTAGCACCTAGAACGGCAAATACCAAGTGAAAATTAACATAATAAAATAAGTACCAGCATTTGCAGTGGGATATTTGTCAAACATAAAAAACTTGTCAGACTGATTTTAAATTTGAAAATCAGAGATTCCTGTGAAGAAATTTTCAGGAAATTATAATAATTTGAATTTTTCTTGTATATGTCATTGTATGCTCACAATTAGTCCATCAGAAATGGAGATCTTCTCGAAATTTCCACTCACAAGTCATCATTTTTGAAAATAGCCCGTCATGCACAGGAGCTAACTTTTTGTAGCATTTTCGTATTAGTTTGAGAATAATCCAAAATAAAAATGTATTCAAGCCAAAGCTGTAAAGATATCTGTGTGAACATAGTTTCTGTGGCGTCTCGGAGGTTTTGAATCTGAAACTTTGTTGCTAATAACCCTAGTGGAGGATGCAACTATTATTTTCTAAATTAAAAAAACCTGAAACTTTAAGACGTAATTTTTACTTTTATTATCGAGTATGCAAGTATATTTATTTCTGTATTATATTGAAATTTGCCAATTTTATTGTTGCAAATTATTATTGTTATTGCTATTATTGTGAAGTATTATATGTGTTATTGTTTGAGGTTGAAAAATACTGATGTTTATTACTCACTTTGATTATTAATTGTCATTGAATTGTTTGCAAAACACTAAAATTATGAAATACAAGAAATTTATTTATTTACTCCTATATCGTTAACTTATCTGTAACAATATATGGGCCGTGATGGTCATGATGGCAGAGCGCTTGTCTCTTAACCTAAGGTTCATGGGTTCGATTCCCAGCATGGTCATCGGTCTCGTGCATGGCATCACACGTTAAAAGGTAAGGGCTGCGTCTAAGTCTCTCGAAGACTTTTGTGGGTTGTACTCTTAACGGTGTGCAGCTGGTTGACGGAAATAACAATTTTAACAACAACAGTATAAAAATGTTTGAACATATAATTCAAGTGTATTTGAGTTGAATTAATTACCATTTATTTTGTTTCAATCTAACTTCCCCCTAGTCACTAGATCAATGACAATTGAATTCTTTTGGAAAATCTACATTCAGGTATTGATAATATAATTGTTTTCAAGATAGCTGAAGAAGTAAAATATTATGTTATGCCTCCCAGATTGTGAAATTTTATATTAGGGATACAGTTGCAATACGAACTATATAAATATTATTTGTATGAAAACAACAATAATTATACCAGCACAAGCCATTATTGCGAAGTCATTCAACTCGGAATGATTATTATTGTGATATACTTACATAATAAGTATAGACTTATTTTGTTGATATTTCTGACGATTGTGGAATTTTATCGAAAATTATTTGATCGTATTTATTTGAAATGTTTTATTAAACATCCCGGATACAAATTTCCATTTCAAAATAATCAAAGCTTTCGGTCAAGAACAATGGAAAACATTTCCACAATTTTTCAAAAACCAAAACATGAATTCTTCTCTGCTCATGACCTGCGAAGTCTTTTACATTCTACCTCCTTCATACCTTCCTGAAAATTAACTTCTGTATTACTGCCTCATCATAAACAAGTCTGTTTTTGACATTGCGGAAAAAATATATTCTGCAAATCTGCAGCATCCGAAGATCAAAGTGAAATTAAAAATAATCTCGAAGGAAATTATATTTCAGAATATATTAAAGATGAAACAGATATTATGCTACTCGTTTTTATGTCATGCACATTATAACGATTAGTGTAGTTGGCGGCGAAAAAGAAGATACTTGAAATGTACATTTTGTTAACTTTATGTTGCAAGCACAAAAACTAGCAGTTGGTGAATGCTGATTACTCGAATTGAGTTACATCTTCATGCCGTTTATAATAAATACGAATTTTGCAATACGATTCCTTACATTAACTAACTTTACGGATATTCCACCAGAGTTGTCATTCGACACTTGATATTTCCTTTCTGTCTATTAATCTGGTAGCTTATTTTTATAAGTTCAAATTTTCAATTGGATCATAATTCCGATTCATCACATCAATGAGTTTCAATCCAAGAACTCAAATTTGTGGCTTAATTCATTTAGTTTTCCTGATGTAATACAATACGTTTATTATCGCCAGAGACAATATGTCTACAATTATTGTGTTATGAGGTTTAGGAAGAAATAGCCAAAAGTTTATCTTTATCTACTTACTTTATACTTCATGAATGATCGGATATTTTTACTTTCTTACTTTATAGATTTTCAACACCGAAATATTTTTTTATGAAAGCAACGACCAATCCGTAATCATTTTATCAGTAATTTCAAACATTCAATTGCCATCCAACACTTCAAGGCAAGTGAAGGAGCTTTGTTCAGTCATAAATATCAACCTACTGTTTCGAAATTTTATCATTTTTTGCTCTCAAATTTAATTATATACCTAGTTCAAAAAATATATTTCATTCAACCTATTACATGTTGGCAAAAGCTTCTAGTATTTTACTTAGTTGTTTTTTTTTGTTATCGAAAATCTCTGCTCTTTCGAGAACTATCCGAGTTTTTACCAAAGTTTCCAAGTCGATAATTATGTTTACCCGCCTACGATACATCTGCCGGTGTACCTAAATCATTCATTCCCTTAAGAGACAAAAGACATTTTAAAATTCTGCGGAACCGATCAAATTCTATCGTCACATTTATTATGCAAACATTGCCCAATATCCACCTTAATGAAGCATCCTAACCTTGTCGTCTGCGGAAAGATCGTATACTTCCTTG
Organism: Chrysolina americana; assembly: GCA_958502065.1. Lineage (NCBI taxonomy): Eukaryota > Metazoa > Arthropoda > Insecta > Coleoptera > Chrysomelidae > Chrysolina > Chrysolina americana. The sequence goes on from OY293418.1 coordinate 22,752,563, forward strand.
TCTAAGGGGTTGCTCCACATCTCCCCACCACTCACCCCACTCGTTGAGGGTGGTGGAAAGCATGTTAGGATAGGTTAGGTCAACCCTCGTGTGTTGAGTAATTTCTCTCAGTAGTATACGATTGACTGTCAGTAGATGTAGTAATATTATTCTGAAGTATTACGTAAAAATTCGATTTGTTTGTTGATAATAGGTAATTTGGCAAGTTCATGGCACTGGAATTGTGAGTGACAAGTGAATATGAAGTGAAAGGATTTTCGTGACTTTATTTATGTTAACTGAGATGCCGCTGCTTCAAGAAAATACACCGAAAAGAGGTACATATTTTTTTTTGCTGTTTGTATGTTGTATGAGAGGTTCAGGAAGATTTCGGTTTTCAGAGCGACAAGATAACAATGCACGAATGTCTTACGAACTTGTATAAAAAACGTGACGATATTAGATGTGTCATAATTATCGTTCAAATACCTTTTAGCAGGTATTGATAGGCATATCCAAATTCTCAACCAAAAGTTGTTTTCGGTGTCTTAAGTATTCCATATACCAGAAAAAAATTGCCGTAATTGTTCAAAGTAATTGTTTTTATTTCGTTTCAATCAACACAAAATGATTGACAATAGTCAACACCAACAAAAACTCGGAAGCATTTCGTCAATCAATTAGCCTTCATCAGGATATGAAAATAATTGATTGTTTATTAGGGTTTTTTCTCTTTGCCAAAGTATTTCACAAGATCTGCCTGTATCATTTCGGAGAAATTAACACCTGACATATTATATATTACCAATACTCAAGAATTGTTACAAATAATAGGTATCTGCATTAAAATGTTTTTGAATATCTTTTTCTAATGCCTACATCAAAAATGTTATTCATACCTGTTGAAAATTCAATCGTGCTAGTTTAAAATGTCCACGTACTCCAATCTACTTCGGAGGCAAAGGGTTACTTATTTGTTGATATTTAACTAGGTATTTCCTTATTGTTTATGGAATGTTTTCTACTTACATCAATATTAGTTATTTGTAATAAAATATAGGTAGGTAGGTACTCCTGATATTCAATATGGTTAATGTATTTCGAATGAATAACAGTATTCCAATAGTCGTCGAGGTATTAGCAGTGAAAGATATCGGAATTTGCTGGATATTTATGACTTAGATATGTTATGTGTGATATTTTTCACGAAGATATCTCTTATGTATGTACGATATTGAGTTTTTCTTTACTATCGTCAATTGTAATGTTAAAACAATTATTAAAGACAACTTCCAACAGGTCATATCAGAAAGTGGCGAATTATAAAGCTATACTGGGAAAAATATTTTATTGTACCTATTGCCTATTTTTCTTCATTCACGATTATTGAACGGCAATGGAAAACAATTTGAACAAAAATAAAAAAAATTGTTCTATTATCTAAACTACTTCTAGACCTCATTTGTACAGTGAACGAGACTGCGATTCACTTTCGAATTTTTTCGTTTCCAAATTGAAATCCGTTCACTTAATAAAAAAGCAATTATAGCATTTTAACACGCCAAATTACCCTATTACCTACTACGTAACACCTTAATACCTTTCAAGTTAATCATCATGTACTTCGGAGTTGAGCATAGCTCTCGCAACAATTTTAATCATAGGAACCCGCATATTGAATGAGAATTTTTTATCATAGATATAGGTACGTTTTATATTGATTTAGATGGTCGAAACTTCACAATATAAATTTTATGTCCGTACGATAACTTTTGTGAATTTCTCAAGTTCACGAAATAAACTATTTTGCTGTTTTCTGAATAATTTATGAGTCATAGCAACTTTGAGCAGCAGTAGTTAGTCTCATGAGCTCTTAGAAGTCGTTGAAAATAAACTTTCGTACATCAGATATTGTAAAAGTATTCCAACGAAAATTATTAAATGAAATATTATTTTGATCCAAAGATCATTCCCAACATCTTCCAAAAAGTGTTGCTGACCGCCGAAAAGACATAGTGGATGCGCCACCAGAACTCAGTAAGTCGCCCTAAAGCGCTGCGGCAAATTATAATAATAGTAATAGCCTTCTTATACCCGCACATGCGCCTTTGAGTGCACTTTAAGAGTGTTAATGAGGATGTATATTATTATGGTTCATCAATTGTTTTGGTCTGTTTCAAAACAGCTCTCAAGAAACAAACACCGGTCTCTTTATAAGTGCTCCAAGCTCAGAATGTGGAAGTAGACAAAAAGCTCGAAAGTGATGGCGAAGCCCAAAATTGAAAAAAAAATCTTTGTTGTGCAAATTGTGAACGATTGCCAATAGTGTCTGTCCGTCGCAATAAATGGCAGATAACCATTGAAAAATATGGCTGAGAACTGCATGGCCTCAACATTAGATTTCTCCTTCGTATTACTTGGGTCTGTTTCATGACAAAGATGTGGTCTGGAATACAGTTCTCGTTTAGTTTGACACTAAACATTTACCGAATATACTCAATTTCATTCAACTCGCTCAATTGTCCGAAACACTGCATAAATATTGGCATCTCTGTCTTTTCAGTTTGTTTATCTGAAATTTACACTATCATTTTGGATACAGCAGTTTTATTGAGGTTGACCCAACGTGTCTAGTGTTTCAAACCTTCATCGTCTGCTTTGTAGGCATTCATTCCTCCAACAAACTGCTTTGAAACGTTTCAGTTTTGTAGGGAACATTATCAGCTTATTTTAAAAGTATTTTTTGTCAGTGATTCATGAACAGCTTGTCATTCTCAACTCAATGAAATCGAAAAGTAGAAACTCCTTTGGATTAATCCTGCCAATCGTACAGCGTTATTTACCAATTATTTCCGCACTTGATGAAATTTTGACCATTATTTGATGAATCACTTTTCCACCTTGTATGTCGTATTTTCAGTAAGTACTCTGCAGCTCCATTTTGGTACCATTTAATTTTTGGCACTCTTTCCAACGCGTTTGTAATTAGATTATAAAAAAAACATATTAAACTGTCGACGCCCCAAAAATACGTCACACACTGTTATAGTATCATAGCTTCGGCCTCAACTGCCATCGTAAGTAATGACAATATTTGAATTACATTGTCAAAGTTATCGTTTTTTATGATTTCATTTGAAAATAAATGAAGTCAAAATACCCTTCTTTCACACAAAGTGAAAATATGAGACAAATATCGTGAAAACAAACAACTACTTTCCTTACGGATATTCAATTACACCTAATATGTATATTTGTTTAACGTTCCTCAAGAAAGACGCTGGTGCTAATTGTAACCAAACAATGATAATGATAATAATACTTCCTCATAAACACTCAAAGAGTATTCCTAAAGGCTATTATTATTTGCCGTGTAGCTCTGGGATTGAAACACAAGACATGTGTCAAGCTTCTTGCCTCTCAAAAGTGTTATGATAGGCCACATATTAGATTCATCCTTTCCCACCTTACGAATGATAACACCCAAAGTTTGATATAGTTCTTCCTTGAGGAAGGTTGTAGAAACAGATGTCAGATGTAATTCAATGTCTGCAAAGGGGAGTAGTTGTTTTCCTGTCGGATATTTGCCTGATAATTTCCACCGAGATTTCCACTTTCTGGAAATGTGTGGAAGGGGATTTATTTAATAATCTCCGGTACTCTTTTCGATCTATGTTCAAATTCAACCATTTGATAATGATTAAAAATAAATATGGCGAAAGTACGGCAATCTATTACTCGATTAGAAAATTTACGATGCTCGTGGTTCGACCTTATCGAATCCAGCGACGACGAAAATGGATGTGGTTGTGGTAGCAAATTATTTTTGAGGATCAAATTCGTTGTTTCAAACGATAAATAAGCACACATCCTTGAACTGAAAAGAATAAAAACTGGAATCGAAGAAGTTAGATTTGCATCCAGCTAAACGAAACGCTATTACAACATTCGGTAAAAGCCAAAACATTTCATTTTCATCTCAATACCTTTTCCAAATCGCGCATTTATTACAAAGCGAACCTGAAACGAGAAACAGTTTTCAGGCGATGCTTCTGTGCGCTGAATAATAAACGCTTTCCATTCTCTTGGAATACCCTCAAAGCCAGGAATAATGGCCACGGCATATCCATTAAAACTCGGTCATAATAAAATAAAGCAAAAAAGATAATATAATGAATCCTCAAGACTTATCCTTCAACTCCTCCCCGTTATCCTTGCTCAAGGATCGCGCAGAAGCGAGCCATTATCCTTTGCCATTATCTCCTCCCTTTCGTTCATTAGGAACGTCTTCCGTTTTAACCCTTCCCTGGCCGAAAATCTTTGATGGCATCCCTTTACGTCCCGCTCATTCTCGGTTGGTGGGGTGGTAGGGGAGGAAAACTGGAGTGACCAAAGTGATACCGGCCTTCCTTCCTCTTTTTAATTTATTTTTTAATTATTTCCATACTTTGAACGGAAAGGATTATAGAAATGAAAGAGTATTGAAACCTTTGATGTTCATACTTTATTTATTGAATATGGAATCTGCCTTCGTTCTCTCTTTGTCTGAACTCGAACAAGGGATTTAGAAGTAGCGTTGGTGTATTATACACAGGATGACTTTGCTGCGACAGATAAATAAACTTAGTTGTATTATAAACGGTTTTCATTAATTTTCTTTACATTTTCCTTTCACTTATTATTAAAGACAACAGTCTTGAATACCAAACCTTATTCCTGTTTGGTGTCGAGAGTAAGTGGGCAGTCACAATGAGTGTAATGACAAATAAAAATAAAAATTATAATGAGCTATTAAATAACACCTAATGAATCAATTCCGACCTATTTTCCCTTCTCTGCATCAACTGTCCAATAGTCATCAACAAAAAAACCCTGATGACGATGACTGGGCTACTTCTTATCGATTGAGTACCTACCTACTATACCTACATAATGGAACAAAACTCTTCAAGTTCTGCAATGTTTGGACAAACGATCGAAAATGTGCCAAAGGCCATTGAAATTTCGCAACACTCGTCGTATACATAACACGATAAATATAGGCATATGTGCTGATCATTGCTTCATTCATGTCCGCTCTAGCGGAATGTCTCCCCGAAAGTGTCCTCTAAGACGTCTCACAATGCCAAAAGACGTTCAATGGGCCTGTATAACAGTGTCCCGTGTTTTCCGCAAGAATGGACCGTCAACACACGTGGAGGAGTCAGTGGCGCAGCGCAGGGATTTTTCTTATTCTACACACGAGCACAAATATTTATGTCTGATGAAAATCTACGAACTTAATGTGATTGAGATGATTTTTTGGAATTTAATATAGTGTGAAGTAGATTTCGAACCTAATTCTCGACACGATTCTATCTCTGGTGATAAAGGTTTGATGATCTGAATAGATTCAGTAAGGAATTGGCATTCTTCTGAGACAACTGGCTAATACCACGACGAACGATATCCGTGCACCGTACCCTGGAATGACACTACCGCAATCACTTTCCTCCACTGACTGAGCTGTAATTGTTTGGAAATACCTCTTCTGAAACCAAGCGAGTAGATTGACTTCTTAGTGAGTGATCCTCAAATTTCATTTCCAGAATATCTTCCGTACAGTCGTTTTAGTGGTGGATGGGACATTCTGCAAATATTTAGTTTCGATTCAGAAATCCCTGTTAGTATTTAATGTGACCTGAATGACGTAACCCATTGAAATAACAGTTAATTGTCATAATAAAGTATCATCTTTCAGTCTCTCATAGTACTTAGGTTTCTCGTATATTCTCTAACCTTTTTCGAATTAATTTGGAATGTTTTACTGATCTTCCAGGTTTCCATAGAAACTCGTCTCAAGCCTATCTTGGGGCTATTCGGGATCTTCAATTTTTGTGAGAGTTCCAAGATTTCAAAACTTGTGTCACTTTGAAATGCTACTGATGACGATAACATACTTATTTCTAGATTTTGTTTTTTAAGGAACGTCTGTCTTTTTTTAAATAATATCAATGAAATATATTTTGTTCAATTTGGTTAATGTACTATTAGTTCACACAATAAGGAGTAAAAGGATTCCCAATTATTGAGAATTCATTCAATGTATGGCGCCCATTTCTTATTTTACCTACGCCACTGTCGACCCAACCGAGCCACTCGCCCATCCGCCTTATTTATACAACATTAGATAGAAAAATGTTTCATCTCTTTCAATAGATAGGTATCGTTTCTTGGTGTTCTTTCGAACGACAATGCAATTCTTCGCTTTCACGCGCCTGACTCGGCATATTTACCATTCAAATTTAGCGGGAATTCCATGGTTTCAACGAATTATTGCGGTTGGTTATGAAATAGAAAAAAGTAGCAGACGAAAACTTGAAATCAGGAAACTACGCAAATACCTAATAAGTCGCAAGTTCTAAACAGAAAATAATAATGAATTTGTTATTTATCAAATAATCAGGTCGAGGTGCAAGCACTGATTAGGTCATTATAGTATCAAGGTACGTCGTGGTATTAGCCAGGGAAATAGTCGCTTCCTGATACATTTGTCTTAGAAGAATGCTAAGATTGTAGCAATGTTGTAGATAATCATCTACCTTTGGATCCCATGGCTCGTTTCAAATTAAGTTTCAAACTACTGACTAAAGACATCACAAGTTACTTTTCATTTATACTCTCTTTGCCTTATGGTACTAATTCAGAGTGCATTCGTTTCAATTTCAAGAGACCTCATAATCGAAGAATTGATGAGTAGGAAACTACGACATAGAGCTAGCTGTCCACGGATGATGAGCTGTCGAAATTGAATCGAAAACACTCTATTCACTTTTTATATATAGGTATATTATCAAAATCCCAAAGTCGACTTATAGGAATGCGAAATCAGTCTTTCTAGATGAAGGACTAAATTAACTACTTTTCATTTTATTTACTGAAAGGCTTAGAAAGTATTTGGAATTACTTACTGAGGAATTTGACCTGCACACTATGATAGTGTATCATGAATAAGGGAATCGAATAATCTTATACAAAGTGATTAATTATATCTGCTTGAGAAGGCCATTGATAACTTCTTTTTATTTCACTATATAAAATAAATTCAACCTCGGTCCACTTCTAGTTCTCATTTTCAATGAGTACAAGTTACAGTAATTTTAATGAGTTTGATAATTTGTTTAGCACGTTAAAATTACGAGGTGAAAAATACAGCACTTCCTTATTAGCGAAAAAATTCTAATCATAATTACTGAACTCTCATAAGTGATTTCCATTCTACAAGTTATCTTGTTCGCATTATTGAATTATTAATGAATTTCAGAACTAGTTGAATGAATCGACTGAATGAATAAATGATGTTTCTAGAAAATTATTTCAACACAATATTTATAATTTTTCAATTTCTATTGCAGATATTCTAACTTCCAGAGGGATGAAAGTTGACGAAGAACCCCCTATCAAACCCCATCAGAATAATTATGGGTACCCAGCCTTCCACAATCCGGCAATGTTCACCCCTTCCCAAATTCTCATGGCTAGTCAGCTCATGGCTGCTTCTGGCCTAACTTTACCTAACAGCCACGCTTTTTTCCACCCCGGACTGCTCCCCATGCCATGGGCGGCGAACTCTCCTCCCTCGAACTCACCCCCTTCACCTCCAACCAGCAACGAAACGCTTTCTCCTGCTTTGACTTCGAGAAAAATCAACAACAATAACAACGTTGTCAGCAGTAGTACCACAACTGACATCAGAAAAAGAAAATATAAGATTGAGGAAGAAAGTGGAAATGTCCCTTTACCCTCACCAACGTCTAGTGTGTCCCCACCGTCTGGATCTGACGTAAAGGATTCCAACAGGGATAAGCAATTTACCTGTGGAGTTTGTAACAGGTAAGGGTTATAGTGGTAATGAAACCATGAAATTTCAATCAATTTCTACTTATCGGAAGAGTCGGAAGTTATACAATTATTCATCTAGAGAACAGGATGTGTATTTTGCTGACGTGAATGTTTTTTTTGCAGATCTTTCGGCTACAAACACGTTCTCCAAAACCATGAGAGGACCCACACGGGCGAGAAACCCTTCGAATGTCCGGAGTGCCACAAAAGGTTCACCAGAGACCACCACCTGAAGACCCATATGAGGTTACACACGGGAGAACGTCCATACCACTGCGAACACTGCGACAGACAGTTCGTACAGGTTGCCAACCTACGAAGACATCTCAGAGTCCATACCGGGGAACGGCCCTACTCTTGTGAGCATTGCAGCGCCAAATTCTCAGACTCTAATCAGCTCAAAGCTCATATCTTGATCCATACGAACGAAAAACCCTTTTCCTGCGAAAGGTGCCAAAGCAGATTCAGGAGAAGGCATCACCTTCTCCATCACAAGTGCGGTGTTTCCGATAAGGAAATGACGCCCGATTCTGAGGAAGAAGAGCTGAAGAGGAGAAGGGTACTCCACCCTCCTTCCACACCTCTTATATCGCTACCTCTTCAAGTCGCTCTTCCCGAGCAAACTGAACCAGAAGACCTCAGCATGAGTACCGGACTGAATTCCAACAGCTCCAGTGGGGGTTCGCCAATGAGGAGTCCAAGCTCAAGGGAGGAAGTTGAGGAGGACGAGATAGATCCTCAAGAGTCGGCCGCGATATTTTTACAAAGGAGGCCAATGGGTATGTCCTAGTCTCGTTGTTCTAGTGAAATGAAAATACGGGTATATTAAAGTCAAATTATCATTCGGATATATAACTTCAGGGATTTCGTATGATTTTTTTTATTTGTATTATAATCTTGGTATGCAAGTTCCTCAAACAATAGTCGTAGTTCATTGTTAGGAGTGAATGGGATTTTGTTTCGATCAAAAACAGGCAATTAATGGTGAGTTGTAGAAATTGCGGAAAATCATATTTTTACGTTTTCAGAAATTTCCTAGGATAAAATTTTGGAATTGAGTTTATTAAGCATCAGAAATTTAAAAAAATCTGCTTTGATGATTTAATATCTTTATTTAAGTATCTAAAATTACATTTCTGAAAGTGACGAATCTTAATTTATTTCGCTAGATCGTCGCAAAAAACTTCCTATTTACATATATTCATTTACTACATCTGACATTTTCTTTTAAGTTATCGAGAAACGTGTGATGGATGCTTTCCATGGAAAATCCATACACGGTGAATTTGCAATATAATGAATACTGCTGAGATCATATTTCCAAAAAATGTTTATATCTACTTTCTGTACAAAAGACCCCTATATATTTTTAGTTTTTTCGTAGTATTGTGAACAATTTTACCAGGGAAATTTTCAGTTTTATAAGTCATTTCTAGGAATTTCAGAGGTATTGCATAAAAGGCAAATTTTTGGGTAGCATACAGTTAGGTCCATCTGTGGTATTATTTTTTTACCTGCAAGCCGCCTCAAATTTGCATACAATAAAATTTGCAATAGTCGCATTTTTATAGCACCCACTTTACAAGGTCAGAACCCATTGTGCTTGTGCTCCAGATAACTGTAACCATCCTTTGGAGAAATTTGCCAAGCTCATATTTTATGGTTTTCAGACAAATGACGCTTTGTAGACAAGGCCCTACTGACACCGGAGGCATGACGAGGGTTCTATCTAATCCCTCAAAAATGACTTAAAATCTATTAACGAGAAAATATTTAAAAATTTACACTATCATCGTCATTATTTCTTGAATTTCAAATCCGTTAACTGGTATGAAATTAACTTCCTTTTGTGTTGAAGGACTCGAGGGCCAAACTTGTTTTTAAAGAAAATTTGCTGAAATTCGATACAAAAAGGGGTCTATTGACGTTACCAGAACAAAACTAGTATGGAACTGTGACTTTGTCTCTGACAATGTACAGGGTGGTATGACTAAGTCTATCTTTATTAGGAATTTAATTCAAAAATAAATCATCGAATTTTAAGTTACTTTATTGAATGTTTCTACGTTTGTTCTATTGAAACCTCCTCATGAACATGATTGTTCTCATTGATTATTTGTGAAAACAAAAATGTTGTTTTACACATTGGAATAAATCATTTAAATCACAAAATTTATGGAAAAAGTTACATTTGACTGCCTTCACATAATTTATTTAATAAGAGAAATATTTGAGGTGTAAATTTGATGATTATTGGTAAAATAATTCATTACAGTTGCCATTTTTTAGTTACTCTTCAAGGCAATAAATGACTGGAAAGTAATATTTAGAGACAAGTTTCTATTTTTGTGACATGGAGAGATCTTCATTTGCATGATTTCACAAAGTAGTGGAAACATAACATACTCAAATAGTTTTAAAAAATGGAAATGTAAAAAACGTACGAGACCAATGTTTTCGGCCTAGATCAAATAAAATTCTTGAATTTTTTTCACCGTTTACTTGATAATCTATCAAAGACATCGAATTTTGTAATATAAAAAAACACCAAAAATAAGTAGATCTTCCAAAAACATGTCTCATTCATTGCATGTGAATTTGTCTTTGCTATCTACAATTCTTGGAGGTTTATACCGAGGTACGTCTGAAATTCCACACCATTCTTAGTGCAACCCAAGAATTTGCTTTTTGAAATTTGATTCCTTTGTTCAACTCGTTCCCAAACAGGTTTTTTGAGGGCATTCTTTCACGATAATAATATCTCCAACTGTAATTGACACTTCATCCTACCGGACTTTTTACAACTCACCTTTTATGAATACGATATTTTCAGTGGCATATTTTTTGTAAATAGTACATATACATATCGATTTTTATAATGAATGTGTGTATAGGTGTGGTTGGTTGTTTCTTTCATATACAGGGTGGGCGGAAAATAATTTTAAAGATCGTTATATCTGCCCGTCTTGAAGTTTTGTCGAGATAATTATAAAACGTGGCTGTTTTTATTTTTAATTGTTATGATTTGAGTTGTTACTCTATTAGAAATAAGATATATGGTCCAAAACGTATTATGATAAAACATTTTGTCCGCTCCTTCGTGTCATATTCCTAAAAACTATTTAATTGATTTGTTTTTATGCATAGTTTCTACGTTATCACGGGTATGCTAGTTAAGTTATAGAATAATAATACAGGGTTACCAAAACAAAATATATTTAGTTGATATTTTTTTATTTCTTGACTTTGCACTTCTTCATTACATTCTAAACGCGATTTCATACAAAAATCATCATATATTTTTATTTATGTAAATAGTTCAAAATAGTTTTGGAGCAAATTATGTTGAAAAGCTATGAAGTTTGAAGCCAATTCAGCAAACATTAAGCTGTGAGTATGCCGATCCGAAACATGGCATTTCAAAACGTAATTTTTTATTGTGCTATATCAAATGTTCGATTTACTTAACCTGGTACAGAAACAGCAACTTTCGGTTTGGTGATCTGATAAATTAAAAAAAAAATGTTATTTCTGAAAACAACAAACCAGGTTCAAAGTGTCAGTTATGGCTCAAAATCTGAAAAATGATTTGAACTGAGTTGACATGAGATGAACCCCTTATTGAAGTCGTCAAGTTACTGTTAAATAATATTTTCTTGGATTTTTGGATTGTTGAATCAAAAGTTGCCAACAAAAAATACTCCCATGTACCTATAACGAATCTTTTCCACAAGAAAATGAAAAAGACTGATTTTAACTAGATTTCTAAAATATATAGATATAAACAGAGATTGAGCAAGAAAATAATTATCCACCTACTATTGAAATACGAGATGAATATGGAAACCAAGAGATTGTTTCATTTGAACACAATATATTTTTGGATTATCTTATTTTTAAATCAAGACATCTAATGACAATCGAATTCAATTACCAGGAAATAATATCAGAGAAAATGCTTGAAAAAGTAATAAAATTTAAGTTTTCTTTAAATGAAAAATGGTTTTCGTATCCACCTCGTATATTACGTATCGAATTACTACCTCAAGGCAAGTACAAAAATAGCATAATTGTTTCCCTCAAAAAGGTTTCCTAATCCGTTTTTCGAAGGTGAAATGAAAGGTTTCCCTTTCATTTGTTTTTCGGGAAAATTGGATCAAAGTTTACTGAATGTACGTGTTGTAGTGGTTCTCTCTCTTTGATGTATATTTTTCATAAATGAATGGTGTTTTCCTCGCCCCAAAACCAATGTGATCTATTTTGATCTGTGTAAATTATTGTAAATGTACTTTCACGGTCAATACCTATTTTATTATTAAAAAATGTTCGTTAAACATAATACTCGTTTAATTTCCATCAGTACTCTGTACTCAAATTGGATCTAGTCGAAGATCGAAGAATCATGAAATTGTAACCGAACCTCGACGGTAAGATTTTCTTCCATTATTGTTTCCATCAGCCATGTGTACACTAACGAGCAACCCCCATAAGTTTTCGGAAGACTGTAGGGTTGACGAGGACCATACCTTTTAGCATGCGATTTCATGAACGGTCGATAATTTTACTGAAAGTATCTGTTATCGAAGCTGAAAAAACATTTGCTGCATATTTTCAAATTCACCTCAATCGTACGCAATATTGACTATACTGCTATAATTCAGCTAAGGCGGTTTAGCTGATTGACAATTTTTGCGGAGACAAGATTCCATGAAGAAAACATATTTCTGCAAATCAAATATAACACTGAAACCTAAGGCAGAAATGCGTATATAAAAACGGTGTTTGGATGAAGGAATGTTGTTGCTGCCAACTACTTTCAGAGAAACATTTTCCAATTCATACACAACTCCACTTGCTTCCTTCAAAGTATATATCAATGATTCAGAAAATACTAACCTCATCGTTCATCGTCGTTATGTCATGTAACCGAATACTATAATTAAATGCACGAAAAAAATGTGCTGTGCTATTATAAATTTGGAAAATTATGGGTTTAGAAAGGTCGAAATAAGTGGAATACGCACTCTTCCGAAAGAAGTGGGAATAATTCAAGTATGCCTAATACGTTTCAGTTTTTGGAGACACACAGGTACGTACCTACTAAATATTATTACCTGGATATCTGAAAAAAATATATAGATACGTATATGATAAAAATATTTGTTCATTGTGTCTGATATGTTTCTGGATAAAAATGAAAGCATTATTCGAAATTGAAATCATCTATACATGTCTTCAAGACCAAAACATCCATGATGTTATTCATAGCACGCAAAAAATTTAACTGAACTGGAACAAAAGATTGCTAATAATTAAGATAACACAATACAACATGTGGGTATTGGATTTGGACAAAAGATGCAAGCTGAGTGCAAGAAAAACTCATAATAATATGAAGAATTAATTTAAAGGAAATTCCTAGCAGGCACTCAAAACATTATAATAATAAAATATTTTTATCTAGTTGTTATATTACTAAGCATTGTCTTAGATTATTGTATTCTTTTGATATTTTATTGGAAAAACTTCTTTGAAAGTTTCGTCAATTCTAGAACGAACTGTTTCAACAAAGTATGGGAGAGTGTTTTGAACTATAAAATCCTGTGATGTAACGAAAAGGAAATTACTCTTATTTTATTAGCCTTCTGAAACCAACGGACTTGCGATAGACAGTGCCACTCACTGCCTCGGGAGATGTTCCCTGAGGCATACAGGTTGCGGAGATTTGGAAAGAACAATCTCACCTACTTTGTCTCTATTCTCATACGAGGTTCTGTGAACATGGCAGGTTTTTTCTTCTCGTGGAAACCAAAACATAAAAAGAAAGAAAGCATTGTCACAGTCGACTAACATCAATATTTGGAATATTACTATAATGTTTTCTCAACTAGTATACATTACTGTAACATAGATACTTATGGAACATTCCACACCTTGATTTGGCACCAATTCACATTCGTTGCTCGTTGGCTTTCAATTTAATATTGATCAATAGAAAAGCTACTGGTGCCAAATACATGTACGGAATGTCTAGATACCAACGGGACATTATTCCATATGTGACTTCGATCCGAGAAGAAATACCTAAATAATTATAGTAGAATAGTCATAAAAGCCAATATATTGCAATATACAGAAAAGTACTTGACAGTTGATTCTATCGATGGCTTTACTGAAGTTGAGTACCAAAGCCTACTGTTGACGTGTTGACAATGACAAAGTCTGATGTAAGAATTTTACAATTGACAATTTGTCATTAGACAGAGCTCTATGCTAGATTTGCTGTACGTTATATTCTCTATTTACTCGATGTACGCTATGAACAGTAGCCACACTAAAATCAACGTATGGTAAGTTTTTAGTTTTCATTCACGATTTTAACCATCAAGCATGCCATGAGAGAGTTATAGTGAGGAGTATACATTGTGCAAAACGAAACTCAGCGGAAAATGGGTTCACGATTTCAATATGATGGGGAATGATTTTGACAAATTCCATTATGAACCAGATGTCAAAAGAGGATAACAAAGGACCCCGCACTTTTTATAGGTAAAATGGTTCTTGGTGAAATTGTCTAAATTTTTAGTATATTGTAGTATTCAACACTAGAATCGCAACGTTCATTGCTGGATAGATTTTGAAATACAGGGCGTTTGAGTTAAAAATCGGTAATTTTTATTTTAAATTTTTTTTGGGATTTAAAAGTGCCAACTGCATTTTTTCGCTCTTATCATCCACGTACCTTCATAATAATAAATATCTTTCAGATGGTGCAGATTGTATCATTATGTACAGAGTGAAAAATAAAAACATTTTAGTGTCACGTCTTACGTTTCACTATTTGTGAAAAATCTTTGCCACTAGTAGAATGTACGCGTGAACAAGTTGCTTCAACTCGTCGTGCAAATGGTAATAAGTTTCTCAATCAATAACTATGATAAAACTAGTCATAGTAGGAAACTGAATATTTGGGACAGTGTTGAGGAGAGATTGATAAATATATTAAATAATAATAAAGGAATTTCACCGAGTTAATCGTGAATTACATGGTTAATTTCGGTCATGGTATCAATTGATGTCCCCCAAGTAAAATTTTACGAAAATTACGGTTGTTTTCAAGGATGTGTTAATGTATAAGCAGTGTGTAGAAAATTATTTTCTCTACAAGCGTGCGTGATTCACCCTATACCCAAACGCAATTCTGTTTGAGAGGTGTCATTTTCCCGCACGCGAAAGTTTGTTCAAGAGTGCTACATATTTTTTTTTTTCGCTTGAAGAAAAAATATAGATCCTAATTCATACGGAAAGGTTTACGTAGTTCGGGTAACGGCAGTCTCATGCGGGAAAGGTACTCTTTCCGTACTTGTTAGGATAATAACTATTTCCTACAAGAGTGCGTGATTCACCCTTACACGCAGGCAATTTATTTTGAGAGGTGTTATTTTCCCGCACGCTTAAGTCACTTCAAGTGAGTTATTCCCACACTAGTGCGGGTAAAATTTTTTTCGCACGCTAAAGTTTGTTCAAGAGTGCTACATAATTTTTTTTAATTCGTTTGTATAAAAAATATTGATCCTAACACATACGGAAAGGTACTCTCCCGCACTCGACTGCTTACCCGAACCCCGCTTTGCGTCGTTCGGGAAACTGCAGTCGCATGTGGAAAAGGTACTCTTTCCGTACTTATTAGGATAATAACTATAACGCACAATTGATGCTGTTTTTACCTCCAGTTGATTTTTCACACACTGGTGCTAAAAAGTATCACTTTACGCACTGTGAACATTGCGTAGATAATAACTTCGTTTTGCGCACTGTCGTAAAAAATAGTATATTGAACAACAAGTTCAGAAAACTTTTATTTGCACACGAGCGAGACAAAAAGTGGTTTCCACAAGCGAGTGTTTTCAATAGAAATCATACACATCTCAGTTTTCCGAGCAGTTTTCTTTGTGAAACTCTTTTTCATTAAAATTACTGCTAAAAACTAAAAAGAAACTAGTATTTAACAATTATAGTAGGTAACATTGGAGCTCTCCTTCAAAATTACACCACGAAAATTTGAAACATTGCAGAATTTTGACGTTGTTTGCAGAGATCGAAAAAATATATTTACGAAGAATAAAAACTCAAAGTCATCTCCTCAATTTAATATAAATTCCTGGTTAAATGGTAATGGATAGGCAATTAACCATCGATCAGTTAGATGTTGGAAAAGTACATGTTTCGGACCTATATAGATCCATCATCAGCTTAATAAATTCTACAATAAAAGAAAAGAAGGGGAATGTAACATGGAATATCATTCTTGTGTATGTTGGGTAGTCCATAAAGTAATGGAGTAGAAGGATTCATGGGAGTGAGTTTAAACTTGGATGAGTTGTAAAATTTAATGGTATCCATGCATACATTTAGAGTAAGCTTCATGTTATTGAAAAATCTATTGGTGTGATCTGAAGTTAATTTGGAAAAACTATCTGTACTTAGAAACTGTGTAACTTTACTGTTGTAATCATTTCTGTCTAAAATGACAAGGCAATTCGAATGCGAAAAAGCAGTCGAATGCGAAAAAGTTATTGAAACCTATAACTTTCCTAATAAAGATTTAATAAGAAGCGAAATTTCTAGATCTCTCAACAATAACTTTTCATTACTCAAAAATAGTTCACAATTTAACTCAGATATGAAAATTTGCAAGAATATTTCTAAAAAAAAATTTCTGAAAATCAACTAGTTGTCACTAAGGCTGATAAAGGCAATTGCCTTAAATATAAAAGCAGTATCATTCAATAGTATAGCTTTATTGTTATATTAGACATGTAGTTTAGTTTATTTACAATTTTTATGAATGGCCTCACCATATTGACATAACATGTGTTTTTTCTTCTCCATGTAAGTATTCTGCACAATGTGTTCTGTTACCTGGAGTTACATTCCCCTTCTTTTCTTTTATTGTAGAATTTATTAAGCTGATGATGGATCTATATAGGTCCGAAACATGTACTTTTCCAACATCTAACTGATCGATGGTTAATTGCCTATCCATTACCATTTAACCAGGCATTTATATTAAATTGTGGAGATGACTTTGAGTTTTTATTCTTCGTAAATTCCACACCACTCCATTTCGAGACACCATGGACTTCTACCGCAGATTAATGAAAAAATATATCACTGGCAACAAGATATGCGTGTGCATAAATAGCTTCATATACAAACTCAATTGAAAGTTCGCCAGCTGTCTTTATTGAAAATGTTATTTCAAAACAGTACTATCAAAAGGCACTCACGTTTAACACTTGTGTAAAAATGAGTTATCTTTAACACTAGAAATTTTTGGTAAGCAATTTCCTACTGATGTCAACTTTTTCAGCAGCAAATCGAAAGTAACTCTACTCGCTGCTTCATTTACTATTTTGTTGTAAATTTTCCATTGAAAATTGAGTAAAATTAATCTATTTACTGGCTGTCGTTAGAACAATATCTCTCTATTATCTATATCTTTTCGATAGGAGTTGATCGGTAAAAATTTCAATATTATTAAATTTTCGCCAAAAAAGTTTACAGCATTTTTCTCAAAAATGATAAATTATGCAGTACATACAAAAAAATTGGACCATTTGGACCACATCCTAGGCCGTGAAGAATTAGTCTTCACCTACGATGAATGTTTACTATCGACTATCGTTTTCCACATTCGACAATGGTTCATCTCTGATAAAATGCGGTTAACCAATAAAATCTTATTCTGAAGCGAAAATAATGTTGATTTTACAATGGATTTCCTCAAGAATTATATACAATTTTTCTTATTGCAGCACCTGATTGCTGTATAAGTTTTCATTTAAACAAAAACTGAAAAAAACACGATTTTTGTTTTTTAATGTTTAAAAAAATTATTGAATGACAGTTGCGAGTCCAAAACATAGAATATAACTATGGACTATCTTTCATGTGATGGCACAGTCGGTTTCCTATAATTTTTTAAAAAAATCACTAATTTTATGTTCTATTGATTGGTGTATTAGTGAATAGTGAGTATGTTTATTATGTGTCAGTTCAGGAAACATATTTACTGAGAACGATTGGCAGAATACTGTCATATCTATTAGCTTTGTCGGTGAAAATCTCTCTGAAGGTGCGAGGCTTGACACAAGAGACAAAAAGGTGTGAAGACAGATCAATCTCGATGAAATTGACAATAATAGAACGTCTAATGATATTTCAGATGAGAATTGTCCATGTACTCTCTCTTTTCCTCTCAGGAATGTATAGATGGGGTCAAAATATCAACAGTACTTTATATAACTTTTTTTTATAAAGTTCTTCGTTATCAAGTTATGGGCCCTCGAAGTTACAAAATGAAAATGTTTTTCTTTTATCTAGGTGTATATCTGTAGCTGCAGCTCCTTTTGACAATGCATGGCAAGTAACCAAAAATTGTAATTAGAGCTTGAAAGAAATAAAAAGAACTGACATAAGTCCAGCAGCAGATTTCTTGAGAACAACCCAGTGCTCCAGTGGCGATTTTCAAACCCACATTCGTCTAAATTAACAAATATACCTATTAGTAGTCGTGGACAAAGTAATATCGCATTGAATTTTCATTACTTTCGAACACGTTCATAACGAATATTTGATATTTTGTATTCAGATAATTTTATTGAACACTTTTCCATTATTCTATTCATACATGAAAGGGTACCGATAGTAGGTACCATTTTAATCCTGAAAACCTTATTGGGTAATGGGATTAGGCAATAACTGAAAGGATTATTGCTCAGAGACGTAAACATAATTATTGTAAATATCGTTTTATCACAGGTACAAATTAGCAGAACTTGCAATTCGAGTTTTGTAAACCCTATTTGAATAAATTTTATGACAATCATACCTTGGATTTGAAAACCGGTTAAAACAAAATATGAAGACTTCTGCCCAGCAAAAAATGGTCAGTTCTTACATATAGGGGTGGGTTTCCAATGTTTTATATAGTATTAATAAAAATTGTTTTTGAATAACTATTTGACGTTATTTTTGGAATAATCACTAGTCTTCTGAATTTTTAAACTAAAACAATTCACTCCATAAAATTGTTTTCGAAAAAAACGAAAAAGTTTTAAAAAATTTCGTCTTCTCGAATCGTTAAATTGGGGCCATATCATACTTCTACTGATTGCTAAAAAAGTATCTCATGAAGAAAATACAAAGAAGAGGGAAATTTTACCTTCATTAAGATTTATTTAGTATTGACACAATTGGAAAAATCGAGATAGATTATTGAGGGGTTCAACTGTTGATAGTTGAGAAAGAAGAAACTATTTAATTTTTTCGCGAATTTGGAAAAAAGTCGGGAAAATGGTTAACTCCAATTAGTTTCTAGTTCAGCTTGCTTCTCACAGTGTTCTCTTGATACCACAGATTTTTTCTCTCGTATGAACCAGAAGACGAAAAAAAATTTAAAGTTTTCAAAAATACCGATTATATAGAGTACGTAAAGATAGAGACAAAATGAGTTTTCGTTGCCAAAAATAATTAATTTCATGGGGTGAATGCCGAAAAACAATTTTGGCAGTTTCTTCAGAGGTTTTCTCGTTGTGGCACTACTTAAAAATTCTGTGAAAACATCATTACACGGCACTTACTTTAAATAATTTGGTTGTGTTTCAAAATGTTAAAATTAATTCAGTGCCTACTTTCAGATACATGATATCAGAAGTTGTTGATATCTTCTAGAAGCTTTCTCATATTAGATTGAACGAAAACTCTGAATGTGAAAACGAAAACTCAGTGGGGGATCATAGGCGAGGCGCATCAGGCGAGCGCCTCGTATTTTTCCAGGCAGGGGGCGCCAAACAAACAAGGCAAAACAAAGTCAGAAATAAAAAATAAAACTTTTACGCGTTCTCATTGCACTTCAATGAAAACTGGGACAACTTACTAGCCAACGACTAATACTGATTCCTGACTGCACTGCTGCTGCATCGATTGCAAGTATCGATATATCGATAGTTTTTGGCTATCGGAAACTATCGATAGTCTTTACCGATAGTATCGATAGAATAAAACTGAAGTTGATGTAGTTTGAAAATATTTTCTTTCCCAAATTTGTCACAGAAATGTCAAACTATTTCGAATGAGTTGAATAGAACTTGAGAAGACAAGAAAATAATAGCACTCCAAAATTATTCAGCTGATACGGCGCCGTCGTATAAAACGTGACAGGTCATAACTCATATTTCATCAGTCATATGTCATTTGTTTAGTTGAATATTTTCTTCCAATTTTTCACTTGTTTCCATTTGAAATTGTTAGTTTTGTAACAAATTTGAACATGACTTCTAAATCAAAAATATGGATAAGTTAAACACTTCGTTTGTAATGTATAAGGCTTTACAAAGTTCAATATAAAAGAAGTAGAAACACATCAAACTTATTAGATCACATTTAACGAAAAGATCGAGCTCTCTGAACAAATTCAACGAGTATAGGTGAAGTAGAAGTAGTAGAACAGTATAATGCAAATGATGCAAGTACTTCTACAATTTCTAGATCAGCAGAAAGAACCAGAATTGATAGTAAATAGGACATGGAATATTAATTATCAACTCATATTTGACAGCACTATCGATAGTAACTATCGATATAGCGATTTTTTATTGAAAAATATCGAAAAGTATCGATAGGTAATCAAAACAAATTTTTCGAACGCTTAAAATTTTGTTTGAACCTTCAGGGTATTCCATACAGATTCTTGACATATTCGTATGATCACGATCTCACTACTCAGTAGTACTCATTTCATTCACTTGGTTTGTTTTTTGCAAATATCTTAAAAACCATTTGACATTTTTCAAATAAAAAAAAAAGATTCTGGAACTGGCACAGAAACTGTGACCAATATTTATGATTTTCTCAGAGGGTTAAAAATATGGCCGAAAACGGGGACTCTTGTGTAAGCTCAGCCCATTTTGGACCTTTGAAGAAAAACTATTATTTGAACTTATTGAATATGAAAATAAATAATTTAAAAAATTGGATAGATAAATGAACAATAATCCGTGGTCAACATTTTTTTTCGCGATTTTTCTATTAATTATTAGTTAATTAACAATTTTTTCCTACTTGAACATGAACATTGCAAGTGCGATAATTGTTAAATAACAAGCCTGATATTTTTTCCTTTTATGGAGCTATTTTTAAAAGGTCTCAGAAGATTTTCTCGATGAAAAAATAAAAAACATGTTATTTTTCACTTTGTTATCAACAATTTACTCAGAGATTAAGAATTAAAAATTTTGATAAATCATTGTTATAAACAAATGCGTGTTAATAAAATAATTTTAACTTTCTTTTGGAAACAGTCTCTGATGGAAATAATGATTTTTGAAAATAAAATCGCTCCCTACAATAATCTTTTCATTGCTTTAAAACATATTTGTTAGCTGACAAATTTTTGCCAACATCTATAACAAAAATTGATGATCCATTTTTTTCATAATTTATCTCGA
Organism: Chrysolina americana; assembly: GCA_958502065.1. Lineage (NCBI taxonomy): Eukaryota > Metazoa > Arthropoda > Insecta > Coleoptera > Chrysomelidae > Chrysolina > Chrysolina americana. The sequence goes on from OY293418.1 coordinate 22,773,934, forward strand.
TCTTTGAAAACTTTTGAAAAAAATTGTTTTTATTTAAATTTTGCAATTTTTTATTAACAATCAAATTTTTTCTATAGAATATTTTTCTTGTTTTACATAATAAAGCAAAACCAACCGTGTGTAAGTTTTTTGAGGACAATATTTATTTGACATTTTTTATCAAATTTTAAAAATTTTGTTCACCTTCACTTCCATCATTCGTTCCTAGTTTTTATGTTCAAACTTATTGAAACTTATGAACTAATCAACATACGATGAAAAAACCTAAGACCTATTTATTCTTTATTAGTTAAAGGACAAATTAAGCGCAAAATACAAAAATATTTTTTTTTTAATCTTTTTGTTAAAATTTTTGTAAATTATAATAAATATGTCTATATATTACTTATGTAAGTATTCATCTGTATATTTATTAACAATTTCAGCTCACAAATTTTAATCTCACACTATTAGTCTCTGAGTTATGAATAAGCCTAAGCATCTTATAAACTAAAAATGAACTAGATATTCTGTTTGATTTTGTTGTAGATTATATCAAAACGATTCACTATTGTGAAAATAACTGGCCAAAAACGAATAACTTTAATAACTTTTGGAATACAAGATGACAGTAAAATATATAACAAGCACTCATATATATCAACATGTAAATATGGTAACACGAAGCAAAAACAAATATACTGTTTTTTTTAAGATTTCTACATTACAGTCTTTTCTGAGGACCATTTTTGGGTGTTGGCTCATAACCTTCAGTATTATGTTGTTCTTGATTTGTTTCAACGATTTCTTCGCCTCCCACGCAAATTTCCACAAGTCCTGGAACAAACAGTGAATACTGATCTCCAGCAATATCGTCTTCATTCCTATCGTTGAATTCGTCATTATCTTCAATCTTAACCTTTATTCGCCCCCCCACGCAAAATTTCCACGAGCTCTGGAACAAACAGTGAATACTCATCTCCAGCAGTACAGCTTCACTCCTATCGTTGAATTCGTCATTATCTTCAATCGTAACCTTTCTACAATTTTCACAAGTATCTGCTTTGCAGTGTTTGCAGATAGACGAACATGGAAGCCCGGCCTATCGGGATCCACATCTGTTGGAACAGTCTTTAATGCAATTGTAGTAGACTTTTTTCAACAGGTTACCAGGAGCCAATTTTTCTGCTGTTTTGATCGGTAGAAACTCTAGTTTCCGTCTTGCTCCAACCCCAATCTTGCGGATTCAGCTCATTCCCAAGCTAATATTGTACTTGGTAATAATACACTCTGCAGGAATGGAAACTCAGTGCTTCTAAGTTGAAGGAAGAGTTGCTAAATAAATTACTTTTTGGACTTCTTAAGTTCATCCATGAACTTCATAACACGACATTGGCTCGCATTCACATCGCTTTTAAACTCTCCATACTCTAATAATTGTATAAGAGCTTGAATTTTGAGTTTAATTTGTTCTTTTATTGATGAGGAATAAATTAAATTCTTTCATCGTATCCCTATCAGTTTATAAGTTTCAATAAGTGCAACCATAAAAAACCAGGAGAGAATTATGGAGTGAAGGAGAACAGAATTTTTAAAATTCGATGAAAACCTGAATGAATTATTTTTCTCAAAAAATAACACATGTTTGTTTTTGTATCATTATGTAGGGATAGAAAAAAAATATAAAGAAAAAATGTAATCGTTCATTGAATAAACAATGAAATTAAACAATATAATTTTTTTCAGTTATTAAAGAGCAAGATGAATTAAGATTTAAAAAAAGGTTCCTTAATAATTATTACAGGTGGTAGAAAAAAAATGTTAACTGACCAATCCGTTTTTACCCAACAAAGAAAATTTTAAGGAACGATGATATCTTTAAAAATCATAATTTACTTCAAAGATTATGTTTCTATGAGAAAAAATTTAATTATTTTATAAACAGCGCATTTGTTTATAACAATATTTTCAACAATAGGAAATAAAATTTTCAAAAATAATTTTCATGTGGCTTCTGATCATAAAAATCAGATTTTTTTAATGATTAATGAAGCTTTTTAATTTCCAACCTAAGTAAATTGTTGATAAAAAAGTTAATGATAATAAGAAACAAATATTTCGTAAAATCGAAAAATGCCTGTCTCTCCACCCAATTCCACAACGTGGATATTAAGGCAAATATCTGACAGAAAACAACTACTTCCCCTTACGGATATTGAATTATATCTGTCTTCTATTTGTGCAAAGTTCCTCACGGACACATAATTGCAAGTGCTACTTGTTATAAAGCCATTGAATATTAATTCTTCATTTTTGTTGGAAATGACCACCTGCATACATGCATGTTTCGAGGTTATTTTCCTCTCATCAGTGCAAGGATAGGTCAGACGACAGACAATGTATTAGTCGTCTTGTTCCACAAATATGAATGATAACATTCAAAAGCCTTATAGTATCCGTCTACGAATGGAGCTGCGACTCACAATAAAGTAATTCGCATAAAACGAACATAGGAGAACAAGAAACAAATATTTCGTAAAACCAAAAAATGCCTGTCTCTCCACACAATTTCACAAAGTGGATATTAATACAAATATCTAACAGAAAACAACTACTTCCCCCTACGGTTATTGAATTAGAACAAGTGTCCGTGAGGAACCTTGCACAAATAGAAGACAGATATAATTCAATATCCGTAGGGCGAAGTAGTCGGTTTCTGTCAGATATTTGCCTAATATCCACTTTGTGGAATTGTGTTGAGAGACAGGCATTTTTCGGTTTTACGAAATATTTGTTTCTTAGAATTGAACTCACCTATATACACTCTCAAACTATGTTCGTTTTATGTGAAAAATAATATATATTTTCCCAAGGGGAATCTCTTTCGAGACATTTCAAAAATAGCTCCAAAAAAGAAAAACATCAGATTTTTTATTCAATACCTACCACACTTGCAATGTTCATGTACAAGTAGGAAAAAATTGTTAAATAACTAATGAATAATTGATAGAAAAATCTCGATATAAATGTTTAAGCCGCGGATTATTGTTCGTTCATCTATCTAGTAGATGTCTGAATTTTTTAAATTCCTAATTTTCATATTTGATGAGTTTAAATAATATTTATTCATTAAAGGTCCAAAGTGGGCTAGGCTCATGCTACCCCCTCTTTTTGAATCTTTTTTAAAATTTGGAAAATGTCAAATAGTTTTTAAGATATTTGCAAAAACCCAAACCCCACTTTTTCAGTTAATTGTTAATAACTTATGCAATTTTTATAAGCGGCTCTTGAATTCTTTCAAAAATCATCTACACGCTATTCTGAATCGAATGACCCTTGGAGAAAAATTTTTGCGCAAAAAGCACTTGTTGACTAGACACCTATCTACATCAGATCTCTCCTATCAATCGACAATATTCGTCGTGGCCAAATTATCATGCGATAATACCAACTAGCCAGGGCCCTCAACTTGGAATATCAAAATTCATTCATTCATTCCATGCGACCGCAAGAGAGGAAGTTGATTTAATTTTTAAATAAGAAGAGTCTATCGGAATCATCGCGAATAATGTCAAAGCTAAGTTATTAGTGCCAATTGCCAAAGGCGACATTATTGTAAAAGCTCATACACATATATCCTCGATTTTATCTTCAGTGGATTTTTTCTGAAATATCAAAACATCTGTGTTTTACGAATCAACATCAACTATTGCTGTTCTAAAAACTTTCAATGTAAAACAAATGTTTCCATCAGTTTTGATTAACACGATATCTAGTGGTAGGTTAATACCTCGTGATGAACTAACTGACTTGGGCCTGGAATATACAGTTTATTCACGGTACACAGGCTGCTATAAAAAAAAATGTAAAAAAAAAATCCGATAGTTACCTTCCTCGATTTGATATTGCATTTTGCTTTGGAAAGATGCAGGCACTTACTTAAACGAAGGATACAATTACCTGCGAAATATCAAATATAAATTAATTCCATCTACATACCAATCACACGTGCAAATTTGGGGAATAAACGATACAGGAATCATACAGTCCACATACACGAAATGAGAGGGTGCGGCAGTCCCAAAATCCAATTAAATCACTCAAAAGGTAATATAACAGATGAATTTGACAAGCGCAATAAAATTTCAAGAAGCATGTGGCGTAATATTGGTAAAAACCCACAAGAAGTTGATTTTGATTGATGTGCTGTACAACTAGAGAGGGCGGGCGAAGTGAATGATATAAAAATTGAATATCGTTTTTTTTTGTACAAATTATTCACATTTTTCCGCAACTTTCCTCAACTTAGTTAGGTACGCAAGAATCAATAATTAACCAACGCAACGTTCAGAAGTATGAATAGAAGTTTCGCATTCACTTCTCTAAGTAAGAGTATAATTTAGGAAAGGGTAGGTATTTTTATTAAAATTCCTTGAAATTCCTTGCAAGACTTTACAGGCTTATTCAATCTCACTATGAAAATTACTGAATATTTTGTCTCTGATAATAGAAGTATTCTGCTTCAGAATTCTTAAGAAAATATTCAGTCAAATATACACAGCTTTCCGAATTCGACTCTTTTTTTAATTATCTGTTGGGTTATAATGAAAGAAATATAGTGACTACACTGAAAGAAGAGTTTGGTTGTATTCACTAAGAATGATTAACTCTTACCAAATCCGATATTGAAATATGGCTTATTGAACACTTGTCAGGAAGAAATTATTTGGTGAATAAAGCCTTATTCAAGGATATCTCTTATTTATTCCAGGATACTTTTCATTTATTGATAATAATTGAACATTTTCCTTTCTTTAATAATATCTACAAACTAACTAACTATCAATATATTTTTTTGTTCATATACTAACAAAACCCAAAAAGTTTTTATCACAACAAACTTATTGTTTATAGTTATAATGTAGAGGAGGTATATTTTTTCATTGTTAATCCAGATTTAATTATTATACCTAGATGCTTATTCACAAATACAGCATAAAAAATACTAATTATTAGTAATGAACAAATCTTTTATTTGTTGGAAACTACATGTTATTGTAAACAAACCAATACATTTTAATGAATCTTTAGTTTGATACATTAATCTAAAGTGAAATCAGAAATCGTTTCTTTAAGCAGTTGTGTGCTAAATCAAAATCTTGTATTCCCAGACATAATATAATGACTTCTCTATGGATGATTTCTTCTGCTGATGTGTTGTATCTGACTTATGGGGGTTTCTCGATTTCAATATGACTGACGCTGAAAATTTCAAGAGTATTAACATTCTGTTGACCATTTAACGCTTTTTTGAAATGTTCACGATGTCACAAAAACAAAGAAGTAATAAACGATTCATGAGAGGAAACATGATTTGGGTAATTTTGTATACCGAAAAATAACAAATACTTGAATCTAAATATTATTACTCACCTGCTAAAATTTCTGTTAGTTTCTGAAAAATACATATTTCAGTTCATTAAACATATGTAATCAAAGAAATTTCATTATTATATGTGAATAATATACAAATTATGGTATTGACATTTTTTTAAGTTTTATGAACTAAGGTTTTTTTATAGGAAACCACAATTCTATCACATTGAATGCATTTTATTGATAATTAGCGAAGCTTTATTTATGGTCAACATATTTGTTTTGTTTTGTTTGTTTTTCACGAAACGCGTCGGCTATAAACGTATACGTTTTTTAAACAATTCAAACAATTAATTTGAGAGCAGTTTTATAAATTTTATTACCTTTAGAAATCAGAATCTTTCAGTATTTCCTCTTGATTGGCGGCACCACATTCAATCAAAAACAAACCCATAGCACTGGTATATTGGCGACTTCCATCGTTTTCACTGTTTATCACTGAACTTCTGAAGTATTTCTAGCAAATCAATCAAAGCAAACATATAATATTTTGAAGGAGGATTCGGTGGCTGCTATGTATCAATCCTTATACTCAATTTGGTAATGTCTGTAAAATGGCGGTTTGCATGCCCAGTTCAATAATAATGAATGGAGACAACAAAATAAAGTTTGTTGCAATTTATAAATAGGTAGATTAAAAAAAAAACAATTATCCGTTAAAATGTTTATTTCTATCAATATAAGATCAATTATTTGCATAGCGGTTTCTAATACCTATATTCGAGTAATATAAAGAAAAGGGGATCTAGGACACTTCCTTGTGGAATACCTATTCGTTAACCAAATCCGATGATGTTTCTTCAAAGCGTAGCAGTTATGCATGCGTTTATATCGTTCACATTACTGTCCCGTTCATTTATGATTTCACGGACTCATATCAGAGGTCTCGAACAGTGATTTACGCCCTGTCCTGATTTATTCTGAACAGATTGAAAAGAATTCATTCTTTGCTAGTCATGCAAGATTTTAATTCGCCTATTTCCTTTCACTACGACTCATTTGTTAATCGCATTCTTTTAAATTGTATGAAGTGTGTGTGAGAATGAAATTTTGGTTTGGGTAACACCAATCAGCCAGTATCGACAGAAAAGTCTTTTTGTTTTGTATTCAATCCTTTCAATTCTCGAACGTCAAATATTATTATAAACAGCAGCCTTCGATCTCCATCTTGGCATCAACACCTACGAACCTCATAATTACCCTTGAAAACATCAGAAAACAAACACGCGTTACTTTCGTCAGAATGTGTTTCAGAAGAAAGGCGACAGATAAAGCGAAAGGGTCCGTTTTAAAAATATAGGGCAGCATTGCAGAGTTTCCTGGAAAGTGAACATATGCGAGTCATTATGTGAAGGATTTCGAGGCAAAAAGAGTAAAAAAACCCTAAAAACATCGACGAATCGGCCGCCTAACGGGTGTTTCGCAATTCTTATGGTTACGAAGATAGGTGAATTCAGAGGCGTACCTTGAATAATTTCAAAAAGTATTAGAATGTTTCGTTCTTACAACTTTTTAGATACCTATTTTCTCAGTCGACCACTGATAATACCATCTGATATATTTTTCAAATGTCTATTATTAGAGAGACTGTTTCCAAGCTTTTTATATTTACTTTGCAAACAATTTTGACTATTTAATGTCTTTTAGATAAATGTTATCACGAACGTCTTCAGGTCCACACAATTCACACAAAAGTGAAAAATATGGAGAAAGATACAAAAGCGCGTAACTTTTGTGTCCTTTCAAATAATAAATATCATCATCAGCTCTAAATGAAAATACCATAATTCTCTATATCACACCATGACTGATGATTTGAGACCAACTATTACGAACACCATCGGAAAATGTGGATGATGTTGCCAAAAACTCTTCCATTTAAATAATGAGTGTGACAAAGATCAAAATTATTGAATATATTTCAAAGATTATTTGGTGAAGATTCATCAACTGAATCTTTACCTATAGTCTAGTTCCTAAATTGTAGATAGTGACTCGTCGGTTGTACGGTTCATAATTCATATAAAGCAGGTCAACAAATAAAACAGAAATGAGCTAGGTACTCTGACTTCAAATCAAGTTTTACTTTGCCACTTCCGTACATCCCCTCCGCACTTACAAATTCCGTTAAAACCAGAAAATGTACGATGAGTCACTATCTACAATTTAGGAACTATACATAATAATTATGGTATGAATCTACATCCTTCCTGTAGGTTTTAACATCAGGAGTTCTCTCCTCTTATGAACCAGAAGTAAAAAATGATGATATGTTCATTGAAAAGTGAGTCATCGGAGAAGAACGAAGGTGAACAGACCTCTGAGGAAGCTAGACACTCGCGCTAGCGAAACGTTAGGAAACTATTCCAAACCACGACGGCCTTTGAAACCGAATCAAAATAGTGATAGTGGCAAATATTCTGTTACAGAGTAAAATCTATTAATTAATGAAACATCTTTAACTTTTCTCTTGAAAACATCATACAAAAGGTTTCCCTTTCTCTAATATATACGCAGGTAGATAATTGAAAAAAGATATGCAGTTGCAATTTGAGGAAGTTATGGAAAGTAGACGTTTTGTGTTTCGGTATTTTCTAAATTCTAGCTCTTTTTTCATGGCCCCACGGTTTACGCTTAGATTTCAAAGTCAGATGAGTGTTTTCTGGTGAAAGTAACACATTTCAGAATATAAATCGAATATAAAGAGTGAGTATGTATTTTTCTTCAAACGTTTGTCGACAACTTTGGCGATAGTTGAGGTTGAAAATTTCCCTCAATATTTTTTTGGGATATAAATATGCTGTTTACGCCAGGCAAAGAGCCTCAAGCAGGTTGTATGACAGATGACTTACTATAAACGAAAGCGTAATACAGACTCATCCATCCAGATTCATCCAAGTACGCCTTCATCCGAAAAATAGCATCGAAAGCTTTGTTCAAATTTCTACATATATGATTTATATTTTGCTGAAAGGTCATGTTTGAGTCCAGCCAAGTTCCAAGAAGTTTTGAATGAGGCTGTAAATTCAAATTGAAGTTTGTCATGTAAGTGTCTGGTATGATGATGTCTGTTTTACTTTTATTTATTGAGGATTGATGAAGTCATTTGACACCAAACCTCCATATCGTGAAATGTCTGTCTAACTTTTTCTCTGAGTATTAATGTTAACATTTATAATAGTTGTTGTTCAAATTGTTATATCCGTCAACCGGCTGCACTCTTACGAGCAACCCTCAGAAGTCAGGGATTTGTGCGAGCTAGGAAAGACGTAGCCCTTACCTTTCAACTTGTGATGTCAAGCACGAGACCAGTGACCATGCTGGGAATCGACCCACGCCCCTGTAATTGAGAGGCAAGCGCTCTACCATCATGAGCACTACGACCCATTATGAGTTAAAAGAGTAGAATATGATTGATTCAAGATTGAATTGTATTTTTCATCATTTTACTAGTGGAATAAAATAATTTCCTTATTCCACTAGTGGATAAAGTGGTACTTTATACGGTTCCTAAGTGTGGATAAAACTTCAATTATAAGATGATTGTGGTTAAAATAAATATATGTACCACCTACCAACAAACTTTAAACATGTTTGTTTTCCATGTATGTTGAAATTCGTCCAGATTAGTTTCAAACTTTATTCATTTTATATGCAGTATCGTACGTAAGGGTGATACCTACAACTTTTATTTTATCGTATTACATCTAATTCTCTTTTAATTAATTATTGAAAATTTCACTTGTCATGGTATTCTTTTCACTCTCATAATATTAAATCACATCTAATATAAATATAAATATATAAATAATAATAATAATAAAATATTTGAAGTGGCAAATCTATGCACCACACGCCTCCGCCCTTGGTGCTTCAAAGTGAGACTGTCGTGTGTGTGTGGGGTGTCTTGCAACTCCTCTTATTTCTTTTCTATTAAAGAGTTCGAAAGTGGGCTCGTGTGGCGCAGCGTCATATGACTTGTGACTAAAGGGGGATTCGGGTTAAGAACATGCTGTTGTATGTTTGCCGTTTTTACCTCTTTTATAACAAAAAGAAATGATGCGAAATAGGTCACTGGTTGCACACGCGTCTCTTCAGGTATATAATTCGAGAAATTTATCGAATTCGGGACATTATTTCAGTGGGATGATGCTAGGGGAGAATTTTTTAATTTGGATCATCTGGCATATGTTTGCGAAGTGTGTCTCGGCAAATATATACTTTCTTCTTTTCTCCAACGAACAAAAAGTACTATTAAAATCACAACAATCATGATGCATTCACCAAATTATACACTGATAAATTCAACATTGATTTGTGAATTAACAAGGTAACTTTCCAGAAGAAGCTAAAAGATGTAATTCAATGGTACTTTCACCAAATAGTGACAAAATTTGGCTTGATAAGAAGTAGAGGCTATAATATAGTTAGTGTGCTCTCTAGAACCTAGAGATGGCGTAGGATTCACACTCAAGTGTTTATCCTAGGAATTCCCAACAAAAACTGAAATAATTTTTCGATTCAGTTGTGTGAACTAGCCTTCACTGATGATTGGCAAGAACCATGAAACCGGTGCGTAGGTGTTCACCCACTTGAATCGAAATAATTTTCGCTATAATATTTGAAAGGCATTACAAAGTAGTTCTGATAGAAGACTTTGCCAAGAATCTAACACATCCAATTCAAAGTTGTTGTAGAATGTAGACCCACATATATACCTATTGCTTGGGATAAAGCGACAGACTGGATGATTTAATCCATTTTTCATTATTAGTTTAATGGTTTTTTGAATTGGTTTCGCTAATAATTTGTATTTACATTTAGAAAATGACTTAAATAATTTTTATTTTCATATCTGCACTTTAATTTTTGTTGAGTTTGTATTTATTTTATGTGTATTTGTGTAGGACGTTTCACAAGATTTTTTTTGGCCGATAAATAAACTTTAATAGTTAAATGACTAATACATTTTTAGTATTAGGCTGATGAAAATTCCTGAAAATTTGTATACAGAGTGTTCACAAGAGCTCATTTCAGTAAAAATATTTTCAGTTGTCAACGACGATTATACCGGAAGTGGATTCTAACTTTGTTTTCTCAAGTGGAACACCATGTTTTTTGGAAACAAATAGAGTCAGGTCAAAAACTTACCAGTCCTGAATAAGACGTAAAGCTTCGCAAATTTTTGTAAACTTTTCAAAAAATCATACGGGGTGCTCAGAATTGGCTTTTTTGAAAGAATCTACAAGAAACAAATGCTCAAGTGTCACCAAACAATATTTGCTAATAATCTTCAATCTTTCAATATTTTCAAAAAAACTTCAAATAACTTGAAACTGGAGCCCTTTAGACATAAAATGTTTTCAATAAAGTAATATTGAAATTCACCGTAGATATTAAAATAAAAAATAGGCCGTTCCATTAAAGGAAAAACAAAATTGGAATCCACTTTCGGTATAACCGTAGTCGTAGACATTTGAAAATATTTTAACTGTAAACGAAAAACAACTATATACAAATTTTTAGAAAAATACTCCCAGTAGATACTCATATACATATTGACTCAGCTCAACGTAGTACACCTATTAAATGATTCATTTTAATATGTTAATCTGACAACTATTCATTCCGTCTGACGAACTTTTTCGTGAACTTATTTATATTGTATCATTTGTTATATAACTCAATAAGCTTTGTCAATATTTCGATTTTATTTGATTAAGTACTAGTGTGGATAAGCAGTTTCCAAACAAGTAATGTACACAATTTTTCACGACCACGTGATAATCTTACCAAATAATAACAATGTTATTGACACGTATGCAAAAAATCGAACTTCCTGAGTGGAACCATTTCAACTACTGACTTTTTTTCAATAATTATTTCAAATGCAAAATATATTCCTTATGGCATAATTCCAACGACATCTAAATGATAATTAGACACACTTCATTTGTAATTATTATGGCAAATACTAATAATCTTGTGTGACAGAATGATTCCTTACCTCATTTCAATGTGGACATTTTCTTTCAATGGATGTCCTAAAATGCATTCCTTCTGAGAAAGAGGGTGCAAAGGAACAAAAAAATTGGATTATTTGTTTCTCCGAAATTATTTTTGGAAAAAGTCTAAACAAGGTACACTAATCTAGGTTTATCAATGTGATCTGACATCCATTTTGTTTTTGGTCTGGCTAATGGTAACGGTCTTGAAGCTCAAAGGTTGTACGCGCAGATATTTCTTAATAGCCTGCTTCCTTTGTAACCATAGAACATTTATTAATTCTCATCAGCACCTTGAGGAATACGGCAGATTTTAGACTACAAGGCACGATGCTGGTAAATCGCGACAAGCACGCAACCCAGTGACAGATAAAGAGATTTTAAAATAAATTGGATATTTTTCGTTCCACCGTCTGGAGGATTTTATACGAAAACATGCCATATCATACCTAACACGTCCAAGGTTTGCTTCCTCGAGATTTTCCACAGCCATTGTAGTTCTATGGATGAATACTGCCCAAGTGTTTTAGAAATCCTGAATTTTTATCTCGTATCCTTTTTACCGACATGTAAAGGGTTTAGTTTATGGTGCAGGACCAGTATCTTGCATCAAAGTTCTTACTGAACAAATCATGGATGTCTTCCAAATCGTAAAAAACACTCCCAGAATTTTTTAACGCGCACGGCAGTCTAGAAGAGTGGAGGGTTGTATCGCAGATGGAGGAGGGCATTCGCATTTCCAGCACATTTTATAAAAATATCAAGATTTCTTATCATTTAGGTAATGTTTAAAAAACTTTGAAGAATATGTCCCTGTAGATTCTTACAAATACCTATGTTTCAGATTTGATCTCAATATCTCAAAAACTGAAAGAGATATGAAGGAAAAAAATTTAAGAATCTTGAAACTTTAACGCTCTGTAGATCGGTAACGAAGCGTTTGCGAACACATATTTATAAAAAAAGTCTGAAATCTAATACACACTGTATGTAACAATCCATATTCAGAATAGTTTGAGCCAATAATCCACCAATATCAATAATATAATATTGTTTTTCCAATTTTCACCATTACTGTATCATATCATTTTTACATTTACAATATACCTATTGGTACAATATACAATCAAAATTCAGCCTGGAATACCTTCCATAAATTATGGTGAATTTGAATTTTGCGAAGAGATAGGATTCCATCTCCTTGTCAAAAAAATTAATGTTATTCTTCCTCTCGTCCTTTCTGTTGGGATGTGATTCATTCCTTCGTAATGCGCTTTTTTATTTCACATTGTAAAAACAAAGCCCCCATCTAGATACGCCACGAGCACTCTGTCTTGATATCAACCGGCACCGTCCGTAAAAAGGGTTGATTCACCCCTACGCACTCATTCCTCTATTGATTTTTTTACGCGGTTTTAAAACGAAGTTATGAACGTATTTTTTTTTCTCGTAGGGTGGCTTTAGAGCATTCTTATGCGAGCGAAAAAAGAAAGAAAGAAATCAGCGTGGGGTAACCCTATCGTTGCTCCGGGCACAAGACTTGAAAGATCGATATAACTCTTCCGTGGGGTGAAATCGCGTGGGGTGAGATGATGTTCTCTGGCTACCCCTAGAGACAGTCGTCGGAGGACTCTTGGAAAAGTTAAGCACGTACAGCGTGCACCGAGCAAATCACTGATTTATACACAAATTTAGCGTACATATGTCGGATTATAATAATAGTAACAATGATAAAAATTCCTCACAAACACCCAAAAGCATAGCCAGTGCGGATTTAGGAGGGTTATTATTATTAGTTGCCGAGGCGCTCCAGACTTCACTTTTCTACAGCACTTATTAAAGTAGAATGACTTAGCAAATACATCAGGCTGATACCCTATTTGGAGATAGCTAAGGAATTACGTCACATCCACATTCAAATTATATGTTTGAGATTCATTCAAACTGATCACATAGAAAAGTACAGATCTCAATAAAATCATAAAAAAATTTGTTTCACAAAATATCGACTGATTCCGCATTCGTAATAGCCATTTTGAAAATATTTGAAAATAAATTTTTATATAAAAAAAGCGATGAAATGGTGTCACTAAATTTGTAATACATTTTGCTGAAACACGTTAATTTTCAAATAAAAACACCAATCGCTTCCTCAATTTATGAAACATGAAATCTTCAAGGATGTTTTCAATTCTTCAGGAGCCGACGAGAAATACCAAACATCTTCCAATATTTTGTACTATTACTTTGATATATCCTTTTCCATTCGTACTCGAATTAAATAGTTATTATCCTAACAAGTACGGAAAGAGTACCATTCCCGCATGAGACTGCCGTTACCCGAACGACGCAAAGCGGAGTTCGGGTAAGCAGTCGAGTGCGGGATAGTACCTTTCCGTATGAGTAAGTATCAATTTTTTTTCTACAAGAGCATTGAAACATCTTATGTTGCTCTCTTGAACAAACTTTTGCGTGCGAGAAAAATTATTCCCGCACTAGTGCGGGAAAAACTCACTTAAAGTGACAGTAGCGTGCGGAAAAATTTTTCCCGCACTAGTGCGGGAAAATGACACCTCTCAAACTAAATTGCGTGCGGGAATAGGGCGGAACACGCACGCTTGTAGGAAAAAATTATTACCGCGCTAGTGCGGGAAAAACTCACTTGAAGTGACATTAGCGTGCGGGAAAATTTTTCCCGCACTAGTGCGGGAATATGACACCTCTCAAACTAAATTGCGTGCGGGAATAGGGCGGAACACGCACGCTTGTAGAAAAAATACTTTACAAAACTGGGAAACCGATGAAATAAAAAATATTCTAGTTATAAAAGATCTGTTCATCTGGTATAAAACTACTGAAGACGAAAATACACGTCATCAGCACAAGAGAGAAAAGCGGGAATATCAGAAGGTCTTGGCTAAATAAATGAAAATTGAATTTCAAACTCTCCCAATATCACAAAAACCGCTTGAATTATTTTCAACTCTGCAACAAATAAGTGAACTAGGCATAGTAAAACTAATTCAATACCTTAAAATCACACTATTATTACGGATCCCCAAGAAATAGCTGATGCGTTTCAGAAAAAGTGTGATATTTCCCCGCTACCTCTTGGAAATCCTGAAATTAATGAAGCTAACGAAACTTCCACTTTATTTTTGCTACCAGTTGATTCCGGAAAAGTTTATAGAATCATCAATAATTAACCAAATTAGTTTTCTGCAGGTTCAGATCAAATTCCTTCAGTTATGCTTATAATTTCAGCTTTGATATTTGAAATGCATTGCAAAGTGGTTCTTGTAGAAAACTTTGCCAAGTATTAAACAGATATAATTCAATGGTCGTAGGGGGCAGTAGTTGTTTTCTGTTGAATACTTGCCGACGACCATACCTATTGTATAGGTTTTTTTGCGGAAGATTGGATTACGTAATCCACCATAATTCATTATTATGCTTAACCAGACCACTTTCAGTCTAAAGAAGGCAAAGGTAGTACCTCTGCATAAAAAGGGATATATATCCATGATATTTCCATCAATCACAGCCAAATCTCACTGTTATTCTCAGTTTCAAAGGTCACGGTCATCTTTTATCAGAAAGGTCCCACAGGGTTCAATCTGTGGACCACTGTTGTTTCTCCTGTATGTAAATGGACTTGGCGAAGGATTGATGAAGTGGCCTAATCTGTCAGTATGCGGATGATACATCCAATGTGCTATCTCAAACTAGAAAAGAGTCTTTCTTGGTATATTGTGATAAAAGAATGATAACAGATATCGAAAACATGAAATGTCTAGGAGTCAACTTGTTGTGCCTTAATTATGCGTCTTCGCAATGAGGCATCCTTAAATACTCTTTGCCATTTCTATTTTTCCTCTGTACAATCACTAATAATAGTATACTGTTCTGGGGCTCCTCCCAGAGTGCCATATCAGTTTATATTGCACAAAAATGTGTCATCAGTACTGTACTCAAACTGCATCCTCGAACATCATGAGTAATGTTTTGACGAGACTGGGATTTCTGACAGTACCAGTACTACTTATAGTTGGTGGTGTTCTTGCGAAAGAACCCACATTAGAGCGGGAAAAAATTTCCCGCACGATAAAGTCACTTCAAGTGAGATGTTTCCACACGCAAAATTTTGTTAAAGAGCGCCACCTGAGATGTTTTAATGCGCTTGTAAAAAAATCTGGGCACTAACTGACTACTAACTGAAAGTTACTCTTCCGTAGTTGACTGCTTACCCGAACTCGGCTTTACGTCGTTCGGGTAACGGCAGTCGCATGTGGAAAAGTTACTCTTGCCGTTCTTGTTAGAATCATAACTATTCCCAAGAGAAGTAATATCTTCCACTCGTACTAAAAATCAGTACATTTACGATGAAAACAACTTACAAACTCGCTTAATAAAAAATGTACTCACCATTCATAGTGGAAGCAGTTAAATTAAATTTATATCTATTTTCAGACAACATGGACACCATCAGTGATTGAAACTGAAATAAAATTGGAGAACTGATCAGAAATGAAACAGAAACAAAAAGGAAGGATGGTTTCAACAATTGTAAAATGTTCGTCCGCCTTGTC
Organism: Chrysolina americana; assembly: GCA_958502065.1. Taxonomy (NCBI): domain Eukaryota; kingdom Metazoa; phylum Arthropoda; class Insecta; order Coleoptera; family Chrysomelidae; genus Chrysolina; species Chrysolina americana. Next base: position 22,789,943 of record OY293418.1, read on the forward strand.
GAATATATCAGCTTCGTTTCATCAAATAATTTTTTAATAAATAACTCATGGCTCAATATCCTTTTACCATGGAGAAATTAAAATAGCCTGAAATAATTACACAAGGTAGAATTCGTGATTGGTAGGTCATAAACAGGAATAGACAAAATTACGATGCTTCAATTTTATAGCATGTTTCATGATAATTGACAGCACTGTTAATAATGGTGTTATAACATTAAATGGGCAGACATAACAATAAATAATCAAATGTAATGCAGTTGTAATTTTGTTATATGGAGATTTACGTGAATCCAAAAGAATTCGACATATGGAAAAGTAAAAATATCAGAAAAGCAATCGAATATATTCGACACCTAACTTTGAATTTTTAGGTTCGTCATACACAAAATCAACCAAAAAAAAAAGTAAAAAATAAGCAAAAAATTTAACTTAACTTCTGGATTCAAAATAGTTATCATGTAACAAGTATTAAAACAACCTTTTAGTAATGAGTTTTTTAATAAACTGTTCAACGGTTCTGAGTGAAGATCAACTAGTCATTTCATGATAGTAGAAATTTGTTGAAGCCATATACAAATAACTGATCACTCAATTAGGAATTTGCATTTCGTGTAGGTAATTAATTTATTGAAAGTGCAAATAGCGAACAGCCGAAAATGCTTTGATATTTTAACAACTGACTTACACGATTTACAATTTTTTTTCTGGTTCGTGGATTTCGACCTGTTCAAGAAAAATGGTGGATTACGTAATCCGAATCTTCCGCTAAAGTTCCTATAAATAGGAATTGGTCGTCGGCAAATATTCAACAGAAAACAACTGTTTTTTGGCCTTTTTTCTGAATCAACGGAAAGAAAATATTTTTTTCCGAACTCCTACAACTAAAATCGAAAAGCGAGTCCCGCGCCTCTTCGCGATCTCCCCGAGAAAAAACAAACATTCAATCTGTCAAAATCAGTAGTTCATTTTCAACGACCCGAGATTTTCAGACCACATTCAGAATATCTTTTAACGAATTTGTGTAGGCTTTAAGTAAGTTTGGTATATCTTAAATGAATACTTGGGTTCATAACTTTGTCATTGAAGATAAATATTTTTAAATTGAATCCAATCTCTGGTCAGTGGTCGACTACACGGTTGAAAAGGGGTTAAATATTTCTTTATCAATTCCAATAGTCAGATACGAAGGCGTAGAAGGGCCAACAATACAAACAAATTTTCAGGATAGATAGATACACTACAAATGAACTAACTGCACAAAAGGTTTCATCATACGTGATATACACGGGGGCGTTTTCATGAGAAGTGGAACAAATTAGAATTTATATGACTTTTCAGAAATTACAGAAGATACGAAGGTGTTTCCATGAGAAGTGAAACATCCCGGTTTTACTCAAACCATTCTATTGAAATGGTGGTTCTGATGATAGGGTCACTTGGTCGAATAATGGGCAAGATGCTCTCAAATCTGAAAATTCGGCGCCGTGATGCGACGGAAATCTTCGCCGAAAGAATTCAGAAGGCTGTAATTTTTGATTCACTCCGTCTTCTGAGGGCACATGATTCTTGAAACAAATAACCATTCACTCCAAACTCCACTACCTGGTCTATCCTGACCAGTGAGAGGGAGCGCTTATGCCAAGGGGTATACAGGGTCCGGGCGAGGGGGCACTGGTTTCCGGCTCCGCTAGTCTTAGCGGGAAATCGAATATTCCACCTGATAACGGTTGCGGTTCCTATAATCCATGCTTACTGCAAAGCTTATGCATGTCGTTCGTTAGCATTCATTGTAGATACTACATTGACTCTGAGGCTGATTGTTTCAAGCTGAGCCCGAAAAAGGCTGATGCAAAAAAACGGGTTGAGGTAACGTCAATGATTTCCTATGGATCCGGTTTTTCCCATCTTTCCTGAAAGATGGCCATAGATTAGTATATTAGCCCGCTGTGTTTGCGGGGCTGATTATCATGAATTATGAACCTGTAGAATTACTCTGACAGGTTTTTAACATGTGTCGGGATGGAGTCGACGCCAGCAATCTCACGCAGCGCACCCTGACGAATGTACCTAACACTTCTGGTGATGATACGAAGTAATTTGTTCTGAAACCTGTCCAACCTCATAAAAGTAGTTTTGGCCAGGCTGCTGAACGCTGGCCGTATGAAATGTTTCTATATTGTCATTTTGGCCTCCAGCTTCATGTGAAATCTCTTGGCTCTTAGTAGGTGTACATGCGTTTTTCTGCTGCCGCAGCTCTCTGAATAGCCTCGTTGATATGCTTTTGCCATGTGGTACGCTGTACTCCCAAAATCATACGTACGTAAGGAGGCTCCATCTAAATGGGCTAATAGGTACACTCTATTACTGACTGTGGTATTCTGTATTTCAAATTCAATAGTAGACATGACAGTGAAGCAGGTAAAGAACATTTAATAATTGCTTATCAGTTACCACAAATGAATAAAAAATCGAACCTACGGAAGTCATCAACGCTGCCATCAAAATTAGGATGTAAGGTGAATTGAAAATCAAGAAAAACGTGAATATCAGAAAAAATAAAAAATTCTGACAAGGGAACAAATTGACAGATTTTTTAATGAAGCTCCTGATACCAAATGTCTTATGATTAAAATGGCAGGCAAACATTTTTGTATTATTTGAATCATTATCGTGAATATGCTGCAGTACGCCCAACTTCTGTTACTCACCGTCGTTTCATTCCTAAATTACTCTAAAAACAAATGCACTGTTCAACCAGTTGGAATAAAAATGTCTGGGAAGATGTCTTCCACTATTGCTGAAGTTTAGCAGCTTTCAAAGATTTTCAGCATCTCTATTAGCGAATTCAGGAGCAAGTTTAACTACAATAAAACAACATGGCGGGTAGAAGTCCTTAGTTGTAGCTGAGGTTTACATCGAGGATTCCATTGCATGACATAGCCCGTTAAAAGCTAAAGGCTACGTCTTCCCTGGCTCGTAAGGGTGCAGCCGGTTGACGGATATAACAGTTTCTTTAAACAAATAAAAATAAAAGTGCTGATGAAATGACTCCTGGTATGAGTTCTAGTTCTGCACCAGCATTATTTGATCATCCCACTTCTATAGCACCATCATTGGTTAACGATGAAAGACCTTCTATAGTTAGAATGAATACTTCGTCAGTTACTTCACAGGGAATTAATATCACCAATTGCAGAAACTGCTAAACACATGTGGACGTTTATAAAAAGTTCCTTATAATTGTTCTGATTATTATAATGTGATTGAACGGTTTCTATTGTAGAGATATGTATTACCTGAGTATCCATCATCTCATCTGTCATTTTACTCCATACTATTGTTGAAAGTATTTTTAACACTAGTGTTGAAAGTGATTTTGACACATACTGCGAAAGCATTACTTTTTAATACATATGCTTATGAGTTAAAAACGTAATTTTCAATGACAGTTGAACAAAAAAGTTTTTATAATAACCAAACATATATTTTTTGAAAATGAGCATAAAGCTCAAAGTTTTCTTGGGAGGTCGTTTGTAATGAAAAGGGTATGAGCATTTTCATTAAAAGCTGAAATTATTTCGAGTATAAATGGATAGGAAAAATATAAACTTCTTTCGGATTTTTATAGGTTCTAGTCATATTTACTATTCAAATCCATATTTCGAAGTCCGATTATTTATTTTTAACCGAACATCAATCACTAGAAAACTCTTTCCCATATATTCATCGTAGCCGCACGAAAAACGTAGTAATAGTGGCATTGACCTTCGAATCGATAAATTCGGAATAAAAAATAGGCAAGGGTGAGAGAAGAAGGTGCACCCTTTTTTTATTCGGCAGCGATGCAATGAAAGGGATGGAAAAGAAAACTCGGACCGCGGCGGAGTGCGTGGAAAAGAATTCTAATACACTCTCTGGTTATTAAAATGTTTAATGCCCTAGCGCTGCCTGTGTGATAAACGGTAGCAGATAAGGGATGAAGGATTGGTATATTATTATAATGAATATTTTTTATATAAAGAGCCCTAATAACCCCAAAAAATTGTGACTTCTTCCGGCTTCCAGTGGACAATGTAATTAGGTATATCTTCGCTTGAGAATGAAGGCTTTCCCTAGTTATTTGTCGACTTCAACAATCCAATTGCAAAATGAATTAATTGAAAGAAAAATAATTTCAATTGAACTAATGCGCTACTTAAATTCATGCGGAAAACGAACTTCTGAGCAGTGTTTGGAGTTGAAAGTGGATATTCATGTTTCAAATTTGTAGAATTTCACTGCAAGATAGCTGTGCTGCAATGAGCACAAACTAGTATAACATACACGCACATAGACAACTTTCAACTCAGAAGTTCAAATAGTTTCTCACACGCCTGAAAGCATTTTATTCTGATAAAAATTTTATCGATTAAATTTACATGTGTCACACATAAAGTTCGCGACATATGGAATTTTTTTTATTAATAGATATAAAGAAATTTGACTTCGCAGTTTGTTTGTGCTTGAAAAATGAGTGAAATACTCTAAACCCGTCAAACTTGACATTTTTTTCGAAAATCCTCAAAAAATAAGTTTTTTTTGTAAATTTCGAAAAATGTCAAAGAAAAAAGTTGCTCGATTTCCAATTTTATACATTTATATACACTATCAATTCGAACGAAACACGATTCAAAGTTCATAATTGATGAATATGAGACTTCAATGTCATAACTTGCCCAGAAAATACCCACATTCGGGTCAATTCTGTTTCTCAGTGGCAAGATTGTTATCATAGTAAGACATTTTTTATAGCAAAATATATCTCAATTTTGTAGAAGGCTTGAAAAATATCGGCAGGAAATGTTGCTGCCACATCATCTACTGCCAATAAAGCAAGATGATATCAAGCCCGCTACAAAATCGAGACATATTTTGCTGTGAAAATTGCCTTGCTATGATAACAATATTGCTAGTGAGAAACAGAATTGACCCGATTGGCCCAGAAAATGCACCTCGAGAAATTCGTTTTTGTTGTTGCAAAGTTCATCTAGTTTTTTCATTTCCTTGTTAAACTGATGTGGATTTTCCATGTTTGGACGTTAATATGTCAGTAATCGAATAAACGAATTTCTCTTCATTCTTATTACACTCGTATTTCTTTTTTTAATAGATTTTTATCCAGTTAGATCATTCTTCTGACCAATAATTCAGTTACGAACAAACCCGAAATATCATACTTTTCCGTAAACTAAACAATGACCTCCAGTTTCATAACAATTCAAAAGAGTTTCGTTCTAGCGATTTGTACTAAACATGAATAATTTTTCGTTTTTTGATATTATTTTATAAATCTTATATTCTTTATTTCCACCATTAGATGTGTAAAAAACATTAAACTAAAATGACTACAACCAAACTTACAACAAAACATCGTAACATTCATTGATTCATCTCAAAAAACTTATTCTGTATGCCGCCCTTCCCGTTCTATACAAATTAGTCCTTTCATTCACAGACTTTGTGGCATTTTAAATAAATAGGGGATTTATGTTAGCACAACACTCCCGAATGGTATTCTCCATAGAAAAAAGTCCATTGGAGATAAGTCCGGTGATCTTGGTGGCCAATCATCTTCCCAATCTCATCCTATCACTTTCAGATGCTCTGTGGTAACCATTCATTTACAGATTAAATTCTGCAGTGACGTGACTGATGACGTTTTGAATCGCATAGTGAGCTTGCACGTGTATGTTCTTTTGGCTGTTACGACCAAGGAATTCGTGGAAATATTTGAATCGATTCAACTAAGTATACTTCATAAACAATACCACTTTGCATTTTAAACTTATGAGAAATGTATTTTCTGGCACAATGAAAAAACATGCATGGGTTACACTTGCCCCAAAAAAATTTCAAGTGAGTCCTACCCAACCAAGGAGCTGTCGCCAAGACGATGAACTGTCTAAGGCTTGGGATCAGTACCTTCATTTGTTCTTGATGTCCTATCGTTCTGCAGTACCTACAGAGTGGGCCAAATTGGACACTTTCAAAAGGAAAGTCCTATTTTCAAACTAGATAGATGAAAACTGATGGCTGTTTCTGAGAGTTAAATTTTATGACAAACTCAATGGTGAAAATCGCATATCCCCAGGTAGCACATTCGTATTGGGACAATATTGGTACAATATTATGAAAATATTGGCAAAATATATTGGCGAGAAAAAAAATGTGATCATTCGGCGATATTGGTCCGATATTACTTGTGTAATATTGCCGAAATATTCTAGAAACAATATTGGCCTCAAAATATTCTGCGATATTGGTACACTTGTATTGGCAGAATATTAAAACGTTATATTGGTGATAAAAAAATAAAATCATTTGGCGATATTGGTCCAATATTGTTTGGACATTATAAAAATAATATTGGTGAGATATTCTGAAGTAATATTGAAACAATATCATTTGGATATATTATCAGAATATTGAAAATAAACTATTTCATAAAATTGTGTAATGACTCGGAAGCGGAACTTCTACAATTACAGTTCTCCTTCAATAAAGAAGTCAACTGAGTTCTGCATTTTGGTCGTCATAACCACTGAGTGAAGTGTCTTGAAACAAGTTGTGAAAAGTACTTCATATATTTCCTTAGGTTTCAGTTGATGTTTTATATCTAGAGCCCTCTAGAGGTTTGTTGCACAGGTATTAATATGATTCATTTCAATATTGTTTTTTGAATATTCGTCCAATATCCAAATTGAAATATTGGTAATAGAATTTCTTTGTAATTTTGTATCAATATAATTATTTCAATATTGGCGAAAATTATTCAACCAATATAGAGTCAACATAGGTAATAATGATTTTTGGATATTGGGGAAAAAATATTCAACCAATATGTTTTCAAACTTGGATACACAATATTGGTTTTATTCCTATAATCGATATGAGAGGAATATTGGGATTGCAATATTTACTATACATGTTAAAAACAATGTATAGAAAATATTGTTTTATCGATATTTGTAAAGATTATTCAAACAATATTGACCCCATATGGGTCATAATTTTTTGTTGAATATTTGTGAAATAATATTCAACCAATATGTTATCAAACTTGGATACCCAATATTGGATTTATTCCTAGAATCGAAATGAGAGGAATATTGGGATTGCAATATTTATTATACATGTTGAAAACAATGTATAGACGATATTGTTTTATCGATATTGGTAAAGATTATTCAAATAATATTGACCCAATATGGATCATAATTTTTTGTTGAATATTTGTAAAATAATATTCAACCAATATGTTATCAAACTTGGATACACAATATTGGTTTTATTCCTAGAATCGATATGAGAGGTATATTGGAATTGCAATATTTATTCTAGATGTTGAAAACAATATATAGACAATATTCTTTTATCGATATTGGTAAAAATTATTCAAGCAATATGGACCCAATATTACCGTGCCAATCTATATTCGGAATCGATTGAGCCAATATTCACCCAATATTTTCAATGTGATATTGTATTTCCAATATTAATCCATATTGGATCAATATCATTTTTACATTTACAATATATCAATATTGACCCAATATGAAATCAAGATATCAAGAATATTAGGTGTTACCTTGGTCGATATCTATCACCGTTTCTTTTCTGAGTTACGGCATGTTTTTTGAAAATGTGCATTTACGAAAATTCTTGTTCCTATGAAAACATTTCCAGAGCACTTTTTACGTAGAGTTCAATGGTGTAACTTATTTTGTCGAACAAAATATCCGTAGTTATTGATATAAAAATAGAGACACCTTGTATATTCCTGCATATTTAAAAAAATGTAGCATACTTGATGTTTTGCTGGAGTCATCTTTGATATACAGAGCTTCAAGGTTTTTTCATGTAGACTTTGAAACGCACACTTTGAACAAGTAGGCTTTGGACGACGCGGTGATAAAACAAAGAAATTGTTTCAATGTGTATCTAGAATTGGTAGGAATTTAAAAAATACGATCTTTCAACCTTCCCCAGAGGTAGAAGTCCATAGGCGTTAGGTCCGGTAACCCGGCCGGCCAACGGTTGGGTACTTGGTTGGCTATTCAATTATTACCAAAATTTGCAGCCGAAAAGTTGGTTACAATTGCAGTGTTGTGAGGCGAAGCTCTGTCTTGTTGAAAATATATTTTTCTAATATTTATTTGTGAAAATTTATCAACCAATGGTTCAATATTTTGCCATAAAATTTCTACATACCTCTGAGATGTGAGAGTGACATTATAAATGAACGGACCGATAATTCTACCTCTGAAAACACCTGCGCACACACTAAATCCAATTCTTCATCGACTTGTCTGCTCCACAATATAAAGAGGATTTTGTTGTGCCTAAATATTAGAATTGTAGTGGTTGAAAATGCTGGAACCGCACACATAAGCTGCGTCTGTTCAAGTACAATTTAACGAAAAATCACGCTCTTAGTTACAATTTTCCAGGAACCACTGGCAAAAATCCATGCGGCTTTCAAAATCTCCTGGTCTAAGTTTTTGAATTCTTCTGGTCCTGAATGGCTTATATTTGTGCTTTCTCAAAATCCGCCTAACGTTAGTTCTTGGTAGGCCTGTTGATATTTTCGAATTTCGCGTTTTGGGATTATTTTCAACAGCTCCTAAAACAACAATTTCTTCCAACTCCATATCCCTATTTGATTCATATAATTTTGGCCTTTCCTTTTCAAATTGAACACCATCAACGAGTCGACCGGCCAAACTTCTGCTAGAATTATTATGTGCCGAGAGCTGCGACTTCCCTGTGACCTGAAGTTTGGGATGCCACCAGGACAAGGCACAGCGGGAGAGGACTACGTCAGCAAACTACGGCAGAGAATATACGACGACATCCATGAACGAGTTCGTTGAAACATCCAGAGTGCCAGCGACATAATGAAGGGGACGTTTGACATCAAGTCCTATGTTGGGGGATTTCAGTTTGGTGACATGGTTTGGCCGTACAACCCCAAACGGCGCCGTGGCCAATCAACAAAATTGCGGAAGGTCATGAAGAGAATAAAACCAGCTCGTTTACCAATCTATAAGACATCCCGAACCAAATCTAGAATCGTTCATTTTAATAGGTTGTCCCCTCTCGCTGGAAACCACGACCAAATTCGTACCCTCAGACCACCGGAGGGTGAGATGACGTTCCAGAAGTTCATGTCTTTATACTCAAACGGACAGTTATACATGGGGTAACTCGAAAAGAGCCACGAGACCATTTCAAGGTACCTGCTGATTACTCGCTAGCATACTGTGGGGTAGAAGACGTTTTAATGTCCGCAGGGGCACCGCCGTGGTATTCTCCAAAAAGTTCGGTCGCCTGTAGGAACTAGTGGGACAGAATCCAAAAGATGAAGGGGTGCTGCAATTGAAGAAGGGCCAGAGAACCATTTACTAGCTGGCAACCAATAAGCGTTCTCGAGATAAACCGACCTATGAAGATTTCTGGAAAAGTCTCGCCAGGTTGAGAAATACTGGATCAGAATCTTGTGGACCTGTCTGGATTGGAGAATTCTAGGAAGTATGTTGGAGACGATATTCAAATCCAACGGCATCAAGATTTTGGTATGCTGTAACCATCTTCCAAGACCGAACATGAAAACGGTGGAGTGTAACTTCCATTAAACTTCAAGGTGAGGATTATGGAGAATCTTGCAGTTATCGCCACATTACAAAAATGATATTTCGGGACGAAAGGTCTTTAAGATGGGGCAATTTTGCGGTTCTGGAGCCGGATCTGTCCGCTTGTATTTGGATAATCAAGCTCGACTCGTTGACGATGCATGCATGACATAATCACATCAAAGAATGAACGAGACCAGTTAAGAAACATCTATTTCACTAAGCGTTCCGAACTATTCTAAACGGCAACCTCTCACATCGTCTCTCGGCGTTTCTACAATGGTGGAGAAACTTACTACGAGTATAAATGCAGGATGCTCGACATGATATAGAGTTGGTTAGAGTTTGACAGTAGTCCGTTTACGTTAAATACAGAATTTAATACTTGTTGAAAGAAATGAGTGGATTATAGTTAAATGCATTTTTGTTGCAATATACTCTTCTCAGCTCTGGAGTGCTTTTTTCAGTCTTAGTTCAGAGATTTTTCTCTATTTCTAGTACTTTTTTGTGTATCTAATGGTGTAATATCAGAGGATTTAAGAGGCAATGCAGCGCAATGGAAAATGTTCGTTCAACCACTGACGAACATTTCTGGAATTATAATCTGTTGCTGGAAAATCATCTTCTGTCGAACAGTAAGAGGAAGATCTTCAATTACATCCCATAATTCAAACAAGTAAACAAAACACTCAGCATTTAACGAGTTATTAATGAAAAACGGATTGATTATTCGGTCTCTCAAACTTCCACACCATGCAATGACTTTATCTGAATACTGGTCTTTACAATTAATAACCCATTGAGGACTTTCTGTAGTCCAGTATCAAATTTGTTATAGAAAATTTTGGTTTAAAAAAATTTTCGTAGGCCCAATATCAATAATCTTACCTTTTTTCATCACATTCTTTCAAAGTATGCAGAAACTTTGGTTTATAAGGCTTGGTCTAATTTTTTTCATTGTCCATATTCAGTTGAGACGATGAAAATCTCGTAGACGTAGACTCACTTTTGAATTCGCTTGATTTGCAGCAAAGATTACGTTATCTCCAGGATACGGATGTATTCGACAAGGTTGATAATTCTGAGATATTTTGATGGCAGTGATATCAATAAATAAGCATTTTTGGCGGCTGCAGTTTCATGACTAATGTAACGGTGAAATACTGGAAAAATAAGTTGCATGAAACTCGTTGTAAGACACAGGAAATTTGTTTCATTATCACAAAACCCATAAATTCAAATGAGATCAAACACACTGACATTTCTGAAACAGGAAAGCAGAAATTGTTTCGTATACAAAGTCCATAAAACAGAACGTGCTATGTTTCGCGAAATTTGTTCCGTATAATATTCATCGAGTTTCGGTAGATACTTCTCTACAACGTCAACATTTCAGTGATTTTGACTATTTTGTGTGAGAAGATGCCTAAATAAAATTAGTGAGAACTGTAGAATAGTATCCGCATTTACAGAGGCGTACTCAGGATTTTTTACGGGTCGTTATTTTTTCGAAGTAAAGGTTTAAAATCCAGAATATATCAGTGGTATAACCCGTGAACCACCATCCCCCTTCATGATATTTATACACTTTTTGACTACCAAAATACAGTCGTCGTTCTTGACGAAGAACATTAGGAATATTTTTGTAAAATTTCTTGATTTTACAAAATCAGGTCTTCATCAGAAGACAAGTTTTGCGAGTGTGCGTTGAAACTAAACAAAGTTTCTCGTTACTTGCTTCAGTTACAAGTTTCATGAATTTGTTTCTCCAGTGTATCACCCGCTGTATAGAATGTCTTCGGTTGAACTCTTCGACTACCTACTTTTCTGTCACTACGAGCCTCATCACTAAATATTCTTGTTATTTCCTCTTTTTTCCTTGAATTGAGACGTCCTTTACGATTGTCAACAGAAATTTTACCCAATATAACTGAAAGTTCCTTCAGATTGCAACAAAAAATTGTATTCCTGTGTGGACTTGAATAATATTGAGAATATCGAAAAAAACTAAAAATTCCAATTTCGTGATGAAATTTGATATTGGGCATGAAAATCAGATTCAGTAACGCAAAATATAGGAATTGGGTACCATTTGGAGGGGCTGCCGTTCTCCCAGTTTGTTACTCAAATTCAAGTTGGTTGTCTCAAAATGTACGTCTTATACAGGACTACAATTGTACAAAAGTTCAAATCTGAATTTCGAAATTGTGTGTCTTCATTTTGAATGGGACACACTATATATACGGCACAAAATCTAAGTTCAAAAAATGAAAGAGACCATGAAACCTATAGGTATATGTTGAGTGGTGTTATAGGTTTTCCGGGTTTTCCTATACAGCTGAAAAGTGAATACACCACATCAGTAAGTCGTCCCGGAGCGCCACAAAATTCCTACTCTAAGATTTAGAGAGCATTGCAAAGTAGTTCTTGTATGAAACTTTGCAAAGTCGGAATGATTCAATAGTTGTAGAAGGCAGTAGTTGTTATCTGTTGTAGACTTACCGATGAATGTACCTGTTGTAGATGTTTCAGCAGTGGACTGAAGTAGAAAATTCAAAATGTCAAGGACTTCTTCGATTTTCTTTTACCCAAAAATCTAGGAAATATATGGAAAAAAATGTTACTACTCTACTAGATTTGTGATGCTTTCAAAGTAGCGTAACAGAAATTACACGAAAAAGTGATAAAAATTATACTTCTATGTAAATATACTTGCGTTACAATAAATTCCACTAATATGACTCGAATAAATTTGACTGTTTTCGTCTTGTGTGGTGCTGAATCATTACCTGTAGCAATAAAAGTTTTGAACTCTGTTTTGAAAAATGAATCTGTATCTGATGCGTACGAAGCCCTGGAAGAGACACCAAAAATAAAAATAGTATTTTTCTTTGAAATTCTGAGTTATAACTCGAAATTTCTGAACTGAACTGAAAATTGCTCTTTGTTTAACTAGGGGGAGAAGTGTCACTTCAATATTTCTGTAAACAACGCACGACACTGCCGGTGAGTGAAAAGGCTATTGTTATTTTCGTTTATAATAGGTCTCTCTCTCAGAAGATGTCCACCCTTACCAACAAAGCTTAAGGCGTGAGCGGCGAGTTACTCATATACTGCCGTGTGAAGGTAAAGAGCAGTATGTGCATGAGTGATTATTTTGTGTTACTTGTTACCATACTAGTATTTTCTGCTCTGCACAATTTATTTTTATTACGATTTTTCCACAAAAGAAAGAAATCTCCCACTTTGCCTGCCGAGATCTGCAACACGAATATCTGCATTTTGTCAAAAATGTTACTTAATGCCCTTTACCTTCACACGGCAGTATAGGTTGTGTTACTTGTTAGGAGATAACACCCAAAGCAATAAGAAGCCCTGCTCAGTAGCACAGACTCTCGGAAGAGTAAATATTCGCAAAAAATTCGAAGAAGTGTGTCGGAGAGTTTCAAGCAAATGAAAAAAAAGCCCTCCCAGAGGAACATTGCGAAAATACATATCAGATGTAATTGTTTGCTTACCTCAAATTTTCCACTTTGTGAGATAGTGTTGATAGAGATAGAGATAGAGTCGAGAATGAGAAAACACCTTTTCAGAGAAATGTTTACAGAATATATATTATATTATTTCTTGAAATGGTTTGTAAAAGATTTTAAATTTTAACCTGGAAGTAAATCTTAAAATAAGATAATACCGCGGGTTTCACAATATTGGTAATTTTGATTTTTCTATAAGTCGAGAACATGAAAAATTGCACCTTCATAATTGAACAAATCAAGAAAAAATATTTTATTCTTTTGGAAATTGATAAAAGGAAATTTTAAATTTGGACAGAATAAGGTGAAAAATAAAAAATCGCGGATATTTGAGATACATTTTGTTTATTTGTAATTTTTGGTCAGATAGCCGAGTGGTTAGAGTCAATGCTTTTCAATCATTCAGGTTTGCCGGTCGCTGGTTCAATCCCAGCGATTTCAATTTATTTTTCTGATGGCCTGAGAAAGTGCTAGGAATCGCACGTTAAAAGGCAAGACCTCGTTAATCCTTGGCTCGCACAAGTTTCGACTTCTAAGAGCTATCGTTCGTAGAGGTATGACAGCTGGTTAACGGAAAAACAATTTTAACAATTAACAACAAACGAGAATCAGTGAGTCATATTCAGTTAATGAATAAAATGTGACTTATTCAAAAGTTGGCACGGAAACAAAAATTTCCAAAAAAATACGAGAATATTCTTTAATTTCAATATGATTCAAGAACAAGAAAAAAGGCCATCTGGAAATTTTCACAAAATTTCGAAAACTGAAATTTATGATGAAATTAATGAAACAAATATCGAATTTTCACGGCGTTTCATCATTTTTTGTTTCCGTACCAACTTTTGAATTATCCACTTTATGGCTATTTCCTATTTCTCGATTATAAACAAATTAACGAAACGTATCTCAAAAAGCCGCAATTTTCTATTTTTTACCATGATCCATCCAAATTTCAAATATCCTGTTATCAATTTCCAATAGAACACAATATTTTTCCTTGATCTATTAGGTAAGTACCTTTTTTATGTTCTCAACTTAAATGAAAAAAGAAATGACCACTCTTGAAGCTCGTGGTCTTCATTTATTTTAAGATTTCCGTCCAAGTTTAAAATCTCTCATAAACCACTTCAAGAAAAAATATACTCATTTCTACATTCTGTAAACATTTTTATAGAAAGGTGTTTTTTCGTTCCCGACTCGTAATCTGAACAAAAACAATTACGGCAACCAGTGGATTTTTTATATTTGATAGTTTTCTTCACGATTTGATAGTGTGTTTTCTATTTTAACTCACACCGAGCCAATTAAATATTTAATTGCATCTACCAAATCGTTGCTAACTTCACACATAGATCTCCACATTGTAGATCTCAAGCTTCAGTTTGTCAAATAATTATGGAATACCCTGTAGAAATGAATGAGATTGTTTGAAGACTTAGCAGCAGGTGAACGACAAATTCGACAGCAACTTCATCTTTCATAAGTCCTTTACGCGAGATCAACCACTGTAAAAAAGCTTGCAGTAACGTTTGCCGCGCCGTCCTTCAAGATTGAACTCTTCATTAGACCCACGATAATAAATGAGTGGGTGCCTGTCGTGGGACAGCAGCGAACGCAGAGAGAAAAGAGTTAATATTGATCCGTTTTTTTATTTGAGTCACCCCCGGCACGGTTTTTTTTCACCCTCGCTTTTTTTCATCCCCGGATGAGTGTTTCTATAGCAACTGTACAGCAGGTGCCAGCGAACAAGCAACACAGATATCATGTCACTTCCAGTTTCTTCTTTAACTTCTTGCTAAACACCAATTATGCCTTCTATCTTACGACGTTCGCGATAAAGAAATTATATTTTTTTTACTGTTGAGGAAAGTTGGTCTTGTTTTACCAGATTAGAATCGGATGTCAGATATCCGTTGGGATGGGAGCTATCGCTGAGAGGGAAGGATAAAATATATGCCTACGTTATAGTTTTACGGGGGTACATATACCGGGGAGTGTACAAAATTAGTAGGTTACAGACTGAAGAGATTCTTGAATTTTAGTAAATATCGAGCATGGTGGAGGAAATTGGTAGTGAGAATAGGAAAGAGGTGAAATTATTTATGTTGATAACTTATGAAAAATGTCTTCACTTCACCAACAAAATAAAGTAAGTAGCAGTTTCAGGCGTTTTTGGGGGTGCAATTTGATTGCAATTTGATCGAGTTAAGATATCTGACAGAATTTTCGCTAGTATTGTGAGCACGAATACTGAAATTTCACGAACTAATACATAGTTTTACCTAATGACTAATGAAGTCTGTCGTATTTATGCAATAACAGGTAACACGATGTATTCTCCTCTGTTCTGTTGGGATTCGTGGTTGCCAATGACCACGTGCTCTTCCTGATTCGAAAGAAAGGAACTGTGTACTATAAAGGTACACCGTTCTGATTGTTTCTTATATAGGTATCGCAGTAGAGTCTCATATTATACAGGGTCATTTTTAGGACCTCGTCAACATCTTAAAAAAACGCTCAGGCCCGTCGGGTTTTTATTAAAGGGAGACACGCTTTTCCGGTATTTTGGACTCCACTACTTTCAACTCCAAGCGAGGGGAAGTATTACCCCAAAATTTTTTAATGGCATTGGGGATCGAAGAAAATGTTTTTTGAAAGCTCTTACAATTCTCATTATTATATTCTTTGAATTTTACATGTACACCCAATACTTTGAAAAAATTACATGTTAAAACTCAAATTATTTTAGTTGCTTACTTACTACTTAATTGATTGAATGTTCAAATTGATGACTGCCCGCTTCCATACAATACAAATCTTCCAACGACACTGGTTGTGTTTAATAGGTTTTACTTTTCAGATGTCCCCACGAAGAGAAATCAAGGGGCGATAAACCTGGCGATCGTGGAGGTCATTCAATGCTGCCTCTTCTTCCAATCCAATGCCGTGGTTGGTCTAAATAATGACGAACAACCGTCGTATAATGCAAAGGAGCACCGTCCTGTTGAAAATAAAAATGATCTTCGTCATACTGCAGATTATTTTCAAATAAGTCAGTCAAAGCAGGGTCAATAGCATCTTCCAATAATTGCAAATACATTTCGCCAGTCAAATTGTCTGGTAGAAAAAAAGGACCCACCAGTCGGTCACCGCAAATGCTCGTTCAAGAAAAAACTGCATTTATTGAAAAAACAGATATTGAAAGGAACTGTGGATCGTGCACTTCTCAATTACTCATTATTTCGCAAAACTGCAAACGGCGGTAATAATCATCCTCATTAAGTTCATGGATTAACATTTTATATTTTTATATGGATGAAATATATTCTTCTTCAAAATGATTTGGTTGCTAGTTCGATTGATCCCAGACATATAGATGCCAGCTGCTTTGTACTCAACGTAGGATCAACATGAACATGTCCCAAAACTGGAACTTCACTAGCTTTATTAACAACTGGATTTTCTCTTTCTCATTTTTTATTAGCTACATTTTCTGTCTCTTGAATTTTTGTTACTAACTCTAGTAGGTACATACTTTCTACTGAAATGTCGATCTTGACGTTGTGCATTGTATAGCTAAGCTATTTTATTCGCACAGTTATTGTTCATAAAGAAAAGCGAAATAATATCCACCCTTTCCGCAATTGAGTAAACCATAGTATTCAATTGTCAAACCTACGATAAACTGCCAACCAACACTTCGAAGTACGTAACAGACATCAATTCGACATCCAATAATTTGTCATGTATTTTATTAAGGCCTGGATCAACAATTTCCTGATCGTATCCATTTGTGTGTTTTTATAGAAGTGATAACAAAACGACACTCGGGGGTGACAGTGGTGGTTTCAAAAATACCGGAAAAGAGTTTCTCCTTTCAATCAAAAATCGACGGGTCTGAGCCCTTTTCCAAAATGTTGAGGCAGTTCCTGAAAATGGCCTTGATTCGTTTTCAGTTGGCCACCCTATATAGCCTTGTTTTTTACGAAATATTGTTGCCCTCTTCTCTTCTGCATCTTCCTATTGCCATTGTCCGTTGCACTACTGAATACCCGAGGACACAATTACGGCACCCCCGGCAACCGGAGGCACAAAGGTAACCTATCTGTTCTACATGGATGACCTTAAACTATATGTTTCTGGGGAAAAGGATCTTCATCATCAGTCCTTAAGGGTAGTGCAAGAGTACACGCATGCTATCGAAATGGAGTTTGGGAACGACAAATGTGCCTCAAAAGAGGACAATGCAAGGAATATGGAGATGACGTTCAGCTTTTAGACGGAAGCATCCTACATCATCTGGATGCCAAAACTCTCCGCGGCAAGCATCAGCATGAACTCGGACAGATCTGGTCATCAGAACTGTCAGGGAAGAACGATGTTGCTACAACTGATATGCATGCCATTTCGATTCTACTCGACTCTTTTGAAGTGATGAAATGGACTCAGGAAGAGCTGCGACAACAGGGAGGCCGTGGACTTTTGAGCTTGGAGTGTCTGCATAACAGAATGGTACTGGATGGATCCTGTGAGGTCATTAGGAGATCAGATCCTCTTCTCTGCTTAGCATGCGATCATGAAAAAGAAGGGATCGAAGGGATCAAGACAGCAACCCGTGCAGCCGATGAACTTGGTTTCGTATTCTAAACTGAACAGACGAACCCAAACTCTATCACCGAGTTAGAACCCGTTCAGCAAAAAGCCCACGTCAAAGCTGCAGAGAGTGAGAGTCTCCCGTAGCTATATAAGGATATGCCAATGCATGATGTCTCCTTCAAGAACATTGAAGACCTTGGCTTATCCAGAATTCTGACCTTCGCATTTCTCAGGTCAAGTGGGCTGAAGGCTTGCCAGGATGCTTAGTCGTGTGATGGGTATAGAGGTCCCTGGCACTAGATGCTGAGCGTGTCGTGGGGCAGCTGAGAACATAATTCATTTGCTGTCAGCCTGTTCAGCTTATGCGGTCTCAGCCTATATCCACAGGCATAACGCGGCGCTACGAGTGTTGTACTACCATCTATGACACTCGTATGGTCTAGACGAGATATAGGTGTTGCCTTGTGCTCCGGGGAATATTGAGTCCGTTTTGAATGATGAGATGTACCAAATCTTTCGGAACTACACATTCCCCATCCTCAGGCAAATACAATCCAATAAGCCTGATGTAGTCCTCCTCGACCATCAAATTAGGACAATTTTTGTCATACAGTTTTCGGATCCTGGCGAAACGAACATCGTCCGAAAAGAGGAGGAAAAATTGAAAAAATATAGAGGTTTACTTTTTGAATTCCGCTGGCTTCACCCAAACCATTCTGTTAAAATGGTGGTTCTGATCATAGGGATGCCTGGTGGAAAATGGATACGCTGCTCTCGAATCTAAAAATTATATCGGCTTGCCGTGATGTGGCAGAAATCTCAGCCAGACGTATGCAGAAGGCCGTTATTTTTGGTTCACTCAGCCTAGCGGGCTTCGCGAGACCAAGACCAAGACTGATCAGTCTTGGTCTTGGTTTCGAAAAATAAATGTAGTCTTGGTCTTGATAGTCTTGGTCTTGGATCAAAATTTGTCTAGAAATTTGAATTATTCAATTCAATTGTCCAACAGCTTATTTGCATATAATAGGTATTTCGTATTTCTCAGTCTTCAACAATTGTCAATTTGTACGGGTAAAGTAAGCTAAATAAATTTCTCGTTTCACCATCATAATATAATTTTTAAGAAATACTTGAAAAAAGATTAAATTAGACCCACACAGCACACATGTCGACGCCCAACAGGCCAGAAAAAAAAGTTCAAAATGGTTGAAATGTTGATTTGAGTTTTATTAACCATTTTACAATGGATTATTGTGTGATAAGCAGTAAGATGCAGTTGTGGCAGAAGGATGGAATCGGATTCCCGAGGAAATTGCAATACTTATTCACCACTGCGACCTTACAACATACACCTATTTCTTGTTAACTGTATAACTGCAATACAGATTTTGAAAAAAGTATTTTCGATTTTGCATGAACAAAATGTAAAAACCTACCATAGGAAAAATAAATAATTGAAATCAAATGTCATAACATTTTACAACAACATTTTCTTAATACTGAGTAGATTTAAGTTCACTATATTTTTCTTTCGAGAACAAGACCAAAACCAATACTCTTGGGGGAGAGTCATGGTCTTGGTCTCGAAGTCAAGTTTTGGTCTTGGTCTTGGAAAGATTTATTAGGTCTTGATCTTGGTTTTGGTCTTGGAACATTAAAATTATTGAAAAATATATCTGCTTTGAAACATTTATCTTCATGACTCAGCATACGTCTTCCTCGAATTTGAGATCCCGGCTGATGGCACTTTTATCATTCATTGGATTCCACAATCCTTAGAATGACAGTCCATGAGAATACTCAAAATGACTTTCGGAGCCAATTTACTTCGTCTAGTTTTATTGATTGTCCATACTCTACCACGAATTTCTTAAACGGGAAAGACGAAGGATTTTTTCTGTACAGTTCTCTAATAGAAGTTGGGATTCAATTCTTTTTGGTTCATTAGTGACTATAAATTGTTTTCTCCTAATAAATTATTATACGTTCAGTAGCAAATATTTACTGCTAACGTTTCCAAATACCCTAAACCAATAATACAAATACCTATAGTATCTGAAGCGTT
Source organism: Chrysolina americana (assembly GCA_958502065.1). Taxonomy (NCBI): domain Eukaryota; kingdom Metazoa; phylum Arthropoda; class Insecta; order Coleoptera; family Chrysomelidae; genus Chrysolina; species Chrysolina americana. The sequence goes on from OY293418.1 coordinate 22,809,814, forward strand.
AACATTTAATTCTTCCAGTATTATTTGATAATTCATTAAATGAAAATCGACTAAAAATAATCAATCTTTCCGCTTATTCCCTATACAATATGGTGTCGGCAAACGTCGAACAGAAAATAATTCAACAGCCGCATACGACTACCGAATCACTTCAGCCCAACGCATAGCAAAGTTTTTCTACAAGAATATACTTTGCGATACTTTCTGTAACAACTACCAAATGATAATCGATACTAGTATCATGGTTCACCCGCTCATCAGTGCAGACCCGGACACAACATGCAAACGATTTGAAATGATTTTATTTAAGTCTGTCGCAGGTTAAAATCCCCCAAAAAAGATATGCCAAGAAACGATTTTCCTCCATACAATCAAACTTTTAATCAATGTTGAACCGTGTCATTAACGAACAACAATATTTTTGAATAATTAAATAAAATAAAGCAATTTCAATTTAAGTCTTGAAGAACACGAAAGGGGTCTTAGTCACGTGCAATGGAAAAGGTAAACATCAAGTTATTAATTATTAGCACATCACACTGTCACCAAGCTGTACAGTTTTGATTTCGAATTTTACGCCGAAGACACAGGTGTCTAGATGGCGCCAAGGGGTTTCAGCATCCCTCATTTGCATTGGAAAAACGTCGACGAAAAACTCATCGCCTAATGTATTGTTTCGAGCTGGCATTGCGTTATTAGACGATATTTTATGCGTCCTTACGAGAACACTAAGGAAGATAAATTAAAAAATATAATTAGGGCGAGGGAGAGGGCGGCCTTTCGAGTTGGAAATTATTCATGATATCTTTACGAAATTCGTATACTCCAGTCAGTAAGATTGAAAATTGGACGTTGGTTAATTCCTTTTTTGAATGGAATTGTACTAATCACAACGCGGAAGCGCTAAAGATTAACGGTGTTTTCGTTTTTTTAATCAACAATAATTTCGATTTTTCTCTCGAAATTTCGAATACCTATATTCTCGATGTTAGGATTTCATTTTCGAAGTTTGAAGACAATCTGTTTTCGCAAGCTCTAAATGTAGACGTTATTTTGAAAAACATCTGTACTAGTATCTACCTATGCGAAAAAAAAAACTGTCCTTTTTGGAGGATTCTTCAATTTCCCCAGATGCTAGTCGGCTACTCTTATCCATAATCCAATTAAACGACTGATGTTTCTATTCATTTTCTTAATTCTTAGTTTTTTCACAATGGTGAAATGCACAACCGGCAAACCGGAAATAAAGTCATTCTCTCAACTGATTTGGCACGACTATATGCCAATTAGCAAGATTCGTATTACCTTATTATGTATAGGTATTTGTATACATATTCCATCAGTACCAAGGGCGGATCTAAAGAGGGGTAATTGGGGTAATAACCTCCCCTAGACTGATTATCCCAAAACCAATAACCTTTGTCTTTAAGTTTTTTATAATTTGTGACAATAAAGTCTGTAACAAAAACATGCTATAATAATAATTGAAAAAATATCCCTTTCCTCTTACTTCATACCTACTTATATGCATATTAAGAAAAATTCCTTAAAACGTCGCGACTAAAGTAATTAAAGTATTTAAATTTTTTTCCAAAATTTATGCATTTAAACATTATTTTGTAAAAATGGACACAACAGATTTTTCTTTGACATACTCACCTTATATTATCAAATCATAGTTTGATATGGACAGTTAAAAGTACAATACGTAGTGTTTCTGACGTAGTGAATTTTTTTTAATTTTTCGTACAGCGGGCTCAAGTTAATCTCAAGGTTGGGTTACTTGAAACCAGACTGTAATTCCTACAGATACTAACATTTGAAGGCAGTTTGGGACCAAGTAGGTTAATGGTTACTATAGAATAATATAATTTCTGAATACCCAGAGAACTTCCAAACGTTTATTTACATGATAAATAATAATTTTTAATATTGATTTTCATCAACACTGTTCATACATTATACTGAGTGGGCAGAATTGGACGCTTTTAGAGGGAAAGTCCTGTTTTCAAACTAGATAGATGAAAACTGATGGCTGTGTCTGAGGGTCAACTCTTATTACAAACTTAATGGTGAATACCGCATATCGATGATAGACATCGATGCTGAGTTACAGCATGTTTTTCGAAAATGTTATTTTTGAAAAGTTGCTGTAACTTTTTTTCCGTGAAAAATTTCTTGTTTGTATGAAAACATTTCCAGATCACTTTTTAAGTAGAATTCAATGCTGTAACTTATTTTCAAATGAGATATCCATAGTTATTGAAGGTAAAATATTTTTTTTTAACGAGACACCCTATATATTCATGCATATTTCAATAGAGCTTAAAATTACCCTTCCAAAAATGTAGCACACTTGATGTTTTGCTAGAGTCATCTTTGAAATATAGAGCTTTTAGGTTTATTCATGTAGACTTTAAAAGGCACACTTAGAACAAGTAGGCTTTGCTAGTAGTAGCTATCAAATGTTGAGAAAGCTTTTCACAGCAGTAATTGAAACTTATAGTTCCAATAAAACTAGATTGACTACCAATAAATGAAACTCCAACAATAAAAACGGATGGGTCCTTGGTTGGCTATCCAATTATTACCAAAATTTGCAGCCAAAAACTTGGTGACAATAGCAGTGTTGTGAGGCGAAGACCCGTCTTGTTGAAAATATATTTTTCTGAGCTCCATTAGTGGCAATTCATCAACAAGGGGTTCAATATTTAGCCTTAAAATTTCTCCATACCTCTGAGATATGAGAGTGCCATTATAAATGAATGGGCCAATAATTCTACCTCTCCTGGTCTGAGTTTATAATTTCTTCTGGTTCTGTATGGCTTGTATTTGTGCTTTCTCAAAATCCACCTAACGTTACTTTTTGGTAGGCCTGTTGATATTTTCAAATTTCGCGATGACGCTTTGAGATTATTTTCAACTTCTCATTCCTATTTGACTCATATAATTTTGTCATTTTCTTTTCAAATTGACCACCATCAATTAGGTTGTGTCTCTAAAAGATTGTCTTCTTTCAGGAAACCTCTGGAAATATCTCATTTTTCATAATTCTCATATTTCATTGCGAATGTGTTTGAATATTGAACAGAAACCACGAATTAAATAGCCTCTTTACTGCCCAAATTAAAATTTGACAGCTAGCAGTAAACATTTGCATTTTGTTCTATCGGCGCGTCGTCCAAAGCCCACTTGTTCAAAGTGTTCGTTTCAAAGTTTATACGAAAAAACCTAAAATTTCTGTATTCCAAAGATAACTCAAGCAAAACATCAAGTGTTCTATATTTTTGGAAAGGTGATTTTAGGCTCTATTGAAATATGCAGGAAAAAATATATTTTTTTCATCAATAACTATGGATATCTTATTTGAAAAAATGAGTTATTTACACCATTAAATTCTTTGTAAAAAAATTTTCACATAAAAAAGTTACAGCAACTTTTCGAAAATGCAAGTTATCGAAGGCTTTAACTCAAAAACGATTTCATGAGTTTGTCATGAAATTCGACCCCCAGACACTGACATCAGTTTTCATCTATCTAGTTTTAAAAGTGTCCAATTTGGCTCACTCTGTACAAACATGAATAGTTAGGCATATAACAATGTTTTCAGTCCAGTTGACAAAAACAAACGTTTTCTTCTAGTTTCGGTGGTTATATTCATAATAATATTGTTTTCAAATTTATACAAACAAAACATCCTTATTTTTAGGCCACCTCCAAGCTTTAGGTCTAGGCTCCATGCAGTCGACTCTAACACCTTGTACTTCTATAGTGTGAACGACCCCTGGACCCCTTGTAGTTCCATTTTACGAGAACAAAATTGCTGATTTGGCTGTGGTTTGGCCAAAAGTCATAGATAGTGTCGTATACGTTCCTCGTCAGTGTTGTAGAGGCTTATGTCGCTTTCACCACCTCATCTCAAACTGTATGCGTCATCTCCTAATGTGGATTCAAGTTGCTTTCCATGTTCGAACCAATTTCTTCTAAAACAGTTCGCAACAGCATTGGAAACTGATCCTTTGGAAGCACACCTATTCTTTCACCTGCATCTGATTGCTTCCGTCGGTCAAGAACATCCTTCCACTTCATTTTGAGAGTCCTAAAAAACGCCATATAGAGGTTGTGTGAGGTGGGATGAATTGGGAGGAAGACTAACAATTGTTTTCTTCACATAGCTAAATAACATCGATTTTGAGGTGTGAGCCCATGGGCTCAAATAACTCTGATTTGCAGATAATGTGAACCAGCAAATGTACAGATGAACAGTATTATTGGCTATGAGCTTTGATATTACAATGAATGAGAAATGCACACACTTACCTCCAGTTTGAGGCTATTCCTGATATATGTACAGACGAAAGTTTAATTAAACAAGTTAACATCTAGGGCTCAAGTAGCTAGCGATTACGGTACTTCATTGACTTTCGACCAAAATTCATGAAATTACTCTCAGAAGTTGCTAAGATGATTCTTATCGATAGGTACTGCTGGATTAGTCCTAATTCCTTATTATGGTAATAATTTAAAACTCGAACTTCTTAAATGAAACGAATAATATACAATGTTGAAGTACTCTTTTCTCCAAATATTTTCACTGAGTGGAAAACATGAGGCAAACATCTGGAAGAAAACCACTACTGTCCTGGCTTATACGACGTCGGACATTGAACCACATCCGAGAGAAATTTGTGCAACGTTCTTTCAAGAAGACGCAATTACAAGAGCTTATATTTTAATTAAACAGTTTATTATAATTCAATGGGCAGGGACAGGAAGACTCTAATGTTGTCCGATACTAGCAACGAATTTTTTTATTTTATGTAGACTCACACGTTGTACCTATCCATACGCTACTGAATTATAGTGATACACCTATTTTTTCTACATTTTACTTAATTATTCATTGAAATAACGCACTTAATTAATTTTCTTCCGAAGTTAGCTTATGTATAATCTAGTGTAGCATAAGGCTTGAACAACCGTGAATAATTACTATTCTCCATTATAATTCAACATAACTTCCGAAAATCCCCATCACATGGTGCAAAGACTCCGATAAAAGGGTTTCGAAGGCGAATGATGGAATCTTGACGAGGTAAACTATAACTCCATGAAAAAAAGGCATCGCATATACAAGATACTAGGTGTTCTTGCAGGAGTAATGGTATTCCGCTTTCAGTGAATTCTACTGTGACCCATTCCAGTCATAAACGACAATGATAATAATAATAATTTTATTTCTTTTGTTGAATAGTATGAGGTAGCAAGATTTTTATAAATACAGAGTAGGTAAGTAACAAGTAAAGCATCATACTATGAATTTATCTAAATATGAAATATAACAATAACATGAATCAATAAGAATTAATATAAAATTTATAAAAATCAGAAATGAGCAAACATATCAAAAGAAATACGAGAAATTAGATAAAATTTGTGGATAAAATGATAAACATCAGAATGCTATTTAAAATTTGAGTTAAAATTGAAATTCAAAGTGTAGCAGTTTTTTTAACAAGCATAGTGTTTAGTCTTCGAAGTGTCAGGTAAAATAATGAAAGATGTGAAAAGAATTCAAAGGAATTTGTCGAAATATCTATTCATTTATTTATTGCCCATTCTTTACGTTGATTTTTACTATTAAACTTTTCTTATTGTAACTAAAATGCACTAGACTTTTTTCCGCTAATTCATTCAAATCTTGGAACTATAACTTCTAATTTATTTCAAACAAGTATAATAATTTATATCATTGTCGCTAACTCTGTCTATTTGTAATCTCTCTAACTAACTATCTGCAACGAATCTACCATCTCATTTTGAGCGACTTATATCTATACCGAAGTAGATTTCTCCACCATTCTAAAGAGTCGAAGAAAGCACGGGATGTCACCGTTTCGAATAGTTCGGAACAGTCCGTGGCTCATCTAGATGTTTCTTACATGGTTCTCGTTTCTTCTGAGGTGAGTAATGCATGCATGTTACAAACCGAGGTCGCTCATTCATTCAGACAGATCAGGCTCCACAATCGTTACATTGCCTCCTTCTTAAAGACCTCCCATCCCAAAATAACTACTTGGAAAGTGGCGATATCTGCAAGATTCTCCATATCTTCACCTTGAAGTTTGGTGGAAGTAACACTCCACAGTCTTCATATTAGGACGTGGAAGATGGTTACAGCACACCAAATTATTGATGCCGCTGGATATGAATATCGTCTTCAACATTCTTCTTATAACTCTCCAATCCAGCCCATCAATCCCACAGGACAATTCTGGGATTGCCAGATCCACAAGATTCTGGTCCACTATCGTGTTTCTTAGCTTGGTGAGGCTCTTCCAGAAATCTTCGTATGTGGGTTGATCTCGAGAATGCTTTTTGGTAACCAGGTAGATGATTTTTCTCTGGCTCTTCTTCAACTGTAGCACCCCTTCAACTTCTGGATTCTGTCACAGAGATGATTATGGAAATTTGGAGATCTTCTGTCATACGTATCGGTAGACACCTTATAGAGGTCTCGTGACTTCTCTCTAGTTACCCCATGTCGAACTTTCTGTCCGTTTGAGTATAAGGACATAAACTTCTGGAACGTCATCTCATCCTCCGGTGGCCTGAGGCTAACTTGGTCGTGATTCACACCGCAAGGGGACAGCCTATTGAAATCAACGCTCCTAGGTTTCCCTTGGGGTGGCTAATAGAATCGGTAGACAAGGTTGTATACACTTTTAATTATCTTGTACGGACCTTCCCACGGGTAGTCTCCTTCGTTAGGTTGCTCAGTTGACGATAATGTACGAAGAAACGTGTTGACTCATCTATCTTCTTCACCAGTACTACTGGAGAGGACGAGGAACTGTCGGATGGTACGATAACTCTTTTTATTCCATATCGCTGACTATGTTGTCACCCCTCTTCCTTCTTGGGAGAGAAAGTCTTCTAGCTGATTTCTTGATTGTTCAGGCATTCTCAGTGTCAACACTTTTTCAATTCTGATAGCAGTTGCGGGCTTGACTAACAGTGCTTCGTACACCTCTAATCACAGAGGAAATTGACGAGCAGTGTTCCAAAATTGTTCCTTCCTTCAAAGTTACCGGGTAATAAATAAATGACATTCATCACCCTCACTGGCACAAATTTATCAACACGCAACAAGGTTTACACTAGGCCTAGTGCGATTCCTCGTCCACTTTCCTCATCGTGAAGCTTGGGCTCGAACATTACCACGATTCCATTTCTCGCAACCCCGTCAGGTACGCATGCATCTTCATACAACAGGACACAAATGATTTTTTCACATCTTCCATGAAGCACCAGCTTCTCTCCGTTCACGCGTAGGACACCGTCTCTTAAATTCAACTCGTACCATCTGGAATTCATGATGTCCATCCATTTGATTGCATCATCTTCGATGTCAAAGTCAGCTCAACTGGTAGATTACCAAACACAGGGGCTGGCTCCCCTGTCGCTTTGCGTATCTTTCAATTTGATGATTCAATTCTAGTCAGTGTTTTAACAAAGATAGGCCCAAGGATCGTGCGTCGTTAACTGGGGCTTGCTAGATACAGGCTGACGATTGCTCCTTCTCGATCTTCGTCGGTGTCGATTTTTTAATGTCGGACATTTGCTACGACCATGCCCAAGTTTTCTGCAATTATGGCATCTTATCAGCTTTTTCCCGTGCAACACTTTCTTCATCAAATTTTTTATGGCAGCCTCAATAGTAGCCTCTGTGAGTCTTCCTCAACCATTAAGACGTTACTCTGGCTTTTGTAGTATTATTTCGCATCCTCAAATTCCAGAGCGCGTGTTAGTGCGTATACGAGATCTGTTGGATGTGGTAATATCAATGTTGCCTGATTCCTTGGTCGCGAAGTTCATTTAAGAATGCATGAACCGCTAATTGTTACGTTACATGTTTTGGTGTTGTTTGGTATGCAAGGCAAACTAAGCGAGGCCAGGTAGCCGAGTGGTTAGAATCACCGCTTTTCAATCATTCTGGCTGCCAGTCGTGTGTGTTCAAAGCTCAGCGACTGCAGTATATTTTTCTGATGGCATGAGAAAGTAGGAATCGCACGTTAAATGGTAAGACTTCGTTAATCATTGGCTCGCACAACTTATGACTTCTGGGGGTTGTTAGTAGGAGATCTACAACTGGTTGACACATTTTTTTTAACAATTTCAATACAGTGTCAATATTCTACACGTTATGAATTTTTTCGTAATCTCATACTGTTATTTTGATTTAACCATGATTTTTCATGAGAAAAAACTTGATTTTTTATTTCACACCAAGACGCACTTTATATCCCAGCAGCTCCAAGGAACACAAGGTAAAAAAAAATCACTTTTGTGAGATTGTTTTTTTAGGATTAAGAGAAGAAAAGAAAAAAGAAAAAAATCTCCCAAAACTTATTTTTCTTACCCTGCCTTCCTTGGTTCTAGTAAAGTTCCTTGAACATTAGATAATAACATTAGAGAACAGATACATTCAAAAAAACTACAAATTTATAATATTCGAGAAGAGTATACAGTGCATAACTATCAAATATATCAAAGCCAACGCCCTGTATCTTGTAAGTGACGGTCCACGATACTTAAAAAATTTGCTGCTTGCGAGTTCTCCCTAGTTCTACATTGAACAAACAATTATAACCTTCAAAAAGAGAATACCTGAACTTAGAATTAGATTCATGAACAGAGAAAAAAGTTTAACTTTTGTTATAAATCTTTTTACTAAAAACCATATTCTCGGTCATGCATGATTTTCGAGTCCTTGAAAACAAAACTATGAACAAAACACAGAACTGCAGTGTTTGATGTCCTAGAACTTAATTAATAAACATTAATTAATGAAATGAAATTGACAAATGTAATCGTAGAAGATAAACAAATAATAATTAGAAAAAGCTTTTGTCGTGGTTTTGTTGTCCCGTATTCTGTAAAAAGTATCATTGGTTATATCACGAATGGTAAAATATTCGTATATTTTGAGTTCGTTAATAACAAATTATCACATTTCAAATGATGCTGTGGAGGGTGGTCACATTCCGAAATCACATGGTAGTGTAACCAGAATCTTGTGGACCTGGCAATCTCAAAATTGTCCTGTGGGATTGATGTGCTGGATTGGAGAGTTATAGGAAGTATGTTACAGATGATATTCAGATCCAGCGATGTCAAGATGTTGGTGTGCTGTAACATCTTCCACGACCCAACATGAAGACTGGAGTGTTAGTTCTATCAAACTACACGCTGCAGATATGGGTAATCTTGCAGATATCGCCACACTCCAAGAATGAAATTTTGGAACGAACTGTCTTTGAAATGGGAAAATGTAGTGATCCTGGAGCCAGACTTGACCGCTTGTGTTGCAATAATCAACCTCGACCCTCTCAATCGAGAATTCTCTAATCACATCAAAGAATGAACGTGAGCCATATAAGAAACACCTAGACAAGTCACCAAGCATTCTGAAGTGTTCTAAATGAATGTAACTTCTCTCGGCGTTTCTGGAACTATCCAACAGAAGCTTACTGCCAGTATAAATGCACAACGCTTTAGCAAAAAGGGCAGTTTTGCAGTTGGCAGATTACACTAACAGTCTGAGTTCAACAGTTAGCAAATAGAGAGGATTGGCTCAGCAATAGTGACTATTTAGTTGAAATAAATCATCAGCCATATTTACAAGTCTAAAATGAATAATTAGTGGTTTATAGTTAAGTGTATTTTTACTACAGTAGATTTAATTGAAACTTGGTAAAATATTTTTTCAGTTCTCCAATAATTCAAACTTATGTCTCAATATACCTGCTCCCCAAAAACCCATCTTAAAATATGATTGCTCGAGATTCATCCACCCACAATCCTACTTTGATATCCGTCGCAAATAACCCGCATAAATTCCCGAATCCCTACGAAAGGGTAGCGGAACGAGAAATTTCGCCCTCAAGAAACAGACAACGGAAAATCTACATAAAAAATAGAACTCGCGAGCGGCAATTCCTTCACAAACGGCCACCATTAGTGGGGGCGGCCATTGTTTAGCCTTCCTCAAATTAATTTGATCCCCCTTCTCAATCTAACGAGCCTTCCGCCGCTCTTCTTGGTTCTAATAAAACAAAAGCAGTTCCCCGAGGACGGAAAAAAAACGAGTGCTGTTTATTCAAGATATGAATAATATGAAATATTCATAGTGACGTTACCACGTAAAACGTTTTGCTAGCCGTGAATCACTCTAATTATACACACGGCCTTCAAGATATAATCGATCATTGAACTGATCTTTATCTTTTTTTGAACACTTTCATCATTTAATGAATTTTTTCAGTATAGAGTCATGCACCTGGATATTATCTCACCTAGGAAACCGCATCAAATGATCATAATCATCACCGGGGTTCCTCAAGGATCAATTCTAGGGCCTCTTTTTTCATAATCTATTTCAATTACCTAAGTCATTCATGTTGAAACAGCTAACCGGATACTATTATACACTGATGATACAAACTTTCTCATGTTCAAAATATTTCTCTACCTTGCACAACATCAACCCATTTACAGAATTCAATTTTTTTCCCCCATATTACCCAGTATGATGTTTCAAATATATTCAAATCCATGAAGAACAAAAACTGTTGCGGTATTTAAAAGTGTTAGAGCATGTTAATGAAAGTATTGCTTCTCCTCTTGCTTTCATGCTGAATCTTTCATTATATAAGAGCATTTTTCAAGACCCAGTCAAATTAGCAATAGTTGTTCCACTTCACAAAAAAGGAAATGCTCAGGATATAGAAAATTTCAGGAACAGACAACAGATTTTTCAGAAAAACATTCACTGATATCTTTCAGCCAACATGGTTTCTGAAAAAGTCGGCAACTTATCAACTTTTTGAATATGTATGAGTAAAATGAAATAGATAAGGGGCTATATAATGTCACTTTCATTTGATATTTCTGAGGCTTTTGACAGCTTGAGTATTAGTAATATTGCAGAAAAATTGTCAACTCTTGAAATAAGAGGATTTTTTTAGATTGATAAACATCTTTCACACCTTGGCATGATTGTTGGGATTAGGAATCAACTGTCATGCTTTCTACACCCTTGTAGTTCCGCAAGGTTCTATTTCGAGACCACTATTATTTTTATTGTATGTGATCGACTTAACCCATTATATAAGAAATGGAAAAGTAACTGTGTTTGCTGACGACACCATGATTACTGTGATAGGGATAACCCCTGAGGAACTCCAAGAAAACGATAGACATTTGACGATATGCAGGTCTGGTGTCAGTAGTATAACAAGAATAAAACATGTTTGAACTTCCATATGAAAGAAATCATACTCCAGAAATTCATAATGAATTTCAATTTGAATTTACAGACTCATTCAAATTCTGGGAACTTGGCTGGACTTAAATGTGACCTTCCAGCAACATATTAATCATGTTTGTTAAAGTTTGGACGAATCTTTTCATGCTATTTTTCAGATAAAGGCGTACATAGATGAATCTGGATTGATGAGTATGTATTGAAACTTCGTTTATAGTCTCTGTCGTACTACCTAATGGCTTGAGGCTCTGTGCCTGACGTAAACAGAGTATTATTAATAAAAAAATCATAAGGAAGATGTTTAACCTCAGCTATCACCAAAGTGGTCGAAAAACGTTCAAAGAAAAATACGTTCTCTTCTATCCATTTATATTTTGAAATGCATTTCAATTCCAGTAGGAAACACTTATCTGACTTTGAAATCCAAGGGGAAAAAAGGCTATGAAACAAGAGCTAGACTGTTGACAATACCAAAACACAAAATCTCTTCTTTCAAAACATCCCCAAAATTCAACTGCATATCTTTATTAAATGCTCTACCTGTACATATTAAAGAAGAACCTCTATATTACGTTTTAAAGAGAAAAGTTGAAGATTTTTTATTGACAAACAGGTTTCAGTCAGAAATATTTCTCCTCCAGTTATGTTCCTTTTAATTGAAGATTTTAACAAATTTTAATTTCTTTAATATATAATTTTTATGTAAGACTATGTACATTGAAGAAGTGTTAACAGATATTTACTGTGATTTTATTTTTATCTTCACCTATTTTTGACTTTCCTTTTGTACTGTGTATGTCAATTGAGGGCCAATAAATACTTACTTACATGTATCATGTCAAGATACACAGACATTACCTCTAGTGAGTCTAACGATTACTGTGGTGAAAATGGTTTTGTCCGCAGTACGTATTTTATGCTCCTTTTGCCCAAAAATATATGTTCGGATCATCATTTTTAAATGGCAACTCGATTTTCTCTCTAGTTCTGGGCCCTTGCTTCTATAAAGGCGCATTCAGCCAGGTACATCAATTTGGTGTAGAAGAGTAATTTCTTGGGAATAAACATCGATCGTAAACTGAATTGGAAATCATACATACAGTCATTTTTGTTATGTAATAAGCAATGCTTTGGGCTTCGTCGCCATAAAGCATACAAGAAATATTGAGATGTCCTTCCAATGGAAAGTTGTAAGAAACTTTTCACAGAGCTCAAAGTTCGTTTATTTTTCAAATAATAATGATCGTAAACCATATAATGAACAAGAGAAACAGTGATACTTACAACTACAATTCACGATATCGGAAAGATACACAGTAGTATCTTCTCATGACCAAGAGCGGCTTTACATTTATGCAATTCATTTGCAATGCAAGACAGGTATTGCAAGGCAATGTAGAATCTTTGTTTCACATTTATGGAATTATTGTTGTGTTATCAGCAGTTACACCAACATAATGACGGAAAGTATATCATCAAATATACACTTATTGCTTTATTTATTTAACATTTACTTACGTCACTGCAATTTTCCATCTATTATTAACGCTTTTGTCAAATTTTCTGTTTCTTTTTTAAGTTTAGAGTTATAGGTTAGGAGATATTCGAAAAATGATATCTACAGGTACTTTGGTATGCTATTGGCATTGAATTTCTAACCAGAAAAATCACTAGAATTGCTCACGAATTACATGAAAATTTCAACCAGTCAAAATTTTTTGGGCTTGCACGAAACTTGCATGGCCGCAAGCGCAATGTGAAATTTAGTCTTGCAGTGCACAAAAATTGCGTGAAAATTGCATAATGTTAAGCCGCTCTAAGCGATTACAAAAATTTAGACCAATTTTGGTAGTAATAGTTATACTGAATTCAAAACAGTTTCGAAAACATGCCTCATGAACCAGGGTTCGCATGATTTCAAAAGTTCTTTGAGCAGCACTTTGGGAAACTGCACCGGACATTTCCTTCATATGCGAAGAACGGATCAATGTATCAATGTATCCAGATATTTATATGGCCAAGAGGTGCAGCAATCAGTCAAATTAGATTGAAATACATTTTCGGAAAATCCTTAGTTTATTCAAACTGTGATATGAAATATGAACAAAACTTCTATGATTCAGCCAATGTTGTGAATTGTAATAGTTCAGTGAGTATAATAATGATAATAATAAACGTCTTTCAGTGGCGTAGCTAACACCCCCGCAACCCCCGCGGCGCGGAGGGGCGCAAGCTTGACAGGGGCGCAAGGAAACCAGAAATTTTTGCCTCACATTTAAAGGAGGGTATGGGTAGGGGCGCAAGCAGATTCCTGCAGGGGGGCTCGCTGAAAGTTAGCTACGCCACTGACGTCTTTATCATCATATAATACAAACATATCAAAATAAAATAAAATAATTTGATGACAAACGGTATTCAATAATTGTAACAATTCAATGTATATGTAACAAAATTGATATAGTTCGCACACTTTTCTTTGATTTTCATTTTGATGTGGTGCGTATTTAAGAAAATTGATGACAGAGAAAGCTAAACCTCAAAAGAAAAAACCTTATTGATGGTTACTTTCTTGCTAATTCTTTTTGCAGAGATCTATTACCATAGTGCGGAGGATGTGCTGCTGAATCCTCTTCATTCACAATAATTTAATAGTGAACTGAATTCCAAAGTATGTGGCATAAAATCATTGAATAAAGAAATTATTGTTATAGCTATGTACAGATCTGAAAGAGGGGATTTAATTTCCGATATTGCGATAGTAATTACTGGTGATTTCATAGTAGATTTTATATTAAACTCAACTGCTACGAAATATTCACAATATTTAATGTTTGGTTTCTATTATTCATGAACATTAATTATAGCTACTTCATCTAGCTGCATGGATAATATGTTTACCTACCAATTGGGAAGAAAATAATATAAAAGTGGAGTTTTTGAATCTTGTTTATTTGAACATCATGCCCACAACATTTAATTAAAGAAAAAACCTGTGAGCTCAAATGGAATAATGCCGCTAATAGAAGCTCTATCACTTGCAGTGATTTGGTCGAAAAAATATTTCCAATTTAAACATCCCTCAAAGAACGGAAAGGCACCAGCTACGAATGACTCCCTAAAAAATATGAGAAAGTCTTTGTCGAATTCAAAACTTGTATCTCTCTTCCTCATAGGATCATAGTCAACGAATAGATATCAGGCAGTCAGTAGCAATAATTGCATTTCGAATTTCAAACTTGTTGAACATGGTGTTCCCCAAGGATCAGTTCTGAGACCACTTCTGTTCATTATTTACGTAGACGACATGTTATTGAATTCTGTATTAAAGGAAGTCGATGAGAATGCATAAACTTGGTGCGAAACAAATTGACTTAAACTCAATGAAGACCCAACGCAACAGTTACAATTTTCAAAAAGGTCAGCTAGATGGAGTGCAGACAGCGTTAAATCACTGGGTTGATTGTCGATATAGTACTCTCTCTTGGACTTTCATATCGCCCAAATGGGCAAAAAGCTTTGTAGAACACTTATTTATTGCGTCAGTTGAAGAATGTAACTGGTTATGATACATAGAATATAACGTATGTATCCCTCTTTCATTCTCAAATTAGCTGTAATGTTATACTGGGGCTTTACAACATTTTTGTACAGTGTTCATATAAAACTTCATAAAAAATCAACTTCACTGATTAAGCAATGACTATAAATAACACTAGATATTGTAACAAAATTCGAAAAAATCGCTTTCGTTTAAATAAATCCCAGAAAAAACTCCCGATATCAAACTTCACAACTCTACCCAATGATTTAAGAATTCTCAATTTATCCAAATTCAAAAACACAATAAAAAATTATCTTTGACAGAATAGAAGCAATTCTGTCAAAGAATACATGGATCATTAAATTTCTATAATGTCAAGTTACTCAATCACTTGTTTTTATATTTTCTATCTGTATTTTTGTATTTCTCATTATTTATAATGACGCATTCGACTTATTTCATTGTTCAACTGACCATAACTTTTAAGAGGCTATTTTTTTTATTTGCTACAAACATTTTATTAATTAAAGCAGTAAAATAAATTATCCATCTATCTATACCTGTTCAAAAATTAATAGCACGTTCAGAAAGTAATTGCAGTGCTTTCTACACGTGAGAAGCATATTAATTTTTTTTCCATGATCCATATAATACCAAAAATGAGCCTGTGAAAAAACATGTCAGTCTAATTGCAGAACATTCGCGAATATAAGTATGAAACAATGCAGATCGGTTGGCTATTAAAACGATAGCCATCTTGAAATAGTACCAGATGTCAAAATGATAATAGCTCTGTGTGTTCTTCCCAGTTATGAGACTATGTTCACACAAAATTTCAGTTCGACGAACTACATCGTTTTTACGTGACAGGTAAAAATCAAATACGCTTAACAAAAATTTTTTTTAAAGCAATAAAAATGTATTCCTTGAAGAACACCTTCGTCATTATTCCTCAAACGAAATCTCTCTCCTATCTTCCTATAAGAGCCTGGAAAAACTAATTTGAATGTTACGGAACGGGCAAGACATTACGAATGAAATATTCAACCCTTATTTTTTTCAGCCCCAACTAATTACGTTCAGGGTTCTTAAAAGGAATTACTTATCCTTCATCTATAACGAGTGTCGGTCGATTCTGCTCCTGCTCCTTGCCGAACCCCGGGATGAAGAGGTCCTTTTCCTGCGCAAGGAGAAAACTTCTCTTAATGCTATAAATATTTAATGAGCGTTATTGGGGCTGCTCTCGGCATTAATTTTCTTTCTTCCTGTATTGTGTAACACACGCATGAAAATTTCAGGAAAACGGGTTTTCTGGAAACATAATGGGGCGGGATGAGTTACTCGCAGAAGGGGAGCAAAATGAGTTCGTTAAAATGTTTTTACTGATATAATGTTCGAGTGGATATTTCGAAGAATTAATATTGATTCGGATTTGTTTCTTTTTCGCTGAACTATACCTGATTGAGGGGGCGTATAATTTCGTGAAGGCGATCGGCGAAGAGGTAACGAATAATTAATAATCATTTGTCAGGTGTCAGATACGAGTAAATACGTTGTTGTAGTTTAGATTTTGAATCGAAAGAAATCCATATTAACAATAAATGTGGCTGATGATTCAGACAATATGAAAATTATGCAAAACCTAGTCTATAACTTATACCTGAAGAGGAGAATCTGTATCTCTTTGGCAGAAAACAATATATTTCTATAGATAATAAACCCTCACCCGTATGTATTAGTATTTGTACCTATTGAAAGAGTGGCAAAAATTCCGTGCAGTCTGACCTGTTCAACCTATTTTTCTTCAGCTATCTCCTTCTGTTGTTCTTGCAGAGTTTTCTGCAACTGGTCGTGTTTTTCGGTAATTTATTAATATTTTTATTTCTAGTCCACCTCCGTGAGTACTCCATCCTATTTCATATCAACATCTTACTCAGATTCCCAATGTGTTTTGCAATGCTTGCATTCTAATAGTGTTTGTTTGTTTTTCTATAAAAGCGCCTTCCTCCTGTTTCTCAATAAAGTCTACAGTCTACTACTACAAATTATCATTTCACGTGTACTTCTACTGACTATTCATGACCTACAATTATCAATGAAAGAAATTAATAGTAATAAAATATAAAAAAATAATCATCATTCTAAAACTGCGAGGCGTAGTTTTTTGTCATGTCCAACCACATTAATTGGCTTAACTTTGTCCGGTGTTGTATTGAATTAAATTCTACATAAAATGGTAAAGCGTATATAACTTGACATAAAATAAGCAAAGTCTTATCTTTTGGTTAGTGATTTGAGAATGTACAAAGGTATAAGATTACGGAAGGTGCGTTCTTCACCTTCTTGTTTTTCTTTAGCTTCTCGGTGTTTTTGTTGTAACATTCTCTGAAGCCATTTCTGTCCCTCTTGTTTTCATCGCTCTTCATCTTCTTTGTGCCGAATTTCCCCAATTTTGGTTAAATTTAGCGCAAATATCAGATGTCAATCAAGGATGATCCTAGCAACTGGACCTTTGAAGATTTCAGACATCGTATTTTTCGTCCGTTATAGATTTAAGTACATACTGTTTTTGATTTCGAGAGGGCTTCATACTCTCATACCAAAATTGTTGTTTTTATTTGCCAGGTAACGGAAATTTCTTCAAGCCACTGTAATAATACTCTCTATAAAATCGACTAAAACCTAACTGAGGTCCTCCGTTTCAGCCGTTAGTTGTTTGTTCACCATAATGTGAGAATACCTTGAATATAACCAAAAAAAAAATACCTCCTATGTTCTCTCTGTATTTTAATTTTTTTTGAAAAACACTAGGATTCACAGCTCCCGACAAAACTGTTGCATTTTTTTTTAGTCTTCTCAAAAAATCCTTAATACTTAACTACCTGTATCCAGTGGTGTTACTTCTAACACCGGTTGTCACAAAATAATCTGTGATTTTGATAATTGTACTGAGAAAGAGATGTTCATCAACTTTATCTAATTTACTAGATGAGCCTGTATCACGCATAGGCTTCCTTGAAGATACTGGGTTATTGACAATACTTTTCATGGCACTGTTTTCTTTCATATATACATCCTCTTTCGGTGATTACAGAAATATCAATTTTCCTAACAAGTGCGGAAAGTGATACTTTCCCGCACGGGACTGCCGTTGACCCGAACGACGCGAATTCTTTTTTTACACTTTCGATGAAAATCCACTGATTATTATTAATATTAATGTTGAAAATACAATATGTTTGATTCCGCAAATGAGTCAGAATAGCCGGTCCAGAATAGTTAGTTGGTGGTAACTGGCTGTTACAATGTGCATGAAGATGACGGAGACGACATAAGTTTCAACTTGTCAGTACATAAAAGAATTTTATTCCAGATGTTTTTTTTTTTGTTCTACGGAGTCCTCCAAGTAACCTTCAGCAACAGCAGCTGACTTCCAGACGTTTTATGTTGGTTATCCCTTTGCCAGAATCTGCTAGAAATGTTGCGAGGGTCGTCTAAAATGATGACCTCTGTAACGTTCTGGGTTAAGTAGGCCTGATCTCTGATCTCTGCCGGCATTTCACCAAATTTGTTCACGCTCATGCACTGAACAGAGCATTTGTCTTCTTTATAATTGATAAAAACGATGGTTCGAGGTGGTAGGAGGACGTAAATTCGCGTACTTTATATAGAGCTTCAAAAAGAGTACATTATTTATGTCTTCAGATATAACAAATGATTTGGAAGTATGGTTTTTCGATTCGGGAATTTTCACAATAATTAGGTTTCCTTTATCATGAATATCGTTAAGCGTGAATTTCATAAGTTCCGCTCTCCGAAGAGCACCGGCTAGAGCAAAAATGGTTCCTACTTCAATCATAAGATATCTCTCATCAGGGGCTAGCATGAACTTGGATATGTCTCACCATCGAGTAACGCGACCATAGGGTATTTGATTTCAGTACTCAGCTCGAAGAAATACGCCAAAAATATCTCTTCTCTGAATCCATTCACTCCTTTATCCTTGCACCAGTTTGAAAATTTGTTGTATTGCAGTTCGTATCTTTCTCGTGATTTACTAGGTAACGGGTCTGATTTTACCTCATCTGCAGCCTTCAAAATTGCTTCTGGGAGCTCTTCGTCAGACAAATCCATTAAAATATTACTGTCATTGAAAATGATTTGACAAAACGTAGAATCGGTCACTTCGACAACGCTTCGACTTTGACGTCTTGATGACAACTTGGTTGTCATAGAAAATCTTTGGTTTCCAAACCACTTGACTCAGCTTAGTTTGATTGTTGTGTGGATTGATTTCGAGTAATGTATAGGGTACATACAGTGTGTTTCACTTCTCATGGAAACACCATGTAATTTTTGACGAAAAATAATGAAATTTTCGGGATCGTAAATACATTAGGGCGAGTTTTATAGTTTCCAGTTAAGTTAGGGCCGGTTTTTCAATCGTCTGCTAAAAGTCCCAGGCAGCTGACTATCGGCTAAGCTTAACCGACAGCTAAAGTGTCTGCTACAAACTTTCGCGTTCCCTCTTCAAATATTTGGCTCCAGGATATCTAGCTTGAAGCTAACCTTGTTTTAATTTTCGTTGACAGCAATGATATTTCAGCTACCCGCCCTGATTGGCCAATATGAATTTTAGTGTGTCAATTGACATTCCTTATTAATTAATTAATTTCATTATTCATTTGTGTGGTATTGTTATTGTAGAGGAACTCTTGCCTATGTATGGTAGGACTGTAGGACCAGTATCAATTGAACGTTTATTTCGCGTGGCTTCGATTTTTTATTTTTGACTAATTTTATAATAGATACATTAGCTTTATGGAAGAAAAAACGAAAATCAAGACGAAGTTTTATTAAATGCACAAAAAAGACTTTTCAACCTGGAGAAACAATTAGCTAGTTATTTGGAGAAAACGCGGAGTGATGATTACCACTGGAACAAGTATTTTCATGAAATTACCTTGCATATACAATGAAAGAAATATTTCAGCTACAAATTCTTTAATTACAAACGCAATGGAAGTTTTATGTTTTTAGTTTCAATTTTTATAATCTTAATTTCCTTTTTACACGAAACTATCATTGCCATTATTATTTTTATCACGCCCCACAAACAATCTTGTTTGTAGAATTCAACCTTTATTGTTCAATTCTTTTTTGTATCCTATTCTATTTCAATATTGATATTCAAAATCGCAAATCTCAAAACTTATTACATAAAACTTCCATTATGTCTACGGCTTAATACGGGAAAATATCGATGTATTGTGATATAACGGAAAAGTGCAAATTTGTTTGTGAAAATTCTGAGTTGATGTTAAGTTTATTTCAATGTTGCTAAAATACGCCCTTTGAATTACAAAATTTTATATGAAAGTCCAAGTCATCATCATTTTAGTACCTAATTATTATATGTGGGACCTTCTTTCATACTCGACGAAATAAATTATTTCTTCATCGGTGTCACTGATGAAATTACTTGCATCCATTTTATCAACAATGCAACTATCAACTATTTCTATCCAAATTTGCAAACCTATAGGTAAATATAATAATTGAAAAGGTCACTCCTAACCTAACACTTTTTCTATAGAATGCGCTTGCGCCACTTCGCTAGCCATCAGTTAAAAGCTTGACTGGCACTTGGATGTTGCTGCTAATGTAGCAGACACAATAGCTACCGGTTTGGCTTAACTGTGAATGTTGTGTTGTGTCGAAAACAAGATAAAAACACACATCCTTTTCGTATAACACACCGAATGAAGAGGTTAGAATAACTGGTTGCCAGAATTACCGCAGGGACATTTATGGATTTTTTTTCTATCTGCTGGGACAGTGGATTCGATACAACAGAAAACGCCATATAAACTGTTCCTCGAAACGTCTTCCTGAGAGGGAAATATTTGACACAGGATTATAATATTGGGATCCATACTGAACATGTTTCTTATAGAAGGATATTTCACTTGCCCTTGTAAGATACAAATGGCTAGAAATTGTTGAATTTCCACTCTGGTGATCTTTCGGATTGAGGAAAATCTGTAGTATTTTCGATGCGGTCGTTGTGTTCTTCCTAATGATTCGGCATATGCATTCATTGATGTTTCTAGCATATCCATAACTTGATTATCCCAAAGTCAACACATGAAGGGGGATTGGCGAATAATAGCTGAACCCCCGAACCTGCATTTTCAAAATGAAAATTTGGTATCTCAGATACGTCCTCTAGCCACTCATCTTTACGAGATCCTTCTTCAGAAGACACATTTGTTTCATCGTCAACCAGGGAATGCTCGTTATGCGATATATTTTCAAAATTCGAACTAGTAGAAGCATCATCGCTAGGTCCATAATCAGGATCCCGGATGTCGTCGTCAGAGCTGGAAGGTTCACTCCTCTCATCCTCTTCATCGAGATCAGATTCAGGTGTGGATACTTCATCCATGAGTTGTAAGAGACGCTGCTCTTCTTTCTCATTCATTTCAAACCTGAAAAAAATATTTACAAATCTATTTCAAGTATTCAGGTAAATAATAATAGTCGTCCACTAACTGCACAGGCTATGCCTTTGGGAGCATTATTATGTTTATTATTTGCACACACATGGGAACAATATTCATTCAAAAATACAAAATAAATAGAGCATCAGTATAATCGAGTTAAATTGAAAATATGGCAACAGTGCCAAACTCAAGTTTCATTAAAAACATGGAACAGAATTTTCAGGTTACCTATATTGAATTATTATATTCTTTCATTTTGTATCACTTCAAACAAATGAAAAACATTTCTGAATACTTTCCAGCTAATATTTCAACTCTACACCACAAAGTTTTGGTTGGTTTCAGGGTTTTGCCGTGGTCTTCTTTGGTTTAAATCTTCAAACGTTTCGACTGCAACTGCGGCAGTCATCTTCAGTGGCGTGGTCGAAGTACTCTTCTAGACGTATCAACTGAAACTGCAGCTTTCACGTTTGCCATGTTATTTATAGTGATGTTTTTTCGCGCAATTTCTGTAATAGCGGGTTCGCGCGCACTTTCCGCGCGATTCGGGTGACATGGCTTCATTTTGGCCCCTTTCAATGCTGTGTGCCAGATCTTTGGTAAATATGTTCTCTCTTCTTTTCTGTTGATGTTCTCTTGGTGTTTGTCTATTATATATCAAAAACAATAATTTATCTAAACACTATTTGTGTCGAAAACAAGATAAAAACGCACAGCCTTTTCGTATAACACACCGAATGAAGAGGACAGAATAACTGGTTGCCAGAATTACCCGTCTTGCTATGAATAGATAGCAATATTCTTCGACGGCATATGATGTCTTGTCCCTAGACGTCGAACGGCATATGCCGTCTTGTCCGTGAACGTGTTTCAAGCCAATTTTGCCCCCTAATATAACTTTCCGGAAAAAATGGATGGTTCCATCGCTGTTGGCGTGCAGTGTGTATCACGTAGAATGGCACGTTTTGTACAGTGAGTTCATTTCATTTCCGTTCGTTTGTTGTTTCACCTGCAATCAAGTGTTGCACATCCTTACACTTGCTTTCACCGTACTGATGAGATCCCTAAGATCGAAACACGTGTCTACGGTTGCATTTTTACCAATAAAATGTCCTACTTATTATTCACAATTTCCCTCGAGAGCACATCTCTGTTTACTTATATTCCTGGACTCGGATGTCACGCAGGTAGCTATAGCTGCCTCCGTGGCGACGTCGTTTCTTGCCTCGTAAACACGAGGTGTTTCGACTGAAGCCACAAATGTGCGGTTGGCTTCCTGTTTGTTGACTCCGTTCGTTTGTTGTTTCACCTGCAATCAAGTGTTGCACATCCTTACACTTGCTTTCACCGTACTGATGAGATCCCTTAGATCGAAACACGTGTCTACGGTTGCATTTTTACCAGAGGGCTTAGTCCAATAAAATGTCCTACTTATTATTCACAATTTCCCTCGAGAGCACATCTCTGTTTATTTATTATATATATATATATATATATATATATATATATATATATATATATATATATATATATATATATATATATATATGTGCGGAAAAGTGGATAAAAACGCACGGTCTTAGAAAAATGGTATATTAAACAACAAGTTTGAAAAAGCAAAGTTTTCATTCGAGAAGTTTCAATTTCTGTAGAACGTGGTTCTAATAAAGGCAACATTTCCCTACTAGATTCTCCTGCATCCTGATCGACTCCTTCCTGAGGGAATACATTTTCCTCTGCTCTTTGGGAAAGAACATTTGGTACAATGTCTAGAATTGGGTGTGAGGATTCTACAGTTTGTTTTTCTTCGAATTCTACAGGTACACTTCCTGGTAGTTCTTTCAAATACAGAGCCGGAATGAAATGAAAAAGGTTCCTTCTTACTGTTTTCTTAGCTGTCTGTACTATGTACGATCTTGGATTGAGATTCTTCAATATCTTCTCATGGCGTTTCAAATCAGTTATACACACAAACTCACCACATTGAAGACTACTCAGTATTTTTGCTCTCTCTCAGCTACATGTTCGGATGATTTGAGTGGACCACTAAATGGTAGATTGTCTCTCAACTTCCTGCCATACAATAACTCTGCTGGACTGAACCCATTTTCCAATTATAGTCAGTTTAAGTAAGTTTTTCCCGCACTAGTGCGGGAATAATTTTTTCCGCACGCGAAAGTTTATTCAAGAGCGCTACATAAGATGTTTGAATGCGCTTGTAGAAAAAATCTTGATTCTTAATCATACGGAAAGGTACTCTCCCGCACTCGACTGCTTACCGAAACTCCGTTTTGCGTCTTTGGGTAACGGCAGTTGCATGCGGGAAAGGTACTCTTTCCGTACTTGTTAGGATGATAACTGTTCTGTCAAACTATGTTTTATTGACATCGACATTATCAACTAAGTATATAGTAAAGTGACAGTTCTATGTGGTAAGGTGCCACTTTAAAGAACGATTTTGAATTAAGTAAAATAGCACATTATCAGTCAAAATGCGAAAAACATTATTAATGATTCGTTTTGCGTCTATAGACAAATTAATATAGTATATTACATTACTAGTGCGGAAAGTGGCATTTTTTACACGAGTGGGAAACATTGTAGCACGAGGCACTTTCGCACAAATAATGTACACTATTTTTCCAACGACCATGCGAAAACCTTACCACATAATATCGATATTATTGATATGTGAAAATCGAACACAAAGGCTGATTAAAAACCATTTCAACTAACCTCATTAATTTTGAATAATTATTTCGAAATTAAATTAGTAATTATTACAAATAGGAAATATCCCATAATAAGACCTAAGTCTAATATTCTTATACATAATAATAATAATAATAATACTCCCTCATAAACACTCGTAGAGTGTACCCAAAGGCATAGCCTGTGCGGGTAGAGGACGGCTATTATTATTATTTGCCGTGGCGCTCCGGGGCGACTTACTGACGTTTTTCGGTGGTGTATTCACTTTTCAGATGTAGGAAAACCCGGAAAACCTACAGCACCACCCGGTTGGTCGGTGCGCACTTCAAGCTAGCACCAGACGTCGGGATTGGCATCTATGCAACTCACATCACACTTGATTCACAACAAGGCATGTGGCCACCTAAAGAGACCGTGTACGAGATGCAAGCTAGAAGTTCCACTGCTAGAGACCTTAGTCACTGAGCCACTGATCGACCAATATGTCCAGTTGGTAAAGCAACATGACTTTTTGAACATGTGATCGGTAGTACTAGTACGCCGCATCGAAAAACACAAGCGTCAACTTTTTTTTTATTTTGAAGATAAAAAATACCTTTTACACAGATTGTTTATTGTGCTAAGAAATTATAAATTTGATAGCTTGAAGCGGTAAATCTAAACAAAAATTTGAAAAATTACGCATTTGACAGCTTATCCACACGCGTGCGATTTACTTTCCGCACATGAGCGGAATACTTATTATCCTAACAAGTACGGAATGATTACCTTTCCCGCATGCGACTGCCGTTACCCGAACGACGCAAAGTGGAGTTCGGGTAAGCAGTCGAGTGCAGGGGAGTACCTTTCTGTATGAATTAGGATCAATATTTTTCTACATGTGGTCGCTTGAAGCGACCGATGCACTTGAGAATGAAGATTATCGGATACTGAGGCCTCGAATCTCTGACCTTAGCCTCTGGACTACCCTATATGATACAAACATTTTGATATATCACTGTAGGTATATCAAAGCTTTTTATTAAAATTCCTTAGAAAACTCCAAATTGAAAGGGCGCACTAGTATTATAAAGGCGCGTGTTCATATGGTAATCGAAGGCGAAAGATCGATTGCAAACGAACTTTTTATGTAATACCTACCGTAAATATGACTAAATGCAATCTAAGGAATATGTTTACATCCTCTTGTTCAGGTTTTCGCTCACCAAGCGGCACATTAAAGAAAATTCCGGAAAAGCTTTCTGACTGTATACGCAAGTGCAAAGTTTACACACCCGCTAAAATATACCATTGCCTGGGAAAATATTCATTCGCGGGTAATTTATCACCGAACGCCGAACGAATCTCGCCAAATCCATTTGACACAATTCGTTAACATTCGTTCGCTGTATGAATACGCGCCTTGCTACATAAAAACTCTTGTAGGTAATACATAGGTTTTTGTTTTCCTGGCTTATTAAGTATTTTTCATTATGACATATATTTTCATTTTTGAATAAACTATCAATTTTATTGTAAGCAGTACTGTAACAAGTTAGTTTACCCTGTATTTTACCTATCTCGTGGGGCAAACTCCTTCAACTTGTTACACTTACACCCATTTGCATCATATTAAAACGAAGAAACTCCCACAATGCAAATTATATCCACCGTGTCTTCCGAACTTCTCCGGCAAAATTAATTTTCCGGAAGGATTATCAATTATAGCGGACCCTGATCCTGCGGCAGTTTAAAGGAAGCAGCCACGCGGCAGTCGGATCAAGTGAAACAAAAGAAATACATTTCCTATTATCATAAGAGCCCTAAGTGGATATTTTAAATCAAGAGACATGGAATGAAGTAGGCGCGGGGTGAAAAAACTGCGAGGGCACGTATATTTTGGGTGAGGAATCGCGTAGGGTGGTGAATTCTTGGGGTAGTTACAGGAGCGCGTATTCGGGCTGGATAAAGGACACGAATGATACCAAGAATGGTAGGTATACGTTTTTTTTGTATAAACTGTTTTATGGGTTTGAATTCAGATAGTTGAGACTACTGTTTGTGAACTCTTATAGAATCACTAGTAAGTGTATGTTTAGAATGAATAATTCTAATTGCGAAAGACGAACCATATTTCAAATATGATTGGTAATAGTAAAATAACGGAAAAGGCGAATAACGGTGACGTTATTTTCAACGGAAGTGATACAGAATAGGGCTGATTATCTCTGTATTAATTACTTTTAACACACTTTTGCATAGTCCTTACTATTTTTATTATTAATACATGGTTTTTGTCTTCTCTTGTGAATGATGAAATGAATGAAAAGTGTACAATATCCAGGTTTGTGATCCATAACTTTTACTCCTACCCACACTATCATTTGATACATATATGTGTTAAATGATCATCTCCAAAAACCAGTCACTAAAGAAAGCTGTAGATTCACAGAAAAAACGATTTGTTAATTCAACCAAATTTATTCGGTTACTTTTATTTGTTTGGTCCAACTAAATGTAATTCATCTCAAATCGCAGGTGTATTCACCTGTCATCAATACATTGTCGTGACAACATAGATTTCTCAATGCAATGCTTATATTTCTCCAATTTGAATATATGGTCATGATTTGAAACAATTTCTAACTCATACTAAATGACAATTCATCATGAAAAATGGATTATGTAATCCAATCTTCCGCAAAAAACTATACAACAGGTATTGGTTTGTTGTCTTTTGCGTAATACATTTTCATTATCAATTCAATAATCTTCCGTCAAGTATTGTCGTCCCCTCTCCATGAAATGAAAATATCAACAAAAATACCTATAATATTTGTTTGAATCGAACAAAGAAAATAAATTGATTCAAGTACCTATTCACGTATTGAATGAAGCGTTTCCTAATTCATATAAAGTTGTCGATAATGTCCAATCAATTATAATAAATATTTTTGTCAAAGCAATCAAAGAGTTTTGTAGATCTGATCATATTTCCTATTTATTTCAACTATACAGGCCGTTTCTTTTATCATGTGGTAACATTGCTATATTCTAAACCGTAATAGATACAAAGACGATTAAATGGGAAAAAAGGTAACTATTGTGGTGAGCAGTAAATTGGTCATAGAAAATTAACGGGGATTCTCGCCCTTCCCAACTTATACAGGGAAAACTGAAAATGCTGTTTTCGGTTTTTTACGAATAGAATGGTTATTTCAGAAAATATAAAAAAATTAAAGAGGAAAGTTTTATTGTATTCAAAATGCACTATCAATATTTGTGATGAAATAGACAGGTCCGTATTTGAAAAAAGTAGTTGATGGTGGCCGTGTTGACACGAAATGTTTAATTAAAAATGTATCATTACGTAGTTCTAGTACATTTTGAATACAATAAAACTTTCCTCTTTCATTTCTTTATATTTTCTGAAATAACCATTCTATTAGTAAAAAACCGAAAACAGCATTTTTAGTTTTCCCTGTACAAGTCGGGAAGGGCGAGAGTCCCCGTAGATTTTCTCTAGCCAATGTACTGCTCACCACAATAGTTACATTTTTTTCCATTCAATCGTCTTTGTATCTATTACGGTTTAGAATATAGCAATGTTACCACATGATAAAAGAAACGGCCTGTATAATAACAACCATGTTATTAAACAATATTCCGGTCAAAATCAGTTATGAAAGGAGTTGGATGAATAACATATTTGGTTCATTCAATTCAATTAAACTTGATTGAATCTTTGTATTTTTACTCATTTTGAGACTATACAGGGTGGAGCACCGAAAACGAAACAGATCGAATATCTTCAAAACATGATGATTGCGTATTTCATGAACTTCGATATCATAGATGCACATTGTTTTATAACGAATCCAAACCATGTAGGTTGATTTTTTTGGCGGTTGTGGATAGGGAAAGATACGGGTTGTAAGTGAAAGTCCTTCACATAGCTCCGGGATAAGATAAAAAAGTCCCGGGCCTCGTTAGGACGTTTAGCAAGTTTGAATTATATTTTGACTCCTTGAGTATATTTCTGGCCTCAGACTCTGCTGTTTTCAGAGCTCGAATTTTTCCGAAAATAATAATTCCTGCTGAGGGAGTCACCGCTCTGGAGCAGTTTGTGCTGAACTAGGGAGAACCATTGAATTGAACGAATTTGCAGCAGTGTTCTGTGATTCATCACTGCATAAACTTCATTATGGACTCAGGAGATTAGCCTCTTACTGGTATAAATCTTATTTTTCTAGGTGACGCCTCTATCCTCTAATGAAGCAGATATAAACTCAGGAGTACCACAGGGATCGATACTTGACTCCTTTTTTTTTGATAGATATTATTGATCTGTCAGAAATCAATATTTCAAGAATCTTCGCATTGTTTGCCGACGATACCACCACAGTATGGCATAATCAGAACAGTATTGATGAATTCATCAATTTGTGAGGATATCAGCAAGCTAAAAAAATGGTGCGACTCCGACCAACTATCTTTCAATGTTTCAAAAACCAGAGGCATTGTTGGCTTCAGATTTTAAATCGATAGTAAATCGATAGTCTATCCCTAGGAAATGAAATCATTGAAATCAGATTTGAAACGAAATTTCTCGAACCACGAATCGATATCAAACTCAAATTTAATAGTAACATCACTTACATAAACAGTGAAATAGCTTCTGGTTGTTATGCGGCCCGATTGATTTCAAAGGTCTATCCACAGCCAAGGTGATCACTCGTTGGTATAGTCACACCTGAGATATGGTATTGCTTTTTGGGGAATGAACAAAAATCATAAGCAGTCTATAGAAATACTACAAAAACGTGCAAACCACTCTTTAGTGAAGTTTAGATTGAGATTCTGACAGTAATGGCTATTTTTATTTTAGAAACAGTAAATACAAAGAAACATATAAACAACTTTGAAACTAATCATTTCTCCTATGTCATCAAGGTCATCAAGCTACCACGACCGGCAACAAATCTTATCAAAAAATCTTTCATTTAGAATGGTCGTAAAATATAGAACCACCTCCAGATGGAAAGTAGAGAAATCAGTTTGGAAGAAAATTTCAGATGAATATATACCCTATTCTAGTGATTCTGAGTGTTTGGTAACGAGCTCTAGTGAATGTGATGTAGAGGTATATTCTTGAATATTATTTTTTTAAATTTTAATTACTTGCATAATGTATTGTGGTGGTATTTTCAAGAAACGAGCTTCATCAATGAGAACAACTTGTTTAGAAAATATAGTGAATATCTCTCTCTTTCAGTTGAAGATACTGAGAAACAAAAGAACTAAATATTGTGCGATGTCAACATATTGATAATAAAAATACATTTTTATAGGAGAACATTTCAACACTAAAGTATTTGGTTTTTACGTACTATTAGAAATAATTTTGGAAGCCTCACTTTAGAAAACTTAGTGTTAGGAAGGTGAATACCCCCGGGAGTGATTCCTATCCTATATTGATGGAGAGGGGATTTTTGATTTCTTGAGGTGAATGTCACCAGGAAAATGTAAAAGTATCTGAGAGGTGAAAAGAGTATTCAAGCATGGTACGTCACTGCCTGGATTCGTCCTTAAACGATGCTACCCAATTTAATCCAACCCTGTCTAATGCATAAAAAATAGTGTGCGTTTCACGATTTGATATCAGTATTATGAAATGCTCTACAACACTCTTCTGGTCAAGATACGCGGAAAACTATCCTTGTTAAGCCAACTTTTAATTTTCTTCTCACGATGACTCATTCGATTCCAGTAATTTTTTTTTCAACATTTAGTGATCGTTCGGTTTATTTTTAATCCGATAGATTAGTTTAATTTCATTAGGGAAATTGGTTTTTTATGTTATATCGAAGCGAACGGTTAGGTGCAAGATTAATGGTTTTTTAATCATTGAGATATTTTGATGGAAATGAGTATACGGGGAATTCGGTGGAAAAATAACTTGTTGAAGGAAGGGGCCTAATTGAGTTGCCTGTCTTCAAGTGAATTGGAAAACCCTATTAGGCTCACGGCAGAATGTATACAAGAAAACATTTTTCAAAGAAATCGCTTGGAAATTAAGATGCATGTTTACTCCATCAAAGCCGTGCTCTACAGTGTGCATCAGACGGAGATAAAATTCTATTTTCTTCAACAGGCATATTCAATTAGCGCATTTCTACCACTTTACGAAGATGTGGATCAAAATGGTGAGCTGTGAATCTAGCAAGAAAATAGAAGTATATAAGACCATGATAAATATCAGACTATTATTTTCTTCATGATTTTATCGAGAGTTCCTTGTATTTTGATGATTTGATATAAACATTAATAATCTGAATAAATCCCGAGAGCAATTACATTATTCTCTGTTCACTATAGACTTGAAGTTCAAGGCGAGGTTATTTTACTCAAACATCCCCCCCACGCCCTTTCGTGTTGTAAAATTTCAGTTGTTTCGTTCTGGGATAGAAAAATTCTATATTTTTGTAAAAGTTTGATGCTTCAACGGTCCGTCTCGTGCACTTATACACTTTGCTTGGGTAACGTCACCTTACGGATCTGATTTGAACATTCGAAGAGTATGTGAAACAGGGAACGAAATTAACAAGCCTAAGTTAAGAGAAGTGATTTGGTGGAGCTCTCAGAAATATATTCGTATACAAAAGAGTCACAGATGAATAGTTGTTTCAGATGGTTTTTCACCCTGCATGCGTTTGCGATTCAAAAAAATTTCTTACTGCTTTTGATTTGGTTTATGTTTTTCATATTTCAGATCAAAAATAGGCAGTTCTGCCATTGCTGCAGATTTTCGGAGACTTTTTGGTCCTGTCTGGTGTGAATCAGCTGTCATCGATGCATCATCATCAATATATAGTACAGGGTTTTGAAATAATCCTTGAAAAAATTTATTTTACATGTGTACTGTCTCACTGTGCAATATTTTTTCGTCGAAATTCTACATTGGGAAATACCATTCGAAAACATACTTCTCTCAAGAGTAGAAAAAGTTAAACTGCCGTCATAAATTTATGAAATTGTGGAAAAGCCACAAATAATTGGTTACCCATAAAATAAGCAAAAATGTACGAACAATTTTACATGCAGGAATAAAATTAAAATTGGTAGCTTTTCAGATAACGTCTTACTTATGTATTTTTAAGTTACCCAACAAATGTAATAAATTATTTGATTTTGAAATCCATGGTGTCTATTAAACATAACGTGGACATACCCAGATATCTAAAATGGCACGCCTTATTGAAAAGAAAATCTGAAATTATTCCGTTTATTTGTTGAACCTTGATTTTCTGACGTTTGTGTCAGATTTATGTGTCAGATGGGTCCATTTATGATAGTTTCCATAATATTTCTTGAGTACAGTATTCATAATAATAGTTGTAATAGTAAATGTATTACTATCGACATGTGTCGAATGGCCATCGACCTAGGTCCTTTAGCCAAGTGTTCTTGTAGGCTTTGTTACTAAATCCATATGCCACCTTAGAAGCAGCACTGTTAATTTGAACCCAACAGTTAATGTTGGATGACTATTCCTGGTCAGTATACAGACTTTAAGATTCAATCAACTACTATAATTAAACGAAAAATTCTTGCGCCAGCCAGTAATCCATTCACAGCACCATACAGCCACATAATAATATTAATTAATTGTGATTTTTTTGAGTGGTCTAAGAAAAAATAGTGTATATATCACTCACATTGAATGGCGTTTAGACACTCGCATTCATCATGACATTCGCTATACGAGATTGTTTCAGTACTTCCGAGGAACATACTAATACTAATGATAAAGGAAACTTGACCCAACAATAACTATCACACATTGAGTCCTCAGATGAAAGTATTGTCTTTTGTATTAAACAGAACTCCTTCTATTCAATTATTAATTTTCAATCTCAAACATGCCCCGTTGCAAATAAATTTCAACTGCCTAATGGAACTTCTTCACCGCAATTAACTTTTTCTAAATGTTAATTTTTCCGCCGCCTAATTTCCCTAAGGGCAGCACCTTGCCGTTTCCCTTTGGTGGATATAATGCGCGATATAGATAAAAACAATGGGGAAGATGTTATGCTGTATGAATATATTGCGGAGGGTAAACGAATGTTCCATCGACTTCGCATCGGGTATTTGGTTTTACTGAGAGTTTGGACCAATCCCGCATGAAAAATGTCTGGTTTGTCTTCCAGTTTAGGTTAATTCAATGGATGCTGTGGAGGTGGCAAATATGTGTCTAGATATAAAACTCATATTAAACCTGCGGAAAATATTCTGATACATAATGGTAGTTGAATGCATTATAGAACATTGAAAATATAATAATAATAACACTTCCTTAAAAAAACTCGATTGGTTTACCCAATGGCTTTTGCGGGTAGAGCACGGCTCTTATTATTTTCCACGGAAAAATAACACCAATTTTGTGCTCCATACGTCTTTTATTCCCGAACTTCATACTAATCGCTACAATGGTTGCTAATTATTATCCCCTACCCATTATATTGTATGTTATTTTTGGCAACTTTCCACATTGTCTACCGTGAAAGTTGCCTTCAAACACATACAGTAGTGTTCCTCCGGGACAGGAGGAAAGCATATTAGGCAAATCATTTTAGCATCAACAATGAAAAATGGGGAAAAAATAGCAAAAGAATGCAAACTGTTACAATAGTTGTGTTTTAGTGCTCAATGAAACTATACAAATTTGCGCCCTCGTACAAGGCCGACTACATTGTTAAAAATGTAAATTATAAGCAATAGTGGTTATTTTGTACAGAAAGAATGCAAGACAGCAGTATGAAATTGCTCACCAAAAATTTCTAGTGTCAAAAGTAACTCATTTTCAATACTAGTGTTAAAAGCACTTTCAATACTGGTGTCTTGGCGACCTTTAATAAAGTTTGTAGAAAAAATTGATTTTCTACTCCTGCTTCTGAAAAACTCATACATAGTTTGAACATTAATTTTGATGTTGGCTAGGCGAAATATATATAATTTGGATACTCCGATCAAATAACACAACCCAGATGAGTAACTCGGCTCACGCCTCAAACTTTGGTTTCCCCACCGGCAGTGTCGTGCGTTGTTTACAGAAATATTGAGGTTCAATAAAATAGAAATAATGAAAACCCAATATAGAATGGAAACCTGAAATTATGATGGAAGAATCTTCACATGATTTTGAGAACAACCGGTGATGCTCTAATTGACATGTTTTTTCAAAATTGATTCATTTTACTCTTTACCAATTCGGTTTCCCTTTTTTCGATAGTTACATCACTGGTAGCTTACCTATGAAATGATATATTTTGATTTCCAGCCTCAAATGGTCATTTACACATTTCACAATGCTTCACCATTGCTTAATAATAAAAACTAACGATAGTTTAACACAAATTAAATCAAAATTTGACCTTTATTCACGAAAAAACACTCCCATAATCCAACGACACAAACAAACAGAAATGTTTTATTGTTGTTAAGACAAATAGCAAATGCATCGTTGCCGTACTGACCATACTATATCGACAACGAAGTATCTCCGTTCGGCGATGGAAATACTATGGTTTTTACATGCTCCCAAGAAGCTGCAATTAACGTTTCAATTGCTTTCTTATTGTTATATATTTCATCCAAAACAGTACTTTTGGGTTTTCGTTGCCATGAATATATACCTTATATAGAAATCAAAATCTAGCTGACGTGCTTATTGCATCCTTAAAAAATTGCGACATGGCAACAATGTCATGATTTGAGGAATAACATTATGAAAAGATGATACCTAAGTTACCTTTAGTAATATTCAAGAATTACCCATCTAGGTTGTGATACTTGATCGGACGGATAATGGTTGTATTATTACAAATACTAACCTCGGGAAGCATCGTTCTTTGAGTTATGTGGAAGCAGCACAGTTCAGACCAGATGACTTCATGACAATTTCATCATATTCGTTTATAAGATTTCTTACAGATCTTGAACTCTGGAGTTATTTGTTTTTTCACCGCACGTAATATCACCATAACGTTTTAACTTCTTAGTTTCAACAGCAATATCGTTGGTAGATCTATAATCAAATAAAATTCTTTTGGTTATCCAGTGTTGTATGGGGTCAGTATAGTGAGAATTTTGTCACAAAGTTCATGTCATTCCCAAAGTACTAGAATCATGATTGTGAGCACATTTACGCATTTTAGGAAACATAACAGTTATGTATCACATTTCTTCTTATTACTTTTAACAAAATTCACTCCATTGAATTTTGGAACCGATTTATTACGATATATAGTGATAAATCAGAAATATTAGAGATTGCTTATTATACCATTTGATTTTGACGATCCTCTCACTATATCATTTTTGTTGAATTATCTGAAAAAAAATTTACAAACTCAAAGTCTAGTTTGTTGCTCGTTTTGTTCATTTGCTTTATTTAATTTGTTGAGATAGGGGTCAAGATTCCAACAAGAGATCGTGCTGGTATAGTTGTAGTTATTACAATTACTTGCGAACGAGGTTTTTTTAAAAAATTCTATTCGCGGACTACTGTAGGTTTTTACTGTGGGGGCGAACGACTTTCAAAACTCGTTACTTGGGGGGAAATCACCCATCCCTTTATACCTCAAAGAATGCCTTGCATGCACAATATCGAACATTCTTACGAAATCTCCGCATTTTTCATAATATACTGAACTGAGACACTACTGAATTTATAGTTTCATCTGAAAATTCATTTTATTCTTCAGTCGACCTCGCAAAAAAGTTCGAGTATATGGATGGATTTTTTCTGCACCCTCCTTCAGTTTCTCCAATACTACCGTTAAAAATGTTAATATAAATTGTTTTCAGATATTGAAATATAATTATACATGTTAAATGAAGTTTGTATCTACTGTTCATTTCGTTAACTAAATATCTTTTGATCAAGACACGTGAACGTCAGAACGTTGCACAAATATCTGTCAGATGTAGTTCAATGTCCGTCGTGGTATTAGCCAGGGAAGTTGTTGTTCTCTGACAGATGTTTGCCTCATTTTTCCACTCTGAAATGTGTAAAGAGAAAAGGTACTTCGACTTTGTCGATTTTATTCATTTTAAACTTGGTAGTGTTCAAAAAGGGACAGTGAAACATTAGTAAACAAAAGTTACAAACACGACTCGGGTATTTGGAATATGGATCTGTGATTACTTAAATTCTACGAGAACGCCATCTGGAACAGATTTCAAAAGCAGCCCACGAATTCAGATCTTCACAAATTCCTGAACAAAATCTAATCAAATGGTATCTTCTTGGCATCTCACATTCGCTGCTGTATTGATTGTCGATTGATTAAAGAGTGCTCATTTGTTACCTACACATAAGATTTACTCGTTTTCAAGGAGGCCATAATTTCGTTAGACTATGGAAAATTGGAAAATATGAATATGTGTATCTGAAAGTAATTTATTGAGTTATCTGTAAAAAACAAATGAGTTTTCAGCAGATATACATCAAAAATACTGTCTCAAGAGTTTTTCTGAGGCAAAAATGAGAACCCATAACAAATATTATATATCAGTTCTTCCCAAACGATTTTAGATAAATAGCTAAATTCCTCCAATCACCAACGGAAAACTATTTATAGCTAACTTGAATTGAACTTCATAACGTATAATACTTGTCTACTTTCTCAAATCACAAGGTGACTCTTGAAACTTGGTCTAACTAACGTGCTTGTAACTTTTCCAAGCGTTATTCGCGAACAATTAGGAAACCGAAAGTGTCTGAGAAGTGTTTTCACTGTCAAAATGGGCTTTTTTCAATCTAGTTTTTTCCGGCATCCAGGGGTGGTTTGGCTTCAGCAATATTTCTTCTATACTTCTTCATAAAATCTGCCACTTTCATATTTTAGTAAAATAATTAGGACTAGCTAAAGAAGAAAACCACATGATCAGGCCGGTAATGCTACAGCTTATTTCTCAATTTCCTTTTTATGAATTCTACCAAGTGGGACAAGAAGCATAAGTTAATGAAAAAAACCACATCACAATACTTTTCCGGGAATCCAGGGCCGATATGTCTCCAGCTATAATTCTCAACTTCTCCATTATGAATTCTACCACTTCCATATTTCAGAGACACAATTAGCATGAGTTAAAGAAAATGCCACATAATCCCGGAGTGGTGCTGTAGGTTTTCCGGTGTTTCCTACAGCTGAATACACCACCAAAAATGCCACGGCATATAATAATAATAGCCGTTCTCTACCCGCACAGGCTATGCCTTTGGATACACATGAGTGTTTATGAGGGAGTATTTTATTTTTCCTAGGTGTTTAAAGTGGCATCGATTGCTAAGGTCATTAGCCATATGAGGGAGTATTATTATTATTATTATTATTATTATTAATCACAATAACTTTGGCCAGGATCGGTCTGGCTACAGCAAAATTTCTTAACTTCCTTGTTGTCAATAATACCACTTTCATCTTTTAGTGAGAAAATTAGCATAGGTATGCTGAGGGAAGGAACCACATATTCATTTTTTTTCAGTGCTTTTCCAATTGTAGCTGATTCTCATACTGAAATTATGAAAGTTAGTTCATAATTGAGATTTCCTAAAATATTGCTGGAGCAAAACCGGCCCTGGACTCTCCGATAAATTATTTTGATGGTGTGAGTTTTTTTTTGTATAATGACATGCTGATGGTGATACTAAAATAAGAAAGTAGTGAAGTTCATATCCAAGAAAGTTATGAAACATTACCTACGATGGCTCTGGAGGAAAATTGTACATTATTTTAAATCTCATTTTAATGAGTTAGTTATCCACCATACAGATGAGCGGATAATAGTATATTACGTAGGAAGAGTTGTAACACATTACGCACGAAATGAAAAATTTTATGCATGAAGCCGCGCAGCGGCGAGTGCATAAATTTCATGAGTGCATAATGGGCTTACAACTCGTGTAACGTACTATACTTTTTCTACGCCCATTCATTTTCTTCCATTAAATAAAAAACATCGCAATCATTTAAACTTTATTACAATAGTTGTTAATTGACAATATAAATGACATGACATTTATTTTCATAGCATGCTACTTAAGAAAACGTGTCCTATTTTTGAAGAAATTGCATAACGTGCTGCCTACATTTAGGGGCATCACTCTTTCAATCCTAAATATATCTCGCTAAGGCTTAAAGTTTTTATGTTTTTTAGTTGACTAAATTTGTGTAAATAGGCCAAATAAAGTCTTACGTAAATAAAAATTTGATTGCAATTCAATTAAACCAAGATATTTAAGTTTTCTTCTCAAAACGCACGTGTATGTTATGAGATCTCATTACGTGCATGTTATTGTTAAATGTCATTTACAAGGAATGTTGACAGTGCGATTTTTAACGTTTACAGACATGGGCGTGGAAAAATATATAATTTCTAGATATTTTTGCTCTCAGAATAAACAACATCTCTTCACTGCCTCTATTCTCTGGTCCCATATTATTTTTCAAAGTTCTATTGCCAAGCTATACAGTGCAGCTTTTGAACGGTTTGACGTACAAACAAAAAAAATCGTATGATTCTTCTTCTTCGCCAAAACTTCATTAGGAAAAATTAATATCAAGAAATGAACTACAGTGAATGGACCATAACTATTGAAATAGAGTACTTACATTTAAAGTACCTTTCATCAACAAGGCTATCGGGAAAAAGAGAATTGCTGATTCCGAGAAGCTAAGTCAGAATCAATAGTGACAGAAAGTGTTCTCATTCTAAGATTTTTAGTCATAATCCCGACTTGGTATCTCAGATTAAGTATCTCAGAATAAGCGAAGATAAAAAAATTTAATAATAGTGGTCCTTCTACGCCTTCGTAAGTATTTAATTACCGAGTATATTTATTCACCATATTACTGTATATCTCCGATTCGTTTATTACTGTTTATTTACTGCGTTATTGTTCATGTTGTTCATTTCTTCATCGTATAATATTGTACTTTATCATACATTATAATGTGAGTGAATAAATTCGCATAGTTCGTTATAAATTCACAACATTATTTCCGTAGCCAGACAGGTCCTGGAAATCTTTAAATAATCACCAGCGTTAGAATTCTGAAAAAAGGCAATTCTCTTACAAAAAATTAATTAATAATCACAAATTTTGCTGAATCTTATTGAAAAAGTTAGATGGCAAATTTTTTGTTTAAACTAAATCAATGATGTAGATACTGAGGTCAGGAGTCACTAAACAACTCTAATATAATGGCAAAGGGCAATGCGAGATCGATGATTCGAGAGAAAAATGTTTGGGTTTTGTTTGCCTTCAATTACATTCATGCAGTTATTCGATCCCCAGTATATAATTTCAATAATTTGAATCTCATGACAACATTTTGAGCACCCTGCCCGTTGAGTTTTATGAAAATTCAGGTCATCTCTATATGAAAGTAGGTATTAGTGAAAGTAAAACTAACTCAAAGTTCCTCCAACGTATACTTGATCATTCCAGAAAATTCCAGTCCAAAAAATGGTTTTCTCTCTTCAACATCATCAGTTTTGTCTGTATGAGGCTGAAAAATAATCCTTTGAACCACTCATGGAATAAAAACGAATTTCAGCAGGCGGAAACGGAATCAAGTGGTGGGGATAGATGATTCTGTACCTGCAGTAATTAGTCGGTGGGCGGAAGTTATTCCGTGACACGCGCTTTCCTTTGCAAGGCTTCTCGGCGTTATAATTAATGATTTGCTGCCTGGATCCTTGCAGAGAAAAGTACCTTAGGAATCCATTCATTCTTGAAATCGTCGGGGCAAAGTAGCAATTTAATTTTGCTTTGTTTCAGTTAGAAGAGGCAAAAATTAAAATCTGAGATTAATCGAAACCGTTACGCAATGCTCGGTTGTGTTCATAAAAGCTAATAGCAAATGCTGATATTATGGGTTTGTCTCTTTTATAACTTAAAAAAATGGATAGGTCTGTTTCAAGAAATCTAAGTGAAAGTATTTGCTCAATTAAAGTATTTTCTTACGACCCTAATGACTCTTTGCTATTCAGCTGGACACAGGTATCTATTTATTTCTGAAAGAAATAGAACAATGCAGCACATTCTTCTAAA
Organism: Chrysolina americana; assembly: GCA_958502065.1. Taxonomy (NCBI): domain Eukaryota; kingdom Metazoa; phylum Arthropoda; class Insecta; order Coleoptera; family Chrysomelidae; genus Chrysolina; species Chrysolina americana. The sequence continues at coordinate 22,849,005 of OY293418.1, forward strand.
TGCCCTATGGAATATTTTCAGTAGCATTTTTTTTGCAATCATCGAATAATTCAATCAAATATAGTAAAATGAATACGAAGTACCCTTCTCTCCAAGCGTTTCCACCAAGTGGAAAAATAAATAAAGGCAAACATCTGTCAGAAAACAACTACTTTCGTGGCTAATACCAGGACGGACATTGAACTACATCTGACAGATATTTGTGCGACGTTCTTCCAAGAAGACCCAATTGCAAGTGCGTATCTTGTAATTAAACACTATATTATCCTTCATTTGGCTGGAAATGACCACCTGCAGACATGCATGTTTCAAGGTTTTGTCTCTCATCAGTGCCAGGGTAGGTCGGACAACATTATAATTGCCCTTTACCCGCCAAGTGAATAATAATCAAATGTTTTAAGCTACGACCCACAACTAAGAGTTGATCGCAGCGCCAACCGCACGGAAACTCAAGAACAAACACTCCTAGGCAGCACAGACTCCGTTGTGGGTTCTGGTGTGGATGAAATACCAGCATTTGTAATAAAAAGTCCTACACAAAATTATGGAACCTTTAACCTATCTTGTAAAACATGTCATTTGAATATGGGGTTTTTCCTTCGAAGATGGAGTTGGGAAAGGATACTCCTATCCATAAAAATAAAAGGCTCAATAGAATCGAAAATATTAGACCTATCACTATACCACAAACTTTGTAAAATATTTTTAAATATTCCTTTTTAGAACGAATGTTGATTTTCATTAATGATCATATTATCTTAAATTCAACACTACATGGTTTTCGCAGTGGCAAATCTACTCAGTCTGCTTTATTGCTTATTTATAATACACTTATCAATTTTATCAATGATGGCGAATGCCCTGCTGCAGTTTTAAGCGACTTAAGCAAGGCGTTTGACTGCGTTAATCATCTGAAATCACTAGATATTTTATGATCTTACGGTTTCAGGGGAAAGTTTCATAACTGGTTGAAATATTTTCTTGAAAATCGAAGCCAATGTATTTCTTTGAAATTTGATTATAACAATACAATATCACACGTGACGTCAGCAACAGTATCAGTGTGTATGGGTGTCCCACAGGAACCCATACTGGGACCAGTCCTCTTTTTATTATACCACGGATTTGAAGATAATATACTACACTTAGATTTCGTTGTGTATGCGGGCGATATTATCTATCTTAAAGTCATCGACAAATACTGAAAGCTGCCTGTGAATTTTCCAATAACCACAATATTTCAACACTAAGAAATCCCAGGTAATTCGTTTTCATCACTATACACAGCCATCAGTCGAATTAAAACTTGATTTCAATAACACTGTCTTGTCCGATATAGATGCAGTTGAATTTTTTGGAATTCACTTTAATGAACACGTCAAGGGGGTATCACACTGTGAGAGTATAATCTATTCATACTATATAGGTTTATGAATTTGACAACAGTGCTGGATGTTGGCCAAGTTCTGAATGTCTATTATGCCCAAATTGAACCTCGTCTTCGATATGGAATCTGCTTAAGGTAATTTTAAGGTGCTTTATTAACATCCCTTGTAGAGAAACATCCAAATCAATCTTTAAATCTAGCAGTATTTCAACTCTTGCTAGTTTATACATATTTGTAAGTAAGTATTTATTATATTTATTGCAACATAACCCATTTCAAACTTAATGAGGATATTCATAACATGAATACACGACAAAAAGGCTTAATTCATACACAAGTTGGAAAATACACATTCTTAATCGTGTATCTGAACATATTAAATCAAGTATGACGCTTAAAATTATTAAAACACGCCTTAAAAATATTTTGGTGCAAAATAGTTTTTATACATTGCAAGATTTCTTGAATTGTCCGGTACAATAATTATATTTTTTGTATTGTTTTAAGTATTTATATGTATGTATTTTTAGGTATTTTTTGACGTTTCCGACACAATGTATTTATTGTCTTACGGAAATAAAGAGTATTTCTTCTTTATTTCTTCTAGCTTCATCCGTGAGGAAATATTAGTTAAACGGTTGATTGTTATTCATTTGGCGGGTATAGGACAATTATTATAATGTTGTCAGACCTATCCTGGAACTGATGAGAGGCAAAACCTCGAAACATGCATGTCTGCAGATGGTTCTTGAAAGAACGTTGCACACATGTCTGTCAGATGTAGTTCAAAGTCTGTCGTGGTATTAGCCAGGGAAGTAGTTGTTTTCTGACAGATGTTTGCCTTCATTTTTCCACTTGGTGGAAACGCTTGGAGAGAAGGGTACTTTGATTCATTTCACTATGTTGATACTCTCCGGTACAAAATTTCGAACTTGTTCGAAATATTTGAATCAAACATAGCGAAAATATCATGATTACTTCAAAAGGCATCAAAAATATTTATATTAGACCGTTCCACGTCAAAATAACATTGATAAAAAATATCACTTCATCATGACACATACACAAGTACACACAGAAAAACAATATACAAAAAAAATGACTATAAATATCATATACAAAAATATTATTTGATAAAAATATCGAACCCATAAAAACAGTTATTTATTTCATGCTCCTTCGTTGTAAATAGTTCGGTACAGGCCATTCATTATCGACATCTCCAAATCATGATGCAGACTGTTCAGAAATTAGTAGGTAATCATTAAAGTCAAAACACCAAATACCTTCAGAATCGGATTCTAGGTAAAAGGAATCATTCACAAAAGCCTCCGATAATAAACTAATGATAATAATGATAGTTTATTTCCTTAAAACACAGTAAATAATAAAATACATTTGAATAATAGCAATTAAAATAGAGAACCCATAAAAGGTGGAACCTTGTTCATGGGTATACTACTTATTTAATATACATATTATGTAAAATATACATATTATGTAAATTTTATTGGGTTAAGTTTCCGAACTATATTACGCCTCACAAAAAATATACGCATTGGTGGAGATTTAGATTGAAAGTTTTCATTTATATTTCTCTTTAAAACATTTGAAAAACCTGATTTGGGGATAAATTCAAGAGCCATGTTTTTTAATTTCCTCTTGAATAGGCAATAATTTTTCAGGTTCCTCATTTCATTGGGGATTTTTTGGTGAATAATCGGGCTACGATAAAAGAGAAATCTTTGATTTTCTGCCGTTCCAACCTTTGGTATTCTGGTGGTTTGATTTTTAAGTCTAGTCTAAAATCTCATCTAGCTTCTTCAATTCTGGAGTTATTTTTAATTCCTTCTTTTGCCTATATGGTTTTATTTCGAGAATACTTTTCAAAACTCTTGTCACTTACCTACAACAGCTTTTGGTAAATCATCCTAATATTGAATAAAAATTATATAAAAAATTCGTCCAAATTGGCCACCCCCAACTTTTAATTTTCAATTACAGCTTCTTTTCAAATGCCATGAGTCATAATATGTTTCTCATTGACTTATTTTCATCTGAGCTACACAGTGTTTTAAAAGTATTGAACTATTCCCAGTGAAATTTCAGTTATTTTTATTCCTTAACAGCTGTAAATAATTGTTTATTATAGAGTATTATTACCCAATCTTTGATGCTAGGGAATTAATTTGAGCATACTATAACAAACATATTGGCATAGATGGAAACAGTGATGAAAATGTCTTGTGTATGTGGAGTGAAGCATTACAGAAGTGCAACACTGAGACCTGGGTGAAATGTCTAAAACATACAGAATCACTCATAGAAGAATGATATGAACGAGAGAAGTGTTTTTCTGATATGGATATTGAACCCAAAATCATAAAATCGGTGACAGTTCTGATTCTGAAAGTGATTGATATCTTAATTTTTTTTTTTCACTTTGACTTCATAAGTGATATACATAGTTCTATATGCCTTCTATACATGATGAAAAAATTAAAAATTTTCTCAAATTTTTGATAATTATTTATTTATCAAAAGTTTGAATAGCTATCTCAGTGTAGAAATTTCATCTTCTAACTTTTAGTCCTGTTTGGATGGAAAGTTACTATTTGATATTTAAAGTAAGTAAGTTTCCTGAAAAACTTCTCTTGTCAACTTTTTGTCACATCTACAGAATGTATTAATGTGGATAAAATAACTTTTGATAATGATTACGATTTGATGTGATTATGTCAAACGGCTGCGGAGATAGGTGCAAAAAAAACTGATGAATTTTGAGAGTGTAACCGAAACTAAATGAGAGTTGAATGGTTAGAAGTATCTTTTACACCTACTGGGTGAATGAGGAAGTTTTACGGATATTTCTTTGCATCCATTTGACATAATCCTATCAAATATGTTATCACTGAATTCATAATGATTGGAATATATACCGAGTGGTTGAATGAAAAAAAATTATGTCATATCAACTCAAATGTGGATACTCCGTTATGGATACCCATTTTGGAAATGGTTGAAAAAACACCCTCAAAAACAAAACTGATGTGTCCAGCGTTTTCTTCTCGCCATTATGAAGGTGCATGTATAATGTCTAATAACTCACTATGTGTCATAATACACTTTCACTAAATACTCATCTTAACGTTTGATTGATGAAAAATTTGCTTCAATTTCTACAAAGTTTATTATTATTTTTATTCTAAAAATAAATTATGTAATCACAATACAATAACATTTCAATACTTACATTCACAGTCTAACAGTTTATATAATTTATATTCATGGTTCTGTTATAACAGATAGGGTTTTTTACAACTTCTTGTTTATTTGGTTGACAACATACGAAATGAATGAACAAACATCTAATATTTGAATTATTTGAAATATTTTTACTGTATAGGAGAGCAGTTGGATATAACCTATTGCTTAGTAAATAATCTGCAATATTTTATTTTTAATGACATTCAATGCCTTCAATGGTCTCATTGCTGAATAATACTACAAGCCTCCCCATACCAAAACTCCATAACATAAAATGGATTCAACTAATTTATAATATAATGATATCAGCAGCAGGTATATAATGAGAAATTGTTTGAGTAGGAAAAATGTATAGATTAAAAATATTAATGTCTTTGCTATAAGGTTCATGCACATGAGAATATCTTTTTAATTTTTGGTTTATAATCATTCCATATATTTGATACTTCTTGTTTCAGATATTTTGTTGTTTAAAATTGTTTTTTCTGTTAACCAGCTGTCATCCCTCTGCGAACGACAGCCCTCAGAAATCGAAACTTGTGCGAGCTTAGGATTAACGGGGTCTTACCTTTTAACGTGCGATTCCTAGCACGTTAAAAGGTAGAATGTTATTACATATCATTTCTCTAAAGTGAGGATCAATAACTGTTTTGGAAAAGGAAATAATATGGTTTCTTTCATTCACATTTAATGACAATTTATAAGTAAGTAGATAATTTTTGAAAATGTTATAATTGTTTTCTTATTATTCCATACATTCTGTAATTTACTATTTACTCATAGTTATTTTTATCGGAACGTGGCTAGTAACGTTGATTTACATTTTAATACTTCAACCTTTGTTTTGACTAAAATTGTTCGAATCATTACATACATAATAACGATGACAATTTTTTTGTTTTGGTTAACTACTGGAAATATCCCTTCTAACCACAAATATTTTTCTATCGTTTACCCAACACTAATCTACAATATTTTCACTGTTGCCACCATAATTATTGAGGAATTTCAAATCTTTGAACACAGTCAAACGATCTGTAAAATCTGGGCGTGATTGAACGATTATATTTTTTTTGGAAAGTGTAACGGTTCTTCAAGTCATCCTGTCTAAGAATTGCGATAAGTAGGGATTCAAATAAAACCGTTTCCACAAAAAAACTATACAATCATATCTAAGAAATCTATGTGGAATCAAACGTAAAACTGTTATTGTAACATGGGGATGTGGATAGAAAAAATCTGGAATTCTAAGAAAAACGAACCATATAATCAACGGTATTCAAATGACATGTAAAAATAGACTCCAAATATAATGAGGTCGAAATGTCAATCTTTCACGCCAAATTGACTTCCTCTCGATAGTTATTTAAGTATTCACAGAATATAATAGAAATCCGAATGAGAACCGTTAAAAATGGAATGCGTAATGCCCACTTGTGAACTATTTCCTATTTTGACTAAAACGTCACAATATGAATATGTCAACTTGGGTAACGCGACATGGCAGCTGAAGAGCTTTAAATTGCGATTATTTGAATGACTCTTCCCTATTCAATCTACCGGAAGAAGTCGTATTGTATTTCCGTTGATTTTATCGGCAAATCTCATTATATGCGGTTACTTCAAATTTTGCGGTGAATTTGGCTGAAGTGATTCTTTCGGCGATTAACAGCGGTCAGGATTCAGTTCGAGATTTTGTTCAAGTTTCTCATGAAAATGACCGTTTGCTACAGAAAATACACTTTCAGAATGTACCTACAGTTTCTCTCTTCCGGTCTAATATATCAATGTAAAAAGTTATTCAATTGAAAATTTGTATAGATGCATGGGATAAGGATGGTATCTTGGTACTAAGTAATTTTTTGTAACTTTGTGATCCCTATGGGAAAATTCATTAAATAATTATTCGTGTTTCAACACAATACTCGTGAAATAAAGGAGATTATGCTACGATAATTGTAAATCCAATATGTAGATAAAGTATCAATCGAATTCAATATCAGCTCTAATATTAAATTGAGCATACGATATTTTGACTTTGATCATCAAATTTTCAAACTATGAGCTATGATTTCGAACCTAAAAATCATACCGGCATGTCGCAAGACAGCAGAAATCAGAGCCGGATATGTTGTGCAATTTTATAGGTATACATGTGTACTCTGTAATTTTGTGAATTAGTATTTTTGCTAAATAAAGACCTAATAATAATAATGAATGGAGCATTGGCTGTCATCCTCGATTTATTGCGTCTGCTCAGAGCACACGATTCCTGAACCCAATAGCTGATGATTACCCCGTAGTTTGGAGAGTGGTTATTGGGGTAATGATGAGCCCAGCGCGCCCTCCGAATATATCGGACTTTCGGAGAAAGAGCCTGACTGGAGAATTTTAATTTTAAAATGATAATCAAGGGCGCCCATACCTATGGGCAAAGGGAGACCGTGGCCCCCCTAGCTCACACCAGATAGTGCCTTCTCAGTTTACACAAAAAAGAGAAAAGAGATATAGAGGACAAAGTGGTATATTTGTTCGGAAAAAAAGGAACTCACAGTTTACTTTTTCTGCTAAATATTGAAGTTGAACTTTTTTAAAACAAAATTTTATTTTATTGAAATAGAAAGACGTTCTTCCTGATTCAAAGTTTCTATGTATCACTTGGTTTCAATAAAAAGTACGAGTAAGGTTGAGAGACCGGTAACTGATACTTCAAGGAACAAAAACACATTTATTTATTGAAAGTAGAAAATTATTTGAGAGGAGGATAAAAAACCTTTTTATTGTGTATTATAAACAAATTTTTCAAACACCAAGAAGTATTTCAAATACATTATTAATCTATTTATTTAAAAAATAAAACCGAATTTATAAACACATTTTTTGCTCCTAAAGTTGGCAGAATGAAATTTCAATTTGTCCAGTAGTTGGCATGCAAATGATCCAGTAGATAACACTGTTGTTTTTTATTGATTGTTATTTCCGTCAACTAGCTGCACCCTTACGAGCAACCCTCAGAAGTCTTCGAGAGACTTGTGCGAGCTAGGAAAGAACTAGCCCGCACAAGCCCTTACATGCATTTTCAAACGTGTGATGCTATGCACGAGAACGGTGACAGCGCTGCGCTCTTCATTATCCTTGAACATTTGAGGAAAAATCTTTCTCATCTTTTAGTCGGCCACCAGCAACAGCCATAACAGGAAAGTCTAACTTTTCAAGAATCTGATTTGTTATGACCCTGACATCCTCTTTTATTTGATTCGAACGCAGTTTTTTTCATTGACACAAATAAGTGCTACAACTTCTAGTTCACTTCTTGTTAGCAATTCTTGTATGACAAAAAAAAATTTCAGTACCCCTTTCTTACCTGAAAACTGGACCAACACGAAATCATTTTTTTCGTATTCAGTATCACCATTTTCTTTATATTCTTGTTGAAGTATGGTAAGTATATAGTTATTAATTATTTCAATCTGAATTATGCGAGGGGATATTCTAGCCATTCCTTTGAGGTTGCTACAGGTGGAAATACCACTTCTTGAACAGTGAAGGGACGTATTGATTTGGTAGGAGTGCTGGTGTAATATTTCCACTCAATTACTCTTTTCCAATAGGAAATCCTACTTCGGCCATAAGAAGCACCCATTGCACAAGCCTTTATTCCCCCTTCTCTTTGGTTAAAATGGAACCTTGACCCATTTGTCTTCAAAGTGAAGTTTTCCCGCTGATTTTGGTTTAGATGATAGACCTAGTTGCAATTTTGCTGCTGAAGCGATTGGTAAGCCCTTCGAAACTGCTTCCAAAGAAGTTGCCATTTGCTTTTCTGAGAAGCTCAGCATGTGCCCCTTTATTGGATGCATATTTATCCTATTTATCCTGAAACACACATATAGTTGTTGTCACACTCATGTTCTAGTGAAAGGCAGGGTACCATCTACTGATTAATATGTGTTGAAAAACTTAATAATTTGTTTGCCATATTCACAGCCAACTATTAAATACAATGTGTTGAAGAAACATGCATATATTCTTCACTAGAGGGCACCCGTACCGACTACTGGAGCTTGGTATAAATTTTGTTTCAGTAGGTAACACGAAGGATTTTTTTTTAATAAATATACTAGGGTGAAGACCAAGATTAAAAGTGGTGATATGGCATGTTATAATAAAAAAATCAGTAAAGAAATAAAATCCAGCATAATCACTTACCTTCTTAGAAAATTCTACAAGAAACTGCAATAAAAACATATAAATCCATCACCTTAAAAAGAATAACTAAATAGTTTCTTCACTCAACCATGGAAAACTAGAGAGCTAAATGCTTATTTTAATAAACAGAAACGAACATGTAAGCTTATAATTTGAGTTAACGAGTACTGGTACAGTGCCAATTACTGGTTCCATTACCTTAATTGGAGTAATGTAATTTAGTGTTTTAAAAATATGTAGTAATTGTTTTTCAATTAAAACTTGAATTTTTTGCTGCTTAATTTTTTTTTTCAAATGGCACCCCCATTTTTTCTCAATGCCAGTGAAATCTACCCTAAAAAATTTGAGTTTATGCTTATAACCCCAGATCTAAATTAAACTACTTACAAAAAAATCCAATGCAATCAAAACTGTCATCCATGTACCTCAGGCCTACTAACTCTGAAGTTCAGTTCTTTCAAAAATTATGGAAAGAGCAATACATAATAGGTTGTTGGAATACCTAGAAAAATTAAATTTATTGTATAGTGGGCACTATGGCTTTAGAAAATCTAACGAGTCAGCCATCTTGAATGTTATCACTCAATTTCAGATTGATATAGAACCCAACAAGAAATATATACCGTCACTAGATCTTCGCAAAGCCTTTGATAATGTTGATCACAAGATGTTATTAATTATTTTCCATATTATAGGTATGAGACCTGTATATAAGTTGTTTCAAAATCATCTTTCAGTTCGTCTGTACTTACAGGAGACAAAATAAATACAGTACGGAGAAAACTGTTGTATGTGGAGTTCCTCAAAGATCCATCTTGGGACCAATCCTCTTTCTGTGAATGTAAATATCATGAATTCCCTAGTTGATTTGGATACATATGGAAAAATTCAAATGTTTGCAGATGACACACTAATATATGAAGGAAAGAAGACTTTAGGTAATAAAAAATTACATAGAAAAATATCATTATGGATTTTCCGCCATCAAATGATTATGAATTACAAACACTCTTTATTTATGTTCATCAAAAAATAATCCCCAAGCATTGATTTGAAGGATCCAATCAAATTCAATAATGAAAGTATAAAATACTGGTCATCACTGAAATTCTTAGATCTCTTCATTGAAGAAAATTTATCATGGATAAGAAGTATTGACAACTCAGATTTCACCACTAGTTACAATTTCATTCAAAATTAGGAATTTGCTTCCTCACAATATCTCAAAACCATTTTTTATTCCTTAGCTTACTACGCTCTATTTCAATACTTGATTTCAGTTAGGGAAACAACTCAAACTTATCTACCCAAACCCTCGAGAACAGAATAAAATTATTAAATTTATTTTTAAAATTTATTATCAAGAACCAACAACAAAGTTATATAACCAAGAAAACTGCAAGATATAGGTTCTCTATAAAAACTGAAAATATGCACGTTTATTCATCTTGTTAAAAGTAACCTGAGACATTCTACTTTGCATATCAAAGTGATCAATACAATCACTTGATCAGAAATACCGTAAAAATTGTCACCTAAATTAGTTTATATACATTTTTTCAAGACAGTAAAACAAAGTATTATTCAAATTCAACTATTACATGGAAAACAAACCAAAATATCATTAAAAAATTATTTACAACACATTTTCTGTTTGATAGGTAAAATCATACAAAAATTTCCTCAATATGACAAAAATTCTGGATCTGCGCCTGGGCAGTGTTACAAGATGTTACGCTCTGTATATCTTATTGGGATTGATGTAATGGATAAAGACAGACAGAGTTGTCAATTATTAAATTATTGTCAATTAAAAGTAAATCACATTTCTGAAACTGATCGTATAGTATGGTGAACTCTAAGAATCATTAAAATCATAAATGTCAGCCTTACAATCACCAAAACCTTTCGAACCAGAACTTGACCCAGCAGTGTCTTGGGAGAAATGGAAACAGAAGATTGAGCTTTATTAGACTGCATCAGAACTAGATAAAGCAAACATCAAGAAACAGAGAGCCACTCTTTTACATATTATTATTACATATTATGGAGATCATGGATTAGAAATTTATAATACTCTTGAATTCACACAAAGAGGTGATGATTTGACTATAGAAATAATATTAGAAGCTTTAGATAATTATTTCAAACCCTACTCAAATGAAACATACACCAGTTTTTTTTTTTCATGCAATCAGAAAGAGAACCAGTCTATTGATGAATATGTCACAGATTTGAAGAAAAAAGCCTCCGATTGCACTTTTAAAGATTTGAAAGATTCACTCATCAGAGATAGGATAGTTTGAGACATGAAAAATTATACGTTACGAGAAAGGTTACTGAACGAGAAAGATCTGACCTTATCAACCTGTGTCAACATTTGTAGAGCGGATGAAAAATCTAGAAAACAAGTGAAAGTTATTCCTAATGGGAAATATAAGGAAGAATACTATACTAATGAGAACCATAATATATATAAAGTGAATATATCTAGTACAGGAACAATACAGAGCAACAAACAAAATACAGATGGAAAGAAAAGGACATGCTTTAGATGCAATTTATCACATACCTTTGGAAAGTGTCCTGCTAGGGGAAAACTCTGTGGAAAGTGTGAAAATCTCAATCATTTTGCATCATGTTGCAAAGCTAGACAGGTGAGGCAAGTTGAAGAAATTCAAGAAGATCAATACCAAGAACATGAATTTGATGAAGTTTTGACTCTTGATATTATTCTAGAGGAAATTAATGTTTGCAAATTACATAAGGAATGTTCTAAGGAATGGACTCAGCTGTTGAGAGTAGAGAATATACTTGTTGATTTTAAGTTAGATTCTGGTAGTCGAGCCAATATTCTACAATCCAAAACTTACAAATCGAATAAATAATGCACCTGCTCTAGAGATTACTACATCTAAGCTCCTAGTATACAATAAAAACAAGTTAAATGTACTGGGAGTATGTAAACTACAAATCTCTCACGATACTGTAACAGAAAAATTTCGTTTCTACATCCTAGAAGAAAATCTAGAGCCCATACTAGAGTTGAAAGCTTGTATTGCATTGAATCTGATAAGAAGAGTTTCAGTAGTTGCTGATACAGATAGTAAAATTAACTCAACCTCCTTCGAACTAATAGAAAAATATGCTGACGTATTTAAAGGTGTGGGCTGTACAAACCACCTATGTACAATTAGACTGCAGGAAAATTATGTTCCAAGTATTGCTAGATGTCGTAAACTTCCTTTAGCTTCACATGATCCTGTTAAAAAAGCATTAGATCAAATGGAAAGAGATGGGATAGTCACAAAAGTTGAAAAAGTGACAGAGTGGGTGAATGCAATGGTTGTCACACCGAAAAAAGATGGATCAGTTCGCTTGTGTGTGGACCCTAGACCACTAAACAAATACATTATTCGACAAAGAATTGAACTTTCAACATTTGAAACCATAATTTCTAAATAGGACAAGCTAAATCTAAATGGGTTTCAGTACTTGATGCATCTTGTGCATTTTGGCAAATACCTTTAGACGAGAAAAGCTCTGAATCATGCACTTTCATAACACCCTTTGCTAGATTTAAATTCAACCGTTTACCTTACGGGTTATCAAATGCTCCAGAAATTTTCCAAAATCATATAAATAATTTGATTAGTGGCCTAGATGGAAGTCTGGCATATATGGATGATATTTTGATATATGGAAATACTATAAGCCAACATAACGAGAAATTGTAAAAATTGTTTTTGCAAATCTAGAAAAGAAAATATAAAGTTCAAGAAAGATAAATTACAATTAGCATTGGAAAAATTTAATTTCCTGGGACATACTATAACATGTGAAGAAATCAAGATTTCTGAAGAGAAGATCAAAGCAATTGAAAATATGGGAAGGCCTAGGAATGTGAAAGAATTGCAATGGTTTTTAGGAATGGTGAATTAAATGAGCCGTTTCATTGAGAATATTTCAAAAATGTCTGCTCCTTTGAGAGATTTACTGAAAAAAGATTCAGATTGGACTAGGGATGAACATGGTACACAAGAAAAATCATTTAAAGATCTGAAAAATCTCATTTGCACTGCTCCAGTTTTGAATTATTTTGACCCAAAGCTCCCGGTGACAGTTTCTGCAGATGCAACTCAGTATGGTTTGGGTGGTCACATCAGTCAAAATGAACATCCTATTGCTTACTGGTCCATGTCATTGAATGCTGCCCAGCGTAATTATGCCCAAATTGAGAAAGAGTTACTCAGCATAGTTTTAGCGTGTGAACACTTTCATTATTATTTGTATGGACGCCCTTTCTTGCGATCACAGACCATAAGCCTCTGTTTGGACTCATCAATAAGCCAATTGATGCACTATCTCCTAGACTTCAAAGGTTGGTTATAAGATTAATGAAATATAGCTTATCTTTGAAATTTTTACCTGGGAAAGAACTTTATATTCCGGATACTTTATCAAGAGCACCAATGAACGATATGAAAGCAACTGAGTTTGTTGATGATTTTCAAATCAATTCTTTTCTTATTGTTAGTGAAAAAAGATCTAATGAACTTTCAGAAAACACAAATTCAGATACAGAACTGCAAGCGGTCAAGTATTATATATGTAATGGATGGCCTAATCGAATATCTTCTGTCAAAAGTGAAGCCAAACCCTATTACCAATACCGAGATGAAATATATGAACTAGATAGATTTCTCTTCAAAGGAAATAGATTGATTATTCCAAAATCAGACAGATTAGATATTCTAAATCGCATTTACTCTACTCACCAAGGAATACGAGTAGTATCCTGCCAAAAACGTGCTCTAGATTCAGTTTTCTGGCCCTATATCAATGAACAAATTGCGAATATGGTTTCATCTTGTCTGACTTGCCTACAGTATTCAAGATCAAACTCCAAGCAACCACTTCAACACCATCCTGTTCCTGCATTACCTTGGCAAAAATTGGAGTTGATTTTATTCAAGTAGGAGCGATAAATTACCTAATTTTTTGCGATTATCACTCAACATTTAGTGAATTGGTTCAAATGTCGAAAAAAAAAGCTTCATCGACAACAGATGGATTAATGAGTGTATTCAAATCTCATGGGTTACCCCAAACTATAATGTCAGACAATGGACCTCCTTTTGATTCAACGTTTTTTGACAATTTTTGTGTGAAATATGACATTACCCATGCCATCTCAAGTCCACGTTACAGTCAATCAAATGGATTAGTCGAGCGGCACATTGAAACTGTCAAAGGAATGTTTATGAAAAATCCGAATAAACATCCTTTTGAAATTGTTATGAAATACAATAGTACATCGAAGCAAAAGTTGCCTTCTCCATCGGAAATGTTAATGGGAAGGAAATTCAGAACACTCTTGCCATGTTCTGAAAACATCCTTATGCCTAAATAGAAATTTGGCAATGCTAAATGCCAATCAACAACGGGCAGATCGATACTACAACATTGGTAATAAACATCTCACTCCATTGCACGATAAACAACCTGTTGTTATTCAAAAAGATACTCGGAAATGGATTCCTGGTGAAGTTTTTAAAAAGGATAGCTATCCTGAGAGTTATATTGTGCAGTCTGATAATGGAGGTATCTATAGAAGAAATCGAATCCATTTACGACCAATACCTTCTACTGCATATACTGGATGCTCATCAGTAACTTCAGATACTCTTAGGGGTACTATTGACTTGTCAAATTATTCGCCAAGTTCGTCAACACAAACGACAAATGCTAATTCTGAGCCCAATATGCATCCATCAGATATCTCAAATCAAAAAAGAAATCCAAAATTTCAAGGAAATGAAAATCGATAATCCGTATCAAGTCAAGATTTCAATTGCAATCATTCAAGTGTTGATGTTGATTGTTGACCCACAACCAGGTCCTTCTAATGATACTAGCGTTGATTCTCAAACAACCTCTCCTTCGAAGGGAAGAATAATAAGAAAACCCATCAAATACAAGGACTTTGTTTAGTTTAGCAGTTTTGTTTTCAAGGGAAGCGTGCACAAGATGTTACATGAAAAACCTTGAGTTTAGCAGTTTTGTTTTCAAGGGGAACGTGTTACGTGTATATCGTATTGGGATTGATGTAATGGATATAGACAGACAGAGTTGTCAATTATTATATTATTGTCAATTAAAAGTAAATCATATTTCTGAAGTAATTGATCGTATAATAGGCAGAACACACTATCCTTTTTCTGAAAATCATAACTTCAAACCACTCCATTGAGGAGCTTTTAAAGCGATCGTGCCATTTGGTGTATAACTTACCAAAAACTTATGACTTGTCCCAAAGCGCTACAACAAATTATAATAAATGTTCGTTATCTGCGCGCTATTACTTCCCTTTGGGGTTACTCGGGTATATGTTTATAGAAGAGGATATCATTATGATTGTTATCATTGATATTAGATGAACAAGTACTTAGTTCTTGAATCACAATTCTGTTGGTACTTTGAGGTGATGTCTTAGAAAAAATAAAACTGTGTCGTTAATCAGTGACACCATCGTCAGTTATTTCTTATGAATTGTTGAATGATGTTCATTTCTTGGTGTGAAATTTTCTTACCGAACCCCCCGCGTGCTTGAATTAATTGTCGAAAGTTAATTTTTTTACAAATTCATGTACTCGAAAAATTTCCGGCAATAATTCAAGCACTTGGGAGATTATAAGTGATTATTTTCCTCATCTGTCAGAATGTATGTACCCACGATAAATGTTGTTCAATTAATAGCACACAATAGCAAACGAAAATAATTCCAAATCAGGAATCAAACACACGAAATAAAGTTGAAGGATAAAAGAAGTTGGGATTCGTTAAAATAATTGAAACGATGTGTTTCCATCATCCTTATAAGAGATGTCAGTGAAAATGAGCTACTAAAAATTGTCCGAGTGGATAACTCGAAAACGGCTAGGAATATCCCCAGGGATGTACATACAAAAAATATTTGCCTCTCAATCCTATATCACATGGTCGAAAAATATACGGAGTGTCCCATTTGAAGAACTCGAGAAAATTCAATTCAAAAACTACCGAATTGAAAAATCATTTTCAGTCATCCTGTATAATTCTTGGGAATGATAATGATTCAGAAATATCACTCATATGTCTGACGAATAGGATTATAATCATGACCTCCTGCATTCCATAATCTTGAGAACGGTGGTTTTTTCGGTATGCATCTGCAGATAGCTTTATTTTGACAAAAAAAATTATAACTCCCAAGTGGTTGGGAGATAGTAAAGGATATTGGAGGTGTGGATGGAGACCACTAAAATGCTTGAAAACATGGATTGAAGTACATAGCATTTCATTTGAAAAAAATGCAATTGACCCTGTAGATTTTCCTTGGTTCACCCTGTATATCCGACAATAATTTCTAGATATAGACACAGTTCTCTAGTTATATTTGGTTTTTGAATTATCGTCCTAACTCAAGCAATCGGAGTCTGACGCACTATTGCCCCACCCTGTATATTTAGATTTGCATAATTTCATTAACGCTTATTTTTCCAAATAATGAAATGTTTTGAGCTTAGATACTATAGAATTAAAAAAAAAATTATATACTCGTAGTATCATCAGACATGGCAGGCGTAGCAGTGATATTAACGTTTGGTAAAATAGTGATTAATTTATTCGAAAAATGTCGTTAATTCCAGTCAAAATTTTCATTAACTTCTCCTGCTATAGGTACTTTAAAAAACAATCAAGTTTTTAACTCATATTTATTGTTTCAATACATCTTCAGGAATGAAAGCACTTGCCTTTGTAGAATATGAAAATTTCGTCAAGTGAAAATAACTCATCCAAAGCGAAAAAGTCCAATAAGATTAAAAGCAAAGTGAAAAAAATTAGGAAGGCGTAAAGAAAGCACGGCTTGTGCGACGTAATTAATTAGGGAGGCATTAAGCAATCCATTACGAAAATGTTAACCGGTAAAGTGCACTGCTTTCAGAATTAAATCCACTGTTCTACAAAAAGAACCGTGAAATACCAGAATGACATCTCCCTGACGACGTTAAGCTCCCTCAAAAACCGCACCCTCTTTAGAATTCAAAACGTTTCATATAGTTTCATACACATTTTTCTTTCCAGCTTAAATGTTTTTCTCAGTAGAAAAAAGAGAACGAAGTCCATAGGCTTCAATATCTAGTAAAAAATGAACGAATATGATATCAGTTTCAGATTTGTTATCAGAGGGTCGAAATCTCCGATAATCTAAGAAGATAACGTGGGCCTACGACAGCGACTCCCTCCTTCTGACCGTCGAAGGTTTCTGCTGTCTTACGGCAAGTCGGTATAAATTAAGGTTCCAACAAGCACCTTTTGTTTTTGGATTCACTATTACAACAGAATCGTTTGGGTACGATATTGGTAGAAAGTACGAATGTATGGGCTCTTGGCACGAACCAGAAATCCCAGTTTCTGAGATGCATGTCTGGCAATGGAACTTGCGTAATTTTGCATGAAAGAGTCCTGCTGATGTGATGCCGAGCATAAAAATAAAAGATTTCAGTTGTTTGGACAATTTTAAATCCATATTCAATTCATACACGTTCCTCCTCCGTTCATTTCATATAAAAGTGACAATTGTCAGATAAAAGTCGCAATTGCCAGTTCAAAGTGACAATTGCTAGTTCAAAGTTACATTTGTCGGTTTAAAGTGACAATTGCCAGTTCAAAGTGACAATTGCCGGTTCAAAGTGACAATTGCCAGTTCAAAGTGACAATTATCACTTCGAAATGACAATAGGCCTTATTACTACTCAACTGAAAATCTACCCACTACGTGACGCCACTATGCCATGTGGACATTGAAAGCCCGCGAAATGATTTTCCATAGGAAATGTACGTAGAACAGACTATGGTAAATTTGAAAATATGCATTAATTAGGACATTTTCTGCTAATTTATTTATAACATCAGTAAATGAAATGTTGTTATTGTAAAAGTCCAAAGATCTCACGCGTACAACTGTTACATGCTCTGAAATCCGATGGTTAAAATGATGAAAGTTGTACTACATTGACAGTTGATGGTATTACTAGTATTACTCATAATAATAACAATAACTAACCTAAAATAGATGATGGGAGATGGGACTGACACTGAGAATATTGAATGAGATCATAGAAGAGAGTTTATATTGCTTTTATACAGTATACGTTTTATGACGATCATTTGGATGTTGAAATACAATGAAAGTGTTTAACGAAATTGACGTAGTACCTGGAATCAAGCTAAAACATTCGATAGGATAATAGCGTTGCACATTTGAAAAGATGGTTATACTGTAGAAATTTGTCTAAAGAAAGACTTGGTGAAAAGGTAAGTTTGTGACTTTCGAATACATTTTTAATAATTGTTATTGGAATCACTTACGAGAGTCTTGAACTAATCAAGTACTTAAATAGTATTGAGGAAGAACATATTGAAAACTCGAAAATCCAATCGTTCGATCGGGGTAAAACTGCTAATTACTTTGGACATTTTTCTGTAACACATTATTCAAATATTCTGTTTTTGTTACAGAGAATGCAATACTACATAGCCAGTGGATATGAAAAATACATTTTTGTTGGAATTGATGGTTGTATCTGATACAAACAAAAAGGAGAGAAAGAGACTCCACTTCTACTCAATCCACTGATTCTGTCAGCGTTTCCCTACCTTTGATCCACTTTTGTATGGTATTGGTAGATCAACAAAGTGATTACTCGGCACAGCAGTATTTACTTTAAAACCATCCAATATTATCCAATTTTTGAATATTTTACAACCTTAGGTTGTGGATTTTTTTAATTCTCTATTTGGAAGGAAAACTATCCAAATGTTTGAAGTAGTGAAACAAATATGGGATCCAAGTTATTACAATTCTAGAGACCATATCTTGACTCACATTGAAGCGGTATGCTGAGTTTTGCTCTAGAAATCACATCTCTGAGGCTTATTATTCGGCAAATCAACAGTTGGTCTTTTGGTAATGACACTCCCCTTTTACTATCTTCTCCACACCATATTTTCAAACATTAATCCAAAAATTCCCACAGAACTTCAAACTGCTGCAAAAATTCCAGTATTAAATTTGTGTTTTATTATTTGTGGCAATACTTGAAAATCTGACCCTAGCAACTTGCTATTACCAGCTTGCATTTTTCAAATGAAAGGATTTTCCACTTCATTACCAGTATGTATACTTTTTTCTACATTATGAGAAATATTCCAATGCACTATACAGGTTCACATAGTTCATCTTGAATTTCAAAATTGGCAAACTCATCTGCTAGGACTTCCCTTGCCTCAACATTCCTTCTTACAATATCTGTTGCCTCGACCTCATCTACCTGGATATTTTCACTAAATGACTTTTATTCGCTCCTGATAACATTTTCACTTCTCAGGTATTTCGAACATGATGGTTCAGAAATTTCATTGATGTTGGTGGCTGTCTTCTTCTCTTCAGAAATGATTTCTCAGAAGACTCTTCAGACTTCTAAAATTGAAAGGTAGATAATAGAATAATGAATCAAAATAAATCAGTGACTTACTTTTGAAAGAGGATCCGGATTTTTTACAGTTGGTCCATTTTCTCCTATAAAATGAAGGGAACAAATATATGTACTAGGTACTTAATATTTATATTCTCCATTCCGAAATTTTGACTTTTACAGGATGAAAGCCATCGCTTGCATTTTGGCAAATCAATCCATGGCTTTGGAAATCGAATAAAGAATATACCATCTTCGGGATATCTACTGTCTGACGTACACAATCCATGTGAACGATGTTTCACCATTTCGACAAAAATAAAAATTATAACTGATCTTAACGATGCTCAACTGAATGAGATGAGATTGTCCACTCTCATTATAGTTGCTCATTAATCTCCTATCCCTCGTATCCAGTAATATCTATCAGAGTAACCATAATATCAAAAATACACGAACAAAAGTGCAAAACAAACACTTCTGATGTGATCAAATCCTGTAAAACTTTCAACTTTGGTCAGTGTTGTTATTAAGTAAATACTCCTCTATGTAAGGATGTCATTCCAGTTACCAGCAATAATTTTTGTTATTAAACATCTAAGTTATTAATTTTCACATGAACTGTTGATATTTCTAATGTTATTTAATAATTCCATCGATTTCATGATTATTTGGCATGTCAAAAATCGTGAAAATTTGTTAAATGTCATCCAAAATATCATATGACTATTGGCATCAATGTATAATGAAATTGAGAAGATTCTGAAAATATTACTACTTTTGAATAGTCTATATGGGTAGAATCATGGGTTTTGTTCGGGCGGTTTTTTATTGTATTTATATTCCTATGTATATTATTCATGATGTGGAATTGAATAAATCCTGAATATCTGCATATTCATAATATAATTTCAAATTCAGTGCTTGCATGTTTACATGTTGTGCTTATGGGAATTATATTCCCGCCATTTCAATGTCCTTACGATCTAGTGGCAATTTTTTGTACTTCCGAGTAGTATTAAGCCCAATTGCAAATGTTTTGAAATATATTTTATTGTTGACCCTTCTACGCCTTCGTAATAAGGCGAGGGCTCGACAATATTTTTACTGACCTTAATTTACTTTAAGGTTTGCAGCGCTGTAAGAACTACTTCATATATGAGACATAAGCAAGCAGGTTCAAAGCCTAGGAGTACACATGCAAAACCGCTTAATATATATTTATTAATTTTGAGATACTGGTAAAAACTGTGTATAGCGAAATCCGAAAAGGGTAAAGGCTGAAACACAATTTTGGATATTTTTTAACGCGAAACTATCATTGCCATTATTATTATGATAACGCCTTATAAACAATCTTGTTGGTAAAAATTTAAGCTTCATTTTTTATAATTCTGTTTCGTATCTTGCTTTATTTGTGAAATTGATATCCAAAATTCCAAAACTTAATACTTATTACATGAAATTTCCATGGTGTCTACGGCTTAACTGTATTGAATTTACCTAAATTTTAAAGCCATGACTTCTATCATACACTTGTCATTTTGCTTTTTATTTCGGAGTCAACAGTTGTTGCGTAAAATCAGAATTTTTGTCGGATTATGTGTAACATTCAGTATCTATAAACTTAGTTAAAAAGTGATACTACCGAATCTGACTAGTATTTGAATGTCAATGTAACATTCAAAATGAACATAATAACACAACCTGACAGATATTTTTATTTTTAGGTCCATTGAACTCCAGTATATAAGTATTCTGAGAAGAAAAATAAATAGTGAGAAATTATGGCAAATAAATATGCATAGCCTAGTCCTATTCAAGACAGTCACATTTACGATCTTCCTCAGAAACTGATACCAGTACAGATCCTGCATCGCCTCCTAACTCACTGAATTGTGACTTTACTCGTATATTCATATGAGCTTCCATCATCAAATGCGTCTCCATTGACGAAGTTTTCATTAAGGATACCTAATGAATTGTGACTTTTCTCTATGTCCACATGAGCATTCATCCTCATATGCGTCTCCATTATTGTCTATCGATATGATCCTTAATTCTCTTATGCGTCTCCGTTGACGATCTTGTCAATAATACCTTCATACTGAAATGTGATTTTTTTCGTATGCCCACATGAGCATTTATTCTCAAATGCTTCTCCATTGACGATATTTTCAAGAAGGCCTTCTTGATACCCAAACGAATTGTGACTATTCTTGTCTGTGAATATGATCCTTCATTCTCATTTAGGACTCCATTGACGATGTTATCATTAATGCCTTGATACCGAAATGAATAAATCGCACACTATCCTCAATAACGTCACAACTCAAAATAAGCCGATTATAAGGTAATACTGTACCTGACACTAAATCTTTTTGCGCTTTCTGAAAAATCTTCATTTTTGAGTTGTGACGTAATTGAAGACAGTGTGCGAAATTGTGTCTAATCTTGTCTGTCTATATGATCCTTCATACTTACATGCGCCTTTTGTCGACGATGTTGTCATCAAGACCTTGATACCCCAATGAATAGCGACCTTTCTCGTATTTCCATTAGAGCATTAATACTCATATGCGTCTCGATTGACGATGTTGTTATTCGATTAATCGAACAAAGTTCGAAAAGTGTATATCGGATATATAATAATAAAATAATAATAATACTCCACAGCGTCACACCCAAAAGGTAACCACTGTTAAAAATTCTCTCCGCGCCAAGTATCAGCATAAACTCCAACAGATCTGGTCAACTGAACTGTCAGTAAAGAACAAAAATGCTGCAACTAATATGCTTGCTGTTCCGATTCTACTTTGAAGTAATGAAATAAATGGACTCAGGAAGAGCTGCGACAACTTGACATAAAAACTCGCAAAATGATGCATCTTCATAGAAGCTTGCATCCTAAATCATCTGTTCCCATTTATACTTCCCCAGACAATGGGGAGGCAGTGAAAAATCCATGCCAGTGAATGTAAAAGGCCTCACGCACGCAGTGCAGCGAATTGCCGCAAATTTAAGACGAGCTCACCACACACTGAATCGAGGCGTGATGTTTAACATCAAACAGCACTGTCTTGATATGATGCGAATGCTGGTGGCTGCAAAAAATTCACTAGTGAGGTGGGCGGGAAGCATCGCGGAAAACATGAAGTTCTGCGGTGAACCTCCTCGCCTATTTCAGGAGCGTCCACGTGTTCTGAATAACCCGCCGGCAGCTGATCGGGTAGAAACCTTCTGGAAGGGCATTTATGAATTTTCTCAACCACTCAATGTAGATATTCCAGCCTTAGCGCAGTTCGAAGCTTTCTGCAGGAAGCTTCGTCAGCCAGAGCTTGAAGAACGGCTCCTGGCCCTGATGGACTGCATAACTATTGGTGGGAAAAATTTCCATGTATTCACCACCATCTAGCAAACGTTTTTAAGTCCTGGCTAGATGGGCAGCATCAGATTCCGGATTGATTTATCGAGGGGCGAACCGTGCTAATTCCCAAAAATGGAGATTTGTCTGATCCGAAGAACTACAGATCAATAACATGCTTGAACTCATGTTATAATATGTTTACCAGCATCTTAAACATGCGAATACTCTCCGCAGTTGAGTCGGTGTATGAAATGATATATGAGCAAGCAGGATCAAAGAAAGGGGTAGCTGCCTGCAAAGAGAACCTGCTGATCGACAGTTGCATCACGCAGGACTCCGTGCAGTATAAGCGTAACCTTTCAATGGCCTGGATCGATTATCGCAAGGCATTTGATACAACATCGCATGAGCTCATCATGCATTTGCTCAGATGCCTTGCGGTACCCGATCAAATAGTGAAATGCATTGAACAGCTGATGCCGCTCTTGATCTGTTATCTTTAGAAAGGGCATGTTTCAGAGAGTCTCCCTCAGCCCTCTTCTCTTCTACATCTCACTACTGCCATTGCGAAAAACTCGGCACACCCAGCAACCGAAGGCATAAGGTCACCCATCTGTTTCACATGGATGACTTTAAACTTTATGCCTCAGTCCTTAAGGGTGGTGAAAGAGTGCACTTATGCTATCGGAGTGGAGTTTGGGATCGACAAATGTGCCACGGTTCATCTCAAAAGAGGACGATGCGAGGAACACGGAGAGGACGTTCAGCTGGTAGACGGAAGCATCCTACATCATCTGGACGCCGGATAGACGTATACCTACCTAGGGGTGGAACAACGCCACACCCAAAAGGTAACTACTCTCAAAAACTCTCCGCGGCAAGTATCAGCATAAACTCCGACAGATCAGGTCATCAGAACTGTCGGGGGAGAACAAAGTTGCTGCAACTAATATGCTTGCCGTTCCGATTCTATTTCACTCCTTTGGAGTAATGAAATGGACTCAGGAAGAGCTGCGACAACTCGATGTTAAAACTCACAAAATGATGCATCTCCATAGGAGCTTGCATCCTAAATCGTCCGTTCCACAGTTATACTTCCCCAGACAACGGGGAGGCCGTGGACTTTTGACTTTGGAGTGTCTACATAACAGAATCGTACGGGTAGAGCCTGTAAAGTCATCAGGAGTTCAGATCTCCTTCGCTGCTTAGCATGCGATCATGAAAAAGCAGGGATTGGAGCATTTCTCTTCAAGACAGACGAACCCAAACTCTGTCACCGAGTTGGAACCCGTTCAGCAAAAAGCGCACTTCAAAGCTATATAAGGATAAGCCAATGCATGTGGTCTTCTTCAAGAACATTGAAGATCTTGGCTTATCCAGAAACCTTGCTTTCCTCAGGTCAAGTGGGATGAAGTCGGAAACCGAGGGATTCACAATGGCCTGCCAGGATCGTGTCTTCAACACCCTCGTCCACCGTAGTCACGTGATGGGTATAGAGGTCCTTGACACTATATGCAGAGCGTGTCGGGGGGGCAGCTGAGACCATAATGCATTTACTGTCAGTTTGTCCAGCTTACGCGGTCTCAGCCTATATCCACAGGCATAACGCGGCGCTACGAGTATTGCACTACCACCTACGACACTCCTAAGGTATTGACGAGACACCGGTGTCGCCTTATGCTCCGGGAAATATTGAGTCCGTTGTGGAGAATGAGAAGTGTCGAATCTATTGGAACTACTCATTTCCCACCCTCAAGGCAAGATTATCGCGTACCGGAGCCTCAAACGTCTGTCTGAGGCGAGCCAGAAGTTCCTCTGCTAGATACCTAAGCCACTGCTCCACCGACCGATAAATAAAAAGAAATAGTTCCGACTACGGCTGAAAATATCCTTTCCGCCACACTTTCCCACAAAGTGGAAAAATGTTGCAAATATCTGACAGAAAACAACTTCTTACCCCTACGAACATTGAACTACATGTGTTATCCATTTATGCAATGTTCCTCAAGTGGGACACTTTTATAAGGGCTGATTGTGATGAAGCCATAGAATAGTATGCTTCAATGACCACCTGCATACATGCATGTTTCGAGGTTGTTTCCTCCCATCAGTCCTAGGATAGGTCAGATAGGGAATGTGTGGACGGAAGGGTATTTTCGGCCGTTGCCTGAATTATTTCTTTTCGATGTTGTTATTAAGGATATTTTATGAATTGTGACTTTTCTCGTCTATTGATATGATCTTTAGAGCTTTCATCACGAGTCTCCATTGACGATGTTGTCATCAAAGTTTTGATACCTGATGAACTTTTTTCGTATGTCCATATGAGCATTTATGCTTATATGCGTCTCCATTGACGATGTTCGATGTTGTCGTTACGGACCCGTCTTACGCGTAAATACGTTGAGTGCAGACATGCATCGATAGATACTATTGTGTAAGCGAAATAAATGGCGATAAAAAGAGTGATGAACTTAAATATGGGAGAAAAAATCCGACGACTTTAAACCTACATTCATGGATCAAGAAAACGTTTTGTTTCAATGATCGAATGTCTGATAGTGATCGTTATTGTAGTACATTTTGACACTTCCACCACTACTACTACTACCAGCATTCAAGTATCGCACCAGTTCCACAGGCGGCTTCAAGTTACCGAGACTGTCAGAATATGTTACTGTTTTCCCACTCTTCACGTAACCCAATGCGTTCCACGATTTTTAATCGAGTCCAGATTGACAATGGCGCACTCTTTGTACATGGGCGTAGATTGAGGTAGGTTGTCGCGCATGAAAACCCCAATGAAATTAGGAATTTTCAGGCGTTTGGCTTACTTGACCAAGTCCACATCGTATCAAAGGTCGCTTGCTATTGGGCAGCTTCACTGGGAGTTTTAGGCAAACTTCTTTATGCCTCCGCGACTTGTTCTGCGCATAAACAGGCCAGATTCCTGCTTTCCGATGTTCTCCATCGCAGTATTGTGGCGTTTCTCTTCATCTAATTTTTTCTGAGCGTTTTTCGAGGAGATGATGGTCCTGGCTACTGGTATCCGGGTAGATGCAGCTCGAACGGTAGATGATTGATCAGAGAGTTCACCACTCCACGACCTTCGTGTTCGACGTGAGTGATGTTGCATACCTCCTTACATAGCTGTACTCCACTTCAAGTATCATTCGAATGTCAGATGTGGGCGTGGTCACATTTAACACATCTAAAAAATGAAAGTGGTGCAACTAGAGCCGTCTCTGGAAATAGTCAATTTGGATTTCGTTGGTGGAAACGGCTTCAATGGTGTAATACGCAAACACGGTCACCTGCTACCGAATTCGTTTCGAGCGATATTTTGGGCTTTGACAGATATATTCAAGTGTAATGCTTTGAGTACTTCATTCTGTCCGGAGCAACGGCGCCGACTACATCACATGTCGACACTGCAATTGCGAAAGCTGAACGAAAACGTCAAGTATCTGACTCTGAAACTCGGAAAATCCGAACAGGATGAAGCACTGAGTAAAATATTCAAACCAATTGCGGTGCCGCTGAAAAGATTGAGTGCGGCAGTGCCGCCACTCATCAAGCGAACACGGCTGACAGTGAAAAAAGAAGAGAAACAGGAGCCGCCATCGACTCCAGACATGAAGAAGGAAGAAGATGAAGAAAGCTACTACACAGATGATGGTGATGATGAAGATGACTACTTGGAAGTGTACCCTGGGTAGCATCTCAGTTCGTAGATGAACATCGTGCGAGGTCCGGCAAAATCGATGTGAAGTATGGACCCATTTACGATAGACCAACGGCTCAATGGCTACTCGGCACTAAAGTGATGGAATTCGACAAAGATACGGGGGACATTCGCATCGATGGTGTAACGTACGAGGGCACTTCGGGACTATATAGTTTGATTTCCTACAAAAATCCCAAATACGCTAGAGCCGACTTGATGGCATACAAGCAAATTTTGACAGCTACAGGTGCGCATGTAGATGCGCGAGGCAGGTTGAATCCATCTCAGACTGCCAAATACAAAAATTCAATTCGACCAATGTTCAAAGACCCTCAGTCAAAAATAGGTGGTGGAGGTGGTCGAAGTCGTGGTCGTGGTCATGTCGGCGGATCAGTTGACATACAACATGAAACCTGTAGAATACGTATACTGGGATGACGTCAACGAGCTTGTTGACAGATTTAGGTTACTGGTTGCCGCCAAAACTGCTGGCAGCACCTCTAACGACAACTACATCGTGGCCATCGTCAATGAGCTCAGAGAAGCAGGCTTTATTCGATAAATACGAGCTTCAACGTTTCGCACGCCACAGTACCATCATGAGCATCAACAAGTTCGGTCAAACTTCGTCAGCTCACCGTGCACAGCAGCAGCAGCCCTACCATTTTCCTGGCTCCATACTCAACTATACGGCCAATGGGGACATTGATGCTGCACATGTGAAAATTTCCAATGTTGAAACGCCAAGTGCACTCAATGATGTTGCTAACAAAAAATACGTAGATGACGTCATACAGAAGCTCAAAGATGACGTCATACACAAGCTCAAAGACGAGCTAGACTCCACCAAAAACAATCTAACAGCCTTGGATATTCGAGTGATCAAATTCATGTCACTTTCGATGAAATAGCACGAAAATGCCAAGAAACGCTTGGATAAATTATCACTAGATATTGTTGATATTCCAGCCTCTTAAGTAGAAGGTGTAACGCCCAGTGCAGTTAGTGTATTGGCTCCACCATTAGCGAAATGACGCCATCATCTGAAAAAAAACAATTGGTTAATGAACTCCATGCTCCAGCCAGAAGGAATTTTCCTCGCAGAAGTACCATCATCAAAGGACGATTTGTGGCAGATGGACTTGGCTGATCTTCAAAAATACTACAAAGTCAATAAAAACTATAATTATATTCTCGTGGTGATTGATACCTTTTCCAAGTACCTGTTGGTGCGACCTTTGAAGATCAAAACTGGTCGAGACGTCACCGAAGCGATGAGTGACATATTGTCGAAAGCGAAAAGATGTCACAAGCTCCTCCAATCAGATCTCGGAACTGAATTTTACAATTCCAGCTTCCAGGCTCTCCTGAAAAAGTACAACATCAAACACTACAGTACGTATACCGTGAAGAAAGCCACGATCGCGGAGAGGGTTATACGTACTCTTAAGGAGAATATATTCAAGTATTTCAGATTGAATGGCACCTATAAATGGCTGGACATTTTGCTGGACATTGCCAAAAACTACAATCAGCGCAAACATCGTACGATCGGCATGAAACCGTGTGACGTCACCAAAGACAATGAAGAAAAGGTATACAAGTTTGCGTATGATTATGCGGGACGTGCTGGCCGAAAAAAGTTCAAAATTGGGGACTTTGTGCGAATTAGCAAGGCCAAACATGTGTTCGAGAAGGGGTATACACCCAATTGAACGACGGAACTTTTCAAAGTTATCAAAGTGAAAATCACCCAACCAATCACGTATTTGCTGGAGGATTTGGAAGGGCGACCAATCAGCGGCGCTTTCTACGAACAGGAACTACAAAAAACAAAAAATCCCCAAGTCTATCTAGTGGAAAAAAATCATCAGACGTAAGGGGCGTAAGGTTCTAGTTAAATGGCTTGGGTTTGACAATACACACAACAGTTTGATCGATGCCGAAAATCGCTTGTAATTTAATAGAAAAATTACACAGCTGCCACTGGAATGGGGGGCCTTTTTCACACTCTTCGTCAGAGTGAAGAATCCGCGTGCGCCGCTGTGAATATTTCAACGGAAAATCTCTGTGTTGGTGCGTCAGTCTGTCGCTATGCTTGGTGGAATTCAGTTCGAATCTGAGGAGCCAACGTCTGATTACGAGTCAATGTCTTCGTCACTAGTGTCGGTTGAATACGATTCCTCATCATCTGCATCAGAGTGGGCAAAACGTACTGCTGAATTAGATTTGTGACATGTACAAAGAAGCCATCAAAACTGAACGTTTTTATGTGTGCAACGCCACGTACGAGTTCCGAAACACTGACATTCTCACTGTTCAATGCGGAATAAGTTATGCTCGGAGTTTCGTACCTGCAGTGAAACTCGAGTGCAAGGTCCACACCATATGCTCCAGCCTGTCTTTCAGCATGTTTGAATGGGGCACCTTCATGGGGGCCATTAATCGTCTGTGTAATAGCCGAACTGACCCGAATGCAGCCAACAGCACCCGAATCAAACTCGACTGGGACGATGTCATGAATTTGGAATTACACACTTATGAAGAGACAACAAAAATGCGAGTTTCCAAGGATGACACCTACTTCTACCTAATGGAGCTCGAAATTCAGGAAATCCTGCATCTGGATGCGACAGTGTTGGCGCGAAGATTTGAATATTTACTTAATATGAACTTTTGTCAATTTTATCATGATATATTAGCTAGTGCTAAAGATCTTGCTAGAAACTATGATTTGACATTTGGTGAGGCTAAAAACTTGTGCACTATGTTATCAAAAGACGATAAACATTTATGTTTCCGTGAATGTTTATTTTATTTAAGGGACAAAGTATTGTTTCATTACGAAATGAAATGAACATATATTGGACAGAGGTAGCGTTTCAATTCAGTATGCAGTGTGCAGTGTGTCTGTGTGTTTGCAGAGAGAGAGAGAGAGAGAGATGCAGTACGAAACAAGACTCGGCTCGTTTCGATGCTGGACTTCAGCCTTTCCTGCAAGTAAGTAAGCCGAAGCTGGTTTTACGTATACCGGCTCGAAAGATATAGGTGCATGTCTTTCGTGCCAAGTAGAAGGATTCAGATGGCAGCCTAATGACGATCCTATGGCTGACCATCGTGAATGGAGCCCCATTGTGATTTCATCCGTAATTACTCCGAGCACAATCAGGTGATCAGGCACAGACCGACGACAGATGGCGCTGATGTCCCTCCAGAACCAAAAGCGTCAGATGTCATTAGCAGAGTGACAGATGGCACATGGATGACATCACCAGTGACAGATGACACACCTCCTCAAAATGGCGCTGTTGATCTTCCTCCAGTAATGACACTTGACAGTCGACACTTGGCAGATAGCGGCGTCGCAGACTTAACAAAACACTTTGATTTTTCGTGTGTGTCTTGTGAATGAGCTCCGTGTATTGTTTATGCCATGTAGACACTTGGTGTGCTGCTCACGATGTGCCGCTCTGTGCGACACATGCGTAGTTTGTAGAGCACTCATTACGACACTTCTTTAAATATATGTATCTCAGCTAATTTTTTGTTTTATTTTCTGTTCGAATAAAAATCAATCTTTTCAGCCTCAAGAATGGTTCGATTTTGATCGTAAAAAAGTACTCATTTTTAGGCCCAAAAACGATGCTCTTTTTGAGTGAAAAAATGCTAATTTTTTGCCTCAAAAATGATGCTCTTTTTGAGCGAAAAAAGTGCTCATTTTTAGACCAAAAAACGATGCTCTTTTTGAGTGAAAAAAGTGCTAATTTTTTGGCTCAAAATCGATGCTCTTTTTGAGTGAAAAAACACACTAAATTGACATGGTGGCGGTGCTTTTTTTCAGTGGCTGAGTCGCTGAGTCTCAGTTGAGTGCCACTGAATTCAGTGACTGAAATTTCACTGAAATTCACTGAATTTTCAGGCCTCATAAGAAAAGCATGGGAAATTTCAGTTGAGTGAAATTTTTTAGTCGCTGAGTCTCACTGAATTCAGTGACTGAACTTTGACTGAATTTCAGTGAACTTTTTACTCAGTTCGACCACCATGTCAAATTTTGAGTCTCTTTTTGATAAAAAAAATCCTGTTTTTTTACTCTAAAATGGGTACTATTTTATCAAACAAGTGCTGTTTTTTACAAAAAAAATAGTACATTTTTTTATCGAAAAACGTGCTGTTTTTTTTACTAAAAAATTTGTACTTTTTTTTATCGAAAAACGTGCTGATTTTTAAGCTAAAAATAGGTACTTTCTTGATCGAAAAAGCACTCATTTTTACTATCAAAAATGATGCATTTTTTTTTGTTGAAAAATTACCACACACTCTCTCATTCGTCCAACAAAAGAAGAGTCGAGAAAATTTATTTTATACGTCTATTGATACAATAATAATGATAATATTAATCACAATATAATAATAATAATACATTTATAGTTTTCCACAATTCCACCATTCATTTTTCGCATATTTTTGTATGTTTTTCCATTTATTTAATCGAGATCAGAATCGTCTCGTAATCGTATGAATGTAAGTCATAATGACAGGAATCGCTTGTTTTCAGCGTGAATAGTAGCTCGTCTATCAGTCAGAGGGACGTGGATTCGATTCCCCGCATGGTCACTGGTCTCGTGCTAGGAATCGCACGTTAAAAGGTAAGACCTCGCCAATCCTTAGCTCGCACAAGTTTCGACTTCTGAGGGCTGTCGTTCGTAGGGGGACAGCTGGTTAACGGAAAAAACAATTTTAAAACAAAACAACAAAAAACAATTTTTTTAAAAAAACAATAAATTTTGATAAATGTCATCGGATTTGATCTCATAAATCAGTGAATCAGTATCCGTGTACATCAACTTGCACTGATCGCTCGTGTATTTTTTCATCATGAAGCCGTGATGGAAATCATACACGCACACCTTGGAAATGTCAAGTATCGCCATTCCGATGTATACAGGCTTATTGAACAACAGATCCGTCTTTGTCATCTCGATAGCGACGAGGTCCTCATCGAAAATAGTGCGATTCTTGAAATTCGGGCTGGAAATTAAATTTTTTGCGCCATATCGCCCCTCCCATTTTGAGACCATTTTCACTATACGATGTTTCCGTATGTTCTGCATCGTTTTCCCGAATACTGCGTTATTGGCTAATTTTTAGTTATTTTTGCCGAAAGTGTTTTTTGGTTCTGCGCGTAATTTTGTATTCAATTCAATGTATGGTTTGAGCCAGGCTGATTGGTCGAATTGCAGAACTCTGTGAATTTTTCTAAGTACATGTCCGTGCGTCAGTGCTTGTTTCAACACCCTGTAGTGTACAACATAGTTTTCTTTGTTGTACAGGGTGGTCATTAATTTGGATAATTTTGAGCCTGGCGGAGTACGGTGTTCGGCGCACCATGGAAAATCTTTTTGTTTGTCATGTAAGTGTTCGGGGTACTCCAAATCGACTTCGAGAATATAGCCAATTGGCGAAGTGTCTGACACCTCGAGCACATTCAAATCGGCAGCATTCTCGAGCCATTTGAATCCCCCGTACGGAAGATATTCCATCATGGCCCACCCATATAAATTATTTACATCGAGATATAGCAAATAAGTGGAGGGTTGAGTGAGGTCATACCTGTCACCCATGTATTTATTATTTGCCGTGGAGCGCCTGTTGCAGCACTGACTGATGCCCCGCGAGTTACTCGCTCGATGATCATGAGCATGTCGACGTCCTTCAAAATCTGCAACTTGCACTGGGTGTACTTCAACGTGCACGACCACGTATAGCCGGGTAGGGTGTAATTCCACGCAGGGTCCAGGCCATATGTCTCGAGACCGATATTTCGAAAATTCTCGAAAATATCAGCCAAGAGCAATATGTCCGTTTTCATGTACAAGTACTCGCCCAGTGTTTTCAAGTTGAACGTTTGCCACACGTTCTGCGCATGTTCGTATTCTGCCTTGCTAATGTGACAATCGTTCAACTTGTAGAAATGATGGAGCGCCGGCAAACATTCAACTTCCAACTTTTCCATCGAATCGACGAAATCGTATGGGAATACGCCCTTTCGAGTGAGTAATTCGTACTGCGAGGATGTCAGATGTGCAAATTCGCGTTTGGATATTTTCAAATCGTGCACTGTCAAAGTCTGAACCAAATGGTACAAACTCATGCCCTTAAAACGGAACGAATCGATGAATCTGAACTTGATGTCTGTATTGTCGTCATACTGGGTGAAAGATATGTATTTTTCTTTGTTTACAGGCAACAAACTGACTCGCCCCCTCTTTGCTATATCTCGAATAATAAAATGGCTGTCGTATCCGGATATATTATTGAAAACAATCGGCTCCACAAAAGACTTTCTGTATGACAAGTTGCACTGCGCATGCGTATATCCGCGAAAGGCACCAGTGTAGTAATTATGGTCTTTAACAATTTTGTCGTCAGATTTCCATGGTTTTTCACAGATGTGGCAACACGGCGCGTTCACCTCATCAGGTGATTTGGTCATGGGACTATATCCAAAGTTTTGGCTTCGATAATTTTGGCTATGTCCCCCATTCGCTGCGCAAACCAATCCATCGAATCTAAACCTCGATGGTATCGTAAAATGACCCCGAACTAGCCTTCGCTGATGATTGGCAATGACCATGAAACCGGTACGGAGATGTTCCCCCAATTAAATCGAAAAATAATTTCAGCTTTGATATTTGAAATGTATTGCAAAGTGGTTCTTGTAGAAAACTTTGCCAAGTATTAAACAAATATAATTCAATGGTCGTAGGGGGCAGTAGTTGTTTTTTGTTGAATACTTGCCGACGACTTTACCTATTGTATAGGTTTTATTGCGGAAGATTGGATTACGTAATCCACCATATTTCATTATTATTAAATTAATTAGGTGTAATTATATATTTAAGATTAAGATAATATTTATGAAATGTAGTAGGTTGAAATAAAAAGGCACTGATACCTCGCTGGAAGAATGATGACTTTTTTCGTCTGTCCATATAAGCTTTCATTACATGCCTCTCCATTGACGATGTTGTTCTCAACGCCTTGAAAACTAAACTAACAATGGAACATCGATAATTTCGAATGAACGGGTTGCGTGGTAATTTTTGATTAGCACCACAAAGTACTTCATGTAGAAAGTATTGCCAAAAATCTAACAGTATTCATTGAACGGTCGTATGCGACAGTGGTTGTTTTCTGTTAGAGACATGCCGACGAAAACCCCCTATTTACTGAGTTTACGCGGAAGTCCGATTCGTTAATAATCCGTTTGTCGTCATTCAAAAATGATTTGTCTAACCCTGCTACGACTTCGTAAGGTAATATGGGGAGTCTAATTAATATCTAATATCGTTCTCACTTATTATAAAATTATGAAAATTAAATCCATCCCCAGTGTAATCCTTGAGAAGGTCCACCAAAGTAACTTTCGAAATAATGTGGAACTTTATGGTACCTATAAGTTCTTTTCATGATACCAAATCGTACAGAAGCTTTGCACTATCGTATTTCAGAATATTGGTTTGCAACGGTAAACTGGTAATTTATAGCCGACAGCCAACGAGGCACACCTCAACATCTTTTCGGCGTTTTTATACTTTTTCCGTGTTTGTCTTTTAACAGCTGTTTTAAATATTTGAATACGAATAAGCCCAAATGACCTGCATTTCAGTCAGTTCCGTTATGTTGGTGAATTTTTGCCCATCTGTGATCCATTTAAATAATGCAGTTTTCAGAGGAATGACTAATAATAAATGATATTATCGAACAATTATTATTTTTATAAAGGAGTTAAGCACTTATGTTGAGTAATTTTTGTTTTTTCTTGATATATTAATTGAATGTGATACATATGATAAGAAAACCGACGTCTTTATCTTCATTATAAACGATTGTATTGATATCATCATACCGATTTCCTATCAGTACATTTCAATTCAAAATAGATTATTCAAAATATTTTCAAGGAATATAATGTCTTCCTGGTATCGTACGCAATAACTGAGTCTTCCCTCAGTCTTCCATATCTTACACATGTCTCACATCTAACTAAGGGTTGCTCTTGAGGGGTAGTAGTGGAATTGAAGAATGAGAAGTCAAAATCAGGGTGAAAAAATATAAGAAAATACTCTCATTCTAACAATTTTGGCACTTTGAACTAAATTAATTTGGATTCCAGAATTTTCCAGATTGAAATGATATTTTGTAGTCAGAAGTATGCCACTATTTCAAAATGTTGCAATGGCTACTGAAAAGTTGCATTGGCAACTGGAAAAATGATGGAAAATGTGTCTTCTGGCACTTATTAAAATATTCCGCAAATTGTTCAGAAAAAGTATATTACCAAATAAAAAAAAAGGTAACATTGTTGGATGACCTGAAGATTGCTTGTCAAGGCGCAATTTCACTAGAAAAAAAGTTTTTCTTGTCACGAATACGTCTTAGGGTGGGTTATACAGAACAATAAATTAATGAATGTTGGAATTTTGTTTGTTTGAAAATGTCCAAATAGGATGAAACTGCAGTAACATTAGTGTTACAAATACAAGTGGTACGAAAACATAGGAACTTATATATTTCTCATTTTTCATGTACAAAACAAGTTTAGCAACAGTTTGA